>CM040129.1:29540323-31940323 GCA_022559845.1 Amorphophallus konjac
TAATAATGGGTCAAGGGGCCAAGCCTTTAATTAAATAAGGCAAAATGAAATAACCAAAACTGGGAGATGCCTCATGCAATCACACATATGCAAACAATAATTAAAAGATGTCCAGGCAAGAGTGCAATTCATGCAACATGAAGAATTTATTTTTGTTCTTTTCATTATCTATATTTTTTTGGGGATTTTCTGAAAAACACGCCTTAGATTTGGTCGTTATTCTAGTAAAAGACGCCCTTGGAGGCGGCGTGAATTTGAAAAGATTTTTGAATTTTGTTGAAAACACGACCTTCCCAGAGGCGTTATTTTTTAAAGAAACGACTTTAAGCGAGGCGTGAATTAATATGAACGCGCCTTGAACAAAGGCGTTAATTTTATTCTTCCCAAATTGGGCTGATAAAGCCATTAAGGTGGTGGGCCCTACTTGGTCATCATCTAAGATCCATTAACCTTTCTTGAATAATTAAAAGGGGGATTGGCGTGCATATAATTAAACTTATACACAAGATTTCGTGCAGTGCATTCTCTTCGGTTTGTCTCGACCATTCTGCTGGTTCATGACTTTTCCAAAAATAAAAGAGAAGATATAAGGAAGCCCACAAAAGATTCAGAGATGCTTGAGGCAAAGCTACCTCCCCTACCCTATGCCTGTTGGGGTTCGGTCTTTGGCGTAGGGACGTTTTGTTGCCTTTTGCCTCTTTTCATATTGCATGCATACGCCCAAGGTTTTCCTTGCGGGGACTTTGCCCTCTTGACATGCTTTTCTTTTCACCATTTGACTTTCACTTTGGAATTGATTTGCATTGATGAACAGCCTAATTGTACTTGGGCTTTTTGTGGCATTTGTTCCCTTTTGGGCCCTGACTTCCTCCTACTAGGGCGGCGGATAGGCTTGGCGTGTCTACCTCGAGACCTCCCTTCCTCCCTTGTGGGTCGAAGAAGAAAAGAATGGATATCGTCTTTCGCCTTTAGTCCGGTTTCGACTTTCCATCAGATTTTGTACTGCTTGAGCTCAAGAGTAAAGTGTGTAGTGTGTGCGGGGTCAACTCCCATTTTAAATTAGCAAGACTGATGAATGGGTTCTGAATTTTGACCTTTCGGACCGTGGACCCTTGTATGCCATGTCAACCCAAAAGGAAAACCATGAAAGAAAACTTTCTTGTTTTTGATTTTGAAAATATTCAATTTTTTTGGATTATTTGGGAGATTTCTATTTTCTTTGATTTTTATGAAGTTTTCAATTTTTGTTTGGATTTTTGTTCAGGGGTAATATTTCTTGATATACAAACCATTCCATGGGTGAGTCAATTCCTTTCCTTCAGCATTAACCAGTTTATAAGCATTGCCAGGATAAACATTTTTTATGACGAATGACCCTTCCCAATTTGGTTGGAGCTTTGAACGAGGGCCACCGGGTTTTACAAAAATTCTTTTGATTACCATTTCACCGACCTTAAATTTTCTCTCAATTACCTTCTTTTGATAAAAACGTGAGAGCCTGTTTTGATAAACGCGCGCATGCTCAGCGGCGACCAGACGCTTCTCGTCAAGGAGTTCCAACTGGGCAAAGAGTGAATCACGACGCTCATCAATAGAGAGCTCCTTGTCCAATTGTACTCGCAGAGAGGGAATAAGAATCTCATAAGGGACTACTGCCTCCATTCCATAAGTAAGGGCGAAAGGAGTTTGCCCAGTGGGAGTTCGAATGGAAGTGCGGTAGGCCCAAAGAGCTTCAACCAGCTTGTCTGGCCAGTCCGTAAATTTATTAGCCTCACACGTCTTCTTAACAATTTTGATCAAGGTTTTATTAGTGGCCTCTGCTTGGCCATTGCCCTGCGGATAATAGGGAGAAGAATGATGCAATGCAATGTTGTACCTATTGCAGAGATCCTTGAGATCTTGAGAGATAAATTTAGGTCCATTGTCGGTGAGGATGGTATTCGGGATCCCGAACCTCGTGATGATGTTCTTCATGATAAATTTGTAGACGGTTGACGCTTTAATTTCCACGTAAGCTTCTGCTTCCGCCCACTTGGTGAAGTACTCCGTTGCCGTCAGGATGAACGACTTTTACTTCGTGAGGAGATTCGAGTCACCAAGAGGTCCAATGATGTCAAAAGCCCACATGGAAAAAGGCCATGGGGAGGACGTAGGATGGAGTGAAGAAGCAGGAGAATGAATCTCGTCGGCGTGCAGTTGGCACTTAACACACCTTCGAACATAGATAGAACAATCCTCTTCTAGAGAGGGCCAATAGAAACCTAGCCTAAGAATCTTCTTAGCTAGCATCTGGCTATTCACATGACCACCACACACTCCTGAATGCGCCTCTTCCACAACTTTCCAAGATTCATCATCATCGAGGCATCTTAATAAAACACCGGTGAGCCCTCTTCTGTAGAGCACACCTCCAACCAAAACATAACGCTGAGCCACTCTTCTTATTGCTTTCTTTTCTTCTACAGTGGCTTCCTCAGGATAGGACTGATCATTATAGTATCTGACAATCTCATAATACCACGGCTTTTCTTCGTCAGCCAACTCTTCTTGCCAATCCAATAGCATGACTTCCTTGCCTTCAAGAGCTTCTTTCCGTCTAACTTTCTCAAGCACCTGATCCCTAATATCGAGAAAAGCACGATCCTTAATAGCTGGAGTATCACGCTGATGAATCAGGGGGACATGAAAATCACGCTCAGGAGGGAAGACTAAAGCGGAAGCTAAAGAAGCAAGTGCGTCAGCCAAGATGTTCTGGCTACGCGGGACATGAACGAAGATCAATTTAGTGAAGAGTTTGGCGTAAGCTGAAGCGAGTTCTTGATAGGGCTTGAGCTTAGGATTGATAGTGCGGCACTTGACGAACACCTGAAGCAGAATAAGCTGACTGTCACCGACAATTCGCAAATGAGTGACACCATATTGATGAGCGGTTTGAAGACCGGCCAAAAGAGCTTCATACTCGGCTATGTTATTGGTGACGGGAAAAGTGAGCCGAGCAGCAAATGGAATGGTGACCCCTTCAGGTGTTAAAAGAACCATGCCGATCCCTCTTCCTTGAGAATTAAGAGCTCCATCAAAATGTAATATCCACATAGGATCGTGGGGTTGATTAACGGACATTAATTCTTCATCTGGGAACTCTGAATTGACAGGATCAAAGCGGGGGAGAGGGTGGTGAGCAAGATGTTCGGCAATGGCATAACCTTTGATAGCTTTTTTCTGAATGTAAGTGATGTCAAATTGAGAAAGGAAGCTTTGCCAGCGTGCTAATCGATCAGTGAGGATAGATTTTTCAAGGAGGAATTTTATTAGGTTCATGCGTGCAATGAGGTGAACCTCGTGAGCTAGGAAATAGTGTTTTAATTTCTGAACTACCCAAACCAAAGCTGCACAAGTCTTCTCCATGGCTGAGTACCTCTGCTCATAGGGGTTAAGAAGTTTAGACAAGTAGTATGCTGCCCTCTCCTTACCTTCCTCATCCACTTGAGCTAAGACAGCGCCTACAGAGTCATCCAGGACAGAAACATAAAGAATAAGTGGTTTGTCTGGAATTGGCGGCCTCAGGACAAGAGGATTGGCCAAATAATCCTTTAATCCGTCAAAGGCTGCCTGACATTTGTCATCCCAATTAAACTTGACTCCCGGCTTAGTAAGCTCGTAGAACGGCCTACACCTCTGCGAGTGCTGGGAGACGAAGCGGCGAATGAATTGCAACCTCCCGATTAATCCTCGAACTTCCTTCAAATTCCTGGGAGGAGGCATATCTCTGATGGCCTTTGCCTTGTTGGGATCAACTTCAATTCCCCTCTTGCTAACAATGAAACCAAGCAATTTCCCTGAAGAAACGCCAAATACGCACTTCTTGGGGTTCATTTTCAATTGATACTCTCGGGATCTCTGCAAAACCTTAGCCAGAACCCCAGGATGCTCAATCCTTGTCCTTGATTTCACAACCAGGTCATCCACATACACCTTAATATAAATATGAATCATGTCATGAAAAATTGCCATTATAGCCCTTTGATAAGTGGCTCCAGCATTCTTAAGTCCAAAGGGCATGACCACATAACAATATGTGCCCCATGGTGTAGTGAATGAAGTTTTCTCTTGATCTTCTTCAGCCAGACGAATCTGATTATAGCCTGAAAAGCCATCCATGAAAGAAAGAGTCTCAAATCCTGCCGTGTTATCAATCAACACATCAATATGAGGGAGGGGGAAGTCATCCTTAGGACACGCCCGGTTGAGGTCCCGGAAATCTATGCAAATCCGAACTTTTCCATCTTTCTTCATAACCGGGACGATGTTAGCCACCCAATTGGGATAAAGGACGACTCTAACAAATCTAGCCTTGTGGAGTTTATCGACCTCTTCCTTCATTTTTAAGGCCATATTAGGGTGGAAACTCCTCAATCGTTGTTTGACCGGGACAGACCCTGGCTTAAGTATAAGACGATGTTCAACGAGCGCAGGGTCTAATCCCGGCATATCTTCATAACTCCATGCAAACGTGTCCTTGTATTCTTGAAGAACTAAAATGAGCGCCTCCTCTTCGGAGGACGGCAAATTTTTGCTAATGAGGACAATCCTAGGGTCTTCCTCGGTGCCCAGATTAATTTCTTTGGTAGGTTCTTCTACGGAGGCTGATGGTTCGTCGAATCTTCTCATTCCACTAGCAAAAGCATCAGTCTCGTCCTCATATTGTTCATAATTTTCATCCCCCTCTTCAATAGGGTCTTCATCATTCATAATTTCATAAACGCCCAAACCCTCATAAGAAGCAACAACATCTTCATATTCTAACTCTGGCAGGATAATTGGATCTTCCACAAACTCCGGGAGAGCTAAACAAGCTTGGCATCTGATGGCCAATTCCAACAAAAATCTGTGAGGAATCTGCTTACCCTTGGCTTTCTTGTGCGAATCTACCCCATGAATTTTATTAGAAGAAGAGGAAGACGAAGAAGAAGAGCAACTAGGCTGATTAGAAAGGAAAGAAGGAGGTGAAAAAGTGGATACAGGAGGTGATACAGAGGAGGACCCCTCACCGGAGGGGGAGAAAAGACTTACCAAGGAATCTTGGAAGAGCGGCCCCTGGGTCGGGACGCACTCGGGAGAAAGATAGGAGGTCTCCTCAATAGAAATGGAGGATTGGAAAGTTGGAAAATCGGCGTTTTTTTTTCTCATTTTTATCTTTTTCTTCATTTTTATTTTATTTTCCAAGTAGAAAGCAATGTGAAGGGAGAATAGCAGGGTGAGTGGAAATTGCAAGATCAGAGAAAGCTTCAATTAGTGATGGCCCACGCGGGGGCGAGATGGAGAGTGTGGAAAATCGCTCGCGGAGCGAAGGAGGAATCGGGAGGGAAATCTGAATTGAATCGGGAGACAAGTTGATTATGATCGGTGGTGGTCGTGGCACGTGACCAAACCAACGGGAATATAAAGAAGCCAGCAAAGATGGATGCACAGAAGTGAGGGAAAAGAGGCCGGCCCACAGCCTATCCACGGTAAAACCTTCTTCAAAAGGGACATCTGGCTCCCCTATATCTGTAAAGTCACTTAGCAACTGCCTTTTGTTTGCAATCACAGCTGGCATCTCAATCAGTTCTTGAATCAGTGGCGGCCATTCCGGATCTGTCGGCATGAACAGGCGGCTTAAAGAAGTAGTGATGTCATTCAGGTCGAACCACCTGTACCAATCACATTCCGGATCGTCCATTTTCCTTCTTTTGTCCGGCCTTAAAGACTCCAGGGCCTTGTAGGTAGCCAGTGGTGCAATATGATGAGCAAACTATCTGGCGTGAACATCCTGACAATCCAGCAATGAAGTAATCATAGTCGTCTGCTCATCATTATGAATGCCACCCGTGACAAAATGTGTCTTCAATGTCCAGGTGAGTGGCTGGCGATCGGGCTTTAAAGTAGAAGTCATAAAAGCCCATGGCTCTTCTTCATTTTTACCGGGCCCTTTATAGCCCAAGCCGCCTCGTATAAGCAATTTCTGCGGCTTAATGGGCCTAATCCTACCCTGACAATTGGCGCCTAGGCCCTTGCCGTCTTGATACCCCATTTTCAACAGAATGTTCCAACCAGGGGTGTTAATCATATTCTTTTTCTTCTTCCCCTTCGAAGGTAGGGGTGTCATAGCAACTGTGGTGACGGTCTCAGACGGCCTCGGTTGCGGACGAGGGACGTCCAGCACAGACAAAAGTGGCTTGTTGGCTGGCCAAATGGAAGGAACTGATGAAGTTGCATGAATATCTTCCTCTGGCAGGATCGGCATACTGGTCACCTTGATAATGCGGCCCTTGTGGGGGAATTTAATACACTGATGGTTTGTAGATGGCACCGCATCAAGCTGCTGTATGTAGGGGCGGCCCAGAATGCCGTTAAATGTTGGATCCATGTCCAAGATGTGAAAATCTGCTGTTATGGAAGCTGGACCCAAACTTACTTTTAAAGTGATCATGCCTAGAGGAGGCTTCTTGGTATTATCATAGGCAGTGACCGTTATAGTGGATGGCCGAATTTGATCTTCCGGAATGCCGCACAGCTTTAAAGTGCTCGGTGGTAAAACATTGATGGATGCCCCAGTATCCACCAAACACTGCTTGACAGCCACTTTGTTGATGTCGACTGTGATACAAAGAGCATATTTTCTTGCCTGAAGAGGTGCTAGTTCATGCTCATGGAAGGTGATTGCCGGCTGACTGCTGGCAGGTGTCAAGACTGTAACTATTTGCTCGACCGGAATGTCTTCGTTGACCATGACCTTCTGCAAATATTCCTTTAAAGCCAGCTGATGAGTGGTGGACCGTTTGATCAATTCAAGAATAGAAATCCTGGCGGGAGTGCGGTTCAAGTGCTTTAACAGATCATACTGAGTCCCTGGCACTGATTCTTGTTCCTGTTCCTACTCTTGCGGCCCCTGCACGGGCTCTAGCTCTCTCTGTGGGAAAATACGGTGGAATATCCGTCCACTGCGGAGCGGCGCCACGCCTTGACGCGCCTCTGTCGGGGCAGAAATAGGAGGAGGGTTGGAAGAAGAAGAAGGAATGTTGGTAGCAGAGACCCTGCTGGGGGAAATCAAAGGGGAATTCAATGAAAAGGATGCCCCCGTAGGAGGCACGGTAGTGGTGTTTAACAAAGATGCCCCCGCGGGAGGCATGGGAGAAGTATTTGACGAAGACGCCCGCGCAGGAGGCGTGGGAGAAGAGAGGGATACCCGAATGCGAGGAGCGCTAGTGGGTGGTGGAATAAGGAGAGATGGGGGCACAAAAGGTGGTTGCACTGATGGTGGAGGTACCCTTGCCGGTGGGGGAGTAGTGGTGGCGGGTGTTACCGGTGCCGACGGTGAGCGAAGCAAGAGCGACCTGGACGGCGCGGGTGTGGGATTGGTGATGGATGAAGAAGTGGCAGGTTGCGGGGGTGGCAAGCGGGTAAGAAGAGAGCGAGCCGGCAAGGCCGTGGAATTGGTGGGGGTAGATGGGTTGACGGGGCGTAAAAGAGAACGTCCTGATTGAAGATTGACAGAAGAAGAAGGAGGGGTGCGCAAAAGGCGCGGAGTTTGATTTTGAGTTGGATCATGGTGAAATGCCCCGACAGAGGCATTTTCTTCATGCCATCCCTGCCCTCTCTCCACCTCGTAGAGAGACGTGACAGGGTTCACGTGTTGATTAGGAGCGTGCTCCGGTAATGGATTACGGACGATCCCCATATCCTGCTGGGGTGCTGGAGCTTGCTGTGGCTGAACTTGCTGCGAAGCTGGCTGCTGTTGTTGCTGATTTTGCTGTTGCCGAGGAGGCCTTCTTTCTTTCATGGTGGCGATGAATTGCCTCATTTCATCCCATATAATGCCACCCTGGTCATTCAAATCATAAATATGATCTCTGAAGTGGAAACAACGATCAAGGTTGTGACCAGGGGCGCGGTGAAAAGCACAGTAACGGGATGTGTCAACATTGGCGGGCCACACCGTTCTTTCTTTTGGTAGGACGAGCAGGTTGGCGGCCATCAAAGCATTAAAAATATCAGGGAGACTCTCTGGGAGCGGCGGATAATGGGCCCTCTTGGGGCCAAGCGGTGGTCTCCGTTGTTGTTGGCCATAGTTGGTAGGCGGAGGGACTTGATGGTATTGTGGTGGTGCTGGAGGGTCGGTGCGGGGCGCTTGGCTTGGTGATGGAGCAAAAGAAGGTTGGGGTGCGAAGTGGTGTTGTAGAGCGGAGGCAAAATGGGGGTTTTGCTGTGGAGGTGGCGGAGGTCGTGGGTTTGATTGGTGGTGGGGGTGGCCAACTACGCCAACCTGCTCATTTGTGACAGTGCCCTCAGTCGTGGGCCCGCTGTTGACATTTGTATTCTTTTTAAATAGCCGAGGCTTCGGCTCAAACATGCCCATGATGGGCGAGTCCTTCATTTGCATTTGTATATAACGAGCTCTTTCATAGAGCTCTTCCATAGTTGTCAGCCGATTCATGGCCAAAATATGCCGGAATTGAGGAGTTGCGTTAGAAATAACCATTTTCACTTGCTCCTGTTCCGACAAAGTGTCCTTTAATTTCTCGGCCATAGACCGCCACCTATCAGCAAATACGATGAAGTCCTCCTCGGGCTTCATTTTCTCAGCGACTAGATCTGTAACAGAAAGGGAAGGTCCCACCCGGTCTCTGTACTTTTACAAGAATTTTCTTTGAATAACATCAAAATCACCGGCATCAGCTGGCTCCAGAGAATAAAACCATTCGAGGGCTGGCCCCTCAAGAGATCTCCTGAATAAGTAGGCTAGGGAGGCCTTATTGTCTTGCCAGAAGGAAGTCTCATATCGGAAATCCTTTAAATGAATGAATGGGTTGCCCGTCCCATTATATCGCCAAAAATTCGGCATTTCAGAAGGTGGTAAATGGAACACCGGCAACGTAGGAAGAGAAATTTCCGGAGCATTCTTAGTCGCTGTAACCTTCTTGAGCTGCTCCTCCATGCTGGCCAGCTTCTGAACCAAGAGAGTGTTGGTATCGGGCTCGACCGGGGCCTGATTCTGAACAAAAGAATGCGGTATAGGCGTTCGTAGAATCCGAGGAGGTTGGGAAGATTGATGCCTAACCGCTGAATAGCTCGCCTGCTGGGCCGGCATGGCCGCAGTAGGCGTTTGTGGACGAGAGGAGGGGGGATGCAAGACTGCCTGGTCATTAACAATCTGATGGCCACTCACGGCCGGAGGGAGATTAGAGGAAGACGAAGGGAGGGATTTCCCCTTCAAGGCGGCCTGAATGGCTTGCCGCTGGGAGTCATCCAACTGGGAGAGAGCTTGGATCAAATCTGTGACATTAATGGATGGGGAAGGGTTCCCCGAAGTGTTGGAGGATGGAACTTGAGACGAAGGGTCCGCCTCATGAATAGTGGTATCAACCACATGAATTTGTGAGTAATGAGGATGAGGAGGGAGATAGTTTCCCTCATAATAAACTGAATCTTGGAAAGGGTCACCATATTGACCAAATACATTCTCATCCTCATCATCATAAGAGTACCCGTTGCCCGACATGTTGATGATTTTACCTGAACGGAGTTTCATTCTTAAGAGAGAGGATGTTTAATGAAGGAATTACCACAAAAAAAGGCACTTTAATCAAACCAATTCAATCAAATCAACCCAACCAAGTTATGCAAACAATGTTGGAAAGCACGGAAGATTTTAATGTTTGGATGTTTGAGATTAAAGTGGATTATTTGTGAATAGTTCACTCTTTTGCCAAATGAAACCTATTTTGATCCAAGTGTGACCTCCGGGTCAACTAGGTTTTCTCTCTCTTCACCAACGAATAGGATATCTAAACTCCGGGTACTTCGAGGGTACAACCAGCCCGGCGTCCGTGAGGGAATCCACGGGTGCGGGGACTTATGGAGGTCTTGGAAAAGGGATTTCTGGTCCAAAGAGATGGAATGCTCAATGGAGGGTTGTCCCGATTCCAAGAAAGGTGTGTGGAATCCTAGGCTAGAGAGAGGAGGTCTCTCAACCAAAAAAAAAACCCACAAGTAAAATGAAGCCAATGTAAATCACAGCAATATATCAAGACAGATCAATATGACAAGCAGTGAATCACAAATAAGGCAGTAAGCAGCGTGCCGTGGAAACTCAGGAAGGACACGACCTGGAACAGGCCGTTACCAAAGCAGGGGGAAAAACACGACCTGGGAAAGGTCGCTACCAAAATAAGAAACGGCAGCGTGGCTGTCGTGAAACTCTGTGAGGGGCTCACAGGGAGAAGAAAATCACGCCTTGGAGTTAGGCGCTGTCATGAAAGGACGCCTCCACCGGAGGGCGTCAAATGAATAAGACACGCCCCAACGACAGGCGTCAATACGCAATAAAACGCCCTGGATGGGGGCGTGACTTCTCAGACAGTGCAAGATAGTATGAATAAGGCAGGAAAAATGAATGAAACGCCCTGATGACAGGCGCTAAAAAGAAATGGCACGCCCTGGGATGGGGCGTGAATTCTCAGGTAAAATAATTAAGCGACAAAGCAACAGGAGATATGCAAAAGACGCCCACCGGAGCAGGCGTTAATCAACTAAAACACGCCCTTGAGAAGGGCGTGAAATCCAAACACGCCCTCGTGGAAGGCGTTAATTAGGGGAGATATACAAACACAAACTGGCTGATCCCGGAGTGTGCAGAGTGCACAGTGAAGGGTGGAGGGTGCCCGAGGGGCACAAAGGAAAGGGTACCGAGGGTACCAAGGGGAAAGGGCACACGTGGGTGCCAATGGGGAAAGGGCACACGAGGGTGCAAAGGGGAAAGGGCACACGAGGGTGCCAAAGGAGATGGTAATCAAAAAGAAAACAGTTAGAAGTCCCACCGTGATCGCCAATTTGTAGATGTGCATAAAATCTTCCACACACAAAATAATGATAAAATATCAATCATATGCAGTAAGAATCATGATGAAAACAAAACTAAATAAAGGGAAAAAAGCATGCACGTGGTGCAAGAGTGGAGATGTGATCGCCAGAGGGGTTACCTCAATATTAATAGGGAGAGATCGCAAATACCTGGTAAGAATGAAAACGCGGGATTGTGTGAATTCTTTCCTCCTTCTTCAATCGGCCGGCCGAAGAGAAGGGTTTTCTCTTTGATTACCTTGCAAGACAGACAGTAAAACAAACAAAAAGATAGATCAGCCAAGTGCAGTAGTACCAGCCCAAATAAGACGTGTAATAAGGAAAGGAAGAAAGACACATGCGCACCTTATTTTTGGTTTTTAAAAACCCCTAGAGAGAAAGCTAGGGAAGGGAAATATATGATATGATAAAACCTGATGCTAGTGATGCGACGATATGACTAAAGACACACGGAAACAAAACAAGACCCACGAAGCACCCTGCTGTCCCTTGATGACAGTAGAGGGGCAATCAGAACAGGGAAGACGAGGAAGCAGATGGCACTAGGAAGAAGCGCTCGTCCTCGGGTAATCTTTGGGAAAGCTCTGTGGGTGTGGGTAAGCTTCGTTGGTAACCTCTCAAAGGATCGACCATGAATCCTTTAAATAAGGTTCAGATCCAAAGATAAACACGGGCAAGAGATAACCATGGCAATGGTTATCAAAAGGCAAGAGCCCGATCGAGCAATAACACCAAACAAAGCAGGACTCTGAGAGGGAAAGGCAGAAGAAAGAAGGGCTCGGAGGTGAAACACGCCTTAAAACAGGGCGTCCATTCAAGAATTGACGACCGGCCCAAAAGGTGTTTCATAAAACACGACCCAGACAAGGGCGTTTCTTCCTGAATTTAATTTTGGCAATAAAACCCTTCTTCATTTAAAAATGTTGAAAGACGCCCTAGATCAAGGCTTTTCTTAAAAACACGCCCTGAGGAAGGACGTTACTCATAAAATGCATCTTATTTCGCATAATTTTTGAAAAATGATATTTCCAGAAATTGACGCCCTGACCCATGGTCGTCCTTTCTTTGAAAGACGCCCTGGATAAGGTCGTTATTTAAAACGCGCCCTACTTCAGGTCGTGAATCACAAAAAATGCAACAAATGCAATGGAAAACCCACAAAAAAATAGAAAAACTTAATATTATGGAAATATTGAAATTCACTTTGGGGCGTCAACATAGTGACATGAGATTTAATCAACAAAACGTCAATTTTGGCGTGTCTACAACTTTCATCACTCAGGTCGTGTTGGAATGACCGGCACGCCGATCCGACCCGTATTTTATAGTTTAGACCTCCGGACCCGAGTTGAGAGAAATTTAAACTAACTGTATTTAGAAAATACACTTTTGAGCGCTGGGGCCAAACCGGGTATCCGATTTGAATTCCGTCAGTTCTGACAAGTCACTTTCATCTCTGAGGTCATGTTTGAATGACCGGCACGCCAATCAGAGCTGTATTTTAGATTTTAGACGCCCGGACCCGACTTGGGAGAAATTTAAACTAAGTGTATTAAGAAAATACACTTTTGATCACTGGGGCCAAACCAGGTATCCGATTTGGATTCCGTCAGTTCTGACAAGTCACTTTCATCTCCCAGGTCGTGTTGGAATGACCGGCACACCGATCCGACCCGTATTTCATATTTTAGACCCCCGGACCCGACTTGAGAGAAATTTAAACTAATTGTATTTAGAAAATACACTTTTGAGCGTTGGGGTCAAACCGGGTATCCGATTTGGATTCCGTAAGTTCTGACAAGTCACTTTCATCTCCGAGGTCGTGTTGGAACAATCGGCACGCCAATCCGAGCTGTATTTCAGATTTTAGACCCCCGGACCCGACTTGGGAGAAATTTAAACTAAGTGTATTAAGAAAATACACTTTTGATCGCTGGGGCCAAACCGGGTTTCCGATTTGGATTCCGTCAGTTCTGACAAGTCACTTTCATCTCACAGGTCATGTTGGAACGACCGGCACGCCGATCCGGCCTGTATTTCATATTTCAGACCTCCAGACCCGACTTGGGAGAAATTTAAACTAACTGTAATTAGAAAATACACTTTTGATCGCTGGGGCCAAACCGGGTATCCGATTTGGATTCCGTCAGTTCTGACAAGTCACTTTCATCTCCCAGATCATGTTGGAACAACCGGCATGCCGATCTGACCCGTATTTCAAATTTTAGACCTCCGGACCCGACTTGAGAGAAATTTAAACTAACTGTATTTAGAAAATACACTTTTGAGCGCTGGGGCCAAACCGGGTATCCGATTTGGATTCCGTCAGTTCTGACAAGTCACTTTCATCTCCCAGGTCATGTTGGAATGACCGGCATGCCGATCCGACCCGTATTTCATATTTTAGACCTCCGGACCCGACTTGAGAGAAATTTATATTAACTGTATTTAGAAAATGCACTTTTGATCACTGGGGCCAAACCGAGTATCCGATTTGGATTCCGTCAGTTCTGACAAGTCACTTTCATCTCCCAGGTCGTGTTGGAATGACCGGCACACCGATCCGACCCGTATTTCATATTTTAGACCCCCGGACCCGACTTGAGAGAAATTTAAACTAACTGTATTTAGAAAATACACTTTTGAGCGTTGGGGTCAAACCGGGTATCCGATTTGGATTCCATAAGTTCTGACAAGTCACTTTCATCTCCGAGGTCGTGATGGAATGATCGGCACGCCGATCCGAGCTGTATTTCAGCTTTTAGACCCCCGGACCCGACTTGGGAGAAATTTAAACTAAGTGTATTTAGAAAATACACTTTTGATCGCTGGGGCCAAACCGGGTATCCGATTTGTATTCCGTCAGTTCTGACAAGTCACTTTCATCTCTCAGGTCGTGTTGGAATGACCGACATGCCGATCCGACTCGTATTTCATATTTTAGACCTTCGGATCCGACTTGGGAGAAATCTAAACTAACTGTATTTAGAAAATACACTTTTGATCGTTGGGGCCAAACCTGGTATCCGATTTAGATTCCGTCAGTTCTGCCAAGTCACTTTCATCTCCCAGGTTGTGTTGGAACGACTGGCATGCCGATATGACCCGTATTTCAAATTTTTGACCTCCGGACCCGACTTGAGAGAAATTTAAACTAACTGTATTTAGAAAATACATTTTTGAGCGCAGGGGCCAAACCGGGTATCCGATTTGGATTCCGTCAGTTCTGACAAGTCACTTTCATCTCCCAGGTCGTGTTGGAACGACCGACACGCCGATCCGACCCGTATTTCATATTTTAGACCTCCGGACCCGACTTGAGAGAAATTTATATTAACTGTATTTCGAAAATGCACTTTTGATCACTGGGGCCAAACCGGGTATCCGATTTGGATTCTGTCAGTTCTGACAAGTCACTTTCATCTTCCAGGTCGTGTTGGAACTACCGGCACACCGATCTGACCCGTATTTCATATTTTAGACCTCCGGACCTGACTTGAGAGAACTTTAAATTAACTGTATTTAGAAAATGCACTTTTGATCACTGGGGCCAAACCGGGTATCCGATTTGGATTCCGTAAGTTCTGACAAGTCACATTCATCTCCCAGGTCATGTTGGAACGACCGACACGCCGATCCGACCCCTATTTCATATTTTAGACCCCCGGACCCGACTTGAGAGAAATGTAAACTAACTGTATTTAGAAAATACACTTTTGAGCGTTGGGGCCAAACCGGGTATCCGATTTGGATTTCGTCAGTTCTGAAAAGTCACTTTCTTCTCCCAGGTCGTGTTGGAATGACCGGCATGCCGATCCGACCCGTATTTCATATTTTAGACCTCCGGACCCGACTCGAGAGAAATTTAAACTAAATGTATTTAGAAAATACACTTTTGAGCGTTGGGGCCAAACCGGGTATTCGATTTGGATTCCGTAAGTTCTGACATGTCACTTTCATCTCCCAGGTCGTGTTGGAACGATCGGCACGCCGATCCGATCTGTATTTCAGATTTTAGACCCCCGGACCCGACTTGGGAGAAATTTAAACTAAGTGTATTTAGAAAATACACTTTTGAGCGCTGGGGCCAAACCGGGTATCCGATTTGGATTTCGTCAGTTCTGACAAGTCACTTTCATCTCCCAGGTCGTGTTGGAATGACCGACACGCCAATCCGACCCGTATTTCATATTTTAGACATCCGGTCCCGACTTGGGTGAAATTTAAACTAACTATATTTAGAAAATACACTTTTGATCGCTGGGGCCAAACTGGGTATCCAATTTAGATTCCGTCAGTTCTGACATGTCACGCCCCGAACCGATAGCAGCTGAACGTGTAGTTCGGAACGTGACAGTATTACAGTCGTGAATAATCAGAGCATACATAAGACACAAAATTTAAACTAGACAAATGTGGGCAAAAACAACCTTTATTAATAACCAATATTCAAGTTACATAACTTGACTCAACTTACATAAGTGTAGGAAGGACTCACTATTACATTCTAATAAAGAGAAATGGCTCAAATAACAGGACGAGGCTCAAAGAAAAGCAAAAGACACCGACATGATTCTTCATTACACTCATCACTCTTGCCCTTACCCATCTGATGGACTATCTTCAATGTCGTTACCTGAAAAACGTTAAAGATAGGCAGGTGAGCGAAACACTCAGTAGGAATTACATCTCTCATCAAGCAGAATATAAGTGATTAACCAATTAACGGTTTCATGACGATGCAATGCATGTAACTAGGAAATTATGATGATCAACTATCAGAAAAGATGAATACTAAAGTCAAAGGCGGATACGAGCTCAAGAGAAATAGGGATGAATTCCCATGCAGAGTCAAGGACAAGCTATCAAGATATAACAAGGATAGATATTTAGATGAACATAACTTCAGAATTGGCCACAATATAACAGAGTTCCAATAAATATAAGCAGATTTAAACATTCAAGCAGAATAACTAAATTATCAGAATAACCAAACATCAGAATATTAGAATGACAGAATTTCCAGAACTCACAGAATTTGTAAAATAACAGATATAACAGAGTATCAGACATACAACAAATATACAGAATTTGGTGCAATGCCACACCCAGAAGTTTACCATGGTTTACAGAATTGGACTTCCGTCCCACCTGGCACTGAAAAGTCGTGGACCCACAGCCCTTAATGTTTCAGAATCAGATTTGGCCAAATACAGAGTCAATGGGTTATGTTCTTGAATTGATGACAAGAAGAGTGTCAAGACTAACGAAAAATCAAAGTAACACGAATCAGATCCAGGGTTTTTAGGGTACAACCAGCTCGGCTGCCTTGAGGGAATCCAAGGCTAGCGGAGACTTACGGAGGTCTCAATGACTAACTTGCCAGTCCGAAGGAACGGAATGTCCAGCGGAGGACTCGTATGTCACCGAGAGTTGAGGTGTATGCGTGAACCAATCATGATACAGGGACTCCATCTACGGACGTGAGATGAGAGTGCCAAAAGACCCGAGGTATGGGTTAAAACCGGAAGAAAACGGTGAGAATAGGAATGCGTTAATCATAGAATTCATGTCCATCCTATTCTATAATTAACTACAATTAAAGAAATTTAACACCCGTGGGTGCCGTCATTTATTAATTAGCATCCTCTTGAGGAACGTTAATTTTCATGGTTTTTAACTCAATTTATCTAACAAGAATTTACATTTATATCTATTTAATTGAATAAATTCAAAAACCTTCATTAAAAGACACATTGATTTATTTAAAATAATTTAAGAAAATGGAATATATGATAATTAGGAGAAAAATATAAGGATTCCAAATATATTTTTTTCATAATTTTCTGTTATATATTCTAATAATAATGGATTTTCAAAGATATGTGCATACATGATATATATATATATATATATATATATATATATATATATATATCACTTAAATCTAACGCCTTGTACCTGTGGCGTCAAAACAATTTTTAACGACCTAAAGTAGGTCATCCTTTCAAAATTTCCATTTTTTTACACCACTAGTTCCTCGACGTAACGATGTCGGAATCTGGCTTATAATAT
Source organism: Amorphophallus konjac (assembly GCA_022559845.1). Taxonomy (NCBI): domain Eukaryota; kingdom Viridiplantae; phylum Streptophyta; class Magnoliopsida; order Alismatales; family Araceae; genus Amorphophallus; species Amorphophallus konjac. The sequence goes on from CM040129.1 coordinate 29,557,298, forward strand.
ACCGAAATGATCGGCTCGAAAAACTCTACCTAACCATATGTTCAAAATAATTTTTCGATGAGGGACGGGGGATCTTGCGATAGGGGGCATGAAAAACGGTGCAACCACTTTCACTACCTTGATCTCCACCCCAATAGTATGCCCATAAATTTTCATGTCCGAAGGACACTCCTGCGCCCATGAACGGCCGAAAAATCAAAACTCCATAACTACTGGTTATAGTGTTCAACGTATAAACTTGATAATTCAAGCTATTGACGACATGGTTAAAGTCTTTATTTAATTAAACCGTGCCCTGGTCAGGGGCGCCTTCCATAAACGAGATGGCGAAGTTCATGTCGTTATTTCAAATATCCAGAGAATTATCTTTTACAAGGTTTGCCGTAATCTTTCATACAAATTGACGCCTCTGTTCGAGGGCGTCCTATTCAATTAACAAATTTGACAGGGTCGTCTTTAACGTGGACTTTAGAGTATTTCCAATAGAAAAACTAGGGACATGAATAATTCAAGAGAATAACAGTAACTTATTAATATAATCATGCCTTGATTATCATATCAGGATTCATAGTTATTGCTTTTTAAACATACAAAATTATTAATTAACCGGTAAATTGACGCCTGATATCACGGCGTTAATTTAAATCGGGTCTTAATCTGGGTCGTCTCAATTTAAAAACGCGCCTTAAAATAGGGCGTCTTTTACTGGAATCTTCTAAAACCTTAAGGACTGTATGCACACTCGACAGAAATATGAAGAAATCTCTAATCAGGAAGCTAGAATATAAGAACTTGATAAAAGCATATTGTTTTATGATATCACCTTTATTAATTAGGTTTAGCCATCAGAGAGAACACGTACGAAAGAGACCATGAACCCACGAAAAACCCGAGCATATTGATATCATGTGCACATTATTCTTGTTAATAAATTTAGCTGTCAGAGAGACCACCTACCTCCTGTGAGTTGATCTGATAACGAATGAAAAAGAGGGGAGCAAAATAAGAATAGCAGCGATAGTAGAACTGCAACTGCAACAGCAAATAGCAGCAGACGACGTGAAAGAAGCTCAATCTTTCTCCTCTCACACAACAGCAGGGGAAATAGATACGATGCAACTGCAGCAGCAAGAACAATGGGAAAAGAAGACCCTTCTTTCACGTACAGCAGAAGGAAGCCCGCTCTTCTAACAGCAACAACATCAACCGGCTGTGCACGTTCGAGAGGGTTTGCTTATATAGGAGTGTGGGATTTCTAGAAGGTTCAAAGGCAATGGATGGCATGGCCATAAAACTTTTTCCTAACGTTACCTGTCCTTGCCTAGTTTACAGCCGCTAACCATATTTGTTTAGGAAACCCTAATGGCTAAGCCCCATGCAAGCCTCGTCGAAGCCTTATTGGGTTGGGTATTTTGAATGGGTTTAGGCTAAACTTGACTGCATGGATTTTGGCTTATGCACATAGGTTTGTCTGTGAAGGCCCACGTATGTGGGTCTTCTTCTATGGGTTTTATACATATATATTTATATATATGTGGGTTTGTCTTCTCGGTGCTTTTTATACGTAAGGCCCATTAATCTATTAAGCTAAATTCATCTACGTGTGACCTATTTGTATGTATATATAAAAGGTTGAGACTATTTAATGAGTATGGGTTGAGGCCCATTAAGTATATATATTTAACTAATTATTTCTTTACATAAACTATATTATAACAAATATGATATATTAAAATTTCTAACTTATTAACAAAATATAAATTAATATTTTCTTCGAGTTTTATTGATTATTAATTCAAATAAAATACAATATGACTTTAATGACTACTTAAAATGATGCTAAATTCATAATCTCTTAGGATTCAACGGGTAAGGTCTACGCGATCCTTTTGTAAGACTTATAAGGATGTAAGAGGGTTATGTACAAGGTCTGAGCCTCGTTTATTTATTAATTTTAATTTGGTTTTGATCCCTTTATATATCTATAAAAATTCATTATCGGAGACTTATCCTGGGTAATTTTATCTGGGGTGCTACATCCTCCCCCACTTAAAAGAATTTGGTCCCCAAATTCACATGAGATTTATTTCCAATCTATATCAGTGGGGTATCTAGTTCTAGTTTCCACTCATAAGACAAAATCATCTAGGCATGCTAAAAAAAACCCAATGAACTAGGCCAAGATTAAGGGGTACCTCTAGTTATTTCATTGTCAGCAGGTGTGATTTGTCTCATTGCGTGCAATTGTACTCGATGCCGTGCTTCCTTGTGATCCTTAGCCTGTTGCGGTTGATCTTTAGGAAGGGGGCAGTCAGCTACCCTATGCTCCTGGCTTCCACAACGAAAGCAAGCTCCGTTCTTCCAGTGACACTTTTCAGATTTATGCCCATCATTCCCATAATGCTTGCACTTTGATTCCTTAGGCTTCTTGCCGTTCGGAACGTCGTTTCCCTCATTGGGCCTCTTGTTGCCACTTCCTTCTTTCTTCTTCTCCATTCTCGCCTTAACCTTGTCGGATAATTCCATAGCGTCTTCCAATAACTGAGCTCTCTTAACCATCTCGACGTATGATTGAATGTCCATTGGTGCCAACTGGGGTATGTATTGCAATCTTAACCCATTCAAAAACCTCCTAGCTTTCATCTTTTCTGTCATGATCAAATGAGGCGCGTATCGTGACAACCTCGAGAATTGGGCCTCATATTCCGCCACAGACATACTTCTTTGTTTAAGTGAAGCAAACTCTCCCGCCTTTCTCTCCCGAACTCTCTCCGAGAAATACTTCTCGTTGAAGTGTTCTAAAAATTCTACCCAAGTTACTTGAATGTTTGGCAGAGTGACTTCTACGGACTCCCACCAAGCCCTTGCGTCCTTCTCTAGTTGAAATGTTGCTAAAAGGACCTTATCTTGATCCGAGCATTACATTACTCGGAAAATTCTTTCCATCTCCTTTGTCCAATCCTCCGCTATATCCGGATCTGGAGTTCCACTAAATTTAGGGGGATTGAGACTCCGGAACTCACGGTGTAACTCTCCAGCTCCACGATTAGCTCCACCCTCGGCAACCCGTTGAAGAGCTTGAGTCAAACCTTGAACCGTCCTTTGCATCTCACGCCATTGGGCACGCCCAGCTGCCATTGTTATCTATCTAGTTCTACAAGATACAAACAATCTCATGTAAGGTTATAAAGTAATTCTCATGAATTTTTTTTTTTACTAAGCTATTTTCATAAGTTGATATCATTAGTATTATAATTCCTTTTTAGCTCTTAACCCAAGGTTCTACCCAATCTCACCGGGCAATAATGGGGTTGAACCTAGAACTTATGGCAGCCTATAGTCAAGACCTAGGGTTTAATATACCTAGGCTCTGATATCAAAAACTGTCATGCCCCATACTCTATACCATCGAGATATTGTCCGCTTTGCCCTACCGGCCTCACAGTTTTGTCCCTTTCTAACAGTGATCGGCTCCAGAATGGGGGACTTCCCGGGCAGGTCACCCATCCCAATACTACTCCCCATTAAGCACGCTTAACTTCGGAGTTCTTTTCAAGAACTGAGCCGATACTTCAAAAGGCGCATCGGTGATATAGAGTACAACTTAGCTATATTTGAGGGTGTTACAGCTAGGGCGGTTGCCCCTAGACACCCAGTGCTAACAATAGGTAGACATTCTTGAACAGATAACTCCTTGAATAGATGAGCATCATGAAACCTTGGGGTTCTGTCACTTGGCACAAGCAACATGAGATCTGGCAACTCTCCTTGACAATAAAATATGAAGCATAACTCCCTTGATAGAAGAGCAGGATGTCATTGAGGGAGAGCAATACACGGCATTGACGTGGCCGGCTTGCTAATGAACCAAGGGAGATTGCATAAGATGTGCAGAATGTCCTTGGAGAATATAGAAGATACAGCCAATTGCCCCTTGAACATAGAGTGCACAATCTGCTTGGCGGCCGTATGAGTTAGCACAATCTGGGTAGAGGACTCCTCTTGGCCAGTTATCTGAATAAAAACGGAGCGAGAGGTAATAAGAGCATCAATGGTGAACCCTCCGACGAGTAAAGAGATTGCCACCGGCCTCGCTCGGGAAGAAACTGACATCAACTCAAGGGAACTCTTCTTAACAACTATCATCTTTGAAAGTGGAAGCGCATCATCCCCAAAATAAGCAGGGACCAGGACGCAGATCGGCATCCGACAGATAAAATCTTGAATCTTGAAATGCACGGCCGACGCTAAATCATCCTGACTTGGCTTATTGTCTCCCTAGGGACCAGACCCGAGGGATACCGGAGGTAGCACACACCCGCTCCGTGGGGTGGAAGTGGAAATAAGTTTGGAAGGTATGGAGGCTTCAGTGGGAGTGGTATGTTTAGGTACAGGTAAAGGTAAGGGTGGAGGTATGGCTTGCTCGGGTGAGGGCGGCAAAGGCGAAGCTTGCTTAGGCTCGGGCGCAGGCGATAGCGGAGATGATGGCAATTTAAGCAATGGTGAGGGTGGTGGAGATGGTGAAGCAAGCATTGGGGGTAGTGGATGTGGTGGCAGTGGAGGGTTAGGGAAAGACTGTGGCACCCATCGTCGACGTATCGACACAACACGTCGGGCGGCATCGAAAGTAGAAGCGGGGGTGGAAGAAGTGGTGGTAACGGGAGCACTAGCCTGAGCAGAGGCTTGGGTTTGTGAGGGTGATGGAGTTGGGGTAGGAGATGGAGAAGGTAACGGTGATGGAGCGGGTATTGGGGTAGGTGACGGAGCGGGTGCAACATTAGATAAAGGATCACGGGGGTGCCCCTGGTCTTACAGTGATGAGATGGCTGCTTGGGCGGCGCTTCTTGCTGCTGCTTGCTACGGAGATCTAAAACAACTTTATGCATGACGGCCCAATCAATCCTCTTATTATCTTCCAGGCCATAAACATAATCCCGGAACTCGGGGCAATCCTCGACTAAATGCCCCTATTGGCGATGATAGTCACAAAATTGGAGCATACTCCCAACCGCGGGTCGGCAAGGCCCAACCGGAGGAAGCGACAACGCATGAGTGGCCATCAAAGCCCCAAAAATATCGATAAAGCACTCTGGCAGTGGAGGACAAGAAGCACGCTTCGGGCAAGACGGATGTTGAGGGGTATGAGGTAGTGGAGAAGGTTGCAGAGGTTACGTAGGCAAGATTGCGTGGCTAGTGGTGGAGGGCTTTGGTGATGGCATATGTTGAATGGAGTGGGGAGGTATGTAGACGGCATCTACTTGCTCAGGGTGTGGTGTTCCCTTGATCGAAAGTGGAGACGGAGACGGGTATGCGGACGCAGGAGGCTGACTCATGGAAGGTTGATATGCGGAGGCATATGGGTATGTAGAGGCGGGAGGTTGGCTCATGGAGGGATATGCGGCGGAAAAATGACTCATGGCGGGCTGACTCATGGGAGCGTAGGGTTGGCATGTGGAGGGTGAATGTTGATATGTGGAGGTGGATGGTGGAGACTCGGGGTCAAGGGAATCTTGGATTTGTTAGCGAATGAAGCGGGCTCGGCTGTATAATTACTGCCAGGAGGTAATGTCATTAAGGGCTACGATGAAGCGACACTCGGGCGTTGCATTAGATATAAGCATCTGATTTGCTCTCCCTCCGAAATGTGTCCCGGGACTTGCACGGCGAGACAACGCCAACGGTCGGCAAAGGTAGAGAAATCCTCTTCGGGCTCCATCTTCTCGTGGGCCAGATCTACAACAGAGAACTTGGTCCCAACCTGGTCTTGAAACTGCTAAATAAATTTCTCTTGAACGGCTTGAAAATTCACAACCTGCTCTTGCGGCAACGAAAAGATCCAATCCTGAGCCGGGCCTTCCAAAGACAGACTGAATAGATAAGTCATCAAGCGTTGGTCATGTCAAAATTGGGCCGACTCATAAATAAACTCCTTCAAGTGCACATATGGATCACCGACCCCACCATAACAGCGATATGTAGGAATTTGCGGAGATGGCAGCAGTCGAAGATTTTGGAAAGCGAGTGGAACACTTAAAGAGGACTTAGGATCAATCTGACGTTGGAGTTCATCAAGCTGGCATTGGGCTTGAGCTATCATCTCCTGGGTAGGGAGAGATCGAGAAGAATATGGGCCAACTTGAGCAAGAGTTTATGAATTTAGACCAGGATGATATTTGGCCGGATAAGAGGATCCGGGCTAAGGAGAAAAAGGGCCCATTCCAGGAGTGGAAGGGTACATGGACCTAGAAGGATCATGAAAATGAGGACCACTTGGGCTAGCAACAACATGGGTAGGAGATGGAGGCCCATTAAGAATAGTAGGTCCACTAAGAGAATAAGAAGGCCCGTTAAAGGAAGGGGTCCATTAATAGTAGAAAAGGGCCCATTGGAAGAAGATGCTAGCCCATTGAAGGATGGGGCCCCACTAAGAATAGAAGGACCATGAAGGGAACGGGGCCCATTAAGAGAATGAGACCCATTGAAGGAAGGTGGCCCATTAAAGGAATGAGGCCCATTAGATGAATGAGTATTAGGAATCGGGCTAGCCGCATGGGAAGAAGAAGGAGGCCCATGAAGATAGGAAGACCCATTAAGATTATTTGCAATAAGACGTTGGGCCTGGGCCGGGTCCATTTGGCGAACAAGGCTTGATAAGTGGGCCATGAGATCAGCCTGTTCCTCAGACGGGTCAGAGGGACCACGGGAAGATGGGCCCGCGTGGGAAGAGGATTCCACGCAGGAATAGGATGAATATTGGGAAAAAGAATGATACAGGGTGTTGGAATGATGCTCCATGAGGGCAAATGGAGACTTAATACAAAGATATCAAGGAGAATACAAGTGGGAAGCAAATGGCTCAATGGGCTTGAGGACAAGAGGGGACTGACCCACTAATGCAAAGACCAAGGGAGAATGGGACTGGACAATGGACACACGAAATGGGCTAAGCTAAATGGGCCTAACAACAAAGAATATGTGAATGTAACACAAACACCACTAATGGGCCTGGACAAGCCCAAACAACACAATCAATGCAATGTGAGAGTTTTCACCCAAGTCAAACAAGTTGATATGATGGGAAATATTTTAGGGGTTTTAATAGACCTTTTAATGATTTGAATTATTAATAATTCCCTCAAGATACAAATCCTATGGGAATAAGGTCCAAACTTTTGGTTGACTAAGGTTATTTCTCTCACACATATGTAAAATGTAAGCCTAAGTGGTGGAAAGGTACAACCGGCCCGGCGTCTGTGTGGGAATCCACGGCTCGCGGGGACATATGGAGGTCCCGAATAAGATCACCTAGTCGACCCCAAGGAATATGGAGGCGAGAGGATCACTTACCAAGGTAGGAATGCGACTATGATATACAATGCATGGCCTTATGTGCATTGGAGTGCATGCAAATTCTAGCCTAAAAACTAACAACCAAATATGCAAACAATGATGTATGTATATATCATAAAATATGCCACAACAGAGGAGGAGATCAGATAGCACCCAGGAGTAAAAAACACAGCAAAAATTGTAGAAATAATAACAACCTCGGGATGCGTACATGTAACTGGAGAAACGGTCTAAGATGAGACCGCCAGAGAGATAAGACGGCCTATTTCTAGGCCGCTTTTAAGCCAGAAACGGCCGAATAGTAGACCGCCAAGGTGACCAGAGAGCATAAAATATCAGGAAAATAAACAGAAAATTCAAGGAAAACACAAGGGCAACTGGGTCAAATCAACAGCAGCAGGTCAAACAGAAGCTCAACACGATTGGCACTAGATGTCCCACAGTGATCGCCAAAAAATGGGTTGTTGATTGTTTTCATGATGTGATGTGATGATGTATGTGAAGGTGAATGTAATGGTATGAAAGATATGTGAGTGAAGATGTGTGTGAGCAAGTGATAACCTAACTCAAACAATCACCAAAATCAGAAGCATGGGCATGCCATCAATGTTCATGAGGAAGAAAAAAATAAAAACACACGCCGAGCGTGGAGCAAAGGAGTAAAAAAAAAACACACACCGTAGGTGTGGAGCAAATAAAGCAAAGAGAGGAACAAGCAAGATGACAATGACGAACAATACCCAACTAAGGAAGTGTGATCGCCACCAAGGTAATTAAAATAGCAAGGCTAAGCTAAGTACCTTGGAAAGAGGAGGATGAAACACCCACCCACAGGAGATGAAATCTGGAACTCTGCGAGCACAAACAGTCCAATATCAGGCCGCTACAGAACAATAGACGGCCTTACGATAAACCGTCACAGATCCTCAAATGGTCCTAGATGCAATCGCCAGAGAACACGGAACAACAAATTGGGATTTGGCTCTCCACTTCTCCCAGCCGGCCAGAAGAGTTGGGCCTCGTGCTAGGAACCCTATCGACCTGCAAAAGAATGTAGAAGCACAGTAAAATAACCAAAATTAGCCCTTGGACACGTGTAGTATATCTATAATGCAAATAAACTAAAGTGCATGCAAAAGGAAGGGTGAATACTTGGGAGGTTTAGTTTTTTAACCCCTATGGGGCGTGAAAAAGATGGGAGGATGTTTAAAAATGATGCAAAGAACGTGAAAGAAGAAGAGGGAAGATGCTTGTGAATGCTATGAAGAGGGGGAGAAACTAAAGAAGAAAACAACACTCTAAACACTTGGAACTCAATACTCCCTGGACTTGAAGGCTAATGGACGTAGACATCACTTCTCCTTGATGGGTACTCGCTCCAGAACGCGGTAGCACCTCGACGTAAACTCCAGAAATCTCCTCCTCAACCCATGAACTCAAGGATCCTATTTATAGGCCCTCAAACTCTAGGTTCGAGTTGGAGAGATCCTCAGCGAAAAAGTAGGATGAAACTTAGCAAACTCTTGAAGATAATATTCCTAAGAGTCCACAGAAACAAATGGGAGCTTCTAAGGATCACTATCGAGAGAGAAATCATCAAATCAAAACTCAACTTCGACCACGGCGCAGCAGAGAAAAATCAGTAAATCAGGACTCTCTGTCACCAGAAACGGTCTTACGATAAACCGCCACTTCGAACTAACAGTCTAAGTATAGACTACCACCCTCAAATGTCTAATAAAGGATAAGGCCAACGGGCGAAAAGTTTGTGAACAGGACTCTGGAGCCAAGAAACGGTCTACGGTAAAATCGCCATAATGCCTCTAACGGCCTTACGATAAATCGCCAGAGCTCAACTGATAAGAACAGATAAGGCTGAAAGAAAGACGTTGGCTCTGGACCCTAGCGTCAGCAAACGGCTTTAAAATAAACTGCCAAACATCATCAAATGCCCTTATGATAGACCGCTAGAGACAGTGGCGTGGCCAAAACAAATGAAAAGCCTACTAAGCTTCAACCCTCAGAAAACAAATAAGGAGCAAGACCCAATGAAGGAGAATGACCCATGAAATAAGCCTCAAAACTGACCAAGATGGCTTAATAAACGGCGTATAACTCGGAGCATCATACAAATAAATACGGAGATGACTCAACTCATTGGTCATAAAATGGGTGTCAACAGACGACTTCTGGGTGATGGCAATGCACGAGGAACTACACCAATTCCAACGGAATGAGGTGTGGAAACTAGTGCCCCGTCCTAATAACCACAATGTGATCGGAATGAAATGAGTATTCCGAAACAAATTGAACGATCAAGGTGTGGTTGTTAGAAACAAGGCCCGACTCGTGGCCAAGGGATATTACAAAGAGCTCGGAATCAATTTTGATGAATCATTCGCACCAATTGCTCACCTTGAAGCTGTGCACATCATATTTATCATTTGCATGCTCTAAAAAATTCAAACGGTATCAAATGGATGTAAAGAGCGCATTTCTAAATGGCTTTATCAAGGAAGAGGTGTTTGTTGGGAAACCTCCAGGGTTTGAGGACATGAAAAATGTGGATCATGTGTTTAAGGTAGATAAAGCTTTGTATGGCCTAAAACAAGCCCCACGGGTTTGGTATGACCGTCTAAGCTCTTTCTTGATTGAACATGGTTTCAAAAGGGGTTCAGTAGATCAAACTTTATTTTCCAAACATGCTAAAAATGATTTGCTTCTTGTTCAAGTCTATGTCGATGCTATTATTTTTGGATCAACTAATGAATTTTTGTGCATGGAATTTTCTGAGCTAATGCAGGCTGAATTTGAAATGAGTTTGATGGGCGAAATCAATTACTTATTGGGGCTGCAAATTCAACAACGGAAAGACGGGATTTTCATAAACCAAAAGAAATACCTGTTGGAGCTCTTGAAGAAATACGAGTTTGAGGGTGCGAAACCATATGACACACCAATGTCCACCGGTTTGAAACTGGAGAAAGATTGCAAAGGTAAACAAGTTGACCCAAAATTGTACAGAGGTATGATAGGCTCTCTCTTATACTTGACAGCAAGGAGCCTTATATACACTTTGCAGTCTGTCTTTGTGCTAGATATCAATCCAGTCCCCGTGAATCTCATTTAGGTGCCGTGAAAAGAATTTTTCGTTATCTTGCCGGTACTATTGATTTAGGACTTTGGTTTCCACGTGGTTGTGATTTTAAGCTTGTGGCATTTACTGATGACGACTATGCTGGGTGTCTTATTGATCGCAAAAGCACGAGCGACACATGCCAGTTTCTCGGAGGTTGCCTAGTCTCTTGGGCCTCTAAGAAACAAAATTCTGTGGCATTGTCGACTGTCGAAGCCGAGTACATGGCTGCCAATAGTTATGGTGCACAGGTTCATTGGATCAAACACCAGCTAGTCGATTTTGATGTGTTTCTGAAGTGTGTTCCCATCATGGGTGACAATAAGAGTGCCATTGATTTATCAAAGAATCCAACTCATCATTCTAGATCTAACCATATAGACATCCGACACCATTTCTTAAGAGATCATGTAAAAAAATGAAATTTTGCATTGAAATTTATTGATTTTAATAATCAGCTATCGGACATCTTCACTAAACGTCTCAGCAAAGAGCAGTTCACCTCCCTCAGAAGAGAATTAGGAATATGCAGAGTAGAAAGCACTTAGATAGACTTGCATTTCTGCATTCTGTTCAATCCATGTGTCACTCATTCTGTCCTACTTTCATAAATTCATGTGTCCGTATAACACTACAACTTACCCATTACATTGAGCCTTCATAACAAATCTTCTCTTCCATGCATCTCATAAAGTCCAACTACGAGTCCAATCACTATCCACATAATACTTCTCATGCATATGCATAGTTGTGTGCCACACATTTAATAATGAAACTATCATTGCTATTATTCCCTGAATTTGTCTTGCATGATATAACCATGTTTTGGCATAATCCTCATGTTGAATTTTGAGGGCCTATTTAGTTCATTTGACTGAAATAAGGTGCAGCTTCAATTTAGGTTGATGGCTTGACCAATTCCTTCTTTAGATAATGTTGAAAGGTCTTGAACAATTTTCTAAATCTCGCTGAAGCATTTCTCAGTAGGACCCATATTTCTTATTGCACCAAAACCATCAACTCTAATGGTCTAGTGAGTAACCTTCATCATCTCCCTAAGCCATGCATTTCGTTTTGATCATCATACTCTGGGATGCCCAAGGGACGACCCATCCCAGGCAAGGGTCCTTTTGTTTTTGGCCTTCTTAGGCGCATACCACTTATAGCCGGTCAAACCCCTTGAACCAGCTTCTGACCATGGCTTTTGTTTTATATATGGGCATCTCCTATCAAACCCAGTCGCAACCCTTGTACACCAAAGGCCTCTCATCCTTGCCCTTCCCGCACACCTTAGCTCCGACAGACATCACCGCGGCTACCGCCTCCCCCTCCTAGTACGGGCATCAAAGTCTCTTCATCGAGCTTCCCAAGAAGGTGCAAAGGAACCCTGACTAGTGGAGGGAAGCTTCTTCCAAGGTCGGCTATAAACCTCCATCTCAAGGAGAGAAAGGCGAGCTTCCCGCGGTTTGAATCTGGGCTCTTCAATGGCTCCACGGATAATGTCTATGGCTAAGCGTCCAAGGCATCAGGCTGCTAAAAAGGTTTCATCATCTGCAGCTGAACTACTCCCTTCTAGCACTGAGGATGAAACTCCCCAAGCAATTCATATCGAGACTGGAAAGATATCAGAGAGGCGGACAAAGAAGGTACATGATGAGGTATTAAAAGGCTCCATATCTTCCAATATATATCCTCGTACGATTATGCGACCCAGAGCAGTGGACTTCAATGATGTTACTTTCATGGTCCCTGAGCTATATGATTTGATTGACTCTTAGGAAAACTGGCAAAAGTTCATGTCTGAACATCGTAAGTTTTATCCTTCATTAGTTCTGCAATTTTATCAAAATATGGTGATTAAGAATAGCAAAGTCTACACATCTGTCAACAACAAATCTATCATGTTGAATCCCGGACTTTTCAGTCGCATTTTTGGACTTCCAAGTTATTCTGCTACAAAACTAGCAGATGTAGAGTTGGATGAAGTGAATGTTTATAAAATAATGATGGGCTTTCATGATTCAGTTATCTTTGATGAAAATGATATTCCAAAGGGTTTGAATGCAAATGTTTTTCCCCCTACCCAGCGAATTGTAGCACCCCGTATAAAAAAAATGATAGAAAAAAAATTAATAATATTTTTCCAAAAAAAATATTAGATAACTCTAAAGGAAGGTTAAGTAAGAAGTTGGAACACGGAGTCATCATATGTAAAGATTATTCACTTAACAAGTGACTTTCTAGTGTAGTTGGTTAAGTGATGTGCCATTTAACCTAGTGATTAGGGTTCAATTCCTGGCATCCACCATTTGCCTTTTGTGCTAAATAATTATACGTTATATGCTCTAGCAAAACTTGCACTAAGTTTGACCTCCTATATAGGCTGGAGGTAAAAAAAAACTTGCACCGAGTTGACCTCCTATATAGGCTAGCAAAACTTGCACCGAGACAGAAAGTGCAAAACTTGCACCAAGGTAGAAAACTTGCACCAAGGCTATATAGGCAAGCAAAACTTGCACCGAGGCAGAAAGTGCAAAACTTGCACCAAGGTAGAAAACTAACTTGCACCAATGCACCAAGTTGAAACTTGCACCGAGTTACAGAAACCTATAGGCTTAACAGGACTTGCACCGACCTTGGGTGTAGAAGATGTTAGAGTCTGTGCAATACTTGCACTAACCTCGGTTAGAGTTAGAGTCTGTGCAATACCTGCACCGACCTTGGATCAGTCTTGGATCAGTCTGTGCAATACTTGACCGGGTTAGGGTCTGTGCAATACTTGCACAGACCTTGGGTGTAGAAAATGTTAGACGGACCTCGATTTGAGTAGACCTATACCTACGCTTGAACAGGACTTGCACCGAGGCAGAAACCTATATCCAGCCAAATAAATATATATATATATATATGTGAGCAATGTTAGCGCAGCGAGAGTGATATAGAAGGGGGGGGATGAATAGATCACTCCCAATTTGCAAAGCTTAGGCGAGGAAATAAATCTACCGCTTATGCCCCTTCTAAACTGGCACACAAAGAATTGTAAATGCAGGTACCAATAAAGATCGAATAAGAAAATGATGATTAAGAGCTGAACACACAACTAGTCGAAGAGACAAGCAGTTAGAGAGCGCTGATAAAGATCGCAAACCACAGAGATGACAACCGGTTTTTAGGTGGTTCGACTGCAGTCCGCAATCTACATCCACCCCTCACTCCAACTAGAGTGAGGATTCCACTAGCCACTGCTAGAGCACAGCAGACTCAGTCTGCGAACAACTTGCTGCCAAACAGCTTGAAAACCCAAGGGAGACAAATCCCTCAACCAAGCTCTGCTACCCACAGAGCTTGTAACCTGTTCTAGCACCCAGCATGAACAGAACCGGAGAGTGCCTCTCCCTTCCTCCACACACCGGAGGGAACCTGCTAATGACAACCCGTCACTAGCAACACCAGAGATCAGCGATCTCTCTTCCTCTGCAACCCAGAGGGAAACCGGAGTTAGACTCCCTTCCTCCACACACCGGAGGGGAACAGATCAGAAATAGACGAAGAACACATAAAGAAAATCAGAAAAGAAACTAAAGACTGATCAAGAAAACATTCGATACTGAGAGTTAATACAATGTAGCTTCCTGGGAAGCAATTTCAGAAACCCGATACTGCACACTCTCTTTCTCTCTTCACTGCTATCTCTCTTTTTCTTTCTCTTTACTGGTGGATCGAGCTCTCTGCAATACTGCCTTTTCTTTCTTGGCTCTGATCACCTTCATCGGTGGACGAAGGTTTCTATTTATAGCGGCAGCAGGTGGATAGGGCACAAAACGCGTGTGCCTCCCACGCTCGATCCAGAACCTTCCTGCCACGTGACCTTATTGGATTGGTTCCTTTTGTCTTGGATCACGTGCACCCCCTTTATTAGGGAATAATCTTCCTCGTACCTGTAAGAAGATAAAAACCATTAACACACAGTATGGCCACTAAAACTAAAGCTGCATGAGGTATATGATAACAGCATGACGTGACCAGTACACGAGATAGGAAAAGAACGACACGAGATACACTGTAATAGAGCAGACACAACGAGGAGAACGACACGAAGTGAGGTTATAAAACAAGAAGGACACGAGGTCTAGGAAAGGCAACACGAAGACATAAGGGTGACACAAGGTGGTACATTCAACAGCACGAGGTGCTGCAGTGTTCAGTACGCGAAGAAATAACTAACGATATGAAGATGAGGACAACACGGACTGAAACCAACTCGAAAACGAAAAACAGAAAACAACACTATATGTGGTCACAAGGCAAAAAGTACACTGGGTCAGAAAGACAACACGAACTAACAAACGGCAACAAAAGACGACACGAAGTGAAACAACACTTGAAAACATAAGAAAAATAACTCGAGCACAAAATAGCTCGAATGAACGACTCGAAGACGAGGCGACACGGGCTGACCATGACACGAAGACAAATAACTATAAATGACACGAATACAGAGGACTCGAAGACATAAGGGTAACACGGGGTGGTACAGAAAACAGCACGAAGTCAGAAGAGTGACACGGCTATCGCGACACGTGATGAAGAAGTGACACTAAAACAAAACGACTCGAGGAGCAACAGTAGGTGACACGAAGTTAAACAAGTAGAGAGAAAAAATGACACGAGATGAAAACAACACGAAGATGAAACACAGGAATTGACACGGAGTGTGGTCAAGGAGAGAAGGACACGAAGTCTAAAGAGTAAAACAACACGAAGATGAAAACTGAAACCTACACGAGGTGAAGTCACAAAGCGACAAAGACACGAGGTCTAGGAAACACGACACGAAGACATGAGATGGACACGTCTTCAACAACACGTGATGAAACTGTGGAAGCAGAAGAACAACACGAAGTATTACCTCATACAAGTTTTCCTGTCAAGCATGGAAATCAACACGAAGTGTTGTACGCTCAGACGACACGAAATCATTTCGTGTTGGTGAGGGAAAGCAACACGAAGTGTGGCTTAAGTGACACGAAAACAATTCCCAAAATTACCTGAAGTGGCTCGAGGATTTACGTTAACACAGAGAAACATTTTTTGTTCACAAAAATTCATAGTGTTGAAACCATCAAGACATTAAGACTCAGGCAACACTAAAATTCATTTGGTCAAATTGTTCAATTGAACAGGACATTCCCTTACTGTATAACCCATTCATTTACATGATGAAACATGAGATTATCTTGAGATAAAGAAATGATTTATAGTGTGAGACATCATCAAAATCATAGGGACACAACAATCTCCCCCTTTTTGATGATGGCAACACTATGAATCAGGCAATATCAAGGTTTATCAGGATTTAACATGAAATCAATACCATCTGCAGCAACAGATTAAATTCAAAGCATGCTCATGCAAATGAATTAGAATGCTCATGCAAATGAATTAGACAAACCCTACAACTCACTCTCATTAACTTACTCTCATTTCCCCCACAACTCATAATCAGGAACTTCCCCAAGGCGACTAGCCACATCCAACTGATTGAATCATTGATATAGCAGAACCTCTCTCCCCCTTTGACATCAGCAAAAAGAAATGCAGAAGACATAACAATGCTGGAGACATGAAGAAGAAGTGCAGTAACGATCTTAGTGCAGAAAGTCACGAATAGGTCTTAAGAAAATAAGTAAGGTTCTAACATCAAGAGAAGATTCTTTAAGCTTCAGTACATAATGGAGAAATAGAATTATGAAGAGTATATCAGCATACATAGTGTATGATGTAGAGCAGGAGTTGACAAGTATGGCCAAATAGAGCTGATCATTCAACTATTCCACAAGACATCAAGAGTCTAAATCAGAGAGGTGTTCTCAAGGTATTGAGGACAAGCAATCCATTAGTTGCATAACAACAAGGAATGTTTGTTGGAGATGATTTCCAAGAAGATCAATGAGTAAGTTGGTAGTTCACTTCTTTTGACATTAGGGAGACACCTTGATCAGAGGCCTGAATCCCCAGTTACTCAGAGTGAGTACCTCATTACTTCCCCCCCCCCTTTTTTTTTAAGGAACAGAGTTAGTAACTGTGGCTTTTGACATGAGGAGACACCTTGATTAGAGGCCAGAGTCCCCAGTTACTCACCAGCAAGCCACCATTGCTCTGTCATGACTTTTCATTTATTTTAAGTATCTGACACCTCATGACTTGGGAGAAATATTCATTTCATTGATGAAGCTCCCGGTTTCTCAGTGATCAAAAACAGAACATGTTTGTTCAGTTAAGCCCTTGAGTTAAAGAGATAGAATGATTGAAGACAATACCAAAAGAGAAGGACTTTTCTTGTAATGAGTCTTGAAGTCTAGATTTCAAGTTGATTGGGTCAGATATCAAGACATACGTGTTTTTGGCCTGAACCATAATCAATGACAATGTAGGAAGATATACTTTATGCAATTAGTCCAGATCTCTGTGTGAGTGCCAAAGAAAAGATTCTAATTGGATTTTAGAGACACTGACTTATTGACTTAAGAGATAAGTGACACTCTACTGTCTGAGAGAACTACACTAGATTAGTCATGAAAAACCAGCAGAGATACACATCTGGACACTCCTTTTGAATTTGTCAAAGAACTTCTCTTCTCACATTACAACTTAGCTCCCCCTAAGACATAGCATACCTCAATAAAACATTTCAGCAAAATCTCAAGGCTTCCCTCAAATTAGAGCATTCCTGAAAGCTAACCAGTGACCATTCCGAACTCCCCCTTAAACCAGCAAGCAAGAAGGCTAACCAATAGATAGACAAACCTCCCCCTCACAACAGGAACAGGCTTCATAATTAAGACACTTTGTACAAGCCTAACTCTCTTCTTAATGTAGTGAACTTTTCATTATCCAGAGGTTTTGTGAAAATATCAGCAATCTGATTATCTATTCCTACATGAATCAGTTCAAAATTATTCTTAGACACCCCATCTCTTATAAAATCATGTCTTATCTCTATATGTTTTGTTCGAGAATGCAAAACAGAATTTTTAGCAAGATTGATGGCACTTGTATTATCACAGTAAATAGGTGTGCACCCCAGGTCTACTTGGTAGTCCTGAAGTTGGTGTTTAATCCATATTACTTGTGTTCCACAACTCCCTGCAGCCACATATTCAGCTTCTGCAGTGGAGAGGGCCACAAAATGTTGTTTCTTGGAGCCCCAAGATACTAAACACCCACCCAAGAATTCACAATGGCCACTTGTGCTTTTCCTGTCTAGTTTACAGCCTGCATAGTCAGCATCTGTGTATGCTACTAGATTCAATGTGCGAGAAGCAGGAAACCATAAACCGAGAGAGTGACTAGCTGACAAATATCTGAAGATTCTTTTAACTGCAGCTAAGTGTAGTTCAGTGGGTCTAGACTGATATCTTACACACATTCCTACACTGAATTGTATATCAGGTCTAGAGGCTGTTAAGTAAAGAAGTGATCCAATCATACCTCTACACAGTTTGGCATTTACTTCTTTACCTGTCTCATCTGCATCCAATGATGTATTGGTGCCCATGGGTGTAGTAATGTGCTTTAAGTTTTCCATGCCAAACCTTTTGAACAATTCCATTGTGTATTTGGTTTGGTTGATGAAACACCCATCTTTTAGCTGCTGTACCTGCAATCCAAGAAAATATTTTAGTTCACCAACCAAGCTCATCTCAAATTCAGCAGACATCATGGTAGAAAATTCATCACATAGTTCATGCCTAGTTGATCCAAATACAATGTCATCTACATATACCTGAACTATGATGAGATCTTTACTCATGCCCTTGGTGAATAAAGTCTGATCAACTTTACCTCTTTTGTAGCCCTTGCTGATCAGAAATTCAGATAATCTTTCATACCAAGCTCTTGGAGCCTGCTTTAGACCATACAAGGCTTTATTTAACCTGAAAACTTGGTTAGGTTGAGGAGAAAATTGAAATCCAGGAGGTTGTTCAACAAAGACTTCTTCTTTAATAACTCCATTTAAAAAAGCACTTTTAACATCTATTTGTTGGAGTTTAATGTTCTTTGAGCATGCAAAGGCAAGCAACAATCTTATGGCTTCCATCCTAGCAACTGGTGCATAAGATTCATCAAAGTCTACATCGAATTCCTGACAGTAGCCTTTGGCTACTAGTCTGGCCTTGTTCCTCGAGATGATTCCATCTTCATTCATCTTATTTTTGAACACCCACTTGGTTCCTATGACATTAATACCATCTGGTCTTGGGACAAGCTCCTAGACATTATTCCTTTCAAACTGACCTAATTCCTCACTCATAGCATTTACCCAACCTTGATCAGCTAAGGCCTCTTCTACTTATTTGGGTTCAATTTGTGAGACTAAAGCAATTAGGTCGTCATTATTCACATTTCTAAAATGAGATCTAGTCCTTAGAGGTTCTTCAGGATTGCCTATGATATTATCTAACGGATGGTCTTTAAGGAATCTAATATTTGTTGAAGACTCACCTGTTTCTCTTTGACCTTCCTGATTTTGGGAATTTGTTTCTCCATTCTGCTGAGTCTTCTCTTCTTCTTGTTGGTTTTCCAGAAAATCTCCACCATGATTGGAGTCCCTGTCAAGATTTTCAACATTAGAAACATCTTTCTTTTCACTAAAAAGAATGTGTGGAGATTCTTCCACTTTCTGATCTGATACATTAAATACCCTATATGCCCTTGACACTTCTGAGTAACCCAAGAATATTCCAGGTGAACTCTTGGCTTCAAACTTGTCTAAATCTTTTTTATCATTGTTATGAATAAAACATTTTGCTCCAAAAATTCTGAAATGAAACAAGTTTGGTTTCTTACCGTTTAGAAGCTCATAGGGTGTTTTCTTGTGTATGGGTCTTACCATGGCCCTGTTGATTATGTAGGTTGCTGTATTGGCTGCTTCTGCCCAAAACCTTCTAGGTAACTTACTTTCAATCAACATGGTTCGGGCCATCTCCACCACTGTTCTATTTCTTCTCTCCACGATCCCATTCTGTTCAGGTGTCCTGGGAGAGGAAAACCTGTGAGTTAGTCCTTCTTTGTCACAAAGTTCAGTAAACATGGAATTTTCAAACTCACCTCCATGATCAGATTGAATAGAACTAACCTTGAACTTTCCTTCTTGTTTGACCTTATTGAAAAATAGATTAAACTTTTGAAATGCATCACTCTTATTTGCTAAGAAAAATATCCATGAATATCTGGAGAAGTCATCTATGATGACATAGCCAAACCTGTTACCATTAAGACTCTGAGTTCTGGTTAGACCGAAGAGATCCATATGAAGAAGTTCCATTGGTCTAGAAGACAATGGCTCAGATCTTAATTTGAAAGAGTTTCTGGTCTGTTTGCCTAGAGCACAGGCATCACATGATTTTGAAATGGAATTAAATTTAATTCTAGGCATGCCTTTAACTAAATCAAGTTTGACCAGTTTATTTAAAGTAGAAAAGCTAGCATGACCTAGACGTCTATGCCATTCAAAAGCATCAATTTCAGAGTTAGCAGACAAACAAATAGTAGATTCAGATTTCTCATTTAAGTCTACAATGTAGACATTATTAATCCGGTTGGCTACAAATTTAACCTCATCAGAATTTATTTCAAAGATTTTGCATGAAGTATCATCAAAAACAACCTTGTGACCCTTGTCACATAACTGACTCATGCTGATCAGATTATGTTGTAGCCCTTCCACAAGTAAGACTTTTTCAATGGAGTTTGTGGAAGACTTACCTACTGTGCCAACTCCAATTATTTTACCTTTGTTCTTTCCTCCAAACTTGACCAGACCTCCTGGCTTCATCTCTATCTTGGTGAACTTGGATCGGTCTCCTGTCATATGCCTGGAGCAGCCACTGTCGAGGTACCACTTGTTGTCTTCAGCTGCCAGGCCGACCTACACAAGTATATCAAGCAGAGTGATTTGGAACCCAAGATGAGTTGGGTCCAAGTACATTGTTTAAATCTCTGATCAAGTGTTTGGGTACCCAGATTTGTTTCAGCATGGTTTTCTCTGGCACCCTCCTTCCTGGTTTATTAAAGTTCAATCCAGCTGAACTGGGGAAATGAGTTCTAGTCTTTCATTGGTCTTCCTATTCCTAGGAAATTTCTTGTAGGCTTGTTGATTGGTATATCTTTGACCATGAAAGTTGTTCCTCTAGTAGGTCTTGTTTGGACCCATCTGATTGTTATAATTCCATCTCTTATTCTGATTTGTTTTCTTGGTCCAGCTACCATTTGTGTTCTGTTTAGGACTTTGAGTTTTCTTAGAGCTGTTTGAGCTAGATGGTGTGTCCAGCTTTTCTTTTCCCTTCTCTGGACAGAAGGTGATGGTCTTGAATTGCAAGGGTCTCTTGTTGGTTGGGTCATAGCCTAGACCTTCCTTATTGAAATTGACCCTAGTTCCTAGTATAGCATCTAGGCTAGTCTTTCCTTGGACAAACTTCTCTGAGACTTTCTGTTTGTCTTCCAGCTCCTTTTGAAGAAACTCAGAATTCTTTAGAAGTTCAGCATTTACTTTCTTCACAGCTTCATATTTCTCTGAATTCATTCTGATTTCACTCATGCTTTCTTCAATTTTAATTTTGAATTCATTGAGCTATTTTTTACTTTCTTGGATTTCTCCCCTAAGCTTATCATTCTCTTTCCTTTGTGAGGTCATTACTTCTAGTTGTTCTTTTAGCTTTGCATTGTCCTCACAGACCAGAGTTTGTTCTTCAACATTTGTGTTAAATTTTCTTTTTAGAACTCTGTGCTCTTTGCTAAGTGAATTAAATTTATCTAGCAAGTCACCATAAGCATCCTCCCAGTCATCAATTGAGAAATTTTCAAAAACGTTTATTACCTCCTCTTCACTGTTTGCCATAAGACAAATTCCTTCTTCATATTCCTCCGAGGAAGTGTCTTCGGGATTTTCTTCTTCCTCGCTCCATGTGCAGACCATCGCCTGTGGCTTTTTCTTCTTCTGCACCTTTGTGAACTTCTTCTGAAGATAGGGACCTTTCTTCTGGAGTTCTGGGCATTCGCCTTTCATGTGTCCCTGTTTGTTACAGTTAAAACAAGTCAGTTTCTTAGGATTTCTATCCCTGTAATTGGTAAACTCAGCATTCTTGTTAAAAGAGTGTGGGTTCTTCTTCCTGAAGGTCTTCCCCTTTGTCCTCAGAAACTTTCTGAACTGACGAGTGAGCATAGCCTGCTCCCCCTGGTCGAGATCTGAAAGACCTTCAAGCTCGGACTCAGACTCGGGGCTACTGCTGCTGCTCCCACTTTTACTACCCTTGTTGCGGGAAGCTCTTAGAGCTACATTTTTTCCCTTCCTCTCACTACCTTCTCCACCTCCTTGGAAGTTCATCTCATAGGTCATCAGGGATCCTATGAGTTCATTCACAGTTAAGACAGTCAAATCTTTTGACTCCTCAATCACAATGGCCTTAGTGTGCCATGCCGGGGATAAAGATCTAAGGATTTTCCTGACTATATCTACCTCAGCAAGATCCTTCCCTAGCCCTTTAAGAGTGTTAGTGATCAAGGATAACCTGGCATACATTTCGGTTATATTCTCATCTGCATTCATCTTAAATATTTCATACTTGGAGGTGTAGAGATTTACCTTCGAGGCTTTCACTTGAGTTTTACCTTCATAAATTAATTGCAGCTCATCCCACATTCGCTTGGCAGTTCTGTATGCAGATATACGAGCATATTCCTCTGGATGAACAGCACACTGGATTATGTTCAGCGCCGTCCAGTTGAGTGACGAGAGCTTCACATGATCATCTGTCCAAGCATCCTCGTTTGGTGGCAGCTCATATGGCCCCACCGTGATTACTCTCCACAATTTATGACTCAGAGCTCTGATGAACACTTCCATCCTGTTCTTCCAAAAAAGATAGTTACTACCATCGAAATAAGGAGGGCGACTAATGGATTGACCTTCGGCCATGAAGGTTCTAGGACCACCACCATTTCCTTGACCGTTCGTCCACATGGCGTAAACCTGCTCTGATACCAAATGTTAGCGCAACGAGAGTGATATAGAAGGGGGGGGATGAATAGATCACTCCCAATTTGCAAAGCTTAGGCGAGGAAATAAATCTACCGCTTATGCCCCTTCTAAACTGGCACACAAAGAATTGCAAATGCAGGTACCAATCAAGATCGAATAAGAAAATGATGATTAAGAGCTGAACACACAACTAGTCGAAGAGACAAGCAGTTAGAGAGCGCTGATAAAGATCGCAAACCACAGAGAAGACAACCGGTTTTTAGGTGGTTCGACTGCAGTCCGCAATCTACATCCACCCCTCACTCCAACTAGAGTGAGGATTCCACTAGCCACTGCTAGAGCACAGCAGACTCAGTCTGCGAACAACTTGCTGCCAAACAGCTTGAAAACCCAAGGGAGACAAATCCCTCAACCAAGCTCTGCTACCCACAGAGCTTGTAACCTGTTCTAGCACCCAGCATGAACAGAACCGGAGAGTGCCTCTCCCTTCCTCCACACACCGGAGGGAACCTGCTAATGACAACCCGTCACTAGCAACACCAGAGATCAGCGATCTCTCTTCCTCTGCAACCCAGAGGGAAACCGGAGTTAGACTCCCTTCCTCCACACACCGGAGGGGAACAGATCAGAAATAGACGAAGAACACATAAAGAAAATCAGAAAAGAAACTAAAGACTGATCGAGAAAACATTCGATACTGAGAGTTAATACAAATGTAGCTTCCTGGGAAGCAATTTCAGAAACCCGATACTGCACACTCTCTTTCTCTCTTCACTGCTATCTCTCTTTTTCTTTCTCTTTACTGGTGGATCGAGCTCTCTGCAATACTGCCTTTTCTTTCTTGGCTCTGATCACCTTCATCGGTGGACGAAGGTTTTTATTTATAGCGGCAGCAGGTGGATAGGGCACAAAACGCGTGTGCCTCCCACGCTCGATCCAGAACCTTCCTGCCACGTGACCTTATTGGATTGGTTCCTTTTGTCTTGGATCACGTGCACCCCCTTTATTAGGGAATAATCTTCCTCGTACCTGTAAGAAGATAAAAACCATTAACACGCAGTATGGCCACTAAAACTAAAGCTGCATGAGGTATATGATAACAGCACGACGTGACCAGTACACGAGATAGGAAAAGAACGACACGAGATACACTGTAACAGAGCAGACACAACGAGGAGAACGACACGAAGTGAGGTTATAAAACAAGAAGGACACGAGGTCTAGGAAAGGCAACACGAAGACATAAGGGTGACACAAGGTGGTACATTCAACAGCACGAGGTGCTGCAGTGTTTAGTACGCGAAGAAACAACTAACGATATGAAGACGAGGACAACACGGATTGAAACCAACTCGAAGACGAAAAACAGAAAACAACACTAGATGTGGTCACAAGGCAAAAAGTACACTGGGTCAGAAAGACAACATGAACTAACAAACGGCAATAAAAGACGACACGAAGTGAAACAACACTTGAAAACATAAGAAAAACAACTCGAGCATAAAATAGCTCGAATGAACGACTCGAAGACGAGGCGACACGGGCTGACCACGACACGAAGACAAATAACTATAAATGACACGAATACAGAGGACTCGTAGACATAAGGGTAACACGGGGTGGTACGGAAAACAACACGAAGTCAGAAGAGTGACACGGCTATCGCGACACGTGATGAAGTAGTGACACTAAAACAAAATGACTCGAGGAGCAACAGTAGGTGACACGAAGTTAAACAAGCAGAGAGAAGAAATGACACGAGATGAAAACAACACGAAGATGAAACCTAGGAATTGACACGGAGTGTGGTCAAGGCGAGAAGGACACGAAGTCTAAAGAGTAAAACAACACGAAGACGAAAACTGAAACCTACACGAGGTGAAGTCACAAAGCGACAAAGACACGAGGTCTAGGAAACACGACACGAAGACATGAGATGGACACGTCTTCAACAACACGTGATGAAACTGTGGAAGCAGAAGAACAACACGAAGTATTACCTCATACAAGTTTTCCTGTCAAGCATGGAAATCAACACGAAGTGTTGTACGCTCAGACGACACGAAATCATTTCGTGTTGGTGAGGGAAAGCAACACGAAGTGTGGCTTAAGTGACACGAAAACAATTCCCAAAATTACCTGAAGTGGCTCGAGGATTTACATTAACATAGAGAAACATTTTTTGTTCACAAAAATTCATAGTGTTCAAACCATCAAGACATTAAGACTCAGGCAACACTAAAATTCATTTGGTCAAATTGTTCAATTGAACAGGACATTCCCTTACTGTATAACCCATTCATTTACATGATGAAACATGAGATTATCTTGAGATAAAGAAATGATTTATAGTGTGAGACATCATCAAAATCATAGGGACACAACAAGCAAGACTTGCACCGAGGCAGAAACCTATATCCTGCCAAATATATATATATATATATGTGTGTGTGTGTGTGTGTGTGTGTGTGTGTGTGTGTGTGTGTGAGTGAGTGAGCAAGACTTGCATCGAGGCAGAAACCTATATCCAGCCAAATATATAAATATATATATATATATATGTGTGAACATGATTTGCACCAACCTTGCAAGGGTTAGAGTCTGTGCAATGCTTGCACGGACCTCGATTTGAGTAGACCTATACATGCGTATGAATAGTGATTGCACTGACTTTGTGTGCATGAATAGTGATTGCACCAACCTTAGGTATATGAATAGTGTCAATTTTATTTAAAGGAAATTTTGAGAAATAAATTTTATGAAAAATAAGAGAAAAATATAAGGATCCTAGCCATGAAATTTTATAAACTGATTCCATCAATTTTTAAAGATAAAAATCTTTGAAGTTAGATACGGAGTTTCGAGTTGAATTTTATTCTGACATATTTTAATAAATAAATTTTTGATAAGTATCAGAAAAATCTAGGGATCATAAAAATATGTAATTTACTATTTTTTATTAACATAATTCATTAGATATAAAATTTCTAAACGTTGTAATCAATGTTAACATATGATGGTGCGCCCCTGTAATTTAGCTTACACGACCCCCTCCGGGTTGTGACTTTTTCCAAACAAACCTTCGTTGGCATCCCATTATCCTCTGTCCTTTTCAGACATGAACAACACGTTTGAGCTGGCATCGCACTATGACGCGATTATCTAGGATTATGTTTCCCCTCCTGTCTACCCAAAACACTATAATATTCCCTTTATTGAGGCACCCTCCATTCTTCCGAAGGCTTGCTGTAGAGAAGGGGGAGCATTCTCTAAAGTTACAGAGGTTGCAGAGGAGGGAAGAAAGCTGCCCTTTTCTTTTACCTGTACCTAGTGGTCATCTCAAAAAGGTAGGTGTTCTCAGGCTTTTAACCAAATACTAGCTAATCTAAGGTAGTTAATCTATGAAAAAAAAATAGTATTAGCTCATCTCCATGCGATGTTCCATGCGATAAACCATGTTTACAGTAATTTCTATCATACTTTCACATAGATCAAGTAAAGGTTAGCTAATCTGTTAGAATATGTTAACTAATCAATTAGATTACCTAATCTAATCACATTATGTATTAGTTTTTTACGTAATATATTAGATTTATCAATCTATTAGCTTTATCATATATTTTTTATGTAATCTATTAGCTAATCTGTTACATAATCTGTTAGGATAACTGGTAAATCTGTTAGCCTAATCTAATTACCTGTTAGGCTAAACCTCCATGTTACTTAATTTACCGACCTGTTTTACGGTGAATAACTACACCAGATTTACTACAGATCATGCTTTAGTAAATGACCTGTCATTATGTCATGTTCTGTTAAACGCTTGAACCACCATGTTTAATATATATATATATATATATATCAGGAAAATTAAAGCATGAAACAAATGACCATGTTCTGTTAAACACTTGAACCACCATGTTAAAACTTTATATCAGGGAAACTAAAGCATGAAACAAATGACCATGTTCCGTTAAACACTTGAACCACCATGTTAAAAAATTTATATCAGGGAAACTAAAGCATGAAACAAACGACCATGTTAAAATTTTTATCAGAGAAGCTAAAGCTTGACATGGCAGCCCTGAGAGGTGCCACTTAACCCCTGACAGGGTTCTCTAAACCTGTATAGTTCACAGAAGAGGCATTCCTTTGTGAGGATGTCATTTTTGAATATGTCCGGAAGCCTATAAGGTACCAATCTCACCAGTTTTTCCGTGTATCAAACGTTGCTGGTTTTACTCCTAGTTCGTCCCTACATAACAGTACGCCCTTGGATTCCATTATATAAAATCCACCTTATAAATCCTACATGTTCAATCATTTTTAATCTCATATTGGCTATAATGAGAGTGGATGTCGACAAACATGACTAATGCCGTGCATATAGGGCCCGGTCTGGTCCTGGGAGGAGCACCCGAAGGTACTTGTGCCCATGAGAGTTTATTGACCACGGTGTTTGGTATTGCACCGGAATACTTGCTTGCTAGACTTTGGACATTCCACTCATTCACGTGATATTACTTGATTGATTGACTTGAGGCCCGTAGAAGGGTAAAAGTATTTGCTTGAATGAAATTGAATAAATAGCCAATTCCAGTTATACACACTTGAAATTACGTTGCTTACTATTGCTTGCTTGACATGAGTTCTTACCTTCCTGGAAAATTGTTGTTAATTCTAGTTCCTACTTGCTTGATATCTCTTGCTATTGCTGTATTGAAGCTGAAATCTACATACTCTCACTTGTTTTTTTCCTATACTACTCTTGTCGATTTTACAATCATTGACGTCTACTTGTCTACATGCATAGATTTACCTACATTAATTGAACTTGTAAACCACTTAAAGCATGTTAAATCTTGAGATGTAAACCCTACTGAGCGATTCGCTCATCTAGTTGTTTTCTAATATTTTCAGGTAATTTGGATGTCAACCAACACTCGGAAGGGAATGAGATTGAGTGATGAGTGTTAGAGTGAAGTTATCAAATTGTCATGTCATTTGTGTTATTGTATTAGTCCACTTATGTCAGTTGTATCAGTTCATCTATGTCACTTGTATTAGTCCACTTGATTAGAACTGCTCAAGGTTTGAAGCCCAGTCGTTGGACTCTGGGAACGTATGTATTTGTCCTTTGATTAGTTGTGACAATTGTCAGCTCGTACTATTTGTATTAATTTCAAGTTAAATCTTAGTTATTTGTGCACTCTGATATTTACATGATTGACACGATCTATATAGACGCGTCACGCCTCCGGGTAATCTTCCGCGCTCGGGATGTGACAGTCTTCGTGGTATCAGAGCCTAGGATTTAAATTTCCTAGGGAATAAGAAGTCAGGAAATTAGGAGTCATGATCGAAATCTAGGAAAACTAAGTCTAAAGGATAGATTTGTACCTTACCCGGTGAGATGGGTAGAGACACGGGTTAAGTTCTATTATGACATATGACCTCTTAATAAAACCTAATATTTATTACACATAAACTCTTTTGTAGGATCATGGCTACTGAGTGAGCACAATGGCGCGAGATGTAGCACACCGTTCTAGGCCTTGTGCAGGCTCTACAACAAGTGGTGCAAGGCGGTCCTAACCGTGGAGCCGGTGATCTCCACAGAGGTTTCCGTAACATGAACCCACCTAGGTTCACGGGTTCGTCTGACCCCGAGGATGCTGAAAATTGGCTAAAGGAGATGGAACGAATTTTTCGTGTGATGCAATGCACGGACGAGGAAAAGGTTCTACTAGCTATTTTCCAACTGGAGCGGGACGCTCGATGTTGGTGGGAATCCATAGAAGCAACATTGCCAGAAGGCCATGTCACATGGGTTGAATTCACCGTGCATTTCAACAACAAGTATTTCTCCGACCATATTCAGGAGAAGAAGGCCGCGGAATTTGCCGCACTAAAATAACGTGGCTTGAAAGTGGCCGAGTATGAAGCCCAGTTTTCAAGACTGTTAAGGTATGCACCCCATTTGGTGTGTACAGAGAAGATGAAGGCAAGAAGGTTCCTCAACGGGCTTCGGCCCCACTACATTACGTAATTCACACCGATGGACATTCAAGTCTACTCAGAAATGGTTCGGCATGCGCAGTTGCTCGAGGATGCCACCGAGTTATCAGAGAGGATCCGAGGAAATTTCAAGGCAACTCTCAACAAGAAGGAACCTATCACAAGCCCAGGAAAATTCATAGCGACATTCAACAAGAAGCGGCCCTATATGGGAGGAGAGTCTTCCAAAGGGAAGAACTTTTAGAAGAATGATAAGCCTTTCACTGCCCCCACACCCACAAAGGAAATTTGCAATTATTGTGATAAACCCGGCCATAAGATCGAGGAATGTTGGAGGAAGCTAGGAGCTTGTCTCCGATGTGGAAGCCGAGAACATCGGATCCCTAACTGTCCGCTGATGAACGAGCAAGCCGTTAAAGAGGAGAAGCTCCCGGTAAAGAAGCAAGGCCGTCTGCAAGCTCTCCAAGAGAGGGAACCAACAGAAGGAGGAATTGTGGAAGGTACACTAACTATTTGCTCTAAGAATGCTAAAGTTTTATTTGATACGGGAGCAACACATTCATTTATTTCCAAGAAATTTGCTGCTATATTCTCTATGGAGCCTGAATTGTTGGACTTAGTCATATCTACACCTATCGGGAACAAGGCTGACCTCACACATCAATACTCAAACTGTGAGGTTATGGTTAAAGGAAACAATTTACATGCCGACCTAATTTGCTTAGATATGGAAGTGTATGATGTCATACTAGGTGCTGATTGGTTATCCACATACTAAGCAACTGTTGATTGCTGTAATGGCAAGGTAACTTTTGTGGGTTACCCGGAATTGGTTTACATGAGCCCTCGGGCTAGATCACCTTTTATATCAGCCCTCCGAGCTAGTAAACTTATAAGCAAGGGATGTATGGCTTTCATCGCCCTTGTAACTGCTACGGACGTTGAGGAACCTAAGCTTGAAGACATCCGTATAGTTCGAGATTTTTCTGACGTCTTTCCAGAAGAATTACCTGGCTTACCCCCGGAGCGGGAGGTGTCATTCACCATCGACCTTGTCCCTAGTGCTGGACATGTTTCCAAGGCACCCTACCGAATGTCCCCTGCTGAGCTGAAGGAGCTGAAGGAACAACTGATGGAGCTATTGAACAAGGGTTTCATCCGACCGAGTACTTCCCCATGGGGAGCACCTGTGCTATTCGTCAAGAAGAAGGACGGATTGATGAGACTCTGCATCGACTATCGACAGTTAAACCACCTTACAATCAAGAACAAGTACCCACTACCGAGGATTGATGAATTGTTCGATCAAATATCTAGAGCTAAATATTTCTCCAAGATCGATCTTCGTTCAAGTTATCACCAACTGAAGATCAAAGAAGAAGATATTCATAAAACTATATTCCGAAGCAGGTATGGGCATTACAAATTTACTGTTATGCCTTTCGGACTAACAAATACCCCCGCAGCTTTCATGCAGCTAATGAACAACATATTCAGGCCACACTTAGATCAGTTCATTGTAGTCTTTATCGATGATATTCTTATTTATTCAAAGTCTGAAGAAGACCATGAAGAACATCTTAAGAAGGCATTCCATATATTGAGGGAAAACAAACTATGTGCCAAATTCAGCAAATGCAAGTTCTGGCTCGAGGAAGTATCTTTCTTGGGCCATATAATTTCAAAGGATGGAATTTCCGTTGACCCATCAAAGGTCGAAGCCGTGAAGAATTGGGAACGACCAACCAACGCAACGGAGATTTGTAGTTTCTTGGGACTAGCTAGTTATTATCGACGTTTCATCAAGGACTTTTCAAGAGTTGCTGTTCCTCTCATCCGATTGACTCACAAGGAAACCCCTTATGAGTGGAAGGAAGACTGTGAGAAGAGTTTCCAAGCTTTGAAGGATCTCTTGACCACTGCTCCAATCCTAACATTGCCAGTCAAAGGAGAGAAGTATGAGGTATATACCGATGCTTCTGGTATTGGCCTCGGGTGTGTATTAATGCAGAATGGGAGAGTTATTGCATATTCTTCCCGGCAACTGAGG
Source organism: Amorphophallus konjac (assembly GCA_022559845.1). Lineage (NCBI taxonomy): Eukaryota > Viridiplantae > Streptophyta > Magnoliopsida > Alismatales > Araceae > Amorphophallus > Amorphophallus konjac. Next base: position 29,587,892 of record CM040129.1, read on the forward strand.
AAACATGAAGAGAACTACCCGGTGCATGACTTAGAGTTGGCCACGGTAGTATTTGCCTTGAAGATCTGGAGACACTATCTCTACGGAGAACAATTCACGGTATACTCCGATCACAAAAGCCTCAAGTATTTATTCTCTCAAAAGGAGCTGAACATGAGGCAAAGGCGTTGGCTCGAATATCTCAAGGATTTTGACTTCACTATACAGTACCATCCCGGTAAGGGTAATTCTGTGGCTGATGCTCTTAGTCGAAAGCCGAGAGCAATATTAGCCAATTGTATGATCCAAGAATGGAAGCTATTAGAAGAATTCTCTCAACTCGATATTAGCACTGATGAATAAGACGGGTGTATTACTCTAGCCCATATGAGTTTACATCCAGATTTGCGGTCAGAAATTCAGAAGTTACAAGAGGGAGATCCTACACTAGTGGAGATAAGGGATAAGCTGGGCGAGAGACCGGATTTTAAGCTGACACCAGATGGGAGATTGCTATTCCATGAACGGACATGTGTACCCGATTGTCCCGAGCTGAAGAAAAAGGTCCTCGAAGAAGCTCATAGATCGAGGTACACGATCCACCCTGAAGCTACCAAGATGTACCAAGACTTGAAAAGGACTTTCTGGTGGCTGTGGGAGATGGATTTTTATTATTAAAATATATATATATATATATATATATTATGGGTTTATTTGGTTTATTTATTAAAGGTTTATTTGCATAGGGCGTGCCAGTCACTGAGTGACAAATTTATTATGCACACCGTCTGACTAACCAGATAATTATAGGTGATCGTGTCAGGACCCAAAACCTGCCGTACCATAAAGGCTACGGCGTTAATTACATCTCTCCAGAAGAGAGAAAACCCTTGATTAATCGCCAAAATAGAGAGGCCATGGGGCCCGTAGAATATGTAAAAGATGTGATTGCAAGCAAGCACACAATATGGTAGTATTTCTTTATTAGGCTGGCTCCCGGTACAGGGCGGAGAACCTGGGTCCGAGGACCATCATCACGCATAGTGAAAGCCTCCGGCCAGGCGTAACCTGACTTTCAGCTAATCACCATTCGATATACCGGAGAGTCGGATCATGCAAGCATGCAAGGTGGTAATATTTAGTTTTATTGTTTGTTGTTTATTTGGTCATTTATTTGTAGATTTATGGAAGACTTTGGTAATCCCTATCACTCGCAGGTCTGTCGATTGGTCGTTGACTTTTTATTTTGAGACTGCACATAGCGTTACGGTGCATACATATGGGCCCGTGAGGTGGGCCGAGTATGACCGTATTCGGGCAGACTCGTGTATCATCGGGACAATGTATGCCAGGGTATGGCAAATTTAATATTTGAAAATGAAGGGGACGCGGTTAAAATCCGGTCGGGACGAATTGAATTCAACGGCTTATCGGCCCGGGATGAGGTCACGCCATGGCCATAATGGGATTAATCTCGAGGTGTAGATACGACCTGTCGGGGGGTCATCAATATTCCCATGCCCAGGGTCTAGAGGAGGTGAGAGCTCCGGAGTGGACACGGTCATGTTCATTATTCTTTATTTAATCTTGTTATTATTTTTAAATGCATGAATGCACTTTGTTTATTATTTATTTATTTCTTTTGTTTTATATTATTATTATTTTTATATTGGATGCATGCATTCTTTATTCCCTTTATTGACATTTATTTGGCATTCATTCATCCATCCACCCTTTTTATTATTGTCCATTTATCATTTTATTATTATTATTATTGCTTTCTTATTTTCTTTATTGTCATTTATTTGAGTGTTATTCATTCATTGTTGTCCTTGTTATTTATTTATCACTTTTATTCTTTTTATTATTATTATTGTCATTATTATTACTTTTTATTTAGCCTCTATTTATTTATTGCGTGTTTCTATTTCTCACTTTTACCTTTTCTCATTGTTCTTTGATGCACATAAAGTGCATGTGCATTGTGAATATAATGAGTGTGTGTTTTTTTGTCTTTCCTTTTTATTACCCTTATTATTTAAAATGTGTAACGTGCATGCATATAAAGTGCATGTGTGTGTAACTGGTGTTTTTTCTTAGTTGTACGTGCTTTGGTAACGTGAATACATGCAACATGTATACCGGGTGAATGTGTGTGAGCGGTTGCGACGTGTTTGAAACGGCGCGGGTTTTGTGGAAGCTGTAAGAACGGCGCGGTGGTTATACGGATATAAACGGCACGCTATTTTATTGTTATTTTTTTTTATTAGGGAACGGGTGTGAGGAAGTTTAAAACGGCGCGGGTGAGAATGTGGGCGCGCCGGGTAACGATGTGATTTTATTTATTTTATTTTATTTATTTTATTATTTGTTATTGTTATTTGCTATTATTATTATTATTTTTTTATTTGTTGTTTGTTTGTTTTATTATTATTATTATCACTATTTCAAATTTTTTTATATTTTATTTTATTTCCGGTCTTGCTACTGGTCAAAATATCCTGCCAAGAATTCGGTAGCATCTCCTCTAAACCCAGAAGGTGTCTGGGAAAAGTGGAGGCTTACCCGCGGAATGGGGTAAGCTTCTTAAAGGCCGGGAGGTAAGACACGGTGACCGGCGGACCCAGATGGACGGAGACACCGAGAGCGAGCCTATGAGGGGTACCGGTGTTCCACGAGCCTGTAACCGTAAATCCGATAAACACCCAAATGGACGGTCCCCGAGGGCTAGCCTATAAGGGGTTTCCATGTGCCCATGGGTTATCCAAATCGGGACAGTGTTCGCCATTAAGGCGGTTTAATATTCACTCGGAGAGTGATCATTTAAAACAGCATGACATAAATCACCTTAAAATAATGAGACAGAAATCACCTTAAAGCGGCGCTGAGAGACGTAGATAAAAGAGTTAAAACGGCGCGGCCAAGCATGGATATAGGGGTTAAAACGGCACGGCCAAGCATAGGTAAAGCGCTAAAACGGCGCGGTATGGAATGAATGGGCTAAACCGGCGCGGGTGGCTTGGGGCGCGCCGGAATAGGGCGTGCCGGAATAGGACCATTTGGAAACATGAAATTTTGAGTCTAATGTTAATCCGGCGCGGGGGGTACCGCGCCGTATTAGGGCGCGCCGGATTAGGCTATTTTCTTGTTATTTTCAACCTGTTTGAGTTCCAGAGTTGTTTATTAGCCTGTTTGGTGTTAATTGAGTAAATTAATTATTGAACTGGAGCCCCAGGCTCTCCAGAAGCAGAGTCATGAGCTCGTGCGAGGTTCATACTCAAGCACTAAGGTTCATTGTTTAAAAGCACATGTTTTATTAAGTCCAAATCATCAGGGTAACTTAGTGTTCAAAGCCTGGCAAAAATTGGGCAGCATCTCCCCCATCCCTGAAGGATTGCAGGGGAGAAGCGGGGTCATACTCACGTGTGGAGTAAGCCCCTAACAAGCCGGACGGCACAACGGCGGCCAGCGGACCCCAGGCGGATAGGAAACCCCGAGGACTAGCCTACTAGGGGCACCATGGCTCCGTGGGTTAAAACGTGATCAGATGAGATGACCAATAAGGGAAGGAAAACCCGAGGGCTAGCCTACGAGGGGCACACGACCCTTGGTCAAATCACGATCTAAAGGGACGACCGGTAGGGAAGGAAACCCCGAGGGCTAGCCTACGAGGGGCACACGACCCACGGCCACCACTAATTCCCTTGAGGGTAGTGGGTTTGATATCGGGTTATGAACCCTGTTGTTATTCCCATCCGGTGGCCTGCAGAGATGCACATCATTGAAGGACATGCCCCTTTAGGCTTAGTGGTGGTCTGAAAACATCAATGGGAATGTTCCCCTCCCCGGTCAGTGAATTCTTCGAGAAACACTCACATACAATGCATGTACATAACACACTCGGCCAAGAGTCTGACCATTGTTAATTGCATCTAATAAGGAAGGGTAGATGATTAGCATGTTAGCAGAGGGGTGAGCGGGTCAGTATGCAGACGGAGATTATAAGGGGCAAATCCTCGAATAGCCAGTAGGTGGCGTAAGGGAAAACGATCATACCAAAAGACCCTACGCCCAAGTTATAGGGACGACCACGTTCTCTCTAGTTCATCGTTATGAACAGATGAACCATGGGGGGGGCAGTCCCAGGGGTAGCCAGAGATGGATATATGCACACGTCTCTGGTAATAGAACCTACGATAAACACGGAGGAAGCTCGATACAGACATTCCTTCGAAGAGGACCCCGGGGAGAGGGGAATATTGCATTAATGTTGCCCTGAGAAAGACCAGGGCGTGTTCGGCGTCAATGAGGAAAAACTAAACAGAAACACACAGACGACGGAGCTTGGATGCAACTAGAGAAAGAAGAAGGAACTCAAACACATACCAACGCTCTTATTCAGACCCAAAGCTCGTCACAAGGTGCAATAGTCAAACGAGATCACATATATAGATATGGCTTGGCGTTGTCGCACAAGACCGATTACATTACATCTCGATGTTAAAAGGCCAAAGGCTAAACTGAATGAAGAGACGAAGGGGGATGCGAGCTCATATCATCGCTCGGCTTGTTACAAGATCCACGAAGGGAAAAGCTTTACATAGAGAAGGGAAAAGAAAACAGAAGGAGGCCTTGCCACCCACCTAATCCTTTCTCAGCAGAAACATAGTATCGATAGTAGAACCCTCTTCTCCGGCTCCGGGCTTCTTCGGGCAGACGGACGGGAAGGACGGTGGCTCTCTGAGGCTCCCTCTCAGAAAAACCCCTACTTCTTCCCCAAGCTTCCCCCTCTCAGGCGATTGACTGCTCTCTCTGGCCATCTCCTCATGTTCTCATGTGCTTCATGCATTAGCCAAGACTGTACATCGGGTGGGAAGAATGGCGCGCTGGGATAGACGGGGAGGCTATTACGGCGTGGAGAATGGCGCGCTGGGAAGGTCCCTCCAAGCTTCTTTGTGCGCCGGATTTGATGGCGCCGGGGAAGAAGCTTCTGCAAAGCTTTTACGTGCCGGAATTGGTGACGCCGGGTTAAGGGGCGCGCCGGTGAAGGGCGCGCCGTATTGGCCTCGTTCGCTTGCCGCAGGCTAGCTGGTGAGTCCGGGGATGATTTCGGGGGTTGACTTGGTCCTTCATCTCATCGCGGCTTCGTGAAATCGCAACGAGAAGTATTGGTAAAGCCTTCAGGCCATTGAACGGCCGATTCCGGAACCTTTTGTGCCTTTGGTTCGGACACTCGGTTTTTTTCGCTGACATGGCCTTCGGCACTGTGATTTATGATGCCGGGCCGGCTTCACTTGTATTTGTAGCTTTGATTGCTTCTTCGGGGATGGTCTCGACTATTCTCCCGAGCTCTCAGGTCTTGCTTTGGCGGCTGTGCCTTGAGGCCAGGCATCTTTTCTTTTCTTCTTTTCTTTGGGCTCACCTTTTCTTCAGCTTTCACCATTCTTTTCTTTTTTTCTTTCTTTTATTTTCTGTCAGCACAAGAGCACTCGATCAGAACTGAAGACCTGCCGAGGCAGAAGTTAGGAAACATTAGAAATATTTTCAGTGTCAACAAATGCCCCCCACCCGCGGGTGTCGCGACAGAGGGATGAAAGAGCGGGACGTGCGGGTGTAGCCCATGGCCCGTTTTGAAAACATTGCATGTATCTTTTTATTATTCATTCTTTTATTTACTCCATTTCCACTTATCATCATTCATTCATTTTTATTTCATCATTTATTTTTATTATCTCTTTTATAGCCTCATCCAAGCACGTAGGCACTCATCGACTGCAAGCATAGAGTACATATATGTAGCATAGCTCCCCTATAACAGAGATAGGATAAGGACAGCGCCAACGATTCACGGATAGAGTGCGGCTCACGAAGCATAACTAAGGGAGATGTGCATACGTAAAGGGGACGCCGCGTAGAACATATGCATAGCATGAATCACAATTTGCACCCAGGACTATTCCTCCATAGTGTGAAAGTGTAATTATATGGGTAGTGAACCCTGGACATAGGGACGTGCAGACGTTCTGAGTAACACTAGAGGATTACTTTATCGCCTACACATACATTCAGGGCTCTCGACTTTCGGTAGCTTCGCACAACCCCCTTTTGTTCTTAATTTCAAACTTCACCGTTCGATGGGAGTTTTCAAATGTGTCTCAATGGGGATTCCCGGTTACTAGGATTTGTTCTTTATTATGATACTATTGTGGATTTCACCATTTGATGCGAGTCTCCTCATTTGTTTCAGTGGGGATTCCCGACTGCTAGGATCCATCCTATATTAGGGTTTTATGATGGATTTCACCACTTGACGCGAGTCTCCTCATGTGTCTCAATGGGGATTCCCGGCTACTAGGATTCATCCTTGTTTTAATTGTGGAGTTTGCTACACCGTTTTCACGCGAGTCTCCTCATTTGTTTCAGTGGGGATTCCCGACTACTTGGATTCACATTCCACTTACCATTATCATCATTTTTTTCATTTCATTTTTTAATTCCTCTTTTTTTAAGGGGGCAGGCAACTTTTTCCTCACGATCACCCTGTGCGCGAGTGTAGAGATTTAAGCGTCCATGAAGTGTTAAGAAGAATTTATACCGTCCCTATGACTAAGGGCCATTGCTCATATTATGTGCGAAGTGTAGGAGTTTTGTCTAGAGTGTATTCTGTGAGTTGTGCCAGCGACATGGTTACGACTCTTCCCCTGATCGTATGCACTCGTCGAGAATTGACTTTTCATTCCTTAGTGTGTGCCGTGACGCACACAGACATAAATCTGGGCAGCACTATTTAGCAAGGAAGTATGCGGCCTTAGAAATTTGAATGAAGTGTGTTAATACTATACTTCAGGCAGACATGCACGTGAGGCAAGCAAGCACATAAATCACGTCATGATCATCATCTTTTTTTTTCTTTCTTCTTCTTTTTTCTCTTTCTTTCTTCTTCTTTTTTTTTTTTCTTTTTTATTATCCCCCTTTTTCTTCTTTCTTTCTCTCTTTTTTTTTGGAGGGCATAGTAAGTACATCCGCAGGCCGACTCTCTTACAGGTGGGTGGCTGATGCCACGGCGACGGAGAGAAGGTGTTACATGTTATGGTGAATCTCTGGAGGGATCAAGGGTTGGTATGAAACCAGAGGGGGGTCTTTTCGTTCATTGGTTCGGATAGCAATTCCAGGCCAATGGTAAGAGGTTTGTCGGCTTAGACGGAAGGTCATGACGCCGAATGACTAGGCTTAGGCTGTAAGGCCATGACGCCAAGAAAGAGCATTCACCGGCTTAGGCAAGGAGCCTTGATGCCGGACCACTTGGCCTAGACGGAAGGTCATGATGCCAAGGGAGACATATTTACTGGCTTAAGCATAAAGCCATGACGCCAGACAACTTGGCCTAGACGGTGTGTCATGTTGCCAAGGCAGAAATATTCACCGGCTTAGGCGGAAAGCCATGACGCCGGACAAGGATATTTAACGACTTAGACATAAAGTCATGACGCCGCACAGCTTGGTTTAGGCAGAAGGCCATGACGCCAAGATAGAATATTTACCGGCTTAGGCAAATGGAGCCATGACGCCAGACAAGGATATTTAACGGCTTAGACATAAAGTCATGACGCCGTACAGCTTGGCTTAGGCGGAAGGCCATGACACCAAGGTAGAATATCCACCGGCTTAGGCGGGAAGCCATGACGCCGGACAAGGATATTTAACGGCTTAGACATAAAGTCATGATGCCGTACAACTTGGCTTAGGCAGAAGGCCATGATGCCAAGGCAGAATATTTATCGGCTTAGGCAGAAAGATATGATGCCAGACAAGGATATTTAACGGCTTAGACATAAAGTCATGACACCGTACAACTTGGCTTAGGCGGAAGGCCATGACGCCAAGGTAGAATGTTTACCGGCTTAGGCGGAAAGCCATGACGCCGGACGAGAATATTTAACGGCTTAGACATAAAGTCATGACGCCGTACAACTTGGCTTAGCCGGAAGGCCATGATGCCAAGACAGAATGTTTACCAACTTAGGCAAAAAGCCATGACGCCGGACGAGAATATTTAACGGCTTAGACATAAAGTCATGACGCCGTACAACTTGGCTTAGGCGGAAGGCTATGACGCCAAGACAGAATATTTACCGATTTAGGCAGAAAGCCATGACGCCGGACACGGACTACTTTTGTTGGTTAACGTGCCAGCCTAGACAAAAGGTCATGATGCTGATGAATGGTCCGTACATCGGCCTAGACGGTAGGTCATGATGCCGATGATAGAAGGGGTCTTTTTGTTGTATGGTCGGACGGAAGGTCCGGACCAAGGGTGAAAGGGTCTTTTTATTGACTGACTGGATGAAAGGTCCGCGCCAGAGGTGAAATATGAACGTTAACCCGACGGGATGTCAGAATCAACAAACCTTGCCTAGGCGATATGTCTAGGAAAGGGCAGAAATAAAGTATTATTGTCATCTCGACGTCATGTCGAACACGACCAACCTGGAAGAGAGGAAGGGTCTGGGCCAGGACAGAATATGGTTGTTGACTTGACAGCCTTGCCAAAGTCAACCAACTTGAAAAAGGCGTGAGGCCTGAACCAAAGGCATAATATAGCATAGGTGTTAGCTTGATGTCCTGTCAAAGTCAACGAACTTAGCGAAGGCGTGAGGCCTAGGCAAAGGACATAATGTGGGATAGGTGTTGACTCGACGTCATGTCGAAGTCAACGAAGTTGGCGAAGGCATGAGGCCTAAGCCAAGAGTATAATGTAGGATAGGTGTCGACTCGACGTCATGTCGAAGCCGACGAACTTGGTAGAGGCATAAGGTCTGAGCCAAGGGCAGAATATAGGATAGGTGTTGACTCGACGTTCTGTCAAAGTCAACAAAGTTGGCGAAGGCGTGTGGCCTAAACCAAGAGCATCATGTAGGATAGGTGTTGACTCGACGGAATGTCGAAGTCAACGAACTCGGCGAAGGCGTGCGTCCTAAGCCAAGGGTATGATGTGGGATAAGTGTTGACTCGACGTCATGTCGAAGTCAATGAACTTGGCGAAGGCCTGAGGCCTAAGCCAGGGGTAGGATATAGGGTATAAATGTTGAATCAACGTCCTGTCGAGGCCAACGAACTTGGCAGAGGCGTAAGGCCTAAGCCAAGGGAAGAATATAGGGTATGTGTTGACTCGACGTCCTGACGGAGCCAATGAACTTGACAGAGACGTGAGGTCTAAGCCAAGGGCATAATGTAGGATAGGTGTTGACTTGACGTCATGTCGAAGCCAACGAACTTAGCAGAGGCGTGAGACCTCAGCCAAGGGTATAATGTAGGATAGGTGTTGACTCGATGGAATGTCGAAGTCAATGGGCCCTGCCCCGATAGAAGGTTTGGGGTGAGGGTAGACTAGATCGTAGACGTATGAGAGGCCCAGACCCAGGCTAAATATTGATGTCAACCCGACGAGGTGTCGGAGTCAACCAACCTTGCTCGGACGATAGGTCTGAAACAAGGGTAGAATATGTAGGTGAAGATGTCAACCCGACGTCATGTCGAACTTGACCAACTTGGCAAAGACGTGAGGTCTAAGCCAAGGTAGAGTATGGACATTGACCCGAGGAGATATCGGGATCAACAAACCTTGCTCAGACAGAAGGTCCAAGACAAAGCGAAGAGGTCTTTTATTGGTTTATTAGTTTGGATTGACTGAGTTTATTGAATTTGTTGGGTTTATTGAGTTTACTGGGCTTATTGGTTTCATTGAGTTTGTTAAATTCATCGGATCTATTAATTAAGTTTGTTGGGGTTTATTTGATCTATTGAGTTTATTGATTTGATGAGTCGATTAACTTGTTGGGTTTATTAGATCTGTTGGATTTTATCGATTCCATTGAGTTTATTGATTTGTTTGGTTTTATTGGTTGTGGTTTGTTGCATTTGTTGGATTTTGTTGGTCTTACTGACTTATTAAGTTCATTTCAAACCATTGTTTTCATTTCTTCATCGTTTTGATTTCTTTCTTCTTTTTGTTTCCTTTTTTTGTTATTATTATTTTGTTATTATTTGTTTTTTTTTTGTTGGGCTCCCCGACGCAGTCTCGTCTGTGATGCAGGATATTTTGTCTGGTGGGACTATTGATGAATTTGACTATTTATTCTATTGCTGGGGCTAGGGATTGATGTCCAAGAGCCCGGCGGGCCTGGCGAGGGCGGAGTGCCACTAGGCCAAGGAAAGGGTAGCTCGGTCAGGGCGGAGTGCCACCAGACCGAGGAAAGGGTAGCTCGGTCAGGGCGGAATGCCACTAGACCAAGGAAAGGGTAGCTCGGTCAGGGCGGAGTGCCACTAGACCAAGGTGGGGGTAGCTCGGTTAGGGCGGAGCGCCACTAGACCAAGGAAAGGGTGGCTTGGTCAGGGCGGAGTGCCACTGGACCAAGGAAAGGGTAGCTTGGTCAGGGCGGAGTGCCACTAGACCAAGGTAAAGGTAGCTCGATCAGGGCGGAGTGCCACTAGACCGGGGAAAGAGTAGCTCGGTCAGGGCGGAGTGCCACTGGACCATGGTGAGGGTAGCTCGGTTAGGGCGGAGCGCCACCGAACCAAGGTGAGGGTAGCTCGGTTAGGGCGGAATGCCACCAGACCAAGGAAAGGGTGGCTCGATCAGGGCGGAGTGCCACTGGACCAAGGTGAGGGTAGCTCGGTTAGGGCGGAGCGCCACCGAACCAAGGTGAGGGTAGCTCGGTTAGGGCGGAATGCCACTAGACCAAGGAAAGGGTGGCTCGGTCAGGGCGGAGTGCCACTAGACCAAGGTAAAGGTAGCTCGGTCAGGGCGGAGTGCCACTAGACCAAGGAAAGGGTTTTATGAATCCTACCCAGTAGGACAAAGGATAATTTTGGGGCTCGGCGAGGGCGGAGTGCCTCAGGCCAAGGAAGAGGGCTTTATGAATCCTACCCAGTGGGACGAAGCTTATTTTCGAGCTTGGCGAGGGCGGAGCACCTCAGGCCAAGGAAAAGACTTTGTGGACCCAGCCCGATGGGACAGAAGGTAATTTTCAAGTTCGGCTAGGGCAGAGCGCCTCCGACCAAGGGAAAGCTTTTGTGGGCTCGGCCCGACGGGGCTGATGGGCAAATTTTGAGCTTGACAAGGGCAGAGTGCCTTATGCCAAGGAAATAGGAGATTTTATTGGGCCGACATTGGACAAGGAATCCAAACCGGCATTGATAGGAGAGTCCCATGGACAAATATGGCATTGTTGTGGCTGAATGCCGAAAGGCCATGAGAGTGCATTGGCTGGGAGCATAGGTCCCAGATCAAGTGTGGAGGGTTAGTCTTGGTGGGACGAGTGGGGAGTATCCCCGTGTGATAGGAGGGCAACAAGGCACCATGAATTCTGGTGGGACCAGGGGTGCTGAGATAGGCCACTAGAAGCCGAAAGGTGCTTATTTGTTGGCTTGATGAGGATAAAGGAGCCGAGAGTGTATACAACTCGGGAGGACTTGTTCTTTTCATTCCCCAACAGGGTTTGGACCCGTATTTGAAACGGAGGCCTAGTGGCCAATGAAGGTCCTTTAGCGTCGGTGGGACTGTTGATTAACATGATCCCCCTGGGAGTATTTAGTGACAGCTATACATCAGATCAATAGCTATTTTCTTTCATCATTGATTTCTTTAGGAGATGCTCCAAATAGCTTCGGTTCGGGCCTCCGGTGCTTACGCCAAGTGTCCTCCTCTTGACGCTTATCCTTAGAAGCTGCAGTTGCAGGGTCCTCCCACCTCTACAGATGATGTAATCATTTCATTATTCCTTGGGCATTCACCATGCAATGCTACTAAGGAGTCTTCTGCCTATGGGGAGGATGGGGAGGCCTTGCTGACCATATAAGTTCCTTTCCCCCCTTTTTGCATTCATGCTTTTTTTTTAACAGATAGCTCAGATGATGTTGATAGTGCAGTGCAGTGTAAGGTCACTACCCTTCATCCATTTATTAATTTATTTTTTTTAACAGACCAAGGTGGGTGCATAGGAGAGCGCTCACCCCCTCAGAGAGGGGATAAGTGGTTCGCTCCACCACGCCAACCCCACAATGGTAGTTTCTTATTTGGCACGGACCAAGACATGGGGGGGGGGGAGTGATATCTCCCTTGACAGATGCAGCCATCCAGGCCTCCTTCAAAAGAATTTTTTTCTCTTCTTTTTTTTTTGTGCCTGCCCCCAGAACATGACCTTTCCTTTCTTTTTTCTTTTCTTTTTTTTTTGCTTCATTTGCCATTCTTCTTTTGTTGGCAAGCATCCGCATTCAAGCTATGCGGGCCTGCTAGACATCGGCTTCAGCCAGATTTGCTGAGGAGCAGTTGAGGCGGTAACGCCGCGCGGGGCTGCTCTTTTAAGGACAGATATTTGATGAGGGCACGGTGGGTCCACCTTATACTCGTCCATCTGTAGTTCACCTTTCTTGATCAGGCCTTCAATAATGTCCTTGAACACATAGCAATCCTCAATGGGATGCCCCAACATTTGGTGATAATGACAGAATCGTGGATCGTCTTTTCTTTCGGCATCGCCTGGCCTCTTCGGCTCCGAAGCACTATTTTGCCGTATTCACGGGCCCACTCAAAAAGTGCCCTAGTCTTGTCCTTTGGAAAGGAATACAGTTTCATCATCTTGCCCCTTAAGGAGGGCCCTTGCTTTGCCGGATCGGCGGAAGATGCCTCTTTCATTTTCTTCTTCTGTTGCTCGAAGGCTTCAAAATTTGAGGTGCAAACTTCTTCTTGTGCCGAAGGCTTGTTGATTGGTTTATTCTTTTGTCTCGAGGCCGTAGAGGACGAGAAAAGCCTTGCCAGAACTGCTTCGGCATTAGCTGCAATGTCGCCTAGTTGTTCGAAGGTCGTGACTTCAATGTCAATGACCCATCGTAGAATTTCTATTCTCAAATTTTCTTTGCAGATTTGAACAGAGTCCCCGTAGCTCGGTGGATGTCTGCATCTTTCACGGAGATTCCTCCACCTTCTTATGTAGTCCATGACAGACTCATTATCTTTTTGTTTGGCTGTTTGTAATTCGGCCTCGGTGACTTCCCCTTCGGCCGCCTTCGTATTCATTGTTTGTCTCACCTTCAGATCGTCTGACTGCCTGCACGGTCTCATTGGCACCATCTTCAGAGATGCTTCAGTTGCCCCCTGACATGCCCGGGAGACTGTATGCTTGAGTGGTTGAGGGAGGATACCCCCTGTAAGATCATGTGCTACTCGGGGTATGACTGGCCGTGCTGAAGCTTCAAGTGAGCTAGCACTACCTTGTGTCGCCTCATGTAGATGTCCTGCCAGTTGCGGCTTAGGTGGACTTAGATTCATTTCATTCAGCTGCCTTTGTAGCATTTCAATTTGCTACTGCTTCTGGTTTAGCAGTGCCATCACAGTGGGGCCTTGCCAAGAGGGGCCGGGAGTGCTATCTTGCGCCTCCGGTCTGACTAGGGTGAGTGGCATCCCGTCATTGTTACTGGACGTGCTCGATTTCTTCGAGATGAACTCCCTGGGTTTTATACCTTCGAATGGAGGAGGAGCGTGATATTGCCCCCCCTTGTTGGCTGACGGGTGTCTTGATATCCTCCCGGGTCTAACAGCATGATGGGAGGCAGAAGCTTTAGCTTGGTTTGCTCCTTTTGGCATAAAGCAAATTTCTTCATCTTCTTCATCAGCAGCTTGAGCCACACTAGACGGTGCTGACAGCATGTTGCAAGAGAGAGCAACATGTCTTATTTTAGCTTTTGTATTCTCATTTTCTTCTCCCACATGGCTTGCCTCTGCCCCCGTAGTGGGTCATTCGGGGCATTGAATACCCTTGCCTTTTCTTTAATTCTTTTTATTAGCCTGTGAGACTTATTGTGTCCTTGAAGGGCATGCTTCTTGACCTGCATAGGCTGGCTCTTGAGCTGCTCCTGCTCGTCTAGCCTATCTGTAATAGTTTGTAGCCGTTCCACGGCTGAGTTGATTTCTTCATGCGCCCGCGCCGGGGCTTGTTTCTTTGTGTTATCCACTGGCCTTCTGATAGCCACAGAAGGGGCTATTTGATGCCAAGCCGGAGCTATATGGGGCGGAGCGGGCCGGCCCATGGCTCCACTAACATGGACTCTTGGAGTCGGAAGGGATGTTGATCTTGTTCTTTTTTTCATTGACGATGCTTGCCAATTTCTCTACTTTTCTTCAGGCGCTAGGGCACAATCTTCATTGGTGTGTTGGCTAAAAGCCTCTGGCACTTCTTCAGGCAGTCGCTGACATATAGATATTACATTAATTGATGCCCCCGAGTAGGCACTTCATGAGGGCGCGGAGGATCGACTCTGTCCTCCTCCATTTGTAGCTCCCCTCTTTTTATTAAGCCTTGGGCGATGTCTTTGAATATTTGGCAATCTTCAATAGGGTGCCCCAAGATTTGATGGTAGGGGCAGAAGTAAGGATCATCTCTTCTTCTGACGTCATCAGGTCTCTTTGTCTTCGGAAGCCTGATTTTGCTATATTTGACAGCCCACTCGAACAATGCTCGAGTCCGATCCCGGGGGAAGGCATAGAGCTTCTTTGCTTTGTTCTGCGGAGGATGACTCTCTCGACATTCAGCAGGTTCATTGAGAGGAGGATCGTGCACCCATTTATGCCTTTTCGCCGTGAGGCTGACAGCATGAACCACTTTCAGTATCGGCCGTTTATTAACCTGCTTGGCTTCATAACTTGAGTCAGCAGAAATGGAGGGATATTTTGTGAAGAAATCTTCAACCTCTGTGGCAATATCACTTAATCGGTCAAAAGACCGAATTTCTATTCCAATCATCTTTTCCAGAATCTCTTTCTTTAGATTTTGTTTACATATTTGTATTGCGTCTTCTGGATGCGGAGGACGCCGACACCTCATGCTGAGATCCTCCCATCTCTTGATATATTCTGCAGCAGGCTCGTCATCTTTTTGTTTGGTCGCCAATAACTCGGCCATGGTCACCTCCGTCTCGGCGACGTGGAATCTTTCAGTGAATTTCTGCTGCATGTCTGGCCAGTCGTGGATAGACCCGGCTGGCAGGTCAGAGTACCATTCAAAAGTAGGTCCTATCAATGAAGACCCAAAGAACTTGAGCAGGTACGACTCGTCTGCCGCCAAGTCACCCATGACGGCTATATATTGTGCAACATGCTCTTTCGGGGAGCCCTGCCCGTTGTATTTGTCAAATTTTGGGAGTTTATTGACGCCGGGTGGCAATCTTTTGGCAGCATGGTAGGCTGGATATGGCAGTTCATATATGTCGAAGGGGGCGTAATCATCGCCACCCCTCTTTGCCAGCCTTGCTTCGATCACCTGTTCGACCATCAACTTGTTCACCATAGTTGACCCTTCTGGTTGAGGGTAGAGGTGGGCGGGCTGCATCGATAATGCGGCCGAAGTCATAGCATTGGATGGAAAAGGCTCTAACAGGGGAGCCTGCCGTTGCATTTGGGGAGGCATTAGCCGTGCTGGCTGAAGCCATTGAGAATAATGCTGGGGAGTGGCCCAGTTTTGATCAGCAGTTTGTAGAACGACTGGTGAAGGAGCGCCCCCGGGGTTAAAACCTTCCTGTGATGGCCCATTTTGTGCCCCCAGTTGCTCGGGCGCTACAACATGCTCAGTCTTTTCATTTAATTTACTCTTCAGCAGCTTTATCTCCCGCTGATATCCTCGCAGCAACATCAGGACGGCGGGGTCTGTGGCTGTTTTATTACTGACGTCTTCGAGTTTATTATTGGAGGCACACTCAATTGGAGGAGACGGAAGTACTCCTTCTTCTTCAGATGCCACCACCGTGGTCGCGGCGGTAGCGAGGTCTCCATCAGCAACCTGCTTGTCCTTTGTGGCTTGCAGTAGCTCAGCCTCAGCTTTGTCCCGTCTTGTCATCAGGTCTTTTCTTCCAGCAATCTCGGTCGGCTCTTCTTGTTCATTTGGCGGGATGTCAGGTGTACTCATCACCCCTGTCATATTGCAAGTAAGAACTTGCATTCTTCTTTTGTGCTTTCTAACTCCACCTCGGGCCTGACGGGAGAAAGTCGGCTCTTCATATATAGAAGCTCCTTTCATCTTTTCACTTTGTGGAGGCCTTTCAAGGCTTCTAGCTTTGGCTCGCCTCCCCTCTTCATTCACCTCAACCGGTGCCATCTTGTCTTTTTCTTCCTCTTTGGCCCTGATGACTCGAAGCGACCTTTGCCAACCCATGATGGGACCTCCAAAGCCATGGAAATATTCCAGGACCATCCTTACTGTGTCTTCCCGACGGCATTCTGTAGAGATGGCAGAAGGCAGCACTTGGATTCGGGCTGACGGCATGTATGAAAGCCGTGTCAGTTTGGCCACTTGATCGAATTCCCTGATAATTTGGAGATATGGGCTTGTCTTGCGGAGACCCTGATGGTGGGTGAAGAGATCACAACCATGGTATCTTCTGCACGCGCAGCCTTTTGCCCCCTCTTTTGGGGACATCAGCAGAATTGTTGAAATTCTGCGAAGCCGGTGTAGTGTTTCGGGTCTTCTTGGGAACCCAGACTTGTCTGAACTTTAGCAGTTTCGGGGTTTGCCTCCCTTGCTTGTTATCATTAAAATTCACCCTTCGGCTTGCTAGCACTTGGAAGGTGTTGTGAGTAGGCACAGTCGGGATGATCTGATCTGGCAGAACTTCGGCACCGCGACCATTGAAGTAGACTCGGATGCCCCCGATCAACACGGACTTCCCAGAGGCTGAAAGTTGGCTCCGAGGATCAGCAACAATTCTTCCTCTGGAGCACTTCTTGTTGCCTCCAGCCAGCTTCTTCTCATGTGCCGCAGTTGGGCAAACAGTATGGTGGACGTGGCAGCTCACGATCATCGGAGTTTTCAGTAGAGTTTCGTTAATTTGGCCCTCACTTCGGCGGGCCGCAGCTTTGTTGTTCTTCAGCTCCGCAGGTCCAGAACTCTCCACATCTAGGAGATCCGCGAATGCAACTCCCAAGAAGTTGGGGAAGCCAACGACCGGGGGAAAGTTGCCGAAGGTAGTAGGTACGGCAAGGTAGTCATATGCTGCATGGTCGTCCATGATTTGGGGACCGAAAACAACTCCAGACAGTCCACTCGCCATCACTTCAGCCTAAAAAGAGGAGAAACAAGACGAATGAACAATTAGCATTTGAGGTAGTTGGGAGGGGGCCCCATGGTTCCTCTATTTTGGCGAAGAGATGAAGGGAGGTTAAGTCCCACCGGGCGTGCCAGCTTGTGGGAGATGGATTTTTATTATTAAATATATATATATATTATGGGTTTATTTGGTTTATTTATTAAAGTTTATTTGCATGGGGCGTGCCAGTCACTGAGTGACAAATTTATTATGCGCACCGTCTGACTAACCAGACAATTATAGGTGACCGTGTCAGGACCCAAAACCCGCCGTACCATAAAGGCTACGGCGTTAATTACATCTCTCCAGAAGAGAGAAAACCCTTGATTAATCGCCAAAATAGAGAGGCCATGGGGCCCGTAGAATATGTAAAATATGTGATTGTAAGCAAGCACACAATATGGTAGTATTTGTTTATTAGGCCGGCTCCCGGTATAGGGCGGAGAACCTGGGTCCGAGGACCATCGTCACGCATAGTGAAAGCCTCCGGCCGGGCATAACCCGACTTTCAGCTAATCACCATTCGATATACCGGAGAGTCGGATCATGCAAGCATGCAATGTGGTAATATTTAGTTTTATTGTTTGTTGTTTATTTGGTCATTTATTTGTAGATTTATGGAAGACTTTGGTAATCCCTGTCACTCGCAGGTCTGTCGATTGGTCGTTGCCTTTTTATTTTGAGACTGCACATAACGTTACGGTGCATACATATGGGCCCGTGAGGTGGGCCGAGTATGATCGTATTCGGGCAGACTCGTGTATCATCGGGACAATGTATGCCAGGGTATGGCAAATTTAATATTTGAAAATGAAGGGGACGCGGTTAAAATCCGGTCGGGACGAATTGAATTCAACGGCTTATCGGCCCGGGATGAGGTCACGCCATGGCCATAATGGGATTAATCTCGAGGTGTAGATACGACCTGTCGGGGGGTCATCAATATTCCCATGCCCAGGGTCTAGAGGAGGTGAGAGCTCCGGAGTGGACACGGTCATGTTCATTATTCTTTATTTAATCTTGTTATTATTTTTAAATGCATGAATGCACTTTGTTTATTATTTATTTATTTCTTTTGTTTTATATTATTATTATTTTTATATTGGATGCATGCATTCTTTATTCCCTTTATTGACATTTATTTGGCATTCATTCATCCATCCACCCTTTTTATTATTGTCCATTTATCATTTTATTATTATTATTATTGCTTTCTTATTTTCTTTATTGTCATTTATTTGAGTGTTATTCATTCATTGTTGTCCTTGTTATTTATTTATCACTTTTATTCTTTTTATTATTATTATTGTCATTATTATTACTTTTTATTTAGCCTCTATTTATTTATTGCGTGTTTCTATTTCTCACTTTTATCTTTTCTCATTGTTCTTTGATGCACATAAAGTGCATGTGCATTGTGAATATAATGAGTGTGTGTTTTTTTGTCTTTCCTTTTTATTACCCTTATTATTTAAAATGTGTAACGTGCATGCATATAAAGTGCATGTGTGTGTAACTGGTGTTTTTTCTTAGTTGTACGTGCTTTGGTAACGTGAATACATGCAACATGTATACCGGGTGAATGTGTGTGAGCGGTTGCGACGTGTTTGAAACGGCGCGGGTTTTGTGGAAGCTGTAAGAACGGCGCGGTGGTTATACGGGATATAAACGGCACGCTATTTTATTGTTATTTTTTTTATTAGGGAACTGGTGTGAGGAAGTTTAAAACGGCGCGGGTGAGAATGTGGGCGCGCCGGGTAACGATGTGATTTTATTTATTTTATTTTATTTTTTATTTATTTTATTATTTGTTATTGTTATTTGCTATTATTATTATTATTTTTTTTAATTGTTGTTTGTTTGTTTTATTATTATTATTATCACTATTTCAAAATTTTTTATATTTTATTTTATTTCCGGTCTTGCAAATGGTCAAAATGTCCTACCAAGCATTCGGTAGCATCTCCTCTAAACCCAGAAGGTGTCTGGGGAAAAGTGAGGCTTACCCGCGGAATGGGGTAAGCTCCTTAAAGGCCGGGAGGTCAGACACGGTGACCGGCGGACCTAGATGGACGGAGACACCGAGAGTGAGCCTACGAGGGGTACCGGTGTTCCACGAGCCCGTAACCGTAAATCCGATAAACACCCAAATGGATGGTCCCCGAGGGCTAGCCTATAAGGGGTTTCCATATGCCCATGGGTTATCCAAATCGGGACAGTGTTCGCCATTAAGGCGGTTTAATATTCACTCGGAAAGTGATCATTTAAAATAGCGTGATAGAAATCGCCTTAAAACGACGGGACAGAAATCACCTTAAAGCGGCGCGGAGAGACGTAGGTAAAAGAGTTAAAACGGCGCGGCCAAGCGTGGGTATAGGGGTTAAAATGGCGCGGCCAAGCGTAGGTAAAGCGCTAAAACGGCGCGGTATGGAATGAATGGGCTAAATCGGCGCGGGTGGCTTGTGGCGCGTCGGAATAGGGCGCGTCGGAATATGACCATTTGAAAACATGAAATTTTGAGTCTAATGTTAATCCAGCGTG
Source organism: Amorphophallus konjac (assembly GCA_022559845.1). Classification (NCBI taxonomy): domain Eukaryota; kingdom Viridiplantae; phylum Streptophyta; class Magnoliopsida; order Alismatales; family Araceae; genus Amorphophallus; species Amorphophallus konjac. Next base: position 29,607,545 of record CM040129.1, read on the forward strand.
GGGGGGTACCGCGCCGTATTAGGGCGCGCCGGATTAAGGGCGCGCTGGATTAAGGGCGCGCCGGATTAGGCTATTTTCTTGTTATTTTCAACCTATTTGAGTTCCAGAGTTGTTTTTTAGCCTATTTGGTGTTAATTGAGTAAATTAATTATTGAACTGGAGCCACAGGCTCTCCAGAAGCAGAGTCATGATCTCGTGCGAGGTTCATACTCAAGCACGAAGGTTCATTATTTAAAAGCACATGTTTTATTAAGTCCAAATCATCAGGGTAACTTAGTGTTCAAAGCCTGGCGAAAATTGGGCAGCATCTCCCCCATCCCTGAAGGATTGCAGGGGAGAAGCGGGGTCATACTCACGTGTGGTGTAAGCCCCTAACAAGCCGGACGGCACAACGGCGGCCAGCGGACCCCAGGCGGATAGGAAACCCCGAGGACTAGCCTACTAGGGGCACCATGGCTCCGTGGGTTAAAACGTGATCAGATGAGATGACCAATAAGGGAAGGAAAATCCCGAGGGCTAGCCTACGAGGGGCACACGACCCTTGGTCAAATCATGATCTAAAGGGACGACCGGTAGGGAAGGAAACCCCGAGGGCTAGCCTACGAGGGGCACACGACCCATGACCACCACTAATTCCCTTGAGGGTAGTGGGTTTGATATCGGGTTATGAACCCTATTGTTATTCCCCATCCGGTGGCCTGCAGAGATGCGCATCATTGAAGGACATGCCCCTTTAGGCTTAGTGGTGGTCTGAAAACATCAATGGGGAATGTCCCCCCCCCCCCCCGGTCAGTGAATTCTTCGAGAAACACTCATATACAATGCATGTACATAACACACTCGGCCAAGAGTCTGACCATTGTTAATTGCATCTAATAAGGAAGGGTAGATGATTAGCATGTTAGCAGAGGGGTGAGAGGGTCAGTATGCAGACGGAGATTATAAGGGGCAAATCCTCGAATAGCCAGTAGGTGGCATAAGGGAAAATGATCATACCAAAAGACCCTGCGCCCAAGTTATAGGGACGGCCACGTTCTCTCTAGTTCATCGTTATGAACAGATGAACCATGAGGGGGGGGCAGTCCCAGGGGTAGCCAAAGATGGATATATGCACACGTCTCTGGTAATAGAACCTACGATAAACACGGAGGAAGCTCGATACATACATTCCTTCGAAGAGGACCTCGGGGAGAGGGGAATATTGCTTTAATGTTGCCATTGGAAAGACCAGGGCGTGTTCGGCGTCAATGAGGAAAAACTAAACAGAAATACACAGACGGCGGAGCTTGGATGCAACTAGAGAAAGAAGAAGGAACTCAAACACATACCAACGCTCTTATTCAGACCCAAAGCTCGTCACAAGGTGCAATAGTCAAATGAGATCACATATATAGATACGGCTTGGCGTTGTCGCACAAGATCGATTACATTACATCTCGATGTTAAAAGGCCAAAGGCTAAACTGAACGAAGTGACGAAGGGGGATGCGAGCTCATATCATCGCTCGGCTTGTTACAAGATCCACGGAGGGAAAAGCTTTACAGAGAGAAGGGAAAAGAAAACAGAAGGAGGCTTTGCCACCCACCTAATCCTTTCTCAGTAGAAACAGAGTATCGGAAGAGGAACCCTCTTCTCCGGCTCCGGGCTTCTTCGGGCAGACGGACGGGAAGGACGGTGGCTCTCCGAGGCTCCCTCTCAAAAAAACCCCTACTTCTTCCCCAAGCTTCCCCCTCTCAGGCGATTGACTGCTCTCTTTGGCCGTCTCCTCATGTTCTCCCTTCCGCTTTGTCGAACCACTTGAATATATATAGACGGAGGCTATTATGGCGTGGAGAGTGGCGCGCCGGGAAGGGCCCTCCAAGCTTCTTTGCGCGCCGGATTTGATGGCGCCGGGGAAGAAGCTCATGCTAAGCTTTTGCGCGCCGGAATTGGTGGCGTCGGGTTAAGGGGCGCGCCGGTGAAGGGCGCGCCGTATTGGCCTCGTTCGCTTGCCGCGGGCTAGCTGGTGAGTCCGGGGATAGTTTCGGGGGTTGACTTGGTCCTTCATCTCATCGCGGCTTCGCGAAATCGCAACGAGAAGTATTGGTAAAGCCTTTAGGCCATTGAACGGCCGATTCCGGAACCTTTTGTGCCTTTGGTTCGGACACTCGGTTTTTTCTGCTGACATGGCCTTTGGCACTGTGATTTGTGATGCCGGGCCGGCTTCACTTGTATTTGTAGCTTTGATTGCTTCTTCGGGGATGGTCCCGACTATTCTCCCGAGCTCTCAGGTCTTGCTTTGGCGGCTGTGCCTTGAGGCCAGGCATCTTTTCTTTTCTTTGGGCTCACCTTTTCTTCGGCTTTCACCATTCTTTTCTTTTTTCTTTCTTTTATTTTCTGTCGGCACAAGAGCACTCGATCAGAACTGAAGACCTACCGAGGCAGAAGTTAGGAAACATTAGAAATATTTTCAGTGTCAATAGTGGCCTAATATGAAAAGGGAGGTAGTGGATTTCGTATCTCGCTGCTTAACATGTCAACAAGTGAACGCAGAACATCAGAAACCCGACGGAAAGTTACATCCACTAGACATTCCCAAGTGGAAGTGGGAAGACATTCGCATGGATTTTATTATGGGTTTGCTCAAGTCTAGAGGTGGACATGATGGAATCTGGGTAATTATCGATCGCCTAACTAAATCGGCTCATTTCTTGCCTATCAAAAGCCGATGGTCGATTGATGTCCTTACTGCCCTATATATTAAAGAGATAGTTAGATTGCATGGAGTTCCCGTCTCTATCCTATCTGACCGAGACTCGCGCTTCACCTGTCATTTCTGGAAGAGTCTACACCAATCTTTGGAGATGAAACTCAACTTCAGCACTGCCTTCCATCCTCAGATAGATGGACAGACAGAAAGGACAAATCAAGTTGTTGAAGACATGTTAAGGGCCTGTATTATAGACTTCGGCGGAAGTTGGCACGACCACTTAGCCCTAGCCGAGTTTGCATATAATAATAGTTATCAAGCCAGTATCTAGATGGCACCTTTTGAGGTGCTCTATGGTAGTCGATCTCCAATATGCTAGGACGAAGTTGGTGAAAAATAAATCCTAGGCCCAGAAATGGTAAGAGATTCAACGGAGAAGATATACTTCATTCGGGAAAGGCTAAAGATAGCACAGTCCAGACAGAAGTCATATGCTGACAATAGAAGAAGAGATCTGGAATTCCAAGTTAGAGACCATATTTTTCTCAAGGTATCTACTGGTCAAAGTATTAGAAGATTTGGTGTTAAGGGCAAACTTACACTGAGGTTTATTCATCCATTCGAGGTGTTGGAGAGAGTGGGCGAGGTAGCCTACCGCATTACCTTACCTCCACAATTATCAGAGGTGCACAATGTATTCTATGTTTCTATGCTGAAGAAGTATGTGCATGATCTTCTCCACGTCATCGATCACACTGACTTGGTGATACAGAAGGACCTTACCTATGAGCAAAGGCCAGTAAAGATCCTCGATCGAGAAATCCGAGTTCTAAGGAACAAGACGATCCCTATGGTTAAAATCCAATGAAATCGATGTTTAGAACAAGAAGCTACATGGGAAACCGAGGAGTCCACGAGAAGGAGATTTCTAGAATTATTCTAGTCCATAAGTAATTCTCACCCTCCTTGTCTCCATATATACAAATTGAAATTGGAGACCAAATTCTTTTAAGTGGGGGAGGGTGTAGCACCCCGTATAAAAAAAATGATAGAAAAAAATTAATAATATTTCTCCAAAAAAAAATATTAGATAACTCTAAAGGAAGGTTAAGTAAGATGTTGAAACATGGAGTCATCATATGTAAAGATTATTCACTTAACAAGTGACTTTCTAGTGTAGTTGGTTAAGTGATGTACCATCTAACCTAGTGACCAAGGTTCAATTCTTGGCATCCACCATTTACCTTTTGTGTAAAATAATTATACGTTATATGCTCTAGCAAAACTTGCACTAAGTTTGACCTCCACTATAGGCTGGAGGTAGAAAGGGCACCAAGGTAGAAAACTAACTTGCACCAATGCACCAAGTTGAAACTTGCACCGAGTTACAGAAACCTATAGGCTTGAACAGGACTTGCACCGACCTTGGGTGTAGAAGATGTTAGAGTATGTGCAATACTTGCACTGACCTCGGTTAGAGTTAGAGTCTGTGCAATACTTGCACCGACCTTGGATCAGTCTTGGATCAGTCAGTGCAATACTTGCATCGAGTTAGGGTCTGTGCAATACTTGCATCGACCTTGGGTGTAGAAAATGTTAGAGTCTGTGCAATGCTTGCACGGACCTCAATTTGAGTAGACCTATACATACGCTTGAACATGACTTGCACCGAGGTAGAAACCTATATCCAGCCAAATAAATATATATATATATATATGTGAGCAAGACTTGCACCGAGGCAGAAACCTATATCCAGCCAAATATATATATATATGTGAGCAAGACTTGCACTGAGGTAGAAACCTATATCTAGCCAAATATATAAATATATATATATATATATATGTGAACAGGATTTGCACTGACCTTGCAAGGGTTAGAGTATGTGCAATGCTTGCATGGACCTCGATTTGAGTAGACCTATACCTGCGTATGAATAGTGATCGCACTGACTTTGTATGCATAATAGTGATTGCACCAACCTTAGGTACATGAATAGTGTCAGTTTTATTTAAAGAAAATTTTGAAAAATAATTTTTCTAAAAAATAAGAGAAAAATATAAGGATCCTAGCCATGAAATTTCATAAAATGATTCCATCAATTTTTAAAGATAAAAATCTTTGAAGTTAGATACGAAGTTTCGGGTTGAATTTTATTCTGGCATATTTTAATAAAATAAAATTTTGATAAGTATCAGAAAAATATAGGGATCATAAAAATATGTAATTTACTATTTTTATTAACATAGTTCATTAGATATAAAATTCCTAAATGTTGTAATCAATGTTAACATATGATGGTGTGCCCCTGTAATTTAGCTTACACGACCCCCTCCAGGTTGTGATTTTTTCCAGGCAAACATTCGTTGGCATCCCATTATCCTCTGTCCTTTTTAGACATGAACAACACGTTTGAGGTGGCATCGCACTATGATGCGATTATCTAGGATCTTGTTTCCCCTCCTGTCTACCCAAAACACTATAATATTTCCTATATTGAGGCTCCCTCTATTCTTCCGAAGGCTTGCTGCAGAGAAGGGAGAGCATTCTCTGAAGTTGTAGAGGTTGCAGAGGAGGGAAGAAAGCTGCCCTTTTCTTTTGCCTGTACCTAGTGGTCATCTCAGAAAGGTAGGTGTTCTCAGGCTTTTAACCAAATACTAGCTAATATAAGGTAGCTAATCTAGAAAAAAAATAGTATTAGCTCATCTCCATGCGATGTTCCATGCGATAAACCATGTTTATAGCAATTTCTATCATACTTTCACATAATCAAGTAAAGGTTAGCTAATCTGTTAGAATATGTTAGCTAATCAATTAGATTACCTAATCTAATCACATGATGTATTAGCTTTTTACGTAATCTATTAGCTTTATCAATCTATTAGCTTTATCATATATTTTTTATGTAATCTATTAGCTAATCTATTAAATAATCTGTTAGCATAACTAGTAAATATGTTAGCCTAATCTAATTAACTGTTAGGCTAAACCTCCATGTTACTTACTTTACCGACCTGTTTTACGCTGAATAACTACACCAGATTTACTACAGATCATGCTTTAGTAAATGACCTGTCATTATGTCATGTTCTGTTAAACGCTTGAACCACGATGTTTAATATATATATATATATATATATATATATATATATATATATATATATATATTTATATCAGGAAAATTAAAGCAGGAAACAAATGACCATATTCTGTTAAACACTTGAACCACCATGTTAAAATTTTATATCAGGGAAACTAAAACATGAAACAAATGACCATGTTCTGTTAAACACTTGAGCCACCATGTTAAAAAATTTATATCAGGGAAACAAAAGCATGAAACAAACAACCATGTTAAAAATTTTATCAGAGAAGCTAAAGCTTAACATGGCAGCCCTGAGAGGTGCCACTTAACCCCTGATAGGGTTCTCTAAACCTGTATAGTTCACATAAGAGGCATTCCTCTGTGAGGATGTCATTTTTGAATATGCCCGGAAGCCTATAAGGTACCAATCTCACCAATTTTTTCGTGTATCAAACGTTGCTGGTTTTACTCCTAGTTCGTCCCTACATAACAGTACGTCCTTGGATTCCATTCTATAAAATCCACCTTATAAATCCTACATGTTCAATCCTTGGAAATCTCATATTGGCTATAATGAGAGTGGAGGTCGACAAACATGACTAATGCCGTGCATATAGGGCCCGGTCTGGTCCTGAGAGGAGCACCGGAAGGTACTTGTGCCCATGAGAGTTTATTGACCACGGTGTTTGGCATTGCACCGGAATACTTGCTTGCTAGACTTTAGACATTCCACTCATTCATGTGATATTACTTGATTGATTGACTTGAGGCCCGCAGAAGGGTAAAAGTATTTACTTGAATGAAATTGAATAAATAGCCAATTCCAGTTATACACAATTGAAATTACGTTGCTTACTATTGCTTGCTTGACATGAGTTCTTACCTTCTTGGAAAATTATTGTTAATTCCAGTTCCTACTTGCTTGATATCTCTTGCTATTGCTGTATTGAAGTTGAAATCCACATACTCTCAGTTGTTTTTTTCCTATACTACTTATGTCGATTTTACAATCCTTGACGTCTACTTGTCTACATGCATAGATTTACCTACATTAATTGAACTTGTAAACCACTTAAAGCATGTTAAATCTTGAGATGTAAACCCTACTGAGCAATTCGCTCATCTAGTTGTTTTCTAATATTTTCAGGTAATTTGGATGTCAACCAACACTCGGAAGGGAATGAGACTGAGTGATGAGTGTTAGAGTGAAGTTATCAAATTGTCATGTCATTTGTGTTATTGTATTAGTCCACTTATGTCAGTTGTATCAGTTCATCTATGTCACTTGTATTAGTCCACTTGATTAGAACTGCTAAAGGTTTGAAGCCCAGTCGTTGGACTCTGGGAACGTATGTATTTGTCCTTTGATTAGTTGTGACAATTATCAGCTCGTACTATTTGTATTTATTTCAAGTTAAATCTTAGTTATTTGCACACTCTGATATTTACATGATTGACACGATCTATATAGACGCGTCACGCCTCCAGGTAATCTTCCGCGCTCGGGGCGTGACACGCATACTCCATCATCTCTTCACCACCATTATTTATCCTAGGAGAGGCAGTAGAAACAAAGTCAATAGAATTCACAGATTTCTACTCCACTGCATTTACAATGGTTTTGCTGCTGACCTACCAAGTCTCATGCTGGATTTAATCCTACTATGTCATAGAGAGAAAAGACGTAGTCTTCCATATGCTGCACAATTAACGACTATTTTTAAACACCTTCGTCTTAACATGGATAAAGAAGTTTGTGAAGAACTGCCACACAAGGATGTTTATACTGGCCAAAGTCTTTGCAACAATATGGGCTACAAGAAAGATGAAAATGGGAAGCTTGTTCGACATCTAAATAAAATTAGAGGAAAAGAAGTGCAGACTGATGAAGATAGTGATAATGATGAAGAAGGAGCTCCTGCTGCTACAGATAATGATCAGCCACCTACTAGCTCATCTCAAGCCAATCGAAGCAGTTCTGGACAAGAGCCATCAGGATCTCGTCTCGATCGAATTGAACAAAAGGTGGAACGGCTGACTGAGGAAGTGGGCGGACTAAAGCTGCATCACGAGTTGTTCCTGCACCAATTTGAAACCATGTCCTAGACTCTTGATGCCCAAAACCAAATGCGTCAGCGCATCTGGGAATTTGTTTCTGGACCGAATGACAAGTCTAGCTAGGAGCGGTCTTCCGTCAGTTCTATCTTTCAAGCTGCCCATTTTGTTTAAACCTTCCTAGCTGCCTCCTTGATTAACTATATTATGTATCTAGTTGCATGACTGAATGCTTGTTTGCCAATGTTCGAGTCTCTTTTGTTGGTCATCTTGTTTCTCTCTATCCTTTTGATTCTACCTAGCTGCATTATGTTAAGTCTACTCTTGTGATCTTACTCTGCAAATCTCCTTTTTGCTCATGACAAAAGGGGGAGAAGTGAATGCAATTTTCTGCTAGTATTCTGTGAACATGTTCTGCTATATTCATGCTTTTTGGTATCTGGAATGCTCATGTTTTGGTACTTTGAACATGTTTGAACAATAACTGAATACCTTTGGCATACCTCTACATGGTTTGGCTCTAAATGGCTTAGTGCTGCAATTGTACATTGTCACGCCCCGACGCGGAATATCGGAACGCGACAACAGAAATAGTTAAAATATGTTGATTTCCAGACATGCTGTGTCTTAGGTTAGCGAATCCATACATTCAACTCAATACCATGGCCAGAATAATTCCATAATAACCATTAAATACCAACTAATTAATCATGATGAGTTTCATAATCATCCTCAATTAACGTACCAAGAAAATTTCAATATTCACCACTTAACATAGTTACATAACCCACTGACTTAAATAAAATTACAACTCTTGATAACTACATCTCCCAGACTAATATTATCTAGAAACGACTCCCCGAGGCCTTCTAGTTGGTTCACTCTAGGGTCTTCACTCCTGCCCATCCCCGTCAGTTTGAGAGTCCTCACCTAAGCTACCTGAAACAGGAGGGAACAACTGGGTGAGCGAGCGCTCAATAGGTAATAGCAAACAATGTTTAAGTAATTAACCAATTACATTAAGGTTATGCGATAAACGAAAAGAATAATGACAATGAACTGCTTAGAATAAAGAACAAGAATATAGCATATCCAGGGAATGGCCTATTAAGCATGTAACAAGCAAGTCATGTAGATATTTCCATGGAGGAAATTAAGAATTTAAATTCAAGAGAAGGAATCAAGTAAATGAATTTGTCGTAGACATCACGCTAGTCATACACTCGGTGCAATGCCTCACCTTGTCATTACAACTCCCTGGGGCACTAGTACTTTTCGGGCGCTCTTCCCAGGACCAGACCGGGCCCTTATGATGCGTTGGCATTTATTTAGTGGATCAAAGATCCCAAGTTATGTCTAGACATTCACAGAATTTGGCCAGAAAATAACTGAAAGTTTCAAGATATAACAAGAATAATCAAGGGTTATAAATAGTACAAGCCATCCTTGGCTCGACTATCGAGGCACATGAAAACCCACGAGAATTCACAAACTGGAGGGTACACGGTCACATTTGGGCCGCTTATAACAAAAGCGGTCTAATACTGGACCGTGGAAGGTGAACGGGGCCACTGGAAAACCCAGTTCGGTGCCAAAGGATAAACGGTCCCCTAATGGGCCGTGCAACATTTGAACGGTATAACGTAGACCGCTGAGGGTGACACTGGGCATGAAGAATGAGGCCCAGAGTCAGGAAAAACTGAACGGTCCTAGAGAGGTCGCTCAATAAATAGAACGGTCCACGAAGGGCCGTGTACAAACTGAGGTCGATGCCTCCAGAAGGTCGGTGCATACGCTGGACGTGCACGGTCACTCAAGGGCCGGACAATAATGAACCGCTTAATGACAGAACGGTCCCAGAAGGACCGTTAATAACAGGACAGTCCCAATTCTGAGATTTGGGCAAAATCAAGCGATTCGATCGAGTCCAAGGGTTCAGGTTTTGGGGGTACAACCCGCCCGGCGTCCTAGTAGGAATCCCAGGCTCGCGGGGGCTTACGGAGATCCCATAATGGAGGTCCTAGTCTGACGGAAGGAGTATCCGGCGGAGAGTCCCAACCATTACAAGAATTGAGGGTTATTGAACATCATCGAAAAACACATGTATGACGGTTAGTCAACATCACCGGAATGAAGTGACTGTAAAAACAATCCAAATAAGGATTTATTTCAATATATAACACAATTAAAGTTTATACATTCGTTTTAATAAAAAAAAAGGGAAATAGGAGGAACAAAGAAGAATAGAATTTAAACAGGCAAGAGTTATCATTAATCGCTCTTTCATATATACCAAATTATGTTGTGGGTTGTCAATTTAAACTAGGTTTAACAAGAGCTAACATGCTTTTGAACTATCATTAAGATGATACTATGTGAAGTAAACGGTCTGTCCAGAGCTGGCCAACAAGACCTAGCGGTCTATCGATAGGCCGTGTAAGGCATGGAAGCCGGAGAGCCACGCGCGCTAAGCGGTCTATCGAACAGCCGTTAATATCCATAGGCGGTCTGTCGTTGGGCCGTTACTGATCATGGGGTCTCGAACATAAAATCATGATAAACGGTCAAGAGTACGACCACGCCATGGACCCGACGGTCTATCGCGAGGCCGCTTAGTGATAAACGGTTCCTGTTAGGACCGTGTATCAATCGTCTCCTCCGATCTCCGGTGAACACCGATAGATGATGGTTTCGATGAGAAATTCGAGCGGTATAGCATTTAAAAATCGGGCAAAATTGCCCTAACAGATAGAATACAAAAATTTACACGATATAGCATGATCAATTTAATAGTTAAGCCTGCTAATCCTATCATTCAATGATGTGAAAGGAAGGTAATGAGAACGGTGCCCTAATTTACACACTCTAACTAAAATGGACAATACCCGCGCTATACCTGATCAAAATTGGGACTTTTGGTATCATTAGAAAGAGGGATCAGATATGAATCTAACCATATATTATGCTTGATGTTTGGTCTACTAGAACCTACCTTACGAGAAGGAAGAAGATGGACGATGCTAGGTGGACGCGCGAAAAAAAACCTCGAAGATCTCACCGGAAACCTCCCTCGATCGCGCTCCTCGCCGGCCGCAGCTACCAAACGTCGATACTAGGAGTCCTTAGGGTTAGTTTTATAGGATGAATTGATTTCTAGAGCGATCTATCGAGAAGATAGAGTCCACGATGCCGGTCGCGCGAGATTTGCGCCTTGACCCGGTCCCGCCGCCGCTCGCCTTCAAAATTCGAAGTCTAGGGTTTTGGGTTTTGGCTGGGAACATGGGGGAAATGATCTCCTCATCAAGGCCATCCGTTTGGGTCTGATCTGAGCTCAAATGGTCGGGTATTAGGTTCGAATTTGACAATCCAAGGTCCGATAGGTTAAAACATGGATTTTGCCCTAATTCCCTTAATTCGGCTGACTTAAAATTTTAATTAGGGTTAGACCCAGAAGAATAAAAGTCTAAATTATTTGCCGTCTACGCGATTATAATTTTTCTAGGTTTTTATAAATTGGTTGTAACTTAACCTATCGTAATTTCCATAATTTCTTTATAATTTCTTTTATTTTATTTAATAACACACCGGGGTGCTACACCCTCCCCCACTTTAAGGAATTTGGTCCTCCAAATTCACTGCACTGGCCACAAATAATGGGGAGTGAGATAACTGACCTTAGAATAAATCGGGGTATTGCTTCCGAATAGCATCTTCAGATTCCCAAGTAGCTTCTTCAGTCCCACGTCGGCTCCACTGAACCTTGACCATAGGTATAGAACGATTCTTGAGTTGCTGCTGCTTGTGGTCTAAAATCTTGATGGGTCTTTCTTCATAAGTCAGATCTTCCTTCAACTCCAGATCCATATGCTGAATGATGTGAGTGGGGTCATAAATATATTTCTGTAACATAGATTCATGGAAGACACTATGTACTCCAGATAACTGAGGTGGTAACGCTAATCTGTAAGCAACTTCAGCCACTCTTTCCAGAATCTCGAAAGGGCCAACATATCTCGGACTTAGCTTGCCACGAATGCCAAACCTTTGAATTCCTCTCATTGGTGAAACCTTTAGGAACACGTGCTCGCCAACTTGAAATTCCAAAGCTCTCCTTCTACAATCCGCATAGCTTTTCTGCCTTGATTGTGCTACTTGCAGACGATGTCGGATAATATGAATACTCTTGGTTGATTCTAAAATGAGATCTAGTCCCAACCATTGCTTCTCGCCTACCTCATCCCAACATAGAGGTGATCGACAACTTCTTCCGTAAAGAGCTTCAAACGGAGCCATCTGGATACTGGACTGGTAACTATTATTATAGGCGAACTCAATCAAAGCTAAGTGCTCCTGCCAGTTACCTCCAAAATCAATCATGCAAGCTCTTAACATATCCTCCACGATCTGATTTGTTCTTTCTGTCTGTCCGTCTATTTGAGGATGAAAGGCAGTGCTGAAATTCAGACGGGTTCCCAAAAAATTTTGTAATCCTCTCCAAAAATGTGAAGTGAGCCTGGGGTCTCTATCTGACACAATACTTACTGGTATTCCATGAAGTCTCACAATTTCCTTCATATACAGAGCAGCCAAAACATCAACTGTCCATTTGGACTTAATGGACAAGAAATGAGCAGACTTAGTCAGTCTATCCACAATGACCCATATCGCATCAAATCCACTGTGAGTCTTAGGTAGACCCATAATAAAATCCATGCCAATGCTTTCCCATTTCTATTGGGATATATCAAGCGGCTTCAACTTCCGACCAGGTCTGAAATGCTCAGCCTTTACTTGCTGACACACTAAGCATTTACTTACAAATTCTGCGACCTCCTTTTTCATGTTCAGCCACCAAAAGGATCTTTTCAGATCTCGATACATCTTAGTACCCCCAGGATGAATAGTGTATCTAGATCTACGTGCTTCTTCCAAGATCTTACTTTTTACTTTGGCTACATCAGGCACACAAGTCCTTCCTCGAAATAACAATCTGCCGTCATCAGCTAAATCAAAATTAGGTCTATTGCTCAGACTTTCCTTGATCTCTATCAACATCGGATCATTTTCTTGCAAGGACTTGATTTCCATCAATAACTCTAGACGAAGCTGTATCTGTGCGATCAAGACCCGATCTTCACTAACATTAAGATCTAAACTAGCCAACTATTCTAGCAATCTCCTTTCTTGCAACATGAGACTTGATAATTTTGCTATCGGCTTGTGGCTTAAAGCATCCGCCACTACATTACCTTTTCCAAGATGGTACTCTATAGAAAAATCAAAGTCCTTTAAATACTCAAGCCATCTCCTCTACCTCATATTAAGCTCCTTCTGAGAAAATAAGTACTTCAAGCTCTTATGATCCAAAAACACCGTGAATGTTTCTCCGTACAAATAGTGCCTCCAAATCTTTAAGGCAAACACTACCGCTGCTAGCTCCAAATCATGGACAGGGTAATTCTTTTCATGCTTCCTTAGCTGCCTAGAGGAATAAGCTATCACCTTCCCATGCTGCATAGGCACACAGCCTAGGCCAATACCTGAAGCATCCGTGTAAACTACAAAACATCCTTCTCCAGAAGGTAAGGCCAGTATAGGGGCAGAGGTCAAACATTCCTTCAGAGTCTGAAAACTCCGTTCACAATCTTCCGTCCACTCAAATTGGTTCTCTTTGTGGGTCAATCTTATCAGAGGTACCGCAATTTTGGAGAAATCCTTGATAAACCTCCGATAGTAACCTGTCAAGCCTAGAAAACTTCTTACTTCAGTTACATTTCCAGGTCTATCCCAGTTCTTCACTGCCTCCACTTTCGAGGGGTCAACAGAAATACCCTCCTTAGTGATAATGTGCCCCAGAAAAGAAACTTCTTGCAGCCAGAAATCACTTTTACTAAACTTGGCATATAACTGATGATTCCTTAATAATTGCAACGCCATCCTCAAGTGCTCAGCATGCTCCTCTTCATTCTTAGAGTATATCAAGATGTCATCAATAAATACTACGACCCACTGATCAAGGTAGGGCCGTAACACGCTATTCATGAACTGCATAAAAGCTATAGGGGCATCCGTTAGTCCAAAAGGCATTACTACAAGTTCAAAATGCCCATACCTGCTACGAAAGGCAATTTTTAAGATATCCTCATCCTTGATCCGCAGTTGATGGTATCCTGATCGAAGATCGATCTTAGAAAAATATTGCGCTCCTGCTATCTGGTCAAACAGTTCATCAATCTTCGGTAATGGGTACTTGTTCTTGATAGTAAGCTGGTTCAATTGTCGGTAGTCAATGCACAATCTCATCGAACCATCATTCTTCCGAACGAACAACACTGGGGCTCCCCACGGGGATGTACTTGGATGAATAAACCCCTTCTCGAGCAACTCCATCAATTGTTGCTTTAATTCTCTCAATTCCGCAAGAGACATATGATACGGAGCCTTAGAAATAGGGGACGCGCCCATAATTAGATCAATAGAGAAGACTACCTCCCTCTCAGGTGGAAGTCATGGCAAATCCTCGAGAAAGATATCCAGGAAATCTTGAACAATAGGAATGTCTTTAATCTCAATTTCCTTCTCAGGGGTTAAAGAAACCAAGGCTAAGAAAGCCTGACATCCTTTCTTTAATAACTTCTCTGCTCGAAGAGCCGAAATAAGCAGCACAAATTTAGAGTGTCTAACCCCAGCTAAAGAAAGCTCGCAGTGTCTAGAAAAAGACACAGAGCTAGTGCTGCAATGGACATTGGCTTCATATCTAGCCAACCAGTCTGCTCCTAGGATTACATCATAATCCTTTATGTCCATACAAACTAAATCAGCTGGCATATTCCGCCCACTAACCAAGACCTTACTAGAAGAGTAATAATATTTAATTACTGATCTTGAACCAATGGGGGTTGAAATTTCCAGTGGAGAATTCATTAACACAGGTTTCACAGCTAAAGACTTAGCAAAACTCCGAGAAATAAAAGAGTGCGTTGCTCCTGTGTCAAATAAAACAAAAGTTGGCTTATCACAAACAATAAGTGTACCTTCCACAATTCCACCCTCTTTGGTGGTTCCCGCCTCATCTTCCTGTAGGGCTTGAAGCTTGCCCTGACGCTTTTGACCTCCTTGTGGTTTAGTCGGTGCAACTTGGTCTGACAAGAGGGGACACTCTGGAATACGATGGTCCCGACTTCTGCAACGAAGACAAGCGCCTAACTTGTGCCAACATTCCTCCATCTTGTGACCTGGACAGTCACAGTACTTGCAATGGGCCTTGGATGGTACAATCAGGCCAGGCCTCTTCTCGTCATTTTTCGGCATCTTGCCTTTCCATGAGCTAGACCCACCGTTGGGTCACTTCTTGTCATTACCGGGTTTAAAGTTCCCGGAACTAGTGGTCTGTTCTTTCTTGGGGTTTTTCCCTCGGATCCTCTCTGTCATCTCCAAGGTATCCTCCATCACTTGTGCTTTCCTCACCATTTCGGCGTACGTCTGGATCTCCATAGGTGCCAACTGGTTGATGTAATGTAGCTTCAATCCATTAAGAAAGCGCTTGGCATTCATCTTCTTAGTAGATACTAGATGAGTCGCATAACGAGACAACCTGGAAAATTGGGCTTCGTATTCGGCAACAGATAGATTCCTTTGCTTCAAAGCAGCGAACTCCGCCACCTTCTTCTCTTGTACTCTATCAGAAAAGTACTTGGTGTTGAAGAGTTCCTCGAACTCCTTCCATGTTACCTATTTATCTCCCAAGGTGACTTTTACGGCATCCCACCATGTCCTTGCATCTCGTTCTAACTGGAAAGTTGTCAGGAGAACACGCTCTTGATCACTGCACTGCATCACTTCAAAGATTCGATCCATCTCCATCAGCCAATGCTTGGCTTCGTCTGGATCTGTAGAGCCACTGAATCGTGGGGGATTCATCCCACGGAAGTTTCGATGAAGATCTCCTGCTCCCTGATGTGCTCCTCCTCCTTGGGCCACTTGCTACAAGGCCCAAGTTAATCCGTGTACTGTTCGCTGCATGTCTCTCCATTGCGCACGTTCTGCTGCCATTGCATGAACCCTACACATGGAATAATTAATTAGAACCACCTAGCAGGACTTTTCTAGAATAAATTTATTAATTTAACCTGAGTCTCTACCCAATCTTATTGGTCCGAAATCTTAAACTTTTAACTAGTCATGGTTCTAAGACATTACTAGAGAACCTAGGAACCTTAGAAAACCTAGGCTCTGATATCACCAAACTGTCACGCCCCGACGCGGAATATCGGAACGCGACAGTAGAAATAGTTAAAATATGTTGATTTCTAGACATGCTGTGCCTTGGGTTAGCGAATCCATACATTCAGCTCAATACTATGGCCAGAATAATTCCATAATAACAATTAAATACCAACTAATTAATCATGATGAGTTTTACAATCATCCTCAATTAACGTACCAAGAAAATTTCAATATTCACCACTTAACATAGTTACATAACCCACTGACTTAAATTAAATTACAACTCTTGATAACTACATCTACCAGAGTAATACTATCTAGAAACGACTCCCCGAGGCCTTCTAGCTGGTTCGTTCCAGGGTCTTCACTCCTGCCCATCCCCGTTAGTTTGAGTGTCCTCACCTAAGCTACCTGAAAAAGGGGGGAACAACTGGGTGAGGGAGCGCTCAGTAGGTAATAGCAGGAAATGTTTAAGTAATTAACCAATTACATTAAGGTTATGTGATAAACGAAAAGAATAATGACAATGAACTGCTTAGAATAAAGAACAATAATATAGCATATCTAGGGAATGGCATATTAAGCATGTAACAAGCAAGTCATGTAGATATTTCCATGGAGAAAATTTAGAATTTAAATTCAAGAGAAGGAATCAAGTAAATGAAATTATCGTAGACATCACGCTAGTCATACACTCGGTGCAATGCCTCACCGTGTCATTACAACTCCCCAGGGCACTAGTACTTTTCGAGCGCTCTTCCCAGGACCAGACCGGGCCCTTATGATGCGTTGGCATTGATTTAGTGGATCAAAGATCCTAAGTTATGTCTAGACATTCACAGATTTTGGCCAGAAAAGAAATGAAACTTTCAAGATATAACAAGAATAATCAAGGGTTATAAATAGTACAAGACATCCCTGGCCTGACTACCGAGGCACACGAAAACCCACAAGAATTGACAAACTGGAGGGTACACGGTCACATTTGGGCCGCTTATAACAAAAGCGGTCTAATACTGGACCGTGGAAGGTGAACGGGGCCACTGGAAAACCCAGTTCGGTGCCAAAGGATAAACGGTCCCCTAATGGGCCGTGCAACATTTGAACGGTATAACGTAGACCGCTGAGGGTGACACTGGGCATGAAGAATGAGGCCCAGAGTCAGGAAAAACTGAACGGTCCTAGAGAGGCCGCTCAATAAATAGAACGGTCCATGAAGGGCCGTGTACAAACTGAGGTCGATGCCTCCAGAAGGTCGGTGCATACGCTGGACGTGCACGGTCACTCAAGGGCCGGACAATAATGAACCGCTTAATGATTGAACGGTCCCAGAAGGATCGTTAATAACAGGACAGTCCCAATTCTTAGATTTGGGCAAAATCAAGCGATTCGATCGAGTCCAAGGGTTCAGGTTTTGGGGGTACAACCCGCCCGGCGTCCTAGTAGGAATCCCAGGCTCGCGGGGGCTTACGGAGGTCCCATAATGGAGGTCCTAGTCCGACGGAAGGAGTATCCAGTGGTGAGTCCCAACCATTACAAGAATTGAGGGTTATTGAACATCATCGGAAAACACATGTATGACAGTCAGTCAACATCGTAAGAATGAAGTGACTGTAGAAACAATCCTAATATAGATTTATTTCAATATATAACACAATTAAAGTTTATACATTCGTTTTAATAAAAACAAAAGGAAATAGGATGAACAAAGAAGAACAAAATTTATAGAAGCAAGAGTTATCATTAATCGCACTTTCATATATACCAAATTAAATTGTGTGTTGTCAATTTAAACTAGGTTTAACAAGAGCTAACATGCTTTTGAACTATCATTAAGATGATACTATGTGAAGTAAAAGGTCTGTCCAGAGCCACCCAGCAGGACCTAGCGGTCTATCGATAGGCCGTGTAAGGCATGGATGCCGGAGAGCCATGCACCCTAAGCGGTCTATCGAACGGCCGCTAATATCCAAAAGCGGTCTGTCGCTGGGCCGTTATTGATCGTGGGGTCTCGAACACAAAATCATGATAAACGGTCAAGAGTACGACCGCGCCATGGACCCGGCAGTCTATCGCGAAGCCGCTTAGTGCCAAACGGTTCATGTTAGGACCGTGTATCAATCGTCTCCTCCGATCTCCAGTGAAC
This sequence comes from Amorphophallus konjac, assembly GCA_022559845.1. Classification (NCBI taxonomy): domain Eukaryota; kingdom Viridiplantae; phylum Streptophyta; class Magnoliopsida; order Alismatales; family Araceae; genus Amorphophallus; species Amorphophallus konjac. The sequence goes on from CM040129.1 coordinate 29,625,746, forward strand.
ACCGATAGATGATGATTTCGATGAGAAATTCGAGCGGTATAACATTTAAAAATTGGGCAAAATAGCCTTAACAGAAAGAAGACAAAAATGTACACGATATAGCATGATCAATTTAACAGTTAAGCCTACTAATCCTAGCATTTAACGATGTGAAAGGAAGGTAATGAGAATGGTGCCCTAATTTACACACTCTAACTAAAATGGACAATACCCGCGCTATACTTGATCAAAATTGGGGCGTTTGGTATCATTAGAAAGAGGGATCGGAGATGAATCTAACCATATATTATGCTTGAGGATTGGTCTACTAGAACCTACCTTACAAGAAGGAAGAAGATGGACAACGCTAGGTGGATGCGCGAAGAAAAACCTCCATGATCTCGCCGGAAACCTCCCTCGAACGAGCTCCTCGCCGGCCGCAACTGCCAAACATCGATGCTAGGAGTCTTTAGGGTTAGTTTTATAGGATGAATCAATTTCTAGAGGGATCTATCGAGATGATAGAGTCCACGATGCCGGTCGCACGAGATTCGCGCCTTGACCCAGTCCCGCCACTGCTCGCCTTCAAAATTCGAAGTATAGGGTTTTGGGTTTCGGCTGGGAATAGATGGGAAATGATCTCCTCATCAAGGACTTCCATTTGGGTCCGATCTGAGCTCAAATGGTCGGGTATTGGGTTCGAATTCGACGATCCAAGATCCGACAGGTTAAAACGTGGATTTCGCCCTAATTCCCTTAATTCAACTGACTTAAAATTTTAATTAGGGTCAGACCCAGAAGAATAAAAGTCTAAATTATTCACCCTCTATGTGATTATAATTTTTCTAGGTTTTTATAAATTGGTTGTAACTTAACGTATCGAAATTTCCATAATTTCTTTATAATCTCTTTTATTTTATTTAATAACACACCGGGGTGCTACATACATAGGCTCTTTTGCCCTTATTGAAAATAAGCTTTTTGTTATTCAAACGTGGCCGAAATTCAGGGGGAGTTCTTCTTTGTTTAAATATCATAATCTTCGTTCATAGAGTTCAAGTTGCATTAGGTTTTTGTCATCATCAAAAAGGGGGAGATTGCTGTGCCCCTGTTAGTTTTGACGATGACAGAACACCTTACCATTGAATAATGCATTATGTGTGTTCATGTTCCTTCACACCTGTCTTTGAGTCTTTTATATCTCCATGGTGTGGATTCATCTTGGTTTCATTCAAACCATTGAACTGCCCATTTCATTATCTTTCAAATACCTAAGCACATGATGAATGTTCATGCTAACCATATTTACCTTTTCCATTGTGAGACTTGGTGAGCTATAGGAAAGGACGAGAAATAACTCAAGTCTTCACCAAAGAAAAGACCAAGTGTGTAGTGGAGGTAACGCCAAGTATGGTCTTCATGAAAGGTGAGAAAGAATGGTCAATACATGTCAAACATGGTAAGGAATTCATCTCACATGTCCTTGGTTTATATTGATTAAAAATCCTTTAAATTGGTCGAGGTTTCATGTGCTTTTTCTGCCCAAACATCAATGGGTCAACCCCCCCTGGAAGATGGGTCGACCCCTACATGAAACAGAATCTGGTCTTCTCTGTCCGGGGCAGATGGGTCGACCCCTGTAACTCACAGACTCTGGAAACAGAATCTGTTTGAAACAAGGGACGACCCACCTGCTAGATGGGTCGACCCTTTTTAAATCTGCCCATTTTTTTTCTTCTAATTTCGAGTTAAGTTTTCTCCTAAATCAATAAGGGCTAATCTCTTGATTCTTAAACACATGTTTACATGGGTTCAACCAATAGGAAGGTGGCTAGCCCTTATTAAAGACTTTTGTTTGATGTTTAACATACTAACCCATGTTTTTGCATTTAAATCGCAGGTTTCACTTTGTGGATGATCATTTGCCATGTCAGCCATGAATGGCCAATCATGGAGGAGAACAATCATCCTTTATGTCCAGATCAGAGAATATTCATCGAACTTATAAATAGGACAATGATTAGGGCGTCCGAAGGATATACACGAGCTGGAGAGAAGGGGTGCCGCACGAGCTTGAGCGAGGAGAGTCCGAGGAAGAGCTGCGGTCGAACCAGCTTAAGGGGAGAAGGCTTCATCCTAGGTAAAGTAATTGCAGAAAGGATTCACTGCGCCTAGTTCATCATCTGAGGATCAATCCAGTCCGATTACAGCCGGGAGATCAACCCCCTTCGCCATAAGACTACAAGTCAACTCCTATAGTAGAAAGAGGGAGCTCGTTTCTAATTTATCTTGATCATATCTGGTGGTTTATTGTATATCTGATCTCGTTTGTAGTACATCTCAGATACTGGTTTGTTTGTATGGTCGGAGATTACATCTCCGTGTGATAGACTGTTTGATGCCTCTGCGTCTATGTGTGGCTGGATGTCAACGACCTCGTGTGTGTGTGGGCGCTGCGTTTGAGCAGCTTATCTTAGTGGAATCCTCTCAAGTTGAGAGGGGTGGATGTAGGATTGCACTTGGGTGCATCCGAACCACCTTAAATCTTTGCTTCCAGTGGTTTGCTTGGTGTGGTTGCTTGTGATCCCTTTTGTTGTGATGTGCCGTCAAAATTCCATCGCTCCTGTACTTAGTGATCGCATTCACTTGGGTGTTTATTCTGTCGAACCTTAAGTGTGCTTGTTATCATCTAAATTTGTTTGCTCAGCTACAGATTAGTTTTCACATTTAAGTCATCTTTTATTCCTACATATTGTCTAATAAATTTTATTTACCCGGCAACCAATTCACCCCCTCTTCGCATGTATTCCGTTGTATCTGAATACCTGAGCATCCAAGACTTATGGATAAAGTCCCTTTACCATGAATCAAAATACAGAAGTCCTCATGCAAGGTATCTTTGGTGACTCATGTCAAAAGGCCAACTGTGTAACTGCAACTGAAGAATCTCTTGGTTGACAGTTAGATATAATTACCATCCAGAGATTCTTGATCGGATCAGTTCAGTGAACCCTATTCTTGTAATGGGCACCTACACATATATCTTAGTGTCTTCACACCAGTGACTGTGAGATCAGTCACCCTCATCATATGAGAGGTTATCATGTGCACTGGTCTATCCGGATTCTTTGATGTCCTATCTCAAAGATCCTATGACCAGGAATATTTAGAACACATGCATCTAGAAGGTTGATCTCACTATCATAATCTCATTATGATTCAACCTTCATAGCCTGCGTTCAAGGACTTCATTATATCAAGCGATAATACGTATAATTAAATAAGACATAATGAAGAAATTGCCATAAATACGAATGAGAATATATAAGAAGTGATGCCATCACTTCATAAGTGATTGGCTTGCAGGGCATACACTTCTTTCAGTTTCTTCATCCATCATGGCATTGAGATGAGCTTGGTGCCTACGACCGCCATTAGAAGGTTGTTCCTTCATAAGAGGGCAATCGGGCATATAGTGCTCCCGACTTCCACATAGTAAACAAGCGCCAAGGTGCTTCCAGCACTCTTCAACCGAATGGCCGAACTTCTCGCAAAATGTACAAGCAGTTGTGACAGCTCTTTCTTCCTCCTTGATATTTTTGCCTTTGCCATTGCCACTCCCGTTGCCATTACGGGATCACTTCTTGTTGTCACATGACTTGTAGGGTTCTGTGATGCAGAATCTCTCTCCTTTCCTTCCTTGTCGATCAGACTTCTGGCTAGATTCCTTTTCCTTGCCTTTAAACTTTTTGACGTTTTCCAAGGTCCTTTAACATAAATGTGCCTGTTGGACCATCTCTGCATAAGTACAGATATTCTGGGGTCCATGTTGAGTAATAAAAATGGGCCTCAAACCATCCAAAAATCGGTTAGCCTTTAGTAGATCGGTGCTAACCAAATGAGGAGCATATGGTGCCAATCGAGAGAACTGAAGTTCATACTCTACCACGGACATCATGCCTTGGCGAAGAGAAGTGAATTCTACGGCTTTTCTCTCCTTGAGGTGCTCGGAGAAGTATTTCGCTCGAAAGAGTGTAAGAAATCCATCCCACGTAAGCTGTGCATTTTGTGGTTGTGCCTTCCACCACGTACATGCATTCTTGTTCAGTTGAAATGTGGCGAGACTGACCTTATCTTGGTCAGTGCATTGCATGACCTCAAATATACGGTTCATCTCGTCAATCCAATTTTCTGCTTCATCGGGGTTGGTGGATCTAGAGAATCGGGGAGGATTTAAGCTCTGAAAATTCCCATGTAAATTTCCCGCGCCTACCCAAGCGCTAACTTGGGCCACGGTTTGGAGAGCTTGGGGAAGACACGCAACACTTTGTTGCATCTTGTCCCAGTTGACACGGTGAGCCATTTTGGGATGGTACCTGAGAAGAAGAATAATTTGTGAATTCCTTATAGAATCGATAGAAATTAACCTAGAGGTAATTTCTAATTAACAATATATTCCCAGGCTCTACCTAATTCTCACATGGGTTTGGAAATTTCTTTCCTTAGTTCATAGGTGTGGGTCATTAATTCCTTGGACTTAGCCTATGACATGACATTTTCCAAGGACTTACTTATGCCTAGGCTCTGATACCACTTTAACTGTCACGCCCCGAGATATAAGTACAGCGGAAGACATTCGGGAACGTGAACAGCTGGCTAGTCTGCCACAAGCGAGCAATATATTCAGAGCGCTAACACATCCACATATAAGCATGAATGCACAATAATTGAACAAAACCTTTACTTTTATTGAATAATAATCAAAGTACATGATATTGACTCTTGACTCTTTGACTAACTAGACTCAATAGAGTGAAAATTACATAGTGACTCCTGACTATCAACTAATGACAATCTACGGCTTCGCTCCTTCTTTATTCGCTCTCGGATCCATCACTTGAATAGTCCGAATCCGACCCGCTAGAATGTCCTGAAACATTGGGAAAGAAGTAGAGAATGAGCACACTTGCCCAATAGGTATCTTCGTATCAACATGAAGGCAATGTTTAAGTAATTAACATTTTACTCTAAGAAACAAGATAAAAGGAATGCGGTAAATCATACGAATAAAATCCAAGTAACATTAATAACAAGATATAGATCATAGAGATATGAAGAATGTGTAGAGAATGATCAAGCAAGATATAAGGTAAAGTGGCCTTTCATGAACAAAAATGTACTTTTCATAACCATAAAGGCTATGCACTGGAAAGTCATGTAACAAGAATGTACTAGCAAACATGTAAATTTCACAAGATTACCTCGTAGTTTTCACCTGTTTATAAAAAAAGTACTCCCAGCGTAATGCGACACCAGTAAGCATCATACCGCATGGTTTATAGTACATGTTTGACTATCTGCCGAGTGGGTTAGCGTCGAGCCCTTGGACACTGTCCGTATCCGCTCTTGCATCTTCAAGTTATAAATCAAGCTACTTCCACAAGAAATAAAGTAGGCCAATAATGTACAAGTTTAAACAATAGTTCCATGATAACAAATATCAAGGTAAAAACGTACAAAAATTGAAATCATGAGGTCAAGGATGATTTAATGACAAGGTCATGCTACTGAAGAAATCCGGCAGCATAACGACGTATTCCTTAACTTTCATAATTCATTAATAACTTTTTGAACAAGGTGTGGGGTTCTAGATCATCAATAGACCATCTAGGAACATAGAAAAATCAACCCTTGGGTCAAACCTTGAGTTAGACAGGAACTGGGTAGAAGCGGTCGTTACTGGACCGTTTCTGGAAAGAGGCGGTCAAGGCAGGACCGCTATCATGAATTTGACAATCAGGTCAGGACCGTTTCTATATAGCGTCGACGCATGAAGAAAGAAGGGTCGACGTAGTGGTAAAATCTGGACTAACACGGTCACAAGATGACCGCTACTTGACAGTAGCGGTCACCTGAGGGCCGCTACAATCCTGGACACAGAAAATCATCGATCTTATGAGTACTTTCTAGAAAATTGGTTTTTGAGGGTACAAACAGCTCGGCATCCTAGTGGGAATCCCAGGCTTGCGGAGACTTACGGAGGCCTTGAAACAAGATCACCTAATCCGGTGGAAGGAATATGTCACGTTCCGAGCGCGGAAGGAACCTGGTACGCGTGACGAGTTTATATCATTCATGTCAATCAAAGCATAAGGAATTCGACCTTATAGACATAGTGCGCAAAGTAAAGATAAACCAAATCCTTTATTTCATTGCCAATTCCTAAGATAAAAGGGTTACATACTCTTATTGTCAAAGTAACACTTGATAACCATCTAGATTCAATAAAAAAAAATTACATTAATGACTCAAAAAAGATGAGAAGACCCGACTAGGTAGAGGCTTTAATGGTAGGAACGGCTCTACGCTCTTTACTCATGTCTGTCCCCATCCAAATAAGCTTCGTCATCAGAGTTACCTGAAAAATAAGGGAAAAACTAGGGTGAGCGAACGCTCAGTAGGGATTACATCTCAAGGACAAGCTTGCTTTAAGTAAATTACATGTTGCATAAATACAAGTATCACTAGGCATGAACACATGATAATGTCATGAATGGAATAACAACAAGTATTGTAGATGGACTAACAAGATTTCAAGATAATCATGTGAGGTATATCAAGATAATCAAGCATGTAATAACAAGCCATGAGAATTGGGTATTATAATATCAAGCAAGTAAATACTCATTCCAGACCACGCAAGTCATGTCATGTATTAAGTCAAGCACTTTTTAAGATTGTGGAATGCCATAAATCAAGCTAGTCATGCACTTCGGTGCAATTTCACACCGTGATCAATCAACTCCCATGGGCACAAGTACTTTCGGATGCTCCTCCCAAGACCATATCGAGCCCTATATGCACAAGCATTAAGCCATGTAATATTTAGACATCCACTATAGTTATAGCCAATATAGAGTTCCAAAGTAATGAACCATTGTAGGATGATAAGGTAGATTTCACAAATGAAGGAGTTCAAGGCCAGAACTTTGAACAAGGAAGACGCATCATTAAACCACATGAAAAACCAAGACATGTCTTGAAATTGGGTAATTGGCACCCACTCAGTTGACATAATTTACAGAAATAGCGCCCACTGCCTGGTCGGTAATTCATGTGAACAGTACATGCTCGATGAAATAGCGCCCATGTTTAGGTCGCTAAATCAGTGAAATAACGCCACTGGCTTGGTCGCAAATTACTTCTAGCACCCCAGTCATGGTCGCTATTTGCTGACAGAGATAGACTTCTCAAAAGAGGCCAGAAATAGCCCTCTATGAGGGATAAAGCATGACGTTTTTTCAGAGTGACGTGACAAGTAAGGATTCTAGGGTTTTTAGGGTACAACCTGCTCGGCTGTCCTGAGGGAATCTGTCACGCCCCGAGCACTGAAGGAACCCAGGAAAAATGTGACGAGTTTATATCAATCATGTCAATCAGAGCAAGTAGAATTTCGACATCAAAACAGAGTGCACAATAAGACAAGAATTTTAAAACATAACCAAGTACTGATACCATTGATATCAACTTAATCCATTAAACAAAGTCACATAACTCCAAGACTTAACAATTCTAATCAGGCTCACAAGCCTTAAATGTTACAACTTTTGAAATAACAAAAGATGTAACGACAAGACTCCAAGAGATAAACTAAGGACGACTCGACACGATAAGGTGTAGTAGCATGACGCTTGCAGATTCTACGCTCGTCACTCATGCTCCTTCCCATCCGAGTCCAAGTCAGGGTCCGTATTACCTGAAAGGTTTGGGGAAAAGAACTTGATGAGCGAACGCTCAGTAGGAATTATATCTCAAGAACTAGCAATTGGTTTAAGCAATTACCTCTTCCAAATGAAAATGCAAGTCTAGCATGTCAATCATGTAAAATAGAACGCTATGGAATTGAACATGATAACGAGAGGAAATAACATGTACTGTCGATCCAAGATAGGGAATTTCAAGTATTCAACATTTCAAGTACTTGAACAAGTACCGAGTATATCAATAAAGTTTTTCATGTCATGAGATAATGGCTATTAACAAGCAAGTACTTTGCCCATTTCGGGCCACGCAAGTCGTGTCAAGTCAAGCACGCGAGAGAGAGAGAGAGAGAGATAGTGGAGTGTCGTAGATTCAAGCAAGTACTTCGGTGCAATGTCACACCGTGATCAATATAACTCCCATGGGCACAAGTACTTTCGGGTGCTCCTCTCAGGACCAGATCGGGCCCTATATGCGCGGACATTGTTACATGTAATATCTAGACAACCACTTTAGTGATAGCCATGGAATTCCAAGAACAAACTCATGTAGGATATCAAGGTAGATTCGTGGATAGGTTCCACAGAATTCAAGGAAGAACATTAGATGGACAATGATAAAACCAACGAGAACCATAACATGTCGATAACCTGGGTAGAATTGGTACCTTAACTAGGTAGCCGTGATAACTTGAGTGGATGACTAAACCCGTCACCAATCAAGGGACATGAATCAAGCTGAGAGATTGACCCCATCTATAAGGGACTCAATCCAAGACATCGCCTAGTGGAATATCATCATTCCACCGGCTAGGATTATTCTCTCATGGACCAAGATAGCACCGTGAGAGGGCCGGTTTACCACATGACGTGGTAATCAAAAAGGTACAAGGTGTTTAAGGTACAACCAGCTTAGTCGGCCTTGAAGGAATCCAAGGCTACGAGGAGACTTACGGAGGTCCCAAAGACTAACTTGCCAGTCTAAAGGAACAGAATGTCCAATGGAGGGCTTGTACGTCACCGAGAGTTGAAGGGTAATCGATAAAACACCGAAAAATGGGGGACTATACTCACGGACTGGAATATAGTGCCATATATATATATATATATATAAATCCACGGTTACAGGAAAACATGAAAAATCAGAAAACAGGGAATTGGCGCTTTAGCCAAAGTCGCCAATTCAGTAAGTAGTGCCCTGGTCAGGGGCGCTATTTCACAAAATGAAGATTCTTCAGTGAGTCGCTAATTCAATTAATATGTATATATCAATATATATTTCTGTATAAATTTCCAGAATTAAGTAAATGGCGCCTGGTCTGCTGCCACGTTCTAGGAATATAGCGCCCCAGTCAGGGTCGCTATTTCATAAATTGAAGACTCTGTACTGAGTCGTCAATTTCAGTTTAGATATATGCATTAATATATATTCAGATTTTTAGGATTTTTTTTTATAGCGACTTGGTCACCGTCACCTTCTATGCATATAGCGCCCTTGACAGGGTCGCCATTTTTAAATAAACGACGGGGTGAAAGTCATCATTTTTCTTTTAATCAAATTTGGATTATGAACAGTAGCATTTTTATCAATATAAAAATAATATGACAACAAGTATATGGACATGTCAAGAAAAATAGCAGGATTTTAAAACTATGATCATGCATTAAATCAGATAATTGGTTACATAGATATTAAAATTTTAACATGTGTTATTATTAAATCAAATGGGAATTGACGACCGCGCATGGGGTCGTCAAAAAGAAATAGCACCCTAGGAAGGGTCGCTATTTACTGTAAAATTACAGAACTTCAACGGAACACAGCGATAAGTATATGCATGGTATATATGATTTTAATCTATCATATTGGCTTCGTTACTTGAAAAAAAACCTACAATCATGAATTAACTTTGTTTGGGCTACGTAACTTGAGAAGACCTACCTTTAGGAAGATCGGAACGATGAACAGGATGAAGACTTTGTATGATGTTACAGTACTCTGTTTCAAATAGAGCAATCGTAGGAGGAAGAAAATGATGGAGGTTCCCCCTTCTCACGTCTGCCAGCAGGATGAAGAAGAGGAAGATGCTCGCCCCTTCACGTTGCAGTCAGCAGGAAGAAGAGGAAGAAGAAGTGGAAGAAGTCTTCTTCACTTGTAATCACAGCAGGAGGAAGATGGACGCAGCAGGATGAAGACGCAGCAGGAGGAAGAAGCCCACCCTTCGAACGCAGCAATTAGCTTTGGTACGTTCGAGGGGGCATGCTTATATATAGGTGTATGGGAGTTTCCATTGGTTTGAAGGCTACTAACGGAAGGTTTAATGACTACCCATGGTTTGCCAACACCCAACTATTTTAACAGCCGCTTGCCCTAGTTGGTGTAAAAACCCTAAGGTGACATGCACGTCGAACATGCATATGGGTTGGGCTTTTTGACATACGTACTTCGTGGGTGGTTTGGTTTAAAAATGGGCAAGCCTATATAAGTTTTTATCCCTTGCTTAATTGTAAGTGTTATGGCTTTATACAAGGGGTTGGTCTCTCATTATATATATATATATATGTGTGTGTGTGTGTTTTGGGCTTTCATTAGTTAATGGGTTCTTGTTTACATGTGTGTGTAAAATGTGTTAAAGCCCATTAAATGCATAAATATACATATGGCCTAATTATTTTTATCCTTTTCCCACATGTTTAATTCATTTAGAACATATTTATTCCTTATTTTTATTCGGGATCTTACACCCTCCCCCACTTAAAAGAATTTGGTCCACAAATTCAATTGAGTGAATGGAGACATGGAGGGTATATAGTACTTACAGTCTAGAATAATTCCGGATATCTCCTTCGCATAGATTCCTCAGTTTCCCATGTAGCTTCTTGTTCCAAGCATTTGTTCCACAGCACTTTTACCATGGGAATGGTCTTGTTTCTTAAGACTCGGACCTCTCGATCAAGAATCTTCACTGGCTTTTGTTCATAAGTGAGGTCCCTTTGAATCACTAAGTTACTATGATCAATGACGTGGAAAGGGCTGTGCACATATTTCTTCAGCATGGAAATGTGGAACACATTGTGCACTTCCGACAGTTGTGGAGGCAAAGCGATGCGATAAGCTACCTCGCCAACTCTTTCCAGTACTTCGAATGGACCAATGAACCTTGGTGTAAGCTTTCCTTTAACTCCGAACCTTCTTATACCTCGACCGGGTGAGACCTTGAGGTAAACATGGTCTCCAACTTGGAACTCTAATTCCCTTCTTCTTTTATCTACATAAGATTTCTGCCTGGATTGTGCTACTTTGAGTCTCTCTCGGATAAGTTCAACCTTTTCTGTTGTGTTTCTTACCATATCTGGGCCTAGTAGTTGCTTCTCGCCAACTTCATCCCAGCATATAGGAGATCGGCAACTCCTGCCGTACAACGCTTCAAATGGAGCCATCTGTATACTAGCTTGATAGCTGTTGTTATATGCGAACTCGGCCAGGGGCAAATGATCATGCCAGCCTCCGCTAAAGTCAGTAATACAAGCCCGTAACATGTCTTCAACTATTTGGTTTGTTCTCTCGGTCTGACCACTAGTCTGGGGATGGAAAGCAGTGTTGAAGTTGAGCTTCGTCCCCAAAGAGTGTTGTAGACTCTTCCAGAAATGAGAAGTGAAGCAAGGGTCTCGGTCAGACACGATCGATGTTGGGACTCCATGCAATCTTACGATCTCCTTAATATACAATGCGGCCAAAACATTAACCGACCATCGACTTTTAATTGGCAAGAAATGCGCCGATTTGGTCAGTAGGTCAATGATCACCCAAATACCGTCATGTCCGCCCCTAGATTTAGGCAATCCCATGATGAAATCTATACCAATTCCTTCCCATTTCCATTTGGGAATATCAAGGGGGTGTAACTTTCCGGCAGGTCTTTGGTGTTCCGCTTTTACTTGTTGGCACGTGAGACAGCGAGACACAAAGTCTGCCACCTCCCTCTTCATGTTCGGCCACCAGAAAGTTCTTTTTAAATCTTTGTACATCCTAGTTGCTCCAGGATGAATGGTATACCTAGAGCGGTGAGCTTCATCTAGAATTTTCCTTTTCAACTCTGGACAGTTCGGGACACATGTCCTTTCCTAAAACATTAGTCTTCCATCAACTACCTGCTTGAACCCGGTTCTTTGATCTAGTTTCTCCCCGATTTCAATCATTCCAGGATCTTCATCTTGTAACTTCTTGATTTCGGATAGCAAGTCCGGATGCACACTAATGTGAGAGAGAGTAATACACTCGTCTTTCTGGTCCGTGCTTATATTTAATCTGGATAATTCCTCTAATAGTTTCCATTCCCGTATCATACAGCTGGCTATAAGGGCTCTCGGCTTTCGACTCAAGGCATCAGCTACCGAATTCCCTTTACCGGGGTGATACTGAATAGTGAAATCGAAGTCTTTTAAATATTCCAGCCATTGACGTTGCCTCATATTAAGCTCCTTATGAGAGAATAGATATTTGAGGCTCTTATGATCGGAGAACATTGTGAATTGTTCTCCGTAGAGATAGTGTCTCTAGATCTTTAGTGCAAATACTATCACGGCCAACTCCAAGTCATGCACCGGGTAGTTTTCTTCATGCTTCTTCAACTGCCTAGAAGAGTATGCAATAACTCTTCCCTGTTGCATTAATACACAACCGAGGCCAATACCGGAAGCATCTGTATATACCTCGTACTTCTCTCCTTCAATAGGAAGGGCCAAGACCGGAGCAGTGGTCAAATGGTCCTTCAATGTGTGGAAGCTTCGTTCACATTCCTCATTCCACTCGTATGGCACTTCCTTGTGGGTCAGCCTGGTGAGTGGTACGGCAATCTTCGAGAAGTTTTTAATAAAACGCCGGTAATAACCATCAAGGCCAAGGAAACTCCTAATTTCTGTTGCATTTGTCGGTTGTTCCCAGTTCTTTACTGCTTCGACCTTTGAGGGGTCCACTGAGATTCCATCCTTTGAAATTATGTGTCCTAAGAAGGACACTTCTTCCAGCCAAAACTCGCATTTGCTAAATTTGGCATATAATTGATTGTCCCTCAATATTTGCAGTGTTATCCTCAAATGTTCTTCGTGCTCCTTCTCCGACTTTGAATATATCAAAATATCATCAATGAATACCACTATGAATTTGTCCAGGTGTGGTCTAAAGATACTATTCATCAGCTGCATAAAAGCTGCAGGGGCATTCGTTAGTCCAAATGGCATAACAGTAAATTCATAGTACCCGTACCTGCTTCGGAATGCAGTTTTGTGAATATCCTCGTCCTTGATCCTCAATTCGTGATAACCCGATCGAAGGTCAATTTTTGAGAAATGCTTTGCTCCAGAAATCTGATCGAAGAGTTCATCAATCCTCGACAATGGATATTTATTTTTGATGGTGAGGTGGTTCAGCTGTCGATAATCGATGCACAGCCTCATCGATCCATCCTTCTTCTTGACGAATAGTACTGGTGCTCCCCATGGGGAAGTACTTGGTCTAATGAAACCCTTCTTCAATAATTCCATCAGCTGCTCCTTTAATTCCTTTAATTCCGCGGGGGACATTCTGTAGGGTGCCTTGGATACAGGTCTGGCACCAGGAACAAGGTCTATGGTAAAAGAGACTTCCCTCTCTGGTGGCAAACCAGGTAAATCTTCTAGGAAAACATCGGGAAACTCCCGAGCTACTTGAATGTCTTCTAATCTGGCCACCTTAGCTTCTGTGGCAGTTACAAATGCTAAGAATGCCTCGCATCCTTTGTTGATAAGCTTATGGGCTCGAGGAGCAGAGATGACTGGTGATCTCTTCCGGGGAGTAATGTAAGTTAACCCCGGGTAATCCACAAAAGTTACTTTCCCATTTCGATAGTCTACGGTTGCCCGATGGGTGGATAGCCAATCGGCACCTAGAATGACATCATACCCTTGTAGGTCTAAACATATCAGGTCGGTAGGTAGATTGTGGCCTTTAACCATGACTTTGCAGTTTGGGTAATGGAAAGTGACATCAGACTCATTCCCTAAGGGGGTAGAAATCACTAAGTCTATCAATTCAGGTTCCATAGAGAATGAAGCAGAAAATTTCTTTGAAACAAAAGAATGTGTGGCGCTAGTATCAAACAGTACTTGAGTAGATTTAGAGAAAACAGACAAAATACCTTCCACCAACCCACCCTCGGTTGGTTCTGTCTCTTGGAGAGCTTGTAGTCGTCCTTGCTTCTTTACCGGACGCTTCTCTTCCTTTGTCTCCGGCTCACTTTGCTCATTCATCATTGGACAGTCAGGAATACGGTGTTCCTGACTCCCACAACAAAGGCATGCTCCGAGCCTTCTCCAGCATTCCGCAGCCTGATGACCCGGCTTGTCACAATATTTAAAATTCTCCTTTGGCGGTGCCGTGATGGAGAAAGGTTTGTTATTGCCCTTCTTGAATTTCTTCTCCTTGGAGGGTTCGCCTCCATTATTGGTCCGCTTCTTGAAAGAAGGTTTAAAAGTATTGGGGCTCATGACATTCTCCCTTTTATCCTTACCACGGATTTTGTCAGACAACTCTGTGGCATCTTCTAGTAGCTGGGAACGACGCACCATCTCCGAGTACACTTGGATATCCAAGGGAGCGAGCTGAGTGATATATTGGGGTCGTAACCCATTCAAGAACCTTCTTGCCTTCATCTTTTCCGTGCATACTAAGTGTGGTGCATATCTAGATAACCTGGTGAACTGGGCTTCGTAGTCGGCCACCGACAGGGATCGTTGCTTCAAGGTGGCAAATTCCGCGACCTTTTTCTCCTGAACACGGTCGGAGAAATACTTGCTATTGAAGTACTCGACAAATTCGACCCAAGTAACATGATCTTCGAGCAAGGTGGCCTCGACGGACTCCCACCAAGCACTGGCATCCCGTTCCAGTTGGAACGTGACCAGAAGCACCTTTTCACCATCCGTGCATTGCATGACGCGGAAGATTCGCTCGATCTCTTCTATCCAATTCTCCGCATCCTCGGGGTTTGATGAACCTGCGAATCTCAGAGGGTTGAAATTTCTAAAACTCCGATGGAGGTCGCCAGCTCCATGATGTGCCCCACCTTGAGCCACCTGTTGTAAGGCCTAGGTTAGGCCCTGAACAGTTCGTTGCATCTCACGTCATTGTGCGCGTTCAGCAGCCATAGTCCTACAAGGAGTTAACCTTAATTAGTTTCATGTTGAAATTTGTAGTCGGATGCCCTACAAGGACTTATACCCACGGCACTACCCCTCCTCACAGTTTGGGGATAGACCTAACCTTGGACTTGGGTTTCCTAGGAATTTGAAATCCTAGGCTCTGATACCACAAAAACTATCACACCCCGAGCGCGGAAGGAACCTGGGAAAAACGTGACGAGTTTATATCAATCATGTCAATCAGAGCAAGTAGAATTTTGACATCAAAACAGAGTGCGCAATAAGATAAGAATTTTAAAACATAACCAAGTACTGATACCATTGATAACAACTTAATCCATTAAACAAAGTCACATAACTCCAAGACTTAACAATTCTAATCAGGCCCACAAGCCTTAAATGTTACAACTTTTGAAATAACAAAAGATCTAACGACAAGACTCCAAGAGATAAACTAAGGACGACTCGACACGATAAGGTGTAGTAGCATGACGCTTGCAGATTCTACGCTCGTCACTCTTGCTCCTGCCCATCCGAGTCCGAGTCAGGGTCCGTATTACCTGAAAAGTTTGGGAAAAAGAACTTGATGAGCAAACGCTCAGTAGGAATTATATCTCAAGAACTAGCAATTGGTTTAAGTAATTACCTCTTCCAAATGAAAATGCAAGTCTAGCATGTCAATCATGTAAAATAGAACGCTATGGAATTGAACATGATAACGAGAAAAAATAACATGTACTGTCGATCCAAGATAGGGAATTTCAAGTATTTAAGATTTCAAGTACTTGAACAAGTACCGAGTATATCAATAAAGTTTTTCATGTCATGAGATAATGGCTATTAACAAACAAGTACATTGCCCATTTCGGGCCACGCAAGTCGTGTCAAGTCAATCAAGTCAAGCACGCGAGAGAGAGAGAGAGAGAGATAGTGGAGTGTCGTAGATTCAAGCAAGTACTTCGGTGCAATGTCACACTGTGATCAATATAACTCCCATGGGCACAAGTACTTTCGGGTGCTCCTCCCAGGACCAGATCGGGCCCTATATGCGCGGACATTATTACATGTAATATCTAGACAACCACTTTAGTTATAGCCATGGAATTCCAAGAACAAACTCATGTAGGATATCAAGGTAGATTCATGGATAGGTTCCACAGAATTCAAGGAAGAACATTATATGGACAATGATAAAACCAACGAGAACCATAACATGTCGATAACCTAGGTAGAATCGGTACCTTAACTAGGTAGCCGTGATAACTTGAGTGGATGACTAAACCCGTCACCAATCAAGGGACATGAATCAAGCTGAGAGATTGACCCCATCTATAAGAGACTCAATCCAAGACATCGCCTAGTGGAATATCATCATTCCACCGGCTAGGATTATTCTCTCATGGACCAAGATGGCACCATGAGAGGGCCGATTTACCACATGACGTGGTAATCAAAAAGGTACAAGGTGTTTAAGGTACAACCAGCTCAGTCGGCCTTGAGGGAATCCAAGGCTACGAGGAGACTTACGGAGGTCTCAATGACTAACTTGCCAGTCCAAAGGAGCGGAATGTCCAATGGAGGGCTTGTACGTCACCGAGAGTTGAAGGGTAATATATAAAACACCGAAAAACATGGGACTATACTCACGGACTGGAATATAGTGCCATATATATATATATATATATATATATATATATAAATCCACGGTTACAGGAAAACATGAAAAATCAAAAAACAGGGAATTGGCGCCTTAGCAAAAGTCACCAATTCAGTAAGTAGCGCCCTGGTCAGGGGCGCTATTTCACAAAATGAAGACTCTTCAGTGAGTCGCTAATTCAATTAATATATATATATATCAATATATATTTCTGTATAAATTTCCAGAATTAAGTAAATGGCGCCTGGTCTGCTGCCACGTTCTAGGAATATAGCGCCCCAGTCAGGGTCGCTATTTCATAAATTGAAGACTCTGTATTGAGTCGTCAATTTTAGTTTAGATATATGCATTAATATATATTCAGATTTTTAGGATTTTTTTTATAGCGACTTGGTCACCGTCGCCTTCTATGCATCTGGCGCCCTAGACAGGGTCGCCATTTTTAAATAAACGACGGGGTGAAAGTCGTCATTTTCCTTTTAATCAAATTTGGATTATGAACAGTAGCATTTTTATCAATATAAAAATTCTATGACAACAAGTATATGGACAGGTCAAGAAAAATAGCAGGATTTCAAAACTATGATCATGCATTAAATCAGATAATTGGTTACATAGATATTAAATTTTTAACATGTGTAATTATTAAATCAAATGGGAATTGACGACCGCGCATGGGGTCGTCAAAAAGAAATAGCACCCTAGGAAGGGTCTCTATTTACTGTAAAATTACAGAACTTCAACGGAATACAGCGATAACTATATGCTTGGTATATATGATTTTAATCTATCATATTGGCTTCGTTACTTGAAAAAAAACCTACAATCATGAATTAACTTTGTTTGGGCTACGTAACTTGAGAAGACCTACCTTTAGGAAGATCAGAACTATGAACAGATGAAGACTTTGTATGCTGTTACGGTACTCTGTTTCAAACAGAGCAATCGTAGGAGGAAGAAGATGGAGGTTCCCCCTTCTCACGTCTGCCAACAGGATGAAGATGAGGAAGATGCTCGCCCCTTCACGTTGCAGTCAGCAGGAAGAAGAGGAGGACGAAGTGGAAGAAGCCTTCTTCACTTGTAATCACAGCAGGAGGAAGATGGACGCAGCAGGAGGAAGACGCAGCAAGAGGAAGAAGTCCACCCTTCGAACGTAGCAATTAGCTTTGGTACGTTCGAGGGGGCATGCTTATATATAGGTGTATAGGGGTTTCCATTGGTTTGAAGGCTACTAACAGAAGGTTTAATGACTACCCATGGTTTGCCAACACCCAACTATTTTAACAGCCGCTTGCCCTAGTTGGTGTAAAAACCCTAAGGCGACATGCACGTCGAACATGCATATGGGTTGGGCTTTTTGACATACGTACTTCGTGGGTGGTTTGGTTTAAAAATGGGCAAAGCCTATATAAGTTTTTAGCCCATGCTTAATTGTAAGTGTTATGGCTTTATACAAGGGGTTGGTTTCTCATTATATATATATATATATATATATATGGGTTTTGGGCTTTCATTAGTTAATGGGTTCTTGTTTACATGTGTGTGTAAAATGTGTTAAAGCCCATTAAATGCATAAATATACATATGGCCTAATTATTTTTATCCTTTTCCCACATGTTTAATTCATTTAGAACATATTTATTCCTTATTTTTATTCGGGGTCTTACAGAATCTAAGGATAGCATAGACTTACGGAGGTCTCATTGAAGAAAGTACTAGTCCAAAGGAAGGAATATCACGTGGAGGGTCCAATCATCACCAAGAATTGAGTGTGTAATCGATAGAAACAAAATAGGGACTCCATCTATGGATGTGAGATGAGAGTGCCAAGTAAACCCGCGATATGGCCCATAAAACGCGTTAAAACTGAGAGAGAAGAATTGGCGCCTGATCAGAGGTCGCTACTTCCAAAAATAACGGTTGTCCGAGAGGTCGCTCAATCCTATATTCAATAAAATTTTCAAGAAAAATAATAGGAATTAACGACACTTTGCACGGGCATTAATTCAAATAATTTTCCAAAAATCAATAATATTCATTATAATTGGCGACCTTCTAAAAGGGCGCTCAATCTTTAAATAACACCTATCACTCTGTCGTTGTTTCAGGATTATCCTACCTTTTCTATTTTATTAATTCTTCTACAAAACAGCGCCTTCGTAAGAGGGCACTCAATCTTTAATAGGCGACTGGTTGACAGTCGTTCATTCTTTGTTTGATGCTACGTATCAGGCAGATATAATCTTAGACACATAACATTATTCACATACTTGGAGTTCACATAATCAGGAAAGTGAAGACATGGTTGGACAGAGAAAAATATACAGGTTCCAGAAACATGCTCATGCAGAATTTTTAACGCTATGTTTTATAGATATTCAATTTTAACATGTAGTAATTATTAATTTCATTAAAGGAATTAGCGGCTGGCACAAGGTTGCCCATTAAACTACACCCTGGCCACTGTTGCAAATTTCAAGAAATTGGTGACTGCTCATGCGCACGTTCATTCAATAAGCGGCCATGCCATGGTCGCTATTTTTATATGCACTAGGAAAAAATAACAGAGACATGTAAAACTCAAAACAGACATTAAGGGATGCATGATGCAAGATCTATATGCATGCAATTACTTATTTCCTATTGCATTGGGCTTCGTTTCTTGAGAAAACATACCTGTTGGTAGATGAAGAACGACGAACGGTAGTAGGGAAGAATAGAAAATAACAAGAATAGCAGCGGCAGTAGTGATTGAAACTGCAACAGAACCTCAGTAGACGTAGCCTTCGAAGGAAAAAGAATAACTCCTTCACGACAACTGCAGCAGGAACGACGAAGGCAGTAACTACTACAACGGCACTAGCAGGAAGATGTGTCACAACGGTCAGGGAGGAAGATGAAGAACTGCAACGTCTGCAACAACACAACAGTAGCCGCAGCACGAACGTAGAGAAGAGAACAACCTTTCTCCTTAACGCACGATGTAGGATGATGAAGATGACATTGACGCATGGCAGAACAAGCAACAGTAGTAGCCTTGACTTATTCGATGGAGGGGTGTATTTATAACGAAAAGGAACCTAACAGGGTTATAGTTCTAATGGAATTTATCCTTCCCACGTAGTAATCCTAGGGGATCTAAAGTTTCCCATGCAATATCCTTATTGCTAAATCACCAGCTGCCATACTGTTGGGTAAAAAACCCTAAGGCATGCAGGCTTCCAATGTGAAGATGGGTTACCTTTTTGGAGTAATATATCTATATCTATCCTATTTTCCCCTTGGACGTAAGGAAAGTTATGGACTAAAGGCCCACTGTACATGTTCATTACGGTTGAGGATTTGGGTCTGAATAGAAAAGGGATCTATATATTATATATACTTCTTTACCTAGCCCATAAGGCCCATATGGGTTAAGGCCTTCAATTGGGTTGAGGTTTGGGCTTTATATTTTGTTTGATTTGGGCCCTTGTCTTATTTATTTAGAGGATTTATCTAATTAGAGAATTTTATTTCCCTTAATTTATCTAGGTTGCTACAGAATATCCAACGGAGAGGGTCACAAGTCCAAGATTATGTGCCTATGAGTGCAAAGTGTAACTAATGACATCGTACCGGAATATGTGCCATGTACTTAAGAAAGGACTGTAGATGAGAAGAGATCGTGGTAAAACAACGATCAAATCATCACTAAACAAGTCCATGAATCGCATGAAAACTTGATCATTAATACAAGAGTATATGTTTTGGCATGAAAGTAGCATAAGCTAAAAATAGGTTTAAAACGCATAAAGAACATGAAATCTATTAAGATGGGTAGTCAACATAACTAAAATTATCAATACAACATCATAATTAGGAGTAGAACCTAATTATCTAGGCCTAACATATGATAAATAGGGCTGTTCTGTAATCTGTCTCGGGTTAACAACATGCAAAAAATTGAAACATAAAAGTGGTCTACTTAGGACCATTTATATCCCTATGCGGTCATTTGGGGACCGCTTTAGTGCATTAGCGGTCTCTGTGTGACCGTTTCTATCCTATCAGCCAGAAGGGTAAAAATAGAGCAACTAAAGCCTATTTTAAGGCAATAAATCTCATGAAAACCTGCTAGACAGTGAGACAAGATAGGATAGCTCATGGAGATGCAGGGGTTACACGAATTAAACCAAAATCATTAACTTTTCTTATTAAGGACATGGTTCATGTATGCAAAAATAAGTTAACTGTGCAGTGTAAATAAAACATGAAATTCGTCACATACAGAGCATGACATCATGTCAAACTAGAGGGCTTTTATTCCTAACTTGTTAATTTAGCCTTTTCATGAGATAACCTACTTCCGTAATTGGCTTTAAACTTCAGATTTTGGACTGGAAGGACGCCCGAGTTTCTGCACATCCTGTGCTAAATCAGCAACTTCCCATCCCTCGTTCTCCTTAACCACTTGACCTAAATCCATGAAATTTGGAGGGTAGGTATAAGATAGAAAGGGGAACAAAAAGTTCTAAAGACTCAACTTGAACTAACCTCATTTAGGGCTTCTAATTTCTTGATCTTCACTAGACCGGTGCATTGTTTCCTGTGCAACCTCTAGCGCACTAGAGACTTGTAGACGCTCTAGCTCTCCAACGGCTGGGTCTTTTAGGACAAAAATTGGAGGTGAGTTAGATAAAACTAACGAGAACATAAAGTTCTAAAAAACCAACCTGAGATGAAGTCCTTTTACCATCGAACTACGTGCTCCAAAACAAAGGTTCACGCAAGTGGAACCTGAACCCTATTTATAAGGTTTGCCTAGGGTTTGGGGATTAGATCAAACTTAGAGTCCTAAATTGGGGTAGGATCGATCCATAGAGACTTCTAGAGAGTCTCCTATACTAGATAGCTTCGATCCAAGGCCATTAGGTTGCCAAAGATCCAAACTTTTCACGTTTCTCCAGAGTTCGTTCACGGAAGGAAGAAACAGTCGTCTTGGGACTGCTACGGTGAAGATGCGGTTGTGCGATAGACCGCTACTTGGTGGTCTTTCTGAATTTTTCAAAAAATAATATTTATCATCTAATTATCTCCTTAAGGCCTATTTATCCCCTTTTTAAATCTAAAAATAGCCCCAATTACGTTTCTATAATTGGGGTTGGGCCTAAAGGTCTTGGAATTGGGTCTTTAGGCCTTTTTGAATTGGGCTTATCCCTTTGGTTAATATAGGGCTTTTGGATTGATTTGATTAGCCCAAAATTCTTTTAATAGCCTATTAAACCTTTTTAAATGTTTAATAATTATATTTCATTCCAGAAAATTCCTAGAAAATTCTCGGGCATTACGTGGTGCGTCCGAACTTCTTACAAAACTTGCAAGCCTCCATGACTTGCTCTTCTTCTTCCTTGACCCACTTGCTCTTGCCATTGCCATTGCCTCTCCCATTGTGGGATCTCTTCTTGTTATCCTAGGATCTATAAGTTCCCGTTATGCTGAATTTGTCTCCTTTCCTTTCTCTCTTGTCGCGCTTGCGGCTTGACTCCTCTTCCTTCCCCTTGAATTTTTTCACCTTCTTAAGGGTTCTTTCACACAAGTGAGCCCTACGCACCATCTCCGAATAAGTTTGGATATTTTGTGGGCCTAGTTGCTTGACAAAATTGGCCTCAATCCATCCATGAATTGATTGGCCAGGAGGAGCTCTGTGATGACAAAATGTAGGGCATATGGTGCTAGCCGTGAAAATTGTAGTTCATACTTAGCTATAGACATCATCCCTTTCCTTAGAGCAGCAAATTTGGCTACTTTATTCTCTCGGACATGCTCCGAGAAATACTTTTCACGAAAGAGCTCGAGGAACTCTTCCCAGCTAATTTGTTGATTTGGTAGATGAGCCGATGTGGCCTTCCACCATGTGCGAGCATCTTTGTTCAGTTGAAAGGTAGCAAGTAGGACCTTCTCCTAATCCGTGCATTGCATAACATGAAAGATACGGTCCATCTCATCTATCCAATTCTCTACCTCATTGGGATTAGATGATCCAGAGAAGCGAGGAGGGTTCAAGCTTCAAAAATTATGGTGTAGATCTCCCGCGCCAGCTTGCGCGCCCGCCTGTGCCACAGTTTGGAGGGCTTGAGTGAGACCCGCAATGGTTTGTTGCATCGCCTCCGAGTTAGCTCGGTTTCCAGCCATTTGGGAAAAGAGGTTCCTGAGAAAATTAAACAATTTATCATTTTCCTTAGAATTCATGGGGTTTAATTTTTCCTCATGTCTAGAAGTTAATTCTTAAAAGAGAACTATCTCATCCTGGGATCTACCCAATTTCACATAGGTTGGGAAAATAAATCCTTCCTAGTTCATAGATTAGGAATTCCTAGAACCTTGTACTTAAATCTTAAGACTTGACACTTTCCTAGGACTTAATAAGTCTAGGCTCTGATACCACCTTAACTGTCACGCCCCGTGATATATATACAACGGAAATAACTCGGGAACATGAACAGCCGACAAAGTAAGCCTCTAGCTAGCAAGACATTCAGAGCGCCCCATTCATTCATACAAAAGCATAAATTATGTACACACTGTGAGCGACGTCACGCGGTTCGGAGTTCGATGGTGCGAGGAAGAGGATGCGGAGAGCGCGCGGGCTCCTCTTTTTTTGTTTGTTTGCTTGTTTTGCTGCAACACAGAAATGATAGAGAAGAGAGAAGGGGCCACCACGGGAGATTGCTCCGGTGGGGCGAGCGGGACAAGTATAATATAGCAAGATATGGGGTTCAAACGGCCATAGCGGGAAGTGACTCGCCGCGGCCTCGGGGGGACGGGAATGGTGCAGAAATTAAATAACAAGAATTGAAATGGCCATTGGGGAAGTGACTCGCCGCGGCCTCGAGAATATGAGCAGAATATAGCAGAATATAAAAGAGAATATAAGAACAGAGATTTAAACGGCCATTGGGGAAGTGACTCGCCGCGGCCTCGATGATATGAGCAGAATATAACAGATTATAGAGAGAATATAAGAACGGAAATTTAAACGGCCATTGGGGAAGTGACTCGCCGCGGCCTCGATGATATGAGCAAAATATAATATAATATAGAAAGAATATATGAACGAAAATTTAAACGGCCATTGGGGAAGTGACTCGCCGCGGCCTCGATGATATAAGCAGAATTTAACAAAATATAAAGAGAATATAGGAAACGGAAATTTAAACGGCCATTGGGGAAGTGACTCGCCGCGGCCTCGATGAAAAGATGTGATCGCCAGGGGCCGAAAGACCCCAAAATAAGAAAGTGATCGCGCCTACCTCAAGAGCGGGACATGGCGGGTTGCTTCTTCCTCTCCTTCCGGCCGGCCGACGGAGAGGGCTTTCCTCGGGTACCCTTGCAAAACAACGACAAATAAATGACAAGTGGATTAGAAAGATGGAGGTGTAGTATTCAAATCCTCGCGGTAAAAATAACGAAATGATGGCAAGACACACACCTGGTTGGTGTTATCTTTTAAACCCCTCTCGGACTCGAGTAGGAGGAAAATGAGATGATGAATGCAAGAAGTATAAGAGAAGAGGCGCCCTTGTGAAGGGGGATAGAGGATGCAATATGATGAATGTAAAGAACTATGGAGAAAAAGGGGAAGAAAAGGCTTATTGGATGAGCCGAGGGTGAAATCCGGCGGAGCTCCGGCAGCGTGGGGACGACGGGGAAGCGCGGTGGATGAAGACGACCTTCCTCTCGCGAGCGTAGACACCCGAGAAGCCGGCAGAACCTCCACCTACAAAAGACCCCACGGGTTAGAAAAATGACTCCGTAGCCTCTGGGCTCCGGCAGCCTATCGGATCACTGCTTAGCTCCCCTAGAACTGAGGGGGTGGGCCTCTATTTATAGAGCTCCGGAAGGTGGAGACGTCCAGGACCCTGGACACCTCCATCAGGGCCGAAATAATATTTTATTCTATTTTTATTGATTTTTTTAGAATACTTTTATGGGGGCGTCCAGGGTCCCGGACGCCTCTAACAGGTCCACCGAAAACCGACGACGGCCGCACGCGGTTTGGCACAACGCGTGGTTTTGTGAGCGGCGCCTCGTGATTCAGAAATGGGCGCGTCCAGTCAGCTGGACGTCTCTAAATTTGGCTTTTTTCACACACGACAAACCGTCGTTCGGTGGCCGGCGCCCGTGAGTGAGTTGATGGAGGCGTCCAGGGGCCTGGACGCCTCCAAAAGTTTATTATTTTTTATTGTTTCTTTGTCTTTTTATGCTAGGGCTGGCATTTTATATTTTTTATTTATTTTTATGGAGGCGTCCAGGGGCCTGGACGCCTCCATTAATATGTATTTTTTTATTTATTTTATTTGTTTTTGTATGCCAACTGGCATTTTACACTTATTATTATTTTTTTATTTTTGTTTTTATGGAGGCGTCCAGGGTCCTGGACGCCTCCATAAATATATATATTTTTTATATTTTTATATTTGGTTTTGGGCCCTGAGAAAAGAATAAAACAAATTAAAATAATGGGGGCGTCCAGGGGCCTGGACGCCCCCATTAAGACCCACCCGGGTCCTCAAATCAGGCGTCGGCGGCCGCCCGGCAGACCCCCTTCTTGATTCCGGAACCTCTTGATGCGTCTGACTGGTGTTGATGCCGTCCGAATGCCGTGACGAGACGATTTCGGATGCCGAAAAAGGCAGAAGAAGATCCGAGAAAAGGAAACACTCGAGTGATTCAGAATGCGTAAGCCGTTGCGGGGCGTTGTATAGTAATATGAGACTTTCTCAGGAGGCATCAAGAATGGCGTGTCTACACACATCATAATAGACAAAACCTTCACTTTATTGCTCAAATAATAAATCAAAGTTACAATGGACACAATGACTCATTTGACATCATAACTCTCTAGACTCAAGAAAATAGAAACTTACATAACATGATCAACTTCACCGTCTATTATAGTGAAGGACTCTAAATTACAAAAAGACTCATGACGGTCAAGGCTTCTTTCGATCTTCAATCACTCTCGGAATCACCACCAGAATAATCTGACTCCGATCCACTAGAGCTTCCTGAAAAGTTAAAGAAAGTAGGGAATAAGCGCACTCACCCAGTAGGTATCTTCGTGTTAACATGAAGGCAAAGATTACATGTTTAACATTTTAGCTCTAGGAAATGAAATGAAGAAACTGTGATAAAACATGCGATAAAACCATAGTAACAACAAGTAGCAAGATATGATTGTAAGGACATGATATTGCAAGAATATATGATCATGATCTAGCAAGAATATAGTGTTGGTCCTGGGGTAGGCGAGCGGACGAGAAGGGGGGGGGGGTTGAATTGTCCCCCACACTAGATGGCAAATTAAAAAGCTATGCAGCGGAATCAACACCTTTTAACAAGATTGAGGAAATTAACTAAACAAGGTAACTAATTCTCTCAATCTCTCCGTTCCCACACGATCATACAAACGGATATAACAAGCAAACCATGCAATCACACAAATCAAACCAAAGTGAACAACGATTTTTAAGGTGGTTCGGGACCACGACGGGCTCCGTACGTCCATCCCTCACCAAACTTGGTGAGGCTTCACTCGGGGATAAATCCCCAACATGGAGACAACGCTCCAAACACACACGGGGACACGTCCAGACACACACACACACACACACACACACACACACACACACACACACACACACACACACACACACACACACACACACACACACACACACACACACACACACACACACACACACACACACACACACACACACACACACACACACACACACACACACACACACGGAGATGTAGTCTCCCACACGATCCGACGATCGGATCACAAAACACACACACACACGCTGCAACAAATGTAGCACAACAACACACACGATCGCACGCAGGCGATCAAACACTACCGTATACACAGACGGTCACACACACAAAATGTATTTTCAGGTTCTAAAAATAAACACAAATAACAATATAAGCTCAGATCGAAATAGAACACATGGCAAACATCACAATACAACAACTAAAGGATGTAGAGATTGTTCCCCCTTTGATTTCCAAGACGAATAGAAATTGTAGCTTGAAGCTCCAGTCGGATGGTGATGATTTCATCGTCCTCTCGATTCTCTCCTCGATCCGATGCACTTTTCCTTCTTCCACAATCTTTAAAACCTCTTGGATGAAGATCAAATCTCCCCTTCTTTTCCCCTTCCTCTTCTTCTCCTCTTTCTTGACCTATAAGATAGAAAACATTAGCTCAATTGGGGATTTCTTATCAAATTCGGAGTTCACAAAAGAGCATATATAGAAGACATGAAAAGACCATGATAACCCTTCTAGAACCTTCAAAAAAGACCCCCAATATGTCTACCATGAACCCAGGGGCAAAGGGGTAAAAGGTTAGGCACAAGTGGGTTTATAAGACCTAGGATGGTCAAGGACAAGACAAGACACAGATACATAATTCTAGGGATATCTGCAGACTTTTGGGATTAAAAAATCCAAGGAGAAAGACTTCCCACGTTGAAGAAAATAAAGTCAACAATTGTTGTCTCGGGGGGTTCGGTCGACCGGAGGTAGGTGGTCGGTTGACCTAACTTTTAATGGTGAATTTTCAGGCAGCACTGCCAATTTCGGTCGACCTAAGCTACAGGGTCGGTCAACCTAAAGCTACAGTGTCAGTCGACCTAAGCTACAGGGTCGGTCGACTTAAAGCTATAGTAAATTCCAGACTTTCAGATTTCAGTCCAAAACTCCATTGTAACCCTTCCAAACTCTGTGACATCAAACTCCTTTGACCTTGGAGGGTTTATATTAAGGATCTTAATCCTGCAAAATCATTAGAAAAAATGATTAGAAGTTTAGCTTAATAATCCAAATGATAAATGCATGAAGTATATACATGAAACCCATGTTCAAGGTGCATACGAACACTTTGAACCACAAATGTTCTAAGCTAAAGATCGAAGGATATTTCTATACATGTGAACAAGGTATGAGCAACTTGTAACCATAAAGAAGGTGCAAAAGGCACATACATTAAAATTCATGTTCAAGGTGCATAAGAACTCTTTGGAAAAATATGTTTATCCTCATCAAGGAAACAAGTTCATATAGCAATGAACTTTATGCATCAAGTGCAACAAGAGTGGCATTGTAAAACCAAAATCCACATGAACGATGTGATTAAATTTAACACACGTTCTCTTCACAGAACCATGAACCATTTGCATCTAAAGTGATGCTTACGAAACATGGGGTCGACACCATCCTTTGATAGGTCGACACTGTGAAAGGGCATGAAAGCCTATGCTAAAGTTCAACATGAGAAAATGAATGTCATTCAATGTGAGAGTTTCAATCAATTCATTTCAGCCTCCACTTTCATGAGGAAGTCAAACTATGCATCCAGCATAAGAACCTTATGAAGAATATACATGAAAGAACCAAGTGAATATATGCAACATGGATAGCACAAGGGATTGGGAAGAGATTGGATGTTTAAACACAAAAACCAAGTATTTCTTGGGATTTAATCAATATTACACAACATGTCAACCTCTTTCCACCAAGATTCACATAAATAGATATTACCATGCATCCACTTGATTTGTAGGTGTCTTCTAATCATCTCTCTCTTGTAAAAGATAATGTAGAACATGAGATCTACATGGATATCAAAATCATGGATTATGAGTGATAACAGCTCCTTAACTAGACACATAAGCATATGCATAGAGCTTCTACTCATAACCATCCACGAGCTTATATGCATGTCTAGCAATATGGAAAAAATCAATCTCAACTATGAAGACTTGCTCAAGAGCACAACGACTCAATTGAAATACATGCAAGCATAGCAAAGCTCATGAATGCACATTGACATCAACCGCATATGCAAGCAGACACAAAGTTATTTATAAGGTTAGTTATCATCAAAAATATAACCATGTGCAAGGTACACTTCATGACCCCACACACATCAATCTCCCCCTTTTTGATGATGACAAACTTTATGAATACTTTATGAATGACATGCTTTATGATTCAACATAGCCATACACACATATTAGAAAGCTTTCCCCCTATCAATCACAAATAACCATCATAAATCATGAATGACATGACAAACTTTATGATTCAACATAGCCATACACACATATCAGAAATCTTTCCTCCCTATCAATCACAGATAACCATCATAAATCTTTCTCCCCCTTTGACATTATCAAAAATAGGAGGAAGGTAATTAAGTTCAAATTTCAGCATGACATATTGAAGAAGCAATAATAGCCCACTTCAAAAATTCAGATGAAGCAATAGCAAATCATGGACAAGATGTTGACATACAAATTGTTGATTATCGAGATGGGAAGATGAGTAGACTTGATACCCACAAATCAATATGATTCCAATACAGTAAGTGTTAACAAATCTGATGCCATTCAATACCTAAAAACCATTGAGCAAGTATAAAGCATTTGAAGTCCATTTAAATTTTTTTTAATTTCATTGGTTTTTAAATTTTTTAAAAAAAAGTTTATTTTGAAAAGAGACATGAGTCTTAACACATACAAATGAGTTTCTTTGATTTTCAAATTTTTAGATTTTTAGTTTTCAAGTGAAATGCATGAAGCAAGATGCGAACAAATGAGGACACATAATGATATGTATGTAATGCAACCAAACAGATACATGTATATGTACATGCAACATATCGCTCCCTTACTAATTGAAGAAGGAGATATGTATAAGAAAAGTGCATGAGAGTCATGATAACTAGAATATTCATATATAGCATTTAGGAGGTTGTGCAATCACATAGGAGAATCATGCAATAGTCAATGCAATCAATCAATTTTACATATTAAATAAAATTACCAAGAGTGTGAGTGAATAACATGAAAATCAACTATAACCATATGGATATTCAAATTTTCAAAACAACACAATGAGAGATTATACAGACTGCATTTCAATTTATGAGAATAATGAATTGGAGGCTACGCTGTACCTCATCAAATTTTCACGTCAATTTTTTTAATAAATTCATAATTTTTTAAAGAATGATCGGGTTTAAATAATTCTTTTTTACACGAGCAGACATATGGAGGTCATGCCAGAATGTCCGGTTACTCAAAATATTGAACCATTTCATTTCATTCTGAACAGAGGTACATTAGTCAAACACCTTTCAGAAATGAACCACATCACGTCTCAGGTGACGTGCATCCAATTTACTTAGTGAGACCAAGCATTACTCTGCCATTCATTTTCATTTCAGATTTTTTTCAACAAAGATAGGTAGGCACTTTTTCCTCAACTGCCTCTTCAACATACATGCAACAAGTTTAATATCTCTAGAGTGTTGAAAGAAAATTCCTATATCTTTATGTTTAACACTCATTTTCACATTATGTGCAAGATGTGTATGAATTTTATTCAGCATGTATACCGAAAATATCATGAACACATAACAGTGTAACTCCCCCTAAATAGATGCACTTATGAAATATGAACTCCCCCAGAATGTATGACATGAAACACTCCAATAATGACTCAAATGCAACATTATTTTACAAGAAAGTATAATGTCATAGAAATTCTAAAGGATGGGGGTGAATAACATATATAAGCATGCAAGCACACATTGGGAGTATATGCAATATGCAATGCAAAATGAAAATATATGCAATTTCAGTTCTTGAATTGTTAGACCCGAAGGTAGGATACCAATGTTGGAAGAATTCATTTGGGCATTTATGCAACATGAAATGTTTAAAATGATGCATTTCAAAATATGCACTATATGCATGCTGAAAATGCCAACTATGCAACATGACACATGATGGGCTTCATTTTCCAAAAGCACTATGTGAATGATATGAAAAAAATGATATGCAAATATACAATGTGATGTAATATTTCAGATTTTATTTGAAAGTTCTAATTACATAGCAAGGTTTAACATGGGTGTAAAATGTGATTTTTCAGTTTTTCATTTGAATGAAATAAATGCACTTAGCGCATGAATTCTAATGCAATGCAACCTATCACCTATATAAAAATACAGTGTAGGATGTATTACGACAGAACTTACAAGAAAAACATTCAGATTTAAAAGATGAGTATGGGACATTTTTCATCACATGAGCTTTATATACAAGGGTACAAAAATCATTTGAAGCATGTAATGCAATCCATTTATTTTTAGAAATTATTCAAGAGCATATTTTCAATCACTTTTCAAAAGTTTTGGAGTCATTCACAAGTTATTCAGGAATTGACATTTCCAATACAGAACTTTTCACATCATCAAGGATCAATTTCAAAAAATTTGAACCAATTCATCATAAGCATGTTGCATGTTACAATTAGAGGTCACTCAATCAATAGGAACTGAAACAACATTCATTTCAAGTTGTTTAGCTAGCAAGACTCTCCCTTGACAAATACATAAATTTTAGAAAAATTTAGTGAAAGTACAATATGTAATCTTATGACATGGGGCTAGCTCACAATAGATCAGAAATGAGTAATGCAACTCATTTTGTTCTCAAAATTTTTTTAAAAATAGATTTTCAATAGCATTTCAGAAGTTCAGAAAATCATCCACAAGCCAAATAGATTTTTTAAAGACTCTTCAGAAGAAAAACTATCCAATCATAAGTTAGCCATTTGATTTTTCCAAGTTCTGGTACAAGGCAGAGTTTGAGGTCCGAAGACCCGACTCACACATGGTGAAAGCTTCTAAGTGGACGTGATCCACTCTTCTACTAACACGATTTGATATACCAGAAACGCAGTTAAGCTCGAATATGATATCACACATGTAGTTTCATTCAAGAATTGTTCAAATAACCATTTGGAGATTTTTTGGCACATCAGAGTAGAGGAACAACAGTTCAAGTTTTTTGAGAAGCAATACGTGTCATGAAACAAAACCACCCAGTGCCACAAGATAATGCATGAAATTTCATTTCCATAGCAAAATGTTGAATTACCTTAGTTCAGGAGACAATAACGGAGGCCTTCAAGCACCAAAGTCACTAACCTCATGAAGGTTAGTATTTTAGATTTTTATTTTCTTACCTTGGCCTTGAGAATCCATTATTTTTCTCAATTTCTTCATGACCCTAAAGTTACTCCTGTAATCAAAGTTCTCATACTGCAGACTTGGGTACCCAAGCTTCCTTGGATCCCTGTGGTTTAGTAGCACTTTGAGAAGTGCATTCCATAATCTCACACAAGCAAATATCAACTTGCATCCACAGTGTATATGCATGAGAATGGATATGAATTCTAATATGAGAAGTAAATTTTTTGAGTTTGAGCAAGATAGTGCATGAGAGTTTATGCATACTCAATGTATGCAATTCTTTGAATAGGCCAGCTGTAATACCATGGATTCTTATCAAATCTTTCAGATCCTCTTTGGAGAGTTTCAGATCGCTTTTGTAGGTCTTGAGTTGAGTTTTACGATCCGCGTGAATTTTTCTCTCGTACAAGTTACGGAGCACTGCGGTGAGTTTATTTCTCAGTTCACCGACTCGTGGACGCCACAGTTGCGTTGTACTCTTCCCGAGGATCGTTTTAACTATTTTTACATATTTTTTTGAATTAGTGGTATCGGGTCTACTCGGTAGTCTCATCGGGTATATCCGGTATCCGGAGTCCGGGTCGTCACAGGCGGTATCAGAGCAGTTGTTGTGTGAAGTACATGGAAATCCGAGATATACAATATCTAGAGTCCTGAAAGTTCAGTATAGTCTTTCGTTGGCATTAGGTTTCGCAATTCTTGGCATTTTGTTTTCCGCGTGTGGTCTTGTGCATTCTGTATTGGCACTGTGCGAGATGGTTTTGCTCTCGTCACAATGTGACGAGATGCTCCTTTTCATCATGGTGTTTGTCTCGATCATGTTGTGCTTGGCAGAGTTCGTCGGTAGGCTTGAATCTGCAGTACATTGTTTGAGTTTTTTTTCCGTGGTTTGTTCAGGTGGCTGGTGACTTTTCGAGTTGGTGTGATGGCCATACACGTTCTTACATTGTTTTGGTCATCCCAGCTTAAGTCTATGCAGCTCCTAAGGTGTTTCATTTCTGTTGAAGTGTTTTCTTTGTTACCTCGATTGAGAAGATACTCAAGCGAACCTAGGATTTTCCTTCCTGGTGAGCTACTGTTAGTCGAGCTTGATGCTTCTCATCCCGTTTGGTGGAGTCTTTTCGAGATAAGCCTTAGAAGTGCTATCTTAGTGAGACCTTTGTCTTGTGTCTACTTAAGTGTGGATAGTATTTCTTTTGAGCCTGATCTGCTCTTTGTTCTGCGGTTGCTTGGCTTTGGACCTAATCCTTGTGTTAAGAGCCGTTATGCACCGTGTTTGTCATGCCGTGTCTGGCAGCCGATGTGTTGTGAAGGCTCATTTATTCTTTCAGGACGTAATGGTAAGCTAAGATTAGCCTTTCTTTGTGCTTTGTGCTGAAGCTGGTACTCTCCTTCATTTGCACTTAGGCTCCTTGTGATCGGTTGCTCGCAGGATCAGTACTCGTGACGTGTTATATTGCGGTTTTCATGAATTACGATGGCGCCATGCGTGTGCTGAGATGCGAATGCCGAGGTGTTTTCTGATGCCCGTGTGCGTTGCATGAGTGCGCAGCGGAAGCGTGTGGGATGATTACCCACGGGCCGAGGATCGTTGTTGTGAGGTTCTGACCGATCGAGAGAATTGTTTTGCTCGATGTGACTTCATCTTGGCTTCGTGTGCCTTGATGTTGTTTGTTGCCACGCCATTATTCTTGAAGGCATTCTGGTGTTGGCATTGGAATTTGTGAGTGTTGGGGAATCTGTCGACATTTCTGTTGGTTGAGTATCCTCTGCTCTGTAATCCTTCCTTGGGTGTTGTGCTCTCGGGACGTGATCATAGTCCTTGAGATGCGTTTCCTAATATTGTCAGTCTTGGTGTCGTGGGTCTGTTCTTGGTAAGCTGCTCGATGCATGACTCATCCCTTGTGGTCGTGCGTTCAACTGTTGTTGTGCCTTGATGTGACCCAGCTTGCAGTTGTGTTCCATGGTTCTGTGTCCGGTACGGAGTCGGGATCCTGCAAGTGCTGTTGTTGTTGTCATTTTATCGTTGTTTCTCTATGATTTTGTATATCTGTCTTGGCACTGTGTGGACCATAATCTTGTCGGTTAGTTATGATGTACTCTTATTTCTTGGTAGAGTTAGCATGCGACTCGATCAGATATAATGTCTGAGTGAGGACTGACTTAATTGTGTTTGTGATCCGGTGCTGTCGTTGGCGTCCTATGTGCCAGGCTTTCGTTGTTGCCTTTGGCACTAGAGCCGATGATGTGCCGAGCTGTCATCTAAGAGGACTATGCTTCCTTGTTTAAGCTGATGCTTGCCGTGTCTGTTGTTTTATTTTTCCCGATAGCTGTTGTCGTGGCATGAGTCGTATCTCCTTTCCTGTGAGATGTAAGCGGCGTTGCCTTGTTTCGGAGGTGTCAGACTTGTGTTCACTTGTGTCGTGCTCGATCTAGAGCGTGTACTTGTGATTATGGTCTGACTATATCCCTCTAAATTGTGTTTCTAGAGATTTGTGATGTTTCAAGTTGTGTCTTAGGGTTGTTCTTCCCTGCTTCTTCTTGTTCGTTCCTCAAATTTCAAGGATGAAATTTCTTGAAGGAGGGGAGGCTGTAATACCCTGGATTCTTATCGAATCTCTCAGATCATCTTCAGAGAAGTTTCGGATCACTTTTGTGGGTCATGAGTTGAGTTGTACGATCCATGTGGGTTTTTCTCTCGTACATGTTATTTCTCAATTCATCGACTCGTGGAGGTCGTAGTTACGTTGTACTCTTCCCGAGGATGAATTACACAAATGATGTTTTAACAGAAAAACATGCATCCTATGACTTATATGAACAAGTGACTCATGGTACGAGGCAGAGGTACATTCTCACGCATGGTGATAGATTTCAGATAGGAATGACCTGCCCTTCCTCAAGTCACCATTTGATATACCATGTAGTCAGGCAATGATGATCAAATGGATGAATATTCAGTTTCATGAAATGCAATCATGCAATGGTGATTCATGAAAGATGCAATGCATTCTAATAACAAAAATAGTTTTTTTATTTTCATTAATGG
The DNA here is from genome assembly GCA_022559845.1 of Amorphophallus konjac. Lineage (NCBI taxonomy): Eukaryota > Viridiplantae > Streptophyta > Magnoliopsida > Alismatales > Araceae > Amorphophallus > Amorphophallus konjac. Next base: position 29,660,467 of record CM040129.1, read on the forward strand.
AGATTCGGTTAAAACAAGTTTGAGTTTTTCAAAAAGAGCTCAGAAATTTATTTTCAATACTTGTGTCTTGAGCATCCATCATCTTCCAAGCCTTCCACTTGGCCTCAAGACAACCCTGCAACAAAGTTCTCATTCAACAGTTTTAAGTACCCAAACTTCATTGGGTCTCGGATGATTAGTTGCATCTCTAGTGGGTGCTCTCCACATTCTTTGGGCATACATATCATGAAAATTCATTAAAGCACAGTCATACATAGTATGCCCAAAATTGTGACAGTAGTGACAATTAACAGAAGACCTAACATTCTTCTTAACAGGATAGGTATGAAATTTCTGTGGGTTGGCAAAATTGTAATTGTTTCTAACATTGAAGTTCCTTCTTCTATTTGCTTGCCAACACTGTGACACATGGTGTCCTAGATTTTCACATGAATGACAATGGTCAGAAGAATTTCTTTTTTTACCAAACACAATTTCATTTCTGTATGCATGAAACCTATCCTTTTTCATGATGTTACATTCATGCATCTTGTGTCCATGCTTTCCACAATTGAAATAAGAAACACCCATTTTTCTTTTTGAAATAATTTCATTTGTGCATACTTTCAGATCATCAAATTTCATAACAAGGCAATCATCCATCATATGACCACGTTTACCACAATAAAAGCATTAGACATTCCTTTTGGGTACACGTGTTTGTACGAAATGATTTTGCTTTCTAGCATTCACATTAGCACAAGCAGAATTGATTTTTGACTTTGAGTTTTGGTTCGAGTTCTACTTAACATCACGTTTATGGATTTTATTTTTTGCATGCTGGACTGGGTGAGCATCAATTCTATTGTTCCTAGGTTGAGTCCGACCTTTAGAATCTTGGTTCTCAACATAAGAAGCATTTGAAATATTTGAGGAACTGATGCATGGACAAAAGATGTTCGTGTTTTCAGACCAAAGGCTTTCTTTTTAGTGGGTTCATACCTGAGACCTTCCCGTTGAAAATTTACCTTGGTCCCCAAGATTTTCTCCAGATTATTTTGACCATCCACAAATCTAGACAATGAATTATGCAAGTCCTGGATTTCACTTTCTAGAGATGTGATATACAATTCAGTATTAGCAAGTTCTTCTTCACAAGTAGCAAGGCTGACATTTAACACAGCATTGATATTCTTAAAGCATTCTACTTCTTATTTTATTTCATTCACATTTTCACACTCATCTACATCCACAAATTTTCCTTCTTCTAGAGCCAACAGTCTTTCAGAAATGGTCGTGTTCAATTCCTTCAGTTTCTCATTTTCTTTTGCAAGCTTTTCATCATGAATGAGTTCATTTATCATGGTTTGATCATTGGCCATTGAATTTAATTTTGCTTTCATCTCTTTGTTTCCATTTCTTAAGGAGCAAATTTGATCTGTGTGAAATTCAATGTCAAACACATGAGCCTTAATCAATTCCTCTAAATGTGAGCATTTTTTACAAGAGGAATCACATTTGTTTTGTTCAACCTTCTTTTTCAATTTTTTATTTTCAGCCTTAACCATCTTATACTTATTAACCAGCTCTTCATAAACATTCATCAATTCTTCATAACTAAATTCATCTTCATCATTAGAATCAGAGTTTACCTTTGAACTTACCATGCTTGATGTGCTCACCTCATCAACTATGAGGCATAGATCTTCCAGCTGTATCTCTTGAGCCTTGATCAATCCATCCATGATTTCCTTCGCCATTTCACATGAAGAAACAAATGGATATATATCAGATTTCACGGCAGCTTTTAATAATCTTAAAACTAAAACATTATCATGATTTTTCAGTTCATCTTCATGAGACCTTCTAGTCTCATCCAGAGGCAATTTGTTAGGGCCATAATATATCAATTTCTAGAGTTCAGGATTAACAGAGTTAATTAGCCCACACATTTTGCCTAACCATGAATCCAAATCATCCCCATCAAAAGCAGGTAAGCAACTCATCAAAATATGATGAACAGAATAATTCATGATTAACACTACATTGAGACCTTTCTGTAGATCGTTAGATCTAAGGACAACAGAGCCTTGCTCTGATACCAATTGTTGGTCCCGGGGTAGGTGAGCGGACAAGAAGGGGGGTTGAATTATCCCCCACACTAGATGGCAAATTAAAAAGCTACGCAACAAAATTAACACCTTTTAACAAGATTGAGGAAATTAACTAAACAAGGTAACTAATTCTCTCAATCTCTCTGTTCCCACACTATCATACAAACGGATATAACAAGCAAACCACGCAATCACACAAATCAAAATGAAGTGCACATCGATTTTTAAGGTGGTTCGGGGCCACGACGGGCTCCCTACGTCCACCCCTTATCAAACCTGGTGAGGCTTCACTCGGGGATAAATCCCCAACATGGAGACAACGCTCCAAACACACACGGGGACACGCCCCAACACACACACACACAGAGAGACGTAGTCTCCCACACGATCCGACGACCGGATCACAAAACACACACACACACGCTGCAACAAATGTAGCACAACAACACACACGATTGCACGCAGGCGATCAAACACGACCATATACACAGATGGTCACACACACAAAATGTATTTTCAGGTTTGAAAAATAAACACAAATAACAATATAAGCTCAGATCGAAATAGAACAGATGGCAAACATCACAAAATAACAACTAAAGGATGTAGAGATTGTTCCCCCTTTGATTTCCAAGATGAATAGAAATAGTAGCTTGAAGCTCCAATCGGATGGTGATGATTTCAACGTCCTCTCGATTCTCTCCTCGATCCGCTGCACTTTTCCTTCTTCCATGGTCTTCAAAACCTCTTGGATGAAGATCAAATCTCCCCTTCTTTTCCCCTTCCTCTTCTTCCCCTCTTTCTTGACCTATAAGATAGAAAACATTAGCTCAATTGGGAATTTCTTGTCAAATTTGAAGTTCACAAGAGAGCATATATAGAAGACATGAAAAGACCATGATAACCCTTCTAGAACAATCTAAAAAGACCCCCAATAGGTCTACCATGAACCCAGGGGCAAAGGGGTAAAAGGTTAGGCACAAGTGAGTTTATAAGACCTAGGATGGTCAAGGACAAGCCAAGACACAGATCCATAATTCCAGGGATGTCTGGAGACTTTTGGGATTAAAAAATCCAAGGAGAAGGGCTTCCCACGTTGAAGAAAAGAAAGTCAACAATTGCTGCCTCGGGGGGTTCGATCGACCGGAGGTAGGTGGTCGGTCGACCTAACTTTTACAGGTAAATTTTCAGGCAGCACTGCCAATTTTGGTCGACCTAAGCTACAGGGTCGGTCGACCTAAAGCTACAGTGTCGGTCGACCTAAGCTACAGGGTCGGTCGACCTAAAGCTACAGTAAATTCCAGACTTTCAGATTTCAGCCCCAAACTCCATTGCAACCCTTCCAAACTCTGTGGCATCAAACTCCTTTGACCTTGGAGGGTTTATATTAAAGATCTTAATCCTGTAAAACCATAATAAAAAAATGATTAGAACTTTAGCTCAATAATCTAAATGATAAATGCATGAAGTATATACATGAAATTCATGTTCAAGGTGCATACGAACACTTTGAACCACAAATGTTCTAAGCTAAAGATCGAAGGATATTTCTATGCATGTGAGCAAGGTATGAGCAACTTGTAACCATAAAGAAGGTGCAAAAGGCACATATATTAAAATCCATGTTCAAGGTGCATAAGAACTCTTTGGAAAATTATGTTTATCCTCATCAAGGAAACAAGTTCATATAGCAATGAACTTTATGCATCAAGTGCAACAAGAGTGGCATTATAAAACCAAAATCCACATGAATGATGTGATTGAATTTAACACACGTTCCCTTCACAGAACAATGAACCATTTGCATCTAAGTGATGCTTACGAAACATGGGGTCGACACCATCCTTTGATAGGTCGACACTATGAAAGGGCATGAAAGCCTATGCTAAAGTTCAACATGAGAAAATGAATGTTATTCAATGTGAGAGTTTCAATCAATTCATTTCAGCCACCACTTTCATGAGGAATTCAAACTATGCATCTAGCATAAGAACCTTTGAAGAATATACATGAAAGAACCAAGTGAATATATGCAACATGGATAGCACAAGGGACTGGGAAGAGATTGAATGTTTAAACACAAAAACCAAGTATTCCTTGGGGTTTAATCAATATTACACCACATGTCAACCTCTTTCCACCAAGATTCACATAAATAGATATTACCATGCATCCATGTGATTTGTAGGTGTCTTCCAATCATCTCTCTCCTGTAAAAGACAATGTAGAACATGAGATCTACATGGATATCAAAATCATGGATTATGAGTGATAACAGCTCCTTAACTAGACACATAAACATATGCATAGAGCTTCTACTCATAACCATCCACGAACTTATATGCATGTCTAGCAATATGGAAAAAATCAATCTCAACTATGAAGACTTGCTCAAGAGCACAACGACTCAATTGAAATACATGCAAGCATAGCAAAGCTCATGAATGCACGCTGACATCAACCGCATATGCAAGCAGATACAAAGTTATTTATAAGGTTAGTTATCATCAAAAACATAACTATATGCAAGGCACACTTCATGACCCCACACACAACATATAGTTGGCCTTTTAATCAATCACAAGAATGTACTATCATGTAGCGAGAATGTACTTTTCATAACCTTAAAAAGGCTATGCACTAGAAAGTCATGTAACAAGCATGTAAATATCATGAGATTGCCTCTTGGATTCCACCAATTTATAAAAAAAGTACTCCCAGCGCACTACGACGCCAGTAATCATTATACCCCATGGTTAATAGTATATTTCTGACCATCTGCCGATGGGACTAGACTGGAGCCCTTGGACACCGTCCGTGCCCGCCCTTGCATCTTCAAGTTATAAATCAAGCTACTTCCACAAGAAATATCAATAAAGTCGGCCAATAATTCAATTTCAATAATTGCCTTTAAGGCGAATGCAAATAAGGTAGGAATGTACCAAATACTTTGAAAAGAGGTCAATAAAAAAATTAAAGGAATGTTGTGCCATGGAAGAAATCTGGCAGCATAATGACATCTTTCTTACTTTCATAGTTCTTTAATGACTTGCTAGACATAGTTTCAGATTCCAGATAATCAGAAGGTCATCTGGGACTATAAACAATGCAGAATCAACCCTTTTGGTCAAACCTCAGGTTGGACATTTTTTTTTGATAGAACGCAGTTGTCAGGGGACCGCGATAAGGATAACGCAGTTAAGTTGTAATACGTGATTAGGAAGTGCGTCGACTCAGGACAGAATTGGGTTGACTCAAAAATTGGATTTTTGAACATGAACGCGGTCATTGGCCAACCGCGATCATCAGAACGTGGTGGATGGATGAGCCACGATGAAAGGTTTGTCGACTTGATCAAAGTCAATCGACTGAAAATGCAAGTTGGGTTGACATGAGCAAGAATGAGTCAACTTGGAACAAGAACATGCTGGCATGAACGCTGTCATTTGGCTAGACATGATCTTAAGGTCGCAGTTGATCGAATGGCCGCGATCAAGACAGAGTGCAGAAACACGAAGTGCTCTTCTAGCCTTGTTGGGTTTTTAGGGTACAACCAGCTCGGTGTCCTAGTGGGAATCCCAGGCTTGCGAAGACTTACGGATGCCATGAAACAAGATAACCTAGTCCGACATAAGGAATATCTGACGGAGAGGTGTTCAAGTTCAAGAAAGTGTTCCTATCATGTGTGGTGACTAATAGCAAACATATCGGAGAACAGGCTATGTGCAAGCAATGAAACCAGAAATAAGATGAGAAGGAAATGTGCCAAAATAGAGATCGAAGTGTAAGAAGTTCTATCAAGAGTAAAAATCCCTTAAGTACAATACTATAAGGTTTTGATGTGAAATTAGCATATGGTGAAAATAATACTTTAAACCATTCTAAGACACAATATGCAATTATAATATGGGCAGGAAGTGCAAATAAATGAGATAAGACATGAATATTACCACATATAACAGGAAATGAATGAGGTTGATCTGGTTATTGTAACCAGATCACAGTTTACACCCGACCGCCTTCTGAGTTGTGACGACCCGAGGATCCGAGTACCGGAAAGGAACCGGCGCGTCTCGAATCTCGGCCCGCCAACCCACGAGCCCGAAGACTCGGAAGGGTAGAAAGGAGTGGTGTGGGGTATAAGAGAAGCTGCAACGTCCACAGAGATAGCACAGTAATCAAAAGGAAATGCACATAATAATAAATAATTCAAACTGCTACAAGGTCCACAGTGTCTCATGTCCAAAGAAAGTACAGTCAACAGGAAAGAAAGTACAACTACACGGGGCATCCCCCGGCGTACAACAACACGGGGCATTCCCCGGAGTACAACTACGCGGGGCATCCCCCGGCTCTGGCAGACTGGCAACTAACCCTGGCTAGAAGAACCACGCTGAAACTCGGCCGCGCCTCCCGTCGACCCCGCCTCACCTGAAGAGCAGGGGTGAGCCTCATCTCATTGGCCCAGTAGGGATCCCGCGAATCCCTACCTCGCACGAAAAACGAGGAAGAAGAAGACAACCCTACCCACCGAGAGTACGGTAGAACCGACAAGCTAAAGTAAATAAACGGAAAAGTCGCCTACTCTAACGGTACCGTAGTACGGAACCTCGGTCCAACAAAACACGAGTCCACGCCTGCCAGTGAACAGGAGCACCATCCACAAGAAGAACGACCGGATGCGTCCCCTGACGTCTTACACCGCGTCACAAGTGTCTAGCTACAACGCCCCGGGCGTGAGACTCAGACACGCAACAAGTACCACAACAAGGACTAGCTGGGGTCGCACTCGTCAGTGCGTGCCCTAAGCCCCCAACTACGTGTGCACACACAGACCATCTGCTCTAGGTCGGGTCCTCTAGCTGGTTTTCCCCCCCACCGGACTCTGGTGGCAAAGGCAAGGGGCCCTACGGTAACCAGCCTAAAAACCGCGTCACACTGGGTCTCGCTCTCCACCACTCCCAGGTGGGTCCGCACACGCGTGCGCAGAAAGCTACGACTAGTGGACAGGTCACTGGAAGTAAGGACTAACCCACGGAAACCACCGACCAAACACTAGCACGGACTCACGATGATCATACGATAGGCATAGATGCCGGGGACATGCATGAGGTCCAACCGTCCCTCAAGTCACGCGGCACCCCTACCGAGGTAACTGACTCTCCGGGGAACCCCGGGCGCCCCTGTGGCCCTCACTGGGTGCCCACGGCATCCCTAGGGCCACACGCCACAACCGGGTCCGCAACTCACCCAACCGGAGGTCACGCTATCCACAAAACACGGTTCGGGGAAGGGGATGGTCGCGCTAGGTATCCCTAGCGCGACACCGAAGAACGCGCTAGCTAAGGCTAGCGCGATCTTCCATGTCGCGCTGCCCAAAGCCAGCGCGTTCACACCTGAACGCGCTAGTTTTGGGTAGCGCGATCTGGACATCGCGCTACCTGAACCAGGCGCGTTCCCCACCGCCTTACTGTTCGTCTTCTCAGACGGACACGCTCGGACGACATGGCACGTTCATCAAGAACGCGCCACTGGACTATAGCGCGACAACGGGCCGAGCCCGGTTTCGCGAAACACGCCCAAAAACATAGATCCACGCCCATTCACCACTCCTGGTGAAGGGAAACAATGGGGAATCACCCCACAACACCCTAGCATGCATCTAGGACCCCCAAATCGATTAAAAACCTCACGAATCGACGGATCCGGCGCTCAAACCCCAAACATGGAAATAACCCTCCCGGCATGAATCTAGTCCCTCTCGACCTCTCCACGGCCTAGAAATCACGGGGAATGCTAGAAAGAGGGTAAGGATTCGTCCCCCTACCTCAAGGAAGCTCGAAATCCACCGAAACACCGCCGAAATCAAAGATGAAGCTTTTACTCCCACGAACGCCCCGCCTCTCGCCGCGAAAAGCACGCCACCGGGACCGCCTTGCCGCCGCCGCCGCTGCCACGCCGTTGCCGGAGTGAGGGGGGCCGCGTCTCGGTCGCTCGGGGGGAAGAAGATCGGCCGCGGGGGAGGGGGAGCTCTCACGGTGAAGGAAGGAGGAAGAAGAAGAAAAGAAAAGGTAAAAAGGAAAAAGAAAAAGAATTGATATATAAGGAAAATCCGGAAAATCGGAAAAATCCCGAAAAATAGAAAAGTACACCTGCTCGACCGTCTCGACGCGCTGATCGCAACGGTACCACTCGCGGGCTGGTGAACGACCCGGTTCACCCGCTACAGGGTTCCGAAGGATTCGCCGAAACCCGTACGCGGAAATCGGAAAACGCGCACGGAAAAGCCACGGACACACTCCGGGCCTCCGAAACGACTCCGGATCGCGCCGATCCGAACACGAAAGATGTCCGAAATGAAATTTCGGATACAACAGGGTCAGACACTCCGAAAAACCAGATCCGAGACCCATAACGAAGGATCCGAAAGATCCGGGACATCACAGCCCTCCCCCCTTAAACGAATTTCGTCCTCGAAATTCAAGGACAAGGCACAAGGACGGGGGAAAGACTCACACAAACAAATAAGGATACGACTCTCGCATCTCATCCTCGCGCTCCCAAGACGCCTCGCCGCCAGAATGACGCTGCCAGACCACCTTAACTAGAGGAATAACCTTGTTCCGCAGGCGCTGCTCTCGCCGATCCTCAATGCGAACAGGAAACTCCGGAAGGGACAGATCTGGGGTCACATCAGGCCAAACGGCATCCTCGAGAACATGAGAGTCATCGGGCATATACTTCCGAAGCATCGACACGTGGAACACATCATGCACGGCGGAAAGCTCCGGAGGTAGCTGCAACCGATAAGCAACTTCCCCAATGCGCTCAACGATGGGAAAGGGACCAATGTAGCGGGGACTCAGCTTCTCACGCCTATCGAAGCGCATCACGCCCTTCATGGGAGACACTCTCAAGAAAACTCGATCTCCCACGGCAAAGCTGAGGGGTCGCCTCCTCCGATCGGCATAACTCTTCTGCCGGCTCTGAGCTGCCAACATCTTCTGCCGAACGAGATGCACCACCTCAACACACTGCTGCACCAAATCTGGTCCGGTCAAGGCACGCTCGCCCACCTCGAACCAATCAAGCGGAGTCCGACAAGGTCGTCCATACAACGCCTCATAGGGAGCCATACCAATGCTCGAATGATAGCTGTTGTTGTAGGCAAACTCCACTAATGGCAGATGGTGGGTCCAACTCCCCTGCCACTCCAAGCAACACGCTCGCAGCATGTCCTCCAAAGTCTGGATGGTCCTCTCAGACTGACCGTCCGACTGAGGATGATAGGCCGAGATGAATGCCAACTCGGTGCCTAGAGCCTTCTGGAAGCTCCTCCAGAATCCAGAAGTGAAACGGGGGTCACGATCCGATACAATGGAGATAGGAACTCCATGCAACGGGACGATCCGCTCCACATACAACCGAGCCAAACGCTGTACGCTCCAACTGACTTTGACCGGCAGCAACCGCGCCGTCTTCGTCAGTCTATCCACTAGCAACCAGATACTATCCTCCCCACTGGACGTCCTCGGTAATCCAACCACAAAGTCAGTGGTCACATGGTCCCACTTCCAAGCAGGAACATCCAAGGGCTGAAGTGTGCCTCCTGGTCGCTGGTGCTCAGCTTTCACCTGCTGACAGGTCAAACACCTGGCCACAAATTCCGCAACATCTCTCTTCATGCCAGGCCACCAAAACTGCCTCTTCAGGTTCTGGTACATCTTAGCCGATCCGGGGTGCACGGCATACCGACTCCCATGAGCCTCACGCAAAACCGTACGCCGTACCTGCCCCTCGGCCGGAACGTACAACCTACCTCTGAATCTCACAGCTCCATCCTCACCAAACTCCACCTCGGCCATCGACAGAATACGGGGTAGCTCGGGGTCCGCTCGCTGGGCCTCAGTCACCTGTCGACGCACCGCGGGCGTGACAGTCAGACTCGCAAGGACAGCCGAACCCTGGTCCTGAGGGACCTTGAGCCTAAAAGTCATGGCCGGGACCTGCTCCCAAAGCTTCCACTTCCTCAACAACATCTGACTGATCGTTACCCTCCTGCTCAGAGCATCAGCCACGACGTTCATCCTGCCAGGCTGATAAGACAGAGTAACGTCATAATCCTTCATGTACTCCATCCATCTCCTCTGTCTGAGGTTAAGGTCCTTCTGCGTGAACACATACCTCAAACTCTGGTGATCAGTGAAGAGCTCAAACCGCTCGCCGTACAAATAATGCCTCCAAATCTTCAGAGCGAAGATCACCGCTGCCAACTCAAGATCATGAGTAGGGTAGTTCGCCTCATGTGGCTTCAACTGCCGCGACGCATACGCCACAACTCTCCCATGCTGCATCAACACAGCACCGAGGCCTACCCCGGAAGCATCTGTACACACCACGAACCCACCCGAGCCAGATGGCAACACCAAAACCGGAGCAGTGGTAAGCAATCTCTTCAGCTCCACGAAGCTCCGCTCACACTCCTCCGTCCAGACGAACTGCACCTCCTTCCGCGTAAGCCTGGTCATCGGGGCCGCAATACGAGAGAAATCCTGAATAAACCGCCGATAATAACCTGCAAGCCCCAAGAAACTCCGAATCTCCATGACAGAACTCGGCCTCGGCCACTGCACCACCGCCTCGACCTTGGCCGGGTCCACGGAAACACCATCACCAGAAATAACATGTCCCAGAAAGTGCACCTCTCGGAGCCAGAACTCGCACTTGCTGTATTTGGCATACAACTGGTGATCGCGCAGGGTCTGCAATACCGCTCTCAAATGCTGTACATGCTCCTCAGCAGACTGCGAATACACGAGGATATCGTCCACAAACACGACCACAAACTGGTCCAAGTACGGACGAAACACCCTATGCATCAAGTCCATGAATGCTGCGGGGGCATTGGTGAGCCCGAACGGCATCACCAAGAACTCATAATGCCCATACCTCGATCGGAACGCCGTCTTCTCCACGTCTGACTCTCGAATCCGCAGCTGGTAATAACCCGATCTCAAATCGATCCTCGAAAACACCTGGGCCGACTGAAGCTGATCGAACAAGTCATCAATCCGCGGCAACGGATACATGTTCTTGACAGTCACCTGGTTTAACTGACGGTAGTCGATGCACAGCCTCAAACTACCATCCTTCTTCTTCACAAACAATACCGGCGCACCCCACGGGGAATAACTAGGACGAATATACCCCTTGGCCAGCAACTCCTGCAACTGCGCCTTCAGCTCTCGCAACTCAGCAGGCGCCATCCGATAAGGGGCCTTCGACATAGGCGCCGTACCCGGCACCACCTCAATCACGAAATCAATCTCTCGCTGCGGTGGCATCCCTGGTAGCTCCTCGGGGAAAACATCAGGAAACTCGCACACGACAGGAATGTCCTCTACCTCAGGACCCTGCCGCTCGACCAAAACCACGGATGCGAGAAAACCCTGACAACCTGCATCAAGCAAACGACGTGCACGAAAAGCCGAAATAAGCAAGCGGGAAGAGGAAGACCGAATACCTTGGAAATAGAAGGTGGGTCCACGGGGCTGTCGGAAGTAGACCTTCTTCGAGCCACAATCCACCAAGGCATGATGAGCCTCGAGCCAATCCATGCCCAAAATCACATCGAAGTCCTGAAGCGGTAACGCGTAGAGTCTAACCGGCAGGTTCCGCCCTTCCACCCACACAGGTACCTTCTCAAAGCAGTATGGGGTGACCATGAAGTCACCGGTAGGCAACTCTACCGCCAAGTCACAGGACACCTCGGTCACCGGGTCCTCCACGCTCTGAGCGAAAACCTCCGAGATGAACGAATGAGAAGCACCTGAATCGAACAAAACACGAGCCGCACAACCCAAAATCGAGAGAGTACCTTCCACCAAATGCGATGCCTCAGCCTCCGCCCTGGTCAGATGAGTCACTCTACCTCGGGATCTCTGCCCACCCATAGTAGCTGACCGTGCCAACTGAGGGAACTGTCCCTGCTGCTGGTACTGCTGCGGCTGTGCTGACGACTGCTGGGGCCGAAACTGCTGCTGCTGCTGAAACTCGTGCGGCTGGCGCGGTCTCTGCGGACAGTCACGTGCCATGTGCCCTGGCTGGTCGCACCTGAAGCAAATCACGGGCGCCGAACACGGTCTGCCTGGATGAGAACCACCGCACCTGGGACAGCCATCTCGCGAACCGGTCATCGAACTCTGACGCTGAAAAGCCGCAGGCTGCTGAACACTGCCCAACGACTCCTGCCCCGACTCCTTACGATCCTGACGCCTCTTGCTAAAACCAGCTTCCTTAAGCAACTTCTTAAGCTTCGACTTGAAGGATGAACCTGGCGCCGGAGCCGCAGTCTGTGTCGCCACTGATCCACCTGCTGAGAGCTGGGCGGTACTCTGCTGCTGCATCCCTGTCGGCTGGCTGAAATCTGCCTGCACCTGACTAGCACTGCTCGGCCCTCGAACCTTCTGCAAATCTCTCTCCAGCGCCGCTGCTGCCTTACATGCCGCATCCAAACTGGTCAAACCCGACGCAAGAAGATGATGCCTCAACTCTAGCCTCAGACCACTAACAAACTGATCAGTCTTCACCTCCTCGTCCGCCATGATATGAGGAGCATAACGGCCCAACTCGATAAACCTGGCACGGTACTCCATCACCGTCATGTCACCCTGAGTCAGCTCCATGAACTCTCGCAACCTCTGCGACCTGACAAAGGACGGACAGAAGGCTCGCTCGAAAGCCGTGACGAACTCCTGCCATGCAATCTGCCGAAGAGGACGAGATCGGAACACTGAACCCCACTCCGATGTCCACCAAGTACGGGCCGATCCCTGAAGATGATGAGTGGCCAGCGCCACCTGCTCCTCCTCGGGGCACTCCATCGCACTGAAAATCCGCTGCACATCATCCAGCCACTCTCTGGCCACCTCAGGATCCGACTGCCCACCAAAAGAAGGAGGCTGATACAGCAAAAACTCCTTCAGCACGCGACCGCGACCACCTCGAGCCTGATCCTCACCAGCTTCGCCACCCTGCTGCTGACCTCCCTGCTGCTGACCTCCCTGCCGCTGCTGAAACACATACTCAAACATGCCTCGGAAGAAATCATCCATCCCTGGAGCTCTCGCATCTCTAGATACACCCTCAGAAATCGAAGCCCTGCTCTGCTCCTCTGGACCACCACTAGACTCTCCCTGCTGGGCACGAGTCCTCCTCCGTGGCGCCATAACACCTGGCATCAAAAGCACCGGAAATCAATAAAACACACGACCCTAAGCCAGTCGCCGACTGTACAGGACATTCATGGACCTTATGGACCACTGCAATTCGTTCCAAGTTCCGATATACCTCCACAACCTCGCTCTGATACCAGCTGTGACGACCCGAGGATCCGAGTACCGGAAAGGAACCGGCGCGTCTCGAATCTCGGCCCGCCAACCCACGAGCCCGAAGACTCGGAAGGGTAGAAAGGAGTGGTGTGGGGTATAAGAGAAGCTGCAACGTCCACAGAGATAGCACAGTAATCAAAAGGAAATGCACATAATAATAAATAATTCAAACTGCTACAAGGTCCACAGTGTCTCATGTCCAAAGAAAGTACAGTCAACAGGAAAGAAAGTACAACTACACGGGGCATCCCCCGGCGTACAACAACACGGGGCATTCCCCGGAGTACAACTACGCGGGGCATCCCCCGGCTCTGGCAGACTGGCAACTAACCCTGGCTAGAAGAACCACGCTGAAACTCGGCCGCGCCTCCCGTCGACCCCGCCTCACCTGAAGAGCAGGGGTGAGCCTCATCTCATTGGCCCAGTAGGGATCCCGCGAATCCCTACCTCGCACGAAAAATGAGGAAGAAGAAGACAACCCTACCCACCGAGAGTACGGTAGAACCGACAAGCTAAAGTAAATAAACGGAAAAGTCGCCTACTCTAACGGTACCGTAGTACGGAACCTCGGTCCAACAAAACACGAGTCCACGCCTGCCAGTGAACAGGAGCACCATCCACAAGAAGAACGACCGGATGCGTCCCCTGACGTCTTACACCGCGTCACAAGTGTCTAGCTACAACGCCCCGGGCGTGAGACTCAGACACGCAACAAGTACCACAACAAGGACTAGCTGGGGTCGCACTCGTCAGTGCGTGCCCTAAGCCCCCAACTACGTGTGCACACACAGACCATCTGCTCTAGGTCGGGTCCTCTAGCTGGTTTTCCCCCCCACCGGACTCTGGTGGCAAAGGCAAGGGGCCCTACGGTAACCAGCCTAAAAACCGCGTCACACTGGGTCTCGCTCTCCACCACTCCCAGGTGGGTCCGCACACGCGTGCGCAGAAAGCTACGACTAGTGGACAGGTCACTGGAAGTAAGGACTAACCCACGGAAACCACCGACCAAACACTAGCACGGACTCACGATGATCATACGATAGGCATAGATGCCGGGGACATGCATGAGGTCCAACTGTCCCTCAAGTCACGCGGCACCCCTACCGAGGTAACTGACTCTCCGGGGAACCCCGGGCGCCCCTGTGGCCCTCACTGGGTGCCCACGGCATCCCTAGGGCCACACGCCACAACCGGGTCCGCAACTCACCCAACCGGAGGTCACGCTATCCACAAAACACGGTTCGGGGAAGGGGATGGTCGCGCTAGGTATCCCTAGCGCGACACCGAAGAACGCGCTAGCTAAGGCTAGCGCGATCTTCCATGTCGCGCTGCCCAAAGCCAGCGCGTTCACACCTGAACGCGCTAGTTTTGGGTAGCGTGATCTGGACATCGCGCTACCTGAACCAGGCGTGTTCCCCACCGCCTTACTGTTCATCTTCTCAGACGGACACGCTCGGACGACATGGCGCGTTCATCAAGAACGCGCCACTGGACTATAGCGCGACAACGGGCCGAGCCCGGTTTCGCGAAACACGCCCAAAAACGTAGATCCACGCCCATTCACCACTCCTGGTGAAGGGAAACAATGGGGAATCACCCCACAACACCCTAGCATGCATCTAGGACCCCCAAATCGATTAAAAACCTCACGAATCGACGGATCCGGCGCTCAAACCCCAAACATGGAAATAACCCTCCCGGCATGAATCTAGTCCCTCTCGACCTCTCCACGGCCTAGAAATCACGGGGAATGCTAGAAAGAGGGTAAGGATTCGTCCCCCTACCTCAAGGAAGCTCGAAATCCACCAAAACACCGCCGAAATCAAAGATGAAGCTTTTACTCCCACGAACGCCCCGCCTCTCGCCGCGAAAAGCACGCCACCGGGACCGCCTTGCCGCCGCCGCCGCTGCCACGCCGTTGCCGGAGTGAGGGGGGCCGCGTCTCGGTCGCTCGGGGGGAAGAAGATCGGCCGCGGGGGAGGGGGAGCTCTCACGGTGAAGGAAGGAGGAAGAAGAAGAAAAGAAAAGGTAAAAAGGAAAAAGAAAAAGAATTGATATATAAGGAAAATCCGGAAAATCGGAAAAATCCCGAAAAATAGAAAAGTACACCTGCTCGACCGTCTCGACGCGCTGATCGCAACGGTACCACTCGCGGGCTGGTGAACGACCCGGTTCACCCGCTACAGGGTTCCGAAGGATTCGCCGAAACCCGTACGCGGAAATCGGAAAACGCGCACGGAAAAGCCACGGACACACTCCGGGCCTCCGAAACGACTCCGGATCGCGCCGATCCGAACACGAAAGATGTCCGAAATGAAATTTCGGACACAACAGGGTCAGACACTCCGAAAAACCAGATCCGAGACCCATAACGAAGGATCCGAAAGATCCGGGACATCACATGAGTGGTAGCGGTCGATCGGGCGTCCGCGGCTCCTGGTAGACCGCTATCTCTCTGTTGTAAGATACAGATAATATCGGCTTGCAGGGCCCCTTTCCTTGGCTAAACAGAACGCAACTAGTATGAAATAATAAGAGAAATCATGTTGACACGTAAATAACTCCTGGAAGGGCATGAATTGGATTAAAATTATCATCGATTTCATATACGTTGCAGGGACATGCACTATAAAATCTATTACGCGATCATATAAAAACTTGAAATGCTCCGTGCACGATGCATGAAATCGAGGGGGAACAGAGGGCTTTTACTCTTAATTTGATGTTTAAGCCAGTCATGAGACAACCTACCTCTGGGATAGTCCCTAGACTTCAGATTTCTCGCTAGAAGAAGGCTCTTGTTCCTGAGCGTCCTGCGTGGAACTAGCAACTTCCGCGCTCTCTAACTCCTTTACTGCTTGACATCCCAACACGAAAATCGAAGGTTTGTTAGAAGATACTAAGGGGAACAAATAACTTTAAAGAAATAACTTGAAACGATGATGTCTTACCTCTGTCACACGTGATCTAAAACTAGTGTTCACGTAGGTCGATCTGAGACCTATTTATAGAGAATGACCTAGGGCTAGGGTTTTGATTGAAATTCGGACCCCTTTTGGAGGTAGAGTCGAACCCTAAGAGTCCTAGATAGGTTTCCTTTCCAGATCACATCGAATTATGGCCAGTTCACGGATCAAAATTTGGGTTTTCTGTGTTTATCAATTTCCCATTTACGAAACTTAGTCGTGGTTGAAAGTGGACCGTGACCACCATATCGCGGTGTCGCGATAGACCGCGACCTGCACAATCCTTCCGAAATTTTAGTTTTATATAAATTCCTCCCTTATCTTCTTATTCTAATTAGGGAACCTTCCCTTATTACGTGTCTAAGAGTTGGGCTTGGGCAAAAAGGTTTAATTTTAGGCTTTGAGGCCTTTTTAAAGTGGGCTTAACTATTTAGTTATTAATTGGGCCTTTAACCAAAAGACATTATCTTACTTAGCCCATTTAAGTCCTTTGAGCTTAGTAAATGCTTAAATAATTCTTTTTAAGTTTTTAATAGTTCCAAAAAATTACCAGGGGTGCTACAAACATAGTAATAACAATCACAATAACAATAACCAATATAAAGCGTAACAACAACATCAACTAACTAACCAATAAGAACCACAGTAGCAGTCATAGCCGACAAAACATAGTAAGGGCAACCACGCCATAACTAATAGCGGAATCACAACTTCCATAACTACTTCTTGCATACCATAGGCAGAGGTCAAACCTTGGAACTACTAGACAATCATGGCTACACTGCCAAAAAACTCACGACACCTCAGTCGTGTAGATTCATTCGTACTGATGGAAGACTCAGGCTGAAACCACACAATCAAAAGTACAACCTCCTTTCTCGGTAGGACCATGATCTCAAAGTTAGAACCTGAACCTAAGAGGGAGCCACAACCTCACCACCGTGTCAGCTCTACCTCACAGTGCCTGGAGGGCCTCGACAACACTATTAGTAACGTCAACCTTCAACGACAATTGATCTCTCACGTCTCCCATATGTAGCCCACACCCTGTCCTTGAGTGGGGATCCCGTACGCAACCGCACCCCATCCTCGAGTGGGCAGAGACACTCACACATACCACTCCCTCAGACTGGCTAGGATCTACGCCATTGCAACCATCAACACAAACATGTCTCACTCCCTAACATGGGGTATGTGCCACTTCACCTATCAGCAATGTACTCTTGTCCTAACCAAGGTGCTTATGCTTGAGGCTATCCTCGCCTCTGCTTTGTGAGCACTGCGTACACAAGGCTATCCTCACCTGGTCCATCCATGGTAGACAGGCTACTCTCACCTACTCCAATCATAAGCACACACATACCCATAATATGGGCAAGGTCACGGGCGCAACACAAGCTCACAAGCCGTATATCGAGTAGCCAACTAAAGGATGTCTGAAACATGCGTAAACTTACAAGTTACCAGAAACACAAAAGCTCAACCTCGAAAGGTAAACCATGAAGCATCCATCACTAATACTATTCTGACAAGGCCCTCAGTCTATAATCATCAACTATCTTGATCCCAGAGTGGGTTACATAGCCACACCGGCCTATTAACATGCACAAGAGTGACCCTTACACGGTCACACAATGCCACACTGGAATAACACTATGTGGGTAACTCAATATGGAATCACATAGCATCATTCGAACACACAAAAAATTAGGCATGCACTCACCATTCAGGGGAATACAGCCTCAAGCCATGACACGAGACTCAAAAGGGATCACGGCCTCAAACCGAAACACGAACCCAACCATTACCTATCTCTAATGACTCACGCTCACACACGAGGTTCATACACGGATTTAGTTACACGAACTGGCGTTCTATGAACAATCATAGGGCCCACATCTCAAATCACACTTCGGGCAAACACTGCCCATTCGGGATAGAAACAACCCAATTTCTATAACATTTAGATATTCCGGGACAACCTAAATTCTAGACACAAAACAAATTGATTAGGTCCTCGATCGGTTAACCTAAATCGAGCATCAGTCAACAAATAACATGGTTAAACATGGTTGGGTCTCAGGCCGCGTTGATGTGATCGTGGTTGATAGGAGGGCCGCATTCACCATAGACGCGGTTGATCTTTGGACCGCATCAAGAACTGCCTCCCTTGATGAACATGGTGCGGTGTCTATTCATGCAGTATTCACCATCCAGAGCCTGAACACGATGTGAAGGTCGACCGCATTCACTCTTCCAATCTAGACCTTCATGAACCAGCGTGAATTCGTCCGTTCCACACCCCACTCGTCCCATATGAGGGGGAAAACAAATGAAAACCCTTTTTCAGCCTCTGACACGCCAAGAAGACTCAATCATATAGCATATCCCATATGATTGACTTGTAGGATACGCTTTAACTAACACATGGCATCTACCCTTTAGAAGCCTAACCTACATGCAGAAAGAATGAGTTCTCTATCGCCAGATCACATCCAATCACATAAATGCCATATATTGGATTGAATCAATCCACTATGCTAGATGTTGTGCCAATATAGAAAATAGTAAGCATATTTTTATTAGGTGCCCAAGAACAATGGAAATACAGAAGGATTTGCACATAAATATTCCAAATAAATTCAATGAGAAACATCAAGATATAAATGAAACTTTATCTATCTAGCATCATATGTGAACTTCTCCTTAGCCACAAATTAATACATTCCATTGCCTTGACACGAAGCATTCAATTAAATTTGTCCGTGGCAGTCATCAAGATACCCTTGAGATAAGTCATAACAACATCATCATATTTTTTTAAAAAGAGATCAAGTATCTAACAACTACATTGTTGAGAGCAAAAAAGACTAATAAAAAAGAGATACACATAATCTTCAAGTCAAATTATCAAGAGGACAAAAGAGTAACAAAAAAGTTCTCGACCTAGGCTAGAACCAAAACTGGAACCACATATATTTGAAGTCAAATGCAAAAGGGAGCTAGAGAGAGGGAAAATCGCAGCCCACTAATTCTTCTATCTAGGGGCCGATGAGACACACTCAGTCCAATAGGTGACAGCCCGCTAAAGCATTTGGGGCCTACCTACCAGAAGCCCAAATAATAGGGCCCAAGAAGCGCTATCTAGCCCCGGGTCGGACACCTGCATGTGGATTCCCTAAGCTCAGGAAAAGCTCCATTACACGATAGTCTAGAGTGACCGAAAAAGTACCAAGGGAACTTTCTTGGAAGAGAGCTAGGATAGGAACAGTGCTCAGCGATGCCGGCTCTCTGAGGGGGTTGATCCTTATACAGAGGCAGGCAGCCCCATGTTTAGGGTCCCCTCTTAGCCCCAAGGAAGACCCATCTATTCCGGACTCCTATTTGATATAACTGTTGGCGAACTCCTCGCGAACAGATTTGACCAAAGGACGAGGAGGGATTAAGATGAGGAAGAGTCCCACATCGGTAAGAGTCCTTACCTGAGGGAACAAGACTCCCATTCTACCTCCCCTCTTTCCGTCCTCTATGGGACTAGAAAGGGAGTTCGTGGCTATTTAATCTCGGGGACCCCCTCTAGAGAAGATCATCAAGTATTATCTCATTCTACCTATCCAACTGGTGAAGAGCGATCCCATGTCCTTAATTCCCCTTGTGTTCCTCTTGCTCCTGTCCATCGCTGACCTAAGCATCGAATGGTTTGCTGTGCATGTGTGGTTCATGAATTATCTTGTTGGTTTTGATGATGCCTAATTATGAGTCATTAGTGTAATATTGATTTTGATCCAACACTGATTCAATATGTTAATTGTCATGATTCATTTTTTCTGTACTATCATGGTACATGTAAGACCTTCATAAGTGTAAAGACTTTATTTCATAGAGTTTCATGTTTAATATCTTGAATCATGAATGAAATCTTAATATGATGATATATTTTATTCCCCTTACATAAGCATAAATGAACTCTATTGAAAGCTCGCAGAAAAAGAACACACTGAACAGGTGGCATTGACGCACCAAGCACTAAAGCCATGTAGCAGTAAACAACAAGAAGCAACACAGTTCTTTGTGGACTGTGTCGACGCAACAAGCATATGACATCGACGCACTTGGCACAAGATACCTTAAAAAGCATGCCAGCAGCTAGCAAAAGAAGATGGGTGTTGCATCCCCGAGTTGGTGTTTGGTTTCAATGATATCAAAATGATTGTGTTTGTGTGTGTATGTGTTTCATTGAGCAACATACGTATATCACATTTGATGAGTTGAAAGATGGCTTCAAGGTTCATTCTTGAAAGTTATATGAATCTTTGGTGTTTAAGGAACTAACGCTATATTTATCTTGGTTTGCAGGATCAAATCCATGGCTCACGTTTTGGAACTCAAAGCAGTGCATCAATGAAGTTCTTCTTCGAAAAGGGAGTTACCTTTCTCATTGCATTGCATTGACTCCTTCTATGATTCATACATTTCATAAAATAAGGTTTCAAGTCTTGGTTGGGATATTTCCTTGCATCTTCCTCACAAGGCTTTTGGGATAGAAATATACTTAGCCTATTTACTTGAATCTTGATGAATGTGATCTTAAACAGTGCTCTCTCATGTTATGGACTCATGGACTTTCGGTTTGACAATTCAAGTAAATGTGCTTGAAGTTGTGATTTGGTTGAATGATGATCTCGATGGTTTTGTATTGATTGAGCTATCAAATTTGACATATCATAGTGTGTTTGTGTTGAGCCCTCAAATTGAGATCATCTAATGATTTTGTGAATCTTGCTAAGAATGTGATATCTTGGGTTACCATAGTAATGATCTGTGGATGTCCTTTCATGCATTTGTTCTTGGTCTCGGAAATACAAATAAATGTTCAAGATTTTCATGCATATATATTGATCTTGACCTTTAGTCAATCATACTTTCAAAGTGTTTATTTATATATGTGCATGGCAAAATGGTTGAGCTCCCATGTCATTATAATTGTTTAAGTGAGAGATTCATGTTCATCATATCAAAACCTTATCATATTGTGAGTGTATTTTTGATGGTTGAATTGAGAAGTCAAATACATGCTTGAATGTGTTCAATGATGTATTTTTATGTGAACTAGTTCAAAGAAGTTAATGCTTGGTTCATGAATTTGGATTCTCATCCAATCTGTTGCTCTTTCATATTTTTTAAGATGAAAATGCATGGTTAATCTTCATGGGATTATGGTAATATCTAATCACTTTTATTCCCTTGGATCTATGAAGGTTTGAAGTGTTTTTCTAACCCCTACCGGCAGGAGTCAACCCATAGCATTGACCCTTAGAGTCAAGGGACTGAACGGCACAAAATCGGAGTTCAGAACAGCTACCGGTCGACCGCCCAGTCCAGGCCGGTCGACCGCCTGATGGACGGTCAACTGCCCCTTCATGGCCGGTCGACCGGAAAGTCTCTGCTACGCCAAAACAGAATGGGTGTTGGAACCGGTCGACCGCCCCTTCATGACCGGTCGACCGGAAGTTCTCTGCTATGCCCAAAACAGAATGGTTATTGGCCCGATCGACCGCCCCAATGAATCCAGTTGACCAGACATTCTCTGCTACGAAATCGGGCTTTAGAAAATGCATCCGAAAACCCACTAAACCCAATCTATTTGTGCTCTAACTTTATCCATTTGTCCCTACGGTCTATATACACATGTTAAGGGGGTTTTCTATGGGTTTGGAGAAGGGTTTATGTGTCTTTCGGGCTCTCTACATTGCATATAAAAATGAGTTACGAATTTGTGAAGGTAAGAACTTTAATGCTTGTGTTTTCTATCTTGTAAGGGAAGAAAGGGGAGAAAGCAAGGAGGAGCTCAAGAGAGGAGGTTTTGATCTACATCCAAGAGGATTTGCAGCTTGTGGAAGAAGAAGAAAAGGAGCGGATTGACGAGAGGATCAAGAGGATGCAAGAATCGCCATCATCCGATCAGAGACTCAAGCATCTACGTCCATTGGTTTTACAAATCAAAGGGGAAACATCTTCTACATCTTATTCCTGCTTATTTGAGATGTTTGTCATGGGTTGTATTCTGATTTGAGCATGTTTGCATATTTGTGTTTATTTTCCGAACACTAGAGATAATCGTGTGTGGCCGTTTGTGTATACGGTCATGTTTGATCGTCTGTGTGCGGTCGTGTGTGTGTCGTTTGTGCTGCGTTTGTTACAGCGTGTGTGTGTGTGTGTGTGTGTGTGTGTTGTGATCCGGTCGTCGGATCATGTGGAAGACTCCATCTCCGTGTGTGTGTGTGTTGGGGCGTGTCCCCGTGTGTGTGCAGGTGTCATCATCCGTTTGTGTTGTTGGAGTGTCGTCTCCGTGTTGCGGATTTACCCCCGTGTGTGTTTGGAGCATCGTCTCCATTTGAGTATTTATCCCCGAGTGAAGCCTTACCGGTTTGGTAAGGGGTGGACGTAGGGAGCCCGTCGTGGTCCCGAACCACCTTAAAAACCCTTGTGTTGTGGTTTACTTTGTGGTTGTGCTTAATAGCTTAATCTGTTTATCTTGATCGTGTGCGAACGGTGAGGTTGAGAGAACTAAATTTGCATTGCTTAGTTTAATTTCTTCAATCACGTTCAAAGTTGTTAATTCCGTCATGTTAGCATTTTAATTTACCATCATTCGTGGGGAATAATTCAACCCCCCCTTCTTGTCTACTCGCCTACCAAGGGACCCAACAATTGGTATCACAGCCACAGCTCTATCTTATAGGGTCTAACGACCTTTAGAGTGATCCCTTGGCGAGTTTCATTGAGCATCATGTCTTGCAGTAGTTTGTCTGCTCTTCCTCCTCGTTTTGATGGTCATGGTTTTATTTCTTGGAGAAACAACATGTGTGCGTGTCTTGGAGTTTATGAACCAGAACTGTGGAAAGTGATATGTAATGGTCCATATAAACTCCCTACAAATGAAAACAAATGGAGTGAAAAACACATCAAGAAAAATGCTATAAATGATACTGCATTAAATATTCTGATGAATAGCATAGAATATGATGTGCTTATATTTGTTTCAGCATGCAGGTCAGCAAGGGAAGTCTGGAAAAAGCTGGCATGCAAGTATGAAAGAAATGAAATGGATGCTTGCATGATGGCTCATGGAGAGAGCGAGGTTGAAGTAAATTCTGATTCTGAAGAATGGCAATTGGCATATACTGAAATGAATGACAGATGTAAGAAATTTAAATCTAAAAATAAGAAAATGAAAAAAAAATTTAAAGAAATTCTGAGTACATCTGTTTCTTGTGTGAAATGCAAATTGCTTGAATTAAAAATTGAAAACATCATGCACGCTAATGCTTCTTGTGAAAACTGTAAAACCCTGGAAAAAGAAAATGAAGCTTTGAAATCAGAAAATGAATGCTTGGAAAGATAAAATGAAGACATGGAATCTAGAATAGATGAGCTTGATAAAGAAATTTTTGACATGCGCAAAGAACACACCTTGGTTGTAAAATGTGATAAATCCTTGAATCTTGAAAATGAGTGTGATGAATTGAGGAAACAGAATAAATTTTTGATGTCTCAAATTTCCATGCTTGAGAAATCTGAAGAAAGCTTAAGAAACAAACTAACTTCTCTTTCTGATGATGAGAAGATGTTTGAAAAATTGTTTGACTCTGAATTTGATAGCAAGAGCATCATGAATGAAAATGAAAAACTTAAAAAGGAAAAAGGTGCCATGTTGATTCAGATTTTCTTACTTGAAGGTAGTTTGAAATGTTTTGAAAAACTTGAAAAAGAGATTTCCTTGTTAAAATGTGAGAATGAACAATTACTTGCAAAGATTTCAGAGCATGTTGAAATTGAAAAGGTTCTTGAAAAGCTTGCTGAAAAACTTCACTACACAAATTTAGAAAATAAAAATCTCATGCGAGAAAATGAAAAACTCACATCAAAGAATTGTTTGCTTGACGATAAAATCCTTGCATGTGAAAAAGAGATCAACAACTTGAAGCTTGATTTGTTTAGATTTATCAAAGGGAAGGAGAACTTAGACATAATGCTAGGTGTTAAAGTGAACTTTCAAAAAGTGGGTCTCAGTTACATCCCTGTCAACAAAAAATCTTTTGAATCAAAAATGAAAATCTCTTTTTTTCATGCCTCTGACATTCCTAGCACCTCCAAAACACCTCCTCCAGTTGCTCAAGTGAAAATATCTGAAAATGGTTTTGATAAAAAGAAAAATGTCAACAAAAAACCTTCTGTGTCAAATAGATCTCAAAAATTAAAGTTGAATGTTGAATGCTTCTATTGTGACATGTTTGGTCATGAAATGAATGATTGTGTTATCTTGAAAATGGATGATCAAAATACATGCAAAGATAAATCTTCCTTCAAAAGAAAGAAAAATGTCTCATGCTTTTATTGTCATAAACTTGGTCATGTCATGGATGATTGCTTTGTGAAATAAAATGATGATTATCATGCCATGAATGCTAAGTTTAACTTTTAAAGAAAATTTAGAAATGAACATGCTTCCCATGCTTAAAGGTTTACATCCCATAAGAAAAAATTCATTCACGAACACTCATGCAAACAATGGAAAATCATTCCGTAGACCCACAACTCCCTGTTGCTTTCATTGTGGGAAATACGGTCATGTCATGAATGAATGTTAATTTTTGAAAACTAATAATTTCCATGTTTCTAGAATGAATGCTAGGTTTGATTTTGTTAGACCTAGAAACTTTGGAAACAGAAGAAGGAATATTTTTGAAAACTCTCTTGATCATTTTAAAAGAAAATCTTTTGCCAAAGTTGCCAACGCTCAATATTTTTATTGTGGCAACCATAGACATGTCATTGAGAATTGCAAGATTATGGAAAGTGATGACAATGTGACAATGAAAATGTCAAAGAAAATTTTTGGAAGAAATGCTTCTAACATCCAAGGACCCAAGAAGGCTTGGGTGATAAAATCTGACAAATGAGTCAGTTGTGATGAAGGTGTGCCTTGAGGTAAATAAAGAATGAAAGGGGTTCCAGTAAAATAGAACAAGGCACACTCATATGGTAAAACCTCAACTTTACTCCTTCATTGTCAAACTAGGTTTTGATGTTTTGGAATGAGGTTTTGGTATGTTCTCATGTTATGCTCTAAATTCTTCACAAGTCATACATGTCTTTATTGAATGAATATTAGGTATATCAAATGGTGATGTGTGAAATGATAGGTTAAGTCTGTTAGGAAGCCATCACTATGCGTGAGGTGATCTCAGGACCAATGCTCTCCGCCTTGTACCAAAATTCTGAAATTGAATTATTTAGCTCATGAGGAATCATGTGCTTTGAATGAATTGAATTTACCTTTGAACTGTAATATCTTTTAAACTGAATCTGAAAAATTCTCTTGTTTCAAAAAGGTAAAATTTCTGAACTGTGAAATTCTTTGATCATATGCAACAATTGGTATTGAAAACTTGCTTGGTTAACCTTGCGTGGTTGCTTTGCATAAATGACAATTTGTTTGATCTGTTCAAACTGAAAATTCATTTCAAGCAATACTGTTTTGAATGAACCCTTATAATATAGTTTATTCCGTATTATATTTTTATTTAATTTGGTCATTTGACCACATGGGGGAAGAAAATGCTATCCCTAGTTTACCCCTCCCTAACTCTAGATCTGAGGGTAGGTTTAGTCTTTTTTACATTTCTATATATCCTTTGTATTTTCCATTTGTGAAGAATTAATGAGAAGAAAAGATTGGAAATTGCTCCAAGCCCAAGGGTGTCCCTCCTCTCTCCCCTCTCTTGCAGTTGGATTGCTGTGTTTCTAGGGTGGATTCCCTACAAAACTTGGTGGATTCCAAGTGATCTCTCATCCTCAGAGTGTGAAGCTCCGCTGCCGCCGCCATCGCACCGCCACCGCCTCACCGTCGTAGATCTATCCATTACTGGAAAGAAGCCTAGTGCTCGATTTTTAGCTCTCAATCAGGAGCTCATATCGTGCTGAAAATGGGAGGGTGAGTTCCCCACGTTCACCCCAACCTCCACCAAAAAATTCACATTTTTCCTCCCTTGTATACCTTCCTTTACTATTTATTCCCCCGGATCTACAGATTCTGTCTCTGTGCAGATCTGTGTTCCAGCAAGCTACCTCTTCGCCCTTTTCACCCTCTTTCTGATTTCAGATTGAGCTGAAATTTGAACTGGGAGTTCTGTCCACCAACGCCTTCGTCCCCAATTTTTTTTGTGATCATATGAATTTTCTATCCCATCCAAAAATCAGTGCATTTTTCTAAAATCTGTTCTATCCTGTGCAGTCCAGATCCGACCACCTCCACCAAAAAAATCCATTTCCCCATTCAAGCCACCTCCAAAAATTACACAAAAATTATCCCCGTGTTCCGTACCTTCCCATCTACCATCCATAAAAATTTCAGATCCAAACTCCACTGTTTGATCTTCAGTCAAACCGAGTTCTCAGGCAGATCCACTTTCTGCCCTGTCTGATCTGGTTCTGTGAGCCAGTCTGTTGTAAATTTAGCCACGAAGCACACTGAGAGATTAAAATTCCTGTGACAACATGGGTTGTAGATCTTTGAGAGAGACTTCCAACGGCGCTAGTCTCACGTCATTCTGAGCTTAGGTCTGACCGTAGCAGCTGTTCTCGTCGTGTCGCGCAGTTCTGTGATAGCAGAACAGGTCCGTGGGTAGCAATCAACAATGCCCCCGGTCGGGCCGCCTCGCCTCCCACGAGGTGAACCAACACGATCCCTTCCTAGGGGTCATCCCTCCAGGAGTTCCCACCGCAGCGGTACCACTCCCAGCCCATTCGGCCCTCCGACCAGGACGTGGGCCCCACGTTCATTGGCACGCGTTACCGCCGGAGCTGTCCAAATCGCTGCCCGTCAACCCAAACCCGTTACTCCCGGGTCCACATTGTAGCCCTTTACCTCCCTGCGTGGAGTGGGCAGCAATATTCATTGCTGTAATTTATTTATTTACTGTTCCGGGAGTACGAGTCTCGGTCGGGATCATCTTCCCCACGCCCGGTAGCATGGAGGTATCGTGTCTGCTTCTCTATTCACATTTTGCTTATTTCAGATGTATTCTATTGCCGCTGCATGAGTGATAGGTTAATCTAGCGTGATGTTTTTTTATCACTACTGCGAGAGAGAGCGAAACCCGTCCCATGACCCGATCTGGGCACGAAAGAGAGTTGACTACCCGACTCATTACCGATTTCTCAAACGTGCAGATCCCGCGTTTCCCTCGCATAGGGACGTCCGCGAGCTAGAGTCCCAGGTTCGCTGTCCGTCCCGCATCACCTCCCCTCTAGATCCGCCATTCCCACACATCACGTGGTATCAGAGCCAATCTCTCATGCAAGGGTCCAATGACCTTGAGAGAAATGGTGAAATGGCAACAAAGGGTCAGACACCTGGGGGTCATTCTGTTAATAGGCCACCTTTCTTTACTGGATCTAAATATCTTTATTGGAAAAATCGCATGCAGGTGTTCATTTGAGTACAAGATTATGAGATCTGTCGAGTAGTGAGCAAAGGTCCCTACGAGCTACCAGAGGATGAAGAGACTTGGACTCGTGAATAGATAAGAAAGGCTATAGTCAACTTGGGTGCCAAGCACATAATGCAATGCTCTCTACATCTGGTGGAGTTCTCAAGAGTGTCTACATGTACCACTGCCAAAGTGATGTGGGACAGATTAGAAGTAATCTATGAAGGCACATCTCAGGTACGTGAGGCTAAGGCCAACCTGCTCATTACTGAATATGAGATGTTTAGGATGAAGCCTGAAGAATCTATTTCAGATATGTATACTCGACTATCTCTGCTCACGAACAGTCCGACTGATTTAGGGAAGACTTATTCAAAGCAGGACATAGTAATATAAGTCCTAAGGTCACTAACTCCGGCCTGGCACACAAAGGCAACTGTTGTAGAAGAGTCAAAAGTGTTGGGAGCAGAGGATCGTCAAGCTAGAGGGGGAGGGGGTGAATAGATTGACCACTTAAAAATTTAAACAGAATAAGACGATCGCACACTCTGTGATAGCACAGGCATAACCTCACTCCGTGAACTCTAAAAGGCAAACGCAATATCTAAGTGCGCTAACCGAGATAATAAGCACGAAATCAAACCACAAGCACACACCACAGGAGACAGGAGTTTTAAGGTGGTTCGGTCTCTATCCCGAGACCTACGTCCACCCCCTCACCAATCCGGTGGGGATCACCGCTGAGCTTTACAGCTTAAGCTGAAACCAGAGAAGAACTCTTCTCTGACCTGCAGATCCAATCTACAGAAGACAGCAACACACTGTCATAGAACCGCTGTCAAACAGCTTGCAGACACGAAGTCTATTCTCCCTCTAATCTTAGAACTCACTCTGGATCAGAACAAACCTGTCCACTAAATCCCAGTGAAACAGTAATCCGAATATAACAATGTATAGGAAAAATAAAAAATACAAGGTAAGGAATGAACTCAGACAACGATGGTCAATGAATCTTCAGGCTTCTTGCGCAGCAGAAGAGAGTGTAGCCTGAAGGGATGAACAGCACGATCTGAGTATGATCTCCTCTACACTTGAGGCTAGATCAGACTGATGCTTCCATGGTTCTTCAGCATCTGATCTACTTTACCAGAAGAACGAACCTGTACTGCAAACTTCGCACTGGACAGTCTTCGAATCTCCCCTTGCTCTTCGTTCTCCTCAGGAAGAATGCCTCACTCCCTTCATTTTCTCTTTTCTTCAACAACTCGGATAGATTAGAGATCCACTTCTCTATATCCTTTTTCGTTTTCCCACGTAGGATTGGGCCCCACGAGATTCCCAATCATTTTCCCACGTGTGGAGAAGCTTCTGGACTAACGGAGGAAGTGTGCACTTCATTTGCAGACGTGGCTGGCCCACTTTATCTAGTTCTTCTGCCCGAGCGCTTGTCTGGGACTGGATGCGTCGACGCCAGCATGAAGATAGCTTGAGGACATATTTCTATCTTGGGCTTCTGGAGGCAGACGTTGGGCTTCTGGAGGCAGACGCGTCGACGCTGCACCTGAGTGGCGTTGACGCAGTTAGTATGCGCGTGACTTAGACAACTTGAGATATAGTCACAGCGTCGACGCTGTCTTGCTTGAGGCGTCGACGCAGTCTTGATGAAGTGTGCTTCAACTTGGAGGAACTGAAGGCTGCGTCGACCCTTTGAGCTTATGGCGTCGACGCTGACTATTACCTGCAGTAATTCTCAACAAAAATACTTGCCACATAACAGATTATCAAATAATACATCAACCTGTCATATCATGGTGGTCATCATCAAAACCAGGAGGACAACAATCTTCCCCTTTTTGATGATGGCAACCATGATGGAATTCTGGCACTCTAATGATCATGCAATTCAAAAGCAAGTATCAACATTCAATTCATTCACCATTCAGCTAAACACAACACATGATCAAATTATAAAGATGAAAAAGTGAAGTGCATCACAGTCTCACACAGTTGATACCAGTCTCCCCCTTTGACATCAGCAAGAAGGGGAGGCCACAAGTCAAGGAATTATTACAAAACATCTAGACCATTACTTAGGAAAAAACTGTCCATATCTCCTAGACGATTGATTAGAGGACTGGCCATGTGGAGGTGGAGGACGATGCGATGAGAAGGTCTGTTGGGCGTGCAAAGCTTGAATTTCCTGAGTGAGCTCGCCCAACTGAAACAACAGATTACTTTTAAGACCTCCCACCTCTGAACGGACATCTTCAGATCCTCGTGTTAACGTCTCAAGCGTACTGTAAGTTGTTTCAATGGAAGATGAAAGATTAGTTAGCTTATCAACAACAGCTTGAAACTGTGGGGCAATCGAGGTTACTGGAGATTGCAGAGTAACTATCGCAATTTGTATGTCATAACACAGGGATTGCAGCTGGGCTATGGTCTGAAGGGTAGAAATCTGTGCATCGTGCATATTGGACACTAACTCTGCAGTCTTGTTTACAATCTTTGCAACACTCTTCAGGACCTTCCTCATTGCTTTGTCAGTTTTATGCTTGGCCTCCATATAGTTTTTCCATGAGACCAGTATAGAAATTTCAGACATGACAATTCTCTTGTACAGTCGTTCCAGTTGAAAGTCAGTATACAGAATGAAAGAATTAATTTTGTCCCCTTGATGCTGCATCATTCTAATGAGGTGAACCAGTAAATCCTTTTATGTGGCACTAGGAGGGGCCTGGAAATAATCATCCTGAGGCTGTTGGCCATTGGACCCAAGTTCTCTATTAGTATTATGTGAGCTGGCCTCACCTTGTTCCCACTGAGTCTTGGGTTCCTTTCTAATGTCATGCCACTCAGGCTCATCATCTTGGAAAGGAGGTGCATCAGGCTGAAATTCTTCCTCATCAGCTGGTCTGGGTGGCTCATCAGCATCTTTGGGAGACTCCACCGTATATGAAGGAAAGGCCTGCTTTTCACCAGCATATGAAGGAGGTGACCTGGCTAGAGCTTGGTCTTCACCTCGGAACTCAATGTCCACATCTCTCTCCTGTCCTGCCCATTGTGGAGGAGAAGCAACTGGCTCAGGAGGTGTCCTGACCAACTCAGGTTCAGGCTCAGAAGGAGGGGCAGCTGCCTTTACATCAGATTGTTGACTAGGCAGCACTCTGACTGGCTTTCCATCAACAATTTTTATTCCCATAAAATTCTGGACAAAAGACATGGAGTAAACATTACCTCTAGGAACTACACATTTCTTCTCATTGCCAAAAGGAACTCCAACCTTTCTGAATAAGGCTGTGAGGTGTGCTGCGTAGGGTAGAGTCCTAGAGTTGTCAAGACAAGTGCCCATTGTCTGAATAATAACATCAATCAACGAAACTTTGATTTCTTTTAACATGCAGTACAGTAAAAATCGCTGCATGATATTGACCCTTTCACGTCCACTGCTCTGTGGGGTAAAGATGGATGTGCATATATGGTGCAGTAGACGAACAAGAGATGAAAACTGATTCGCTTTTAAGCTGAACAGATAGGTCTGCTTAATGTCTGAAGGGTCCTCTGGCAGGCCGGTCAAAACAGCAAATGCTTCATGTTCATTCAAAGGAAACGAGTGTAGTTCGGCCTGTTGTCCTCCTGATTTTGATGATGATCACCATGATATGACAGGGTGTATTATTATCTGACAATCTGGTATGTGGCAAGAATTTCTGTTGAACTCTAATGCAGGCAATAGTCAGCGTCGACGCCACAAGATCAAAGGGTCGACGCAGCCTTCAGCTCCTCCAAGTTGAAGCATACTTCATCTAGACTGCGTCTACGCCTCAAGCAAGAGAACGTCGACGCTGTGACTAGATCTCAAGATGTTTGAGTCATGCGCATGCTAACTGCGTCAACGCCACTCGGATGCAGCGTCGACTCGCATGCCTCCAGAAGATATCTTCACACAGCGTTGACGCTACCAGCGTCGACGCGGCGGGTGCCTGAAGATTAAGAAGCTATCTTCACATAGCGTCGACGCCACCAGTTATCAGCGTCAACGCAGCGATAGCCTGAAGCCGTACATCGAAGGAAGATCAGATGCTATCTTCACACAGTGTCTACGCATTCAAATGCTGGCGTCGACGCACCCAGTCCCAGACAAGCACTCGGGCAGAAGGACTGGATAAAGTGGGCCAGCCACGTCTGCAAACGAAGGGCACTTTTCCTCCTTTAGCCTAGAAGCTTCTCCACACGTGGGCAAATGATTGGGAATCTCGTGGGGGCCCAATCTTGCGCGGGAAAATGAAAAAGGAAATGTAGAAGTGGATCAAAGGGGGATGAGTAGAGCGAAGGAGAGAAGAGACTAAGAAGCACTCGTACAGAGAGAAGAACGTGGAGAGCCTAGCATCGTGAAGAAGGTCCAGTGCGTGGATTGAAGGATAGGCTCATTCTCCTGGTGAAGAAGATCAGAAGCTGAAGAACCATGAAGGCATCAGACTGATCTAGTGATGCGGAACGGGACTAAAAAGGACTGGACCTACTATGAAGACCAAGTGCGGCCAGCACTCACACGTGACAAGGCAAGCCGAGAGATCGACCTCCGTACTATTCCTCCGAAGAGAGGCGTCTCTCAACAAGAAACCCAAGTCCACGGCCGTCCCTATGAGGGAAACGAGTGGATCAAAGCGGCAAAGGGAGCCGACGCGCAACTATGGGAGTCTAGTCCGAGCTCGGTGCTCGACTAGGGCCACGGAATGGTGCTCTCAACTCGCAAAACCCACGGTGAATTGAATATGTAGCTAGGATCCTACACTCGCACGCTGCATAATCGAGAGCATACTAGCAAAGCAAATGCCAAGGGAAGGAACGTCGCACGTACCTCCACGCCTAGGCGTGGGGAAGGAACCCCGGCCGAGACCAACAACCCTGATACACGTAGAAGTAATAATACACAATTGACCCAAAATGCCCACTCCTCGCAGGGAGGTAACAGGCTACAAACAGAGGAGTCGGGGCTGCCGATGCACGGGCTGACGGGCAGCACTCGGTGAAGGGGTGGGCCGCGAGGAGGTCCCGGGTAGCTCTGCGAACTGCTGAAAGAACGTCCACCTCTGGAGGGGCTGAGGTGGCAGGAGTCCCCGGTACCTTGCTGTCGTGGGGTCGCTCCTCCGGAAAGAAGAAGGATGTCGCCGATCCTCGGGGAAGCCTCTGGAGTGCGTTCGGAAGGAGGGGACAGGTTGCTGGCCAACCTGCACAAGCCCGCCAAACAGCCCGGGGGCGACTCCGGTAAGCGCCCTTAATCACGTCCTGGACCTGCGAAATTCAGCGAGGGCGCTGGTGGGGATGTCCCACAGGCGCCCGTGGAAGGAGAACTGCAGTCGAGGCCGATGGTGACCGTGGCAATTCGTCAAACACCTGGCGTGCAGTCGGACTGCCTGTCTGCCCACACCGGTAGAGACCAGGAGAACAGTCGGTACGCAGGCTTCCGGACAGATTTAGGGATGGGGTTTTCTCTGGTGGGTAGCTTACAGGTAGGGCTAACAGATGACCAAGGTAGCGGGGGCGGTGCCTTGGAGGATTTGGGCGTGGGCGGGGTGGAAAGTGGGGGTCGCAGCCTGCACTTCAGGGCAGTCAGGTCTGTGAACCCGAGATGGGATATGAGGGCGTAGGGGTGCGGATGGAATTCTGACCAGGGGCGGCCACTGGAGATGGAGTGGTGTGTGTGGAGATAGCCCTCAAATTTTCAGGCCATTCCAGTAAGGGGAGGTGGTGGTCCCTTTGGAGGGTACTGCGGATCTGTCCCGCCGGGTTACTGTAGCGCCCAGAGGAGGACCGAAAGTAGCCACAAAGGGAAGTTTCAGCCCCAATGGATTTTTGAGATGAAACCACCACGAATGGTTCGGGGACAGGGAGGGGAACAACTTATGTGAAGAGGTTGTGGTCGATCGGAGAAGGAACGGGGGTGCACACGGGTGTCCAAGGCGACTCTGATCACAGGCGAGTCTGTCCCGGGAGCAGCCTGCGCGATGAAAGTGTCTACAAAGACAACTTCCTCTGTGATTCGAGTTTTCGGACAAGGCCGGTGGGGTTGGAAGGGGGACTTGTAGGGGAAGAAAAGTCTAGAAGAAAGCCAGACGGTTTGCCCACAGAGAGAGTTCGTACCGACGTGATCTTTGGACCCCTAGCTTGCAGGCAGAGCAGGTGCATCCGAGATTGGATTGAACGCCACCGAGCTTGACGTCGTCTCGCCGCTTGGATCTCTCTCCGACATGGGATGAAGAGACTCGCTTCACAGCACGATCCTCACCTCACCAGGACCTCCTTCTCAAGGGAGTCGCACCCAGGAGTTGGAGATGGAGGAAGAAGAAGATGGGGGATAGGGGAAGAGAGGGGCGTCGCACCCCTTGGGGAAGGATGGAGAAGGTCGCCCTCTCCTTGGTGGTGGCTGCGCACAAGGTTTCTCACAAATTAATTCTTCATTATTTTTTCAAAGAAAAAAATACAAGGTTTATATATGGGGAGGGGAGGTGCTAGGGTTGAAACCCTAGCCAAGAGGGAGGGGAGGGGGATGCGCCACATGGCATGGGGAAAGGGGGGGCGCAACAAGGCAAGGGGGGGGGGAGGGCCGCACCCCTCTTCCTATAATCTAGGAGAGGGGCGGCTGCCACCTTCCAAGAGGAGGGAAAAGAGTTGGGCGCCCAAAACCCTAACCCTAGGTGGGCTAAGCAAGGGAGTGGGTGGCCAGCCCATATGGGCCAGAGATTGAACCAAAAAAAATGGCCCAATAGCCCTATCTCCTATCTAATAAGCATAAAATGGTCCAACTAAAGCCTAATTTGCTCCAAATGGCCTACAAAGGTCCACACAACTAATAAAAGTGTCCACGCAGGGACTAATCCAAGGCCCAACATGGCCTAAAGCATAAAATAACTAAAGATAGCTCTACTAGTCTGCCAAGTGGTCGCCGAGCCAAAGGGATGCCGGCATGCTCCGTGTGCTCCGTCGAGTGATGCGGCGCGTGTCCTCACCATCTAGTCTCAACTGAAGGGAAGATCATACTTAGATCATACTGTTCATCTCTTCGGGCTCTACTCTCTTCTGCTGCGCAAGAAGTCTGAAGATCCATTGATCAGTGTATTCTGAGTTTATTCCTTACCTTGTATTTTTATTTTCTTATACAATTCTATTCTCGGATTACTGTTCCACAGGGATTTAGTGGACAGGTGTGTTCTGATCCAGAGTGTGTTCTGAGATCAGAGGGTGTATAGACTTTGTGTCTACAAGCTGTTCGACAGCGGTTCTATGATAGGGTATAGCTGTCTTCTGCAGATTGGATCTGCAGGTCAGAGAAGGATTCTTCTCTGGTGTTAGCTAAGCTGTAAAGCTCAGTGGTGATCCCCACCGGTTTGGTGAGGGGGTGAACGTAGGTCTCGAGATAGAGACTGAACCACCTTAAAAACTCTGATCTCTTGTGGCTTGTGCTTGTGGGTTGTTCTTGTGACTATTGTCTCGTTAGATCGCTTAGATATTGCGCTAGCTGTTTAGAGATTCACGAACCGGATTTTTGTCTGTGCTATCACAGAGAGTGCAATTGTCTTATTCTGCTTAAAATTTTAAATGGTCAATCTATTCACCCCCTCCCCCTCTAGCTTGACGATCCTCTGCTCCCAACAAGTGGTATCAGAGCGCCAGGCTCTCTTGAACGGTTTAATAGCCTAGACAGAAGTAATGGAGAGCAAAGGATTCATGCCAAAGGGTTATGCTGTGAATAGACCACCATTTTTCGATGGCACTAACTATTCCTATTGGAAGAATCGCATGCAAGTTTTTCTCAGGGCCCAGGACTATGAAGTATGGAAAGTTGTGAGCAAGGGGCCCTACATAATTGAAGGCGACGAAGAATTATGGGTGAAGGGGCAAGTAATAAAATCAACCGTCAGCTGGCAGGCAATGAACATTATGCAATGCTCCTAGCATCCCAAGGAATTCTCGCACGTCTCCTCATGCGCAAGTGCGAAAGAAATGTGGGATCGACTCGAGGTAATATAGGAGGGTACCTCGGAGGTAAGGGAGACTAAGGCTAACATGCTAATCTCTGAATATGAGTCGTTTCACATGAAACCTGAAGAAAGTATTTCTGAGATGTATGCTCGTTTAACCGTGCTTGTCAATGGTCTCAAAGGTCTAGGGAAGGCCTATACAGATTATGAGCTGGTGAGAAAGATTCTTAGATCTTTGACATCCGTGTGGCACACAAAAGCCACAGTGGTCGAAGAATCTAGGAATCTTCCCAAGACCACTCCTGACGAGTTGATAGGTTCCCTTATGGCCTATGAGCTGAATTTGAAAAGATCTGATGAGGAAATAAAGAAGAAGAAACCCCTAGCTCTCAAGGCTGCTCCAAGCTGCAAGGAGAGCTCAGATGAGAATCTGACTTCTTCTTCAGACAGTGATTCAGGTGAGATTGCTATGCTCACAAAGAAATTTCGAAAATTCTTACGAAGGGAAGGTAAAGCTGGTCGATTTAGAAGCTATCAAGGTAAAATGAATTCTAAATTTAAGTCTGACCAAACTAAGAAATCTGACAAAGTTGTGTGTTATCAATGCAGGAAACAGGGACATATCAAGTCAGAGTGCCCCGAAAATTCTAAGAAAGCTTACCCCAAGTTCAAAAATAAAAAGCCCAAGGCCATGATCAGTACATGGAGTGATGAAGAAGAGGAAGAGGAGGATAGCACCTCAGAGGAAGAAAAAGAAGTAAAGCTATGCCTAATGGCCAGGGGAGAGGACTCTACTGAGGTAAATTCTCCATTTGATGAATTTACTTGTGATGACTGGGAAGAAGCTTTCAATGACCTTATCGATAAATATGATGTTGTGAAGAAAGAAAATAAAATGCTTAAAAAGAAGAAAAACCAGGGAAGTCAAGAAAATTTGTCAAATGAAAAGGTTAAAATGCTAGAAGATGAAATTATTTGTCTGAAGAAAACTCTGAATGAAGAAAATGAATACAGATCTCAATTGATTGAATCAAAAAGAGAAAATGACTTCTTACTGAAAACACATGATGAACTGAAGTTAAGAATGCAAAAACTGGAAAAGGACACCAAAATCGCTGAAGAGAAATATCAAGCGGTAAATCGTGTCAACTTGAAACTTCAGGAAGATTTGAAGAAAGTTGAAAAAGAAAAATTGGACAAACAAACTTCCCTAGAGAAAATGACACAAGGCAAACATAATCTTGATGCCTTAATGGGAACAAAATGCAATGTCGGCAAAGAAGGACTTGGATATAATCCAAGCTCAAAGAAAGAAATTGGACTTAAACTGGTGACCTTCATATCAGAAGAAAAGAAAGCTGAGGAGAAACAGGTGGCTGAAGTAAAAAATGTTGAAAGAGACAAAGGGAAACAGATTCAGAAAAATGAAGTGACAAAGGAGAAAGGAAAAGAGAAGATGAATGAATCTCCTAAGGCAAAATATGCAAAGAATTTAACCAGCTGCAAGCCTGTCATTTCATCACCACCTAAGGCCTCCAGCTCCAGACCCTTCGTTCACCAACATAGCACCAGAAAGACTGAAAATACCAAATCTGGCAAGAGTCAGATGCGTCCACGCAAGGCCAGTAATGTGTCAATGCAACCTTCATACAATAATAGGCCTTCTGCATATAGGTCTAGGCACTCAACTCAGATGCGTCAACGCTACGGGCATGTGGCGTCGACTCGAGCCGAATTCCAAAGAGTCCATAAGAATAGGAATGACCACATGGGTCGACGCATGCAGGGATATGCGTCCACGCACCCATACCACCATGGCCAACACTTCAATCAATCTGGGTGGATGGGTCAACGCACACACTACAATGCGTCCACACACCCTACATTCTATCATACACATAGGAGCAACTGTGGGTGGGTGAGTCCACGCATTCATTCAGGAAGGTCGACGCGTCCCATGTATGCATATCCAATAAGACATACACATTTATTTAGGGCAGTCAACCCACATCACCAAGAGGCTCTTTGGAGCCAAAATAAACGATGGTTCAATAAAGCAGCTAAAACAACCTTAAAATCAAATCAGAAACCAGCTGCCTCCTCAACTAAAAACCATCAAAAACCTCAACAAAGACAAATGTGGATTCCTAAGAACCTACTGAATTTCTTGAAGTCTTCCAGTGATCCAATGGGACCCAAGTGTGTTTGGGTTCCAAAATCTCTTGTTTGATGATTCTTGCAGGAATGCCTTGCAGCCATGCACAACAGATGGTATCTTGACAGCGGCTGCTCAAGGAATATGACAGGGGACAAGGCCAAGTTTTGTCTCCTGGTTGAGAAGGATGGAGGATTTGTTACCTTTGGTGGAAACAATAAAGGCAAAATAGTTGGCAAAGGTACAGTTGGCAAAAACCCTTCTACCTCCATTGATGATGTTCTTTTAGTAGAGGGTCTAGAGTATAACTTGCTCAGTATAAGTCAGTTGTGTGATAGAAATAATAAAGTAGTGTTTGATGCAAACACATGCACCATCTTAGAAGAAAAATTAGAAAAAATTAAATTTGTTAGAAAAAGAATAAACAACATGTACATGGTAGATTTATATGATCCTGCACATAATAATCTTTGCCTTGCTGTAAATAAAACTGAACTAGCTTGGTTGTGGCACCGTAGACTAGGACATGCTAGCTATAGTGTATTGCATAAGTTAGCCAAACACAGCATGGTGAATGGCCTGCCTGATGCTTCATTCAAGAAAAATGACAAAATCTGTAATGCATGCACCCAAGGTAAACAGACTAGGAAGTCATTTAAGTCCAAGATAAAGAGTCAGTCCACTAAACCTTTTGAACTCATTCATTTGGACTTATTTGGACCCACTAGAACAGCAAGCATTAGTGGTAATAGATATGGATTTGTTCTAGTGGATGATTTTTCTAGATTTACCTGGGTATTCTTTCTAACTCATAAGAATGAGGTATTTGAGGAATTTCAGGCATTCTTTAAGAAAACACAGCAGGAGGGTAAGTTTGTCATTTCTTCCATTATATCAGATCATGGTGGAGAATTTGACAATTCTGAATTTGGAGATTTCTGCAGAGCAACAGGGCTAAATCACAGGTTTTCTTCCCCAAGAACACCTGAACAAAATGGAGTCGTGGAGAGAAGAAACCGAACCCTTGTGGAGATGGGCAGAACCATGCTGATTGAAGGGCAACTCCCAAGGAAGTATTGGGCAGAGGCTGTGAACACTGCATGCTACATTGTAAATCGGGCAATGGTAAGACCTCAGTCCAAAAAGACTCCATATGAAATGCTGAAAGGTAAGAAGCCCTATGTTGCTAATTTTAAAGTTTTTGGTTCACAATGCTTTGTTCAGAATAATGATAAACGAGCCCTAGATAAGTTTGAACCTAAGAGTGAACCCGCCATATTCTTAGGTTACTCCAGTCACTCTAGGGCTTATAGGGTCCTAAATCTGAAAACTCAAATAGTTGAGGAATCACCTCACATCGTTTTTGATGAGCTAATTGAAAATTCACAAGTTGAATCCTCATGCAGGAACAATGGTGATGAAGACTTCCTTGACAAGCCTGAGGAGAAAGAAACTTTGGAAGGAGATTCAAGACCAAAAGAAGATGAGCCAGAGTCTAGTAATCAGGGTAATGCAGATATTAATGGAGGTAACCCTCTAATTAACATTAGGTTGTTAAGGGATCACCCCTCATCTAGCATAATAGGCAACTTGCATGAACCTGTTAGGACACGCTCTCAAATACAAGAAATGGATAACATGGCACTTGTATCTCAAACTGAACCCAAGAATGTTATGGAAGCCTTAAAAGATCCCAACTGGATAAATGCAATGCATGAAGAACTCAACCAATTCACAAGAAATAAAGTGTGGCATCTAGTGCCCAGACCCAAGGATCAATCTATAATAGGAACCAAATGGGTCTATAAAAACAAACAAAATGAAAATGGTGTTATTGTTAGGAATAAGGCTAGACTGGTTGCACAAGGTTACAATCAAGAGTTCGGTATTGACTTCGAAGAGTCCTTTGCACCAGTAGCCAGATTAGAAGCCTTTCGTTTGTTGCTTGCATATGCTGTAAGTCATGGAATAAAATTACAACAAATGGATGTAAAAAGTGCTTTCCTAAATGGAATAATAAAAGAAGAAGTATATGTGGAACAACCCCCTGGATTTGAATGTGCAGAAAATCCTAACCACGTATACAGATTGAACAAAGCACTGTATGGACTCAAGCAGGCACCTCGAGCCTGGTACGATCGGCTCAGCTCCTTTCTCACTGAAAAGGGTTATTCAAGAGGTAAAGTGGACCTGACATTGTTTACAAAGGTAAGGAATTCAGATATCATTTTAGTTCAAATATATGTTGATGACATTGTCTTCGGTTTCACTAAACCTAGTATGTGTAAGGAGTTTGCTAACTTAATGACAACAGAATTTGAAATGAGTCTCATGGGTGAACTTCAATTTTTTCTAGGTTTACAGATCACCCAAAGCAGAGACGGATGCTCTATTAGTCAGACAAAGTACATCAAGGAGCTACTGAAGAAGTATAAAATGGAAAATCTGAAAGTAATCAGCACTCCCATGTGTACAAACACAACGTTGGATGCAGATTTGAAAGGTACACAAGTTGATGCCAAGACCTATCGAGGTATGATAGGTCACTTCTATACCTTACTGCATCAAGGCCTGATATTCAAGTTTGTGTTTGCATGTGTGCACGTTTTCAAGCTGATCCTAGAGAATCCCACCTAAGTTCTGTCAAGTGTATCTTTAGATACCTTGCTGGAACTCAAGACCTAGGGATTTGGTATCCTGCATCATGCACCTTTGACTTGGTATCATATTCGGATGCAGACTATACTGGATGTAAATTGGACAGAAAAAGCACTAGTGGCTACTGCCAATTTTTGGGTGGGTGCTTGATCTCTTGGGCTTCCAAGAAACAACACTCAGTGGCACTATCCACTGCAGAGGCAGAATATGTCGCTGCAGTGAGCTGTGGCACTCAAGTGTTGTGGATCCAGCATCAGCTCCAAGATTACCAAACTGATCTTGGATGTGTCCCAATATTGTGTGATAACACAAGTGCTATAAACCTGGCCAAGAACCCCATCCAGCACTCTAGGACCAAGCATATTGAAATCAGACATCACTTCTTAAGAGATGAGGTCAGTAAAGGGAGTTTCAAGCTTGTTTTTGTAGAATCTGAACGTCAACTAGCTGATATTTTTACCAAGCCTCTCAACAATGAGCATTTTTCATATCTTAGGAGAGAGCTTGGACTCTGCAATTTACATTCTAAATCTTGAATTGACTGCATGGCCGAATATCTGAATGCTGCTTGATTGCTTTTGTGATGATCATTTGAAGTCCTGCTATGGTCAAATTGTCCATGTTTGAATAAGTCATACACTTAGGGGGAGTATGAATTTTTGTTAGTATGTCTTGGTATTTTGTTCATCTGAAATAAAACCTCAGCATGTTTACAATTTCATCTGTTTTAATTTCCTCTATCATGCTTGAGTTAAGGGGGAGTAAGGTTTTATGCGGTAACGCACCCTTTGGTATGCGTCCACGCTGCGATGGATTGCCTCTGTTTAAATGTTAAACAATCCGTGCAGTATGGCAAAGTGCGTCGACGCTTCAGGTATTCTGCGTTGACGCTATACAAGTAACAGTGTGGTGTAATGGTGATTTTGACCTCTCGTCTAGTTCATAGGATTCTCTCGTTCATCCTTTTTGCTAGACTTGTTCTTCTTCAAGAATCACCTTTGCACTCAATCTTGCTTATTCT
This sequence comes from Amorphophallus konjac, assembly GCA_022559845.1. Lineage (NCBI taxonomy): Eukaryota > Viridiplantae > Streptophyta > Magnoliopsida > Alismatales > Araceae > Amorphophallus > Amorphophallus konjac. The sequence goes on from CM040129.1 coordinate 29,702,227, forward strand.
CTATCTTATTCACCTTCTTAATCCCAAGATTACTTGATGTACTCTCCTTCTATTCCTGAATAAGGGAATTGTCTCAAATGTCCTGGTGAAAAGTTAATGCCTTACATTCAGGGGGAGCTAAGGGAATAATTTCTAATGAAAACAAGTTTCTCTTAGAATAACTTCACACTACTTAATGATATAAAATGTGTGTCCTTCAATGTTTGAACTCACCAAAACTTGAACCTAAAAGTGGTTGAATCTGGAATAAGAACTAAACAAGTTAATGTGACTTGGTTCCTATCATCTCTTTTTCCCAATTGATCAAAAGTAGAAGGATCTTTCAATATATGAAAATTTAATTGGTATTGTTGCTAAAGTCTGCTTAGGTCTAAAAAGAGCTTCAAGAAAAAGTGAAACACACAGTGTATCTATTCCTTGCAGAGCAATGGTAGATTTCCACTGAGAAACTTGCTCTAGGCACCAAAGAAGTGTTAAAGAGCAAGTCATGAGGTGGACTACTATCTCTGTCCTTTAATGAAATGTATCCATGTTAGAGCAATGATGATTCTCAACCGAGAAACTACCTTCCTCACCAATGAAGTGTTGGAAGGCTTGTCATGAGGTTGATCACTACCTCTGATTCTAAGCATAATGATTAGCTATGTTGAGTAACCGGGGACTCTGGTGCCTGATAAGCATGTGTACTCGTGTCACAAGGCTAGCTATATTTGACTGCTAATGGATGGAATAAATAAAATAAATATTAAGACACATGTGTGATAGTATGAAATCAAAGGCTCAAAAGATCTAATGAACTTATCCTCAATGCTTCTTAAATTTCTTTCTTCAAAGATTCTTTCAAAATTTAGTAACGAAGGATAAAGTTATGAGAAGATCCCGAGTATGAAGCTAGTTTAGAAATTACTCCAATTCTGCACTATTACTGTTCATTTCTGTGCTTCAAACTTCGCAGAATATCAACATTGTATGTCACTAAATGGTTCGAAGCTAATCTGAGTAAATTTTATTTTCATGGGAATTTGAACTGAAGCTATTAAAAATCCCTGAGTTTGAGTGTATTACCTTATGAAACCTGGATTCTAATGACATTTCCCAATGTCTGCTCTTTTAGCTGCATCTTCTATCTTTCAAAAATCCTTGTCTGGCAACGTGTATTCACATTATGGCGTCGACGCATCCTTGCTCTTAAGGTCGACGCCTCTGTGATTTTCCAATACACTTTTGTGCATAAGTGATCATAGCGTCGACGCATTGATTTCCTCGCGTCGACGCATCCACTCTATCTAGGTTCTTTTGGTTATGATCTGGATCCGTTACCCGGTTACCCAATAACAGGATTGGGGGTTTCGCGTGTCACCCTCTTAAAACCCTCAACCGAGGGAACAGTCGGCTACTTTTCATTCATCCTTCTGAGGCACGACGGTCCCTCTCCTCCCTCTGAAACACCTCTTGACTGTTCTTCTTCTCCTCTATCCATGAAGATGGCTCTCGCCTACTCCAGGAAGGGGAAGAAGCCTGTTGAGGAACCATCTTCGGCTCCTCCAGCTCCTGCCATCGCTGCTGAAGCCCAAGTTCATGAATCACCTGCGACGGCTCCTCCTCCTACATCTTATTCTTGCATAAACGCAAAGACCAGGGGAAGCGTCCACGCAGCCCCTCCCCTCCTTCCAAGAAGAAGAAGGTCCGATCGTCCTCCAAGCCTTCATCTTCTCAGAAGAAAGTCTTCTCCAAAAATTCCAAGTCTGGGGTTTCCGTATCCGCTCCTTCTTCTGGTACAGACGAACCCCTGAAGGTTTTAATTCCTCGATATATCGTTGAATCAGACGAAGCCTTTCATGCTGTCTTCCCTGAGATTAGACCCACTTTGGAGTTTCGAGGTTGGTGGGGTTTTGCCACCAAGTACTCCGTCTATTATCCTACTCTTGTTAGGGAGTTTTACCGCAATCTATGCCATCAACCCGAACGTGGAAGACTGATCAGCTCTGTTCAGGGTGTTAAGTTTGAACTTACTGCTAGTCTGCTCGCCAAAGTATGGAAGATTCCTATGAAGGGGGCCGAACTTCACTCATTTCCTTTGAATGAACATGAAGCGTTTGCTGTTTTGACCAGCCAGCCAGAGGACCCTTCAGACATTAAGCAGACTCATTTGTCAAGCTTAAAAGCTAACCAGTTTTCACCTCATGTTCGACTTCTGCACCATATATGCACTTCCATCTTTACCCCACAGAGCAGTGGACGTGAAAGGGTTACAATCATGCAGAGATTTTTACTATACTGTATGTTGAAAGAAATCAATATGTCTTTGATTGATGTTATTATTCAGACAATGGGGACTTGCCTGGACAACTCTAGTACTCTGCCCTACGCAGCACATCTCACAGCCTTGTTCATAAAGGTTGGAATTCAGTTTGGCAATGAAAAAAAGTGTGTTGTTCCTAGAGGCAATGTGTACTCCATGTCGTTTGTTCAGAATTTTATGGGTGTAAAAATTGTAGATGGAAAGCCAGTCAGAGTGCTGCCAAGTCAACAATCTACTGTCAGGGTAGCTGCTACTCCTCCTGAGCCCGAACCAGAGTCAGTCAGGATATCTCCTGAACCTGTTGCTTCTCCTCAACATTGGGAGGGTCAGGAAAGAGATGTGGACATTGAGGTCCAAGGTGCAACACAAGCTCCAGCCAGGTCACCTCCACCTTTTGACACTCAGGATAGGCCTGCTCATACTGTTGATAGTGAGCAGGTTTTTCCTTCGTATGTGGTGGAGTCTCCCAATGATGCTGATGCGGAAGGATTTCAATCTGCAGTACCCCCTTTTCAAGATGATGAGCCTGAATGGTTTGACATTAGAGGGGAACCCAAGACTCAGTGGGAACAAGGTGAGTCCAGCTCACATAATTGTAATAGAGAACTTGGGTCCACTAGCCAACAACCTCAGGATGATTATTTCCAGGCTCCTCCTGGTGCAACAGAAAAGGATTTACTGGTTCACCTCATCCAAATGATGCAGCATCAAGGGGACAAACTTAACTCTTTTATTCTGTATACTGATTTTCAGCTGGAACGATTGTATAAAAGAATTGTCTTATCTGAAATCTCTATAATGGTCACCTGGAGAGACTATATGAAGGCCAAGCAGAAAACTGACAAAGCTATGAGGAAGGTCCTGCAGAGTGTTGCAAAGATTGTCAACAAGATTGCAGAGTTAGTTTCCAATATGCACTCTACACAGATGTCTTCTCTTCAGACCATGGCCAAGATGCAATCCATGTGTTATGATATTCAAATTGCTATGGTTACTCTGCAGTCTCAAGTAACCTCGATTCCCACAGGTTTTCAAGCCGTGTTTGACAAGCTGTCTAGTCTTTCATCCTCCATGGCAACTATGTGCGGTACGCTTGAGTTGTTGACACGAGGATCTGACGATGTCCGCTCCGAGCTGGGAGGTCTTAAAAGCACTCTTTTATTTCAGTTGGGCGAGCTTTCTCAGGCAATTCAAGCTCCGCATGCCCAGCAGACCTTCTCATCTCATCATCCTCCACCTCCACCGGACCAGTCATCTAGTCACTCGTCTAGGAGACATTCTCAATATTTTCCCTAAGTAGTGGTCTGGATATTTTCTTATACCTACTTGTCTTCTGACCTCCCCTTCTTGCTGATGTCAAAGGGGGAGACTATCTTGTGAATGCACTTCGTTTTGATTTATAGTTAAAATTGACTATGTGCGTAAGTGAATGGTGAATGAGTTGAAGTGATACCTGTGTTTGATTGCTATGGTTGTACTTGCCTCTGCTTACTTGGTTATTGAATTGCATGTTCATTAAAATACCAAAATTCCATCATGGTTGCCATCATCAAAAAGGGGGAGATTGTTGTCCTCCTGATTTTGATGATGATCACCATGATATGACAGGGTGTATTATTATCTGACAATCTGGTATGTGGCAAGAATTTCTGTTGAACTCTAATGCAGGCAATAGTCAGCGTCGACGCCACAAGATCAAAGGGTCGACGCAGCCTTCAGCTCCTCCAAGTTGAAGCATACTTCATCTAGACTGCGTCTACGCCTCAAGCAAGAGAACGTTGACGCTGTGACTAGATCTCAAGATGTTTGAGTCATGCGCATGCTAACTGCGTCAACGCCACTCGGATGCAGCGTCGACTCGCATGCCTCCAGAAGATATCTTCACACAGCGTTGACGCTACCAGCGTCGACGCGGCGGGTGCCTGAAGATTAAGAAGCTATCTTCACATAGCGTCGACGCCACCAGTTATCAGCGTCAACGCAGCGATAGCCTGAAGCCGTACATCGAAGGAAGATCAGATGCTATCTTCACACAGTGTCTACGCATTCAAATGCTGGCGTCGACGCACCCAGTCCCAGACAAGCACTCGGGCAGAAGGACTGGATAAAGTGGGCCAGCCACGTCTGCAAACGAAGGGCACTTTTCCTCCTTTAGCCTAGAAGCTTCTCCACACGTGGGCAAATGATTGGGAATCTCGTGGGGGCCCAATCTTGCGCGGGAAAATGAAAAAGGAAATGTAGAAGTGGATCGAAGGGGGATGAGTAGAGCGAAGGAGAGAAGAGACTAAGAAGCACTCATACAGAGAGAAGAACGTGGAGAGCCTAGCATCGTGAAGAAGGTCCAGTGCGTGGATTGAAGGATAGGCTCATTCTCTTGGTGAAGAAGATCAGAAGCTGAAGAACCATGAAGGCATCAGACTGATCTAGTCTCAACTGAAGGGAAGATCATACTTAGATCATACTGTTCATCTCTTCGGGCTCTACTCTCTTCTGCTGCGCAAGAAGTCTGAAGATCCATTGATCAGTGTATTCTGAGTTTATTCCTTACCTTGTATTTTTGTTTTCTTATATAATTCTATTCTCGGATTACTGTTCCACTGGGATTTAGTGGACAGGTGTGTTCTGATCCAGAGTGTGTTCTGAGATCAGAGGGTGTATAGACTTTGTGTCTACAAGCTGTTCGACAGCGGTTCTAAGACAGGGTATAGCTGTCTTCTGCAGATTGGATCTGCAGGTTAGAGATGGATTCTTCTCTGGTGTTAGCTAAGCTGTAAAGCTCAGCGGTGATCCCCACCGGTTTGGTGAGGGGGTGGACGTAAGTCTCGAGATAGAGACTGAACCACCTTAAAAAGTCTGATCTCTTGTGGCTTGTGCTTGTGGGTTGTTCTTGTGACTATTGTCTCGTTAGATCGCTTAGATATTGCGCTAGCTCTTTAGAGATTCACGAACCGGATTTTTTTCTGTGCTATCACAGAGAGTGCAATTATCTTATTCTGCTTAAAATTTTAAGTGGTCAATCTATTCACCCCCTCCCCCTCTAGCTTGACGATCCTCTGCTCCCAACACGGCCCCCTTCTTAGGAATCTTCCACACACTGGCGAGTAGACGAGCCGTGAGCTCAAACTTAACACCTTGTACAGAGCTGGTTAGTATTCCAAGATTGGGTTGATGGCAGAGATTGTGATAAAACTCCCTGACAAACGTAGGATAGTAAATGGAATACTTGGTGGCAAAGTCCCACCAGCCTTGAAACTCCAAAATAGGCCGAATCTCAGGGAAGGTAGCATGAAAAGCTTCGTCCGATTCAAGAATATACCGTGGAATTAAAACTTTCAGGGGTTCGTCTGTACCGAAAGTAGGAGCGGACACAGAGACCCTAGACTTGGATTTTTTGGAGGAAGGCTTGGAAGATGAACGAGCCTTCTTCTTCTTGGAAGGAGGAGAGGGACTGCGTGGACGCTTCCCCTTGTCCTTGCATTTTTACGGAGAAGAAGATTTAGGAGGAGGAGCCGCCGCAGGTGATTCAGGAGCTTGGGCTTCAGCAGCCAGCTCAGGAGCCGGAGAAGCCGAAGATGGTTCCTCAGCAGACTTCTTTCCCTTCCTGGAGTAGGTGAGCGCCATCATCACGGATAAAGGAGAAGAAGATGGCCGTGAGGTGATGAACAGTTTGAGGAGATGAACAGTTGCCTGGGAAGGATGAACGAGAAGGTAGCCGACTGTTTCCTCGGTTGAGGGTTTTAAAAGAATGAAAAGAGAAACCCCCAATTCGGTTATCGGGTAACCGGGTAATGGATCCATGTCATATTCTAAGGAGGCTAGACAGAGTGGATGCATCGACGCGAGGAGATCAATGCGTCGACGCCGTGAACACTTATGCTCAAGTGGGCATTGGAAAAGCCCAGATGCGTCAACCTTATGAACAAGGGTGCGTTGACACCATAGTGTAAATAGACTCTGCCAGACAAAGATTTTGAAAGAGAGAAGAAGCAGCTTAAAGAGCAGAACTTGGGAAAAAATCGTTAGAGTCCAGGGTTCATAAGACAATACACTCATATTCAGGGATTTTTAATAGCTTAAGTTCAAATTCCCATGAAAACTAAATTTACTCAGATTAGCTTCGAACCATTCAGTGATATAAAATAATAATATTCTTCCAAGTTTGAAGCACAGAAATGAACATTAACAGTGCAGAAATGGAATAATTTCTAAACTAGCTTCATACTAGGGATCTTCTCACATCAGTATCCTGCATTATTCAATTTCGAAAGAAATCTTTGTAGGAAGAAATTTAATGAGCATTGAGGATGAGTTCATTAGATCTGTTGAGCCTTTTGATTTCATACAAACACACATGATTTTTTAATTTTTATTTGATTTATCACAACCATTAGCAGTCAAGTATAGCTAGCCTTGTGACACAAGTACACATGCTTATCAGGCACCAGAGTCCCCGGTGACTCAGCATAGTCAACTATTTTGCCTAGAATCAGAGGTAGTGATCAACCTCATGACATGCCTTTCAACACTTCATGGGTGAGGAAGGTAGTTTCTCGGTTGAGAGTCACCATTGCTCTGAAATGGATTATTTTCATTTAAGGACATAGATAGTAGTCCACCTCATGACTTGCTCTTTAGCACTTCTTTGGTGCATAGAGCCAGTTTCTCAGTGAGAGCCTACCAGTGCTCTGCGAATTACAGATACATTATGTGTTGCACTTTATCTTTTAGCTCCTTTTTAGACCTAAATAAACTTTAGCAACAATACCAATTAAATTCCAATTCATTGAAAGATCCTTCTACTTTTGATTAATTTGGGATAAAGAGATGATAGGAACCAAGTCATTTTAACTTGTTTAGTCCTTATTCCTGATTCAATCACTTTTAGGTTCAAGTACTGTTAAGTTCAAGCATTGAAGGATACACATTTTATATCAGTAAGTAGTGTGAAGCTATTCTAAGAAACAAACTTGTTTTCATTAGAAATTATCCCCTTAGCTCCCCCTGAATGTAAGGCATTAACTTTTCACCCTAACATTTGAGACAATTCCCTTATTCTGGAATAGAAGGAGAGTACATCAAGAAATCTTGGTGGCACTTATTGGGAGCAGAAGGTGAATAAGATAGAAGATAAGCATGATGGGGTGCAAAGGAGACTTTTAAAGAAGAACAAGTCTAGCAAGAAGGATGGATGAGACGACCCTATGGACTAGACGTGAGAACACAGTCACCACCACAGCTCTCTGTTTCTAGTAAAGCGTCGACGCAGAACACCTGCAGTGTCGACGCACTCAGCCATTCTGCTCGGACAGTTTATCAGTGATCAGAGGCAGTCCACCTCTGCGTGGACGCATCCTAGAGGCTGTGTTACCACACTAGACATCTTATCTACAGACTTCCAAATTTATTCCAAGGGCTAATTATACCTAACTCCCCCTTAACGCAAGCATGATTTAAGAGTATAAAAACGGATGAAATTGTGAACATGCTGAGGTTTTATTTTAGATGAACAAAAACAAGTCAAACTTACAAGGATTCATACTCCCCCTAAGTATATGAATTATTCAAACATGGACATTTTGACCATAGCAGGACATCAAATGATCATGACAAAGGCAATCAAAGAGCATTCAAACATTTGAACATGCAATCAATTCAAGCTTCAGAATGTAAATTACAGAGTCCAAGCTCTCTTCTAAGATATGAAAAACGCTCATTATTGAGAGGCTTGGTAAAGATATCAGCTAGTTGTAGTTCAGATTCTATAAAAACAAGCTTGAAACTCCCGTTACTGACCTCATCTCTTAAGAAATGATGTCTGATTTCAATGTGCTTGGTCCTAGAGTGCTGGATGGGGTTCTTGGCCAGGTTTATAGCACTTGTGTTATCACACAATATTGGGACACATCCAAGATCAGTTTGGTAATCTTGGAGCTGATGCTTGATCCACAACACTTGAGTGCCACCGCTCCCTGCAGCGACATATTCTGCCTCTGCAGTGGATAGTGCCACTGAGTGTTGTTTCTTGGAAGCCCAAGAGACCAAGCACCCACCCAAAAATTGGCAGTAGCCAGTAGTACTTTTTATGTCCAATTTACATCCAGCATAGTCTGCATCCGAATATGATACCAGATCAAAGGAGCAGGATGCAGGATACCAAATCCCTAGGTCTTGAGTTCCAGCAATGTATCTAAAAATACGCTTGATAGAACTTAAGTGGGATTCTCTAGGATCAGCTTGAAAGCGAGCACACATGCAAACACAGAATTGAATATCAGGCCTTGATGTAGTAAGGTATAAAAGTGACCCTATCATACCTCGATAGGTCTTGGCATCAACTTGTGTACCTTTCAAATCTGCAACCAAGGGTGTGTTTGTGCACATGGGAGTGCTGATTGCCTTCAGATTTTCCATTTTATACTTCTTCAGTAGCTCCTTGATGTACTTTGTCTGACAAATAAAGCATCCGTCCCTGCTTTGAATAATCTGCATACCTAGGAAAAATTGAAGTTCACCCATGAGGCTCATTTCAAATTCTGTTGTCATTAAGTTAGCAAACTCCTTACACAAACTGGGTTTAGTGGAACCGAAGACAATGTCATCAACATATATTTGAACCAGAATTATATCTGAATTCCTTACCTTTGTAAACAATGTCTGGTCCACTTTACCTCTTGAATATCCTTTTTCAGTGAGGAAGGAGCTGAGCCAGTCATACCAGGCTCGAGGTGCCTGCTTGAGTCCATACAATGCTTTGTCTAACCTGTATACGTGGTAAGGATTTTCTACACATTCAAAACCAGGGGGTTGTTCCACATATACTTCTTCTTTTATTATTCCATTTAAGAAAGCACTTTTTACATCCATTTGTTGTAATTTTATTCCATGACTTACAGCATATGCAAGCAACAACCGAATGGCTTCTAATCTGGCTACTGGTGCAAAGGACTCTTCGAAGTCGATACCGAACTCTTGATTGTAGCCCTGTGCAACCAGCCTAGCTTTATTCCTAACAATAATACCATTTTCATTTTGTTTGTTTTTATAGACCCATTTAGTTCCTATTATAGATTGATCCTTGGGTCTAGGCACTAGATGCCACACTTCATTTCTTGTAAATTGGTTGAGTTCTTCATGCATGGCATTTATCCAGTTGGGATCTTTTAAGGCTTCCATGACATTTTTGGGTTCAGTTTGAGACACAAGTGCCATGTTATCCAATTCTTGAATTTGAGAACGTGTCCTAACAGGTTCATGCAAGTTGCCAATTATGCTAGATGAGGGGTGATCCCTTAACATCCTAATGTTAGTTAGAGGGTCACCTCCATTGATACCTGCATTACCCTGATTACTCGACTCTGGCTCATCTTCTTTTGGCCTTGAATCTCCTTCCAATGTTTCTTTCTCCTCCAGCTTGTCAAGGAAGTCTTCATCACCCTCGTTCCTGCATGAAGATTCAACTTGTGAATTGTCAATTAGCTCATCAAAAATAATGTGAGGCGATTCCTCAACCGTTTGTGTTTTCAAATTTAGGACCCTATATGCCCTAGAGTGACAAGAGTATCCTAAGAAGATGGCAGGTTCACTCTTGGGTTCAAACTTATCTAGGGCCCGTTTATCATTATTCTGAACAAAGCACTTTGAACCGAAAACTTTAAAATGAGCAACAGAGGGCTTCTTACCTTTCAGCATTTCATATGGAGTCTTTTTGGACTGAGGTCTTACCATTGCCCGATTTACAATGTAGCATGCAGTGTTCACAGCCTCTGCCCAATACTTCCTTGGGAGTTACCCTTCAATCAGCATGGTTCTAGCCATCTCCACAAGGGTTCGGTTTCTTCTCTCCACGACTCCATTTTGTTCAGGTGTTCTTGGGGAAGAAAACCTGTGATTTAGCCCTGTTGCTCTGCAGAAATCCTCAAATTCAGAGTTGTCAAATTCTCCACCATGATCTGACAAAATGGAAGAAATGACAAACTTACCATCCTGCTGTGTTTTCTTGAAGAATGCCTGAAATTCCTCAAATGCCTCATTCTTATGAGTTAGAAAGAATACCCAGGTAAATCTAGAAAAATCATCCACTAGAACAAATCCATATTTATTACCACTAATGCTTGCCGTTCTAGTGGGTCCAAACAAGTCCAAATGAATGAGTTCAAAAGGTTTAGTGGACTGACTCTCTACCTTGGACTTAAATGACTTCCTAGTGTGCTTGCCTTGGGTGCATGCATTACAGATTTTATCATTTTTCTTGAATGAAGCATCAGGCAGGCCATTTACCATGCTGTGTTTGGCTAACTTATGCAAGACACTATAGCTAGCATGTCCTAGCCTACGGTGCCACAACCAAGCTAGTTCAATTTTATTTACAGCAAGGCAAAGATTATTATGAGCAGGATCGTCTAAATCTACCATGTACATGTTGTTTATCCTTTTTCCAACAAATTTAACTTTTTTTGATTTTTCTTCTAAGATGGTGCATGTATTTGCATCAAACACCACTTTATTATACCTATCACACAGCTGGCTTATACTGAGCAAGTTATACTCTAGACCCTCTACTAAAAGAACATCATCAATGGAGGTAGAAGGGTTCTTGCCAACTTTACCTTTGCCAACTATTTTACCTTTATTGTTTCCACCAAAGGTGACAAAGCCTCCATCCTTCTCAACCAAGAGACAAAACTTGGCCTTGTCCCCTGTCATATGCCTTGAGCAGCCACTGTCAAGATACCACCTGTTGTGCACGGCCGCAAGGCATTCCTGCATGAATCATCAAACAAGAGATTTGGGAACCCAAACACACTTGGGTCCCATTGAATCACTGGATGACTTCAGGTAATTCAGCAGGTTCTTAGGAATCCACATTTGTCTTTGTTGAGGTTTTTGATGGATTTTAGTTGAGGAGGCAGCAGTTTTCTGATTTGATTTTAAGGTTGTTTTAGATGCTTTATTGAACCATTGTTTATTTTGACTCCAATAGGTTTCTTGATGGTGTGGGTTGAATGCCCTAAATGAATGCATTTGGCTTATTGGATATGCATACATGGGATGCGTCGACCTACCTGAATGAGTGCGTGGACTCACCCACCCATAGTTGCTTCTGTGTGCATGATAGAATGTAGGGTGCGTGGATGCATTGTGATGTGTGCGTCGGCCCATCCACCAAGACTGATTGAAGTGTTGGCCATGGTGGTTTGGGTGCGTCAACGCATTTCCCTGCATGCGTCCACCCATGTGGTCGTTCCTATTCTTACGGACTCTCTGGAATCCGGTCTGCGTCGACACATTACTGGCCTTGCGTGGACGCATCTGGCTCTTGCCAGACTTGGTGCTTTCAGTCTTTCTGCTACGATGCTGGTGAGAGGAGGGTCTAGAGCTGGAAGCCTTATGTGGTGATGAAGTGACAGGCTTGCAGCTGGTTACATTCTTAGTCAATTTTGCCTTAGGAGTTTCATTCATCTTCTCTTTTCCTTTCTCCTTTGTCACTTTAATTTTCTTAATCTGTTTCTCCTCAGCTTTCTTCTCTTCTGACACGAAAGTCACCAGCTTAATTCCAATTTCTTTCTTTTTGCTTGGATTATATCCAAGTACTTCCTTGCCAACATTGCATTTTGTTCCCAGTAAAGCATCAAGATTATGTTTGCCTTGTGTCATTTTCTCCAAGGAAGCTTGTTTGTCCAATTTTTCTTCTTTAGCTTTCTTCAGATCTTCCTGAAGTTTCAAGTTGACACCATTTACGGCTTGGTATTTTTCTTCAGCGATTTTGGTGTCCTTTTCCAGTTTCTGCATTCTTAACTTCAGTTCATCGTGCATATTTAATAAGAATTCATTTTCTCTTTTCAATTCAAACAATTGAGATTTGTATTCATTTTCCTCATTCAGAGTTTTCTTCAGACATACAATTTCATCCTCTAGCACTTTAACCTTTTCATTTGACAAGTTCTCTTGATTTCCCTGATTCTTCTTCTTTTTAAGCATTTTATTTTCTTTCTTCACAGCATCATATTTATCCATAAGGTCATTGAAAGCTTCTTCCCAGTCATTACAAGTAAATTCATCAAATGGAGAATTTACCTCAGCAGAGTCCTCTCCCCTGGCCATTAGGCATAGCTTCACCTCTTTTTCTTCCTCTGAGGTACTATCCTCATCTTCTTCTTCTTCATCACTCCATGTACTGATCATGGCCTTGGGCTTTTTATTTTTGAACTTGGGGTGAGCTTTCTTGGAATTTTCTGGACACTCTGACTTGATATGTCCCTGTTTCCTGCATTGATAACAAACCACTTTGTCATATTTCTTAGATTGGTCAGACTTAAACTTAGAATTCATTTTACCTTGATAGCTTCTAAGTCGACCAGTTTTACCTTCCCTTCGTAAGAATTTTTTAAATTTCTTTGTGAGCATGGCAATCTCACCTGAATCACTATCGGATGAAGAGGTCAGACTCTCCTCTGAGCTCTCCTTACAGCTTGGAGCAGCTTTGAGAGCTAGCGGTTTCTTCTTCTTTATTTCCTCATCAGACCTTTTCAAATTCAGCTCATAGGCCATAAGGGAACCTATCAGCTCATCAGGAGTGGTCTTGGGAAGATTCCTAGATTCTTCGACTACTGTGGCTTTTGTGTGCCACACGGGTGTCAAGGATCTAAGAATCTTTCTCACCAGCTCATAGTCTGAATAGGCCTTCCCTAGACCTTTGAGACCATTTACAAGCAACGTTAAACGAGCATACATTTCAGAAATACTTTCTTCAGGTTTCATGTGGAACGACTCATATTCAGAGATTAACATGTTAGCCTTGGTCTCCCTTACCTCCGAGGTACCCTCGTATATTACCTCGAGTCAATCCCACATTTCTTTTGCACTCGCACATGAGGAGATGCGCGAGAATTCCTTGGGGTGCAGGGAGCATTGCATAATGTTCATTGCCTGCCAGTTGACGGTTGATTTTCTTACCTTCTCCTTCACCCATAATTCTTCATCGCCTTCAATTATATAGGGCCCCTTACTCACGACCTTCCATGTTTCATAGTCCTGGGCCCTGAGAAAAACTTACATGCGATTTTTCTAATAGGAATAGTTAGTCCCATCGAAAAATGGTGGTCTATTCATAGCATAACCCTCTGGCATGAGTCCTTTGCTCTCCATTACTTCTCTCTAGGCTGTTAAACCCTTCAAGAGAGCCTGGCACTCTGATACCACTTGTTGGGAGTAGAGGATCGTCAAGCTAGAGGAGGAGGGGGTGAATAGATTGACCACTTAAAAATTTAAACAGAATAAGACGATCGCACACTCTGTGATAGCACAGGCATAACCTCACTCCGTGAACTCTAAAAGGCAAACGCAATATCTAAGTGAGCTAACCGAGACAATAAGCACGAAATCAAACCACAAGCACACACCACAGGAGACAGGAGTTTTAAGGTAGTTCGGTCTCTATCCCGAGACCTACGTCCACCCCTCACCAATCCGGTGGGGATCACCGCTGAGCTTTACAGCTTAAGCTGAAACCAGAGAAGAACTCTTCTCTGACCTGCAGATCCAATCTGCAGAAGACAGCAACACACTGTCATAGAACCGCTGTCAAACAGCTTGCAGACACGAAGTCTGTTCTCCCTCTGATCTCAGAACTCACTCTGGATCAGAACAAACCTGTCCACTAAATCCCAGTGAACAGTAATCCGAATATAACAATGTATAGGAAAAACAAAAAATACAAGGTAAGGAATGAACTCAGACAACGCTGGTCAATGAATCTTCAGGCTTCTTGCGCAGCAGAAGAGAGTGTAGCCTGAAGGGATGAACAGCACGATCTGAGTATGATCTCCTCTACACTTGAGGCTAGATCAGACTGATGCTTCCACGGTTCTTCAGCGTCTGATCTACTTTACCAGAAGAACGAACCTGTACTGCAAACTTCGCACTGGACAGTCTTCGAATCTCCCCTTGATCTTCGTTCTCCTCAGGAAGAATGCCTCACTCCCTTCATTTTCTCTTTTCTTCAACAACTCGGATAGATTAGAGATCCACTTCTCTATATCCTTTTTCATTTTCCCACGTAGGATTGGGCCCCACGAGATTCCCAATCATTTGCCCACGTGTGGAGAAGCTTCTGGACTAACGGAGGAAGTGTGCACTTCATTTGCAGACATGGCTGGCCCACTTTATCCAGTTCTTCTGCCCGAGCGCTTGTCTGGGACTGGATGCGTCGACGCCAGCATCTGGATGCGTCGACGCTGTGTGAAGATAGCTTGAGGACATATTTCTGTCTTGGGCTTCTGGAGGCAGACGTTGGGCTTCTAGAGGCAGACGCGTCGACGCTGCACCTGAGTGGCGTTGACGCAGTTAGTATGCGTGTGACTTAGACAACTTGAGATATAGTCACAGCGTCGACGTTGTCTTGCTTAAGGCGTCGACGCAGTCTTGATGAAGTGTGCTTCAACTTGGAGGAACTGAAGGCTGCGTCGACCCTTTGAGCTTGTGGCGTCGACGCTAACTATTGCCTGCAGTAATTCTCAACAAAAATACTTGCAACATAACAGATTATCAAATAATACATCAACCTGTCATATCATGGTGGTCATCATCAAAGCCAGGAGGACAACAAAAAGATCTCTCAACAACAAAGGTGGATGAAATCATCGGGTCCCTTATGACATATGAGATAAACTTGAAGAAAAGGGAGGTTGAGATAAGTAAGAAAAAGCCTCTGGCTCTAAAGGCTGGACCTAGCACTCAAGCTACTTTCGAGGAAGGTGAGACTACTTGTAGTGAGTAAGATGAAGATGAAGTGGCCATGCTCACTTGTAAGTTCAGAAAGTTTTTTAAAAGGGAAGGTAAATGCTTCAGAAAATGGAAATCTCAAGTAAAGAAAGCTTTCAAATCTAAACCTGAAAATTTAAAGAAAACTGACAGAGTTGTTTGTTATTCTTGCAACAAACCAGGGCATATAAGAACTGAGTGCCCCGACAGAGTGAAGAAAAGTTCCACAAAATGGAAAGGGAAAATGAAGAACAAAGTAATGGTATGTACATGGAGTGATGAAGAAGAAGAGGAGGATGGAACAAGCTCCTCAGAGGATGAAGCGGAAGACATTTGCCTCATGACAAATGAGGATGAAGAATCTGAGGTACATTCTCCTTTTGAGCATTTTCCTGCTAGTGATTCGGAAGAAGCCTACATTGAGCTAATGGATAAGTATGACATGTACAAAAAGGAAAATAAAGTACTGAAAAAGAAAATTAACCCAATTGTGCATGATCATAGCATGGATGATAAAATTGTCTCACTGGAATCGAAAATGAAGATTTAAAGAAAGAAATTAAAAACTTGGAAAATGGAAGAAAAGAAATGGCTGACTTAAAAGTTGAAAATGAAGACTTAAGAAATGAAATTGATAATTTGAAACTTAAAATGCAAATTTATGAAAGTGACAGCAAACTGAGTTTTCAGAAATATGAAGCTGTCAAACAAGCCAATTCTCAACTTCTTGAAAATGTTGAAAACCTGCAAAAAGAATTGAATGACAAACAACAATCTTTGGAAAAGTTTGTAGATGGCAGGAAAAATCTAGATGCATTGCTAGGTACAAAAAAGAATTTTCACAAGGAAGGTTTAGGTTTTAATCCCATAAATAAAAAGTAAATTGGTTTTAAAACTATCACTTTTGTATCCTCAGTAGGTGTATCAAGTTCCAACTCTAAACCTACTCAAAACAAAAGAAAGGAAAAGGTGGGAGAACCTGTGAAGAGAAACCCTGAAATTCCCAAAAAATATCCTCAAAAATCCCAGCCAAAATACCAAAAATCTAAATCCAAGCCAGCCTACACCAAGGTTAGAAGTGGTCAGAAAGGGAGTATAGGTCAACACCATCCTCAGCAAGGGTCAAGGCATCGATGGTCATCATATAGTCAGGTGGGTAGAAACTCATCCATGCATCGACGTACAGATTATAGGAGGTCGACGTAGGCATCAAACAGAAGCAGTTATAACTATGGTTCTCAGGGTACAGGTCGACGCAGTCAGGTAGAGAAGTCGATGTAGTCATATGGTTGGCCCTACTATAGGTCATACACATACAGTCCTTATACCAATAGACCTGGCCCAACCTATTACCTTATGAACCACCACAATTTCTATCAGCTAAGGACAAACTATAGGAACCAGAAACAACCCTTCTCAAACTTCCATCAAAAACCAAAGGGTAACAAGGTTTCTGAACTGAAAAGAAAAATGAAAATAGAGAACAAAAATAGAAACTCTCCATCAAGCAAGGAAATAAAAAATGTGAAAAAAATTTGGCTTCCTAAATCCGTTTTATCTTGCTTTGCTGAAATGAAAAGTTTATTGGGACCCAATTATCCTTGGGTTCCAAACATTGTTACTTAATTCCTTGTGCAGGAGTGTCTTGCAGCCGTGCATAATCGATGGTATCTGGATAGTGACTGCTCAAGACACATGACTGGGGATAGAATAAAATTATGTCGCTTGGTGGAGAAAGAAGCCGGGCATGTAACCTTTGGAGGGAACAATAAAGGAAAAATCATTGGTTCAGGTAAAGTTGGTAAGAACCCCTCCAATTCTATTGAAAATTTTTTGTTAGTTGAAGGTCTGGAATATAATCTTTTGAACATAAGTCAATTGTGTGACAAATGGCATAAAGTAGTGTTTGACTCTTCTAAATGTAAAATTTTGGAACCAAAGTCAAATGAAATCAAATTTTCTGGTAAGAGAGTCAACAATGTGTACATGATTGACTTAGATGATCCAGCTCATGTAAATCTTTATCTTGCTGCACCAAAATCTGATTTTGCATGTTTATGGTATCGTAGACTAGGACATGCTAGCTACAATGTCTTACATAAACTTTTGAAGCATTCAATGGTAAAAGGTTTACCTGAACTCTCCTTCAAACAGAATAATAAAATCTGTGAGGCATGCACCCTAGGAAAATAAACCAGAAAATCATTCAAAAGTAGAACTGAAAGTTTATCATCCAAACCACTTGAATTAATCGATATGGACTTGTTTGGACCAACAAGAACTACTAACTTAAGTGGTATAAGATATGGATATGTTTTAGTGGATGATTTCTCTAGGTTCACATGTATATTTCCTCTTGTGCATAAAAATGATACTTTTAATGAGTTTCAGGCACTCTACATGAAGGTGAAGCAAGATGGTAAGTTTAAGATTTCCAACATACTATCTGATCATGGTGGTGAATTCGACAATAATGATTTTGAAAATCTTTGCAGGACTGAAGGAATAAATCATAGGTTTTCATCACCAAGGAGCCCTGAACAAAATGGGGTGGTAGAGAGGAGAAACAGAACTCTCTTAAGGATGGCTAGGACTACGCTTGCTGAAAAGCAACTACCAAGGAGGTTTTGGGCAGATGCGATAAACACTACTTGTTACATCATCAACCGCTCAATGGTAAGGCCATTCACTAAAATGATTCCTTATGAGTTGCTCAAAGGTAAAAAGTCATCTCTCTCTTACATGAAGGTATTCGGTTCAAAGAGTTTTGTTCATAATAATGATAAAAGAGATTTGGACAAATCTGAGCTCAAGAGTGATGAAGGCATATTTATTGGATATTCTGATAGATCTAGGGCTTACAGAGTCTATAATCTTAAGAATCTAAGTGTGGAAGAGTCACCCCATGTCACATTTGATGAAACTAATGATGACAAATCTTGCAGGAAAGATGATGATGAGGAGTTCCTTGACTCCAAAGAAAAAGATGATCTTCCACATGAGGAGACAAAAGGAAATGGTGACTCGGGAGAACCAAGCAATACAAGGGTCATGGCTACCGATGAAGGTAACAACCCTACTGATATTAGAGGGCTTAAAGACCATCCTCTAGAGAATATCATTGGTAGCCTGCATGATCCACCTAGAATAAGATCACATTTCAGAATTGTTGAAGAAGTAGAACAACTTGCTCTTGTCTCCCAAATTGAACCTAAGAATATTGAAGAAGCCTTAAAAGATGAAAACTGGATAAATTCCATGCAAAATGAATTAAACCAGTTTGAAAGAAATATATAGTGTGTGGCATCGATCTTGTTCCTAGACCCTCAACAAAGTCTGTCATAGGTACCGAATGGGTATTTAGGAACAAACTAAGTAAAGATTGAACAATAATCAGGAATAAAGCTAGATTAGTGGCTCAGGATTATAATCAAGAATTTGGAATTGATTTTGAAGAATCTTTTGCCCCTGTAGCCAGACTAGAAGCAATTAGAATTTTACTTGCTTTTGCTTGTGCCCATAAAATCAAATTACAACAAATGGATGTAAAAAGTGCATTTTTAAAATGGTCTAATAAAAGAACCCCTTGGTTTTGAATGCTCTCATCATGTGGATTATGTGTATAAGTTGGACAGGACTCTTTATGGCTTGAAGCAAGCACCCAGAGCTTGGTATGACATGCTAAGCTCATTCCTCACTGAAAAAGGGTACACTAGAGATAATTTAGACCAAACACTCTTCATAAAGAGACAAGGTAAGGATATCTTGTTAGTTCAGATTTATGTTGATGAGATTATGTTTGGCTCTACAAAGCCCAAAATGTGTGAGGATTTTTGCTGATCTTATGACTAGTGAGTTTGTGATGAGCTTAATAGGTGAGCTTCAATTTTTCCTTGGACTGCAGATCAGTCAAAGTGATGAAGGATGCTTCATAAGTCAAGTCAAATATGTCAAGGAGCTGCTGAAAAGATTTGACATGACAAACTTTAAAATAATTGCAACTCCTGTGGGAACAACTACATCACTAGGTGTAGATGAGAAAGGTAAAATAGTGGATGCAAAGAACTACAAAGGTATGATTGGTTCATTACTCTATTTAACTGCATCTAGGCCAGACATCCAGTTTAGTGTTTACATTTGTGCTAGATTTTAAGATAGCCCTAGAGAATCTCACTTGACCACTGTCAAGCATATCTTCAGATACCTTGTTGGCACTCAAGACTTGGGATTATGGTATCCAGTATCTTGTGAATTTTCTCTCAATGCTTATTTAGATGCTAATTATGCAGGATGTAAGTTAGATCGCAAGAGCACTAGTGACTATTGCCAATTCCTGGGTGGGTGTTTAGTCTCTTGGGCCTCAAGAAATCACACTCGGTTGCCCTCTCTACTGTAGAAGCAGAATATGTTACTACAGGGAGTTGTGGCACCCAAGTGCTATGGATTAAATATCAACTCCAAGACTACCTAGTATATCTTGGATATGGCCCGATTTTCTGTGACAACACAAGTGCTATCAATCTTGCCAAAAATCCAGTCCTGCACTCTAGGACAAAGCACATAGACATAAGGCATCACTTCATTAGAGATGAAGTTTTTAAGAAAAACTTTGAGCTACATTTTGTCCAATTAGAAAATTAGGTTGCAGATATTTTTACAAAGCCATTGTGCAATGACAGGTTCTCAACTCTAAGAAGGGAGTTAGGTCTATGTAGACCTCAATCAAATCAGGTTTGAGCTATTTGATTAACTCTCTCACTATTCTTCTAGCATAATGTCTAAAAAGTGCCTATTTTATGACATAATCTACTGAATTGATGAATATTTTGATGACAATAAACTTTAGGGAGAGTTTGACTGTTTTTGAACTACAATGAAAACATCTCATGCATATCTAATTTTGTTTTGTACATATCAGTCTGCTTTCTTTTGAATAATCTGAGTGATCATAGTTTATATTGCATAGTACTGCAACTAGTTAAATGCATTTTCATGAATGACTATGGTATATAAAATGGTGTATTGTAGAAAGGCAGGTCATGCCTATCAGGAAGCAGCACTATGTGTGAGGTCATTCCTCCACCAAGTACCAATGGTCAATGTTGCATTGAGTAGCACTTAGATAGGGGGAGTAAGTGTCCCATATTTTGATTTGCATTCCCCTCATGCATCAGTTGCATTTAGTGAGGGGGAGTCATTGCATACATCTGATACCCACTTGCACATCATATCTTGAGATTTATTTGAAAATCTTTGATGAATGCTTGTTCATGTCATATCTAGCTAAAATTTTAAAAAATTCTGATTTCGGTCGACCAACCAAAGAATTTCGATCAACTGAAACTCCTAGTGTTGGCCAGTCCAGTTCCTGACAATTTTCGATCGACCAATCCTCAATTTTGGTAAACCGAAAATCATCTCCATGTTTTTGCTGCCTGCTCAAATGTTCACACATCTTGTGGTATTTGAAACATAATGTGCTCATCATAATATCCATTCTTGAAGTCACCTTGTGTGTATTGCACTGTTGAACTTACTGCAATTCCCACATCATTGAACAGCCTGAATTTTAGAATACTTACAATCTATTCATTTATTCATTAAGTTGAGCAAATCATTTACAGGAATCTTCCTTTATGAGGCTCTGTGATTGTTCATGAATAAATCTATTGGTTTAAGCCTAATGCATTTCTAGAGTTTAGAAGATAAACTCCATGGAACAATTTGTATTCTGAATTTAATAGACCTCAACCACTTCCTACAAAATGTCGTGTCCTTATGTAATCTCCTAGAATATAAAATTTAAGGTCACTAGCAACCTTGGTTGAGCAACTTTGATTGAGTATTGTCCTTAAACACAGAATGATTTGAAAATTCCAAAGGACAACACATGTCACAAACTGTGTTTCAATGCTCAAGGCAGAGCAATGGCTATGTGTTCACTGAGAAACTAGGCCCTACATCAAAGAAATGTAGCAGACTTAGTCATGAAGTGCCATTGCTATCTCTGCTCAAAATGAGACAAGATAACTAGTTTCACTGAGTAACTAGGGGTGCTGGGGTCTAATCAACGTGCACCATTATGTAAAAAGGTGTGGGCTATACTTGAATGCTCTTAACAAAAATTGTGAGCCAAAAAGAAAAACTTGAAAATGATAAAAGGTCAGATATTGTGCTGAAATCCTGAGATACAAGTCAGAAATGTTCATTGTGTTTAATTTCAATACTTGTCTTCAGTCACTCCTAAGGGAGCTCTTGATTTTGCATAAGTAAGATAAAGGGAAATTACATATGGATACACATCTGTAGAGTTGGTTTATTTCTATTAAATCTAAGTGCAAAGTGCTTCAAAAAGCTTAGATGATAAACTCTACTTTTATTACTCTTAAACCAAGCAGTAAATGAAGGCTCAATCATGGGAGTTCATATTACTGAAGAATCTGAAAATCACAAGCTTGCTAATGAATAATGTTTCAGACTGTGTTTTGTTTCTGATACAATACTCTTCTCGAACTCCATACACCTATCTCCCAACTTGCTACGTACTCTCAATCTATTTGCTTTGATGTTGTCAGAGGGGGAGAATATAGTTGTGAGTCATTTTTGTGGGAGGATATGTTCTTGTGCATATGGATTTGAGCATATGGATTGTCATTGTCATGACTAGTTATGCAAATTTAATCATTAATGACTCATAGTGTTACCATCATCAAAAAGGTGGAGAATGTTGTGTCCTTGTGTTTTAATGATGTTAAAACTATGACTCATGAATATTGTTGATGATGGCATTTCTAGTTTGTCTTTAATTTGTGCACAGAACAAGTTAGCTGAACAAGACTCAGACAAAATCTACTAAGTGCTATTTAGAAGTCGACTCTCGCTCAAGACAGCATGGCAGACAAACTACACCTATGGCTATGGTTTAAGGGTGACAAATAGGTGGTCAAAGGTGTATAATGGAAGATTGGGGTGACTAATGCATCATCAAGTGTGAAGAATGGGTTCTGAAGGGTGAACATGATACGAAGAAGTCTTGAAGACTTTGTTTGAAGGTGACATTGACTCCAGTCAAAAGTTGAATTTGGTCAAGGTCAACATCAATCAAATTGACCCAACCAAGCTTAAATATCAAGATGACCAGGTCAAGATGGACAGTCAAAGTCAGCAAGTCAAGGTCAAGCTTTTGCAAGCTTCACAGATCCGGTCAGAGGCTCAGTCATCATCTACCAACTACAGTGCTCACATGAAAAACTCAAAAGAAGAAGAAAGTCAAAAGGGTTCTTAAGGCAGACATTCACCCAGCCAACGGTGATAAATGGCTTTGTAGTGGTTCAAAAGATAAGGCTAAGGGTGAAAAATAGCCTAAGGTGACGGCTAAGCTCAAGAAAGAAAAGCAGCAGTGGCGACAGCTTGTGGATGATAAGGGTGAAAAATTAGTCACTATGGGTGACAAATAGAAGACAAGGTCGACAAATAGGCATGTAATGCTAAAAAATGGGTGATAGCACTGAACTCCTTGAGAAGTTTGGAAGTAGAGTCGACGTAATGCTTCATGGTGTCAACGCAGCCAGTGAGCCAAACGCAAAGAATGAAGGGCTAAACAGTGGCGATGGTTTAAAGTGAATAAGGGTGACAAATGACTATGTAAAAGGGAAAAATGACTTGCTATGGGTGACAAATGGCCTGCAAGGGTAACAAATAGGTCACCCAAGCTAAAAAAGAGAAGAACTCTTTTCTATAATCTTTGGACCTTTGAACTCCGATTTGGCACTTGTCCCTAGGCCACCTGGCAAGCCTCCAAAGGATCTTTTACAGAAAATAATCCCTTCTTTACAGCTGGACCAATAGCAGGTCTCCTGGTAAGGGTATCATCAAGAGATGGTCTTTGCGTTGAGGAAGAAGAAGCTCAGCCCGCAATGTACTGCTCGAAGCATATTAGCTAGGCAGTTGGAACTGTAGTGTAGCACATGAAGAAGATTGACCAGCCAATGAGAACTAAGAACATCTTTTCACTTCTGGGCCGTTCGGAGGGCACCCTGCTCAGCATCCAGAAGCCATCGATGGAAATGGATGGTCCATATTGCCTTCTGCCAACTTAGGGTTTTCCAACCCTGTACGTTGCATGAAAAAGAAGAAGATATGCTGGAGCAAAAGAATACCGTATGGAGACATACTCTACTAGAGCATATCGTACAGAAGGTTCGAAAAGAGGTAGGCTTATTAAAAAGATAAGAAGAAGTGAACCAGAAAAAGTAGAAGAAGAAGAAGAGAAAAATAGAGAGAATTGAAGAGAAGAAAAGAGGGAGAGCCTGCGAGGAGCTTGTTGCTAAAAAGGAGAAGCAACTGCGAAGACTGAAGCCAAGCTGCTACTGAACGTAGAGCGTGTAGCTAAGAACGTTGAAGCCTGAAGCAAGTCTTCATCCTACGAGAAGGGTAGCATCAGCTCCAGCTTCCTGTAAAAGAGAACTTGCTCTCCTAGGAAGCACTCCATCTGGAAGAAGCGAGGAACGCCATCCAAATTCCAGACATGGCCTTTTGTTACTATGCTCAAGTGTTTTACTCCCGGTCTGGGTTTTCATTTGTGTTATCTTTTCTTTTGTTTGAACACTTCATTTGATACCTTGTTCAGTCCCTACCTGGTACTGTAGGAAGACAGACATAAGGTGTTTCTATTATGTGATTGGCGTTGTGTGCCCGTAAGCTGTGTGTCAGCATTGGCCTTGTGTGCCTGTAAGCTACGTGTTAGCGTGCTTAGTGCTGTTGCACTAGGGAAGCCTCACTCGGTTGAGTGAGGGTGGACGTAGGGCTCTGGGGTGGGTCCGAACCACCTTAAAAGTCCTATCTTGTATTGCTTGCTTGTTTATTCATCCTGCGCTAGATGCATGCCTATGCGGCTTGCATATCTTATAGCACTTCTACTGCTAGTGGGTGCTCCTGTGTGCTAGCATCTTTTGTATTCCGCTGCGTTTATCACGAAAAAGGGGGCTGATCTATTCACCTCTTCCCTCTAGATCCGCCATTCCCACACATCATGGCATATGATCGGATGGAATGGGACTTCATCTATGCTGTCCTCCATAAGTTTGGATTTTCTAGGGCCTTCATTTCCCTTATTGATCCGCTACTATCTAACTGCTGGTTCTCAGTTTTGGTGAATGGGTCTCTCTGTGGTTTCTTCAAATCCTCCAGGGGCATTCGGCAAGGGGACCCCATTACTCCAGTGCTTTTCATCCTAGCTGAAGAAGTTCTTAGCGGAGGCCTTAGGAGAATGTTCATCTCTCGCCGGATAGGCTTCTTTCAGACCTTTAGGAGTTGCAGTTCGATCTCACACCTACTTTTTGCTGATGATACGTTGCTTTTCTCCAATGGATCCATTAGAGCGGTCCGTAATTTGATGGTTTCATTAGATGTTATGAAGCTTCATCGGGTCAGCTTGTGAATGTTGCAAAAAGTTCTATCATTGTGCATAGGAGGGCGCTTGCTAACTTCTGCAATGCTATCTTGGCTGCTACGGGGTTTCACCAGAAAAACATTCCCTTTGCCTATCTTGGCATTCCGGTTTTTTATGGGCGTTCAAAGGTTGTTTACTTTTCCCATTTGATTGCCAAAATTACTGCCAAGGTCCAGGTGTGAAAAGCAAATTTGCTGTCTGCTGGGGGTCGGCTCATCCTTATTAAGCATGTTCTCTCATCCATTCCCCTTTACACCTTATCGACATTGGCTGTTCCGTAGGTTGTTATACGTTCTATCCACAGGTTGTTCTCAAACTTTTTTGGGGGCTCTTTTGAGGGTGATCCGAAGAGACACTAGAAATCATGGAACACTATTTGCCAACCCAAGCAGTGTGTAGGTTTTAGTCTCACAACCATTTGTGACCTACAGGCGGCCATCCGTGTGAAGTTGCTTTGGAATGTTCTCACCTCCTCCTCGATGTGGTCCAGATTCTTTAAGGAAAAGCACTTGTATCCTTGTCACTATTCCAATGCAAAATTCTCACTTATAAGAGCTCCTGACATGTCCCTTTGGATCAAGGTGGCCTCTATTATTGTTGAGTAGCACAGAATCATTCCATCGCCTGCGAACTCCTTGGCTTCCTCCTAGTTCGATATTTGGGTGGGCAACTATCCTCTCAAGTCATTTATTCCTGTGCAGTTGTGGAATGGGCTTCATGACAAATTGATCATGGTTAGCCAGGCCGTGTCTGATCCTAACTCTAGCCATCTCACCCTACCCTACCAACAATACCCTCCGGGTTTGCTTCACTATATTCTCTCTTCATCAGAGCTGAAGGACTATTGGATTTGGTGTCCCACTACGTCTGGTCGCTTCACTACTAAATCTGCCCAAGAACTACTTTGAGAACCGGACCCTCAGGCTGAATGGCCAGCTATTTGGTCTGCCCATATTCCTATCAAATGGTCTATTTTTGTTTGGAAAGTTTTGTAGGGTTGCCTCCCCACTGATGACATTATCATGCACTGTGGTATTCGACTATGTTCCAAATGCCATTGTTGCTCCCAGGGGAGTCAGGAATCTGCGATGCACCCTCTCTTCCACAACGACATTGCAACGGTTGTTTGGGCTTCTTTCTTTGATCTTCTTGGAAGCATGCCACATGCCTCCTCCTGTGCGCAGACTATCATAGAGTTCTATGATAATATTCATGTCTTCTTTACGGGCGGATGCATTGCTCGGGTGTTATTCTTTGTGGCTATGTGGGAGATCTAGTGTAGCCGAAATAAATGCAGATTTGAGGGCATTGTGATGTCCTCCCAGTTCATTGTCCAATAATGAATTTTCCATTTGCAGAGATTCTGCCATGTATCTCTACAGCGGGTGCCTGGCTATCGCCAATCCATCTCTGACTTTTGCACTTCTTTGGTGTGTGTCTTCCGATGCGCTCCCTTCACCTACCGCGGGTGGTGTGATGGTAAGCTCCCCCCACCAACCTTTGCAAGCTCAATGTGGATGGTGCTTTTCAGCATGATGCTGGCCTTGCTGGATGCGGTGGAGTTCTTAGGGACCACCATGGGAATGTTTTCTTTGCATTTGATGCGCCCTACCAGGAAGCTCATTCTAGCCTTCTATTTGCATTGGCTCTTCGTGACGGGCTGCGTCTTTGCAAGATTAATCATTTCAACAGAGTGTTAATTGAGTCTGATTCTAGCATTTTGGTGGGTATTGTGTAGAGGAACTTTGGTTGCCCTTGGTGCCTTCTGTACATCATTCATGACATTCTTCACTCGATGTCCTCCTTGTCTTGCTCTAGTGCATCTATCCAACATTGTCTCAGGGAGGCAAACTAGCCAGCCAACTGTTTGGCCAACTTGGGCTGCTCTCTCTCCGAGTTGTTTTCTTGGGTCTCATGGGCTGATCTTCCAATCTTTGTAAGGGGGCCTCTCCATTTGGATAAGGTTAGGTGCCCCTCCCTAAGGCTATAGCCTCTATATTATTTATTCTTCAATCATTAATAAAATTTTCCTAGTGGTGTGTGGTGGTGGAGTGAACACCTTATCCCTTCTTTGAAGGGGTGAGCACTCTCCTGCCATCCCCATCAGTTATTGCTTAAAAAAAAACCAACCAGTCCTTAAAATAATATAATAAGGGTAGAGCAACATATAGTAATGCAAATGATAGGGATACTTCATGACTTACCTGGGGAGGCGGCGAGATGGAATTTATTTTTGAAATATCTTTTTTTATGTTTTGATTTTTTTTTGTTTGATAAAACAAACTAAGCAAACAACAAACATAAGCAAAACAACAAGCATGGTGAGACTGCAAAAAGACACGGTGGGACTATAAAAGAACATGGTGGGATACAGTGGACTATAAACAGAACACACAGATAACCAGACAAAAACACAAACAAGATATAAACTTTATACTAAAAACATGCTAAATAGATATAGTTTTTTTTGAAACATATGATTCAAATGACATAAACTGACGGTGTAAATGATACAGAAATCAAATGGAAGACTGAAGAATGAAATGGGACGAAAATGATAAAGGAGTAAGAGTGCCGTTCGCACATAGGTCACGATCATAGACGCGGTCTCTTGGACAACCATGATATTAAAGAAGGTCAAACAAAAAAACAAACATACTCTAGGCAAAACCAATGATTAGAATGAGGCAAAGACAGAACTGTCGAGTTCATAAGCAAAAGTCCTCTCATGGATTATGTGACAAGGAAAGAATGAACAGAGATTGAGAAGGACATATGTGGATAATGAACTTCAAAACATGATCAAAGGTTTGGACTGAAGAATCAAGACAGACCAGAATGATGTGAGCAAAGTAATCAGGAGATAGCAAAAGGATTAAGCAAGGAATGTTGCGGACCTGTAACCTACATACATATCAAACAAATCATATATGTTCTCGAAGGAAATAGCCAGAAAAAGAAATAAATGCACCAAAAGAAAGACACACATTTTTTGGATTTTTGACATTTTTTGAATTTTTTATCTTTTTTGAATTTTGAATTTCCTATTTTTTGATTTTCAATTTTTTATATTTTATATTATCTGATTTTCTTTATTTTCTTTTTATGATTTTTTATGGATTTTGCCATATAGACTAAGGTTGGACAGGCTACATGTAGTATGAAGGCAGGTTCAAACTACTGGCTAGGCGTGTTCAAACTACTTGCTAGGGGTACTAATTCCTTCCCCTTTCGCTAAAGATTTCTAAGAGCATGATGTGCATTTAAGGGTGGCATGCTACAACCAACTGCCTCTACTGAACTGTGTCCCTACCAAGGCCATACTCGGGACACAACCTGGCCTCGGAGGGAGAAAAAAGAAAAATTGGAGGTAAGCCTGATGTAGGTTGAAAAATATGAGGGTTGAACTTCCTTTCGGAGCACTACCCTTAGATATTCAGATTGTTGCGCTGGGGCTTTTAGTCTTTATTTTTGGACCTACATTATTAAGGCACGCATATGACTAGATTTTGCATGATGTCTCGCGGGAAAACTGTACTATCACTCTTGCCATGTCTTTCTTTCTCATAATTTTTCTTCGATTGCCCTTCTTGGCTAGATATTGTTGTTTCGGATGACTGACATATCTAGAGGGGGGTGAATAGATCTACCCCTAATCTTAGCCAATTTAAAGCACTTAGAATGCGGAATTAAAATGCTACGGCTAACACAACCAATTTAACAAAATATCACTCAAGATTAAGAAACAGTCAACCAGATGAAGCTGTACTAGGTGGAGGTTGAAATCAGAATCTCCTCACACAAGGTTAAGTATTCTAGATAGGTGTAACCTACCGTTCGTACTAAACCTTTTGATATACAGCACTGGTTGAAAGTTCAAGCTTAAACGAAATATCAGGAATTCAGAAATTAGTAATGAGCATTCAACGAATTGCAATATAAGGAAGAAGAAGAGCACAATAAGATCACACACACTGCAAGAAGATTTTTAAGGTGGTTCGATCTCAATCTAGAGATCTACATCCACCCCTTACTCAATTAAGTAAGGCTTCTGCTGACACACAGCTTAAAAACCGCTGATCCAGAGCTTTGGGGAATAGATCCCTACAAAACAGCTTTGGGGAATAAATCCCAGACAACTGAGCCTCACAGCTTGCTCTGCTGAGCCTCACAGCTTGCTTCC
Source organism: Amorphophallus konjac (assembly GCA_022559845.1). Classification (NCBI taxonomy): domain Eukaryota; kingdom Viridiplantae; phylum Streptophyta; class Magnoliopsida; order Alismatales; family Araceae; genus Amorphophallus; species Amorphophallus konjac. The sequence goes on from CM040129.1 coordinate 29,730,922, forward strand.
AAGGAATTACTTCCTTGTCGCTGACAGAGCTTGCTAAATTGCTGACTGATAGCTTACAGAAATCGTTACGAATAGAAAATATCAAGAACAAAATCAAATGAAAAATACAAGACAATATGTAGCTCGCTTCGAGCAGAACGATGTCTGGATTTGATTCAGAGATCGAGACAAACAAGACTCCACTTACAGATCTCTTGAACGCTTACAGCTCTCAGAGTGTTCCTTCACTTTTTGATCCCATGTTTCTATCTTAGCTCCTCACTCCCAATCTTTTCTCTCTATTGAAATCAACTAAACTCTGGAGACTCTCAGACCCTCTCACTTCTTCCCTGTGCTTCCACTTTTTCTTCTTTTCTTCACTAATTACTTCTTACTTGTGTGTATCTTCTTCAGAATGATCAGGCCTCTATTTATAGCCTCACGAGCGCGTGGGAAACACATTCCCGCCCAAGGAGATTCGAACAGGTAGGCTGCTGGATGTCCACGTGTCAGGATATAAAGGTGAGCTATCCACGTGTCTGAATCTCCAGGCACGGCTCCATCTTGGATCATGTGCCTGTTTAAGTTGAAGACTTCAAGCCACGTGACCGTGCTAAGCGTAAGGCATGCTGCCTTTTACATATTTGATCATGGGTCCTTTAGTGACTTAAGTTCCTGTCAATCAGAACAAAGGCATTTTATCAAACACTTTGTCTGCATAGTTGGATATTCAATATGCATTGGCCTGGCTTCCTTGTTAAATTGCTTTGGCACTCACAGTATGGAAAGTCTTTATGGGCTAACCATATTAGAAGAAAATACTGTCATGGGCTTCATATCTCTGATTGCAAAACTCCTTTCCCAGTTGGCATCAAACAGTGTGACTTTGATAAAGCTAGATCAATTCTACTTACTGGATCCTGCAAGATCATTCAAAATGGGAATGCTACAAATTTCTTCAAAGATATCTGGTATAAAGACAAGGCACTGGTGGATTTATTTCCTTCACAAAGCAACACTCTTTCTGCTGACTGCTCAGTTAATACAGCATTAACAAATATTCAGCATCCAATCCGGGATCCTATAACAGACCTTCAACTACGGGAAGATATTCAAAAAATTTCTCTTCAGAATGGGGATGACATCCCTGTTTGATCATTTACCAATTCAGGAAATTACAGTATAAAATCCACTTATAGCTTTCTTAGAGAGCAGACTACATATTCTATATATAGCAAATTGTGGCAGCATAGACTTCCGCCCAGGGCTTCTCTATTATGTTGGAAACTTCTGCAGCAAGCTGTTCCTGTTGACAGTCGTGTTCAGTCAGTTGGCATTAATATGGTTTCTTACTGTGTTTGCTGTACATCCTCCCACTCTACTGAAGATGAAGACCATCGCTTTGTTCACAGTGATTTGGCAGTTTTTCTATGGAGCAGTTTTAGCCCTATGCTTGGAGTTTCTTGCCTAGAAGCCTCTACAATTAGAAATCGGCTGAGACTTTCCATCAACAGAGCCAATATCAGTAAACCTAAGGGCTTCATATCCTTGTTAGCTGCTCTCCTGATCACCTGGGAAATTTGGAAATATAGGTGCCAGGCCAAATTTGAAGGCTGTAGAATTAAACTCCATAATATCATTAATCATATCCTTGCTTATATTAATCAGATTGTCAGCCAGATCAAGTTTAAACATGGCCCAAGCTCCAAGTTGTGCAATACTTTACAAAATTTTGGCATTGTTATCAGATTTAGCAATCCAGTTTACTTCATTGTTATTTGGAATGCCCCTTCATATGATTATTCCCTTAATGTTGATGGAGCAAGCAAAGGTAACCCTGGACTATCCGGGGGAGGGGGATGTTTCAGAAATACACAAGGACATCTTTTGTTGGGTTTTTCGTACTTCTATGGCAAGGGATTCAACATGGTGGCTGAAGGACGTGCTCTTTTAGACGGCCTCCGTCTTGCCCAGTTGCACTCTATTCCAATTTCAGTCATTTACTCTGATTCAATGGTTCTCGTGGATTTGGTGAATAACAAGAGAACCCTACCATGGCCTCTTCTTCCATGGTGGAGCCAACTTCAACAACTAGTCTTATTATTCAATTGTCCCATCAAACACACATACAGAGAGGCAAATCAACTTGCCGACATGCTTGCCAACCATGCGGTCTCCATTGGGCACAACATGGAATTCTCCTCTTTCAAAGAGTTGCCCACTCTAGCTAAAGGATATGCTACTGCCGATGCCCTTTGTATTCCAAATTTTCGTCGGCGGCTTGTATAGAATCTTTTATTTTTTCTTGTAAATGCAGAGAGCCGGCCTCTCTCACTGATATTGTACATTCCCTCCTCTTCAGTAATAAAATAACACTAGTGGTTTGAAGGTGGAGTGAGAACATTCTTTTCCTTTGGAAGAGGGTGCACTCTCCCTTTGCTCCCACTAGATGTGTTTGATGAAAAAAAATATGCATTGGCCTATGAGACTTGAGTTATGACATAAGTGATAGAGCAGACTAAGATGCACAGACCTTATTTCAAATGATGCATGATATGCTCTGACCTGAAAGCATGCACAGACCTGGATGTCGCATGTGCATGGACCCTAGAGATGCACAAACTTGTGTATGCGTAGACCTTAGACTAAGCATTAACTCTAGATGTGCACAGACCCATGTTATGCATGTGCAGATGAAGATGTGACTGACCTATATGAATGAAAGCTTGAATGTGCACCGACCTATATGCATAAGACATGAATGTGCACTGACCTATATGAATGAAGTATTATGCATGTGCACCGACCTAATGTAGCAAAAGGCATGTGCACCGGCCTTATGTAATAAAAGACATGTGCACCGACCTTATGTAATAAAAGACATGATAGCCAATCATCAAAATAATGACCATAATGCTTTGTGACCAATATCAAAATTTAGCACAGTATATACTATTGTCAGCATCAAAACACATTAAATTCAGAGGATCATAAATCAGAGAAGACAAAACATTCTTCCCCATAAACTCCCCTCAACATTCTCCCCCTTTTTGATGATGGCAATTCCTTATAAATTTTGATGGCAACACTAGATGATGGCAATACTAGATGCAAAAAATGCAGCTATCTCTCTGCAGACTCCCCTTTTGCCAAACAATCCTTACTACTGTAGCTATGCAGACAAGAATCATCAAAACAAACCATTTCTCCCCCTTTACCATTAGCAAAAAGAATGATTAGGAGGCAAAAATTGAAGGAGTTGAAAGTATGATGAAGATGAAATCTGATTGGCAAACTTAATTATCTTTCATTAATAAAGTAGACTTAGCACAGAAACTTCAAGTATAAGATTTCATATAATGCAGCCTTGAAAATATGGTGGATTAAAAATGATGAAGGTTAGAGAATAAGTACTACATCCTTTTAAAGAAAATTGTTGTTTGAACTCTTTTAATAGCAATAAACCAGACTGACATATAGCATATCAGATTTTACCTTACTTCATCTTATACATCAAAATTTCAAAGAGTTTCTTAGGAGAGACCAGACCATGTATTGAGACTAAACAAAATTCACTGTTCTGAAAGTATCTACTGGGCTATAGCAAAAAAAATTCTGTTCATATTCTCACAAAATTTAGAACATTCAAGTAGAATCCATACCTTTTTACATAAGGGTATGCGTTTATCAGACGCCAATACCCCTAGTTACTTAGTAGGATTTACTATTCTGTTTCAGGTTTAGTTGTCACTTTTTTGCATGAGGGTACACGTTTATCAGACGCCAGTACCCCTAGTTACTCAGTGAAACTAACCTTTTAATTTTTCAAACAGAGTTAGCCAAGAAGCTTCATGACATAGGTTCACATGATCTTTGATAGAGAACCCAGTTTCTCAGCGCATTTGGCCATTGCTCTGCCATCAGCAAATTTGAGTATTCATTTTAATACAACTGTCCATTTAATTTTCAGAGAGAGTTGTTTAAAAATAATACACATTTCTGAGGTTCTCAACCAAGTTATCCTGAAACTAGATGCTTTCAGTTTCTGAAAGGCCCCATTAGACATGACATGATCAAAATGGTTGAGATCTATTAAAGAGTCATCATCAGATTCTTTTCATTGAATTTGGTCTTAACTCTCTAAAGGTTATTAATTTTAAACCATCAGCTCATTCATGAAACACTACTACTTCTTATAAGAGAAGTCTTCTGACTTTAGCAGCTTAGGTTAATGAATGAACTATAAGTTTGTCATTTATTCAGATGATCAAGAGGAATATCAGTGCTTGATGTCAATGGATGGAAATAGATGAGAAAAAGTCAGATAATTTTGAGATCAAGCAAGAATTTTCAGGTGGTCAAGAGGACATGTTTAGAATAGACAGAATGTGTTCAACAAAGAGTCAACATTGGATGTCGACATTATTCAGAACCTGAACTGATGATTTGTTCTTCCACCAAACTTATTTTGAACTTCCCATATCAAAATGTATGAAATGATATGAATGAAATCACATGTGTGAACCCTTTCTATATGCTCTAAACACAAAGCTAATGAATATGAATCATCAAGGATGATATGAAAATGCACAAACTCTCCCTGACTGTATACATAAGTTTTCAGATATGTATGAAAAATGCCATGTCATATTCTAGATATATGAAATGTTGACCCATGGTACAAGGTAGAGTACAGAGGTCCAAGGGACCACCATCACGCATGATGTGGGTTTCAACAGACATAATCTGTCCTTCTCCTAGCGTACCATTTAATATACCAATGGGTCAACCATGAAATGCAGTACATAGCTATGCAATGACAGTCACTGAAGTTATAGCATTTATTATTATTCATAAAACATAGAATACCAAGTGATAATGCAAATCAGAACAAGCATTCAAGCTGATAATTTACAAAGACCAAGTTCTCTCCATAAAAATTTAAACCTTTCATTGTCAAGAGACTTGGTGAATATATCAGCAATTTACTTTTCAGATGCAACGAACTCTAATTCAATTTACTTTTTACTTACTTCATCTCTAAGAAAATGGTGTTTTATTTCAATGTGCTTAGTCCGTGAGTGGTGAACTAATTTTTAGTAAGGGAAATAGCACTGGTGTTATCACATAGAATTGTAATACAATCAAGATTGATATGATAGTCAATAAGCTGGTGTTTAATCTAGAGGACTTGGCCTGCACAGTTTTCTGCTGCCATATATTCTACCTCAGCAGTGGACAAGGCAATAGTATGTTATTTCATGGATACCCAAGTCACTACACAAGCACCTAGATATTGACAATATCCACTAGTACTTTTCCTATCTATCCTACACCCAGCATAGTCTGCATCAGTGTAAGTTATGAGATCTTATTTACACCTAGCAGGATACCATAAACCTAAGTCTAGGGTGCTAGACAAATACCTAAATATCCTTTTCACAGCTTTTAAGTGTGACTCCTTAGGACAAGCTTAAAAATAAGCACACAAACACACTAAAAACTGAATATCAGGATGAGATGCAGTAAGATATAACAAGGATCCTATCATACCTCTGTAAAGTTTGGTGTCTACCAATTTACCTTCAGGGTCAACATCAAGACTGGTTGAAGTACCCATTGGTGTAGTGATAGCCTTGAGGTTTTCTAGCTTGAATTTCTTCAACATATCCTTGATATATTTTAAGGAGTCATTTTTGTAGAAGGTCTTACCAGGGCTCTATTAATGATGTAACATGAAGTGTTAATAGCCTCAGCCCAAAACCTTCTAGGCAAGTTCCCTTCTACCAACATAGTTCTAGCCATCTCTACTAGGGTTCGGTTCCTCCTTTCTACTACTCCATTCTGCTCTGGAGTTCTTGGTGAGGAGAACCTGTGATTGATGTCATTCTCCCTGCAGAAATCATCAAATTATGAGTTTACAAACTCACCACCATGGTCAGACAAAATATGTAAAATAACATGCTCACTGGACTGTTTTATTCTATGAAAGAACTCCTGAAATTCTCCAAATGCTTCATTCTTGTTAGAAAAGTAGTATACCCAAGTAAATCTATAAAAGTCATCAACTAACACAAAATCACATCTTTTTCCAGATAAGGTAACTGATCTAGTGGGTCCAAATAAATCCATATGAATTAGCTCATAAGGTTTAGAAGATATATTTTCAGTTCTGGACTTAAATGACTTTCTGGTTTGTTTACATAGGGTGCATGCTTCACAAATTTTATTATCATTTTTGAATGATAATTCAGATGTCCTTTTACCATGCAATGCGTGTTCAATTTATGAAGCACACCATAGCTGGCATGACCTAGCCTACGATGCCACAGGTGGGCTAAGTCATCCTTATTGACAGTGAGACATAAATTAGTGTGTTCTACATCATCTAAGTCTATCATATAGATGTTGTTGATTCTCTTACTAGTAAATTTGATAGATTCAGAATTTGGTTCAAAAATTATGCATGGAAGAGAATCAAAAATAACTTTATGGCCTTTATCACAAAGTTGACTAATACTTAGCAGATTATATGCTAGCCCATCTACTAAAAGAACAAAGCAAGAGGAGCACTTACCAACTTTTCATGACCCAATGATTCTACCTTTTGTATTACCTATAAATGTTACCTGACCTGCATCTTTCTCTACCAACATACAGAATTTGCCTGTATCTCTGGTCATGTGCCTGGAGCAGCCGTTGTCAAGATACCATCTATTATGATTGGCTGCCAGGCATACCTGCAAACAAGATCAAGGGGAAAAATTTGGAACCCAAAAGTGTTTGGGTCCCATAACAACAGTTATATCATGTAGGCTGGATAGGAGGTGTTTTGGAATCCACAATTATTTTGGTGTCTTTACTAAATTTGTGGATTTCTTGTCATTCAACTTATTCTGCTTTTTCTTGTCATTTTTAATCATTGAATTTTTTTTTTGAGGTGTGACATTCTTCTTCTTAATTTCATTTTGATATCTTCTCTCCCAATGACCAGTCCAATGGGCATTGGGAACAATGTATGCATTGTAGAGCCTAGACTTATCAGACATGGAATGAATAAAATCATAAGAGTTATGGCTTCTAAAATTTCTGTGCCTAGGTTGCACATAGGAGTTCCAAGGGTAAGGTCAATACATAGTAGTAGCATATGAATTCTGAAAGTTATGTTGCATTGACCTTATGTAGGGGTTGCCTTGACCTCTTCTATCAGAATTTTGGTGATAGGAATTATGAAATACAGGATAGGTAGAAGCACTATGGTAGTAGCTTGGACTTTCCTGTTGAGACATGATTGATTTGGCCTTGGGATTTCCTCGGACTCTAGCCTTATGAGCCTGACCCCTAACCTGTCCCTTGGTATGAGGTGTAGTTTTATATGAGCATGATTTCCTAGATACCTCTATTTTCCCTTTGCCCTTGTCCTTGGCACTGTTCCTAATTTTCTCAATGATTTTCACTGCCTTTTTATTCTGATTCTCTCCAGAAGTCATTTTTATTAAAGGTTGTGATGTTCCCTTTTCAGCCACAAATGAGATAGTCCTTACATCAAACCTTTTCTTGTTTGTTGGGTTAAAACCCAAACCTTCTCTTCTGAAGTTCATTTTTTTTCCAAGATGGCATTCATATTATCTGTTCCTTGTGTCATGCCCTCAAGGGAACTTTGTTTTTCCTTATTCTCCTTTTCTAAATTCTCAATAGATCTTTTCAGTTCTTCATTTACACCATTGACAGGTTCGTATTTTTCAGTAGCTATCCTAGTTTCTTCCTTAATTTTTTGCATTTTTATTTTGATTTCATCAATGGTGTTTTTCAAATTCTCATTTTAACTCTTAGATCAATCAAGATAATTTTATTAGATTCAGCTTCATCAAGAGAGTTTTTCAGTTGCTAGACATGCAAGTTTATCAGATAAAGATGTATCATTAACTAATGAATTTACTTTCCTTTTCAAATGTCTATCCTCCCTACGCATGTCTTCATATTTTTCAAGTATTTCAGCATATGCTTCTTCCCAATCACTAAGTGTAAAATTGTCAAATGGGGAAGTTACCTCAATGTCATCTTCATTGACTTCATTATCCTTGGCCATCAAACATAGCCGCTCATCTTTCTCACTGCCAGAGGAGCTGCTCTGACTTTCTTCTTCTTCATCGCTCTAGGTGCTTACCATGGCCTTTGTCTTCTTCTTTTTCAACCTGGGATGTTTGTTTCTCAATTCAGGACAATCTGTCTTGAGATGTCCTGCTTTCCTACAGTTATAACATACAATGATGTCAGATTTCTTGGCAGTTTCAGGTTTAGACTTTGACTGCCTTTCCTCAGAAAAATATTTTCTCCTAAACCCCTTTCCTTCCTTTCTAAGGAACTTTTTAAAATTCCTAGTGAACATGGCGAATTGCCTTGATCTTCATCAGAACTGCTAGAGCTATGCTCACTACATGACCCTTTGTTACTAGTAATAACTTTAAGAGTCAGGGCTTTCTTTCTCTTCTCAGATTCATCAACCATTTTAAGGTTCAACTCATATGTCATGAGAGAACCGATGAGCTCATCTACTGAAGTGGTGGCTAGGTTCTTGAATTCCTCCATGACAGTGGCCTTAGTGTGCCAAATAGGTGTTAGGGACCTTAGTATCTTTCTGACCAGCTCGTACTCACTATAAGTTTTTTTCAGACTTCTTAAACTATTGGTAATCACATTCAGACGAGGATACATCTTAGAGATGGACTCATCAGGCTTCATATTGAAAGTCTCATATTCAGAAACGTACATGTTGACTTTAGTCTCCCTAACTTGAGAAGTCCCTTCATAGATCACCTCCAATTTATCCCACATCTCCTTAGCTGTAGAATAGGAAGAGACTTTTGAGAATTCAGTGGGATGAAGAGCACACTGCATGGCATTTACAACACTCCAGTTTAAAGTAGATCTATGAATATGCTCTTTGGTCCAGACCTCTTCATCCTCAGGTAGTTCGAAGGGGCCTTTGCTAAATTCCTTCCAAATTTCATAGTCCTTAGCTCTAAGGAAAACTTGCATACGACTCCTTTAATAAGTGTAATTGGATCCATCAAAATATGGAGGCTTAGTAGTAGAGCGACCTTCAGCTGTTAACCCTCTAACATCCATTTGCTAATCTCTCCGGGATGTAAAGCCCTAGAAGGAGAGTTAGGCTCTGATACCAATTGTTGTTTCGGATGACTAACAGATCTAGAGGGGGGGTGAATAGATCTACCCCTAATTAGCCAATTTAAAGCACTTAGAATGCGGAATTAAAATGCTACAGCTAACACAACCAATTTAACGAAATATCACTCAAGATTAAGAAACAGTTAACCAGATGAAGCTGTACTAGGTGGAGGTTGGAATCAGAATCTCTTCACACAAGGTTAAGTATTCCAGATAGGTGTGACCTATCGTTCAGACTCAACCTTTTGATATACAGCACTAGTTGAAAGTTCAAGCTTAAACGGAATATCAGGAATTCAGGAATCAGTAATGAGCATTCAATGAATTGCAATATAAGGAATAAGAAGAGCACAATAAGATCACACGCACTGCAAGAATGTTTTTAAGGTGGTTCGATCTCAATCCAGAGATCTACATCCACCCCTTACTCAATTGAGTAAGGCTTCTGCTGACACATAGCTTAAAAATCGCTGATCCACAACTTTGGGGAATAGATCCCTACAACCCGCTGATCCACAGCTTTGGGGAATAGATCCTAGACAGTTGAGCCTCACAGCTTGCTCTGCTGAGCCTCACAACTTGCTTTCAAGGAATTACTTCCTTGCCGCTGACACACAGCTTGAAAAACTACTGACTCACAGCTTACAAAAATCGTTGCGAATAGAAAATGTCAAGAACAAAATCAAATGAAAAATGCAAGACAATCTATAGCTCGCTTCGAGCAGTACGATGTCTGGATTTGATCCAGAGATCGAGACAAACAAGACTCCACTTACAGATCTCTTGAAAGCTCAGAGCTCTCAGAGTGTTCCTTCACTTTCCGATCACCTGTTTCTATCTCAGCTCTTCACTCTCAATCTTTTCTCTCTACTGAAATCAACTGAACTCTGGAGACTCTCAGACCCTCTTGCTTCTTCCCTGTGCTTCCTCTTTTTCTTCTTTTATTCACTAATTTCTTCTTACTTGTGTGTATCTTCTTCAGATTGATCAGGCCTCTATTTATAGCCTCACGAGCGCATGGGAAACACGTTCTTACCCAAGGAGATTCGAACATGTAGGCTACTGGATGTCGACGTGTCAGGATATAAAGGTGAGCTGTCCACGTGTCTGAATCTCCAGGCACGGCTCCATCTTGGATCATGTGCCCGTTTAAGTTTAAGACTTCAAGCCACGTCACCGTGCTAAGCGTAGCTCCATCTTGGATCATGTGCCCGTTTAAGTTTAAGACTTCGAGCCACGTCACCGTGCTAAGCGTAAGGCATGCTGCCTTTTACATATTTGATCATGGGTCTCTTAGTGACTTAAGTTCCTGCCAATCAGAACAAAGGCATTTTATCAAACACTTTGTCAGCGTAGATGGATATTCAATATGCATTGGTCTATGAGACTTGAGTTATGACATAAGTGATAGAGCAGACTAAGATGCACATACCTTTTTTCAAATTGGGCATGATATGCTCTGACCTGAAAGCGTGCACAGACCTGGATGTCGCATGTGCATGGACCCTAGAGATGCACAAACTTGTATATGCGTAGACCTTAGACTAAGCATTAACTCCGGATGTGCACAGACCCATGCTATGCATGTGCAGATGAAGATGTGCACTGACCTATATGAATGAAAGCTTGAATGTGCACCGACCTATATGCATAAGATATGAATGTGCACTGACCTATATGAATGAAGTATTATGCATGTGCATCGACCTTATGTAGCAAAAGGCATGTGTATCGACCTTATGTAACAAAAGGCATGTGCACCAACCTTATGTAATAAAAGACTTGTGCACCGACCTTATGTAATAAAAGACATGATAGCCAACCATCAAAATAATGACCATAATGCATTGTTACCAATATCAAAATTTAGCACAGTATATACTATTGTCATCATCAAAACACATTAAATTCAGAGGATCATAAATCAGAAAAGACAAAACATTCTTCCCCACAAACTCCCGTCAACAGATTTTGCATGATGTCTCGCATACTTTTGGTAAGTCATGGAGACTGCCCCCTATTTGAGACCTCCTCTTGTTGGGAAGTGCCTAGGTATGTCATCTTACCCGTTCCACCTCTTGCCCCTACACTTGGCCAAGTAGAGAAGAGAAAAGACCTTCGTGCATACCCAAGATATGGCCAAAGCAGCAATGGTGTCCTTCAAGGAGTTAGCTATAGTTTGCCATGTAGTGTGTAAGGGCCATACTCAAAGTCACCCTTAATGACCGCGGAGGAAATTTTGGATTCCCAACGCTGAGTTATCACCATCCTAGGTCTTGTAGAAGCGACAAATTTACTTGGTTCAACTTAACCTAACAGGACTTGGACCACTCAATTATATTAAAGATACCGCGTTTGTGATGTTGTGTATAGATGATGGTAATAGAGAAAATGAAAGCATGTTCTTACATCTTTAAAAGTACCTTGCAATCCAACGACGTGGAAGAAGTTGCCTATAGCGACCTTGATCATCATGAGCTTCATGTTCCTCGCTTGACAGGGCCAGATGAGGGATAGAAGGATAGCAAAGATTTGAGGTTTCTTAACTTGGCAGAGCGGTAGACAAGACTATACAAAGATGAAGAATGAAGAAAGGAAAAGAGGTGAGAGCTAGAACTCCTTCGTGAGAGTGTAGAAACCTTGATAACATGGAATGGTCTATAGAAAAAATAGAGGAAAATGAGACTAGGGAGGATTAAAGCCTCGGAAACAACAAGAGAAAGGGCGGAGGCCCCGATTGGGTGATAGAGAAGGGATTGAAGAACAATGGTTTGGAGATTGCACAAGAAAAGAAAGAGAATGATCAGAAAGAAGGGTAGAGGAATCAAGTGATTGAGCAAAGTTCAGAGGTTCCAGATGAAGAGAATGTAATGGAGATTTAAGGCTAGAAAAATCTAGAGGTTTCAGATGTAGAGAGAAAGAACCAGATGAAGACTTAGCATTGAAAAGATGGGAAAAATGACCCAGAGAGTTCGGAGGAAGATGAGAGGAATGGGGGTTCGTGGACCCAAGAAGAGAGGAGGAGATTGATGGCATGAGGTGAGAAGTAGGGAGGTGTTGACATACAAAAATTGAATATTACAATATACCACAACATGTTATAAGTTGTGGGAAACAAAAGTGCACTGCCAAGATGTCGACCCTAACGACTCGGTAACAAAGAAATACAAAAAAAGAGGGTCCAGATGACCAAACCTCAAGGATGCCCCTCATATGACATCAACTCGCGTCCCAATGGACAAATTAAAATTATAGGAAGCCAAAGCATTCCAGAACAATATACTACTGTAGACTTAACTATGAGGACTTAGTGACAAACAATACAAAGATGGGCTCAAGACACTCGAGCTCTGAAAAAGACTGGTTGCATTATCGTAATAATCAAGTGGTGCTGAACCACCATAAACTTACATCTCGAGGGATGAATTAAACATAAAAAAATCAAGGGACTCCAAGTGACTCCTGAAGACATTGGCCACAGACCGGATTGTGGAAATCTGGGCATTAGAAGAAGAAGAAAAGGAAAAGAGCAAAGGAAGAACAAAAAGGAAAAGAAAGGATAAAAGAAAAAAGAAGAAAAGGAGTGAGGGGTGTACCGGCAGTGGGTCATCGCCCTTCCGTCAGCCTTGAAATGGCAGTTTTGCAAGGCTTTCGTCTGGCAGCCCTTGCAAGGCCATCATCCGGTAGCACCTGCCAACCTCGAATCGACATCGTGTGAGTTGCTTAACCAGCAGCGCCTGGGCTGCTGAATCGGTAGCATCCTCAGCCCCCATCGGGCAGTGATAGAATGCTCATATGGTAGCCCTAAAATGATAGCACTTTCAACCCTCATCCGATAGCCCCTGAGATGCTGAACCGGTTGTGTCTGAGCTGCCCAACCGACAGCACCTGCCTTCCTCATCTGGCAACTCTTTACGGCCCTGGACAGACAGCATCCGAAGCCCAACTTGAGGCTACACCCGACATCCCGTCAAGGTCCATCCAGCAGCAATGGAACCCCCATCCGGCAGCGACGGAACCTCCATCGGGCCGCTTAGTAGAGGCCCCACGTCCACCTCTCCTTCGCCCCTATATAAAGGGAGGGATGTAGTGAAAGAAAAAAAATAAAGAAGAGACATAAGAGAGACAACATAGAAGATAGAGACCACACGGGAGAGGAATACACAAGAGAATAGAAGAGAAAAAAAGAGAGCAACCTCATGCGGGCTTGAAGAGAAAAGGGGAGACCCACATAGTCTTCCGAAGGAATTCCCTACCTCTGCACTCACAGAGTGAGAGAGAAAGAAAAGAATAGAGTGAAAGAGAGAAGAGAGAAGTAAGGAAGGGGGGAGAGCGGAGTCAATGCTCCTTCTCTCCCCCTCCTTGCATTTTATTTCTTTTTCTACGATGTATCTTTTGTTTTCTTCCTTTGCTTTGTCGCAGTGGATGAATGAAATGAAAAGGTTCCCAAATGGGATGTGTTTGCACCGTGTGTTCTCGTTACTTCGTTTGGGCATACTCTCTTTAATTTTCTCCTATTATTCCCTTCCTTTCTTTTCTGTTTACCATGGTTACCCCTTAGGGAGAATCTGAATATAAGGAACGATCTGGGGGAGGGAGATGGGTACATCTTCGAAGAGATTTAGACTCAGAGTTTATCTAGTGCCGTGGATATGACCCCGAGCCTTAAACCTTGAGGGTCACTCTATTAGAGTCCTCACTAACATTGTACTTCACCTCCCCACCCCGTTCCTCATAGGAATGAAATAACATGTTCCTTCTCGATACCATGTTTGTCTCCATCTCATCTTTTGTATTGACGATCCGGCAGGTTCCTAGTGCACCGTTGCTTCTGAATGACTATTCCCTTTTAGCTACTGCCCCCCTACATTCCCCTATTTTCTTCCTATGAGCGTGGGATGGCATCCCCACTTCTGCTTTACTATCGTTTAATGAACTGGCAGCTACTATGTCGTTCTCTCTTTTTTGCTCTCAAGCGAACCGGCGGCTCCCACAGAGTCCCATCTTTACCCCATTCCTACTACGATAGGGCCGGATGTTTTTCCCCATCCATCAAGTCATCGTGCCCCCTTTTTCACCACTGTTAAAGGGAAATGGCAACTTTTGTTGTTCCTTTCCTATCTCCTATTACAGTTTGATCTGGCAGCACCTGTTGAAGTGATCCGACATCACCTGTTGACCGGTTTGGCAGTTGCCTCCTCCTCCTCCTTCTTATTCCTCTATAGGATGGTGATCTGGCACCATCCTTCTCCTCCTTCACATGATATGGCAGCCCTCCCCTCAAGGCGACCTCTCTTGGCAAATGCCCTTACCTCACATGAATCGGTGGCCTCTTGCAAATCGATACGCCAGCCCCTCTCAACCTGATTCGACGGCCGTCTACCGCAACCACTCATCTGGCAGCCCCCACGTAGTTGATCTAGCCGCCCCTATATGGCTGACCATCAGCCTCTAAGTAGTTGATCTGGTAGCCCACATATGCGTCATACAATAGCCCCTCTCCTCCTCTTGCTTTGCCAATTGATGTGGTATTTAACACCCCCCCCTGTTCACCCTCATTTCGCTCATCATGAGCCGTACGGAAACCCCCCTTTCAACATGAGCAGGCAAACTCACTATTCACTCATTCCTTCATTCCTTCTACAATTAATATGGTGCGGGGACAATTGTGGATGTTGCCGCTTTTGTATGCATCCGTCTAATTCAGGGACCACCTCAGATTTTTTTAGATGTGCACCCGTTTCGCTCATCGCAGAATGCCTTTGGTCTAGGGGAGATGCTGCTGAAATTTCACTAGAAATCCAATCAATAAATAAGTAAGTGGATAAATAATCGCAACCATAAATAATAATAATAATAACAATAGTAATAAAGAATAAAAGATATATACATATATATATATATAATGATAACCAAAGAAGATTATGGGAATAAATAATAATGACCAAAAATAACAAGAGAACATCAAAAGCTCCTATTATAGGTCAGGGCCGAGCCCCTTGAGGTTTTCCCCTATCATGATCGAACCTGACCTAGCTACAAGCCAACAATCTTTCGGATTGGATCCGCCCCTACCCGTTTTTGTCCCCAAATGTTAAATCATGCCGCATCTTCGGCAAACATTTATTTAAAGAATCATTCTCTAACACTGTTGTGCTTTGACCCAGAACGATTTTTGAATTAAGGGAAAAAATGTATAAGCAATGTTTACGCAAAACGGTTGGAGTACTTCCACCCTTAGCATGGAGTGCCTCTACACATTTACCTTTAGTATGTTTCCTTTTATTCACTAATTCAAACTTCAGGATATAGGGCCCTTCCTCCTGGCGATTAATCAATGGTTTTCTCCCCTTTGGGGAGATGTAATTAATGTCGTGGCCTTTATGACACGGCGGGTTTCAGTCCCGACTTGACACCCATTATCGTCTGTTTGGTCAGACGACGTGGGCATTAGTAACTCCATGCCACTCCGATCTTTGGAGTCCTAACAAACGGTCATGTTGTGACTGGCACGCCTGTGCACAACAACAAATGGAGTAAATAAATGAAATCAAATAAATAAATAATGTTCCCACAAGTCTAGCACGCTCAGTGGGAATACTAATCTCCCTTCATCTCCTTGTCTGGACCAAGGGCCCCATAGCCTCTTTCTGAGGTTCTAACTGTCTAGTCTGAATTGCAGGTCATACCCTGATAATTCCAATTGCTATCACGTTCGAACTGCTTGTCATCAACAACCACGCCAGGTATGGCTACCTGGCGGTGCATTCAGATTCGACGAGTTTCCCCCAGTGGTGGGCTTCCCCAACTTCTTGGGGGTAGCCTTCGTGGATTTGCTGACCGCAGAAGTTGCCGAGCCTGTACATGTCAACGAACCGGTTACCCCGAGAATTACTGTTCCATTTTTCGGATCATTGCAGGGTAGGGTTGCGCCAAGTTCTGCTAATGGCATGACTCCTAAGATGGTTGGTTACCACATGCATCATGCAGGCCATAGCGCCAACTCAACTAACAAGAGGCCGGCACCTCACCAGAGGAGATCACGAACGAACATCGCCATTGCTTCACCTAGAGGCCATCTTTCTGCTTCTGGCAAGTTCATCCTCATTGGGAATGTAAGGATTCTGTTGTGTCCCAGGTTTTGATGATAGCAACCATGACTCATTGGTGAGCCCATATGGCTATTGCTGATGTCAACTAAACACCACTTTTCAATTGTGCATAGAGAACATGTTGATTCAGGTTCAGTGAGGAAACTCAAAAAGTCACTTCAGCAGAGCAGATGACAAAGCTTCTAAAATTCAGTCGAGCTTCTAAATTCAACAAAGCCAGATTCCCCTGCAGACCACAAGTCTCCTCAAACTCACTCATCAAGATCAAACAATTCTATTAGTTCTATTTTTCCATGCAGAACACAAGTCACTAATTCATATGAGGACCCAAGCAAATAGTCCTTTATGTAGAACCCAAGTCAACTAAGCTTTTATGCATATCAGCATGCATTCAATCACCAGATAGGATGATACAAGAAAGTGTGAGGTAACATGACCTTAGTCTTGCAGAAGTACTCAAGCCCAAGTCAGTTCCACAGATGGTCTGAACTCATACTGCCCATTTCAGTCCAGTAGGTGATAAGTTCAGTCCAGTTTAGCTATAAAATCACTTGATTTATTCATCTCTTAGGTTGACTGCACAAGGTGCAAATTATGGAAAATTCAGTCAACCGAAGCATCACACAAGTCCATAGACTTGTCTACGGAGTAGCAGATTCAGTTTGACTACCAGTAGAATTCAGATGACATAAAGCCTTTGTATTCAAGTCTAGTTCATCAGAGTATAGAATTTCAAATGGAATTCAGAAGAACAAGTTAAGGTGACAAAATGACAAGTTTCAGACCATGGGGTCGACCCCATCAAACCATGGAGTAGACGTAGCAAAGCTAATATGACAAAATGACAAACATCAGACCATGGAGTCGATGCAGCCAAGACTAACATGACTATATGCATCGACTCAGTTGAGGTTGTTCCAAGGCACTTGTGTTCAAGTCCTTCAGCCATCAGATCTTGAAGAATTCAGTTGGAGAAGCAATGTACTTTAAGTGTTCGATGAAATGCATGTCTTCCGAAGTCAGTCAAACTTAAAAGTCATAGTGTTTGATGAAATGCCAAGCTCACTGCCTTTATGCAGTCCATAAGTATATGAAGGAAGAAAGAAGTCAGCAGACTTCAGTCTCATACAAGCACATGAAGGCAGCAGATAAGTTTAAACTAGCTAAAGTCAAGATTCAAATACATCAGTTTAGCAGCAATAGTACTTCAGCAAACAAGCCAGCAGAAAAGCACAGTTTAGTTTTTGCAACTTAAGTTCAACAACAGTAGCAAAAGTTCTTCAGTCCAGCAACATGAATAAATCAATGTACTTCAACCATTGTAACATCAGTAAAACTGGTATGTAGTAGATGTGTTTGCGAATTTCCCACAAAGCCCTGCAACAGAACTTAGCCAAAGTCGGTCGACCGAAAGTCCCAGAGTGGTCAGCAACTAGAAGCCTGCAACATCAGGTCGAGCTGCGCTTACAAGAGGTCGACCTATATATGTCTAATTCGTTAGAACGTCTAGACAGCGTGTCATCACATGTTAGGGCTTAGTGAATCAGGTGACTTCGAAGCCCAATCATTATAACAGATCCCTTGGACACCTGGGATGCTTCTAGAAGGGAATATTCTCTGGGACAAGTGGGTCAATGGTATTTTACTCTAGAGATTTTGTTATTTTTCACACTTTGGGGTTATTTTCTGTCTATATATCTGAGCCTTCTCCGAAGTGAAGAGGGCGGCTCCAATAGAGGGACTGCGTGGGTTATTGGAGAGCCACTGGATGGAGAAGTCCAAAGAAGGATCTGAATGAGGTTTGGAGAGAAGATGAAGAAGGAAGGAGAAAGAGTTTGAGAGCCTACTTCAGAAAAATTGCAGAGCAGTGTGAGAGTAGAGAAGAGAAAAATAGGAGAGACAAGGGAAGCAAGGAGAGGCAGCCAGTTTTGATATGAAGAAACTGAGGAGTCTTGAGAGCCTGAAGAACATGAGATTTGAGAAAGGCAAGCTCCTAGTTCAGATCTGAAGTAGAGGAGAGCTACTACCAATTCCTGGTGCTGAGAAGATCTTCCTCCCACTGCCATTGCTAGTGCTACGATGTCCATCTACTGCTGAAGCTGAGAAGGAGAAGAAGACCTCCCTTCAAAGAAGATCGCTTGCTACAAGTTGTTTCGATCGTTACAGTTCAGAAGCTTATTTGAACAGGGGATCGGATACGGGCTTTAGTGAAGAGATCTCTTATTCCATCCCTACTAGTTCTTGTAGCAGCATTTATGTTCTATTGCTTTCTTTCTTTGTTATTTTCATTTCCGAACATTTTCAATGTTGTTTGGACTCGATCTGGCTTAGGGAACCAGATCAAAGTGTGCTTTGGCCTTGTGTGCCTTCATGCTATTTGACAGCGGTCCCTTTAGAGGATTTGTTCCTCTCAAGCTGTGGGTTAGAAAATTCAGAGGATTTGTTCCTCTCAAGCTGTGGGTCAGCGGATTCAAGGATTTATTCCCTTAAGCTATGAGTCAGTGGAGGTCAAGCTGTGTGTCAGCAGTGAAGCCTCTCTCGGTTGAGTGAGGGGTGGACGTAGGTCTGCGAGTTGCAGACTAAACCACCTTAAAATCCTATGTGCAGTGGGTTGTTCTTTGTGTGACTGTTCATATCTTCTTTCACCCTTTCATAGGATGGCTTGCTCACAAACATGTCTTCTTGATTTACTTTGTTTCAGTATCTATCTGATCAGATAGCATATTAGTCTGTGGTGTGATATTTCTGGTTTAGATTAAGTCATCTTGTGTTCAACTCTAAGTTCTTTCTGTTTTAGCAACGTTTAGTTATCTTGTTAGGTTAGAATTGTTCTTATAGCATACATGTCATTGGCAGAGTTGGTTTGAGGGGCATCTTGCTTATTGTCTCAAATCATTTCAATTGGGGATAGTTTTGCCATAGGATCTATTCACCTCCCTCTAGATCTAATTGCCCACCCAACAATTGGTATAAGAGCGGGCTTTTCTGACATATACAAATCTAACAATCTACAGAAAAATTTTGGTGTACTGGTGCGCTCCTGATTAATGGATAAACTCCCCAAGTTAGTGTCAATGATGTCTTTGCCTGTCTTTGTTGGTTTTAATTTTACCACATGGTTAGGTAAGTTGTGTAGTTTCATTATTAGTATTGATCTAGGTTTATGGAGTCTAATCTCCCATGGGCCATATGAATTGCCTCTAGATCAGACCACGTGGTTTGATGACGACCAACTGAAGAACCGTGAGAATCTCACAGTTCTTGATATAGTGAAGGCAGCAGTTGACCCTAACATGTTTCCCTCTCTTTCTAATTGTAGTTCAGCCAAGGAGATATTAGAGTGTTTGCTAACAATTCATGAGAAGGAGGTGGAACCCAGGTGCATGATGGCCAACAGTAGTGATCACATAAGTAGGGAGAATGAAGAGGTAACTTCCAAATATGATGAGATCTGCTTTGATGATTTGATAGAAGCATATGATGAACTGTTAAAAAAATACAAGAAAATGACATCTGAAAATAAAAAATTAAGAAAGGAGATTGATCAGAATATAAGTAATTTCCCCTATGAAAAATGTTCACATCTTGAGGAATTAAATGAATGCCTTTCTTTTGATGTTGAAGTTCATAAAGAAAAAATTGCCTCATTGAGAAATGAAAATAAAGAGCTTCTGGCCAATATTTCTGAACTCCAACAAACAGAAATTGCTTACAAAGAAACACTAAACTCAATGGCCATAGATCAAGTTCTAGTTGATGAACTGATTCAAAATGCAGAACTTGTTAAAGAAATTGAAAAACTGAAGGTATTAAATAGTGCCACGTCTGAGAGACTTATGGCTCTTGAAAAGGGAAAATGCATTTTGGATGGAAATGAATCTAAAAATATGTAGAAATTGAAATAGGAAATAGCAAGCTTGAAAAGTATGAATGACATATTGCATCAGCAAATTATTTCATGTAAGGAAGACATAGCAAGCTATGAACTCCATATTTCATCACTTCAATCTGAAATTCATGATCTGAATGATTCCCTGTCAAGATTTGTTGAAGGGAAAAAAATTGGATAAACTTTTGGGAGTTAAGGTCAACTTCCAAAAGGAAGGGCTTGGCTATAGCGCAGTGAACAAGAAATCATTTGAAAATAAATTACATACCTCATTTGTTAATGCTTCAGATGTTTCTGGCACATTTAAGAAACTTTCTCCTGTTCAACAATTGAAAACCCGTAAAATCATGTGTGAGCAAAAGAAATCTATAAAAAGGAAATCCCAAATTGGTGCTGCTAGTACCCCTGTGCATGCTAAGCACAATTGTGTTTCATATACACATGCAGATAGAAAGGAGCTCAAATTTTCATGTTTTTACTATGGAAGGAATGATCATTTGATACATGACAGCCCTATCATGAAATTTGATGATTTAAGAGCATGCAATAAAAAGAATGGTTTCAAAAGCTCAAGAAGATATGCAAATAAGAAAAATGTTCATGTTGGAAACCATGCAGTTAGGCAAAAAGAGATTCAATGTTTTAAATGTTGGAAAACTGGCCACACAATCAAGAACTGTTAGCAATGAAAAGGGGAAAACAAACTTCATGTTCAAAGTAATAAATTCCATGCCCACACATAGAAATTCAATGCTTTTCCACATAATAAAAATATGGAATCTGGTTCCTGGTTGCTGCTTAAGATCCTGCTGAAAATTTGAGGTTTCTCTATTAAGTACATCAATTGGAATCAATTCTTCTGATTGCCTGAGCTCCGGTTACTACTCTTGAAGTGTTTGAAAATTTCTTTTGTCAGTAACAACTGGTATCAGATATTTCTATTGACATCAATTCTTTCTTGCTATTGTCATTGATAAAAAATTCTTGAACTTGTTGGCAACTCCATCCACTTGGTATCAGTTGACTGCTCAGCTATGCATGCATAATTCACTATCTGAAAATCTATGATCAGCCTCATACATATCCTTTACTGCTCAAGATTGCCTGCACACTAATACAATCAATTGGTATTTTTCTGAAAATCTGCTTACTCTTAGTTATGTTTCTGAAACATGGTTGAATGCTATCACAACTGTTTAAGAATGTGTTCTCAGTACTGCTGGTTTTGATACTGAATGTTTTTTAATGGTTTTTATCTGAACCTCATAACCTGCCTGAACTTGCATGCTTTTCATTTGATCATCTCTGAAATTCTGGTAATGATCTTAAACTCTATTTCTTTTTGCTAATGGTAAAGGGGGAGAGAGTTTGACGAGTGATTCAAATGATGACCCTGTGTTAAAAGTTTTCTGGGAATGCTTGTTTACATAATGAATGCTTGTTTACATAATGCCCATAATGACTCATAATTGCCATCATCAAAAAGGGGGAGAATGTTGTGTCCCTAGTTTTGATGATAGCAACCATGACTCATTGGTGAGTCCAAATGGCTATTGATGATGTCAACTAAACACCCCTTCTGAATTGTGCATAGAGAACATGTTGATTCAGGTTTAGTCAGGAAACTCAAAAACTCACTTTAGCAGAGTAGATGACAAAGTTTTTGGAATTCAGTCGAGCTTCTGAATTCAACAAAGCCAGATTCCCCTGCACACCACAAGTCTCTTCAGACTCAGTCATCAAGATCAAACAGTTCTGTCAGTTCTTTTTTCCCATGCAGAACACAAGTCACTAATTCAGATGAGGACCCAAGCAAACAGTCCTTTATGCAGAACCCAAGTCAACTGAGCTTCTATGCATATCAACATGCATTCAATCACCAGATAGGATGATACAAGAAAGTGTGAAGTAGCAGGACCTTAGTCTTGTAGAAGTGCTCAAGCCCAAGTTAGTTCAATAGATGGTCTGAACTCATACTACCCATTTAAGTCCAGCAGGTGATAAGTTCAGTCCAGTTCAGCTGCAAAATCACTTGATTTATTCATCTCTTAGGTTGACTGAACAAGGTGCAATGTAATGCCCTTGATCTTTCGGACACTTTTTGGATCTGGATCCGTGGGTTTCGGATCGCTTTTGGGGGTCCTAGGACGTGTTTTGTGGTTTTCACGTGTTTTCCCTGACAGGACCTGCGGAACCCTGTAGCGGGCAAATCGTTGCGTTCTCCTACTCCGGGATGCTACCGGTGCGACCGGCGTGTTCCGAGGATCGCGGAAGTATATTTTTCTATTTTTCCATATTTTTTAGAAAATAGGGATTTTCTATATAAACCCATTTTCTTTTTCTTTTTTTTATCCTTCTTCTTTCGTCTTCTTCTTCCTCCTCCCTCCCTCCCGTGAGAGACCGCGCCCCCTTCCTCTCTCTCTTACTCCGGCATGACCACGGCGGCGCTCCCCTCTGGCTGCAGACGGCAGTGAGGCGACGGCGCGGCGGCGACGGCAGCGACGAGGTGATCGTGGTGGCGAATGGTTCGTGGGATTTCGTGAAGGTTCGAGGGTTCTTAAAGCATTTTTTATGGTTTGACGGTGATCCGGCATGTCTCGAGCGAAACCGAGGTAGGGTGACGGTCCCCTAGCTCCATGGTTTCCTTCGCCACGATTTCTAGGCCGATGAGAGGTCGAGAGGGGTTCATTTGAGCCCGGGGTGGGAAAGCCATTTTTTGGGGATCGTGGGCCGATCTAGCATTTTACCCCGTTGTTTGTAGGTTTGAGGGCACCATTGGATGCCTAGGACCTTGGGGACAAGCTTTCCCCTTGTTTCCCCTTCACCCGGGAGTGAATGGGGCGTGGACTGGCATTTTTGGGCCATTCCCGTCATTCTCGATTTTACGGAATGTAAACGGTTTTATAGTGACCGTTTTAAGCCTTAAGCGGCCTTAGCTAGACCATTTTTTTCTTTGGGCAGTCCCCAGGTGGACCGTTTCTAGCTTGGCAGTTTCGGCAGGGTATGCGGTCCATCATTCGACCGTTTCATTCTTAGACGGCCCTTGTTCTGAGTATTTATCCCGGGGAGTCAACGTGGCTCCCGAGGCATTTGCCACCGTTGGGTTTTGACCGTTGCATAGTTTTAGGGCCACACGGTCATGATATGGGTGTTTGGTCCCTTCGCGCGGTCCCATATTGGACCGTTTGGGTTCTCAACGGTCATATGCGGACCGTTTAGCTTTTGTGCTGTTGGGGGGCTTAGCGGCCCAAGGGGGACCGCTCAGCTCCTCAAGCGGCCTATCGTTGGACCGTTTAGGTCCTGAACGGTATGAGGGAGACCGTGTGGCTTCTTGCTTTGTCCAGAGCTTGAACGGTCCCCTGGGAGGCCGTTCACAGTCTGGAGCGTTCCTAGGAGGGACAGTGTATATCATACACGGTCCAAGGTAGACCGTTTATATCTGTTGAGAGGCGGTTAGTAAGTGACCGCCCCAGCTTGTCAAACGGTCTGTGGAGAACTGTTTGAGTCCTGAGGTGGTCCATCGATTGACCGTTTACTGTGTGTTATCTGACCGGTAGTTTAATCTTGTCGATTCGAGTCCCGGGTGAGTGGACCTCGATCCACGTGCTGACTTATGGTCGGACTGATGCTGGGCATCATGTGGGGGGCATGTGTTAGGGTGCCGTGGGGTCCCGGGAAGTGGTGTTCTCGACTTGTGTCACCGTGAGTCGGTGTCGGTACGAGGAGCGGTCCTTGTACTTTGTCTGGTTTAGATGTTGCTTTCCGTTGGCTAGAGAGTCTACACCTTCAGTGACCCTCCACTAGTCGTAGCCTTCTGACACGCGTGTGGTCCCACCGGGGAGTGGTGGCGAGGCTATCCGAGAGACGGTTTTAGGCTGGTTACCGTGGGCCTCCTACTGTGGCGGCTCGAGTCCGGGCCGGGAGGATGAACTAGCTAGAGGGCCTGACGTAGCATAGTTAGTCAGTGTGTGCACACGTGGTAGGGGACTTCGGTCGCGTGCTAACGAGCATGACCCTGACTAGACCCTTGTCACTGTTACTTGTGTGTGTCTCAGTTTTCGCGTGGGGCGAGTAGGGAGACACGGCGGCGCGGTGTAAGTCGTTAGGGGACGCATCTGGCTATGATTCTAGTGGATGGTACTCCTATCTTTGTGTGGTAGAGACTCTCGGGGTTTTGACGAGTTATCTCAGTTTTCGTGCTGTGCGTTCGTTACTAGGCGTAGTAGAGCTTTCCCGTTTATTTATTCTTGTAGCTCTCAGTTCTACGTCCTGCTAGTGGTAGCTTGCAGTTATTTTCTGCACAGTTTCTCGGTTTGCGAGGTAGGGACCGGATGATCCCTACTGAGCCTTTTTATTTGAGGCTCATTCCCTACGTGTTTTTCACGTTTCAGGTGAGGCGAGGCTTCAGGGGAGCGCTTCCGAGGCTCCACGTGGTTCAGGTGCCCGGGGTTAGCTGTCAGTTCCAGGGGATGCCCCGTGTAGTTGTACCTTTTCTCTTTAGATTATACTAGTTGTGGACTACCGTTATATTTTAGACTACTGCTGTAAGGCCCGTTCTTTAGTGGATCTTTACCGGTATTAATATATAATTTATTACATGAATTTAGGTGATTTTTGGAGATTTAATGGGCTTTTTCTAGCATTTTAATCGAATTAGTTAAAAGCGTTTAAGCAATTCATTGGGCATATACATAATTAAGCTTCTTTGAGGGTTTAAAGTGCAAATAGAGGTTAAAAATCAAAAAAATATTATAATAAAAATTTTTAACTCACCGTCGAACCCCCCCTCTCTCTCCCATTTTCTCTTTCTATCTCTCTCACCCTCTCTCTCTCCCGCAACCGCTCTCTCCCCCCTCTTGGTGGCGTGGTCGTGTCGAGCTGCCGCAGGACGCGTGGGTGGCGTCAACGGAAAGCCCGCAATGCGTGGAACGCGGTGACGCCAACCTCGTGCCGAATCGCGGGGCGTGGAGATAGGATCGGGCGAGGAGAGCCATGGTGACCCTCAGCTTGCATGCACCCTTAACGCCGTTTTTGGCGCGATCAAGGTAGGGGGATGGCTTCCCGAGCTCGCTAGGATCATTCCCTCTATTATTCCCATCGTCTTTATGTTTTCCATAGCCTGAGCCTCGTAATTTTTGTTTTTGGAACATGAGCATCATATTTATGTTTTTAATCCTCCATGGCCATTGTTGCTGGGTTCTTAGGCTGTAAAATGAGTTTATGTGATGGTGGAATGGTAGGGAAGAGGTTAAAATTATGTTTCCCATTGATCTAGGTCGATTGGGAGGGGTTCCCGTTACAAACCCCACGGATTCGGTTCACTGGGTAGGTGGCAGTCCTGCCAATGACCGTTTCTTGAATGCAGTAAGGCGGTGGACCTTAGCGGCCCACAGCCCCTGCGATACAAACCTCGTAGCGGCCCAATATTGGACCGTCTACTGACCTTTAGCGGCCGAACCTTAGACCGCTATAACCCTTTGACCAGGTTAGACGACCTTTGACCCGTTAGGGTGGTTAGTGTGGCGGCTTATCGTAGAACCGCCAGAGGGCCTTTTGCGGATCCATCTTGGACCGCTAGAGCATGTTTTCGCTGTATAAAACAGTATGGCGGTGGAGTGTGGCAGCCCATTAGTGGAGCGCAACAGCCCTTGTAGCGCCCCAACCTTCGACCACCAGAGCCTGTGGCGGGCTAATGTTCGACCACCATGTTCTGCAGAATTTCAATTTTATCATGTTCATTTCTTTATGCTTTCCATGTTGCATCTTCGCCATGTTTAAATGATTACAGGAACAGTGGCATGTTTTTAGATCCCGGTAGAATTAGTTATCTTTCCTTGTGATGGAACCACTAGTCGTAACCCGACGACCTCTAGAGTCGGCCCACCTGGGAGAGGTGGCGGGATAGTCCCGGTTTATGATTTTTAAGCTAGTTTCCGTGGGCCCCTGCTTCACAGTAGCGTCCTACTGGGGGGGGAAACTAGCTAGAGACCTGGCTCAAGGTAATGAGCCGGTGTGTGCACACGTGGTCAGGGGCTTGAACTGACACTAACGAGTGTTACCCTGACTAGTTACTAGTTTCTAGTACTATTATGCGTCTCGCTTGTCGCAATACAGACTTGCGTAGATGGTTGAGATGCAGTGTAAGCTGTCAGTGGATGCATCTAGTTTCACTTTCTGGTGGTCCTTCTCTCTCCTGTCACTTGGAAATGTTGAGTTTATTCTATTGGTAGATTTCGAGTACCCACGTTTAATTTCAATTGGCATTATAGTTAGCTGTTATTAAACTGCCTAGATAGTTTTATAGCTTTACTAAATTGTGTTTAATTCTGCCAATGCATGTCTTATTTGCTTTCCTGCATTTAGTTTTAAGGTAGGGATCCACGTGACCCCTACTGAGTCTGGCTATGACTCACCCTTACTCTTTCAGGTGAGCATCAGCAGTCATCTTTCGCAACTTCCCGTGCTTTTGACGGCCGTACTTAGTGCCAGCAGTGGTCGCTCAGTAGTCTGTCAGTAGGTTATTGCCAGCCGTTTTTCCTTTCTTGTACATTTTGACCGGGGTATGCCCCGAGTAGTTGTACATTTTGACTCTTGTTCAGTTGTTGGACTTGTATAATTGTGGATCTGGACTATTATATATATTTATCACTCTGATATTTCAATTGCTTCTGTTTATAGTTCAAATTGTTGCTATAATTAGTATTATGCGTGTGTAATTCGAATTCGTTATGCATCCCCTCGACAAAACCCTCCAACCCTTATGGGGCCTCATTAGCCTCTTGGGTGGCTTCCCTGAGTTCTTGATATTGGTTTATCGGTATCCGGATCTCCGGGTCATTACAGTTGGTATCAGAGCGGTGTTCAGGTTATGTATAAGGAATTGTAATTGCATTAGTCCAGAACAAGTCCATGTGAGTCTACTACTACTGGCTTAGGATGTTTTCTGTGATTACTTATGGGTTTTCTGGTATTGCGTATTTTCTTTAGATCAAATGCCGCCTCGTAGAAGAGCCAGTGTTCCAAGGGAGGAAAGTGGTACCTCTCCTCCTCCGGCTAATGTCCCAGCTCGAGTTCAAGTTGATCCTGCTCCCCAAGTTGATTTGCCGCCAGGTGGTCGTGGCGGGGCATTAAAAGAATTTTTGCTATTCCACCCACCGACCTATGAAGGGCAAGCAGATCCTAATGCATCCAGAGTGTGGCTAGATGCAACTGAACGTGTGTTCCATTCAATGGAATGCATGGAGGAAGAGAAAGTGATGCTGGCTACATTCCAATTGCAGGGAGCAGCACTCGCCACGGAGTGGGAAGTTGCTTTCCGATCTCGTCCGCTTCTCCAGATTACTTGGAAGGAATTTGTCACGTCTTTTGAGCATACGCACAGTCCAACCTATCTCAGAGTGGACAAGATGTATCAATTCATGGAATTGGCACAAGGTGACATGACTGTTATGCAATACCATAACAAGTTCATAGAATTGGGTCGATATGCGCCCCATATTCTTGCCGATGAAGATTTGAAGATCAAGCAATTTCTGCATGGCTTGAAAGCAGAATTAAGGCAGCCTCTGATTGCAACTCGTGTAGCAGAAATGGATATAGCATATCAGGCAGCTGTAGCATTAAAACTTGATATGGCAAGATCCCGAGGGCGTACTGAAGTTGACTCAGTTCAGCTTAATGTGCAGCATCAACAGGCCAGTCAGCCGACGGTGACAGGAGTACAGTCTTCTGCTCCTACTGCTAGTGGCACTTCTTTTTCCAAACCCAAGTTCAAGAAGTCGTTCAAGAAGTTTAAGAAGCGATATGGCAATCTAGCTTCTTCGGGTACCGAGCAGCAGCAATCAGCACCTTCTTCCCAGTGATAGGGATCAGTGGCTAGTCAGTCGAGACCGTGTCCAAGATGTGGTGGTTATCATCCAGGCAAGACTTGTTCAATGCCGGTGGTTTGTTTTCAATGTGATCAACTGAGGCATGTGGTTCAAGACTATCCTCAAAGGCCGAAACCTGTTCAGTTCTCTCAGTTCTCTCAACCACAGCCGTCTCAGTTCAGAGCTCCTCCACCACCACAATCTCAGCAGTATTATCCTCAAGCTTCAGTGTCTTCATCCCAGCAATCTACAACAGTTGGTAAGAAGCAAAAAGAGAAAGTCTCTTACATTACTCGCGCTGAAGCTGTGGCATCTCACCTTGTAGAAGGTACGATTATGGTTTATGGTCATGCAGCTCGTGTTCTATTTGATTCAGGTGCTTCTCACTCATTTATTTCTGAAGATTTTAATGCTTGTATTGAGGAGCCGACATCTGAGATATATTGTGAGTTGCTTGTGGAATTACCTTCTGGGGATTTCATGTTCACACCTCTTTGTCTAGAAAAGACTCCCATTATGATTGGCAATCACCAGTTGCCAGCCAGACTATATGCTTTGCAGCTGATGGATTATGATATTATTCTGGGCATGGATTGGTTAGAAGAGTATGGAGCCGTGGTTGACTATAGATCGAAGAAAGTCTATTTTCAGCCACGTGGAAAACCAGCATTCTATTTCCAAGATATTCGATCTCATTCTTCTCGCTTAATTATTTCTGGTATTCGAGCCTGTAGATTACTTAATGCAGGTTGTCAGGGATTCTTAGCTTCCGTGGTTGCTGTTGAGGCACCACAGTAGGACATCGATGATATTCCTATGGTTTGTGAATTTCTTAATGTGTTTCCTGATGAGTTACTAGGCTTACCTCCTCAGCGAGAAATAGAAATGGTGATTGAATTGATTCCAAGTATGACAACTTTAGCAAAGGCACCTTACCATATGGCTCCAGCTGAATTGAAAGAATTGAGAGCATAGTTGTTAGATTTGTTGGAAAAAGGCTATATTCGTCCTAACTTTTCTCCATGGGGTGCTCCAGTGTTGTTTGTGAAAAAGAACGATGGAAGCCTGAGACTGTGTATTGATTACAAGCAATTAAATCAGGTGACTATCAAGAACAAGTATCCTTTGCCCATGATTGATGATTTGTTTGTTCAATTATAGTCTGCTACTATCTGTTCACAGATTGATCTTCAATCTGGTTATTTCCAATTGAGGATTCGGGAATCTGATGTGGAAAAGACTACTTTTAGCACGCGATATGGTCATTATGAATTGTTAGTTATGCCGTCTGGGCTAACCAATGCTCCAGCAGCTTTTATGGACCTGATGCAGCGTGTGTTTCGTCTGTATCTAGACCGATTTGTGGTGATCTTTGTTGATGATATTCTAGTCTATTCTGCTTCTGAAGAAGATCATGTGTAGCATCTCAGGATTGTATTGCAGGCTCTACGAGAGCAAGAACTTTATGCAAAATTCAGTAAATGTGAGTTTTGGCTTCGGGAAGTGCATTTTCTCGGCCATATGATTTCTTGTAATGGAGTTACAGTTGATCCAGTTAAGATTGAAGCTGTTCTTCAATGGCAGAGACCAAGGACTGTGACAGAGATCAGAAGTTTGCTGGGTCTTGCTGGGTATTATCAAAGATTCATTCAAGATTTTGCATGGATTACTGCGCCAATGACTCGTCTGACTCGTAAAGATGTACCTTTTGTCTGGTCAGATCTGTGTGAGCAGAGCTTTAATGAATTGAAAAGGCTACTCACTACTTCTCCAATGCTGGTTTTACCTTCTGGCTCAGGTGGATGCGTGGTATGCACTGATGCTTCTCGAGTAGGATTGAGTGTAGTGCTTACGCAACATGGTAAAGCTATAGCTTATGCATCCCGACAATTGAAACAACATGAAGAGAATTATCCAACTCATGATTTGGAGCTTGCAGCGGTGATCTTTGCACTGAAAATCTGGAGACAGTACCTGTCACGCCCCGAGCGCGGAAGATACCCGGAGACGCGTGACGAGTTTATATCAATCATGTCAATCAGAGTGGTCGTGTATTCGACAGAAAGACAGAGATCCGCAAAATAACAAGATAACCCAATCCTTTATTTCATAATGGATAGACTATTACAAATCCAATACTCTGTTTAATAAAAAGGAAAAGAATACATATTTGACTCAAGAAACTATAGAAAAGACTAGATGACACTTGAGCAGCTCTAACACTTTCACTCTTGACCATTCCCATCCGATTGACTTCCATCGTCGTCGGACTTACCTGAAAAGTAAAAAGGGACAAACGGAATGAGCGAACGCTCAGTAGGAAATTATATCTCAAGTACTAGCAAGGGGTGTAAGTAATTACATCTTTCATGAATGCAATAAAGCCGTGCATGCTCGCATAAAACGACAAGATAGAGAGAATGTAATATCAAGGAAATAAGATGAACTTAATCATGAACTTTCAACAAGATAACAAGTTTATTCAAGATATTCAAGCAAGTACGTTTAACAAGTCATGTCAAGAACTTTGGCTATCATGTATCAAGCAAGTAAATTATCCTTTTTCGGGCCACGCATTTCATGTCAAGTCAAGTACGATTCAAGTACAAGATTTTGTGTGGAATGTCCAATCAAGCTAGTCATGCACTCGGTATAATGCCAGATACCTTATCATTTTCACTCCCATGGGCACAAGTACTTTCGGGTGCTCCTCCTAGGACCAGATCGGGCCCTATATGCGCAGGCATTTATCATGTGTTTTGACATCCACTCTTGTTTATAGCCAACGTAGAATTTCAATAATCAAGCTTGTAGACACGTATGACAACTTTGATAGAATAGAGTCCAAAATATGACAAAGGACATAGAATGACGATAATAACGGTATAATCACGATATCGATAAAAATCTAGGTAGAATATGGTTCCCTTAACTTGGGTACCATGACAAATCAGTATGTACATTCTTTATATAGAATTGAGGTCCACATGAACAGTATATCAAAGGTAAGATACCCTCATTCCTATCATAGAATTGAGGTTTTTACAAGAACGACATGATATGGCATGATATCATCATCCCATTAAGAATTTCTTATGATATACTCTTTGTATAATCATAAGGGCTGGTATCCCATGTTTCTTTAGAGTGACATGGCATCAATGGTGTAATGGGTTTTTTAGGGTACAACCAGCTCAGTCGACCTTGAGGGAATCTAAGGTACGAGGAGTCTTACGGAGGTCTCTATGACTAACTTGCTAGTCCAAAGGAACAGAATGTCCAATGGAGAGCTTGTATGTCAATGAGAGTTGAGTGTGATCGATAAAACAACGTGAAAAGTGAGACTATACTCACGGAGTGGAGAATAGTGCCGATATATACGTATATGTATAATATGAAACAGAATCAGGATAAAAATCATTTTTCAGAAAATAATGACTTAAGTAAAGTCGTGTATCAAGTAATTAACGCCTATCAGAAGGGCGTTTTGCATATATTTCCATTTTACAGAATTTTCAAAAATTCATGAATTTATCTAAAACGCGCCCTGGTCAGGGTCGTTTCTTCAAGATTTGACGATTGCAGCAGCAGGCGTCTTATTATTTACATATTTGATAGAATATAAATAATTTTCAGGATTTATCGAAAACACGCCCTTGAAAGGGGCGTTACTTATTTAATTCCTTTTTTTTTTCAGAATATATATTTTCAGGAATTTACAGAAAAGCGCCCTGTGAAGGGGCGTTATTTACATACTCACGCCCTAGTTCAGGGCGTTAGTTTCACAAGTCACGACCTAACTTAGGTCGTTAATTCTTCAAGGGTCATGAACAGTAACGAAGTTATATAACAAGCAATTTTCCGAGATCACATTTCATGGACAGGACAGGAAACTAGCAGGAAGAGTCATGCATTCTATTAGAATCAAGATTTCATATATATCATCTTTATAATATGGGTATTTATGATTTTCATGAAATTAACGCCTGTGTGCAGGGCGTTGATTCTGAAATTGACGACCTGTTTAAGGTCGTTTCTTTACAAGTAGCGCCCTCGTTTGTGGTCGTATATTTCAAAAGCACGCCCTTTGTAAGGACGTTTCTTTCAAGAATTCATCAGAAACGTTTAAAACTTAGGAAAACTATATGCAGGTGCATGCTCATAGGATTTCACTACGATCCTTATATACTTTGGGCTACATACTTGAGAAAATCCTACCTGAAGATTTGAAGATTGATATGAAAGGGGACGTTGTTGCCTTACAGTAACAATAACAGGAGGACGAGAAGGCTTTGATGAAGAACCTTGTTCTTCGGTTCTGTAACTCCTACAAGAACAGAAGAAGAAACATTAGTATTTCTTCATACTACTTGACCGAAGGTAAAAAGGGAAAAAGAACAATACCTTTGTTCTTCACGTCGTGTGCTCTCTTCAACCTGTAAGAAGAGAAGGAGATGAAGAGTTAGTAACTCTTCATTTGACAGTAAAATAAAAAGAAAAGAACGTTCAGTTCTTTACTCACCGTAGCAGCGATCGATCAAATAGGTTTAGGGTTCGACCGGACAGGTTTATTTATAGGATTTTTGGAGTCCTAACAAAAGTAGTGTTTTATTGAGGGTAATATATCCCTAATAGAGTCCTTACCCTAGTAGACACTTACTGGATTAGGTAAATCCTTCCCTGGATAAGCTCTGGGTTCGAACGATTCACAAATGGAATTAACGACTTCGGTTAGGGCGTCGATTCTTGAATTGACGACCTGGTGCAGGTCGTTTCTTAAGAAGCGCCTTGTATAAGGGCGTTCCTTGTTTTAAAACACGCCCAATAAAAGGGCGTTTCTTGTCCTTGCCCTTTTTGGCGTTTGGAATTTGACGTCTTGCGGTGAGGGCGTCCTTTCTTGAATAACGCCTTAGGTAGAGGCGTTTATTATTAAATTAACACCTTAATGAGAGGCGTTATTTGCATCTTGGGTTTTATTCCTCCATTTAACCCTCTTCTTATTATCTGTATTATATATATATATATTTTAATTCATTTCAAATATTCATTTATCAGGGTTGCTACACCCTCCCCCACTTAAAAAGAATTTGGTCCCCAAATTCAATTGCATATCATGTATACACGCGGAGAGTGTAGAGTATATACCTCTTAGAACAACTCGGGAAATCGTTTCTTCATACATTCCTCGGTTTCCCATGTCGCTTCGTGTTCAGGATTCTTATTCCATTGCACCTTGAGCATGGGAATAACCTTATTCCTTAGAGCTCGTATTTCTCGATCTAAGATCTTCATAGGCTTCTGTTCATAGGTGAGATCTTTCTGGATCACCAGATCTCCCTGTTCAATAATATGAGATGGATCGTGCACATACTTCTTCAACATAGATATGTGAAACACATTATGCACGTCGGATAATTGAGGAGGCAACGCGATGCGATAAGCAACCTCGCCAACTCTTTCGAGTACCTCAAATGGTCCGATGAATCTTGGCGTAAGCTTGCCCTTAACACCAAATCTTCGTATGCCACGTCCAGGCGATATTTTAAGAAATACATGATCTCCAACCTGGAATTCAAGATCTCTTCTTCTTGTGTCAGCATAAGCCTTTTGCCTGGTCTGAGCAACTTGCAATCTTTCTCTGATTACTTGTATCTTCTCAGTTGTATCCCTTACCATGTCTGGACCTAATAGTTGTTTCTCTCCAACTTTGTTCCAGCATAAGGGTGATCGGCAACTCCTTCCATATAAAGCTTCGAAAGGTGCCATTTGGATACTAGCTTGGTAGCTATTATTATATGCAAATTCCACTAGTGGCAAATGTTCATGCCAGCTTCCGCCAAAGTCAATGATGCAAGCTCTTAGCATATCCTCAACAACTTGATTAGTTCTCTCGGTCTGACCATCCGTTTGAGGATGAAAAGTAGTACTAAAGTTGAGCTTGTTCCCAACGAATGTTGTAATCCCTTCCAAAAATGAGAAGTGAAACGGGGATCTCTGTCAGACACGATTGAGACAGGAATTCCATGTAACCTGACTATTTCCTTGATGTATAGTGCAGCTAGTACATCAATTGACCATCGGCTCTTTATTGGCAAGAAATGCGCCGATTTAGTTAAACGGTCAATAATAACCCATATTCCATCATGTCCTCCTTTTGATTTGGATAAACCCATGATGAAATCCATACCAATGTCCTCCTACTTCCACTTAGGAATATCTAGAGGATGTAGTTTTTCAGCAGGCTTTTGGTGTTCTGCCTTGACCTGTTGGCATGTGAGACAGCGAGATACATAGTCTGCTATTTCTCTTTTCATATTAGGCCACCAAAAGTTCTTCTTTACATCTTGATACATTTTGGTTGATCCTGGATGAATAGTGTACCTTGATCGGTGAGCTTCATCTAAGATCTTCTTCTTTAATTCCGGACAGTCGGGTATACAAGTTCTACCTTTGAATAATAATCTTCCATCAGAAGTTAGTTGAAAATCAGATTGTCCTTCTAATCTGCCTTTGATTTCCACTAATATAGGATCATCATCCTGAAGCGCTTGTATCTCAGATAATAAATCTGACTGTATGCTTACATGAGATAATGTGACAAATTTGGCTTCCTTGTCCAAGCTTATATTGAGCTCGGAGAATTGTTCTAGCAACCTCCATTCTTGTATCATACAATTGGCTATCATTGCTCTCGGCTTTCGACTAAGGGCATCAGCAACATAATTACCCTTTCCGGGATGGTATTGTATATTGAAGTCGAAGTCCTTGAGATATTTTAGCCAGCGTCTTTGTCTCATGTTTAGCTCCTTTTGTGAAAATAGATATTTGAGACTTTTATGATCGGAGTATACAGTAAACTGCACTCCATATAAGTAGTGTCTCCATATCTTTAGGGCAAATACCACCGCGGCCAGTTCTAAGTCATGGACGGGGTAATTCTCCTCATGCTTCTTCAGTTGACGTGAAGAGTATGCTATGACCTTTTCTTGTTGCATTAGGACACATCCGAGGCTAATGCCAGAAGCATCAGTGTAGACCTCAAATTTCTCTCCTTCTATTGGTAGAGCTAACACCGGAGCTGTAGTGAGATGATCCTTGAGAGTTTAGAAACTTCTTTCACATTCCTCACTCCATTCATATCGGATCTCCTTACGAGTTAATCTTATAAGTGGTACGGCGATCTTAGAGAAATCTTTGATGAATCGCCGATAATAGCCTGCAAGACCTAAGAAACTTCTGATCTCGCTAGCATTGGTTGGTCTTCCCCAGTTTCTAACAGCTTCAACCTTTGATGGATCAACAGATAGACCATCCTTGGATATCACATGTCCGAGGAAAGTCACTTCTTCAAGCCAGAATTCACATTTGCTGAGCTTTGCATATAATTGATTTTCCCTCAATACTTGCAATGCGATCCTTAAATGCTCCTCATGTTCTTCTTTAGTTTTGGAATATATCAATATATCATCAATGAAAACCACCACAAATTGATCTAGATAAGGCCTGAATATGCTATTCATTAACTGCATAAAGGCAGCAGGGGCATTTGTTAGTCCAAAAGGTATAACAACAAATTCGTAATGGCCATACCTGCTTCTGAATGCAGCCTTATGAATGTCATCATCCTTGATTCTTAATTGATGATATCCCGACCTGAGATCAATCTTGGAAAAATATTTGGATCCTGAAATCTGATCAAATAACTCATCGATTCTCGGCAGTGGATACTTGTTCTTGATAGTGAGATGATTCAACTGTCGATAGTCGATGCACAATCTCATGGATCCATCCTTCTTCTTCACAAATAAGACTGGTGCTCCCCACGGGGAAGTACTTGGTCTAATAAACCCTTTTCGAATTAGTTCCATCAACTGCTCCTTCAACTCTTTGAGTTCCGCAGGGGACATTCTATAGGGTGCCTTTGAAACTGGACCAGCACTAGGGACTAAGTCAATGGTGAAGGCCACTTCTCATTGAGGGGGTAATCCCGGCAAATCTTCCAGAAATACGTCTGGAAATTCTTGCACTACCTGAATGTCTTCTATCTTGGTTTCCTTAGCTTCTTTAACAGTGACAAAGGCAAGGAAGGATACACATCCTTTCCTGACGAGCTTGCTTGCTCGAAGAGCTGAAATAAGAGGGGATTTGTTCTGACTCTTGGGGCGAGTAAAGACTAACTCTGGAAAATCTTTGAAAGCAACTTGGCTATTGCGGCAATCAACCGTTGCCTGGTATTTGGATAACCAGTCCGCTCCCAGTATAACATCATACTCCTTTAGATCGAGGCATATGAGATCTATAGGTA
Source organism: Amorphophallus konjac (assembly GCA_022559845.1). Classification (NCBI taxonomy): domain Eukaryota; kingdom Viridiplantae; phylum Streptophyta; class Magnoliopsida; order Alismatales; family Araceae; genus Amorphophallus; species Amorphophallus konjac. The sequence goes on from CM040129.1 coordinate 29,767,264, forward strand.
AATTTCTACCCTGAACCATTACCTCACAGTTTTGGTAGTGATGAGTAATATCATTTTCGCTTCCAAGAGGAGTAGTTAGAACTATTTTTATCCATTCTGGTTCTAACGGTAACGGGTCGGCAAACTTCTTAGAAATAAAGGAATGTGATGCACCCGTATCAAATAAGACATAAGCACTTTTGGAACAAACTGTTAATGTACCTTCTACCAGTCCACCTTCTTCTTCTGGTTCGGTCTCCTGGATTGCATGAAGACGAGCATTCTTTGTCACCAGGCGTTTACCGTCACCGGCTTGGTCATTCATTAATGGACAATCGGGAATCCGATGTTCGCGACTCCCACAACGGAGATAAGCTCCTAATTTCCTCCAGCATTCTTCTGTCCTGTGACCAGCCTTGTCACAATGCTTGCACACTGTATTAGAAGGGGTAGTTGTGATAGAGAAAGGCTTGGTCTTTTTGAACTTATGGTCTTGAGAGGAAGAACCTCCATTACTGGGCCTCTTCTTGAAATTGGGTTTGAAAGAACCCGAACCCGTGACTTGTTCCTTCTTGTCTTTCTCACGGATCCTATCAGATAGTTCCATGGCATCTTCAAGTAGTTGAGCTCGGCGCACTATTTCAGAATAAACTTGGATGTCCATAGGCGCTAGTTGAGTAATATAGTGGGGCCTAAGCCCATTAAGAAATCTTCGGGCTTTCATCTTCTCCGTGCTAATAAGATGCTTAGCATATCTAGACAACCTGGAGAACTGAGCTTCATAATCTGCTAATGATAAAGATCGTTGCTTTAATGTAGCGAATTTTACAGCCTTCTTTTCTTGGACTCGGTCCGAGAAATATTTAGCATTGAAGTATTCCACAAATTCTTCCCATGTTACTTGAGTAGGATCGATGGTTGCTTCAATAGACTCCCACCAGCATCTAGCATCTTTCTCTAACTGGAAAGTAGCTAATAAGACTTTGTCCTGATCCGTGCATTGCATAACACGGAATATACGTTCAGTCTCCCGAACCCAATGCTTGGGCATCGTTCGGATCGGTCGATCCCATAAACTTCGGGGGATTCATGCTTTTAAAGGCTTGGTGTAAGCTTCCAGCTCGTGGAGCATCACCCTGTGCTACCTGTTGTAGCCCTTGAGTCATTCCTTGAAGGGTACGCTGCATGTTGCGCCATTGAGCACGTTCGGCAGCCATTATCCTACAATTATAATAGCTACATTAGTATTATATCACTGTGATCTTATTAAAAGACTCATTGACTCTTACCCCTTGGTTCTACCCAATCTCACTTGGTTAAACGTTCAACTTATCCTTGGACTTGGGTTTTTTCCTAGGAATTGACTACCTTAGGCTCTGATACCACAAAAACTGTCACTCCCCGAGCGCGGAAGATACCCGGAGACGCGTGACGAGTTTATATCAATCATGTCAATCAGAGTGGTCGTGTATTCGACACAAAGACAGAGATGCGCAAAATAACAAGATAACCCAATCCTTTATTTCATAATGGATAGACTATTACAAATCCAATACTCTGTTTAATAAAAAGGAAAAGAATACATATTTGACTCAAGAAATTATAGAAAAGACTAGATGACACTTGAGCAGCTCTAACACTTTCACTCTTGACCATTCCCATCCGATTGACTTCCATCGTCGTCGGACTTACCTGAAAAGTAAAAAGGGACAAACGGAATGAGCGAACGCTCAGTAGGAAATTATATCTCAAGTACTAGCAAGGGGTGTAAGTAATTACATCTTTCATGAATGTAATAAAGCCATGCATGCTCGCATAAAACGACAAGATAGAGAGAATGTAATATCAAGGAAATAAGATGAACTTAATCATGAACTTTCAACAAGATAACAAGTTTATTCAAGATATTCAAGCAAGTACGTTTAACAAGTCATGTCAAGAACTTTGGCTATCATGTATCAAGCAAGTAAATTACCCTTTTTCGGGCCACGCATTTCATGTCAAGTCAAGTATGATTCAAGTACAAGATTTTGTGTGGAATGTCCAATCAAGCTAGTCATGCACTCGGTATAATGCCAGATACCTTATCATTTTAACTCCCATGGGTACAAGTACTTTCGGGTGCTCCTCCCAGGACCAGATCGGGCCCTATATGCGTAGGCATTTATCATGTGTTTTGACATCCACTCTTGTTTATAGCCAACGTAGAATTTCAATAATCAAGCTTGTAGACACGTATGACAACTTTGATAGAATAGAGTCCAAAATATGACAAAGGACATAGAATGGCGATAATAACGGTATAATCACGATATCGATAAAAATCTAGGTAGAATATGGTTCCCTTAACTTGGGTACCATGACAAATCAGTATGGACATTCTTTATATAGAATTGAGGTCCACATGAACAGTATATCAAAGGTAAGATACCCTCATTCCTATCATAGAATTGAGGTTTTTACAAGAACGACATGATATGGCATGATATCATCATCCCATTAAGAATTTCTTATGATATACTCTTTGTATAATCGTAAGGGCCGGTATCCCATGTTTCTTTAGAGTGACATGGCATCAATGGTGTAATGGGTTTTTTAGGGTACAACCAGCTCAGTCGACCTTGAGGGAATCCAAGGTACGAGGAGTCTTACGGAGGTCTCTATGACTAACTTGCTAGTCCAAAGGAACGGAATGTCCAATGGAGAGCTTGTATGTCAATGAGAGTTGAGTGTGATCGATAAAACAACGTGAAAAGTGGGACTATACTCACGGAGTGGAGAATAGTGCCGATATATACGTATATGTATAATATGAAACAGAATCAGATAAAAATCATTTTTCAGAAAATAACGACTTAAGTAAAGTCGTGTATCAAGTAATTAACGCCTATCAGAAGGGCGTTTTGCATATATTTCCATTTTGCAGAATTTTGAAAAATTCAGGAATTTATCTAAAACGCGCCCTGGTTAGGGTCGTTTCTTCATGATTTGACGACTGCAGCAGCAGGCGTCTTATTATTTACATATTTGACAGAATATAAATAATTTTCAGGATTTATCAAAAACACGCCCTTGGAAGGGGCATTACTTATTTAATTCCTTTTTTTTTCAGAATATATATTTTCAAGAATTTACAGAAAAGTGCCCTGTGAAGGGGCGTTATTTACATACTCACGCCCTAGTTCAGGGCGTTAGTTTCACAAGTCACGACCTAACTTAGGTCGTTAATTCTTCAAGGGTCATGAACAGTAACGAAGTTATATAACAAGTAATTTTCTGAGATCAAATTTCATGGACAGGACAGGAAACTACCAGGAAGAGTCATGCATTCTATTAGAATCAAGATTTCATATATATTATCTTTATAATATGGGTATTTATGATTTTCATGAAATTAACGCCTGTGTACAGGGCGTTGATTATGAAATTGACGACCTGTTTAAGGTCGTTTCTTTACAAGTAGCGCCCTCGTTTGTGGTCGTATATTTCAAAAGCACGCCCTTTGTAAGGACGTTTCTTTCAAGAATTCATCAGAAACGTTTAAAACTTAGGAAAACTATATGCAAGTGCATGCTCATAGGATTTCACTACGATCTTTATATACTTTGGGCTACATACTTGAGAAAATCCTACCTGAAGATTTGAAGATTGATATGAAAGGGGACGTTGTTGCCTTGCAGCAACAATAACAGGAGGACGAGAAGGCTTTGATGAAGAACCTTGTTCTTCGGTTCTGTAACTCCTACAAGAACAGAAGAAGAAACATTAGTATTTCTTCATACTACTTGACCGAAGGTAAAAAGGGAAAAAGAACAATACCTTTGTTCTTCACGTCGTGTGCTCTCTTCAACCTGTAAGAAGAGAAGGAGATGAAGAGTTAGTAACTCTTCATTTGACAGTAAAATAAAAAGAAAAGAACGTTCAGTTCTTTACTCACCGTAGCAGCGATCGATCAAATAGGTTTAGGGTTCGACCGGACAGGTTTATTTATAGGATTTTTGGAGTCCTAACAAAAGTAGTGTTTTATTGAGGGTAATATATCCCTAATAGAGTCCTTACCCTAGTAGACACTTACTGGATTAGGTAAATCCTTCCCTGGATAAGCTCTGGGTTCGAACGGTTTACAAATGGAATTAACGACTTCGGTTAGGGCGTCGATTCTTGAATTGACGACCTGGTGCAGGTCGTTTCTTAAGAAGCGCCTTGTATAAGGGCGTTCCTTGTTTTAAAACACGCCCAATAAAGGGCGTTTCTTGTCCTTGCCCTTTTTGGCGTTTGGAATTTGACGTCTTGTGGTGAGGGCGTCCTTTCTTGAATAACGCCTTAGGTAGAGCCGTTTATTATTAAATTAACGCCTTAATGAGAGGCGTTATTTGCATCTTGGGTTTTATTCCTCCATTTAACCCTCTTCTTATTATCTGTATTATATATATATATTTTAATTCATTTCAAATATTCATTTATCAGGGTTGCTACAGTACCTATATGGTGAGAAATTTGAGATCTTTACAGATCATCAAAGCTTGCAGTATGTGTTTTCTCAAAAAGATTTGAATCTCCGGCAGCGCAGATGGATGGAATATATGAAAAACTGTGATTTCACTCTCTCCTATCAGCCAGGTAAAATGAATGTTGTGCCTGATGCACTGAGCAGGAAAGTGCAAAGCAGTCATTTGCTGGTTCGAGAATGGAAGTTGTGGGAACAGTTTCCTTACGAGACATTCAGTGTAGAAATTCCTTGTGATCCAATGGTAGCTGTGTGTGCTAGTCTCATGATGACTCCAGCTATTTATCAGCAGATTAAGGAAGCTCAGCAAGCAGATTCTGAATTGTCCCGCATTATAATGATGCATGATATTAAGTTTGATGATGAGTTAGTGGTCAGCTTCAGAGGGAGGATGTATGTTCCAGCTGTTGATGAATTAAGAAATGCCATTTTACGTGAAGGCCATGGATCCCGTTATGCTATTCACCCCGACACTACCAAGATGTATCAAAATCTGAAAAGACAGTTCTGGTGGCCAGGAATGAAAAAGGATGTAGCGGAGTTTGTGTCTAAATGTTTAACATGCCAACATGTTAAAGCTGAGCATCAAAAGTCTGGAGGAATGCTTCAACCTTTAGAGATTCCGATGTGGAAATGGGATCATGTCACGACAGATTTTGTTGTCGGTTTACCCCGGACTTCACAGGGCTATGATGGAATCTGGCTGTTAGTTGATCGTTTGACTAAGACAGCAAGATTATTGCCGATTAAAGTTGCTTGGAGTGTTCAGAAATTGGCCGAACTTTATGTCGAAAAGATTGTGCCATTACATTGAATTATAATATCTATTGTGTTAGATCGTGACCCACGGTTTACTTCTGGTTTCTGGCGCAGTTTTCAAAAAGCGTTGGGCACAGAGTTAGCCTTTAGTTCAGCGTATCATCCGCAGTCAGATGGTCAGTCAGAGAGGACTATTCAGACCTTAGAAGATATGCTGAGATCATGTTGCCTAGATTGGCAGGGTTCATTGTGTCAGCATTTGCCATTAGTGTAATTTGCATATAATAACACTCATCACTCCAGCATTGATATGGCACCGTATGAAGCTTTATATGGGCGTCCTTGTCGTACACCATTAAATTGGTTTGAGTCTGGTGATCGACTGTTGACAGGACCAGATATGGTGCAGCAATGTGCTGATGTGGTTCGCTTGATCAAGCAGAAAATGTTGACAGCTCAGAGTCGACAGAAAAGCTATGCAGATCAGCACAGCCGACCATTGCAATTTGAGCCTGGAGATATGGTGTTTGTAAAAATATCTCCGATGAAAGGCGTTATGAGATTTGGGAAGCGTAGAAAGCTCAGTCCCCGTTACATTGGTCTGTTTCCTATCCTGGAATGTGTAGGCCAAGTGGCTTATCGACTCCAGTTGCCAACAGCGATGCAAGCAATCCACGATGTATTTCATGTGTCCCTGCTGAGAAAATATGTCTCTGATGCATCTCACGTGCTTGATGATTCAGTTTGGCCTGAAGTGACTGCAGATTTGTCTACGCCAGAGTACCCACTCAGAATTGAAGATCGTCGTGAGCAACGATTGAGAAATAAGGTAATCAGTCTAGTTAAGGTTGTTTGGCAGCTTCACTCTGGTAATGAGGCTACATGGGAATGTGAGGATGAAATGCATCAGCAATTTCCTTTCTTATTTGAATAAGGTATAATTCCATTCGGTTCTCTCCTTGTTCTTCCTTTTAAATTTCGAGGACAAAATTTCTATTAGGAGGGAGGGACTGTAAGGCCCCTTCTTTAGTGGATCTTTACTGGTATTAATATAGAATTTATTCCATGAATTTAGGCAACTTTTGGAGATTTAATGGGCTTTTTCAAGCATTTAATCGAATTAGTTAAAAGTTTTAAGCAATTCATTGGGCATATACATAATTATGCTTCTTTGAGGGTTTAAAGTGCAAATAGAGGTTAAAAAAGTAATATTATAATAAAAAAACTTAACCCACCGTCGAACCCCCCCTCTCTCTCCCATTTTCTCACCCTCTCTCTCTCACCCTCTCTCTCTCTCGCGACCGCTCTCTCTCCCCTCTTGGTGGCGTGGTCATGTCGGGTTGCCGCAGGATGCGTGGGTGGCGTCAACGGAAAGCCCGCAACGCAAGGAACGCGGTGACGCCAACCTCGTGCTGAACTGCGGGGCGTGAAGACGGGATCGGGCGAGGAGAGCCGCAGCGACCCTCGGCTTGCATGCGCCCTTAACGCCATTTTTGGCGCAATCGAGGTTGGGGGATGGCTTTCCGAGCTCGCTAGGATCATTCCCTCTACCATGCCCATCGTCTTTATCTTTTCCACAGCCTGAGCCTCGTCATTTTTTTTTTGGAGCATGAACATCATATTTATGTTTTTACTCCTCTGTGGCCATTGTTGTTGGGTTCTTAGGCTGTAAATTGTGTTTATGTGATGGTGGAATGGCAGGGAACAGGTTAAAGTTACGTTTCCCGTCGATCTAGGTCGACCGGGAGGGGTTCCGGTTACAAACCCCACGCATTCGGCTCACTGGGCAGGTGGCAGTCTTGCCAGTGATCGCTTCTTGAATGCAGTAAGGCGGTGGACCATAGCGGCCCACAGCCCCTGTGCTACAAACCTCGTAGCGGCCCAATATTGGACCGTCTATTGACCTTTAGCGGCTGAACCTTACACCGCTATAACCCTTTGACCAGGTCAGATGACCTTTGACCCGTTAGGGTGGTTAGTGTGGCGGCTTATCGTAGAACCGCCAGGGGGCCTTTGGCGGATCCATCTTGGACCGCTAGAGCATGTTTTCACTGTATAAAACACTATGGCGGTGGAGTGTGGGGGCCCATTAGTGGAGCGCCATAGCCCTTGTAGCGCCCCAACCTTAGACCACCAGAGCATGTGGTGGGCTAATGTTCGATCATCATGTTCTGTAGAATTTCAATTTAATCATGTTCATTTCTTTATGCTTTCCATGTTGCATCTTTGCTATGTTTAAATGATTGCAGGAACTGTGGCATGTTTTTAGATCCCGATAGAATTAGCTCTCTTTCCTTGTGATGGAACCACTAGTCGTAGCCCGATGACCTCTAGAGTCGGCTCACCTGGGAGAGGTGGCGGGATAGTCCCGGTTTACGGTTTTTAAGCTAGTTTCCATGGGCCCCTGCTTTACAGTAGCGTCCTACTGGGGGGGAAAACTAGCTAGAGGCCTGGCTCAAGCCAATGAGCTAGTGTGTGCACACGTGGTCAGGGGCTTGGACTGACACTGACGAGTGTTACCCTGACTAGTTACTTGTTTCTAGTATTGTTATGCGTCTCACTTGTCGCAATCCAGACTTGCGTAGATGGTTGAGATGCAGTGTAAGCCGTCAGTGGACACATCTGGTTTCACTTTCTGGTGGTCCTTCTTTCTCCTGTCACTTGGAAATGTTGAGTTTATTCTATTTTTCGAGTACTCACGTTTAATTTCAATTGGCATTATAGTTAGCTGTTATTAAACTACCTAGGTAGTTTTACAGCTTTACTAAACTGTGTTTAATTCTGCCAATGCATGTCTTATTTGCTTTCCTCCATTTAGTTTTGAGGTAGGGATCCGCTTGACCCCTACTGAGTCTGGCTGTGACTCACCCTTACTCTTTCAGGTGAGCATCGGCAGTCGTCTTCCGCAGCTTCCCGTGCTTTTGACGGCCGTACTTAGTGCCAGCAGTGGTCACTCAGTAGTCTGTCAGTAGGTTATTGCTAGCCGTTTGTCTTTTCTTGTACATTTTGACCGGGTATGCCCCAAGTAGTTGTATATTTTGACTCTTGTTCAGTTTTTGGACTTGTATAATTATGGATCTAGAATATTATATATATTTATCACTCTGATATTTCAATTGCTTCCGTTTGTAGTTCAAATTGTTGCTATAATTAATATTGCGCGTGTGTAATTCCAATTCGTTATGCATCCCCTCGACAAAACCCTCCAACCCTTATGGGGCCTCATCAGCCTCTTGGGTGGCTTCCCCGAGTTCTTGGTATCGGTTTACCAGTTTCCGGATCTCCGGGTCGTTACTGCTGCTATGTTGTGGACCATGTAAATCGCTTAATGTTATTTATTATTTCTTACTTATTCATTTTATCTGTGTAGTTCTACAATTATTTTAGATTCTTGTGTATCTCCACACCATTCCTTTAACCCTTCCGAGTCTTCGGGCTCGTGAGTGGCGGTTTGAGATTCAGAATATCGGGCCTTCCTGGTATTCGGATCTCGGGTCGTTACAGTTGGTATCAGAGCAGAGGTTGTGGATATGTATAAGAATCATAAATAATTGCAGTGGTCCACTTGTCCACAATGATGATGTACAGTCGGCACTAGCTTATGGCATCGTGTGTTTTATTGATTTTGCTTATTTTCTTATCTTCTGTCTGTTGCAGTAGGCGAGTATGGCGCCAAGGCGGAGGACTCGTTCACGGTAGGGACAGTCAACAGAGGAGCAGGAGGAGCAGAGCAGAGTGCCACCATATGCCACTGATGCAGTGAGAGTTCAGGGGCCAGAGGATTTCTTTCGGAGCATGTTTCAGTTTATGTCTCAGTAGTTCGGCGGTGATGCTGGTGAGGGCTCGTCATCCAGGGGTGGGCATAGCCGCGTAGTGAGGGACTTTTTGCAGTTCCACCTACCCTACTACAATGAAAAGCCAGATCCCTATGTGGCCAGAAGATGGCTTAATGAGATGGAGAGAGTGTTCAGTTCCATGAACTGTGTCGAGGAGGACAAGGTGATGTTGGCCTGTAACCAGTTGCAGGGTTCGGCTCGAGATTGGTGGTCTTCAGAGTGGAAGACGTCTTTTCAGTCTCGTTCCCTTCAGCATATTGTATGGCAGGACTTTGTGAGGGTCTTTGAGCGTACTTACTGTCCATCCTATGTTGGTACGTAGAAGATGTGTCAGTTTCTGGAGCTTGTCCTGGCTGACATGTCAGTGTTGCATTATAGGGCTCAGTTTGTTGAGTTGGGCCGTTATGCTCCCCATATCATGGAGAATGAGGGGCTGAAGACCGGGCAGTTCATCCAGGGTTTGAGGCAGGATCTGAGGCACCTCTTGATGGCGAACGCTGCTTCAGATTTGGAGATAGCTTCCCGTGTGGCGGCATCACTGGAGCTCGATTTGTAGAAGATCCGAGGATAGGTTAGCCAGGGGCAGTCCCAGTCAGGACGTAGCCAACAGTCCGCTACACAGCAATAGAGCACTTTTCAGCATGATACAGGTAGTTCGGGAGCTTCAGGGCCGGCTGCATCAGTGACAGGATCTGCATCTTTTGGCTCAAAGGTCAAGAAGTTCTTCAGGAAGAACTTTGGAAAGAAGCGTAAGGATCAGAGGCAGGCATCTACGGGTAGTGTTCAGCAGTCGTTTCCTTATCAGCGTTAGGGATCAGTTGGTGGTTCGTGGGGGTCATGTCCCCGGTGCGGCGGTTCTCATCAGCTCAGGCAGTGTAAGGCGCCAGTGATTTGTTTCAGATGTGACCAGGCAAGGCATATGGCGCGTGACTATCCTTCGAGGCCACAGCAGCAGCAGTACCCTCAACAGCAGCAACCACAACAGCAATGTCAGCAGTAGGGGCTGTATCCGCCACTACCTCGGTTAGCGAGTGTGGGCAGTCAGAGGTCTCGAGGCAAGATTACACACATGACCAGGGCATGGGTAGAGGCGTCATAGCTTGTGGAAGGTACTATTATGATTTTGGGTTGCGCAGCTCGAGTTTTGTTTGATTCTGGTGCGTCGCATTCATTTATTTCGGAAGATTTCACGCTAAGTATTGAGGAGCCGATGGTGGGGACACCGGGCCCACTACCAGGCCCACTACTCTGAGCCGACGTCGCACTACCCCGACTGCACCAAGCTTGTGGCTCGGAGACTCGTTTGAAGACTCGGCATCCTGAGTACGTATCTATGTGTATTGTGTATGTATTGTGTATTATATGTAAAAATACATGTATTACTACATGTATTATTTACTTTTGTTTTATTAGGCTAGTCATAGTCAAAGTTGTGTGTATTTTATTTTATTTAAACCCACAAGTCAAATAATGGTTGTTGGGTTTTGTTTTATTAGGCTAGGACATATATGCAAATAGGTAAAGTTTAAAGGTTTGGTTGTTATAGCCCTCCCTATTTAAAGGGGGGCTAGGGTGTGTTGTAACATATATGAAAGATCGAAAGTTTGAAATCACGTAAGAGTCATCCCCTCTTACTATTCTCTTCCCTCCTTTCTTCCCTTATGAGATTTGAGTGTCGCCCGGTGAGAGACCATCCGGTGTGAGGCCGAGCTGTGCGAGACAGCAACTATCACGTCCTGTTCGTGTCCCAGAGCTACCGTCGATCCTTCCTCCGACGTCACCCGCGTCAAATTTGGTATCAGAGCCTAACAACGGCGCCTACATCGACCCCGACGTCGGCATCATCTCTCCTCCTTTCTTTCGGTTCCCAGATGTGAAAAAAAAGTGGGAGAGAGAGGAATAGCAGAAGAGAACTCTCCCGGCTGAGAGAGTGGTTAAAAAAAAAGAAAATACAGAGAAGCGGCTGAGAGATAAGAGTGAGAGAAAAGAAAAAATGGAGAGAGAGAGTTCACAGGGGGGCGGCCTCATTGCACGCGCTTGTTTAAACCCCCTGCACGGCCACAACGACCTCCCCAACTGCTGCGACCGCCACTGGCCGCGGCTGTTCACCCACGCCAGCGCCACCGTGAACGGGCGCCAGCGACCTCATCACCCATGCCGTAGCTGCCCGGCCTCGCCACGCGCCCACCTTCGGCCACGCCACGCGCCCTGGCCCCGTGCGCCCGCCCTACGCCGCACCCCCCCGTGCGCTCGCCCTGCACCACCCGCGCCCGAGCGCGCGCCTGCCTGCGCCTGCAGGCCACCCGCCACCGTCCACATTAATCGCACCCCGCCTGCCCTACGTTGGTCACCTTAGCGCATTGAACGCGCCCACCTGGCCCTGTCGCCCACCCACATTTGGCCACCTGCCATCTGATGACCCGCCAACCGGGTGAGAAACGCAGGCAAAGATTGAAAAGGGGTTTGAAAAAAAGTGTGTAAAGTATATATATAATATATATCTGGGATATATATAATATTATATATATCTATATATATATATTTATATATATCTATATATATTAATCAATCTATATCATTTAATTAACTTATTGATTGTGGCACCCAAGTCTGCTACAGCGGTTCGACCGGCGCCCGAGTCGTCCGGTCACCGACACACAGTCCGTAATTTACGGAGTGTGAGTGCCCGAGAGTCTCCCTGCGTGGAGAAAATTTTAGATTGATTTGTTCCTCTGTGCGGGCAATTTTAAACGGTTTGTAATAATTAAATCCTCCCTGCATGGATTGAATTTGTTGTAACCGCCCAAGCTTCGTCGACACCGTGCGGGCACGCACGTCCCCGCTCGCCTTCATCTCCGGTCGGAGCTAGACTTTTCAGTCTAGCTAGGTACATGCTCCCCTTACTTCCTTATTTAGTATCCTTATCAATTGCCATGCGACGAAGTGAGAGAGAGCCCTATCCATGCAGCCAGTCACCTAAATGCATCGCTGTGGACGGAGAGAGAGAGCTTGTATGTACCCGTCCTTTAAGCCCTAGAACTATCGCATTAGGGCACCCTAAATATCAGGAGGTAGTTCCACAACTACTCCGCCTACGGGCGAGCAACCCTCCCTGACCGGTCCCTTCAAATTGACCCTTTGCCTATTAGCCAACAAATTGGGTCTAAGCCTTGCTAATCTTCGGTCCCAAGATTGCATCATTTAGGTCCGAGCTCGTGCATGCCACGCTGGTCTAGGAATTCATCAGGCCATCTAGAGTGCCCTTCAATGCTACCCATGGATCAAAAGAGCGTGAGTGCTATGCTAGTCCAGCTCGAGCATAACCTTATGGTCCACTTTGAAGAATCCATAGGCCAATTACGAGCGGAGCTAGATGAGAGGATCCAGGCTTTAGTGGAACGACTGAAGGGAGAGGAATGAAAAGTGAATGGTTGCGGCAATCCCGTAGCCAATCCTAGGGAGGAGAGAGACCAAGCCCGCCAGAGTCAGGCTCCCCAAGGTAGAGAGTAAGAGGCCCGTGTGCCTTGAGTGGGAGACCACGACGATGAGGATATCATCCTACGGAACGTCAAGATTGACGCTCCGAGTTTTGATGGGTCCCTAAACCCCGCTACATACCTTGATTGGGAGACCGGGATGGATCAATATTTTGACTGGCATCGCCGTATGACCCCTGCTACAATGGTGAGATTTGCTAAAATGAAACTCCTAGGTCAAGCCAAGACCTACTGGTGTAACATCGAAAATCTCCTAGCAAGGAGACGAGAGGAGCCCATAACCACGTTGGAAGAAATGAAGGGAAACTTCTCATTCCCTCTCCTACTGCACCTACCACACCCGTTTCTAAGGCCCCTAAGGTTGGTTATGACCCGGTTAGGTGCCTTAACTTCATAGGTGTCCGTGAGCTGAATAGGGAGGTTGCCGAGGGTGCCCCTGTTTGGGCTGTTGTCGTCACCATCACACCTGAGGAGTCTTGAGTCTCTGTCCCACCTGAAGTCCAAGCTATCCTGCAGGACTTCTAGGACATCTTCTGTGAGGACTTGCCCTCACGACTCCCTCCCATGCGTGATGTACAACACGCCATTGATCTTGTCCCCGGGCCCACCCTACCCAACCTTCCCCATTACCGACTGAAACCCAAGGAGCATACTAAGCTCCAAAGGATTGTCGAGGACCTTATCCAAAAGGGTTTCCTCAGAGTGAGCAAGAGTCCATGTGTTGTCCTTGCCTTGCTCACACCCAAGAAAGATGGCACCAGGCGGATGTGTGTTGACAGTCACGCCATCAACAAAATCACTGTCAAGTATAGATTCCTAATTCCCCATCTTGATGACATGCTTGACATGATGAGTGGAGCCATCATCTTTTCTAAGATTGATTTAAAAGTGGCTACCACCAGGTTCGAATCCGACCAGGGGATGAGTTGAAGACAGCCTTCAAAATAAAAGAAGGTCTGTATGAGTGGCTTGTCATGCCGTTTAGGATATCCAATGCCCCCAGCACATTCATGCGGCTTATGACGAAAGTCCTTCGCCCCCTCATTGGTCGCTTTGTTGTCGTCTACTTTGACGATATTCTCATCTATAGCCACAACCCCTAGGACCACATCCAGCATTTAAGGGAAGTCCGTGAGACGTTGAGCAGAGAAACCGTATATGCCAATCTCAAAAAGTGTGAATTTATGATAGTCCGGGTCACTTTCCTCGGATTTGTGATTTCAAGTCAAGGAGTGTCTATGGACCAATCCAAGGTCCAGGCCTTAGTAGACTGGCCAGAGCCCCAGAATATCCATGGCGTTCGTAGTTTCCACGGGCTAGCCACCTTCTACAAAGGCTTCATTCAGGGATTTTACACCATTATGGCACCCATTACAGATTACATCTGTAAAAGAAATTTTGAGTGGACCAAAGCCGCCTCCCAGGCTTTTCTTGCCATAAAGGAGCTTATGACCAAAGCCCCTGTCTTCCGCCTGCCGGACTTTTCTAAAGTCTTGAAAATATTCTGTGATGCATCTGGCGTAGGAATAGGAAGAGTGCTTAGCCAGGAAAGCCACCCTGTGGCTTATTTCAGTGAGAAGCTTTCTGATGAAAAGCTTCGCTACTCCACCTATGATAAGGAGTTCTATGCCGTGGTCCAAGCTCTCAAATATTGGAGACATTATCTCTAACCACAAGAGTTTGTCTTATACTCAGACCACGAGGCTTTGAAATTCCTTAGCTCTCAGAAGGGCTTAAACCCTAGGCATGGTTGGTGGGTAGAATTCCTACAGTCTTTCACATTTGTCTTAAAACATAAGGCTGGAAAAGAAAATAAGGTTGCCGACGCCATGAGTCGAAGGGTCTCCCTTCTTTCCACTGATCGGGTAGAGGTCATTGGATTTGACCGCAGGAAGGAACTCTATGGAGAGTGTCCCGACTTTGGCCCTGCCTACTCTGCCTTGTCTGTTCGATCCTCGACCACATTTGCTGACTATCTACTGCAGGATGGTTTTCTTTTTTGAGGATAGTAACTCTGTGACCTGAGGACTTCTGTTCGGGACTTTCTGATATGGGAAATACATGCTGGAGGTCTTACTGGTCACTTTGGGCGAAACAAGACCATCCATTCTGTGGAGGAGCATTTTTTCTGGCCTGGCCTGAAGAAAGATGTGATCAAAATTATAGCCCAGTGGAGGACATGCACAATGGCCAAACATGTCAAACAAAACAATGGTCTCTACACTCTTCTCTCCATTCTTGATAGACCATAGGTTGATGTGAGTATGGATTTTATCCTTAGGTTACCACGGACTGCTCACAAACATGACTCCACCTTCGTGATAGTTGATAGGTTCTCTAAGATAGCCCACTTCATTCCATGTTCCAAAACATCTGATGCATCTAGAGTAGCCCACCTGTTCTTTGATGAAGTCGTGCGTCTGCATGGTCTCCCTCAAACTATAGTGTCTGACCGAGATGTCCGGTTCACTAGCTATTTTTGGAAGACACTTTGGCACCTAGTTGACACTAAGTTGAAATTTCTCACTGCCTGTCACCCCCAAACTGATGGGCAAACCGAGGTCGTCAATAGGAGTTTAGGGAATTTACTGAGATGTCTTGTAGGGGATCACCCTGGCACTTGGGACCTTGATGCGGGACGGATGACCGACTCGGGCTAAGACGTACGACCGACTCGATGTGCGACCAGCACTAGCACACTAAGGCAAGCCGGGCGGCTGACCACCGTGGTATTCTCCGGGTGGAGACGTCTCTCAACAGCGACTCTCTTGAGCCCGACGATCGTCCCTTGCGAGGGAAACGTGGGGATCGCGGCGATTAAGAAACCACCGTCGCCTAGGGTGCTAATTCGCGCTCGGTGCTCGATTGGAGCCACGGAACGGGCACTCACAACTCACAATCGCGGTGAATTTGAACTGGCTAACGGCCCTAATCTCACAAACGCAGCAATATAGAAAGTATACTAAACAGCAAATGTGAGGATCGGAACGAGCACGTACCTCCACGCCTAGGCGTGGGGAAGATTCCCGGCCGATTTCCGAACAACCCCGATATACAAATGCAATAAGATTACACTTTCAGAAATATTTGCCCACTCCACGCAGGGAGGTATAGGGTTACAAATGCCAATGTTGCGGTTGCTCGAACCCGGGTTGACGGGCCACACTCGCAGGAGGTGAGGAACGCGTGCCGGAGCTGCTCGGGTACGCCGGCGGAAAGCCGTCCCGGTTCTGCCCGCGCTGGTCACCCTGCGCAGCGAGCTTGCGGAGGTTGGTACGACTAGATCCGATGCCCGATCGGAGCACCGTTTGTTGGAGAATGTCGGAGACTAGATGTAGTATCTTCACTCCGAAGGGCGCGATCAGATGTATTCAGATCTGGGCGCAGCGATGAAACTTCTCTGGTTCTGGTTTTATGCTCATAGAACTGCACAGCGACACGGTAAAAATATGAAATAATTGTTGCCTATGTTGGATCGGGGCGTTCTTTGTTGGAGAACGTCGGCGACGCCCTGAGGAAGAAATACTCTGAAGGCTTCTCACACGGATCTTGGCCGGATGAAGATGGGGCAGGCTCTGAAAGTTGACTCAGATTTCAGCAGGACCTGCTCAGACCTGCCTGCGTGATCCCACGAGATCTGTTGGCACGATCAGCACCGATCACGGATCGAGGCGAAACTAGCGGAAACGCGAAGAGAAATTGAAACACTACGACTTCTCTTTAGAAAGTAACTACATATGGCGTCGGGGTTGGGCTCCAAGAATTAATACACAGACATCTTCAGATCTGGACTGCACTCTGGGACAGATCTGCGCGCCGCCACGAGGAAAATCACCACCGGAGCTCCCGAACTCGGATCATCACGAAACCAGCGCTGAATCCTTGATAACTCGTAGTAGTATCAAGGATAAATCATGTGGAACCAGAAGGTAAGAGGAAGAGGGGGGTAGAGGGTCAAGTCTCACGACCTGAATGCTGTCCAATCACAGGACAGGGTTGGGAGTCACACCCAAAGAAGGAGAAGTGAATCACTCACTTAAGGCAATTTCTCACAAAATATTTTCATCAATCCTTAAACACACATTGTACAAGCCTTTAAATAGGCAATGGAGGGGAGGGGGCTGCGTGGGATACACAATGAGAGAGGGGGAAGGGTGCCATTACAATGTGATAGTGAAAGGGGGGGGGACAAGGGGCATTGGTGGCTCACCTAACTTTGAATTTTCTTGTAAAATGTTAGGTGGCAGCCATTGTAAAATTGACCAGCAGCCTTCTAATACTCCCATGTGGTAAATGGAGAGAAGAAAGAAGAAAATTAAGAATTTTCTAGCCTAATAAGCCAAGGAAGGGGGCGCCCCCTTCAATGGGCCTTGAATGGGCCACTTTGGCTCATGGCCAGCCCATTCTCCTCCTCTTGCTTAAGGCCCCTTCCAACCTTGTAAACCCATGAGTGAAGCCCATGCTTATATAAGGCCTCTCCCATTTAGAGAGCCCATATAGAAAGGGAGCCGAATTGGGCCTTGCTAGGCTAATGGGTGCTTCATATTGGTCCAAGGCCTTTCCTTTCTTAAGGAAAGCCTAAGGGCCTTTAACCACTTGGCCTTTTAAGGGTCTAGCAACTAGCCCAATATAAAAACCCATGTATAATCTTCAATACAAGCCCAAATTTAATGCTAAAAGTGTCCAAATTGAAGCCAAATGATCCCCAACTCGATGGGAAGCCGATGTAGTTCACTTGGCGCTCTGCGTATGGCACTGTCGGATCGCCGACGTGTCACGTGATCGCCCTAGTGTCCGCACCAATTCTCCCCAGGTGGGAGGAACTCGACCCCGTCGAGTAAGGGTCTTGAATCTTGAACTATCCGCATGTGATCAAGGCGTTGGTCATCGTTGGGGCATCCTCACCAATGCACTGGGACGTGTGGATATGCGCCGTTCCTTGTGGTGATCATCTGCTCATCCAGTATCCAATCTATATGCATGCGTTGAGGCTGGAAGAGGTGGACTCTCGGGTGGTGTATCACTCACAATAGAAGGAGAAAGCCCAAAGCTCACTAGGGATCACCGCGGGTTCCAATATGCTACCAGATCTGAAACATGGAACGTCAAACTGACACCATAGTCACCCGGTAGTTCAATATCGTACGCATTCGGACCCACTTGTTTCTTGACCCGGAAAGGGTGGGGATCGTGGACTTAGAGTGGCTTTCGGTCTCCGGGAGGAAACCAATCAGGTATGACCCTGACCTAGACGTACTCTCCCTTTGAATCCACGGATATGTAGCATGCATCGGCTACCTCCTTATATGTGCTTGACTGGCCTTTTATTGACACGACTTAATGCAAACCATATGAAAGAAAACAAACCATAGAAACAAACACACACACTTGAACTTAGACAAACCTATGGTTATGCAGACTATGCATATGCAATGGTGGACCAGGACACCCGAACATGTGCCCCGTATACACTAGTGGCAACCGGTGGTTGGCGGAAAGTGAGACTCTTAGACATCCTACTTTATCCCTAGCATGCGGCTGCCCATTGGATTTGGGAGACTTGGGAGGGCTAGGAGGGCCGGATGTAGGTGTATCGGGCTTGGTGGGCGTAGGTGGCCCGGCCCGTGGGAAAGGGATCTGAAAGTGGACTTCCTCAAAGAGGTGGAGTGGAGGTTGTGGGCCAAAGGGCCCATGAAGAAAGGGATCGAAGGGATCAAAGAATGTGTGGCCCCTCGATATGGATTACCTCATCTCAAGGTCCCATGTGTGGAATTCTAGATGGTGTTGATGGTCACCTTCATCCATCGACGTAGATGGGACTGTGTATAGCAGATAGGGCTCCTCCCTCGGGATAAAAGGAGTGAAGTCAGGCTCGGCCGGTAAGGGGAGGAGTAAAAGAACCTCCATGGTGATATGGCACACAGTGTACACGGAGGTGATAGACCCTAAGGATGGATGTGTGAAGCTACGACCTATAGGTTGGTCAAAGCCTGGAGCCAACAAGTGCATAAAAGTTAGTTGCCGGTCTAACCCTTTACGAAGGTCATCCAATGTATCCACACGGTGACTAGACCGGAAAGTGGTGTGAAATGAATGGATTGGCACCAGAGGTAGGATAGGGTCCATAGATGGGAGGGGAGATGGGACCAAACCTATCTTAAGCCAGCTAAAAGTGGCTCGGCTATGAGTAGCTTTCCCGTTAGAAACACGGGTAGCTCTGGCTGAGAAGGCTCCAAATAAAGATCGGAGAGTGAGGCTTCTCCAACCCTTTTGTCCCCTAGAGCTCGAGATGTCCGAGTGGGACACTGTCCTGCAAAGTAGCCGAATCCCACGCAGCGATAACACTACTGTCGTGAACCACTACGCTTCTTGATCAGTGCGTCCTTACCCTTATCCTCCTGACGGACAGGGGGTATAGGCAAAGGGGCTCTCGTGGGTGGGGAACGAGGATCCTCTATGATGGGGAGGGGACCGTGGGATGGAACCATAGATGGCACCGGATTGGGACTACCGGTTGTTACCTCCTTAGGTTCGTGTTTGGTTCCTCCCTGGATAGGAGGTAGGCAAGGGGGAAGCAGGGACTCGATATAAGCACACTTCCTATCCACTTTATCCAAAATGAGTTGGAAGAGTTCAGCAATGGTGGGGTTTGGAGTAGGAGTAATGTGGTGGACTCTCCCATATGAACTCGGCTTAGTCGTGGACATAGGCTCTTCTACATGCGCGGCGCGTTGCCTCCGATTATGGCCCACTTGGGTGGATGTGATTGGGTGGGGTCGGTTGGAGGTGACCGGGCCGGGTAGGTAGACCTTCCTAAGTTCGTCCTTCATCTCATGCCACGACTCGATGGGCCTTTGCCTCCTAACCTCTCTCATGCACTCAATGCTCTCCCATTTCCAGGCGGCTTTGTGGACAAGCCTCTTGAAGAGGCGAAATCTCGCGCTTGTATCCTGAGCGGGCTGTGGATCACCTGAAGATGAACTACAAGACAGGGAAACATATCAGAGGGCCCAGGGGGCTTCCCTGGGGTAAAACCCTCCGATGGCTAAGTCAGTAGAGCTATGGTGGAAGCAATAATGGGGAGGAGAAAAGCTAGCGCGCGAAATTCCTGTCCACCAGAGGGTGAAGCGGATTGCTCAGGAGTTTAGGTCTATGAGTACCTGGATGGCTCTCTTCTGTCGAAGGGTAGCCCTGGTTTAAATAGTGTGCCGCCTTCAGGAGTCCAGCAAGCTGAGGGGTCTCCGGCGGGAGTTACGTCCTTGACGTGGGCTTTCATGGCCTTATCGTGGGGACGTTATCGCCTTGAAGTCCGGCGGTTTCCTGGCTCCCCTATCCGTTGGGGACTCTTGAACGGATGATGTTCGGTCTGGCCGAGCTCCTGAAACGCCCGCCCTGTCCGGGTGATGAGCATAGCTCGGTGGAAGAGGGGTCGGATAGGTGGGCTAATGCCTGTCTCTCTCGGGCGGGGAAACGGCTTGGGCCGGACCTTCCTTATGACCTGACCATCACTCGGGCCCTCCGAGCCTAGAGGCCGCCGGGGAGAGTTGGTTCCTCGAGTGTTTTCTTATTGGGCTTTTCTTCCCTGAGTGGGCCCTGTGGGCTGTCACCCGGGTGGGCTTGCCTCGTTGGACCCTGTTGGGTCTAGTTGGGCTGCTCTTTGGGTGGGCTACAGAAATCCCCCTCTCCACTTGTCCCCCTCCTACTCCCGAGCCATGGAGGCTCGGTAGAGTAGTTTTTGAGGCTTTGGACCGGCGTGGCTCAGGTGGGCGGAATTCTGTTGGCATGATGGAGCCACGTATAGTGGTCGCCTGGGCCTGTAATGATGATCCTGATGGATTTGAACTGAAGGGGCCCCCCTTTTCTCGGAGCACGGAACGACGCGCCGCCTCCCTCCAGGGTTTTATAGGCGTTGGGCGCTGTTCGTCGTTCTAGGCTTTTCAGGGTTTTGGGCTTTCCTTAGTTTCTTTATTTCTGGGGCTCCTTGATGCGCCGTGAGGGCACAGTGGAGGCGCAGAGCCTTGCGGTGACGTTTGAGGAGTTGGCAAGGATAACCGCAGAGGCGGTCCGGCAACTTCCTTCCCCTCCGGAGTCTTCGAGCTTGCACGAGGAATCATCTTCCGGCTTGATGGCTGGTCTGCCTCTGGAAATCGGGCAGGTGAGGTGGGAGCCCGTCTCCAACTGTAGTGAGCTGGGGGAGGCCGAGGTGAGGAAGCTGGAGCATCGCTTTCGCTTGCCTCTCAAGTATAGTTTTGCTGCCGCCGCCCCGTATGAGACGAGTCTGGACAGCCGTACGGGGCACATTTGCACTTTCCTTCTGGCCTCGAAGAGTGGCTTCCGCCTTCCCTTCGAGCCTCTTGTACTCCAGCTTCTCGAGTTTTTCCAGTTGGCGCCTATTCAGTTGGTGGCCAACTCATATCTCCTTCTTTCTGCCTTTCGGATTCTCTGTCGTCAGCACGACATTTTTCCTTCCTTGGACCTCTTTCATTATTTTTTCGACTTGAAAGTGCACCCGTGGGCGGGGAAGGGCTTTTACTTCATCCAGGCAAGGAGGAACAGGAGTTGCATCTCCCTCGCTGCGAAGGACTCCTCGCACAAGGGGTGGAAGACCCAATTCTTTTGGGTGAAGGCGGAGGCGACGGACGAGTTTTGGAGATGTCCGATCTCGCCCAATTTTCATCCGAATCTCCCACCTCGCCCAGAGGAGTTCCCTCCCCACGTGGAGCGGCAGGCCGCTCGTCTGCTGGGTAACCGTCAGTCGACCGAGGAGCTAGTGACGCCGAAGAACATCGAACGGTGCTTGCTTACGCGGTTGACGTCGAAAGGTACCGCTCTCGAGGCTCTTCTCCTAGGACGGTAGTTACTTTTTCTCCTGACCGGGTCTTCTCCCTTTGTGGCAGACGTTAGGCGGGAAACTCTGGAGGAAACTGCTGAGGTCATTGATCTGGGAGATGACTCGACGGCCGATGAACCAGATGCTTCTGCGAGTTGCGCCCAAGCCTGAGATAAGGGCAAGGGGGTGGCTCCCGCGGGGTCTTCACGGCCGACTGGTACAAAGCGCAAGGATCCCATGGCGGGAAAGTTGCGGGAGGCCATGAAGGCCAAGAAACGGGCCAAGAAGGCCGGTCTTCCTCCTACCGTCGGGGGCGACTCCGGCTCGGCAGCGCTCCCCTCTCGGGGGCAAGATGGGGCCGACCCCTTGGGGCCAGCTCCCCCACCTGCCAGGCGAGAGGGGGCCGAGGAGACCGGGGGCCCATCAGAGGGCGGCGATGGGTCGGCTCTCCCCCCGACAGAGGCAGAGGGGGCCGATGTCGAAGTAGCTGGCGCCGAGGCCGGGGGATTGGCCGAAGGCGGGGATGTCTTGGTCGGCGAGGTGCGGGCCGAGACCGACAGGGCTGGGGGTTCGCCCGCTAGGGCGTTGCAGCCCCAGGTGCCTGGAGCTCCCGGTGCGGTCGGTCCCGCGGCACCGGTCGAGGTTGGGGGTTCGCCTGGGGAGGCGTCGCAACCCCAACCGACCGTGGTGCGAGAGGCGGTTGGTTCCGTCACTCGAGCGGAGTCTTCTGGTGGGGTGCCCCGAGCGGAGCGGTCCCCTCTATCGGAGCCCTTGGAAAGGCTCGGTATTACGGGCGACCTGTATCGGGTCTGCCGGTCGATTGCCGCAAGGACGAAGGGGGGAGAAAGGCGCAATACCCCCCCGGGATCCTTGATGTCTTGATGGAGGGCGGCCTGGTCATAGCTCGGTCGGCGGCTTTGATGGCGGAGGCGCACGCCCGGACGAAGGCGGAGCGGTCGGAACTTGCCTGGACCCTTGGGGGCTGCGAGAGGAAACTGGACCGAGTCAAGGGGGAGCATGAGGGGCTCCGGTAGGAGTTCTCCGCGTTCCTGGAGGTGGCGCGGGCGAGCCGACTGGAAGCCGGGGTGCTGGCCGAACAGCTCGCCAAGACCCGAGAGTCTCTCGAGAGGACAAGCATATTCCTTGAGGAGGAGCGTCTGCGTCGCCTCGAGCTAGACAACCGCTGGGAGCTCGAACGCGCCGAGCTGCTAGATCGGGCGGAGGTGGCGGAGCGTCTCCGAGCTGAGGCTGAGGCGGACCGGGCCCGGGCAGAGGAGCGCGCGGCCGAGGCGGAGCGGGCTCGGGTCGAGCTTGCCAGAAGGGCGGGGCAGGTCGAGGCGGAGGCAATCGAGCGTTACAGGAGCTCGGATGCTTATTCGGCCGACCTGATGAAAGCCACCCTACCCTACTACGAGGTAGCATTACGCCGGGGTGCTCGAAAGGGGTTTAAGCAAGGCTATCGCCGGGCGGTGGGCTACGCCGATGAGCAAAACTGCGCGATCGAGTTCCCCTTCGGCCAGTGTTATGACTCGGATGAGTCGGTTTCCAGCTCTTCCTCGTCGGTCGGGGGAGTCGCCTCCATCGGGGTCACCGACTCCGGGCATTTCGGGAGGGCTCGCGACCGGGACAGTTCTCGCACAGGCGAGGTCAGTGTCCGAGCCGGCCGTCACCGAAGGCACCAGGGGTGACGCATCTCCTTCCGCCGTTCCCGAATGTCAAAGTGGGCCCGAGGCCTGATGTGCTTTGCCTCCTTCCCTTTTTGTCTTTCTTCCCTCTTTGTAGAGGGTTTCCTTTTGGTGTGATAATAAATGACTTGCTCTGTTTGAGTACCATCCTTGCCGTGATTTGGTTGGCGGATCTTGAGTGGTTGGGAGGTGCCGATATGCCCTGTGTGGTATTCGCATGCAGTTTTGGTAGGCTTTTGACGGGGCGTCTTTCCATTTCCTCATGCTTTGAATGTCAGGCCGCTTCGTGAATCCTGCTAGGGCGGGGGACGAGGAGTTGGAGGTGACTGTTTAGGGGAGAAATCCTTTGGTGTGTTTCCGAGGAGGGGGGGGGGGTCATTTAAGGCGTGTAGCCTCCTTTGGCCTATAAGAAGGACCGAAAGGCGCCCTTTCCTCTTCACTGCTTGGGATTTTCTCTAACAGTCTTTCCTCGCTTCTTCCTCTTCACTGTGCGTTGTGCCCTTGTATTCGGAGCGTGGAGGATCCTTCGGAGGGTGATGCCACCGACGACGGGGAGCGGCGAGCTCCCGCTGCCCTGTAGTGTTGAACGGATCCCACGGTCGCCGCGCGTGCACGAGACGGGTCCGACAGTCGCCGCGCAGATCTGGAGAGGGCTTCGACGTGTGAAAGCACGGTTCTTGCCCTTTCTCAGTTCCAGCGTGGCTTCCGGGTGAACGCCGAGGCGGAGGACGGATGGGGGCATCAGGGGAGCCCGCCGTTACTTCCCTCCGTGTGAGGGGAGGAGGCATATCAAGCTCCCTCCTCACCGAAGCCTTCCTCCGTCTGCAGCCTCTTTCTCCCTCTTCTGCTCTTCATTTCTTTCACTCTTCGGGGGGCTGCTTGCTCTCTCCTTCCTTCCAAGGAGTTGGCAGTTTGGAAGGGGGGAGGCCTTCACGGCGCTCCTTTTTCTGGTTGTTGCCAACTTGGGAGGTAGCCTTCCTCAACGTTTAAAGGTGGCCTTCCTCCTGTAATCCCTCTGTCACCTTTGTCACGGGCCACCCGAGGCAACTGGCTTGACCACCTCTTGCCCGAGCCAGTTTCCGCACGAGGCAGAGTCAGTGGCTGGATGCGAGGAGATCAAGACCGAGTCAGCCGAGTGATGGCCCCTTGAGGCGGTGTTAGACAGATTTTTGCTTTTTGCTATGTGATGTACTGGAATTTGCCTATCTGATGTACCAATGGTTTGGAATGAAAAGAAAAGGGATTTATTCCGTCCATCTTGCTGTACAGTTTCAAAAATAGAATTTGCGTAGTGCGGCTGCGTTCCATGTCCGAGGAATATGTTCCCCTTCCATTGTCGCTAACCTGTACGCACCTTTCCCGAGCATCTCGACCACTCGGTAGGGGCCTTCCCAGTTGGGGGATAGCTTGCCCGCCACCTCTAGTGGTCGAGAGGCTTCGGCTTTCCTGAGGACGAAGTCCCCCGGTTGGAAACGTCTGTCCCGGACCTTGGCGTTGTAGTATCGAGTGAGGCGGCGCTGGTACTCCGTTGCCCGGACGTTCGCGATCTCTCGGAGTTCGTCTGCTAGGTCGAGGTTCTCGAGCAATTTTTGCCCGTTTGCCTCGAGTGAGAAGCTGATCACTCGGAGAGACGGATTGACGATCTCCAATGGAACGACGGCTTCGATGCCATATACCAACTGAAAAGGGCTTTCACCGGTTGCCGTCCTGGGGGTTGTTCGGTGCGACCATAATACGCTAGGCAATTCCTCGAGCCAGCTACCCTTAGCCTTGCTGAGCCTGGTTTTTATGCCTTTCAAGATGGTCTTGTTGGCATTTTCAACTAGCCCGTTGGCCCGAGGGTGGGCGACCGAAGTGAAGTGGTTGCGGATATTTAGGTCGGCACATCTATCTCGGAAGTACCAAGAGTCGAACTGACGACCGTTATCGCTTACTATCACTCGGGGGATGCCAAAGTGACAAATGATCGATTTCCAAACAAAGCCCCAAACGACTGTCTCGGTGATCCTCGCCGTAGCCTCGGCCTCGATCCACTTGGTGAAGTAGTCGATGGCGACGATGATGAACTTCTTCTGGGACTAGGCGGTTGGGAATGGCCCAAGGATATCGATTCCCCACCGAGCGAAAGGGTAAGGCTCGGCTAAGGTGACAAGTTCCGTAGCCGGCTGATGGACCAAGTGGTCGAACCGCTGGCATCAAACACACTGTTGAACATAGGCCGAGCAGTCGCGCTGCAGGGTGGGCCACCAGTACCCCTGTCGTAACAGGATTCTGGCCAGCGACCTTGCCCCTGAGTGCGCTCCGCACATGCCTTCATGAATCTCTTGGATGGCTCGGCTTGCCTCGTCGGGACCGAGGCACTTCAGGAGGGGACCGGAGAACGATCTTCGGTAGAGAGTGTTGTCGAAGACGACGAAGCGCCGAGCTTGATACTTCATTCGGTGGGCTTCTTGAGGGTCGGAGGGCCCTTGGGAGTCTTGTAGCCAGGACAGGTAGGGGGAGCGCCAGTCACTTAGAGTGGCCGAGTCAACAGCGAGGAGCTCCGTGTCAATGCTCGGGCGCTCTAGCTCTTCTAGGAGGACCGATCGTGTACCTTCCGGGTCTAGGGAGGAGGCCAATCAAGAGAGGGCGTCCGCCCGAGAGTTTTGCTCCCGAGCTATCCGGACTACCCCAAATTCCTCGAACTGTTGGGCCAGGCTCCGGACCAACTGAAGGTATTTGATCATGGGTGCCTCCCGAGCTTCATACTCGCCGTTGACCTGACCTGCGACTAGTTGAGAGTCGGTGTGGATCCTGACTCGCTCGACCCCCAGCTGTCGGGCCATGCGCGCTCCCGAGATAAGGGCCTCGTACTCAGAAGCGTTGTTGGATGCCTGAAAGTTGAATTTCAAGGCGTACTGTAGCTCTATCCCTTCGGGGGACCTCAGGAGTATACCCGCACCGCTGCCTGCCGAATTGGACGATCCATCGACGAACAGTTCCCAGGTTGGCCCGGTCGTGGTCGGAGGCCTGTCCTCGGCGGGGATGGTGCTTTCGACAATGAAGTCGGCGAGCGCTTGGCCTTTGATTGCTGATCGCGGCCGGTACGAGATGTCGTAGGCCCCGAGCATAATGGCCCATCTGACGAGTCGCCCTGAGGCCTCGGGGTGGGCCAGAATTTTCTTCAACGGCTCGCCGGTTAGCACGGTGATGGGGTGCCCCTGGAAGTAGGGGCGGAGGCACCTTGCGGTGGTAACCAACGCTAGCACGAGTTTCTCAGTTGCGGGGTACCTCCGTTCGGCCTCATTGAGCACCTTGCTGGTGTAGTAGACTGGTCTTTCGATTCTCGAGTCATTTCTGACTAGGACCGAGCTGACCGTGGATGGCGTCGCCGAGAGGTAGAGCAGCAGGACTTCGCCTGGGGCGGGCTTGGAGAGCACTGGTGGTGAAGCCAGGAACTTTTTAAGCTTGGCGAACGCTGTCTGGCACTCCTCATCCCATGCGAACGTAGCAGACGCTAGCTTGGGTCCCCTCATCAGTTTGAAGAAGGGCAAGCATCGTTCGGCCGCACGGGACAGGAAGCGGCTGAGAGCGGCCACACGCCCTGCCAGACGCTGAACGTCTTTGATGCATGTGGGCGGGCGCATGTCCAGGATGGCCAGGACTTTGTCGGGGTTGGCTTCGATCCCGCGCTGAGTGACCAGGAAACCTAGGAACTTCCTGGATTTTACTCCAAAGGTGCACTTGGCGGGGTTGAGCTTCATGTTGTACTTCAGGAGGGTGCCGAAGGTTTCGGTAAGGTCGGTGAAGTGGTCTTGGGCCTTGGGGGTCTTGACGAGCATGTCGTCAATGTAAGCCTCGACGTTCCGACCCAGCTGTCCCTCGAACATGTGATTTACTAGTCGCTGATATGTGGCTCCGACGTTCTTCAACCCGAAAGGCATCCGGGTGTAGCAGTACACGTCGCAGTCGGTGATGAAGGCGGTCTTCTCGACATCTTCTGGGTTCATTCTGATCTGGTGATAACCTGAATAGGCATCCAGAAAACTGAGTATCTCGTTGCTCGAGGTTGTATCAACCAATTGGTCGATGCTCGGTAGCGGATAGCAGTCCTTGGGGGTAGCCTTATTCAGATCGGTGAAGTCCACGCACATTCGCCATTTGCCTGTAGTTTTTGGTACCAGGACGACATTGGCTAGCCATGTAGGGTACAGGACTGGTCTGAAGAGGCCTGTCTCTTGTCCCTTGGTGACCTGCGCCTTGATGATCGCCTGTTTCTCGGGCGCATGCTTCCTTCTCCTTTGTTGTACGGGCCTCACGGTAGGGTCGAGGCTGAGCTTGTGCATCACGGTCTTCTCTGGTATGCCAGGGAGTTGATCATCGGACCAAGCAAAGATCTGAACGTACTCAGAAAGGAAATTCTTATATTGCTGCTGTTCCATGGGTGGTAGGTCGGCTCCGACCCTTACTCCGAGGGCCGGGTCATCGTTTAGGAATACCGTTAGCAATTCGCCACCGGGCTCGGCGGTTACGGTCTTCCCTTCGATTCCCTTGGGGCCCTTGTCTCCCCCGTCCTGCCTTGAGGCTTCCACCGAGATGTTGTAGCACCTTCTGGCCGTGGCCTGGTTACCTCGGACTTCCCCCAACCCGTTTTTGGTGGGAAACTTCATTTTCTGGTGATAGGTAGATGGTACGGCCTTTATCCGGCTGAGGATTTTCCGGCCGAAAATGGCGTTGTACGCTATCATACCCTTAATCACTATGAAGTCCACCATGACCGTAACGGTTTTGGGTGGGGTGCCGATGGTGACCGGCAGGTTTAGGGCTCCCTCGGGGTAGGTGGCTAGGCCGTTAAACCCGCAAAGGGGTGTTCGGATCGGGCGGAGCTTGGATGGGTCTTCCCCCATCTTAAGGAAACAGTCGTAAGATAATACATCGGGGGCGCTTCCATTGTCAACCAGAATTCTATCTACGTTACAATGGTTTATTGTGGCCGAGATAACGAGGGCATCATCATGCGGGGTCTTCAGCCCTTCCAGGTCTTGGTCGGAGAAGACTATGACCTGGGGCTCCCTTGGCGGGCCGCTGGAGGGTTCTAAGACCTGGCTGGCCCGCTCAGCATGACGCTTCCTTCCTCGGCTGGTGTCGCCGCCCGACGCCGTTCCTCCGGAGATGACGTTGATGTGGACCCCTCGGGGGGCGTTGTCGATCTCCTCGGCGGCGTCCCGGTCTTCTTTGCGCCCGGCTGAAAATCGGGCCAGGTACCCCTGACGGATGAGACGCTCGATCTCGTCCTGGAGCTGGTGGCAGTCGCCGGTATGGTGCCCGTGGTCGCCGTGGAACAGGCAATGCCTGTCGCGCTTGCGGTTCTTCGACCTCATCGGTTCGGGCCGGCGGAGGAGTCCCGAGTCTTTGATGTCTTCGTAGATCTCGTAGACTGGTGCGGTCAGCGGGGTGTACCGCTCATACTTCCTCTTGCGCTCTCCTTCTCGATCGCGCTTCTTGCCCGAGCCAGGGTTTGGCTCGGAGGTTCGCTTCTTGTCCCCCTCCCGACCCGAGCCGGTTGTGTCTCGGCAGGCGCTGAGTACTTCTTCGCACTCAGCGTGGCGTAGTGCCAGAGTCACTAGCTCGGCAAGGGTCGAGGGAGGGTGGAGGACAAGTTCGCGGCGGAGGTTCTCGTCCCGGGTGCCCCCGGTCAGAGCGGTTGTGGCCGAGGCCACATCCAGGCGGGGAATTCTGAGGGCTTCCGATTTAAATCGGTGGACATAAGCCCGGAGCCTTTCCCCTTGCGCCTGTTTGAGGGCCAGGAGCCCCGCTACTGACCTTGGGGGGGGCGCTTCCGTGAAGCTCTCCTTGAAGACTCGCCCGAATTGCCTGAAGTCCCGGATGGACCCAGGGGCGAGGGCCCGGAACCATGCCTGAGCGTCTTGGACCAGAGTGGCCGTAAAGGCTCGGCATTTAATAGGATCCGGTGTTCCATGCAGAGTCACCAGGGCGTCGAAGCTGTCGTAGTGGTCGGCTGGGTCGCCCTGGCCATCATAGAGCTTGAAGGTCGGAATGGAGGTTCTGGGAGACACCTCTGCCTTCAAGATGTACTCAGAGAAAGGGGATTTCACCTCATCCTCCGGGAAAGAGGTTTTCTGCAGGGCGTGGAGGGCGTGCTCTTGCTCTGCAAAACATCTTTCGAAGTCCCTCAGCCAGAGGGAAAGTCCCGGCTATGGTCGTGCCGTGGGATTGGGGGGGAGCGTCGTGGCGATCCTCAGGACCGCCGGCGCTCGGGCGTGGAGGCCTCGCCCCCAGTTTCCCTTTTCTGGGCGTGGAGGAAGCCTCTTGCTCCGGGGGCAGAGCTTGCGAGGGTCCTCCCACGTTGTTACGGATGAGCTGCTGACCGCGGAGGGTGAAGCGGCCCCCAGCGGTATGCTGGGACGCACTTCGGGGGGGGCTCCCGGACGGGGCGTGGGACCTGGCATCCCTTGCCACTTGGGCCCTCATGAGCTCCACGAGGACGTCAAGCTTCTTATTGAGGGCCTGGAAGACCTCGTCGCCACCGTTGGGGGGTACCCCCGTCGTCGTCGGAGGGGGCGGCGGTCCGTTGGTGGGGACACTGGCGTTGGAGGGAGGGTTTTGTGAGGCCCTAGAGGGGCCATCTCCTGCCGCCACCATGGCCTTGCCCTTCTCGACGGCGGATCTCCTCCCTGAGCTTCTTCTCACCATCTCGGCTCTTCGTGCGTTTCCCACAGACGGCGCCAGATGAAGAGGCGAAATCTCGCGCTTGTATCCTGAGCGGGCTGTGGATCACCTGAAGATGAACTACAAGACATGGAAACGTATCAGAGGGCCCAGGGGGCTTCCCTGGGGTAAAACCCTCCGATGGCTAAGTCAGTAGAGCTATGGTGGAAGCAATAATGGGGAGGAGAAAAGCTAGCGCGCGAAATTCCTGTCCACCAGAGGGTGAAGCGGATTGCTCAAGAGTTTAGGTCTATGAGTACCTAGATGGCTCTCTTCTGTCGGAGGGTAGCCCTGGTTTAAATAGTGTGCCGCCTTCAGGAGTCCAGCAAGCTGAGGGGTCTCCGGTGGGAGTTACGTCCTTGACGTGGGCTTTCATGGCCTTATCGTGGGGACGTTATCGCCTTGAAGTCCGGCGGTTTCCTGGCTCCCCTATCCGTTGGGGACTCTTGAACGGATGATGTTCGGTCTGGCCGAGCTCCTGAAACGCCCGCCCTGTCCGGGTGATGAGCATAGCTCGGTGGAAGAGGGGTCGGATAGGTGGGCTAATGCCTGTCTCTCCCGGGCGGGGAAACGGCTTGGGCCGGACCTTCCTTATGACCTGTCCATCACTCGGGCCCTCCGAGCCTAGAGGCCGCCGGGGAGAGTTGGTTCCTCGAGTGTTTTCTTATTGGGCTTTTCTTCCCTGAGTGGGCCCTGTGGGCTGTCACCCGGGTGGGCTTACCTCGTTGGACCCTGTTGGGTCTAGTTGGGCTGCTCTTTGGGTGGGCTACAGAAATCCCCCTCTCCACCTCTCTCGGGCAAAACTAACTTGCATGGCATCGGATATGGTGTAACATTCAAAATATTTGTCCATCGCGGCCTCCCAATTGAGGTAGTCGCCCGGATCATTAGAGCCATAAAAATCAGAGGCTTCGGGCCTACGGAAGGGGAGAGGATGGTTGCCAAGCCCATGGGTGGACCAACGGCCATATTGCCCGGGTGATGGGGATTCCATGTGAATTTGGCGGAACTACATGCTAGACATGACTATGTGGGAATGCACTAACTAGGAACCTAGACTTAACCCACTATTCGGTACGTGGTGGAGCTAAGCGATCCGAAGATCACTCGCGCAAGTGTGCGGCCTTCCCGATAGGCATAGCCTAACGTTCGTGTCGCACCTTTTGATATACCGAGTAGAGGAATACAAATGCAACCTTGGACTTAAATGACCCTAGACTTGAACCTGTCTCTGATACCAATTTGATGCGGGACAGATGACCGACTCTGGCTAAGACGTACGACCGACTCGATGTGCGACCAGCACTAGCACACTAAGGCAAGCCGGGCGGCTGACCACCGTGGTATTCTCCGGGTGGAGACGTCTCTCAACAGCGACTCTCTTGAGCCCGACGATCGTCCCTTGCGAGGGAAACGTGGGGATCGCGGCGATTAAGAAACCACCGTCGCCTAGGGTGCTAATTCGCGCTCGGTGCTTGATTGGAGCCACGGAACGGGCGCTCACAACTCACAATCGCGGTGAATTTGAACTGGATAACGGCCCTAATCTCACAAACATAGCAATATAGAAAGTATACTAAACAGCAAATGTGAGGATCGGAACGAGCACGTACCTCCACGCCTAGGCGTGGGGAAGATTCCCGGCCGATTTCCGAACAACCCCGATATACAAATGCAATAAGATTACACTTTCAGAAATATTTGCCCACTCCACGCAGGGAGGTATAGGGTTACAAATGCCAATGTTGGGGTTGCTGGAACCCGGGTTGACGGGCCACACTCGCAGGAGGCGAGGAACGCGTGCCGGAGCCGCTCGGGTACGCCGACGGAAAGCCGACCCGGTTCTGCCCGCGCTGGTAACCCTGTGTAGCGAGCTTACGGAGGTTGGTACGACTAGATCCGATACCCGATCGGAGCGTAGTTTTTTGGAGAATGTCGGAGACTGGATGTAGTATCTTCACTCCGAAGGGCGCGATCAGATGTATTCAGATCTGGGTGCAGCGATGAAACTTCTCTGGTTCTGGTTTTGTGCTCATAGAACTGCACAGCGACACGGTAAAAATTTGAAATAATTGTTGCCGATGTCGAATCGGGGCGTTCTTTATGGGAGAACGTCGGTGACGCCCTGAGGAAGAAATACTCGGAAGACCTCTCACATGGATCTTGGCCGGATGAAGATGGGGCAGGCTCTGAAAGTCGACTCAGATTTCAGCCGGACCTGCTCAGACCTGCCTGCGTGATCCCACGAGATCTGTTGGCACGATCAGCACCGGTCACGGATCGAGGCGAAACCAGTGGCAACGCGAAGAGAACTTGAAACACTACGACTTCTCTTTAGAAAGCAACTGCGTATGGCGTCGGGGTTGGGCTCCAAGAATTAATACACAGACATCTTCAGATATGGACTGCACTCTGGACAGATCTGCGCGCCGCCACGACGAAAATCGCCACCAGAGCTCCCGAACTCGGATCGTCACGAAACCAGCGCTGAATCCTTGCTAACTCGTAGTAGTATCAGGGATAAATCAGGTGGAACCAGAAGGTAAAAGGAAGAGGGGGTTAGAGGGTTGAGTCTCATGACCTGAATGCTGTCCAGTCACAGGATAGGGTTGGGAGTCACACCCAAAGAAGGAGAAGTGAATCACTCACTGAAGGCAATTTCTCACAAAATATTTTCATCAATCCTTAAACACACATTGTACAATCCTTTAAATAGGCAATGGAGGGGAGGGGGCTGCGTGGGATACACAATGAGAGAGGGGGAAGGGTGCCATTACAATGTGATAGTGAAAGGGGGGGGACAAGGGGCAATGGTGGCTCACCTAACTTTGAATTTTCTTGTAAAATGTTAGGTGGCAGCCATTGGAAAATTGACCAGTAGTCTTCTAATACTCCCATGTGGTAAATGGAAAGAAGAAAGAAGAAAATTAAGAATTTTCTAGCCTAATAAGCCAAGGAAGGGGGCGCCCCCTTCAATGGGCCTTGAATGGGCCACTTTGGCTCATGGCCAGCCCATTCTCCTCCTCTTGCTTAAGGCCCCTTCCAACCTTGTAAACCCACGAGTGAAGCCCATGCTTGTATAAGGCCTCTCCCATTTAGAGAGCCCATATAGAAAGGGAGCCCAATTGGGCCTTGCTAGGCTAATGGGTGCTTCATATTGGTCCAAGGCCTTTCCTTTCTTAAGGAAAGCCATAGGGCCTTTAACCACTTGGCCTTTTAAGGGTCTAGCAACTAGCCCAATATGAAAACCCATGTATAATCTTCAATACAAGCCCAAATTTAATGCTAAAAGTGTCCAAATTGAAGCCAAATGATCCCCAACTCGATGGGAAGCCGATGTAGTCCACTTGGCGCTCCGCGTATGGCACTGTCGGTTCGCCGACGTGTCACGTGATCGCCCTGGTGTCCGCACCAGACCTTCTTTTGTCCAGAGCTGAATTTGCATACAATAGCTCTGTCAATAGGTCCATAGGTATGAGTCCATTTGAGGTTGTTCATAGATACAAACCTAGGAAACCTATGGATCTCATTCCCCTTCCCCTCGAGTCTAGAACATCCAAGTCATTTGAGGAATTTGCACAGCATGTTAAAAGTCTACATGAGTCAATTAGCAAGCAAATCAACCTCTGTAATGAGACTTACAAATGCCTGGCGGATTCGCATAGGCGTCACCATGAATTCCAAGAAGGTGACATGGTTATGGTACGTGATCGACCTGAACGACTCCCCTCGGGAGTCGTTAAAACGTTGTAAGCCCGTAGTGATGGTCCCTTCCCAATTCTGCGGAAGATTGCCTCCAATGCATATATTCTAGACTTACCTTCTGAATATGGGATTAGCTTGGCCTTTAATGTGGCAGACCTAGTGGCCTACAAGGAACCCACAACGATTCCTAGTGACCCTTTTGAGCCTTCTCCTCCCATTGCGAGTGAGCCCACCCCTGTGCGTCGCACAGTCTCGAGAGCACCGCGTGAGCAAATTGAGAGGATACTGGATGAGCAGGTGATAACTACACGGAGTCGGGTGTACCAGCGCTACCATGTCTGCTGGCAGGACCGTCCATCTTTTGATGATTCCAAGATCAATCGGGAAGATCTCCAACGCCTCGATCCAGACCTGCTAGAGCACTACCACAGCTGTGTCCCCCCTTACTCGACGGAGTCGAGTTCCAGCCACCCCGGGAGGGTTGGTGGGGACACCGGGCCCACTACCGGACCCACTACTCGGAGCCGATGTCGCACCGCCCCGACCGCACTGAGCTTGTGGCTCGGAGACTCATTTGATGACTCGACATCCTGAGTACGTATTTGTGTGTATTGAGTACGTATTGTGTCTTGTGTGTAAAAATACATGTATTACTACATGTATTATTCACTTTTGTTTTATTAGGCTAGTCATAGTCAAAGTTGTGTGTATTTTATTTTATTTAAACCAACAAGTCAAATAATGGTTGTTGGGTTTTATTTTATTAGGCTAGGACATATATGCAAATAGGTTAAGTTTAAAGGTTTGGTTGTTATAGCCCTCCCTATATAAAGGGGGGCTCGGGTATGTTTTAACATATATGAAAGATTGAAAGTTTACAATCACGTAAGAGTCATCCCCTCTTGCTATTCCCTTCCCTCCTTTCTGCCCTTATAAGATTTGAGTGTCGCCCGGTGAGAGACCGTCCGGTGTGAGGCTGAGCTGTGCGAGACAACAACTATCACGTCATGTTCGTGTCCTGGAGATGCCGTTGATCCTTCCTCTAACGCCACCCGCATCAGCCGGTGACCTAGATGTCTTGTGATTTGGCGGTAGAGTTACCTACTGGTAATTTTATGATCACCCCGTATTATTTTGAGAAGGTACCTGTGTGGATGGAAGGGTGGAGCTTGCCGGCCAGGCTTTATGCGTTATCGCTTCAGGATTTCGATGTGATTTTGGGCATGGATTGGCTCAAGCCTCATTATGCCTTGGTGGATTGCAGTTCGAAGAAGGTTTATTTTTGGCAACTTCAAGGACCCACCTTCTATTTCCAAGGTATTAGGTCTTACTCTTCCCGCTTTCTTATTTTGGCTATTAGGGCTCGTCATTTGCTTGATGCGGGTTGTCAGGGTTTTCTCGCTTCTATGGTCGTGGTGGACCAATCGGAGCCAGATGTAGGGGACATTCCGGTGGTGTGCGAGTTTCCCGATATTTTTTTCGAGGACCTACCTAGATTACCTCTTCAGCGAGAGATTGATTTTTTGATCGAGGTTGTGCCTGGTACTGGGCCTTTGTCTAAGGCTCCTTACCGCATGGCTCCCGCTGAGTTGAGGGCGCAGTTGTAGGAGTTGCTCGCTAAAGGGTACATTCGTCCTAGCTTTTCCCCTTGGGGTGCGCCAGTATTGTTTGTGAAGAAGAAGGACGGTAGTCTGAGGCTGTGCATTGACTACCAGTAACTAAATGAGGTAACCATTAAGAACAAGTATCCGTTGCCACAGATTGATGATTTGTTCGACCAGCTTCAGTCTGCGCGAGTGTTCTCGCAGATCAATTTGTGGTCCGGTTACTATCAGCGACGGATTCTTGAGTCTGATGTGGAGAAATCCGCGTTCAGCACGACGTATGGGCATTATGAGTTTTTGGTGATGCCGTTTGGGCTCACCAATGCCCCCGCGGCGTTCATGGATTTGATGCATAGGGTGTTTCGTCCCTACCTGGATCAGTTTATGGTCATGTTTGTGGATGACATCCTTGTCTATTCGCATTCTGTAGAGGACCATGTGTATCATTTGAGAGTAGTGTTGCAGACCTTGCGAGATCAATAGTTGTACGCGAAGCTCAGCAAGTGCGAGTTCTGGCTTCACGAGATGCACTTTTTGGGGCACGTGATTTCTGGTGATGGTATTTCCGTGGATCCAGCCAAGGTCGAGGCAGTGGTGCAGTGGCCGAGGCCAGAGTCTGTGACGGAGATTCAGAGTTTCTTGGGGCTTGCAGGCTATTACAGGAGATTCATCTAGGATTTTGCTCGTGTTGCAGCCCCGATGACTAGACTTACGAAGAAGGATGTGCCGTTTGTCTGGACTGGTGAGTGTGAGCAGAGCTATATGGAGCTTCGGAGGTTGCTAACCTCAGCACTGATGTTTGTGTTACCTTCTGGATCAGGAGATTTTGTGGTGTGTACAGATGCTTCCCGAGTCGGGTTGGGGGCTGTGCTGATGCAGCACGGTAGAGTGGTGGCTTATACATCTCGGTAGTTAAAGCCACACGAGGAGAACTACCCTACTCACGATCTCGAGTTGGCTGCTGTGATCTTTGCACTGAAGATTTGGAGGCATTATCTATACGGCGTGAAGTTTGAGGTGTTCACTGACCATCAGAGTTTGAGGTATGTATTCACTCAAAAGGACCTTAACCTCAGGCAGAGGAGATGGATGGAGTATATGAAGGATTATGACTTCACCCTGTCGTATAAACCGGACTGGATGAATGTTGTTGCTAATGCCTTGAGCAGGAAAGTCGTTGCTAGTGCAATGATGGTGAGGAAGTGGAGGCTCTGGGAATATGTGCCAACCGTGACATTTAGGCTTAAAGTTCCTCAAGAGCTGGGGTCAGCTATTCTTGCGAGCTTGACGGCCACACCGGCGATTCATCATCAGGTGACAGAGGCTCAACATGCAGACCCTGAGTTTCCCCAGATTTTGGCTTTGGCTGATGTGGAGTTCGGTGAGGACGGAGCCGTAGGATTCTGTGGTAGGCTATACATCCCGGCCGAGGAGCAGGTGAGGCGTGCGGTGTTACTAGAGGATCATGGGAGTCCGTACACTGTACACCAGGGTGCGATGAAGATGTATCGGAACTTGAAGAGGTAGTTCTAGTGGCCTGGCATGAAGAGGGATATTGCCGAGTATGTGGCCAGATGCTTGACCTGTCAGTAGGTGAAGGCGGAGCATCAACGACCTGGTGGTACGCTTCAGCCCTTGGAAGTTCCCGCGTGGAAATAGGACCACGTGACCACTGATTTTATGGTGGGATTGCCGAGGACTCCGAGTGGACAGGATAGTATTTGGTTGCTAGTGGATAGACTGACGAAGACAGCTCAGTTGTTACCGATCAGAGTCAGCTGGAGTGTGCCCAAGTTGGCACGTCTTTGTGTGGAGCGGATCATACCTTTGCATGGAATCCCCATTTTCATCGTGTCAGATCAAGATTCGAGTTTCACTTCTGGATTCTGGAGAAGTTTCTAGAGAGCTCTAGGCACCGAGTTAGCTTTTAGCTCGGCGTACCATCCTCAGTCGGATGGTCAGTCAGAGAGGACCATCCAAACATTGGAGGATATGTTGAGGTCATGTTGCCTGGTGTGGCAAGGGAGTTGGATTCACCATCTACCATTGGTGGAGTTTGCCTATAACAACAGCTATCATTCGAGCATTGGGATGGCTCGTTATGGGGCGTTGTATGGATGACCCTGTCAGACTCCACTCGATTGGTCTGAGGTTGGTGAGCGTGTTATGATGGGACCGGAGCTAGCGCAGCAATGCATTGACGTGGTGCATATGGTCCGTCAGAACATGTTGGCGACGTAGAGTTGGCAGAAGAGCTATGCCGATCAGAGAAGGCAACCCCTCAGTTTTGCGGTCGGTGACCGAGAATTTTTTAGGGTCTCTCCCATGAAGGGAGTGATGCAATTTGGACAGCATGGGAAGTTGAGTCCCTGCTATGTTGGTCATTTTCCCATTTTGGAACGCATTGGCGAGGTTGCTTACCGATTACAGCTACCTCCTGAGTTTGCAGCGGTGCATGATGTGTTCCATGTCTCGATGTTGAGGAAGTATATGCCCGATGACTCTCATGTTTTGATGGATTCGGTTTGGCCCGAGGTGACTCCCGATCTGTCTCTTCTTGAGTTCCCTGTCCGTATTGAGGATCGGCGAGAGTAGCACCTGCGGAACAATGTTATTCCTCTGGTTAAGGTGGTGTGGCAGCGGCATTCTGGCGGAGAGGCATCGTGGGAGCGTGAGGACGAGATGCGTCAGTAGTTCCCTTTTTTGTTCGAGTAAGTCTCCTTTTTCTTTCCCCTATGCTTATTTTAATTTCGAGGATGAAATTTGTTAAAGGGGGGAGGGTTGTAATGCCCTGGATCTTTCGGACACTTTTCAGATCTAGATTCGTGGGTTTCGGATCGCTTTTGGGGGTCCCGGATGTGTTTTGTAGTTTTCACATGTTTTCCCTGACAGGACCTGCGTAACCCTGTAGTGGCCAAACCGTTGTGTTCTCCTACTCCAAGATGGTACCGGTGCGACCGGCGTATTCCGAGGATCGCAGAAGTACATTTTTCTATTTTTCCACATTTTTCAGAAAATCAGGATTTTCTATATAAACCCATTTTATTTTTCTTCTTTTTATCCTTCTTCTTTCTTCTTCTCCTTCCTCCTCCTTCCCTCCCGTGAGAGACCGCACCCCCTTCCTCTCTCTCTTCCTCCAACGTGACCGCGGCGGCGCTCCCCTCCGACTGCAGATGGCGGTGAGGTGATGGCGCGATGGCGACGAGGTGATCGTGGTGGCCCGTGGTTCGTGGGATTTCATGAAGGTTCGAGGGTTCTGAAAGTGTTGTTCACGGTTTGACGGTCATCCTACGCGTCTCGAGCGAAACTGAGGTAGGGTGACGGTCCCCTAGCTCCGTGGTTTCCTTCCCCACGATTTCTAGACCGATGGGACGTCGAGAGGGGTTCATTTGAGCTCGGGGTAGGAAAGCCATGTTTTGGGGATTGTGGGTCGATCTAGTGTTTTACCACGTTGTTTGGAGGTTTGAGGGCACCATTGGATGACTAGGACCTTGGGGATAAGCTTTCCCCTTGTTTTCCCTTCACCCGGGGGTGAATGGGGCGGGGACTAGCGTTTTTGGGCCATTCCCACCGTTCTCGATTTTACGGAATGTAAACGGTTTTACAGTGACCATTTTTAGCCTTAAGTGGCCTTAGCTAGACCATTTTTTATTTTGGCGGTTCCCAGGTGGACCGTTTCCAGCTTGGCAGTGTCGGCAGGGTACGCGGTCCATCATTCGACTGTTTCATTCTTAGACGGCCCTTGTTCCGACCTTTTATCCGGGGGAGTCAACGTGGCTCCCAAGGCATTTATGACCGTTGGGTTTTGACCGTTGCACACTTTTAGGGCCACGCGGTCATGATATGGCCGTTTGGTCCCTTCGCACGGTCCCAGGTTGGACCGTTTGGGTTCTTAACGGTCATATGCAGACCGTTTAGCTTTTGTGCCGTTGGTCGGCTTAACGGCCCAAGGGGGACCACTCAGCTCCTCAAGCGGCCTATCGTTGGACCGTTTAGGTCCTGAACGGTCTGAGGGAGACCGTGTGGCTTCTTGTTTT
Organism: Amorphophallus konjac; assembly: GCA_022559845.1. Taxonomy (NCBI): domain Eukaryota; kingdom Viridiplantae; phylum Streptophyta; class Magnoliopsida; order Alismatales; family Araceae; genus Amorphophallus; species Amorphophallus konjac. The sequence goes on from CM040129.1 coordinate 29,806,411, forward strand.
GTCCAGAGTTTGAACGGTCCCGTGGGAGGCCGTTCACAGTCTGGAGCGATCCTAGGAGGGACCGTGTATATCTTACATGGTCCAAGGCGGACCGTTTATATCTATTGAGAGGCGGTTAGTAAGTGACCGCCCCAGCTTGTCAAACGGTCTGTGGAGAACCGTTTGAGTCCTGAGGCGGTCCATCGATCAACCATTTACTATGTGTTATCTGACTAGTAGTTTATTCTTGCCGATTCGAGTCCCGGGTAAGTGGACCTCGATCCACGTGCTGACCCGTGGTCTGACTGATGCTGGGCATCATGTGGGGGCCATGTGTTAGGGTGCCGTGGGGTCCCGGGAGGTGGTGTTCTCAGCTTGTGTCACCGTGAGTCGGTGTTGGTACGAGGAGCGGTCCTTGTACTTTATCTGGTTTAGACGTTGTTTTCCGTTGGCTAGAGAGTCTACACCTTCAGTGACCCTCCACTAGTCGTAGCCTTCCGACACGCGTGTGGTCCCACCGGGGAGTGGTGGCGAGGCAACCCAAGAGACGGTTTTAGGCTAGTTATTGTGGGCCTCCTACTGTGGCGGCTCGAGTCCGGGCCGGGAGGACGAACCAACTAGAGGGCCTGACGTAGCGTAGTTAGACAGTGTATGCGCACGTGGTCGGGGACTTCGGACGCGTGCTGACAAGCATGACCCCAACTGACCCTTGTCAGTGTTACTTGTGTGTGTCTCAGTTTCCACCTTGGGGCTAGTAGGGATACACGGCGGCGCAGTGTAAGTCGTCAGGGGATGAATCTGGCTATGCTTCTAGTGAATGGTACTCCTGTCTTTGTGTGGTAGCGACTCACGGGATTTTGACGAGTTGTCACGGTTTTCGTGCCGTACGTTCGGTACCAAGCGTAGTAGAGCTTTCTCGTTTATTTATTCTTGTAGCTCTCCGTTCTATGTCCTGCTAGTGGTAGCTTGTTGTTACTTTTCGCGCGATTTCTCGATTTGCAAGGTAGGGACCGGATGATCCCTACTAGGCCTTTTTATTTTGAGGCTCATTCCCTACGTATTTTCTGCATTTCAAGTGAGACGATGCTTCAGGAGAGAGCTTCCGAGGCTCCACGTGGTTCAGGCGCCCGGGGTTAGTTGCCAGTTGCCAGTTCCAGGATATGGCCCGTGTAGTTGTACCTTTTCTCTTTAGACTGTAGTAGTTGTGGACTACTGTTATATTTTAGACTGATGTTATGTTGTGGACCATGTAAATTGCTTAATCTTGTTTATTATTTCTTGCTTATTCATTTTATCTGTGTAGTTCTACAATTATTTTAGATTCTTGTATATCTCCACACCATTCCTTTAACCCTTCCGAGTCTTCAGCTCGTGGGTGGCGGTTTGAGATTCAAGATATTGGGCCTTCCCGGTATTCGGATCTCGGGTCGTTACATGCAAAGTATGGAAAATTCAGTCAACCGAAGCATCACACAAGTCCACAGACTTGTCTATGTAGCAGCAGATTCAGTTTGACTACCAGTAGAATTCAGATGACATAAAGCATTTGCATTCAAGTCTAGTTCATCAGAGTTCAAAATTTCACATTGAATTCGGAAGAACAAGATAAGGTGACAAAATGACAAGTTTCTGACCATGCGGTCGACTCCATCAGACCATGGAGTAGACGCAGCAAAGCTAATGACAAGCATTAGACCATGGAGTCGACACAGCCAAGACTAACTGTTGGACGCACTAAATATTCTGGTGGTTTTTCGTCTTTTCTTTTATCGTTTTATCAGTTTATCATTTTATCAAGTGCGAGGACTAGTGTGGTCCGAAGCCTAGGGTGCACTCTGTCTGACTAACCAGACGATTATGGATATCGGGTCAGGACTGAATACCCGCCGTGCCATAAAGATCACGGTGTTAATTACATCCCCTCGGATAGGGGAAAATATTTGATTAATCACCGAGATATGGGGCCCCATGGCCTGAAGATCGATTTTCACAAAAGAATGCAAGTGTGTTTGAGATTGTTAAAATCCCCTACATCAGGGTGTAAAATGGTATTCAAAAATCATGTCGATCTCATATCGACCATTTCATATTCGGATGAGAGTCCGGATTAAGAACGTCCCAAGTATACGTACAATACTGGGACGGATGTATGACAGGATGCGGCAAATTTGATATCTCAAGAAATGAGGAATTATGGTTAGATCCCGGCCAAACGGTAAAATGCCAAGTCAAGCCATGACCATGAGAACGTGGCCGAGCTTATCATGTGAGGGCAACTTTAATATTTTCCTACAAAGGGGGAGAGCTCCTGGATAAATCGCCACTAATTTTAAGTTCATTTCCTGTATTATATTGTTTTCGTGGCATTTCTTTCATTATAGTGCTATTCCTCTTCTTTTCTTCTCTTTCTTCTTTTTCTTTTGTATTAGATCAATGCCTTACCACTGCCATTCATTTCATGTATCCTTTTTTATCATTTCTTGGGATCTTTTAGAATTGGCGTCCACTCGGTGGGTGGAGATTTGGATTTTTTTGTTTATTTTAAACCATTTTTAAGGAATTGGCGACTGTTGAACATGCACTTAATTAATTAGCGCCCTGAACATGAGCACAATTTCTTCTGTTAGATCAAGGAAATAGCGCCTGCTGAACATGCGTTTAATTAAATTAGCACCTTGGGCCTGAGCACAAATTAGGAGTTTTCTTTCTTTATTTATTTTTCTTTGTTTCGTTTAACACGCTTTAGGGAAATGGCACCTGCTGAGCAGGTGTTTAATTTAATTAGCGCCTCGGGCATGGGCGCATATTCTTTTATTAGTTCATGGGATTAGCACATGTGTAAACAAGCATTTAACACAATTAGCGCCCTTGTCCTAGGCGCAGATTAGTTTATTATCATTTTTTTCTTCCCTTCCCCCTTTTTTTATCAGAGGGATTAGCGTCTGTTTGCACGACCGTTAATTAATTGGCGGTTGGTTTCACGATCGTTCATTTAGTGAATTAGCGGCACTTGGTACGGATGTCGTTTCTTTAAGCTTCACAGAACCATGTTCATTCTGTCTGTGAAGGGGGTGTCGACCCACCATTAGGGTAGGTCGACCTACCTCTCACAGAAAGGGTAAAGTGAAGCTCGGTTCTTGGGGTTTTCTTGATTCTTAACATGGATTATTGCCTTTCGACTTGTGTCAATATCATTTAATCATTTCTTTGTGTATAATAGATTCATAATAAAATGCATTTGTTACTTAAGGAGATTAATCATTTTCATAAGGGCGTCCCCGGTACGAGGCAGAGTTTAAGACTCGCGCATGGTGAGGGTTTTCTCCTGGACACAATCCGAGCTTCTTCCACACACCATTTCATATACCCAAGGTGCCATGCAAGCATGTGATGAAGTATTCAATTTCATGCATATTATGCATTAGTTTAGTTTCTTTGCATTCACTGGTTTGGTTCATAAAGTTCTTAAGCTTAGTCCAATTTGTCATTGTGTCATCATCTTCGTGGCGAAAATTCGGCAGCATCTCTTCAAGACCCGGAGCGCCGGGGGGTGTAAATAGGGGACGCACCTACGGAGAAACTCCGATATGGCCCCCAAACAAATAGAGATGCGCACGGAACTAGCAACATCCCGTCACCCGTTTTGGTCGCAAAGATCCCGAGGGCTAGCTTACAAAGGACCCCGCCGACCCATGGGTCGCCACAAACTCGTCGCTGAGATGTGGACTTTAAGCTATCGCCGTATACGGCCTTTATTATCCACTCGTCAAAGGGAAGCCACCCGGGGTCCACGTTAAGAAGTAACGAGCCCCCGGGGGTCCATGAGTGATTAGGAGCCCGACATCCGGAATCGGTGGAGGACAATCGGTTGTTTATGGGATTGGATCCCATGTACCTCACCTCTTTGGAATCATGCCCATAGAATCGGTCCAAACTCCGAAATGTGGTTTTGAGAAGAAAATCAAGCTTATGGCGGAGTGGTGGTGATGCGGGACGGACACGGGAACCGACTCCAAGTGATGCGGACCTCGGACTCTAGATGCGAACACGACCAGCAACACACAACTACAGAGATACTTTGGCCCGACACAAGGAGTTCCTATGGGCTATACGTCGCTAATAGAAATGCAAGCTCACTCGTCATCCCACGCGAGGGAAACGCGGATCGTGCGCGGTTGAAGAACCGGCAGAGTTCAAGGGTACTCGACTCACTTCTAGACTCGGATCGAGTCACGGGACTGGTCACTCTCACACTCACAGCGGTGACATGGACTCACGGGCTAGTACCTATCGCTCTCGGCAGCGCCATTCAATCTTATACTAAACTAGCAAATGAACGCCAAGGAGTTAAGACCATTACCTCCACGCTCCCGGCGTGGGGAAGACAACCCCGGCCAATTGCGGACTCCCGGTTCACAATTATCACATCAATACAATAATTTGACCCACTCCACGCAGGGAGGTAATAGGTAACATGTGGGGCCCGGGAATCGCGACAACTGGGTTGACGTGCAGCATTTTGATGTCGTCCCAGCGGTGCCGAATCCGCGTTTTCGTGTTGTCCGGACGGCGCGATCTACGGGTCCGTGGGGCCCACGGACCGCTCCAACCTCCGGCTCTGGTGAGGTGGGACCCGCTGTGATGGGGACCCCTGGTGGCGTGCCTCCCTGGACGGCGGTCGGCCGGAACTACCGGTCGGAGGCCGATCGGCTCAGATCTCCACACTTTGGAATTGCTGTCCACGGACTGAAGCTTCTGTTTTCCAGCGCGCGCTCCGGAGAGATCGGACGCTGCGACCAATCCTGATGTCGGATCGACGATCAGGAGGTACCGTTGGAAATCTCCTTCGAAGTACTTCAAGATAGGGCCAGAGGGATCAGCTGGATCTACACGGATTTGGCCTTAAACTATTTTTGAAGTTCCTGTTGCACAGTACTGGAACTCTCAGAACAGCAGAGCAGTTTTCTGAGAACTGCCTTTGACCACGGGGAAGACTTCCGATTCACGCTTCGACCTCTTCATCAAAGTTGTGGAGGGGAAAGAGAGGAAAACGGAAATAATTTGTGTCGAAGGATTGGTGGAGACTACGATTTGTTTGGATTTTAACACTGACTGATGGTCGGATCTGGAAACTGGCTGACATCACTATAGATGGATCTAAAGATGAATTTTAAAAAAATATGAGATGGTCTCCCGAAATTCCATGAAAATTCTTGGGTGGAGGGGTTGGTGGATAGAACTCCCAATAAACTTGGGAGCTCCTGGAAAAATCAAAGAGTGATCCGAATATGGGAAATTCAGGGCGGGTGGAAATGAGAACAGAAAATAGACAGATCTGGAAACAGAAGTTGGACGAAAATGGAAAATTATCAAATGGAAGCTATGTAACCAACCAATTTTTGTGGATCGTGGTAGACACCTTTGAAACACCTCCTGAAAATTTCAGCTCAAGAGGAGCTCGTGGCTGAGAGCAATAAATTGTGGAAGGTACCTCTGTCCTGTATGGACAGAACACCAGCGACGATCGTGGCGGTGCGATGGCGGCTCGTGGCGGCGGCGGCGGTCACCGGAACTGATAGGGGTGGCTTCACACCACCAGAATACAGCCTTCCCAGCTGCAAGGAGGAGAGGGAGGAGAGAGGAGGGGGGGCGCCCAAGGCTGCTCCAAGAGATTTTCTTCCAAATGATTTCATTAATTCCACTAAATTGAGAAATACATGGTATTTATATGAAAGACCAAAAGACACAAAATACCCTTGGACTTAGGGTTTGGGGAATAAATAAATGGGATAGAACTAATTAGTTATAATACCATTCTACAAAAAATAAAAAGCTTGATGGTGAGAGGGGGGCGCCCCCTTGACAATGTAGGCAAGGTTGGTGGCCAACCTTGACCTTTAAGGCCCATTGTCTCCCACTTGGCCCACCCTTCTAGAAGCCCACATTTGACATGTTGACTGTCCCCACATGGGCCCTGGGGAGGAGGTGGATCAATGGGAGGGGGTCTGGGGGGCCCGCGGGACCCAAGTGGTCCATATTACACGTAAATCCCTCTTACAAACCAAATTACAAACCGAATAAAGACAAATAAAAACACACTACACACATATAAAGTCCCAGTAAATGTGATAAATGCCGAGACTCAAGGGGGAGTCTCCAGACTGTCTCCGAGCCAGATGAATGCCGAAGTGGCTCGTGTGGTGCTCCGCGTACGGTATCGGTGGCTCGCCGACTCGTGCCGCTCGTGTGCTCTGGTGTCCGCACCAATTCTCCCCGGGTGGGAGAAACTTGACCCTGTCGAGTAAGGGTCTGCATCACTGTGGTACCACTCCAGTAGGTCCGGATCAATCCGCTGCAACTCTCCATGTGTGATCCATGTATCCTTGGTGGCGGGCCGTCCTCTCCATCACACTAGGTAACGCCGGTAGGATCCACTCCTGGTAACTGTCACCTGCTCATCCAGTATATGATCTATATGCTCTCGCTGCCGTGAAAAGGGGGCTGGAGGTGGACACTCAGGTGTGGGATCACTCTCAATGGGAGGGGATGGCTCGAAAGGCTCACTAGGGATCACCGCTGGGTCCCTATATGCAACTAGATCAGATACATTAAAAGTAGAGCTTATACCATATTGCTCGGGCAGGTCCACAACATACGCATTGGATCCAACACGTTTCAACACTCTAAATGGACCGGCTCCGCGAGCTTGCAGTTTCTTAACGATTCCAGAGGGAAACCGTTCAGGTCTTACCCTCATCATGACATATTCACCCTCTTGGAACTCTCGGTGGTGTCGATGGGCATCGGCTAGCTCTTTATACCGTGCATTGCTTGCCTCAATGTGTCGACGGACATCATCATGCAGACTCCTAACATGCTTAGCAAAAGAAAAAAAACACATGGATGCACACACAACCCTACACAAACCTAATGTTAGTCCAACCCAATCATATGCAAGGTGGTCCAGGACATCCGAATGTGTGCCATGCATACACTAGAGGCAACCGGAAGTTGATGGAATGTGGAAGGCATCCTATAGTGATCCATTCATGCACGGATGGCCTTTTAGATTTGGGAGGTTTGGGCGGGCCATCTTCTACATCACCCCGATATGTAGGAGTATTATGAATGGGTTTGGAGGTTGTAGATGGATCGGCCCATGGAGAAGGGGTATGATGGTGGACTCTCTTGAAAAGGTGGAGTAAATATGGTGGGTCATGGGATCCACAAGAGAATGGGTCGAAGGGATCAAAGAAGGTATGACCCCTCGGACTAGGCTTCCACAAATCATTGTCCCACATTTGGAAATCTTGGAGGTGTAAATGATCACCTTCATTCATTGTGAGAGGTGGGACGACAGTCATAGGTAGAAAGTAAGATCCCTCCCTTGGGTAAATGGGAATGAAGTCGGGCTCGGCCGGCATAGGGAAGAGTAGAAGAACCTCCGTGGTAACATGACCCACGGTGTACACGGAGGTGATGGACCCTAAAGCGGGATGAATGAAACTACGACCTGTGGGTCGGTCGAAGCCTGGAGCCAACAAGTGCGTAAATGTCAATTGCCGGTCTAACCCTTTAAGAAGGTCATCCAATGTATCGACATAGTGACTAGACCGGAAAGTGGTGTGAAATGAATTGATTGGCACGAGAGGTAGGATAGGGTCCATAGATGGGAGGGGAGATGGGGCCAGGCCATTCTTAAGCCAGCTAAGGAGTGGCTCGGCTATAAGTAGCTGTCCCGTTAGAAACACGGGTAGCTGTGGCTGAGGTGGTTCCGAATAAAGATCGGAGAGTGAGGCTTCTCCAACCCTTTTGTCCCTAGGGCTAGAGATGTCTGAGTGGGACACTGTCCGGCAAAGTGGCCAAACCCCTGGCAGTGATAACACTGCTGTCGTGATCCACTACGCTCCTTGATAAGTGTGTCCTTACCCTTATCCTCCTGACGGACAGGGGGTGCAGGCAATGGGGCTCTCGTGGGTAGGTGAAGAGGATCCACTATGATGGGGAGAGGACCTTGGGATGGCACCTTAGATGGCATCGGGTTGGGGCTACCGGTTGCTACCTCCTTAGGCTCGTGCTTGGTCCCATTCTGTCTAGGGGGTAGGCAAAGGGAAACCAGGGACTCGATATCAGCACACCTCCTATCCACTCTTTCCAAAATGATTTGGAAGAGTTCGGCAATGGTGGGATTTGGAGTAGGAGCGAAGTGATGGACACTCCCATATGAACTCGACTTAGTCTTGGACCTAGGCTCTTCTACATGCGCGACGCTTTGCCTTTGATTATGGCCCACTTGGGTGGAGGTGATTGAGTGGGGTCGGTTGGAGGTGACCGGGCCGGGTAGGTAGACCTTCCTAAGCTCGCCCTTCATCTCATGCCACGAATCGATGGGCCTTTGCCTCCTAACCTCTCTCATGCGCTCAATGCTCTCCCATTTCTAGGCAGCTTTGTGGACAAGCCTCTCTTGGGCAAAACTGACTTGCATGGCATCGGACATGGTGTAACATTCAAAATATTTGTCCATGGCGGCCTCCCACTTGACGTAGCCGCCCGGGTCATTAGAACCATAAAAATCCGAGGCTACGGGCCTACGGAAGTGGAGAGGGTGGTTGCCAAGCCCATGGGTAGACCAACGGCCATATTACCCGGGTGATTGGGAATCCATGGGAAATTGGGGAACTACATGTTAGACATGCCGACACTTGGACAAGACTGACTGACTCTTATTGGACTACACACGAACTAGGAGACACAAACTGATGCAAACACCGACTAATGCATCTAGACCTAAACCAATATCCGTTATGCGGCGGAGTTAATCGATCCGAAGATCACTCCCGCAAGTGTGCGGCCTTCCGATAGGCATAGCCTAACGTTCGGACAACGCCTTTTAAGATACCAGATTATCGGGATGAAATGTAATTTTAAAACACTCTTTTTTTTTGAAAATAATGATGATCCTAGACTCGACTTAGACAATGCAAGACTTATGTAACGACTACCCTATACTCGACTGCTCTGATACCAAACTGATGCGGGATGGACACGGGAACCGACTCTAAGTGATGCGGACCTCGGACTCTAGATGCGAACACGACCAGCAACACACAACTACGGAGATACTTTGGCCCGACACGAGGAGTTCCTATGGGTTATACGTCACTAACAGAAATGCAAGCTCACTCGTCGTCCCACGCGAGGGAAACACGGATCGTGCGCGATTGAAGAACCGGCAGAGTTCAAGGGTAGTCGACTCACTTCCGGACTTGGATCGAGTCACGGGACGGGTCACTCTCACACTCACAGCGGTGACATGGACTCACGGGCTAGTACCTATCCCTCTCGACAGTGCCATTCAATCATATACTAAACTAGCAAATGAACGCCAAGGAGTTAAGACCGTTACCTCCACGCTCCCGGCGTGGGGAAGACAACCCCGGCCAATTGCGGACTCTCGGTTAACAATTATCACAGCAATACAATAATTTGACCCACTCCACGCAGGGAGGTAATAGGTCACATGTGGGGCCTGGGAATCACGACAACTGGGTTGACGGGTAGCATTTTGATGTCGTCCCGGCGGTGCCGAATCCGTGTTTTCGCGCTATCCGGACGGCGCGATCTAAGGGTCCGTGGGGCTCACGGACCGCTCCAACCTCCGACTCTGGTGAGGTGGGACCCGCTGTGATGGGGACCCCTGGTGGTGCGCCTCCCCTGACGGCGGTCGGCCGGAACTACCGGTCGGAGGCCGATCGGCTCCGATCTCCACACTTTGGAATTGCTGTCCACGGACTGAAGCTTCTATTTTCCAGCGCGCGCTCTGGCGAGATCGGACGCTGCGACCAATCCTGATGTCGGATCGACGATCAGGAGGTACCGTTGGAAAGCTCCTTCGAAGTACTTTAAGATAGGGCTAGAGGGATCAGTTGGATCTGCACGGATCTGGCCTTAAACTATTTTTTAAGTTCCTATTGCATAGTACTGGAACTCTCAGAACAGCAGAGCAGTTTCCTGAGAACTTCCTTTGACCATGGGGAAGACTTCCGATTCAGGCTTCTACCTCTTCATCAAAGTTGTGGAGGGGAAAGATAGGAAAACGGTGATAATTTGTGTGGAAGGATTGGTGGAGACTACGATTTGTTAGGATTTTAACACTGACTGGTGGTCGGATCTGGAAACTGGCTGACAGCACTATAGATAGATCTAAAGATGAATTTTAAAAAAATATGAGATGGTCTCCCAAAATTCCATCAAAACGAGTGGGTGGAGGGGTTGGTGGATATAACTCCCAGTAAATTTGGGAGCACCTGGAAAAATCAAATAGTGGTCCGATGATGGGAAACTTAGGGCGGGTGGAAATCAGAACAGAAAATAGACAGATCTGGAAATAGAAGTTGGATGAAAATGGAAAATTATCAAATGGAAGCTATATGACCAACCAATTTTTGTGGATCGTGGTAGACACCTCTAGAACACTTCCTGAAAATTTCAGCTCAAGAGGAGGTCGTGGCTGAGAGCAGTAAATCGTGGAAGGTACCTATGTCTTGGATGGACAAAACACCAGCGACGATGGTGGCGGTGCGATGGCGGCTCGTGGCCGCGGCGGCGGTCACCGGAACTGATAGGGGTGGCTTCACACCACCAGAATACAGCCTTCCCAGTTGCAAGGAGGAGAGGGAGGAGAGAGGAGGGGGGCTCCCAAGGCTGCTCCAAGAGATTTTCTTGTAAATGATTTCATTAATTCCACTAAATTAAGAAATACATGGTATTTATATGAAAGACCAAAAGACATAAAATACCCTTGGACTTAGGGTTTGGGGAATAAGCAAATGGGATAGAACTAATTAGTTCTAATACCATTTTACAAAAAATAAAAAGCTTGATGGTGAGAGGGGGGCGCCCCCTTGACCATGTAGGCAAGGTTGGTGGCCAACCTTGACCTTTAAGGCCCATTGTCTCCCACTTGGCCCACCCTTCTAGAAGCCCACATTTGACATGTTGACTGTCCCCACATGGGCCCTGGGGAGGAGGTGGATCAATGGGAGGGGGTCTGGGGGGCCCGCGGGACCCAGGTGGTCCATATTACACATAAATCCCTCTTACAAACCAAATTACAAACCGAATAAAGACAAATAAAAACACACTACACACATATAAAGTCCTAGTAAATGTGATAAATGCCGAGACTCAAAGGGGAGTCTCCAGACTGTCTCCGAGCTAGATGGATGATGAAGTGGCTCATGTGGTGCTCCGCGTACGGTATCGGTGGCTCGCCGACTCCTGCCGCTCGTGTGCTCTGGTGTCCGCACCAGGAGGAGACATATATTGGGCTTCCGATGGTTGGCAACCCGGGGCTACACTCATGGGGTGGAGTGAGCTTCGAGCCAGTGGCCATCGTGATAGTAACTAAATCGCCGCACAGGTGGCTTGAAGAAATCAGAAAAAAGGGGTTCGTCATGTCTACTGTAGGAAGGGAAGTAGAACACAGAACAAGTGAATGTATCATATCTATATACACACACACACACACACACACACACACACACACACACACACACACACATATATATATATATATATATATATATATATACGCATATATATGTCTATCGATGGTGACACACGGATCCATGTAGAGAGAAGCAAGAGTGGATTAGGGTGAAAACCCTACATTTTATTTTCGCTCGAACAAAAGAGCTACATCGGGGGATATATGAGCGTGGGGAAAGAAGAGGGAAAGAAAATACAACAAAAGAAAGAACAAGGGGGGGGGGGGACTTCCTCTCCCTCACCTTTCTCTTCTCTCTCACTCTCTCTCTCTCTCTTCTATTTTCTTCGCACAGAGGCTAGACGGGCTTCTTCGAGCTTCGGGCTTACAAACTCCCAAGATCACCCACTGATTGCCCAACCGGACCTTGTGGCTCCACATGGAGGCCTTTTATAGGGGGCAAGACCCCTTGTGTTCAGATGGATAGCCCCCCTGGTGTGTTTCCTTTTTTTGTTGTTGTCTCCGCTACTGCCGTTGTGTTGTCGCCTGCCGCTACCGTCAACGTCATTGTCGTCGCCGCTACGATGTGGTAGGGGAGAGGGCTGGGGCATGGAGGTCACCTTGGTGGCACCCCCAGCACCAGCCATGTAGGCGAGAAAGAGTTCGGCGGCATGAGAGCGCCGCTGGCTTCATGTGAAAACAGGGGATCGTAAATGCTACAGTACCCGAACACGCGAAAATGGCACCCACAGGGTAGGCCGCGTATTCTTGAATTGGTGTTCGAGTAGACGTCCGCCCATTGTTTGGTTTACATAATTTCACCAATTAAGAATGTTGTCAGGAATTGGCGACCACCTAAAAGGGCGCTCATTGATAAATTCGCGTCCAGACAATTGTCGCTATTTCTTTTATCACCTCAATGGGGCTATTTATCAGTCTTATTAGCTATTTTTCAACCTTAGGAGCTATGTTTACCCTTAAATCTACGTCTCCTGGGAAGTCACCATTTCTTTCGGTGGTTCCAGCCAAGAACTGGCGTCTCTTCCATGGGGTGCCACTCCTGGTCGGCGTCCAGTCAGTAGGCGCCAAGTGAGGAATTGGTGTCCACTGCGTCGGGCTTAAATTCTTCGGGTTCACCAATTGGTGGCCAGATAGGGGGCACCTTTTGATGAATTGGCAATAGTTGTGTGGGCACAGATTCTTCCTTCTCTTTTTATCGCCAACAAATGCCCCCCACCCGCGGGTGCCGTGAGCAAGGGATGAGAGAGCGGGAACTGCGGATGTAGCTTATTACCTGGTGAGGATCTTCGGCTTCATGAGAGCGTTCTCGGCCGCAAGCTGTATTGGTGGGACTGGTAGAAGATCAGGCGCCCATCAAGATGATATTCGTCGATATTGGGTCTATACCAATGCAAGAAAATTTAGTTTTTCTGGTCTTAGACAGAAGGTTCGAGCCATTGGGTTATTTTGAACATCGCGGTGGGATGGGTCGAGATCAGGGGAGCAGGTCGCGATAACCCATTTTGGGAGAGTAGGCTACAAGAGCCAAAATGGGGAGATTAGGAGAGCAGGCTGTGAGAGCCAAAATCGAGAGAGCAGGTCACGAGAACTCATTTTGCGAAAGCAGGTTACGAGAGCCGAAATTGAGGAAGCAGGCTGCGATAGCCGAAGGATGGAGGGAAAGCAAGCTGTGAGAACCGAAATCATCTGGAAAGTAGGTTACGAGAACCAACATCAGGGAAGCAGGCTGAATAGGCCAAAAGATAGTAGGAAAGCAGGCAAAGAGCCAAGAGAAAGAGGGAAAGCGGGCCATAAGAGTCGGAATCGAGAAAGTTGGCTACGAGAGCTGAAATCGGAAGAGTGGGCTATGGAAGCCGAAGTTGGGGAAGTGGGCTGCGGAAGCCTAAATTGGGAAAGTGGATTTTAAGACCCGCAATCGGAAAAGTGGGCCGTCAGACATGAGAGATAGCAGGAAAGCAGGCCGTGAGAGCCGAAAGATAGCGGGAAAGCAGGCCGAGGGCCAAAGGATAGCGGGAGAGCAAGCCGCGAGAGCCGATAGATAGAGGGAAAGCAGGTTGCGAGAGCCAAAATCGAGGAAGCGGGCTACGAGTGCCATGGATAGAGGGAAAGCAAGCTACAAGAGTCGAAAGACAACGAGAAAGCAGGCTGCAGGAGCTGAAGGACAGCAGGAGAGCATGGCACAAAGGCCAGAGTATGGTGGGGAAGTAGGCTGCGATGGCCAACGGGTAGCAGAAGAGCGGGCTGTGAGAGCTGAGATCATGGAGCTTTCATTCATTTATGGTAATTTCATTTGTTTCCTTTTGTTATTATCCCCCTTTTTTTTATTCAGACATGCAAGCATTCAGTGACACAAGCACACAAAGATAGATATATAGCATAGCTCCCTTCTATCGGGGATAGGATAAGAGCAGTGCCTATGACTCACAGGTAGAGTGCAGCTCACGAAGCACAACTAAAGGCGATGTGCGTTCTTCAAGAGGATATTGCATAGCTTATGCGCATAATTTAAATCATAATCTACACTCGAGGCAACTTCGCCGTGGTGTGAGAGTGAAAGCATATGAGCAGTGAACCCTAAACATACGGACATTCATACAATCCAAGCAACACTAGAGGATTACTCTAGGGTCTACACATGCATTTTTAGATTTTGACTTTCGGTAGCTTCACACAGCCCCCTTGTTTATTTTGAATTCTGGACTTCACCATTCGGCGTGAGTTTCCTCATGTGTCAAAATGGGGATTCTCGGCTACTAGGATTCATCCTTATTGCAACTTGCTTCCCCGTTTTGACGCGAGTCTCCTCATTTATTTCAGTGGAGATTCCCGGCTACTTTGATTCACATTTCACTTCTTCATCATTTTTTTTTGAAAGGGGACAGGCAGCTTTTTCCTCACGATTACCATTCATGTGAGTGTAAGCATTTGAGCATCTATAGAGTGTTAGGAAGAAATTCTGCGATCCTTATGGTTAAAAACCATTGATCGCATTGTGTGCAAAGTGTGGGAGTTTTACCTCAGGTATATATATTTGTGGGTTACGCTAACAACATATCTATGACTCTTCCCCTTGACGCATGCATCCACCAAAAATTGGTTTTCCCCCTTAGAATATGTCGTTACGAACACATATCCGGAATTGGGGCAGCATTATTTAGCAAGGAAGAATGGTCCTAGAAAGTTCGAAGGAAGGGTATTAAATATATATAATAAATAAGCATGCAAGCAGGGCAAGCAAACATTTAGAATCAAGAGCACTCTAGAGAGTTTTTTTTTTATTTTTTGTGACTGAATCCCGGTGGGACCAAAAATAGGACAGCAGGTTTTGACGGAAAGTCTAAGTGGAGAGGAAGAGAGCGGGCTTCGGGCAAAGCCCAAACTAAAAATTGGAGAGCCGACAATGAGAGCCGAAGGATAGTGGGAGAGTAGGCTGCGTAAGCCCTAGGAGAGCGGGAGAGTAGGCTGTGTAAGCCCAAAGAGAGCGGGAGTGTAGGCTGTGTAATCCCAAGGAAAGTGGGAAAGCAGGTTGTAAAACCCAAGGAAAGCGAGAAAGTAGGTTATAAAACCCAAGGAAAGCGGGAGAGTAGGCTGTGTAAGCCCAAGAAAAGCGGGGAAGCGGGTTATAAAACCCAAGGAAAGTGGGAGAGCAGGCTGTGTAAGCCCAAAGCTAGAGAGCACGCTGCGAAAGCCCAAGGGTAGATGGAGAGCAGGCTGTGAAAGCCCAGGGGTAATTAGAGAGCGAGAGAGCTGGCTATAAGAGCCGGAGGATAGCAGGAAAGCAGGTTGTAAAAACTCAAAGGAGAGCAGGAAAGCAGGTTGTAAAAACCATGGGATATATGGAGAGCGGGTTGTTAAACCCAAAGTCGCGGAGCAGGCTTCGACTGAGGGTCTACACCATTTGAATTGTATTGGTTATTGCGGTGGGACGGATGGATTGGTCTCGATAGTGGGCTCCAACGGGGATGGCTGAGCCAAGAGGTAAGATATTTTGAATATGTGAAAGTGGGATTTGGCCGAGATGACCGAGCTGAGAGATGAGATATTTGATATGTATATAAGAGTGGGTTTTGGCCAAGATGGCTAAACCAAAAGATAGCATATCCAAGATGCATGAGAGTGGGCTTTGGCTGGGATGGCTGAGCCGTGAGATGAAACATTTGAACAAATAAAAGCGGGCTTTGGCCGTAATGGCCATGCCGAAGGGTAGGATATCTAACATGTACATGAGAGAAGGCTTTGGCCCAGACGGCTAAACCGAAGGATAAAACCCCTGTAATTTATGGTAGCGGGGCTCTTCTTTTATCTTCAGCTTTTCTTCCTTCTTTTGTTCTCAGCATTTACCCCCAGAGCGGAGCACCACCTGCATGTTGAATTTTTCTTTGGCTTCCCGCCATGGCTTATGGGGCCTGAAATACCCTTTAGCATCAGTGTTGTTTCCGCTGGTACAGTGAGGCCGTGTTGGCTGACGTCTTAAAGATGGGAAATTGGTGCGGGCAAGGTGGGTCCACCTTGTGTTCACCCATTCGTAATTCACCTTTCTGGATCAGGCCTTCGACGATGTCTTTGAATACATAGCAGTCCTCAATGGAGTGTCCCCTCTGTTGGTGTAGGGACAGAACTAAGGATCTTCTTTCCATCTGGCATCATTCGGCCTTTTGGGCTCCGGGAGGACGAGCTCGTCGTATCCGCGGACCCACTGAAATAGCATGTGAGTTTTATCATTCAGAAAGGAATATGGGCTCTTCATTCTTCCTCTTAGTGAGGACTTTTGCTCAACGGGCTTGACGGTAGAAGGACCAGCCACCCCTTTTGATTTGTTTATTCGCTACACGAAAGTTCAAAATCAGTAGCGTGCATTTCTTCTTGCACTGCCCGTCTGCCAGCTAGTTTTTCTTTTGAATCGGGGTAGCAGTAGCCGGGTAGTGCTTTGCAAAAAGTGCTTCGACATCGGTTGCCAGATCATTCAATTGATTGAAGGACTTGACTTCGGCGCCAAGTTCCACTAGCAGGTTATGCATCTTCATGCTACGTTTTTACATTTGTATAGCATCCCTACGGCCGGGGGGGTCTCTACACCTTGCACTGAGATTTCTCCATCGTTGGATGTAGACCAAAGCGGACTCACCATCTTTTTGCTTGGTCAAATCTAGTTGTGCCTTGGTGACTTCTCCCGCGTCTGGTTTTGTTTCAGCGGTTTGTGGCATTTTTAGCTTGTTCATTGCTGGCGAAGCTGTCAGACTCGGACACAAGCCGATTGATTGTAGAAGTGAGTTTATTGGTGGGTTTGCCTGAGGTGTAATAAAGGCCTCCTGGCATGCCCGGGAGGTTGAGGGATGCACCGAGGGTGCATGTTGCAACTATTGAGGGAGGGTGCCCCCAGCCTGGTCATACATCATTCGGGACATTATCGGTGCTGGTGAGGCTTCGAGAGGCTCAGTACTGTTGTCACCCATTTTTTTGCCTTTGAGTTGAGTCATTTTCTTACCCTTATTTTAACATCCCAAGTTGTCCATTATTCATTGGGTCATTTTTAGATGGTTGTTTGGGCCTATTTTATGGGTATTTTCTCCCTGGCTAGGCTTGTTCACGCATTTTCTCGAATTTGAGCTTAATGGGATTTGGTTTGATTTGGTCTTTTGGGGAAAAAAGCATATTTATCTCATTTTTTATTTTCCAATGGCCAGGTGAATAGCGGTCACCCGATAGACCGCTCAGCTCTCTAGCGGTCTATCGAGAGGCTGTTTCTTATGGCTGGGATTCCTGCGTCGACGGGCGATTTCTCTCTCTATCCATGGTCAAACCAGTTACTTCATCCACGATTTTCTCCGCGGATTTTGGGCCAAATGGGGCGCCGTTTGATCCTGCTGGTGGTTGGGAATATTATTTTCATCCTTTTCAAAACAATCGAAGGCTAATTCCCGCCAAAAAGCCTCCAACTCGAGCTAGGGTTTCAAGGGTTTATAAATAGAACCCTTGGCTCATGGTCATGAGGGGGGAGATTCCGGAGCTCGCGTCGAGGAGTTGCTGCATCCTAGAGCAAGATTTCAACCAGGGAGAAAGGCTTCCCACGTCCTTTATGCCTTCGGTCCAGGGAGTAGCCAGTTCCTTTGTCTTTTTTGTGTCATTGATTAGTCATTTTTTTATCATCTTTTGGTCATCCCATCTCCATTTCTCTTCATTTTTCTTCACGTTTTCACTGTCATCTTTGCATTCATACATCCTCCCATTGTTTTCCTTGCTCCATAGGGGTTAAAAAGCATAATCCCCAGGTATTAACCCTTCTAATCATGTGTCTCATCCATTGTTCTCGTTCATAGATATTACACGTCCTTAAATTAATTTGGGTTGTCTTTTCTTGTTGTTTGTGTTGTGTTGCAGGTCAATAGTCATTTCTACACGAGGCCCATCCCTCCTGGCCGGCCGAAAGGGGTGGAGGACTAAGTTCCCAGGTTCGGGTTCTGGAAGAGCTTTGCGATCTACCTCCGACCGTTTGTCAGGGTTAGCGGCCCTCCTCCGGCCGTTGTACTCTTGGTGGCGGCTAATCGAAGGCCGTCTCATTCCTACGCCTGTGACTTCCTCCCATGTTCTGCTTCAGTGGTAGTAGCGGCCTGTCGTCCGACCGTCTTCTTCATTCATCGCCCGTCGTCAGACCGTCTTCTTCCTGTACCAGGGCTACTCCAGTTGGCGAGAGTCTTCATCCGCTCCCTTTTTCCAAGGTACATAGTGCATCCCTCTTTACACTATTTACATTGGTGGCGATCACGATCTGGTAGAGTGGGTGTTAGTATCTTTGCATTTCTTGTTTTATTCTATGTCCTATTAGATGTCACACTAGTTTCATTTGTTCACACCCATCACACATTTGGAAGAAAATATCAGCACCCTTGCTCTTTTTTGGCGATCATGGTGGGACACCTTATGCCCGTCATGTTTTAACATTGTTGACTTGCCTCTTGGTATTTGTTTCGTTCATTTTTATGCCCCCCCTCGGGTTTTCCGTTTCACTTTCTATCGTCTTCTGCTCTCTGAGTGGTTTGCGATCCTCTATGAACCGTTCAATACTGCCAGCGGTTGGTCGATAGACCACCTTATTCCATCTCAGGTACGTCTGTCTCAGGTGAGTTTCTATCTTTTGTTATTTTCTATATTCTGGCTGTTTGTGGTCCTGTTAGGGCCGTTTTAAGCAGGTTACGGTCATTCATCAGACCGCCTCCCCCACTCAGGTACGCGTTTTGTGATTTATGTCGCTGCTTCAGTCTTAGTCCTGTGCGTTTGTTCTTTACTGTTCCATAGACTATTGCGGTCCTCCCAGGGTCATCTATTTTTTAGTTTGCGGTGTTTCATCTGACAGCTTTTTTGTCACAGTGTCCTGTTACTGCTTAGTTCAGTTTCTGTCGTCTGCTTTCACTACTCTCTGGCTGATTGTGGTCTCTCCAGGACCATCTCCTTCCCCTTGCGATCTTCCCTCTGATCGCTATTTTATTATAGTGAATCCCGAGGTTAACACTTGTGCACTATTATTGATCATTTCGCTACTTGTTTTGGGTGCTGTCTATCTCCCTTCAGTTGTTATTTACATACATGTCATTGTGTGCATACTTTACATCATTGCTTGACATTGCTTGTTAGAATCTAGGATAGAATTTGCATGCACTCCGGTGCACATAGGATCATCTATTTTTTCATAGTAGTTGCATACCTACCTTGGTAGGAGAGCCTCTCACCTCCATATTCCTTGGAGTCGACTAGGTGATCCTATCTGGGACCTCCGTAAGTCCCCGTGAGCCGTGGATTCCTACACGGACGTCGGGCATGTTGTACGTTTGCCACCCCGTGTCTAGATTGCATCCGTGAGAGAGAGTTCACACATAGAGTCAACCAAGTCTCCAATCCACCCCTAGTAGGAATCCTATTTTGGAGAGCACATTGATTTAATTAAAATTACTAAGGTTCCAAAAGGGGAAACAAATATAAAAATTTTCCGTGCATCATTATAACTTGGTTGATCTTGGTTGCCTCTCGTCCCCTCTCTTGTTTGTGCATCTTCTTAGTCTTCCCACTAGGTGTGCTTATTGTTTGTTGTTGTCATCTCTATGTAAGGTGCTACGTTGCATGTGGAGTTGTTTCCCGTTCACAGGATCTTCTCCTAGGGGCAATCCCTCTTTCATTTCCTACTTCAATCTGCTGTTTGGTTCCGCCATGTCGTCTTACGACTTCTCTCAGCCCCGTGAGGACTCCCTTCCTCAAGGCCTCCTAGAGGACCCACCCAGGGTCATGGTTCAAGGGTCCGCCCCTCCATTATCTACTGCCATTGAGGGTGGCCAATCCTCTCTTTCCAACCCTCCTGTTCAAGGTTTCGCAAATTAGATTCTTTAAATGATGGCCCAGCTGGATCTGGCCCAGCTTCAGGTCCTCTATCAATCTTTGCATGGGTCAGGCGCCCCATCTCTTACTGCTCCCCAGGGTCTATCTGCTATCTTCACCTCTCAGTCCATGGTTAATGGTCTAAGGGCCCCTTCTGCTGCTCCGATTGATCTTACCCTAGTTCAACCAAGAATTCTTCATTTCTCTAATCTCGAGGCGGGCCAGTCTTCTAATTCAGCCCATCAAATTCTTGACAAGGGGAAGACCGGGCCCCTCCCATCGTCCCATGCTGATCTTTATGGGTCCATTCCACCAGCGCCGCAGGCCCTTGTAGGCCTGACTGATCTTTTACGTCTTCAGGCCGGGACCACCTACTCGACTTACATGGGTATGGGTTCTTCCTTGGCCCAATATCCCGCTTATGGGCTTCCCCCTTCATTACTTATCCTTCGGCCCCTCACACTGGGTCCGCTCCTTCTGTTTTGCCTCCTCCATCCCAAGAACGGGAGCTCCTCCATAAGTGGGCTGCCATGCAGCAACAAATTGACCTTCTTCAGAAGCAGGTCGGCCCACAGTCCTTGGCTGACGTCCCAATTGTGAGCGACGTCACGCGGTTCGAGGAGCGAAGAAGACGCGGAGCGCGCGGGCTCCTCTTGTTTGCTGCAACACAGAAATAAGAGAAAAGAAAAGGGGCCACCACGGGAGATTGCTCCGGCGGGGCGAGCGGGACAAATGTAATATAGCAAGATATGGGGGTTAAACGGCCATAGCGGGAAGTGACTCACCGCGGCCTCGGGGGGACGGGAATGGTGCAAAAATCAAATAGCAAGAATTGAAACGGCCATTGGGGAAGTGACTCGTCGCGGCCTCGAGAATATGAGCAGATAAGAATATAATAGAATATAAGGAGAATATAAAGAACGGGAATTTAAACGGCCATTGGGGAAGTGACTCGCTGCGGCCTCGAGAATATGAATAGATAAGAATATAACAAAATATAAAGAGAATATAAGAACGGGAATTTAAACGGCCATTGGGGAAGTGACTCGCCGCGGCCTCGAGAATATGAGCAGATAAGAATATAACAGAATATAACAAGAATATAAGAACGAGAATTTAAATGGCCATTGGGGAAGTGACTCGCCGCGGCCTCGAGAGTATAACAAGTATAAGAGCAACATAAAGTATGAAGATAGAAATTTAAACGGCCATTGCGGGATATGACTCGCCGCGGCCTCAAGATTATGATGTGATCGCCAGGGGTCGAGGACCCCAAAATGAAAGAGTGATCGCGCCTACCTCACTAGCAGGAAGTGGCGGGTTGCTTCTTCCTCCCCCTTCGGCCGGCCGACGGAGAGGGCTTTCTTCAGTTACCCTTGCAAAATAACAGACAGTAAATAGACGGAATTAGGAAATGGCAGTGTAGTATCAATCCCTTGTGATGAAAATAACGAAATCACGGCAGGACACACACCTGGTTGGTGTGGTTTTAAACCCCTCTCAGACTCGAGTAGGAGGAAAATGAGATGATGGATGCAAGAGGTATATAAGAAGAGGCGCCCTTATGAAGGGGGATAGAGGATGCGAGATGATGAATGCAAAAGAACTACGAAGAAAAGGAAAGGATTGACTTATTGGATGTGCCGATGGTGAAATCCGGCGGAGCTCCGGCAGCGTAGGGACGATGTGGAAGCACGGTGGACGAAGACGACCTTCCTCTCGCCAGCGTGGGCACCCGAGAAGCCGGTGGAACCTCCACCTACAAAAGACCCCACGGGTTAGAAATGACTCCGGTAGCCTCTGGGCTCCGGCAGCCTATCGGATCTCTTAGAAGCTCCTTCAGAACTGAGGGGGTGGGCCTCTATTTATAGGGCTCCGGAGGGTGGAGGCGTCCAGGACCCTGGACACCTCCATCAGGGCCGAACTAATATTTTATTCTATTTTTATTCATTTTTTTTCGAATATTTTCATGGAGGCGTCCAGGGTCCCGGACGCCTCAATAAGGTCCACCGAACTCCACTGAAAGTCGCACGCGGTTTGGCACAACGCGTGGTTTTGTGAGCGGCGCCTCGTGATTCGGAAATGGGCGCGTCCAGTTGTCTGGACGCTTCCACAATTGGCTTTTTTCACACACGACAAACCGTCGATCGGTGGACGGGGCCCGATGGGCAAGTTAATGGAGGCGTCCAGAGTCCTGGACGCGTCCAAAATATACTTTTTGTTTTTGTTTTGTTTTTATGCCAAAGCTGGCATTTTTGTATTTTTTTTATTTGTTTTCATGGAGGCGTCCAGGGGCCTGGACGGCTCCATAAATATATATATATTTTATGTATTTTTTGTCTTAAAAAATAAATTAAAGTAATGGAGGCGTCCATGAGGCTGGACGCCTCCATTAAGACCCCCCAGGTCCGCTGAAAAGGTGTCGGCAGCTCCCCGACAGGCGCCCTTCTTGGTTCCGGAATTCTTTGGCGTGTCTGAATGGTGTTGATGCCATTCGAATGCTGCAACGAGACGATTCCGGATGCTGAAAAGGGCGGAAGAAGACTCAAGAAAAGGAAGCACTCGAGCGATTCAAAATGCATAAGCCGTCGTGGGGCGTCGTATAGTAATATGAGACTTTCTCAGGAGATGTCAGGAATGGCGTGTCTACAGCTGCCTCGCCTTGGCGTCTGCTTTGCAAGGGAGCGACACGTAGTGGAATGGTATCGAGGTGGAGTGAAATGAAGTGGGAGCGGACTGATAAGTTGATGCCAAGGTGTGATGAGACATGCTTTTGACGTTACTGTTTGGAATCTTTCCTGAAGTTTCAATGAGGCGACCTTGAAGAAGGTCTTTCAAATATTGATGATTGCTTGGACGGAGATCAAATAAGGGAGGGTGAGATGTGTGCTCAGGCACGAAAAATAAAGGAGACCAACTTCTCGGTGTGGAAGTACCTGGGTCACAAACCCGCATGTTTCACCTTTGGTGAGCGGTTACCAGCCAATGTGGAAGTGCTGCGGCCAAGGTGGGTCAAACAAGGTAAAAAAGTAAAGAAATATCTGAGAGTCTGTCCAAACAAGGGTCTCCTTTGGAAGAGCAGCGTAGGGCCATTTCAAGGAAACTCAGTATTTCATTCGGAGTGGAGTATCTCATATTTTTAGGAATCGAAACACAACGACTTTCACAATAGAATCACTTGGATGATCTTCCGCAATAAACTCAAAGTCCTATATGAATGCATGCTCGGTTTAAATAAAAATTTAAAACAAACTAAAATAGAAAATAGCCAAGGGTAATATTTCCAACTTGTTAAGAATGGGTCAGGATACCGATTCGGTGAGCTGGTACTGGGTTGGGGCCCGTTTATCCACGCACCAACTTACTGAATGGAACCGTCATCCCCATGCTACCACAAATTAACGGCCTATCCGTACAACCCAAATTTTTCTGGAACCATCACCGTTTTTGTTGAAGGGGAACTCAAATCATAGATTCGTTCGGGCCGCAAGGTCCTTGACATATTCTAGTAACGTAGGTATCATATACTATGATGCATGACACGGTGGGACCAACCAATGAAAGGTGGGACAGGAGACAGGACGAAGACGTCCGTTAGTAAAACCTGCACAGACCAGCAAAGGTTAGCAACATAGAAAGTAGCAGAATCATAGCAGAATCGCACCACAGTACGAAGGAGATCCAGACAAAATCCTGACAACTACCACTGACGTGACATGTTCCGTCCTGTAGCGCCCTACCCTTCCTATAAGTATCTCCCTTAGGCTAGTTCCTCCAAATGCACCAAGGAGAGTTTTGAAAGCTCAAGAGGAAAAGGAGAGGAGAATCTAGAGATTTCAGGATGGAAGGAGAGTCTTCCCGCGTTATGATGAGGAGCAGGCCTAGCAGCGAGATCAGGAGACTCTCTGACCTCGAGGGTCATCTGAGTGGGACGATCATGTCGCATATGATAAGCTGATTCATTTCAAATTTCTCCACGGGAACCTTCTTCCTACTTCCTTCCTTTCATCTTCTTTCTTTTCTCTTCCAGCCATATCCACTCTTCCCAGGCCCGAGGAAGTTTTCCAAACGGCCATGGCTTTCAAAGCTAACTTCTAACATCTCCATCGGCATGAGGGCCATACTCTCGAGGTGGCATCTTCAGGGGCTCCTTATTCACGCTAAACACTATGAGAGAATCCGCATGGACTGGGCTGCTATGGGCGCATTACTAGAGATCTGGCATCCGCAGACCCACACGTTTGTCTTCCCGACCTTCGAGGCGACCATCCTCCTCGAGGAGGTGGAACTTCTGCTTGGATTGAAGAAATTCAAGAGTGACGGGAAGGTGAAGGCTATGCGGATGCTGACACGGGGGACTTCCGAGAGTGTCCTTGGAAGCTTCATGCGGCCCGACGCAGTGAAAAAGGTCCATACTCAACAGGGAATTGATTTGCAAAAGCTCGCGGAATGGGTTATGGATGCCCTGAGAGGGTCACCAGATGATGACTATTTAGAAGGAATCATGAAAGGGTTCACCATTTGTCTGGCGGGAGCTCTCTTGTTCCCTCATACTGACAACATAGTGGAAGAAGACCAACTGAGTGCCATTCGCGGGATCTGGAGTGGAAAGAGGGTGGGACCCGCCGTCCTTGCCTACCTTTACAGTGGCCTTACTTCCTCAAGCATGGGTAAGCCTCCTTTCGGTTGCGCACTTGTCCTGAATTGCTGGCTTGATTTGCATTTCAAATTTGATCACCGTGAGGGAATGCCAACCGCTTCGAAGCTCTTCCAACAAAGCCCCCTTCATCACATAGCCGATGTGTTAGGCTTCGGTGGCACTGTAGCGAACCGTGTTCCGTGGCTGAAGAAACGTGAAGACTGGCGGTCTTACTTTCGCACCGTGACACAAAGCTTCTTCACTTGCGCACCGGCATGTCTACTCTCGCTTGAACTCCTTATGAGGTCTTCTCCCGAAGTTGATCTCCAACTGATCGGCGCGACCGAGTTTGTCTTTTACAACGCGCATCGGTGCTGCCTCCAGATCGGCATTCCGCGCCATTCGTTCCCACTACTGACTGGCATCGTCCCTTTGAAGAAGAGGGATTTGGGCACGGAGGCGGATGCGAAGGAAGCGAAAGCCGTAAAGGCACGCTGGAAAACAAGTGTAGCGGGAAAGACCTTAGCGCATGTGGGGGAAGAATGTGAGCTGTGGAGAGCTTATATAACCGAACTGGGGAAGTTAAGGCCTAGAGTGCCTAAGCCCCTGATGTAACTCGTCCTGCTTTCTGATGGAATAAAATCTGGAATTTGGATGTTTCGGACCCCCGTTTCCTTTGTTATTATTTTTATGATTTTTTTTATATATTTTTATATTTTCTTTCTTTTTATGTACTTATATATATATATATATATTATTTTTAATGGGGGCGTCCAGGAGCCTGGACGCCTCCAATTTTTATTTTTATTTTTATTATTTTCAGTTTTGGGGGCGTCCAGGTGCCTGGACGCCCCTATAATTTATTTTTTATTTTTTTTTGAATTTTCTTGTTTGGGGGCGTCTAGGGCCCTAGACGCCCCTATAATTTATTTTTTATTCTTTTTGAATTTTCTTGTTTGAGGGCGTCCAAGCGCCTGGACGCCCCTAGTTTTTTTGAATTTTTTTGAAGAAAAGAAAGAAGTGGGGGCGTCCAGGCGCCTGGACGCCCCAAAAAGGAGTGATTTCTTATATAAAGGGGGCCTCACCCCCTTTTCACTTCTACTGTTCATTCTAACGACTCGTTCACTCTAAACGACCCATTCCCAGTTCCCAATGGAGCAAGGAGGCCCGAGCCAGGGTGGAGAGAAGCGGAAACGACGGGCTCGTCGTCCGAGGAGGTCGAGAGATCACGCCGAGGAGGCTTCCGCGGGAGAGGAGATTGCCACGGAAGAGGAGATAGCTGCGGAGCAGGAGGCGCCTCCTTTGGCCGCGGAGGGTCCTGCGGGTGCTGGTGACGCGGGAGAGGATGAGCATGACCCGGTAAGCCACTCAGAACCCCAGTTTGTGGTTTAATAGGCTAAACAGACGGCCGAGAGCGAGTGGAGAAGGCCGTGGAGTGGGGGAAGGAGGCGTCCAGGGGCCTGGACGCCTCCAAGTTTTTCTATTTTTGATTTTGTTTTATTTTAATTATTTTTTTAGTTATTTACGTAAATAAAATAATATTAAAAATATGGAGGCGTCCACTGAGTTGGACGCCTCTATGATAAATTATTATTATTTATTTATTTTTATTCATTTTTTTTGGTTTTTTGGGGTAAAATAAAAAGGTAAAATGAAGACGTCCAGTGGGCTGGACGCCTCTAAATATGAAAATAAAAATAAAAATAAAAAGGAATATTATATACAGTGTTGTTGTTTATTATTATCTTTGATGCTGATGTGTTTCTTTGTTGGTTGTTTTTGTGGTGTGCAGGGCGTGATGAAGAGCCGGATCAGCTGGTCCCTGGTGGTGGCAGCGTATCGTGGGCTGCCGGACTTCCAGAGGGCGCGTATGGACGCCATGGGTTTTGGAGCCTTCCTCAGGATCGAGCCCTTCCGGCTCGACCTTCCTCTCATTCAGGCGTTGAGGGAGCAGTGGCACGCGCCGAGCCGGGCGTTTCTGATGCCCTGGGGGCACATGGTGCCGACACTAGAGGACGTAGCTCGGATCACTGGGCTACGAGTTGACGGAGAGGCAGTCACCAGGGTCACCTACCCCGACTACCGAGAGAGTGCCCTGGACCTGCTGTGGTTAGAGACGAGCGTGACTGACAGAGACAGCCAGGTAGTTGGCCGAGTGGAGATCATGGAGGCGCTCGGATTCGGTGACCCGCGCCAGCGGGTTAGCGAGACTGGAGCGGAGTTTCTGGCACGACTCGAGGGAGACGCTCGTGCAGCTTTCACCCAGGACCCGAGCGAGCGGGAGCTGGTGGATCTAGACCTCCGGAGGTTCCTCTTCTTCTTCCTGGGCGGCCTTCTGCTGGGGACGTAGGGTGACGGCATCCACTGCCGCTTCCTCGGGATCCTGGCGGACCTTGACAGAGTGGGGCACTACGCGAGGGGAGCGGCTCTGCTTGCCCATTTGATTGCTGATCTCTCCCAGACTTCAGAGAGGGAGACGACAGTCAGCGGCTTCGCACCTTTTCTCCAGGTACACAATTTATTTATGCATTTTACCGTAGTTAAATATGCAATTACTCGTGCTAATGATGTATGATGGATGCAGGTGTGGAGTTATTACTACTTCCCGGTGGGGAGGGCCAGGCAGGGGAACAGGAGAGCCATTCCTCTAGCGCGACAGTGGAGACCGGTCGTGGTAGCGGCACCACACAGCTACCAGCTGGCGTCACTTCGTTGGGAGTTGAGCGAGTACCCTGAGGCTATGGTATTATGCGTATGATTTCTTTGTATTTTTTATGCATGCGACCTAATGGCAACTAGTATAATGTATGTATGGTGATGTAGGTGGTGTGGAGGCCCTACATGGGTATGGCCGACGCTGGCCAGCCCTGGGTTGTAGCGGGTCTTCCTCGTTTCGGGCGGGACGTGTGGGTCCATTGCCTGAACGAGATCGAGCCGCTTCGGCTGAGGCTGGTTATGAGGACGTTGGGGCTGGCCCAAGAGTGGGTCGATGTAGATGAGCCAGTCCGCATCGGGCAGAAGACCAAGGGGAAGGCGAAGATCGTGGACTAGCGCACGCGCTTCCCAGCACAGCACCAGGACTGGCAGCAGGGCGGGGTCCCAGTGGTGTCCCATGTACAGGATAGCACCGACTACATGAGACGGTATCGAGCTACGTACGGGGACCGCCTCTCCCTCGGTGGTATGGCAGGGGTAAGTGTGAAATGAAAATGCTTCACTCTTTTATACGTATATGCATGTGATACTAACTTATATGCAATGCAGGATGCTCGTGACGACATGATCACCGACCTGCGGGCCCAGCTGGCGGACGCCAGGCGGCAGTTAGTGGCCATCCGACAAGAGTTGGAGATCCTGGTGAGTCTATGCAATGTATTTTTATGACCTAGATTTTTGATACTTGGCCTATGACTATCGTTTGCCCCTTGTTTCAGCGGACCCACCAGGCAGCAGCAGCCGGGACGGCTGGTGGAGCGGGTTCCAGTTCGTGGGGCCCTCCCCCGGAGATCACTGCCCTTCAGGAGCAGCTGGCATATGCGGTGGCTCGGGCTGAGGAGGCCGAGCGTGACCGCGAGGCTCGAGTGAGTGCCTACTTGGCCCTGACCCTCTTCTAGCTGCTTTCCTTTTATCACTGCTCTCTTACGGTGCATGCGTGTTTGGACAGGTGGCCGAGATTCGGGAGGCCCTGGCCCGTGCTGTTCGTGCCGAGCAGGAGTGCGATGCTCGGGTGGCGGAGCGTGACGCCCGGATTGTGGAGCTGGAGGAGGAGCGGCGACGGGAGGCTGAGGAGCTCCCTCGTGACGTGTTGGATCTGCGGATTGCCCTCGAGCTGTCGAGGAGAGAGGCGATGAGGGAGAGAGAGAGGAGAGGGAGAGGGATAGGGAGAGCATCGAGAGAGAGAGGGAGTACAGGAGGGCAGAGCGACATTGAGATTGGGACGAGAGGAGGGCTCTGGAGGCCCAGGTGATGGAGCTTCGACTGAGCCTTGGCACGGCGGAGGGGAGACTGCGGGAGAGTGAGGAGCGGTATCAGAGGGCGAAGGAGCGCGGGGCGCGACTTAGTCAGTCTGGTTCCTTTTCCGTGGGCATCTTTCTAGTCTCTTCGGCCGAGGAGTGTCGCCGTGCCTTCGAGGCTGGCGCGCCACCACAGGGCGAGGCGAGCACGGCTTCTCAGGGTTCACAGAGGTCGCAGAGGCCCCCTAGGGATCCCCGTCAGAGGAGGGAGGAGAGAGATGACCAGGAGGGTGATGGCGAGAGTTAGAGAGTTGCTTGTACACTCCACCCTCCTTACTGCATGATGTACTTTTGACTATTATATGAAATGAAAATGGCTTTCTTGTGTTGTGTGTACCTTTACTCTCTCACTTTTCTGCTGCACCGAGTTGTTTCGAGGCATGCCTTACGAGACTTTGCCCTGAACAGCGGGGAACTGTGCTTTGCACGGGGGGATTCTATTTCCCCCCTTTTTGGGTGCGTCCAGGCGCGAGGACGCGCCTTAATCCTCAAACTCAAATTTAAAGCGCCGGGTGGCCTTTCTTCTCCCGTGCCTTACCCGCGAACGAGCCCGCCTACCACCGAAACTCACTCGCCCGTCTTTGTCTTCTTCCCCTCGATCGATGGAGTTCGGCGATCTGGACCACGGCGAAGGTGGAGAGGGACGCGGGACCCCTCGCCCAAGGACGGACGCGCCAGAGCACGGAACGGCGTCCATGGAGGAGGAAGGGCCGCTTCGGGCCCCCGAGGGACCCGAGGGGCCCAATGGCACGAAAAGAAGTGAACACGGCTCGGTGAGTGCTTCGGTTTCCCCTTCTTTGATCTATTTTAAGTTTTGAAGCGAGGCGTGCGAGGGGGGAATGGGTTCGGCGAGTGTTGCACTCAAATGATGGACGCGTCCTAGAGAGGGGACGCGTTCTTTGTTATGATGCGAGGCCCTTCTTTCTTGGTGCAGGACATGGCGAGGACCCTGGGCCTGGCCGATAAGTGGGCGAGTGCAGACGAGCCGAGCCGCGTCAGGAAGGAGAGTCGCGGCAAGGCGAAGCTTGAAGACTGGCGCATACGTCTCCCTGGACAGCAAGGGGGCGTACTGGTGCAGGATAGTGCCGACTTCCTGCGGCAACAGAGAGAGAGTTACGTGGGTCTTCCCCGAGCTGGGGATGCGGCGACATCGACGGGTCTCGTGCCCAATTAGCCGAGGTCAGGCGGCAGCTGTCCGCCACTCAACAGGAACTGTCGCTCCTGGTAAGTTAAGTGCTACATTTTCTATTTTTAAATGTGGAGCTTAGCTGACTGCTGTTGTTTGTTCATTCCAGCATGCCCAGCAGACAACGATGGTGGGAGTGGCTGGCGGTGCATCTTCCAGTTCCTCGGCCCCTTTTCTTGAGATTGCCTCCCTCCGGGAGCAACTTGCCGGTGCGGTGGCTCGGGCTGCCCGGGCGGAAGAGGAGCGTGATGCCTGGGTGGCGACTGTAGCAGTGCTGCGACATCGCGGCTAGGAGAGACCTTCTCCAGACATCCTGGAGTTAAGGGTTCTTCTGCAGATGATGAGGAGAGAGGCAGAGAGAGAGAAAGCCGAGAGAAGGTCCGAGCGACAGCGAGATCAGGCCGAGAGGAGGGCCTTGGAGGCCCAGGTGAGGGAGCTCCAACTGGGCCTTCAGGTCGCGGTGTAGAGGCTAGGAGCGATGGAGACGCGCTACGAGAGAGCGCGAGAGTTCGGGGAGCGACTGCGCCAGTCTGGTCGCTTTGCCGCTAGTGGCTTCTTCTCCACGCCAGGGGAGGAGCAGCGAGTCATTGCTGTGGAGTCGGCGCCACGAGGCGAGGCGGGTGCTACTGCATGGGGATCCAGAAGGCTTCTGAGGGACCCTCACCTCAGGGGAGAGGAGAGGGACGTCTACAGGGACGTGCATGAAGATAATGGCACGAGTTGGCGAGCCAGTGGACCCGCCTCATCTCTATGATTGTAGTGTTTATGACAGTTTATGTAGAATTATGAATGGAGTGATTTGATTTTCTACTGCTTGTTTCTTCTCTTGTGCGTTCCTTCTTCCCTACACTTCTTCTCCTTTGCACTGTTCCCATGTGATGGGTCTGCCGAGACTCCGCCCCAAGCGGAGAATCGCGTCTTGTTGTGACCATTTTCCACGGAATCTGCCGTCGAAGTCAATAATGACGGCCCTAGTTCCTTCTCCCGGATGTTGTGTCAAGTTTTACGGACGTCCTCCAAAACATGATAGGGTATCCCTAGACAACATAGGGGGCTAGTCGTCATATTCTTCATCCAATCAATCACCCTGTGCGAGCGGTGAAGTGACACACGGGACTGCATGGTAGGTGCCTCATCGCGAGGGCTATCATTAAAAGGTGATGGAGGCAATCTTGGACCGCACTCCTTCCATTTCTATAAATTCTTGTCCCTTTTATCCTCCCAAGTATATTGAGGGCTAACTCGAGGAGCACAAGTTCTCACGGGAGAGGAGGAGTTCAAAATTCTGAGAGTTGGATGGAGGGCGAATCTTCCCACTCCTCGAAGAGAAGCAGGTCCAGTGGTAGTAGTTCCAGGAGACTTTCGACCTCGAAGGGCACTTCAGCGAAAGGACCCAATCACAACTCGTAAGCCAGGTTTTTCTACCCTTTTTTCCATTCTTTTTTCTTCCTTTCTTTCTGACCAAACCTCCTCTCCATTCCCTGCATGCGTAGAGTGTGATGAAATCACAGATCTCATGGGAGTTCGTAGTGGCAGCATACCGAGGTCTCCTAGATTTTCAGAAGGCGAGGCTAGACGTGATGGGATTTGGCACCTTTCTTCGGATCGAGCTGCTCGAGCTCGACCTGGTCCTGATCCAAGCCTTGTGTGAGAGATGGGACCCAGTGAGGCGGGCATTCCTGATGCCCTGGGAGCACATGGTGCCCAGCTTGGAGGATGTGGTCCGGATCACAAGCCTGAAGGTGGAGGATGAGGCAGTGACCGGGGTCACTTATGCGGATTACCGAGAATGTGCTCGGAAGCGACTGGGTTTGGACCTAGATGGTCAAAAAAATAGGTCGGTAGCTAGGGTGTCCCTCATGGATGCATTAGGGCTCACTGACACTCGTCGACGGGACGATGAATCCTCAGAAGAATTCATGGAAAGGATGGAAAGAGGATGTCGTGTTGTGTACTGCACAGATTTCGACAATTGGGAAAGATGCAACATAGATTTGAGAAGATTTCTCCTCTTCCGGCTGGGGAGGTTGATACTAAGCTCGAAAGGAGACGGTATCCACTGTTGCTTCCTGGAGCTATTATCAGACCTTGAAAGAGTAGGGTACTATGCCTGGGGAGCTGCCATGCTGGCACATTTGTTTGCAGGTCTGTTCCAAGAAGCGGACCGCGAGATGACTGTGAGTGGTTTCACACCATTCATCCAGGTATTTTTGGTTTCGCTTGTTTTATTTTTTTTTGTTTTTATTTTTGTAAGATATTGACGACATGTGCCAAAGCAGTTGTGGAGCTATTATTACCTCCCCATGGAGAGACCGCGGCATTGGCGACCCGTGATGGTGCCGCTAGCCAGACGGTGGTAACCCATCATGAGTGCGGCACCCCTAACCTACCAACTGGTGGTGCTAAGGCGGGAGCTACAGGAGTTCCCTGCAGCGATGGTAAACTAGAGACCCTACTCAGACATGGTCGATGCCGACCAGCCGTGGGTTCTAGTAAGTCATGCCCGGTTCAGACGGGAATTGTGGATGCACTGCCTGAATGAAATCGAGCCGCTTCGGCTACGATTGGTTATGAAGACTTTGGGACTGGCTCAAGAATGGGTGGATACGGCTGCGCCACCTCACGTCGGGAAAAAGACGCGGGGACCGGCAACCTGCATTGACTGGCGCGTGCAGTTCCCTAACAGTATGAAGACTGGCAACGGGGTGGCACGATTGTAGAATCACATGCGCGGGATAGCGAGGACTACTTGCGTCTATATAGGACAAAGTACGCAGAGCGGCTCCAACCCCGGGGACTTGTGGAGGTAGGTTTCCCCTTTTTCTCTTTTCTTCTTTCTCCCTTTTTTGGTTTTCTAGTGGAAATGCTGACTCGTATGGCTGCAGGATATCCGTGATACGATGATGGCGACTTTACGAACTCGCTTGGCAGAGATGGAGCAACGGTTGGGCGATGCTCGCGGAGCTACGAGCGCCTTGGTAGGTGTATAGTGCATTCCTAATTAAAACCCCAGATTCCAGATGTTGGCTGCTATTCACGCGATCGTAGCATGCCCAGATTGGCGCGGCTTCCCCAGCGATGGGAGTAGGTGGTGCCTCTTCCAGCTTGTGGATTCCAACCTCAGAACTTGACTTGCTTCATGAGCAACTTGCTCACGCCACGCAGGGTGCTGCGGAGGCAGAAGGGATGCTCTGTATACAGGTAAAAGTTTCAGTGTTGAGTTCTCTTTGTTTACGCCTTATCGCGTATCTGAGATGGTACACTCGGCAGGAAAAGGAGACGGAAGAAGCGC
This sequence comes from Amorphophallus konjac, assembly GCA_022559845.1. Classification (NCBI taxonomy): domain Eukaryota; kingdom Viridiplantae; phylum Streptophyta; class Magnoliopsida; order Alismatales; family Araceae; genus Amorphophallus; species Amorphophallus konjac. The sequence continues at coordinate 29,839,393 of CM040129.1, forward strand.
TTGCCCAAGCTGCGCAGAGGGAGGCTGGGATAGCAGAACTGGAGAGGGAACTACGGCGTCATCCTGATGATGACTCCTCTAGGGATGCCGTGGAACTGAGGATCACTCTCCAGTTGGAGAGGGAAGACCGTGAGAGAGAACGTGTAGAGAGAGAAAGAGACGCAGAGAGAGAAAGAGCCAACAGATTGACTGAAAGGGAGGAACGAAGGGCCATGGAGGCCCAACCATTCGAACTCCGAACCAGCCTTGGTCTTGCTGAACAGTGGCTGAGAGATGGTGAGGAGCGCTACCGAAGAGCACGAGAGCGTGGCTTTCGTGTTGGTAGGTTCTCTGCTGTTTCCGTGGATCAACGCCGGTGTGTGGGAATAGGAAGGGGAATACAGAGCGGTAGGAGTACTGCTTTTCGTAGTTGGGTAGCACCCTTGAGAGCGTTTTGCCCGGAGAGTAGTGGGACGAGTGATGCAGAGAGAGAGGGCGGAACTTGATGTATTTTTTGTGGTTTTTGGAATAAAATACAAGGTTCGGTTTGTTTGGTTTTCACCTTTACTTTTGTCGTCTCGAATCCCTGCACACATCACTAAAACAAACAAATCAGAATTTCTGTTCTGACTTGGCCCCTTGCTCAATAAGCAAATGGCCACTGTGACTGTCCATGATAACCGGTCAAGGGGCCAAGCCTTTATTAACGAAGGCAAGGGAAAGATGTGGTGATGATAAATGCGACAGGCAAGCACATGAATGCAAGCGGTATTAAAAGTGAGATGCTGCACGCAAATGCAATCATGCAAAATTGATTTGTTTTCTTTTTTATATTTGGCATTTTTTTGTTTTATCATAAAAACATTTTTTTTGTTTACAAATATGTACATTTTCTCTTTTCCATTTTTTTGTTGCTTTTATTATAAAATTTTTTTGTTGCTAATGCCTGTCAAGCACCCAAATGGCACCCAACCTATACGAGAACAGGGGTTTCTTACTAACCTCCCAAGTATCCTAAGTGCACATCTAGGTTGATTTGGGCCTCTAGACCCCTCGAATGATGATCCTGCCGGCTAAGACTTACCCTGATGACAATACCGTCATGCCATGCTTAGGCTCCCAGTCGCTTCCGACCACAGGGATTCAACCAAAAGGTGTTTGAGGTAAGAGATTTGCCCGACCCGGGTCTGTTTCCTCACAACTCTAGATGGTATATGATGGAACACCCTGGAACCCCAATGACCAACCGCGCGACGCTGACCCAGAATCAGACGCCGTCGCACCCATAGGTGACGCGCTTGCATTGGCCTAAGTCCAAGGTTAAGCAAGAAGACATCAAGGCGGTAAACATGGGTCTTGACCAGCCAGAAACACAGAGACTCCTTCGCAGCGATAGCTTTTGCTTTTCAAAGTAGGCAACCATATGTGTATATTAAAATAAGGTCGTAGACCTTGGCAGGTTTCACCCTTTAGAAACTCCATCTAGCTTGCATCTTCAAAGGAAGAAGGAAGAGCGTGGGGATAAACCTCCTGAGAGGATCGGCAAAACCGTTAACCCGGCGAGCCAATAAGGGTCCATTTAACTCTTTCCTTTCGGACAACTTCGGACCAAATCTCGAGCATTTACATTCCATAGCCCCCCCCTTTGTGGATTCAAATTTTTGCTTTGAGGGGTTCCATTTATCGCATCAGGCACGGTCACGGCCAGGCTCTTGATTTTGATTTTGTATTTCTTTTTGTGAGGGAGATAGAGTCATTTGACGTTTGTGGGTTCCCTTTCGTATGCCTGCGGGGACACTGCCCTCTTCTCGTGCTCTGATCGATGCTCGAGGAAATGGATCCTACTCTTGCCCTTGGGGTTTGAGTTTCGGTTTCTCATGCTCAGTGTTTTAAGGGCGCCGATTGTCTCATTTGGTCGAAGAGAAAAGAATAAAGATTACAGCTTCCGGAGATCTTCTGGGTGGGGCCCCACCGTAGGTGATGCTACCGACTTTTTTGAATAAAATACATAAGTGAGCACATGTTAGCTTCCTTCGAGCGAGCATAGGCCGACGTGGCCAGACAGGGATCTCCACGGTTCTGACAAACCAAGACCCGGTGCCTACCAAGCCTTAATGGGCCCTATCCTAACATGAAGGTTAGATGCAGTGACTTGACTACATGGTGACCACCAGGCATTGGCATTTTGAATTTTCCATATTTTTAGTGGTTTTCAATATTTCTTTGTTTTTGATGTTTTCTATCTTTTCATCATTTTTTTGTTTTACGCTAAGGGTAGTATTTCTTAAGATAAAGCCCATTCCAAGGGTGAGATAACTCGGTCCCTTCGACATTGATTAGCTTGTAGGCGTTGCTAGGGTACACGGCTTGAATTACATATGGTCCTTCCCAAATGGGTTGGAGCTTAGAACGCGGCCCTCCAGGTTTGACAAAAATTCTTTTTACGACCATCTCACCGACTTTGAATTTTCTTTCAACGACTTTCTTTTGGTAAAAGCGAGTGAGTCTATTTTAATACACACGAGTGTGTTCGGTAGCGGCCAGCCGCTTCTCATCCAAGAGTTCCAACTAGGCGAGGAGTGAATTACGACGATCGTCGAGGGGAAATTCCTCGTCCAATTGTACCCTGAGAGAAGGGATCAGAGTCTCGTACGGAACTACCGCTTCCATACCATAAGTAAGGGCAAATGGAGTCTGCCCGGTGGGGGTACGGATTGAAGTGCGATAGGCCCATAGGGCTTCGATAAGTTTTTCTGGCCAGTCTGAAAACTTACTAGACTCGCAGGTTTTTTTGATGATTTTAAGCAATGTTTTATTGGTGGCCTCCGCTTGGCCGTTACCTTGTGGGTAATAAGGCGATGAATGATGCAATGCAATTGCGTACCTTTTGCAGAGGTCGTATAGATCCTGACAAATGAACTGTGGCCCATTGTCGGTGACGATTGTGCTTGGGACGTCGAATCTGGCGAGGATGTTCTTCATGATGAACTTGCAGACTGTTGACGCCTTGATTTTCGCGTAAGCTTCAGCTTCGGCCCATTTGGTGAAGTATTCCGTCGCAGTAAGGATGAAAGATTTTTACTTGGTGAGGGAGTTGGGATCACCTAGGGGACCGATGATGTCGAATGCCCATATGGAGAAAGGTCATGGGGAGGATATTGGATGAAGTGAGGAAGATGGTGAATGGATTTTATCAGCGTGAAGTTGACACTTGACACACCTACGGACATAGACAGCACAATCCTCTTCCATAGTGGGCCAATAAAAGCCTTGGCGAATGATCTTCTTGGCGAGCATCTGACTATTCACGTGGCCACCGCACACACCCGAGTGCGTCTCCTCTACACATTTCCAAACCTCATCGTCACCAAGACATCTTAACAGAATACCAGTAAGGCTCCTCCTATAGAGTAGACCTCCAACCAATGTGTATTTCTGAGCCACCCTTCTTATGGCTTTCTTGTCCTCTGTGGTGACCCCTTCAGGATAAGACTGATCTTGGCAGTATTTTACGATTTCATAGAACCACGGTTTCTCTTCATCAGCCAGTTCTTCTTCGGCCTCTGCCAACATGATTTCCCTCTTCTCAAGGATATCTTCCTGTAGGATCTTCCTTGCTATCCTGTCTTTGATATTTACGTAGGAAGCATCATCGATTGTAGGGGCGTGAAGTTTGTAGATGGAAATGGACTCAAACCATCTTCCTAGAGGGAACCTTATGGATGATGCCAACGAGGCGAGGGCATCAGAGAGAATATTCTGATGACGAGAGACATGAACAAAGATCAGTTTGGTGAATAGTTTGGTAAAGGCAGCAGTGAGTTCTTGGTATGGCTTGAGTTTGGGATCGCGAGTGCGATATTTAGTGAGCACCTGGCGAAGGATGAGTTGACTATCACCTACGACTCGTAACTTAGTGATACGAAAAGAATGAGTGAGTTCTAGGCCAGCTAGAAGAGCTTAATATTCGGCTATATTGTTGGTAACTGGAAATTTGAGCTGGTATGCCAATGGGAATGTGAGGCCTTCAGGCGACAGGAGGGCGACGCCGATTCCTCTCCCTTGAGAATTCAGAGCTCCATCAAAATATAGCGTCCACATTGGCTCATCTGATTGGTTGACGGACATTAGTTCCTCATCTGGAAACTCTGATTGGACGGGATCGAACTTGGGAAGAGGATGGTGAGCGAGATGCTCGGCTATGGCATAGCCTTTAATCGCCTTTTGCTGGATGTAGGTGATGTCGAACTGAGAGAGAAAACTTTGCCAGCGTGCTAGCCTAACCGTAAGGACGGATTTCTCCAGAAGGAATTTGATAGGATTCATTCGAGCAATCAAGTGGACCTCATGAGCCAAGAAGTAGCGCTTCAATTTCTGCACTACCCAAACGAGGGCAACACAGGTTTTCTCCATAACGGTGTACTTCTGCTAACAGGGATTGAGAAGTTTGGACAAGTAATAGGTTGCCCGTTCCTTGCCTTCTTCATCAGCTTGTGCGAGGATGGCTCCTACGGAGTCATCCAAGACTGAGACGTAAAGGATCAGAGGTTTTTCTGGTTTGGGTGGAATGAGAACGGGTGGACTAGCCAGATATTCCTTCAACCCTTCAAAAGCTTTCTGACATTTAGAATTTCAGTGGAATTCTACTCCTGGCTTGGTCAACTCGTAGAGAGGTCTACACCTCTGTGAATGTTAGGACACAAACCGACGAATAAACTGCAACCTCCCGATTAAACCTCGGACTTCCCTCAAATTCTTCGGAGGCGGCATATCCCTGATGGCCTTAGCTTTGTCGGGATCTATCTCGATCCCTCTTTTACTCACAATGAACCCTAACAATTTACCCGACGACACACCAAACACACACTTTTTCAGGTTCATTTTCAATTGGAACTCCCTTGACCTCTGCAAGACTTTAGCCAAAACTTCTGGATGTTCCATCCTGGTCCTTGATTTCACCAACAAATCATCCACATACACTTCTAGGTATATGTGCATCATGTCATGAAATATGGCCATCATAGCTCTTTGGTAAGTAGCTCCAGCATTCTTTAACCCAAACGGCATGACCACGTAACAATATGTTCCCCAAGGGGTAGTGAATGACGTCTTCTCCTGATCCTCTTCTGCCAAACGAATTTGATTATATCCTGAAAATCCATCCATGAATGAGAGGGTCTCATAACCTGCCGTGTTATCGATCAACACATCAATGTGAGGCAAGGGAAAATCATCCTTTGGACACGCGCGGTTAAGGTCCCGGAAGTCGATACAAATCCTGACTTTCCCATCTTTCTTCATGACCGGGACAATGTTCGCCACCCATTGAGGATAAAGGATGACTCTAATGAACCTGACTTTATGGAGCTTATCGACCTCTTCTTTCATTTTCAAAGCCATCTGAGGGTGGAAGCGTCTTAACCTTTGTTTTACCGAGACGGACCCTGGTTTTAGGGTTAAACGGTGTTCGACCAAGGTTGAATCTAGACCCGGCATATCCTCGTAGCTCCATGCAAACGTGTCCTTATATTTCTTGAGAACTTTAATTAATGCCTTTTCTTCAGAGGGTGGTAGATTGTCGCTTATGAGGATGATCCTAGGGTCTTCCTCAGTTCCCAAGTTGACTTCTTTGGTGGATTCTTCTACGGCGGTTGACGGCTCGTCGAATCTCTTTATTCCACTAGCGTATGCGCCCGCCGCATCCTCATATTCTTCATCCTCATCGTCAGTGGGGCTTCATCCGTGATCTCGTAGACTCCATACCCTTCATCAAATGCACAGTCGCCCTCACATTCTATTTCCGATAGCCGGATGGGATTTTCTAACAACTGGGGGATGGCAAGGAGGGCTTGACACCTGGCGGCTAAATCCAGAAGGAATCGACGAGGGATCTGCCTACCCTTGGATTTCTTCCTAGGTACTACCCTTGACCTATCATTCCTAGATTGACTGAAAATATTTACAGAAGAAGAGGAAGATGAAGAGGATGGTGTAGAATGTACAGGAGAAGACCCCTCAGAGGAGGGGTAGAAAAGGTCGCTCATCCGACCTTGGACGGGTGGTCCGCAGGGCGGGACGCACCCGTGGGAGATGTAGGAGGTTTCCGCAACGAAGATGTGTTGTTGAGGAGTTTGAAAATTGACATTTTTTTTTCGTTTTTATTTTTGATGACAAAACAGTGAAAAGAGATCGGAGGAGAGAGAAAAGTGGTTATGGCTAGAGGATTGTGAGGCTCATAGAGCAGATCATGGTTGAAGACCTGGCGCGGGTTGAAAAGCCCGCGTAGGTATGTAAGCAAAGAAGGGGACCTGGGAAGATCATCAGACAACTGTCTGGCCCAGGAAGAAAATATCAGCAAAGGCTGAGACGAGTGGATGGAGAAGATGGCGGCTAATGAGCCGTTGATGGCAATGTTGAGGACGGATGAAGATCCGTCGATGACAGGGTCCTTCTGGCGAGGACGAGGATAGTTTGGAACCTTGGCAAGAGTGGTAATATTCTCTGGTATTCCGGAGATCAATGGTGGTCCTTCAAGCTGCGGAGACGAGAACATCCTTTCCAGTGCAACGGAAATGTCCCGTATGTCGAACCATTTGTTCCACTCGCATTCCTGATCTTTGATCTTGCCTCTTTTGGTGATCCTCGGATATTTTTCAGCCAAATATACAGCATGTGATCCCCCATATGCTTCTCGTGGGTAATATCCCATCTGAACAACGGGCCCTCTGTTGAAGTGGTTTGATAGAGTCCATGTGAGGGGCTTCCAATCCACCTTGAACGGTCCCTTGAAGCCTAGGCCAAACCTGCAGTTCGGCATAATTTCCTTTGGCGGTTTGAGCCTACCCTGTAACTGTGCGCCCAGACCTTTACCCTATTGGTAGCCGATGTTCCTCATAATCTCCCAACCTTTGGAGTGAAAAGGGAGATATGATGTTGCGGTTGCTCTGACCGGCTCCTTTGGTGCTAGTGGAACGTGAGATAGATCACGCACGTCCAGCAATGACAATATGGGCCGATGAGATGGCCAAACAGAGGGTAGAGAGGTGTTGATAGCATCCACTGTGTGAAGGACATGTATGATGACCACTTTAATAATCCTCCCATTGTAAGGAAACTTCAGGCACTGATGGTTGGTGGAAGGCACAGCGTCCATGTCTTCGATGTAAGGGCGACCCAGTATAGCCTTGAATGAGGGGTCCATATCGAGGACATGGAATTCCGTGGGAATTGACATAGGGCCCAGTTCTGCCTTCAGAATAATCATCCCCTGCGGCGGCCTTTTGCTATTGTCATAAGCCGTGACCGTGATCGAGGAAGGTCTTCTTTGTTCCTCGTTGACCCCGCACAACTGAAGGGTGTCCATGGAGATCACATTTATGGACGCACCCGTGTCCACAAGACACGGGTTTATGGATACCCCATTAATTTTTATTGAAATGCACAATACATATTTCTGAGCTTCCTTGGGAGCGAGCTCGTAGTTGTGGAACATGATGGCCGGTTGTGTGTCTGTTGGGGTCAGGATGGTCGAAATCTTCTCCACGGGGAGGTCTTCATTAACCATGACTTTTTGAAGATATTCCATCAAGGCCGCCTGGTGGGATGTGGATCTTTGAAGTAGCTCCAGGATGGAGATCCGAGCAGGTGTCTTATCCAAGTGTTTCAATAGATCATACTGTGTTCCAGGGATAGCTCTTTCTGGTTGTTCTCTATCATCCTTCTCTAGCTGAGATTGCTCAGGATTCTGACTGTTGTGGGGGAAAACCCTGTTGAAAATCCTTCCACTCCGGAGCACCATTGCTTGCGGCTTTTGTACCTCTGTGGGGGTAGCAGTGGGTTTTAACAGGGATTTAAGGGGTAGTGGTGGAGGAATGGTTGATGAAGCAGGGGTGATGACGGGAGCAGGGATTCTGATGAGGGGTTTATTTGGTGGAGGCATGGTGGAGGTAGAGGGGATATCACACGGATTATGAAGGATAAGGGGTCTGGAAGGTGGAGGTGGAGACGAAGTAGAAGTGGGTAGGGCCTGAAGCGGGCAATGATTTTGAGGTGGGTGATGGGTAATGAGTGGTTTTGAAGGCATTAGTGGTGATATGGTGGAGAAAGACGGGGTTATGTATGGTTGACAGATGATAAGGTGTTTAGAAGGCGTAGGGGTAAATGTGGTAGAGGTGGATGGTAAAGTGGGGGAGTGAGAGAAGATGAGAGGGTGTGAAGGCGTAGTGGAGAGTGTCGGTTGATAGGAGATCGGGGTGCGGATGAGAGGGCGTAATGGTAGTGAAAATGGTGAAGGCGATACTGACGCGGGTTGATGAGAGAGAGGTGCTACCCGGGCAAGGCAAGGGTGTTGCGTGATGATAAGTTTGGCGGTAGAAAGAATGGAGGTACTTTCCGGGTGCCACACCCGCTCTCTCCCGACTTCCGGGAAGGAGGAGATGGGGTTAACCTGATGATTGGGCTGTTGGTGCTCCGGTAATGGATTCTGGATTATGCCCATGTTGGGCTATTGTTGTGGGGCCTGCTGAGGCTGCTGTTGTTGTTGTGGTTGCTGCTGCTGCTGCTGTTGTAACTGATGCTGTGGCCTATGAGGAGGTCTCCTAGCCTTGAGAGCGGTGACGTATCATCTCATTTCATCCCAATCTATTTGATGTTCATCATTCATATCATGGATGTAATCTTTGAAATGGAAGCAGTAATCTACTGTGTGTCCTGGCTGCCTGTGGTAGACGCAGTATTTGGAGGTATCAACATTCGGGGGCCACACGGGGCTTTCCCTGGGTAGCACAAGTATGTTTGAGGCCATGAGGGTGTTGAAAATATCCGCCAGAGTTTCTGGCAACGGTGGATAGTAGGCTCTCTTGGGACCGACCGGCCTCCTTTGTTGCTGTTGGGGACCATAATTCCCCGGGGGTGGAACTTGGTTGTACTGAAGTGGTGGTTGTTGTTGCTGAGGTTGTGGTTGTTGTTGCTGGGGTTGACGTAATGGAGGCATATTATCCTGGGGTGGATTATTTTGGGGTGGAGGACGAAGAGGGAAAGGACCTGGTTGGAGGGAAAGTCGGGGCATTTGTGGAGGCCTTGGGTTGACTGCATACTTGGCATTGTTGACAGCACCCACTTGCTCATTTGTCACGACCCCTTCTGTGGCTCCGCCCGGGACACCAGCGCCTATCTTTCTGACCACTTTGGGGTTCGGCGACTCAAACATGTTCATAATGGGGGAGTCTTTTAACTGGGTTTGGATGTACCGGGCCCTTTCATAGAGTTCCTCCATTGTAGTAAGTTTATTCATGGCTAGGACGTGTCTGAACTGTGGGGTTGCTGACGGGATCGTCACGGGATCGACAAGCGGCAACGGTCGATTGTCAAAGCTGCACCGGCAACTATCAAACTATATTTGCTATTTTAAGAGTTTTGTGTTAATGGGCCATGTTAGTGGGCCTAGATGTGTGTTTTCTTTTGTAGAAGAAATAGAATATCCACATCATGTGATAGTCTTTATTAAAGTGTCTTTTAGTCTTCCCACTAGAGATATAATGAGTCTTAGGTGTTAGGTGTTAGTTGAAGTTTAATGAGTGTCTTTTGATTTTCTTTTGGAGTCTATAAATGTGTTATGTAACCTCTCTTTAAGAGGCAATGAAGTGAGAATCAAAAATAATTGAAAAACTACCTCCTACGAGAGGCCCATACCCCCCCTCCACCTCTCACTTTTGGAGTGGATTCTCCAATATCTTCTCTCTCCCCCCGCCCTTCTCTCCCACGTTTTCTCCCCCCCTCCTTCTCCTAGCCTTCCTGCGCAGGTGGTCTTCCTCTAATCCTCTCTGCTCTTCTCTCTCCCTCTCAATCCCCTTGCTAATCCCCTTGGTCGCCGGCCTTCCCTTCCCCACCTCTCTTTGCTTCTCCATGCCCCTCCCCCCTCACATCTCCTGCTTGGCCTACTACCCAGCCCCCCCTTTCCCCGGCTCTCCCTCAACCCCCTCTCTCCCTGCAATGGCAGTCACCCTTCTCCCCTTCCCTCACCCTCTAACTTCTTCCGCATGGCCATACTCATACTCTCTCCCTTCCTCTTCGCTGCACCACCAGATCTCTCAGGATCTCTCATCCTCCCCCTCTAACTCCCTCTCATCCCTCTCTTTCTCCCTTTAGATCTAATTCTCTCTCTCTCTCTACCTGCACATGCCCTCCGTGGCCTCTCCCTGCCTTCACCTCTCGGTTCTCCCTCTCTCTCTCTACACACACACGTCCCCCTCCCTCTCATTCTCTTAGCCTCCACCCCCCCGTCTTCTCGCTACTCAACTCTCTCCCTTCCCTCGTCCTGCAAATGCCCAGTAGCACCAGGCCAAGCCCGGCCCTCCGCCCACACAGCCCCACGCATGGGCCTCCCTTCCCGCCACACTCACAGTGCAAGTGACCCCTCCACCTCCCTCTCACCAGTTCCCACCCCTCACCTCTCCCTGCTACTCCACCGCCATGCAGAGCTAGATTCCATCACCGACAACCCAAGCTGTCGTCGCCATCGCCGTCTCCGTGCCCATGCACGCAGGCTCACCACCAAGCAGTCCGGTAGGCCCTTGCTGACTTGATCCTCCTCTCCGACAGTGACAGCACCCCTTGCGATGCTCACACCGGCTACTATCGTCATCGTCAGGGGAACCATCTACCACTGCCTCCAACACCCTGCAACCCCTACACCATACTCCAGCCTCACCGGAGGCCCAACCTTCCACCCCCCCCTCCTCTCCTCCCGCCATGGCCTCAGCATGCGGCACCGTCGGGAGCCATCTCCCTCGCCGTGACCCTCCATGCAGCGTTGCCGTCACCACCTCCACCTCGTGTGGCCCTGCATGCAGCCTCACCGCTACCATCGTCGGAGTCACTGTCCTCGCCGCGGCTATGCAAGCGGCCTCGCCGTGGTCACCCCTCGGCTGGGTGTGATGCCCGGATCTTCCCTCTCTCCCCCTATAGTTCTTCCCCCTTTACACACACTTGCGACTCCTCCCACCTCGCCACTTCTTCCCCCTCTCTCTTGCCATTGCCACACTCTGCACCACCTCTCCTTGCTAACTTCCCTCCCCATCTTCACGTCACAACCCCACCACCCGTTCCCCTTTCATCTGTGAGCACACCCAAACACACACTTCGCACTCACAGCGTCTCCCTCTCCCATTGCTCGTCTCTCCTAATCTCTTCCTTCCACACATGCAACAAACCCATTCTGGCAGCCCTGTTTGAAACAGGGGCACCTTAACCCCTTTGCTACCCCACCCCAACTAGCCGCAAGCCCCTCGCCACTACCAGACCACCCCAGCTGCAACCCTCACCCGGACCGCCAACAGAAAACTTCCCACACCACTGCACCCAGACCTCTAGACATTCTCTAGCAGAGCTGGAAGCCGTCCAAAGGTGACGGCAGTCATCTCCTCCAAGCAATGAAGCGTGGGCCTGCTACCCTCGCCACGGTCCTCTCAGGCAATGTCGACGGGGCGAACTCCTTTGTCTCTCCGCTGTAGTCCTTGCATGCAGCCTCAGCATCCCCTGGTTGCGGCAACACTCGCCTGCCACCCGCAACGGTGCCACGACGCTAACTTCCCTCCAAGCAGCTCAAGCTTCGTGCCATCCGGTCGACGTCGCCTTTGAGAACGATTCCCCCTGCATGCCGTCGACGCCAGTGGAAGGTCCTCCCCATGACGTCTTCCACGGCAACGGGAAGGAGTCCCCACCCTCTTACGGCCCCCTGCAGTGCCCTCATTCGTGCAGGCCATCGAGGACACCAACGGCGTCTCGACCTCCCGTCGCAACCAACCTCCATGCGGGCAGCTCCTTGCCCACACGTGTCCCTCCGCTGGCATCATGGACGCCATCCATGCCGCCATATAGAGCCTCCGTTGCACACTCTAGTCGTAAGCCCTCCGCGGCCACCCTTCATGCCCACGGCGGCCGCCATGCAGATCACGTGGCTAGTCCCAGCTGGCATGCATGTCAGAAGAGATCAACACCAGGGAGCATTGCTTCCAGCCTTCCATCTCTCGACAAGAACGACCGACTTTGATGGTTTCCAAAGAAAGCTGTGGAGATGGTGAAGCCGATGACGGGAATGACAACTCTTGCCTTTATTTCCAAGGAAGGCGTTATAGTTGCGGCTGATTCATAGGCAAGCGTGGGTAGGGGTATGAGCCTTTCAATTGGAACCATGATTGCTGGATGGCATGAAACGGGCCCTGGTCTGTACTATGATGCTGACGGAGGAAGGCTTAAAGGCCAAAAGGTTCACTGTGGGGTCAGGCCACCATATGCATTTGGTGTTTTGGACAGTGGGTATCGCTATGACATGGCTATTGAAGAAGCTGCAGAACTGACTCAAGAAGCTATCTACCATGCAACATTTCATGATGGAGTTAGTGGTGGAGTTGCAAGTGTTTACCATGTTGGACTTGATGGGTGGAAAAGCTCTCTGGTGATGATATTGGCGAGTTGCACTACCAGTACTATGCAATCATTCTGAGCCTTGTTGAGCAGGAAATGGTTGAGATCACAATATCTTGAGCGGTCCTGATTGCTTCAAGGGTCACGTACTTTAGTTGAAATTCTCGTTGGCTCACCCCTCATATGTTTTATTTTGTACAGTCTATGCTTTTATCTACACAGAGCCAAAATTTCTCCAATGTCATATTTGAAAGTATCTCCAAAAAAAAAGGGAATGAAAGAAAGAAAAAAAGATAATAAGATTAGAAAAAAAAAGTGTTGAGAAATATTGGAGAAAATGAAAAGAAGAGACAATATTAGATTCAGATGTTTGTGTCACATCAAATGGTATCAGAGCTTAGGGAATTGGGTTGCTCCATCCAACCGGGATCCTGAGCTATGAGGTTCGAGGTCGAACCTCCTCCAAGCGGAGGGGTTTGACGGGATCGTCACGGGATCGACAAGCGGCAACGGTCAATCGTCAAAGCTGCACCGGCAACTATCAAACTATATTTGCTATTTTAATAGTTTTGTGTTAATGGGCCATGTTAGTGGGCCTAGATGGGTGTTTTCTTTTGTAGAAGAAATAGAATATCCACATCATGTGATAGTCTTTATTAAAGTGTCTTTTAGTCTTCCCACTAGAGATATAATGAGTCTTAGGTGTTAGGTGTTAGTTGAAGTTTAATGAGTGTCTTTTGATTTTCTTTTGGAGTCTATAAATGTGTTATGTAACCTCTCTTTAAAAGGCAATAAAGTGAGAATCAAAAATATTTGAAAAACTACCTCCTACGAGAGGCCCATACCCCCCCCTCCACCTCTCACTTTTGGAGTGGATTCTCCAATATCTTCTCTCCCCCCGCCCTTCTCTCCCACGTTTTCTCCCCCCCTCCTTCTCCTAGCCTTCCTGCGCAGGTGGTCTTCCTCTAATCCTCTCTGCTCTTCTCTCTCCCTCTCAATCCCCCTGCTAATCCCCTTGGTCGCCGGCCTTCCCTTCCCCACCTCTCTTTGCTTCTCCATGCCCCTCCCCCCTCACATCTCCTACTTGGCCTACTACCCAGCCCCCGCTTTCCCCGGCTCTCCCTCAACCCCCTCTCTCCCTGCAATGGCAGTCACCCTTCTCCCCTTCCCTCACCCTCTAACTTCTTCCGCATGGCCATACTCATACTCTCTCCCTTCCTCTTCGCTGCACCACCAGATCTCTCAGGATCTCTCATCCTCCCCCTCTAACTCCCTCTCATCCCTCTCTTTCTCTCTTTAGCTCTAATTCTCTCTCTCTCTCTACCTGCACATGCCCTCCGTGGCCTCTCCCTGCCTTCACCTCTCGGTTCTCCCTCTCTCACTCTACACACACACGTCCCCCTCCCTCTCATTCTCTTAGCCTCCACCCCCCCGTCTTCTCGCTACTCAACTCTCTCCCTTCCCCCGTCCTACAAACGCCCAGTAGCACCAGGCCAAGCCCGGCCCTCCGCCCACACAGCCCCACGCATGGGCCTCCCTTCCCGCCACACTCACAGTGCAAGTGACCCCTCCACCTCCCTCTCACCAGTTCCCACCCCTCACCTCTCCCTGCTACTCCACCGCCATGCAGAGCTAGATTCCATCACCGACAACCCAAGCTGCCGTCGCCATCGCCGTCTCCGTGCCCATGCAGGCAGGCTCACCACCAAGCAGTCCGGTAGGCCCTTGCTGACTTGATCCTCCTCTCCGACAGTGACAACACCCCTTGCGACGCTCACACCGGCTACTATCGTCATCGTCAGGGGAACCATCTACCACCGCTTCCAACACCCTGCAACCCCTACACCATACTCCAGCCTCACCGGAGGCCCAACCTTCCACCCCCCCCTCCTCTCCTCCCGCCATGGCCTCAGCATGCGGCACCATCGGGAGCCATCTCCCTCGCCGTGACCCTCCATGCAGCATTGCCGTCACCACCTCCACCTCGTGTGGCCCTGCATGCAGCCTCGCCGCTACCATCATCGGAGTCACTGTCCTCGCCGCGGCTATGCATGCGGCCTCGCCGTGGTCACCCCTCGGCTGGGTGTGATGCCCGGATCTTCCCTCTGTCCCCCCACAGTTCTTCCCCTTTTACACACACTTGCGACTCCTCCCACCTCGCCACTTCTTCCCCCTCTCTCTTGCCATTGCCACACTCTGCACCACCTCTCCTTGCTAACTTCCCTCCCCATCTTCACGTCACAACCCCACCACCCGTTCCCCTTTCATCTGTGAGCACACCCAAACACACACTTCGCACTCACAGCGTCTCCCTCTCCCATTGCTCGTCTCTCCTAATCTCTTCCTTCCACACATGCAACAAACCCATTCCGGCAGCCCTGTTTGAAACAGGGGCACCTTAACCCCTTTGCTACCCCACCCCAACTAGCCGCAGGCCCCTCGCCACTACCAGACCACCCCAGCTGCAACCCTCACCCGCACCGCCAACAGAAAACTTCCCACACCACTGCACCCAGACCTCTAGACATTCTCTAGCAGAGCTGGAAGCCGTCCAAAGGTGACGGCAGTCATCTCCTCCAAGCAATGAAGCATGGGCCTGCTACCCTCGCCATGGTCCTCTCAGGCAATGTCGATGGGGCGAACTCCTTTGTCTCTCCGCTGTAGTCCTTGCATGCAGCCTCAGCATCCCCTGGTTGCGGCAACACTCGCCTGCCACCCGCAACGGTGCCACGACGCTAACTTCCCTCCAAGCAGCTCAAGCTTCGTGCCATCCGGTCGACGTCGCCTTCGAGAACGATTCCCCCTGCATGCCGTCGACGCTAGTGGAAGGTCCTCCCCATGACGTCTTCCACAGAAATGGGAAGGAGTCCCCACCCTCTTACGGCCCCCTGCAGTGCCCTCATTCGTGCAGGCCATCGAGGACACCAACGGCGTCTCGACCTCCCATCGTAACCAACCTCCATGCGGGCAGCTCCTTGCCCACACGTGTCCCTCCGCTGGCATCATGGACGCCATCCATGCCGCCATATAGAGCCTCCGTTGCACACTCTAGTCGTAAGCCCTCCGCGGCCACCCTTCATGCCCACGGCGGCCGCCATGCAGATCACGTGGCTAGTCCCAGCTGGCATGCATGTCAGAAGAGATCAACACCAGGGAGCATTGCTTCCAGCCTTCCATCTCTCGACAAGAACGACCGACTTTGATGGTTTCCAAAGAAAGCTATGGAGATGGTGAAGCCGACGACGGGAATGACAACTCTTGCCTTTATTTCCAAGGAAGGCGTTATAGTTGCGGCTGATTCATAGGCAAGCGTGGGTAGGGGTATGAGCCTTTCAATTGGAACCATGATTGCTGGATGGCATGAAACGGGCCCTGGTCTGTACTATGATGCTGACGGAGGAAGGCTTAAAGGCCAAAAGGTTCACTGTAGGGTCAGGCCACCGTATGCATTTGGTGTTTTGGACAGTGGGTATCGCTATGACATGGCTATTGAAGAAGCTGCAGAACTGACTCAAGAAGCTATCTACCATGCAACATTTCGTGATGGAGTTAGTGGTGGAGTTGCAAGTGTTTACCATGTTGGACTTGATGGGTGGAAAAGCTCTCTGGTGATGATATTGGCGAGTTGCACTACCAGTACTATCCAATCATTCTGAGCCTTGTTGAGCAGGAAATGGTTGAGATCACAATATCTTGAGCGGTCCTGACTGCTTCAAGGGTCACGTACTTTAGTTGAAATTCTCGTTGGCTCACCCCTCATATGTTTTATTTTGTACGTTCTATGCTTTTATCTACACAGAGCCAAAATTTCTCCAATGTCATATTTGAAAGTATCTCCAAAAAAAAGGGAATGAAAGAAAGAAAAAAAGATAATAAGATTAGAAAAAAAAGTGTTGAGAAATATTGGAGAAAATGAAAAGAAGAGGCAATATTAGATTCGGATGTTTGTGTCACATCAGTTGCATTAGACACAATCATCTTCACTTGTTCGGGCTCGGAGAGGGTATCCCTTATTCTTTCCGCCAGAGACCTCCATCTATCAGTATAGCGGAAAAAATCCTCGTGGGGCTTCATCTTTTCGGCCACTAGGTCGGTAATGGAGAGTGAGGGACTGACCCTATCCCTATATTTCTGCAAGAACCTTCTCTGGACTATTTCAACATTCTCGGCCTCGCGGGGCTCCAAAGAATAGAACCACTCTAGAGCGGGACCATCCAATGATCTCCGAAAGAGGTATGCCAGGGACCTCTGATCGTTTTGCCAATAGGATGACTCATACATGAAATCCTTGAGGTGAATGAAGGGGTTGCCGGTACCATTGTATCTACAGTACGTGGGCATTTCGGAGGGAGGAAGATGAATGATGGGAAGGATTGGCAAAGCAACCTCCGGGGTGGCTTTCACGTCCACCATTCTTCTCAGATTTTGAAATTGCTCGTCCATGCGATTGAACCTATTGAGGAGTGATTGGGCGAGCTCCTATGGAGGTGAAGGTGGCACTTGCCACTGGGGGAGAAACTGTCTCCCGGAGACTTGAGGGGGGAACCCCGAATGAGAGGGAGCTGCCGGATCGCCGACAGTCGGCCCTAGCTGAAGCGGTATGTGGGGAACAACGGGAGTTTGAGATTGTGACGGGAACTGGAATGAGGGTGGTTGTTGGCTCGCTTCTCCTTGAAGCGAGGAATACTGGATGGCTTATGCCAATGAAGGAGATGGAATGGCCTGCACGGACTCTTGGAGAGGTGCGATGGCCGGAGTTGATTCCTGGGGTGTGGGGGAAACATATTTCCCCTTCAGAATGGCCTGGAAGGCCCGAAGCTGTTCAGAGGTAAGCTCCGTGTTGGCGAGGACGCCTAGTAAGGAAGAGATATCCAGTGGTGGGGACGTGTCCCCAGCAATAACCTGCACCTCATGCGAGGGCTCATGAGAAGGACCCGAGTCCATAGCATAGACTCGCGGGTCGGCTGACAAACCACGACCAGGGTGGTTCTCCTCAAAAGACTCGTGAGCCATGCTCACAGTTTTCTCAGAACGCAAAAACATACACTAGCAAGCAGGTAGCAGAGATTATCAAACAAGTGGATGCCTTTACGCCTTTTTTGTGTTTTGATTTTGATGATTTTTTTTTTATTTATAGCGAGATCCGAAGTTCACACAAAATAGGGACCCTAGTTTATTTTTATTTCACCGCTGTGTCAGCTAGGGTCTCTCGTCTCACCACGAATGAGATGACTAACTCCGGGGAACTTCAATGGTACAACCAGCCCAGTGAACAAAGAGGAGATTCTTCGATGTCGGGGACTTACGGAGGTCCCAGTGGAGAAGATTCTAGTCCATTGAGAGGAATTCTTAAACGGAGAGTCCTTCCTTCACCGGGAAAGGGTGATCCTTAGAAAAAATGAAAAAGGATATAAAAGAGGGATGGATGTATGCAATGGAATGCTGACAGAGATATAGAGTAAGAAAACAACATAAATAACAAACATATAATAAACACCCAACCAATCACAACTGACAGTGCTGCCATGAGCACAATGGGGGCGCGCGAGGGCGCCAAGGTGGAGAGACACGGACGGTGCCGAACTTGCAAGGGTAGCCAAAAGGAAGCAGTAGAGGTCCCACCGTGATCGCCAATCTGTGAGCGACGTCACGCGGTTCGAGGAGCGAAGAAGACACGGAGCGCGCGAGCTCCTCTTGTTTGCTGCAACACAGAAATAAGAGAAAAGAAAAGGGGCCACCACGGGAGATTGCTCCGGCGGGGCGAGCGGGACAAATGTAATATAGCAAGATATGGGGGTTAAACGGCCATAGCGGGAAGTGACTTGCCGCGGCCTCGGGGGGACGGGAATGGTGCAGAAATTAAATAGCAAGAATTGAAACGGCCATTGGGGAAGTGACTCGTCGCGACCTCGAGAATATGAGCAGATAAGAATATAACAGAATATAAGGAGAATATAAAGAACGGGAATTTAAACGGCCATTGGGGAAGTGACTCGCCGCGTCCTCGAGAATATGAATAGATAAGAATATAATAAAATATAAAGAGAATATAAGAATTGGAATTTAAACGGCCATTGGGGAAGTGACTCGCCGCGGCCTCGAGAGTATAGCAAGTATAAGAGCAACATAAAGTATGAAGACAAAAATTTAAACGGCCATTGCGGGATATGACTCGCCGCGGCCTCAAGATTACGATGTGATCGCCAGGGGTCGAGGACCCCAAAATGAAAGAGTGATCGCGCCTACCTCACTAGCAGGAAGTGGCGGGTTACTTCTTCCTCCCCCTTCGGCCGGTCGACGGAGAGGGCTTTCTTCAGTTACCCTTCCAAAATAACAGACATTAAATAGACGGAATTAGGAAATGGCAGTGTAGTATCAATCCCTTGTGATGAAAATAACGAAATCGCGACAGGACACACACCTGGTTGGTGTGGTTTTAAACCCCTCTCGGACTCGAGTAGGAGGAAAATGAGATGATGGATGCAAGAGGTATATAAGAAGAGGCGCCCTTATGAAGGGGGATAGAGGATGCGAGATGATGAATGCAAAAGAATTACGAAGAAAAGGAAAGGATTGGCTTATTGGATGTGCCGATGGTGAAATCCGGCGGAGCTCCGGCAGCGTAGGGACGACGTGATAGTGCGGTGGATGAAGATGACCTTCCTCTCGCGAGCGTGGGCACCCGAGAAGCCGGCGGAACCTCCACCTACAAAAGACCCCACGGGTTAGAAATGACTCCGGTAGCCTCTGGGCTCCGGCAGCCTATCGGATCTCTTAGAAGCTCCTTCAGAACTGAGGGGGTGGGCTTCTATTTATAGGGCTCCGGAGGGTGGAGGCGTCCAGGACCGTGGACACCTCCATCAGGGCCGAACTAATATTTTATTCTATTTTTATTCATTTTTTTGAATATTTTCATGGAGGCGTCTAGGGTCCCAGACGCCTCAGTAAGGTCCACCGAACTCCACCGAAAGCCGCACGCGGTTTGGCATAACGCGTGGTTTTGTGAGCGGCGCCTCGTGATTAGGAAATAGGCGCGTCCAGTTGTCTGGACGCTTCCACAATTGGCTTTTTTCACACACGACAAATCGTCGATCGGTGGATGGGGCCCGATGGGCAAGTTAATGGAGGCGTCCAGAGTCCTGGACGCCTCCAAAATATATTTTTTTTATTTTTGTTTTGTTTTTATGCCAAAGCTGGCATTTTTGTATTTTTTATATTTATTTTCATGGAGGCGTCCAGGGGCCTGGACGCCTCCATAAATATATATATATTTTTTGTATTTTTTGTCTTAAAAAATAAATTAAAGTAATGGAGGCATCCATGAGGCTGGACGCCTCCATTAAGACCCCCCGGGTCCGTTGAAAAGGTGTTGGTAGCTCCCCGACAGGCACCCTTCCTGGTTTCGGAATTCTTTGGGGTGTCTGAATGGTGTTGATGCCGTCCGAATGCTGCAACGAGACGATTCCGGATGCTGAAAAGGGCGGAAGAAGACTCAAGAAAAGGAAGCACTTGAGCGATTCAAAATGCGTAAGCCGTCGCGGGGCGTCGTATAGTAATATGAGACTTTCTCAGGAGACGTCAGGAATGACGTGTCTACACCAGTTCCCAGTTTTCATAACATTCGTTTCCCTCCGCAGTCAGAGCTGCCCACACACTGAAAGTGCGATGGGAATGGTAATCCTTACATCCATGTGAGGGACTTTTTATATGAGTCAGCGTAGTTTCAGTATGACGATCGCCTCATGGCATATTTGTTCCGCCACTCATTGGATGGGGTCGCCTTGGAGTGGTTCTATGCATTGCCATTGAAGGACGCAGAAAGCTTTAAGGTCGTCAAGGAAAAGTTCATCCAGAGATTTCAAGACCGGGTCGGCCCGGAATATTCATTTACTGATTTGGTGGCCATGAAAATGAAGGCCGACGAAGATTTTACAACACATGCTGATAGATGGAGGCAGATGGTTGCCCGTTTGTCTAGTCATATCCCTTAGGAGAAGGTTAAGCTCCTCATTTCCAATGCCACCCCTACTTTCAAGAACGTCTTGGCCATGAATAACATTGCTAACATGCACCAGCTATATAGTAGGGCCAGATTCATCTAGACCCAATTTCAAGACTCCCCTATTCACGCCCTTTTTGAGCCCCAAAAGCCGAAATACACTAAAAAGCCTCAGGGGCCAGTTACCAAGGAAGTCCAAACCAATGAACAAGTGCAAGTAGTTAACTTCCCCAACCAACCCGCTACACCTCGCTTCCAACAACCTCCTTGCAACCCTCAATTCCCCACACCGCCGAATGCCCAACCATCCTTCCATGCTCCCCAGCAGCCGCAACATCCACCACAATATCATAACGTCCCTCCGCTAAACGGCTATGCACCTGCGCATCTGGGTCCTAAGACAGTCCAATACCCTCCTTTGCTTGAAACCCTTGCATATATCTTCTCCGCCCTCATGTCTGCTAGTGCTTTGCAACTCCCTCCAGAACGGTCGAATTGGAACCCGGCTGTGGACTAGTCTAGACACTGCATTTTCAACCGGTAGCCCGAGCACACCATTGAGAGCTTCTTAGATCTTGTTTATGATTTACATGAAGGGCAACGTATCGACTGGGCCGAGATGTTCAAGGTGATCACAGAGATGAAGGAAAGAAGAAGACAGTAGCCCCGACAGTCGCAGTAGCCACAGCAGCCACAACAGCAACCACAGTAGCAGCCTGTACAGGAATTGGGGATTCATCAGAATCCGATGCCTATTCATCCGCTCGCTCCGCAACCTCAGCCATCGGCACCGACTCAGGTCAATATTTTCCACCGCCCAACTCCTAACGCTAGGTGGTCTTATGATGATGATTATTCAGTTCAACTCATGGCCCTCCACCATACCTATCGCAACTCCCCTTCACCTTCTATCCCCATTATCCTTCAACCCACCACCGCGACTTCTGCCGCACCCGCTATTCCTCCAAAACCCCTCATCCTACCTCCCGCATTACCCATTGCTTCACCCATCCTCACGCCAGCGCCCGTCACACCCTCTGTCGCCACCCCCTCATTTAACCCGTCACCCATCAGTCTCCCAGCAGGGCCCGTTAAGCTTGCCTCTACCTTGTCACCCATGTTACACCCGTGACCCTTATTTCTACCCCCCTAGTTCACCTTGTTGGGCCCATCAAACCACCCACCATGAGTTCATCCGACGCCGTGCCGACACAAAACATTGCCCTCCGGAGTGGGCATTTGTTTCACCGAAACTATCCTACCACTGGTGCAGTTGCACCCAATCCCCGATTTTCGTCGCAGGCTGTTGATCAGGAAGAGGTGGGCCCGTTATGTCACGCCCCGAGCGCGGAAGATTACCCGAAGGCGTGACACGTCTATATAGATCGGGTCAATCATGTAAATATCAGAGTGCGCAAATAACTAAGATTTAACTCGAAATTAGTACAAATAGTACGAGCTGACAATTGTCACAACTAATTAAAGGACAAATACATATGTTCCCAGAGTCCAACGACTAGGCTTCAAATCTTAAGCAGTTCTAATCAAGTTGACTAATACAAATGAAATAGATGAATTGATACAACTGATATAAGTGAACTAATACAATAACACAAAGGACATGACAATTTGATAACTTCACTCTAACACTCATCACTCAGTCTCATTGCCTTCCGAGTGTTGGTTGACATCCAAATTACCTGAAAATATTAGAAAACAACTAGATGAGCGAATCGCTCAGTAGGAATTACATCTCAAGATTTAACATGCTTTAAGTGGTTTACAAGTTCAATTAATGTCAGTAAAGCTATGCATGTAGATGAGTAGATATCAAGGATTGTAAGAATCGACGAGAGCAGTGAAGGAATAATGAGTGAGAGTGTAAGGATTCCAACTTCAATGCAGCAATAGCAAGAGATTCAAACAAGTAATAACTGGAATTAACAAAATCTTTCCAAGAGAGTAAGAACTCATGTCAAGCAAGTAATAGAAAGTAATATAAATTCAAGCATGTAAAACTAGAATTGGCTATATATCAATTTCATTCAAGCAAAAACTTTACCCTTCTGCGGGTCTCAAGTCAAATCAATCAAGTAATATCACGAGAATGAGTGGAATGTCTAAAGCCTAGCAAGCAAGTATTCCGGTGCAATGCCAAACACCGTGGTCAATAAACTCCCATGGGCACAAGTACCTTCGGGTGCTCCTCCCAGGACCAGACCGGGCCCTATATGCACAGCATTAATCATGTTTGTTGACATCCACTCTCATTTATAGCCAATATGGAATTTCAAGGTTTGACCCGTATGATATATAAGGCGGAATTATGGAATGGAATCCAAGGGCGCATTGATGTGTAGGGATGAACTAGTAGTGGAAATCAGTAACGTTTGACACACGAAAAAAAAACTAGATAAGAGAGATGCCGTACATACTTTATATCTATTTGCTAAACATGCAATTGAGAGGGGTCTTGGGTTTGTATGTTTATGTTGGTATTCATGTAAGTTCTTGAGATTTTAGTCTTTCTTAGTCCTTTTCATACTTTTCAGATCTTCATTTCAATTTCATGTCTTCTTCAAACTTGTTCATCCTTAAGTGCTTTGCATTTTCTTCTTCAACCTTTTTCTCTAATTCCTCTCCGTTTTCAAGTTATTGCATATTTTTCCACTTGATGTCCTGGCACATTACTGTTCATTCGTGTTGATACCTTCTTTTGTTCCATAGTTTTCATGCCCTTCCAATCCTCTTTTCTCTCTGAGTTCTTCACAAAAGTTCTTCTTCTCTTGTAGATATAGATTTTCTTCTTCTACCAGTTCCTCCAATTCTTCTTAGTTTTTAAGTTATAATTAATTTTCTACGGTTCTGTTTTCTACTCAGTCACTGTTCACCTGCGCCTATAGATCTCGGTTTTTCACATTTTTCACCTTCTTCCTCTCATTTTCTTTCTCTGCACTCTTCATAAGACTTCTTCCTAACCCTCCAATCTATAACTTTCTCTTCTTTCACATATTCTCATTCTCTCTAGATTTTTCGTTATTCTCCTTCTTAGAACCCCCTATTTTCAATATAATTTCATTGTGCTTTCAACTTGGTCTTTTTTCACGTTTTTCATCCTCTTGGCTACAATTTCTTCTTTCACTATTTTCAGGTTTTAGTTTCTCTAATATAACATTTTTAACATGGTGGTTTCAGTTTCACAGAAATTGACATAATGACAGGCCCTTTACCAAAGCATGAACTATATCAAATATAGATATTAGCTAATACATGCTAATCGTCCTATATTTAAGCTAACACATGCTAATTATTCTAGGTATGAGACTAATACTTACTAATACTTACTAATACTTGCTAATTATTCTGGATATAAGGCTAATACATGCTAATTATCGTAGGTATGAAGCTAATACATGCTAATCGTCCTAGATTTTAAGCTAACACATGCTTTATAAACACTGAATATCGCATGGAAATGAGCCTAAGACTAAATACCTAGACTAATCATCCTAGATTAGCTACTAGTTTAGTTAAAAGTTGAGAACACCTACCTTGTTGGAAGATCTCTAGCAGTAGCAGAACCCTTCTAGGTGACTGTGTAATCCCTGCAGAGCTTTGCCCCAACCTTAGCTAACCTAGAATGGGGGTAGCAAAGGGTATGTTATAGGGTCTGGTATGACCAGATAGGGGAGCAAGATCTGGAATAATGGGGCTTTACAGCTTGTACAGGCTGGAGAGATAAGGGATAATGTTTGGACAGCCAATCAATGGCCCAGATCGTAAAGTCTGTCTCCCACATTCATACACGATCCCTCTTCAATGTGCACACTTTCAAAGTCTGTACATCCTCAAAGTCTATACAGGCTTCCTCAAAGTCTGTACATCCTCTCCCTCTCAAAGTCTAGACATTGGCTTCCCCTCAAAGTCTGCACATCACAAAGTCTGTACATTGCTATTGCCAGCCTATTCACAAAGTCTGTACATCACAAGTCTGTACATTGGCTTCCTCTCAAAGTCTATACATTGGCTTCCTCTCAAAGTCTGTACATCACTTCCTCTCAAAGTCTGTACATCATAAAGTCTATACATTGGCTATTGCTAGCCTATTCACAAAGTCTGTACATCACAAGTCTGTACATCCTCTCCCTCTCAAAGTCTATACATTGGCTTCCTAAAGTCTCAAAGTCTATACAGGCTTCCTCAAAGTCTGTACATCCTCTCCCTCTCAAAGTCTATACATTGGCTTCCTCTCAAAGTCTGTACATCACTTCCTCTCAAAGTCTGTACATCACAAAGTCTATACATTGACTATTGCTAGCCTATTCACAAAGTGTGTACATCACAAGTCTGTACATCCTCTCCCTCTCAAAGTCTATACATTGGCTTCCTAAAGTCTCAACATCCTCAAAGTCTATACATTCCTATCTTTACCTACGTTACATCCTCAAAGGCTGTCCATTCCTCAAAGTCTATACATTCCTATCTTTACCTACGTTACATCCTCAAAGCCTGTACATTCCTCAAAGTCTATACATTCCTATCTTTACCTACGTTGCTGGTCACTCAAAGTCTATACATTGCAGCTCAAAGTCTATACATTGGCCATTTGCTGCAACTGAAAGTCTATACATTGCAGCACCGTCTCACTTAGCATCTTATTTTAACAAGTCTATACGCTGGCTGCTGCACTCGCAAGTCTATACATTGGCTGCTGCATGCTCACACAACCACCAAGTCTATACATTCTTGTTGTTGTGTTCGTGCATTCACAAGTCTGTACATCACTGTAGCTGCATCGTCTCATGCAGCGTCTCATTCAAAGTCTGTACAGCGTTCGTCTCAGCCAGCGTCTCATGCTGCGTCTTAGGCAAGTCTGTACATTGCACTGTAGCTGGCATTGTTTCACCTGAAGTCTGTGCATCATCCACCGTCTCATTCAGCGTCTCATGCTTGCAAAGTCTATACACTGGTCGGTGGAAGCAAGTCTATACATTCGACTGTTTCAGCAAGTCTGTACAGCGATTGCATTCATATTGAAAGTCTATACATCCCTGTAGCTTTCAGGAGACGAAGTCTGTACATTAGACTATTGGGTAAAGTCTATACATCCTCTAGCTGGAACTGTGCAAGTCTGTACATCGCTGCTTTGCCAAAGTCTGTACATTGGCATCTTTTCCTACGTTGCACTTCCAAGTCTATACGTTGCTAGGTTATAATGTATAATTAATTGGCACAAAAGGTAAATGGTGAATGCTAAGATTTGAACCCAAGTCATTGGGTTGAAAGACAAGTTACTTAACCAACTACACTAGGAAGCCACTTGTTAAGTGAATAATCTTTACATATGATAACTTCGTGTTCCAACTTCTTACTTAAGCTTCCTCTAGAGTTTATCTAATATTTTTTTTATTTTAGAAATATTATTAATAAATATATATATATTTTTTTATACGGGGTGCTACACCCTCCCCCACTTAAAAGAATTTGGTCCCCAAATTCATTTACATTATACGGAGACAAGGAGGGTGAGAATTACTTACGGACTAGAATAATTCTGGAAATCTCCTTCTCATAGACTCCTCGGTTTCCCATGTAGCTTCTTGTTCTAAGCATCGATTCCATTGAATTTTTACCATAGGGATCGTCTTGTTCCTTAGAACTCAGATTTCTTGGTCGAGGATCTTTACTGGCCTATGCTCATAGGTGAGGTCCTTCTGTATCACCAAGTCAGTGTGATCGATGACGTGTGAGAAATCGTGCACGTATTTCTTTAGCATAGAAACATGAAATACGTTGTGCACTTCTGACAGTTGTGGAGGTAGGGCGATACGATAAGCCACTTCGCCTACCCTTTCCAGTACTTCGAATGGACCGATAAACCTTGGTGTTAATTTGCCTTTAACACCGAATCTTCTAATGCCTCGGCCGGGGGATACCTTGAGGAAAACATGATCTCCGACTTGAAATTCCAGGTCTCGCCTTCTGTTATCGGCATAAGATTTCTGCCTGGACTGTGCTATCATTAACCTTTCTCTAATGAGTTGTATCTTCTCGGTAGAATCTCGCACCATGTCAGGACCTAGAATTTGTTTTTCACTGACTTCATCCCAGCATATGGGAGATCGGCAACTCTTGCCATATAATGCCTCAAAATGTGCCATTTGTATGCTGGCTTGATAGCTGTTGTTATATGCAAATTCGGCTAGTGGTAAGTGGTCATTCCAACTACCGCCGAAGTCTATAATGCATGCCCTTAACATATCTTCCACAACTTGATTAGTCCTCTCGGTCTGTCCATCTGTCTGGGGATGAAAAGCAGTGTTGTAGTTGAGTCTCGTCGCCAAGGAGTGTTGCAGGCTCTTCCAGAAATAA
The DNA here is from genome assembly GCA_022559845.1 of Amorphophallus konjac. Taxonomy (NCBI): domain Eukaryota; kingdom Viridiplantae; phylum Streptophyta; class Magnoliopsida; order Alismatales; family Araceae; genus Amorphophallus; species Amorphophallus konjac. The sequence goes on from CM040129.1 coordinate 29,866,166, forward strand.
GAGGTGAAGCGCGGGTCTCAGTCAGATACGATCGAGACGGGAACTCCATGCAATCTAACCATTTCCTTCATATACAGGGCAGCAAGTACGTCGACTGACCATGGACTTTTGATGGGTAAGAAATGGGCCGATTTAGTTAACCGGTCGATAATTACCTAAATTCCATCATATCCGCCCCTAGACTTGGGCAAACCCATGATAAAGTCCATGCCAATGTCTTCCCACTTCCACTTGGGAATATCCAGCGGATGTAGCTTTTCGGCGGGTTTTTGATGTTCCGCCTTCACTTGTTGGCATGTGAGGCAACGAGACACAAAGTCTGCTACCTCCCTTTTCATGTTAGGCCACCAGAAAGTTCTTTTCAAGTCTTGGTACATCTTAGTGGCTCCAGGGTGGATTGTGTACCTCGATCTATGAGCTTCTTCAAGAATCTTCTTTTTCAATTCGGGACAGTCGGGCACACATGTCCGTTCATGAAATAGTAATCTGCCATCAGGTGCCAGCTTGAAATCCAGTCTCTCGTCCAGCTTGCTCTTTATCTCCACTAGCGAGGGATCCTCTTCTTGTAACTTCTTGATTTCAGGTAGCAAATCTGGATGTAGGCTCATATGAGATAGAATAATACACATGTTCTTCTCATCTGTGCTGATATCAAGCTCAGAGAATTTCTCCAGCAGTTTCCATTCTTGTATCATGCAGTTGGCCAATATTGTTCTCGGCTTTCGACTAATGGCATCAGCTACGGAATTACTCTTACCAGGATGGTACAGTATAGTGAAGTCGAAATCCTTGAGATACTCGAGCCAACGCCTTTGCCGCATGTTCAGCTCCTTTTGGGAGAATAAGTACTTGAGGCTTTTATGATCGGAGTACACAATGAATTATTCTCCGTAGAGATAGTGCCTCCAGATCTTTAAAGCGAATACTACTGCGGCCAGTTCTAAGTCGTGAACTGGGTAGTTCTCTTCATGTTTCTTCAATTATCGGGAAGAGTATGCAATGACTCTCCCATTCTGCATCAATACACATCCGAGGCCGATACCAGAAGCATCGGTATATACCTCGTATTTTTCTCCTTCCATTGGTAATGATAAGATTGGAGCAGTGGTCAAGAGATCCTTCAAAGTTTGAAAACTCTTTTCACAATCTTCCTTCCACTCATAAGGCACTTCCTTGCGGGTTAACCTAGTCAGGGGAATAGCAATTTTGGAGAAGTCCTTTATAAAACGCCGGTAGTAACCAGCTAGACCCAAGAAGCTCCGAATCTCAGTTACATTTGTGGGTCGTTCCCAGTTCTTCACGGCTTCGACCTTTGATGGGTCAACAGCAATTCCGTTCTTTGAAATGATATGGCCTAAGAAGGATACTTCCTCGAGCCAAAACTCGCATTTGCTGAATTTGGCATATAGCTTGTTTCCCCTTAATATCTGCAATGCCTTCTTGAGGTGTTCTTCATGATCCTCTTCGGTCTTTGAATAGATCAGAATATCATCAATAAAGACCACAATAAATTGGTCTAAATAGGGCCTGAATATGCTGTTCATTAACTGCATAAAAGCTGCGGGGGCATTTGTTAGTCTGAAAGGCATAACAGTAAATTCGTAATGCCCATACCTGCTTCGGAATGCAGTTTTATGAATGTCTACTTCTTTGATCTTCAATTGGTGGTAACCAGAACGAAGATCAATCTTGGAGAAATATAAAGCTCCAGATAGTTGATCGAACAGCTCATCAATCCTTGGCAGTGGATACTTGTTCTTGATTGTAAGGTGATTTAGCTGCCGATAATCTATGCATAATCTCATCGACCCGTCCTTCTTTTTGACGAATAGCACGGGTGCTCCCCATGGGGAAGTACTCGGCCTGATGAAACCCTTGTTCAATAACTCCATTAGCTGCTATTTTAGTTCCTTCAGCTCAACAGGGGACATTCTGTATGGTGCCCTGGAAATAGGACCAGCACCAGGGACAAGGTCGATTGTGAACGAAACTTCCCTTTCCGGGGTAAGCCGGTTAAATCTTCTGGAAAAACATCAGGAAAATCCCGAATTACACGGATGTCTTCAAGTTTAACCTTCTCGACTTCCGTGGCAGTCACGAATGCTATGAAAGCCATGCATCCCTTATTCATAAGTTTACTAGCTTGGAGTGCTGATATAAGAAGTGATTTACTCCGAGGGCTATTGAAAACTAGCTCTGGAAAATCTACGAAAGTTACCTTGCCATGCCGACAATCTACAGTTGCTTGGTATGTGGATAGCCAGTCGGCACCTAGTATGACATCATAACCCTTTATATCCAGGCATATCAGGTCAGCAGGTAAATTATTTCCCTTAATCATCACTTCACAGTTTGGATAGTGATAAGTGATATCAGACTCATTCTCAAGAGGTGTAGATATGACCAAATCTAACAGTTCATGTTTCTTAGAAAATGAAGCAGCAAAGTTCTTAGAAACGAATGAATGAGTTGCTCCGGTATCGAATAAAACTTGAGCAGTTTTTAAACAAATAGTGAGAGTACCTTCCACAATTCCACCTTTAGTTGGTTCCGTCTCTTGGAGAGCTTGCAGACGGCCTTGTTTCTTTACCGGACGCTTCTCGTCTTTGGTGTCTTGTTTCTTCATCAGTGGGCAGTCTGGGATTCGATGCTCTCGGCTCCCACATCGAAGACAAGCTCCTAACTTTCTCCAGCATTCCTCGGTCTTATGACCAGCTTTATCACAATACTTGCAAATATCCTTTGATGGTGTGGTGGTGGAGAATGGCATGTCATTCTTCTGGAATTTCTTCGCCTTAGAGGGCTCCCCTCCCATGAAGAATCGCTTCTTGTTGAAGGATTGTTTGAATTTTCCCAGGCTTGTGACGGGTTCCTTCTTGTCTCTTCCTCAGATTCTCTCAGATAATTCGGTGGCGTCTTCCAGTAGTTGAGCACGCCGAACCATCTCCGAATAGACTTGGATGTCCATCGGGGCAAGTTGTGTGATATAATGGGGCCGAAGCCTGTTGAGGAATCTTCTCGCCTTCATCTTTTCCGTACACACCAAGTGGGGTGCATATCTAGATAATCTGGAGAATTGGGCCTCATACTCGGCCACTTTCAAGCCCCGTTGTTTTAGAACGGCGAATTCTGTGGCTTTCTTTTTCTGGATATGATCGGAGAAGTACTTGTTGTTGAAATGCTCTGTGAATTCATCCCATGTGACATGGTATTCTGGCAGTGTTGCTTCTATGGATTCCCACCAGCATCGAGCGTCCCGCCCTAGTTGGAATACGGCAAGTAAAACCTTCTCTTCATCCGCGCATTGCATCACACAGAAGATTCGTTCCATCTCCTTTAGCCAATTCTCGACATCCTCGGCGTCGGACGAACCCGTGAACCTCGGTGGGTTTATGTTACGGAAACTTCGGTGGAGATCTCCCGCTCCATGATTTGCTCCGCCTTGGGCCACTTGCTGTAGTGCCTGTGTGAGGCCTTGCACGGTGCGCTGCATCTCGCGCCATTGTGCTCTTTCCGTAGCCATGATCCTACAAAAGAGTTAAGTATGATAAAGATCGGATTTACTTGTAAGGTCGAAAGTCATTGTAGAACTTAACCCATGGCTCTATCCATCTTACCGGGTAAGGTATATCTATCCTTGAACATGGGTTTTACCTATCCTTGGACTTAAGTTTTTACTTGGATTTCAATTTCTAACCATTTATATATTTTTTTTCCCTAGGTTTGAAAACCTAGGCTCTGATACCACGAAGACTGTCACGCCCCGAGCGCGGAAGATTACCCGGAGGCGTGACACGTCTATATAGATCGTGTCAATCATGTAAATATCAGAGTGCGCAAATAACTAAGATTTAACTCGAAATTAATACAAATAGTACGAGCTGACAATTGTCACAACTAATCAAAGGATAAATACATATGTTCCCAGAGTCCAACGACTAGGCTTCAAATCTTAAGCAGTTCTAATCAAGTTGACTAATACAAATGACATAGATGAATTGATACAACTGACATAAGTGAACTAATACAATAACACAAAGGACATGACAATTTGATAACTTCACTCTAACACTCATCACTCAGTCTCATTGCCTTCCGAGTGTTGGTTGACATCCAAATTACCTGAAAATATTAGAAAACAACTAGATGAGCGAATCGCTCAGTAGGAATTACATCTCAAGATTTAACATGCTTTAAGTGGTTTACAAGTTCAATTAATGTCAGTAAAGCTATGCATGTAGATGAGTAGATATCAAGGATTGTAAGAATCGACGAGAGCAGTGAAGGAATAATGAGTGAGAGTGTAAGGATTCCAACTTCAATGCAGCAATAGCAAGAGATTCAAACAAGTAATAACTGGAATTAACAAAATCTTTCCAAGAGAGTAAGAACTCATGTCAAGCAAGTAATAGAAAGTAATATAAATTCAAGCATGTAAAACTAGAATTGGCTATATATCAATTTCATTCAAGCAAAAACTTTACCCTTCTGCGGGTCTCAAGTCAAATCAATCAAGTAATATCACGAGAATGAGTGGAATGTCTAAAGCCTAGCAAGCAAGTATTCCGGTGCAATGCCAAACACCGTGGTCAATAAACTCCCATGGGCACAAGTACCTTCGGGTGCTCCTCCCAGGACCAGACCGGGCCCTATATGCACAGCATTAATCATGTTTGTTGACATCCACTCTCATTTATAGCCAATATGGAATTTCAAGGTTTGACCCGTATGATATATAAGGCGGAATTATGGAATGGAATCCAAGGGCGCATTGATGTGTAGGGATGAACTAGGAGTGGAAATCAGTAACGTTTGACACACGGAAAAAAAACTAGATAAGAGAGATGCCGTACATACTTTATATCTATTTGCTAAACATGCAATTGAGAGGGGTCTTGGGTTTGTATGTTTATGTTGGTATTCATGTAAGTTCTTGAGATTTTAGTCTTTCTTAGTCCTTTTCATACTTTTCGGATCTTCATTTCAATTTCATGTCTTCTTCAAACTTGTTCATCCTTAAGTGCTTTGCATTTTCTTCTTCAACCTTTTTCTCTAATTCCTCTCCGTTTTCAAGTTATTGCATATTTTTCCACTTGATGTCCTGGCACATTACTGTTCATTCGTGTTGATACCTTCTTTTGTTCCATAGTTTTCATGCCCTTCCAATCCTCTTTTCTCTCTAAGTTCTTCACAAAAGTTCTTCTTCTCTTGTAGATATAGATTTTCTTCTTCTACCAGTTCCTCCAATTCTTCTTAGTTTTTAAGTTATAATTAATTTTCTACGGTTCTATTTTCTACTCAGTCACTGTTCACCTGCGCCTATAGATCTCGGTTTTTCACATTTTTCACCTTCTTCCTCTCATTTTCTCTCTCTGCACTCTTCATAAGACTTCTTCCTAACCCTCCAATCTATAACTTTCTCTTCTTTCACATATTCTCATTCTCTCTAGATTTTTCGTTATTCTCCTTCTTAGAACCCCCTATTTTCAATATAATTTCATTGTGCTTTCAACTTGGTCTTTTTTCACGTTTTTCATCCTCTTGGCTACAATTTCTTCTTTCACTATTTTCAGGTTTTAGTTTCTCTAATATAACATTTTTAACATGGTGGTTTCAGTTTCACAGAAATTGACATAATGACAGGCCCTTTACCAAAGCATGAACTATATCAAATATAGATATTAGCTAATACATGCTAATCGTCCTATATTTAAGCTAACACATGCTAATTATTCTAGGTATGAGACTAATACTTACTAATACTTGCTAATTATTCTGGATATAAGGCTAATACATGCTAATTATCGTAGGTATGAAGCTAATACATGCTAATCGTCCTAGATTTTAAGCTAACACATGCTTTATAAACACTGAATATCGCATGGAAATGAGCCTAAGACTAAATGTCTAGACTAATCATCCTAGATTAGCTACTAGTTTAGTTAAAAGTTGAGAACACCTACCTTGTTGGAAGATCTCTAGCAGTAGCAGAACCCTTCTAGGTGACTGTGTAATCCCTGCAGAGCTTTGCCCCAACCTTAGCTAACCTAGAATGGGGGTAGTAAAGGGTATGTTATAGGGTCTGGTATGACCGGATAGGGGGGCAAGATCTGGAATAATGGGGCTTTACAGCTTGTACAGGTTGGAGAGATAAGGGATAATGTTTGGACAGCCAATCCATGGCCCAGATCGTAAAGTCTATCTCCCACATTCATACACGATCCCTCTTCAATGTGCACACTTTCAAAGTCTGTACATCCTCAAAGTCTATACAGGCTTCCTCAAAGTCTGTACATCCTCTCCCTCTCAAAGTCTATACATTGGCTTCCCCTCAAAGTCTGCACATCACAAAGTCTATACATTGCTATTGCTACCCTATTCACAAAGTCTGTACATCACAAGTCTGTACATTGGCTTCCTCTCAAAGTCTATACATTGGCTTCCTCTCAAAGTATGTACATCACTTCCTCTCAAAGTCTGTACATCACAAAGTCTATACATTGGCTATTGCTAGCCTATTCACAAAGTCTGTACATCACAAGTCTGTACATCCTCTCCCTCTCAAAGTCTATACATTGGCTTCCTAAAGTCTCAAAGTCTATACAGGCTTCCTCAAAGTCTGTACATCCTCTCCCTCTCAAAGTCTATACATAGGCTTCCTCTCAAAGTCTGTACATCACTTCCTCTCAAAGTCTGTACATCACAAAGTCTGTACATCACTTCCTCTCAAAGTCTGTACATCACAAAGTCTATACATTGGCTATTGCTAGCCTATTCACAAAGTGTGTACATCACAAGTCTGTACATCCTCTCCCTCTCAAAGTCTATACATTGGCTTCCTAAAGTCTCAACATCCTCAAAGTCTATACATTCCTATCTTTACCTACGTTACATCCTCAAAGTCTGTCCATTCCTCAAAGTCTATACATTCCTATCTTTACCTACGTTACGTCCTCAAAGCCTGTACATTCCTCAAAGTCTATACATTCCTTTCTTTACCTACGTTACTGGTCACTCAAAGTCTATACATTGCAGCTCAAAGTCTATACATTGGCCATTTGCGGCAACTCAAAGTCTATACATTGCAGCACCGTCTCACTTAGCGTCTTATTTTAACAAGTCTATACGCTGGCTGCTGCACTCGCAAATCTATACATTGGCTGCTGCATGCTCACACAACCACTAAGTCTATACATTCTTGTTGTTGTGTTCGTGCATTCACAGGTCTGTACATCACTGTAGCTGCATCGTCTCATGCAGCGTCTCATTCAAAGTCTGTACAGCGTTCGTCTCAGCCAGCGTCTCATGCTGCGTCTTAGGCAAGTCTGTACATTGCACTGTAGCTGGCATTGTTTCACCTGAAGTCTGTGCATCGTCCACCGTCTCATTCAGCGCCTCACGCTTGCAAAGTCTATACACTGGTCGGTGGAAGCAAGTCTATACATTCGACTATTTCAGCAAGTCTGTACAGTGATTGCATTCATATTGAAAGTCTATACATCCCTGTAGCTTTCACGAGACGAAGTCGGTACATTGGACTATTGGGTAAAGTCTATACATCCTCTAGCTGTAACTGTGCAAGTCTGTACATCGCTGCTTTGCCAAAGTCTATACATTGGCATCTTTTCCTACGTTGCACTTCCAAGTCTGTACGTTGCTAGCTTATAATGTATAATTAATTGGCACAAAAGGTAAATGGTGAATCCTAAGATTTGAACCCAGGTCATTGGGTTAAAAGACAAGTTACTTAACCAACTACACTAGGAAGCCACTTGTTAAGTGAATAATCTTTACATATGATAACTTCGTGTTCCAACTTCTTACTTAAGCTTCCTCTAGAGTTTATCTATTTTTTTTTATTTTGGAAATATCATTAATAAATATATATATATATTTTTATACGGGGTGCTACACGTTACCCGACACGCAGTATGACATGTTACATCACTTGGATCAGATGCCGGCTAAGATCTCAGTGCTTGAATTAATTAAGAGGTCCAAGTTACGTCAACATGCTTTACGGGATTTCTTGCAGAAAGTTCTGGTGAATGAAGATATGGCGGTAGACATTCTACCATCGGCTTTGGCCACGCTTACTAAGGGGTCGGCAATTTCTTTTTCAGACTATGAATTAGCACCTCCCGAGGCACGACAAATGCCTCTCTGCATCTCCATCACCTTGAACAAGGTGACTATTGATGCGGCTTTGGTTGACACTGGAGCCTCCATTAATGTTTGCCCCCTTAGCAACCTGCGTGCATGCAACATCTCTCAAGATTTGTTGAGGCCTACTCCAACTACCATTGCAGCTTATGATAACTCGAGAAGGCCGTGCCATGGGGTGATAACTATTCAAGCTGAGCTCGGACCACTGACAATGCCCATTGAATTTTATGTATTGGACATTGACCCAACGTTCAAGGCTATTCTGGGTCGTCCATGGATTGACAACCTCCATGCTATGTCATCTACCACCAACCAGTGCCTTAAATTCCCATTTCAAGGGCGGGTGGTAAAGGTCAAGAGCATATCCACAGTTTAGACAGTTGAGGCCATTTCTAACAAGATATTGCCAACACTCTGGCCTAGCAACAAGCCAATTATTTCTGTGATGGACCTCAATTTTCCATGGGCTTATGCGCACCGCAAGCCGGCCGTCACGCCGATCCATGTCAAAGTGAAGCCCAAGATGAGAGATCCCAAGGGATGGAATATGATATTAAAACTAGGCTATCAGCCAGGCATGGGTCTCGGTGCCCAGCTGTAGGGGCGGACTAAGCCGATCCCCAGGGGCAGAAAAATGAACAGGAGGGGCCTCGGATACTAGAAGTCCTCATTATCAGTTCTAGGAGACTCAGGGCCATTGACCTGGGACTACCGCCAACACTTTGTAAAGGGGCCGTTATAGCATGGTACCTTGAAGACACTACCCCATCCTGATAAGAAAGAAGATGCTGCCTGTACAGTTTCTTACCTGCCGTTGCCACCAAAGGGGCCAGTTGATGAAATGAATGGTTTTTGTTAAGATTTTGCAAAGTTGTTTCGTGAGGAAAGTTGTGCAAGAAGACCAGAGAAGTGGATCGTGGAACACTCGCGAGGAAAGCCAACTCAAAGTCCACGGGAAGAGGGGAGCTCACTTATTGCCTTTTCTTGGTCTCCTTCCCGTCTTGCTTCTTTTTTCCAAAATCTGGACTTTGTGCCCCGCTCGCCTCCTATCATGGTTAATCCTTTGTTGATTGATATGCCAACTGAATTTCTAATTGTGACATGCCCGTGTGGGCGCTGCTTGCCAGTTGATCTCTCAAGCATGTGGTTCTCCTCCTCCGATCCCTTCTTCGATATCCTTTTTCCATCCCTCTATCCTCTTACACTTCCTCCTCCTCCTTCCCCCTCTGATCCATCCTATTGTGTGCTCTCTAGAAGTCTCCAAAAAAAATGCCAATTTTAAAATGGAGATTTCAATTGAGGACAATGTTGTTCTTGATTTATCCTTCTCTCAGGGGCGCGAGGCACCTGATCCTCTTCCATTAGGTTTGTTCGATTCTGTCCCTTCTAGGCTAGGATTAGAGCCTGTCGAGTCTCCTAGGGTAGCAAAGCCTGTTGAAGTAGGTTCATGTTCTAAGGTTTCTAGTCCTTCCATGCTCAAGGCGCGCTCGATGACACGCTATTCTAAGTCTGTTCCCAATAGGTTCCTTCAAGATGTTGCTCAACGCTGTCATGCCCTCCTTAGGTGTCTGGAGTTCGTAGAAACGGCCATCGTCCTAGAGGATGATGAGGAGCAAGATGGGGTGTGGAGTGATGACGGACTAGGTGTTTATGAGATCATGGATGAGAAAGACCCGGTCAATTTTGAGGACAGCAGCATAGATGACACTGCCGACTTGTACGCGCAAGGTTTGAAGAGATTCGATGAGCCGTCGGTGGCAGTGGATGAACCTACAAAAGAAATTAATATTGGAATGGAAGAGGATCCCAGGATCATTCTTATTTCTGCTAGTCTCCCTCCTCAAGTTGAAGAGGAGTTGGTCAAGGTTTTGAGGGAGTATAGTGATTCCTTTGCATAGTCCTATGAGAACATGCCGGGTCTTGACCCCGCCTTGGTGGAACATAGACTTGTACTTGAACCATGAGCAACACCTGTAAAGCAAAAGTTAAGAAGATTCCACCCCCACATGGCCTTGTGGATGAAAGAGGAGGTCGATAAATTACAGAAGGCCAGATTTATTCGGGTCGTCTTATATCCTCAATGGGTGGCGAATATAGTCCATGTTATGAAGAAAGATGGAAAGGTACGGATTTGCATTGATTTCAGGGATTTGAATAAGGCATGTCCCAAGGATGATTTTCTGCTGCCTCATATAGATGTATTAGTCGACAACACGGCCGGATACGAAGCTCTCTCCTTCATGGATGGTTATTCTGGGTATAACCAAATCCGTCTAGCTCAGGAAGATAAAAAGAAAACCTCGTTCACCATGACCTGGGGCACTTATTGTTACGTGGTTATGCCTTTCAGAATGAAGAATACAGGTGCCACTTATCAATAGGCGATGATGGCGATCTTCCACGATATGATGCATGTGTATATGGAAGCTTATGTGGATGATACTTTAGTGAAATCGAGGTCGAAAGAAGAACACCCCGCCATTTTGTCCAAGGTGTTGCAAAGGGCTCGGGAGTACAAGCTGAAGATGAACCCGGAGAAATGTGTATTTGGGGTGTCCTCAGGGAAGCTGTTAGAATTCATAGTTAGTAAACGGGGGATCCAAATTGATCCTAATAAAGCCAAGGCCATCATGGACATGCCCCCACCAAAGAACATCACTAAACTTCGAGGGTTAATTGGACGTTTACAGTTCATTCGCAGGTTTATATCTCATCATTCTCAAAGGTGCCGTCCATTTTTTGAACTGTTAAAGGCAGGGGTCAAATTCAAATGGAATAAAGAATGTTAGAAGGCCTATGACGATTTGATGGTTTATTTGTCTAATCCCCCGGTTTTGCAACCTCCTGTTCATGGGAAACCCCTGATCTTATACATTTCTATCATTGAGGACTCCCTAGGAGCTGTCCTGGCGCAGGTGGATGATGAAGGTAAGGAAAGGGCAGCCTATTACCTCTCTAGGTTGTTCAATCCTGTGGAAGCCAAATACACTGCTATGGAGAAAACCTGTGTAGCATTAGTTTGGGTAGCCCAAAAACTAAAGCATTACTTCCTTGCCCATGAAGTTAGGTTGATCTCTAGAATGGACCTGATTCGCTATCTCTTAGAAAAACTTGTCCTTTCTAGCAGATTGGCTTGCTGGCAGAGTTTTCTCTCCCAATTTGATATCACCTTCGTCACCCAGAAGGCAATCAAGGGCTATGCTATCGCTGAACATCTTGCCCATTTGCCTATTCCTTGTACCGATTCCATCTAAGACGAGTTCCCCGATGAACATCTTGTTGTGCTCACTCATCATCCTTTCTGGTGCTTGCACTTTGATGGCGCACATAATTCTCAGGGCTTAGGGATCGGCGCTATCCTCCTCACTACAGAGGGAGTGACCATTCCTTTCGCATATCAGCTCTCTTTTCCTGCTACCAACAATATAGCCGAGTATGAGGCTCTCCTTGCTGGATTGAAGCACGCCTATGTCCTAGGCAAATAGTATTTGAACATTATAGGAGATTCCCAGTTGGTGCTGTGCCAGGTTCTCTCTACCTATCGCACCCGTGACCCCAAGCTCAAGCCCTATCAAGATCTGGTCACTCTCTTGGCTAGGCAATTTTACAAACTCATATACATTCAAACTCCTCGATCCCAAAATATTCTTGCCGATGCACTTGCATCGCTTGCTTCTTCCATGTTCTTTCCTCTTAGTCGTTCAACTGAGACCATTGTGGTCCAGCGGTTAGACGCTCCTTCCCTTCAGGATCCTTGGTTTGATAATCTTAGGAAATTCGTAGAGAAGAAGGCAGAGAATGAGGATTTGAAAGAGGTATCCTTAACTAAGCTGGAAGAGATCTTGGAAGAAGAAGAATTACCTTGGTACTATGAAATTGAGCAATATTGCAGGGATGGGTCGTTCCCGGAATCAGTTAATGCTGAGCCACGTAAGGCCATCAAGAGAGTCGCCTCGAGATATACAATCATTGCTGGAGAATTGTACATGCATTCTCTTAATGGGGTTCTTATGAGATGTTAGACGATGATGAGGCCGGGAAGGTCGTTGAAGTATGTAATATCCCAAATTATTTTGTAAATTTAATTAGAATTATTTGAAGTTATTTGAAATTATTTGGAATTGTTTGAATTAATGGGAATTTATTCGTAATTAATTAGATTAATTCTTTAATAAATAGTATAAGTCACTTTTCAACTATTTTATAAAAATCCATAAAAATCATATTATTGTGTAATCCATTTTGTTTAACAATTTTGTCTTCTTCGACTAAGCCTAATAAAATCATTAACTAGGCCTAATCAATGGATTAAGTCCGATTTCCACACTTACCTACCCAATAGTGAACGCAATAGTAAACCTCATCTTAAAACACCAAATTAGAGCTTAATACTCAACCAAATGAGCTCATTTCGGTGACAAATGGAAGGCCACGATCTAAGGATCAATAGCCCTCTATCAATCGAACCTAAACCTAACCCTAACACATGGTGGCGGCCGAGTTTTGGAGTGGTCAACCTTGGCGGCGCCGTTTTCCAACACCTAACTTGCGTGGTCGATTCCTCCCAGCCCCGAAGTCTCCAGAAACTCTATGAGCTATCAAAATGAAGCTCTACAAGTCTACTTTCATCTGGTGGCTATGGTGTTCGCATTGGATTCAGATCTAGGAAGTTCTTGGTCGTTTAGTGGAGGTGGGTCGGTTGCCGTCGTCCTCCTTCCTCTCCTCTTTGATCCTTCGATTGAGGTAGGTTTCCTTAACCAAAATCAGCTTATGAATATATCAAATTGTTCCTCTCAACGAGATCTTTCCAATGGTGGTAAAATCCCCAATTTTCATTAGGTATCCAAGGAGATATCGCGGGTTTTCTAAGGTGCTGTCCAATTCATTCTTCAGTCTAGGGCTTTAAGTTCTCTCTTCGATTGCTCTTCGTTTGAGGTAGGATCTAACATCCAAACTCTAATTAATATACATGAATGTAATCAGCATCTTGTTAGCTTTCATTTGGCGTAGAAAGCCCCAAATTTCATTGAGCATGTTTAGAGAATTTTGGATCGAAGTAAGAGCATGTTTAGGCTTGATTTATGGTATGTTCTTCAAGTAGAAGCATGATTTTCGGGCTGTTTTTGAGTTGGATATCTAGATCCACATATGGCATATCATACATGGTTAGAATCAGCATTAAATTAGCTTTCTTTTGATATAAGAAGCCCCAAATTTTGTTGTATATATTGAGAGAACCATACGATTTAGTAGAAGCATGTCAAGAACTAGGTCTTCATGTGTTCATCGTAGAATAGGTTGTGATTCATTTGATTTCTGTTGAAATTCATGTTTCAAAACTCTTGTTTTATGACCCTAGTATGTCTATTAAGAACCCTAGACCATGTGGTTAAGATCCCAACCCATTTAGACCCCAAATCGTCGAGTTTTTCATGATTTTCGGAAGCCCGTTCTTGTCTGGAAACCTAGGGGTCGACCCCATGGGTCAACCCATACCACCCAGCAAGCAGAAGATTTCTACTTTGCATGGGTCGACCCATGGGGTCGACCCACACTGCAGGGGTCGACCCATGCCAGGGCAGCTCCCTGGAACCTCCAGGGGTCGACCCAATGGGTCGACCCATGCCTGGAAATTTCCAGGGGTCGACCTAATGGGTCGACCCACGTGCTGTTTGACTCGAAAATGTTGGTTTTTGAACCGAGGATCGATCCGGATCATTAGGGGATCGACTCATTCAACTTAGTACAATTGAAAACTATATTTTTGAGGATCTAATGACCTATTCATGTACCCCTTTGATTTCAATTATCATTGGTCCCTACATGCAAACATAGTGTAAAAACATGCCGTTTATCATCTTCATTTCAACGTATACAATGGTTAAATAGATAATTAGTGGTTAATTGTGTAACTAGATTTCTGTTAATGCATGCTATATCATTCCTGTACGAGCTTGTTCCTTATCTCATCATCTTGAATCCGCTTTTTGGCAATTGGCTAAATGCAAATGATAATAGATAATCTTTGATATATTAACTTGGTAATTAGGATTAAATTGATTGTTAAGTTGCTGTTTTAGTCATTATTACTCCAGTAGAATGGATTGCTTACACACTTGAACGGTACACTGTTAGCCGTTCTTTCTTGACCCCGTGGACCAAGTTTTGGTCCAATTCTTGTAATGCGGCCCAAAGTGACCGTATAACCGAGTTTTTGTTTTAGTGAATCCAAGGACAAGTTAGTACTTAAATCTCATACTTGTGGTAGTAATTCCTCTGATTAAATTGGCCATATAACTTGACTGAATGTCTAGACAATCGTGGGATCTTGTATCGAATAAATCGATGCCAACGCACCGTAAGGGCCCGGTCTGGTCCTGGGGAGAGCGCCCGAAAGTTAGTGAGCCCATGGGATGTTAATGACATGGTGAGGCATTGCACCGAGTACTTGACTAGCTTGTTACGTCTATGACATGAAGAATCTCTTGTTACTCTTGTTACTTGATCGTGCTTGAAATGATGTTTAAAATACTTGCTTGTTGGCCAATTCTCAATTCTTTATTACTATCTCTTGTTGTAAATTCTTGTACTTGTTATCTTGTTATCTCTTGTCATCATTATATTTCTTGACCTTGCAAGATCTTTGTATTTCGCTATTCATTTATATCGTCATTTATTTTATTTCTTAGCATTGCATATGAAAATGTAATTAACTTGTTAATCACGTAAACTTGCATGTTATTTCCTACTGAGCGTCATCTCATAGTTGTTGTTTCCCCCCTTTCCAGGCTATTCAGGTGACGATGCGCATACCGATGGGGAAGGGCAGAAGTGATATCTCTTGAGTGTACTTGTAGTAGATGCCGAGTTGGCATGGTTGGTTACCTCTAGTTATTTCCTTAGAGTTGTGTTAGCACTTGTTACTCTTGGAGTCAGTTATTGGATTAGAATTCAGATTGGAAGTCATGTTTGATCGTGTATTAGCAGTGTTGGTTATTGTAATGATTTGGAATCATCTTGATCAATAGAGTTGTATCTTTCCTTAGCATTGTGTAATTGTTTAGTTTAGAATATTTATTTGCTTTCTAGCTAGTTTCTAACTGTACGTCCCGATATTCCGCGTCGGGGCGTGACAAAGTAGCTTATTCAAGTGAGTGTGGAGGGCATGTTAATGGTCAGTCCTTAGTGAAGAAAATTCTTAGGCAGGGCTACTACTGACCAACCTAAGAAGAAGATTGTTCCACCTATGTTCGTAGGTGTATTCAATTCCAACTCCATGATGACAAGATTCATGCCCCTACTTCATCCCTCCATACTCTTTCTGCTCCTTGGCCATTCTCCATGTGGGCCCTTGACATTGTAGGCCCGCTAGGTGATCCCAATTCTTAGATCAAGCAGAAGTCCTTTATCCTTACCGCCACTGAGTACTTCACCAAGTGGGCTGAAGCTGAAGCGTACGCAGAAATCAAAGTTTCCACGGTTTGCCGCTTCATCCTGAAGAATATCATCTCGCGGTTTGGAGTACCAAGCGACATCGTCACCGATAATGGACCACAATTCGTGTCACAAGAACTCCAGGATCTCTGTAAGAAGTTTAATATTGCACTGCATCATTCATCCCCATATTACCCTCAAGGCAATGGTGAAGCTATGGCCACGAATAAAACCCTTCTTAAAATCATCAAAAAAATTTGTGAATCGCATAAATTTTCTGATTGACCTGAGAGGTTAGTAGAAGCTCTATGGGCTTATCACACCTCTGTCCGTACCCCCAAAGTGTAAACTCCTTTTGCTCTCACTTATGGGATGGAGGCGGTACTTCCATATGAGATTTTGATCCCTTCCCTAAGTGTGCAGCGTGATAAGGAACTTAATCTCGATGAGCGTCGAGAGGTGTTGCTAGTCCAGTTGGAACTTTTGGATGAGAAGAGACTTAATGCGGCCAATCATGTCTCTCTTTATCAAAAGCGAGTTTCATGTCATTTTCAAAAGAAGGTCATTGATTGAAAATTTCAAGTGGGTAACATGGTTTTGAAACGTAAATTTATCAGATGAGGAGGTCCTAGGTCTAAGCTGCAACCCAACTACGAGGGCTCGTTCGTAGTCAAGGAGGTCTATCTTTGGAACGCATATCACCTAATTAATGCTGAGGGTGAGGAATTGTCTCACGCATGGAATGGGCTATATCTTAAGTGCTTTTATCCTTAAAGAGTCTGGCTAACGATAACTGGGTGGCGAGGCGTCCCTCCTTTAATCACTAGAGAGGGCTCTTTAGCACAGCACCCAAACACTACACGACACCCTTGGCCAGGGTCTTCTTTTTTTTGCAAAACACTATTTCTCCTTCGGCCATGCTCGAGGGAGGTAAAGGTCCTTGCTTTTCTTTTTTTCGGCCGAACGTAGGGGCAAGAGAGTGATGGATGGAATAACCAACCTAGCCAATCCCCAATACGAGAGCGGTTTCAAATAGGGGCAGTCTTCAATACAAAAAAAAGGGGGGGAAAGAGAGAAAAACACCAAGAAAAATGCCCCTGATCCTAGTAACCATGCCTGCTTCTCCTAAGGCAAGAGTTGAGATTCACATAAAACGGTAAAGGGTTGTGTAGCATCATTTGTGTATCAAAATCAATGGAAGTCCAATGCAAAATTATAAAATCAAAGACACAAAGCCCCGGCACAACAAGCCGACTCTTTGAGGGGTAGTGCCCTGGAAGGAAGTCAAGTCCTAATATCTCTCATCCCAATGCGAGGTTTGTCCCTATTTTTCTTCCATTATCTCCCTAAAGACTAGGTCCTACCCTAGGCATGGCCCCGGGAGAGGCATCGCCATGCGAATATGACCCCTGGCCAATGGGTTGTCATCTTGAGCACACGCGGTGTTTTAGAAGATCCCTGATGACATGGGTTAAGATTCTCGTTGCCTAGTTTGAGTTAGCCTGAAAAAAAAGAAAAGAACAAAAAATAGAAGAGAAGAAAAAATGAAATATTTTTCAAAACTCAAAAAATCAAATATTTTTAAAACTAAAAAAAATCAAATATTTCCAAAGACTCAAAAAAATCAAATATTTTTTAAAACTCAAAAAAATCAAATATTTTCAAAGACTAAAAAAATCAAATATTTTCAAAGATTCAAAAAAAATCCAATATTTTCAGACTCAAAAAATAACAAAAAAAAATAACAAAAAAAAATATTTTCAAAATCATCGCGTGTTTCTCCTACATTTCATGGCATGCATTGCATTTTCACTATATGTCATTTTTTGCCTATTTGATAGTGCTTAACCCCTTGACCAAACTTTAGGAATTGGTCTCACATTAGGCTTGCCCTCGACAAGGGGTTAAGCCTAGAACAGATCTAACCTGTTTTCTTGTTTAGTGTGTGCAGAGATAGGTTGGCAAGGCTCGAACCACAAAGCCCATGGACTCCTCTCATATCAACTTGTTTGCGGTATTCTGAGGACCATTTATACTCAATTAGCGGTCACTTTCTGACTGTCTCATCTTCTAGCGGTCATTGGGTAGGCCGCCATTTACTTAGAGCCCAAACACACAGGCCCTTCTGATTTCTATCCCTTTGCGGTCTAAAAGAGACCATTTCTCTAAAATTAGCGGTCAAATATTGACCATCGTTTTATAATAGAGGTCCCACGATAGACTGCTTATCTCTCTCAAGGACTATTGACCACATGCTCACTAGCCCGCCCAGGCGTCTATCTGTTTACGGCTTATTGGAGGTCGTTTCTATTGTTTTAGCGGTCATAATATGATCATCTTGGTCTTGCGGCGGTCCCAACATTGGCCGTTTCTATTTTCGAGAGCTATTTCTAACCACACATGTGCGCAGAAAAGAAAGTCAAGTCCCTAGCCAATGTAATCAAAATTCTTTCATTCATTTATTAAATCTCAAAAAAAACATCAAATTCAAGTTATGGATCCCTATACATCGTGATAAATCACTCAATCCTCAATCGGGCATCCACGCGAGGTCAGATCTCGCGTAACTCTCTCAAGTAAAGTTGGTACTCCTCCTAGATCTCTGTCACCTCTGCTGGTAGAGTACGCATCTTGCTGATCTCCCACATGATCAACGCGCTCCTGACTGCCTGCTCGTCCTCCTCCGTCCCGGGTCTCCTCGCCTGTAGAGCGGGAAGGTGGGGTAGTGCTGGAACCATGATGCATAGGAGTCCAACCTATTGAAAGCACCTGTGGAGGCTGTGCACCGCCAAGGTGGTGTTCCCCACGAGCCTCAAGTCCAACCCAAGCCTCCTAGGAAGCCTGAGGGTAGTGCCAATAAGGAAAGTTGGGTGCATCATGAACCGGTCAAGGGGCAGAGTGTTGAGGTAGATCTGCCATTTGTCTCTCATCTTTTTATCTGCAGTCCTGCACTCAACCTGCTGAGGAAACCCGAATGCACCTCCAATAAAGAAAAGGGGGTGGCTCCCAAAGATCCGACTAAGAGAAGGAATATCCTCTTTTGGTACGAACTTCAATCTAACCCCCATCCAGCATTCAAGTAAGATCTTGGACCTAAAAAGAGGCCCACCAAGGGAAGCTGAACTAAGGCCCTCATATCGGTAAGAAAGGATGGCATGGTAAATGGACAACCCTTGCCACAACCCACTAATGATGCTCAGGTTTGGTATGTCTAAGAGATGGTCAGTGGTAGGGAAAGGTATGGCCCCGCACAAGCAAATAGAAGTGGCCTTAGCTATGCCCTCATTCCACCCACATTTATTCTTGCAGTGGGCAATAACCCATTGGGCCATGGGAAGCAAGTGGATGTGTTGAGAACTAATCATGGTCCTAATGTCTTTTGAGTTGGGTAGAAATTCCCCTAGGATCAGAGAGGGGTCTATAGGGGCAACTGTATGACACACTAAGTCTTCATCCCCCACCTTGGTCTTAGAGAGGGCTAGCAATGTCTCGATCTCCTCTAAAAGAATGGTAGCATCAAATGTGGGGAAGACAAATATGTGGGTTTGACGATGCCATATCTCTACTAGGGATGAAATGCTATGCCAATCAAGTGAGAGTTTGTGGTAGTTTTTTGGCCAAAACAAGCAATGGATGGAGGTGCCAAGCTTTTAGAATGGAAATCACATCTAGTGGGAGTTCACGAACCATGGAAGCCACCCATTTCATGTTAGAATAGCGCCTTGGGCCGGGGAGTAGCTATAAAAAAAGGGGGGGAAGAAGAAAGAGAGGATCAATATAAGAATTTGGAAAAGATGTCAACAAATTTGAAAGTAATCGCGTGTGACTTACCTCTCTTAAAGGATTTGTGCTCAAGTGATTGGGAATAGAAGCCAGCCGTTGCAGTGCCTCGTGCTCCTTCCTAGCCGACTGTGACCCGTTGTAGGAGCTCTCCCCCATTGTGCTAGCTTCAAGGACCCGCTTCATGATGTTTTGAGTGGTGAATTTAAGATTTTCAAGACTTGAAAGGTGGGTTTAGTGTGAGTTGCGAATTTGGAGTGTCTCTCTACTTATAGAGCCCAAGTTCCTAGCCCTTATCCACTAGGATCGAGGTAGGATAACCCCAACTAAGGTTAGAATAGGCCTTAGTGCGAGTTGGGCGATCTATCCACGGGTTAGGAATCTTTTAGGAGAATCCTGATTGGATTCAACAGGTTTCCACCCTTGCGGTCTATCATACGACCGCTAATCACCCTTGGCAGTCGTCCAAGGACCGTTTCTAGCTCTGCCCACACTTTTGGTTGACAATCTTGGCTAGACCGTCTCAATCTGAAAGCGGTCTTCATAAGACCGTCCTGTCTATCTTAGCAGTCTTGAGTGAACCGTCTATATCACCCATCCAGTCATGATTCATTCAGTCTTTAGCGGTCTATCGGGGGACCGTCAAGCTCTTTTAGCGGCCTGATCGTGGCCGCCTCTCTCTGCTACTCTTAGTGTTTGGTTCTTTCTCAAGTCTACTTTAGTTTCTACCCCTCCCCCTCTCTCACGTATTCTTCCGTTGTCAGACATAGGAATCGTTAAGTTAGTTAGTCAGTGTCGGTCCACATGCATTCATCGTTTTAAGCAAAAAAAAAGGGTCATGTCAATACACTAAGTCATATGTGCATACATCTCACATAGTACATCAGGTCTGCCCCTCCCCTGGAACGCCGCTCTCTCCTGAGCCCTCATGGCGCTTCCCTGGTGGTGCCATGGAGGTGCTCCCCTCCTCGCGCCGGCGGCGTCGATGCTCCTCATCCTCATTCCTTCGATGGCCGGAGGAACCCGTGAAGTAGTCTCTATAGGCGCTGCTGGGCGCGCCGCTCAGAGTCTTGCTACGCTACGATCTCCGGCTCATCGCCTGGAGGGACTGCTGGTACGCCCCCACTACACCTCTCAGCTAGGCTACCTGCAGTCGGAACCGCTCTAGCTCTCTCCTCAGCTCTGTCGCCTCAGCACGAAGGTGCTCTGTCTCTGCTGCCTCTGCACGAGAGTGCTCTGCCTCTGCCCAGAAGCACTCCGCCTCCTCTCTCTGCAGAGTGGCCTCACTCAGCGCTACCGTCAGCTCTATCACCTGTGCATACACTCATCATGGTCAATCATTTACATTCATAATCATAAGGTCAAAGGAGAAGTACAACTATTTGCTTACCCTCTCTACGAGTGCTTCCTCGGCCCCCTCAGCTCGCGCTATCGCCCGCACAAAGTCTGCATCCCGTTCAGCTCGGTCCACTGGTGGCTGGGAGGAGGAAGACGGTGCATCTGGTCCCTGGTGCTGAACTCCCATGGCACGTTGCATTTAGGGTCAAGTCAGCCTTATCAAGCATAGCATGGCATTTTAAGGTTAAGATAAAGCTTACCAGGAGGTCCAAGGAGCGCTGGAGCTCATCCCGCTGCTGGACTGTCGAGTGGAGTAACCCTTAAAGCTCCGCTATCCATCCCTGGGGGTCTAGTAGCATGTAGAATGTCAATCATTAGTGTGCATTGTAATCATAAGTGTTTTAAAGAGCATGTGTTTAAGAGTCGTATCGGTCGTCGTACGCCACAGAAGACCTAGTCTCCATAGCATCGGGCGTAGGCCGTCAGGTAGGCCTCGTCGCTGGTAGCTCAGGCGCGTACCACTCATCCTAGCCTGGTCTAGTCCTAGATCTGGTCCACCGCCCGGGTGATCCAGTCGATCTCCACTACGAGCCAGCATGAGTGTCGCCCCACGCGCTCCTCCGGTCTCTCTCGCGCCAGGAACTCCACCTCTGGCTGGTGGACGCGCACGGTCCTCATAACCAACCGGTAGTGAAGTGGCTCGATCATGTTCATGCAGTGGAGCCAGATGTCACGTCTGGCATAAGCTAGGGCTGCCACCACCCATGGCTGGCCCTCGTGTCCCTCACCCTCGTACGGTGTCCACCGGACCTGCAAAATGGCAACCAATTGCATTAGTGTCCAAAAATGTAGTTGCATTTGCATAGTTTAAGTCTAGATCTTACCGAGGCGTAAGGTAAGGTGTCGATGTCATCCAGAATGGCTCGCACCTGGCACCGCATGGATCCCACCTCCCAAACTGTCGTCCACCGCCTCGCGATGGGCACCTGGTCGGGATGCACCTCCTGCCCTCTCCCCAGTCTGGGGAGGTACATGTAAGCCCACACATGTATTTTATTGCATTAAGTGTCAACATATAGCAGTCTATAAAATCATGTAGCAATTGCGCAGGCATTCTAGGAGTCGAATCTTACCTTGAGTAGTGGGGAGAACCCGCCTAGCATCATCCGCCGCCTGGTGGATCTAAGGGTGTTGAAGAGAAAGGCTAGCACAACAGCTCCCCAAGCATACTCTCCAACTCCATCAACCTCCTTGAGCAGGGGCAGTAGCTGACAGCTCACTCCGTATGCTCTAGTGGGTAACAACAGCTTCTCGAAGAAAAGCATCAGGAACCGCCGTAGGATCATGTCTGCCTTGGGCCCCAGTCCCGCTGCTACCCACTGTCACGCTCTGTCTGTCAACCGCCCCAGGTGCTACCCTGGCAGCTCTCCGACGGTGATCCCAGCTCCTCGCAAGCCCAGGCTCTCCTACAGGCCAGCTCTCGGTAAAATCGTAGAATGTCACTCCGGTCTCTGTAGCTCGAGTCCCAGCAGCCTATGGGCCAACTCCCGGTAGTTTGTGTAGGTCCTCCCACGGATTGGCGCACCGTGCACTCATAGCCCGGTGATCCGCGCCACATCCTCTAGTGTTAGGATCATGTGCCCCCACGAGAAGATGAACGCCTGGCTCACCGGATCCCACCGATCGTGCAACGCGTAGAGGAGAGCGGTGTCCAACCTCGTCACCTCCATGCCAAGGAACTCGGCGAATCCCATGGCAGCTAGCCTCTCCCTCTGAAACTCGGGCAGTGCCAAGTAAACCGCCCGGACTTGGAGCCATGAAATTCTCATCCGACGCTTTCCCAGCATACATTAAACATTTCATATCAGTCATTCATTTCATATAGTCATTGCATTGCATTTAAAAAAATGCAGTCTGCTGAAGTGGCGGCCACGTTAGGGCCATTTTCCGTCTGAATAACGGTCACTTATGGACCGTTTTTATCATCCTTCACCTTCAATAACTCATGTGGCAATTTTCAATTTAACGGTCGCTCTCAGACCATTTTTAATGAGCTAGCGGTCTTTTGGAGACCCTTTGCTTCATCCCAGCGGTCTGATTCAGACCGTTTCTCTCACCCCCAATGCCCCGTAGGTTGACTTCTATAGCGGTCTCTCTTAGACCGCTTTAGTATTCTTAGCGGCCTTGTTGGGAGCATTTTCATTCTGACGGTCATGAGTAGACCGTTTTGTCCCCTTAAGCAGCCCTGGTAGGATCGTCCTTTACTCGCCACTACGAGCGACGCTCTGCCCTTCCCCATCTCTGGAAATGGCCCTAGGGGCCATCACACTTTGTTCTAGGGGTTGGTGTGACCCCCTTCTCCTTGTCTAATCCTCATGCATCCCATTAGAACCTTAAAAGGGGGGGGGGGGGGGTTTGGTCCGCGTCCTACCTCGGACAACGACGCTCTTCTGGCCGGTTCCTTGGCCTCCACTGTAACTTCTCCACCTTCTTGCATTATTTCTACTTCCTCTGGCGCTCCGATGGCCGTGGAAGGTCCTTCCTCCGCGACCAAGGCTGGTGGCGCCACCTCCTCCTCTGGTGGGTTCGCTGGCGGCGGAGCTTGGTCCTCTTCTCCGGCCATTCGTCGCATAAAATGCCCCAACGCTTGCCTATTCGTTCGCATCCGCGTGAGGGCTAGAAGAGGAGGCTAGGAGGGCAAGAGACTAGGAGGAAGGTTCTCGGGGGGGGGGGGGGGGAAGCTTCTTGACGGTGGGCTTTGGCGTTCGTATGAAGTAAGGAAGACGAAGGGGAGGGCGGTTTCATTTTTTTGAAACCGATAGCTTAATGACGGTCGGACGACTGACTGTTAGGATTTGTAGGCAGTTATACGAAGACCGTTTATAATCATGGCCTTCTTTATATGTTGAATCACATTCTATGAAATGGTCGATTTCTGACCGTTATGTTATTAGACGGTCCTTCCTCTGGCCGTTTAAATGCTAACTCTTAAAATTCAAATTTTGGTGGTCTTGGCAGTCAGATTTTGACCGTTTTATTCATGTGGCGGTCTTGATGGGACCATTTTTATGTGGCCTTTGGTCTAAAATAATGAACGTTGTTTGTTTCATAATCCAAATTTTTGCTGCATCATATGCTTAATTGATGACTTTTTTGGCTTGATTGGCTTATTCCATGATATAGATGTCACAAAATCTTTTCATGACCTCTTGCAGCATTGTTCCATACTTCGCCTGGTCAGGTAAGTCAGGTAAGTATTTTGCATCCCTTTATCATTTAATGCATTACTATATGGTATATATGTTATATTATCTCAAGAACCAGCTAGTCATTCATGTGTTCTGGGATCTCATGTTCCCCTTTACCAAAAAGATGATGATCTAGGTACACATGTTTAATCGTTGGTTAAGGCCGTTAGGTTGGAGGAATTAGGGGATGATGGTTCTGTCTTACACGCCGTGGTTGTAGATAGTGACCTGACCCTGATTATTTCGGGCTAGCAATACTATTCTCAAGTATTTTCTATTTTATCTTTCTTTGCATTTTTTTTATGATTTCCTTTATTTTAGCCCAGCATGCATCATACATATTTTTGAGCATTCATGTCCCCTAATCGATCTAAGATGTCTCGATGATGATGGATGATTGTGCATCCATGGTCTTGGGTAAGAGAGATTATTTTATTTAGAATTGGAAGGTCTTTTCTTGTCTATTCGCTTGGTTTGGTTGGCTGAGAGTCCCTATCTGGAATTTAGTCTGCTTCCTTTTTATTTACTGCTTATTCTGATCCCCTCATTGGCCCGTGGATTGTGTCCCCCCGATGAGGTTGGTCGTGTTTTCCTTTTCGTGTATTTATTTAGTTCCTCCAGGCTGGTGTCCTTTGGTCTGATCGTTCCTGTGATTGGTTCAGAGTTTTCCAACAGATTCCAATCGCTCATTGGCGAGGAACATGTGTCATTTACCTTAACGCCCACTTTTCAGTCCGCTCCACTGCATTTCCGCTTCATCTCCATGTTTCGTTTTTGTCTTCGCTTCACCTCTGCTCACTCCCCTGCAAAGAGGACGTTAAGGAGGGGCATCTATTGACACACATTTTTTACCTTTGAGTTGAGTCATTTTCTTACCCTTATTTTAATGTCCCAAGTTGTCCATTATTCATTGGGCCATTTTTAGATGGTTGTTTGGGCCTATTTTATGGGTATTTTCTCCCTGGCTGGGTTTGTTCACGCATTTTCTCGAATTTGAGCTTAATGGGCTTTGGTGTGACTTGGTCTTTGGGATAAATAAGCATATTTATCTCATTTTTTATTTTCCAATTGCCAAGTGAATAGCGGTCACCCGATAGACCGCTCAGCTCTCTGGCGGTCTATCGAGAGATCGTTTCTTATGGCCAGGATTCCTGCGTCGATGGGTGATTTCTCTCTCTATCCATGGTCAAACAAGTTACTACATCCACAATTTTCTCCACGGATTTTGAGCTAAATGGGGCGCCGTTTGATCCTGCTGGTGGCTGGGAATATTATCTTCATCTTTTTCAAAATAATCGAAGGCTAATTCCCGCCAAAAAGCCTCCAACTCGAGCTAGGGTTTCTAGGGTTTATAAATAGAACCCTTGGCTCATGGTCGCGAGGGGGGAGATTCCGAAGCTCGCGTCGAGGTGCCGCCGCATCCTAGAGTGAGATTTCAGCCAGGGAGAAAGGCTTCCCACATCCTTTAAGCCTTCGGTCCAAGGAGTAGCCGATTCCTTTGTCTTTTTTGTGTCATTGCTTAGTCATTTTTTATCATCTTTTGGTCATCCCATCTCCATTTCTCTTCATTTTTCTTCACGTTTTTCACTGTCATCTTTGCATTCATACATCCCCCCATTGTTTTTCTCACCCCATAGGGGTTAAAAACCACAATCCCCAGGTATTCACCCTTCTAATCGTGTGTCTCATCCATTATTCTCGTTCATAGATATTGCACGTCCTTGAATTAAGTTGGGTTGTCTTTTCTTGTTGTTTGTGTTGTGTTGCAGGTTAACACTCGTTTCTACACGAGGCCCATCCCTCTTGGCCTGCTGGAAGGGTTGGAGGATTAAGTTCCCAGGTTCGGTTTCTGGAAGAGCTTTGCGGTCTACCTCCGACCGTTTGTCAGGGTTAGCGGCCCACCTCTGGCCATTTTACTCCTGGTGGTAGCTGATCGAAGACCGTCTCGTTCCTATGCCCGTGACTTTCTCTCGAGTTTTGCTTCAGTGGTAGTAACGGACTGTCGTCCGACCGTCTTCTTCATTTAGTGGCCATTGTCAGACCGTCTTCTTCCTGTACCAGGGCTACTTCGGGTGGCGAGAGTCTTCATCCGCTCCCTTTTTCCAAGGTACGTAGTGATAGGAATCAACACCGGGCACTAACATTTTATTTTTTCATTTGTATCCTTTTGTTTGAATTTATATCCTTGGGTGAATTGGGTTTGCAATTGTATGGCATTATAAGCAAATGGGTTAGTCATTAGAAATCATTGGGTTTCTTTGCAAAAAGGCCACGTAGGCCCCGCGGGACCCCTACCCTCTCTCCCATTGGGCCACCTAAGCTCTCTAGGACCCATGTGGGGCTGGTCTATGGTCCAAGTTAGACTCTTGACCAAGCCCCCCATGTTGACTCCATGAAGGGGGCGCCCCCTCCTTTGTCCCCATGTGGGATTAAATAATGCCCCCCCCTTTTAATTGTTTATATTTGTTGCATTTGACCACATGGGAGAAAATTCTCATATCCCTTATTTGCCCCTCCCTAACACTATATCTGAGGGTAATTAGGTCTTTTAGTTGGAGTTATATAACTCATGTATTTTCATATTTTCATAGAATTAATGAGAAGAAAATCAAGAAATTGTTCTTGGAGCCCAAGGGCGCCCCTCTCTCCTCTCCCATTGCAGTAGTGATTGCTGTCCCTTTCTAGGGTGTGAAGCCCTAATCATGGTGTGACTCCAAGATCTACCACCTTTGCTGGGTGCAAATTTCAGCCACTGCCGCCACCGCCTCCGTTCGTGCCACCGTCGAGCCACCACAGCCCGTTATTTGAAGTGTTGTCCAGGATTCTGAGATACAGGACAGAAGCTAAGAGAAAAGGTTGGCCCCCCTAATCCGTGTGTCTGATGATCTTGAAATTTTGAGAGATCATTTCCCTCCTTGTTAGCCATCCCCAGTTTTAATTTCGTGTCAATCAGACGCCGTTTGCTATTTTTCTAAGTCTTTTATTAAAACCCCTAACAGTCTGCCAATCAGCAGATCTGCGGGATAGTGTCTTGTTATTATATTTTTCCCACCCCCTTATCCATCTCCAAAAAGTACCAAAAAATGCATCCGTGATCCTTACTTCTTACCCTAGCCACCATAAAATTCCCAAGATCCAGATCTACCATTCCCTTATTGGTCAAAATTCATTTTCTGGCATATCATGTTCTGTCATGACTGTCTGTAATCCGAGCCAATATAAATACTTTGGGAACAGTGGTTTTCATTTTCAATCTATTTTCTGGATGGTCTTGAAATAATTATATGTTGTAGCCCTTCGAGTCTGCTTTCCAATGGCGCCAATATCGCCTCGATCCAACACCGGATCTGGGCAGAACAATTCTTTTTGCCGGGCCGCGCAAACCTATTCTGTGAACAGGCCAACAGAGGCAACAGCAAGTTAGATCTTGCAAAATTACTTCGGTGTCGATTCAGCCACCGCCGGCTTTAGGGATTGAAGAGGAGTCTTCCACTGGCATCCCAGCCAACCACCGCGGCCAGAAGGTGACCATAAGCCGCTATCCCAGCAGCCGAGTTCGCTTGCTGTCCAGCGGCTGAACTGAGAAGCTGAACTGAGTTGGAATAGTGCCAAGTCGGACCAGCAGCCCGTCTTTGGCCCCAAAGCCCTTCCGACTTGCTGCCTGTCAACCCGAGTTCACTACTCCCAGATCGCCATTGTAGCCCTTTACCTCCCTGCTTGGAGTGGGCAATAAAAGTTCACTGTTGTAATTATTTATTTACTGTACACCGTGAATACGATTCTTGGCCGGGGTGGTCTTCCCCACGCCCGGAGCGTGGAGGTATCATGTCCACTCCCCACTTTGCATTTGTTTTCCTTGTATATATTCTTATGTCGCTGCTAGAGTGATAGATAATTAGCTTGACACATTTTATCGCCACTGCGAGAGTGAGTGAGTGGAACCCGTCCTGTTACTCGACCCGAGCACGGAAGAGCCAACACCCTCGACTCATTACCAGTTTCTCAACCGCGCACATCCGCACGCGTCCCTCACTAGGGATGAGTCACGAATTTGCCTAGAGTCCAAGATTTGCATCTGCAATGGGATCGAGTCGCGTTCTGTCCCGCATCAAATTGGTATCAGAGCGGGTTAGAGTCTAGGGTAGTCGGTCCAAAGTTTGCATTTGCATTCCCTTACCCGGTATATTAAAAGGTGTCTCCGAAACGATAGGTTACGCCTATTGGGAAGGTACACACTTGCGTGAGTGCGATCTTCAGATCAAACCTCCGCCACGTATCGGATACTGGTTGAGTCTAGATTTGTAGTCGAGTCTACATTCCAATTTTACATTATTGTTTTAGGGTTGTGTCTAGTCGATTTGTCTTGCACCAAGTTTCGGCATGGCCATCCTATAGCTCCCCGTGTCCCATGGATCCCCAAAAGCCCACGTCATATGAATGGTGGTGACACACCCAAGGATGGGGCACCCAACCCTTCCACCTCCGTAGTCCCGAAGCCTCGGACTTCTGTGGCTCCAAAATCTCGAGCGACTACCTAAACTGGGAAGCCGCTATGGACAATTACTTTGAGTGTTACATTATGTCCGATGCCATAGAAGTTGATTTTGCCACAAAGCGGCTTTTTCACGAGGCCACCAAAAAATGGAGAGACACTAAATGCTTGAGAGAAATTAGGAGGCAATGGCCTATAGAGTCATGGTGTGAGATGAAGGGCGAGCTTAGAAGGGTCTACCTACCTGGCCCAGTTACCTCCAACCGACCCCACGTAGTCACCTCCAACGAAGTGAGTCAAAGTCGGAGGCAAAGAGCCCCGCACATATATGAGCCTAGACCCAAGATTAGGCAAACTGCATATGAGAAAACCCATAATGATGCCCCTAGTCCAAACTGCACCTTAGACGACCTCTTGCAAATGTTTATGGACCGGATGGATAGAAGGGATAGGATGTGGGCACGACTCCTGCCCGAGTCTAAGGAGGCAGTAGCCTGTAGTCTGAACTCGGTGCTGTCTACGAAGTCCCCAAGTCCTCTCCCCATCATGGAGGAAGTCCCTTCTCCATCCAAGGGAGATGTCGTGCTAGAACCTTCACCCT
Source organism: Amorphophallus konjac (assembly GCA_022559845.1). Taxonomy (NCBI): domain Eukaryota; kingdom Viridiplantae; phylum Streptophyta; class Magnoliopsida; order Alismatales; family Araceae; genus Amorphophallus; species Amorphophallus konjac. The sequence continues at coordinate 29,895,225 of CM040129.1, forward strand.
TCGAACTTCAGCCGGAGCCATACCGACATACTAAGGGTGAGATTGTCATTTTAGAGCCACTTCTTAGCTGGCTCAAGCAAGGCTTAGTCCCTAAACCATTTTTCTACCCATCCATGGACCCTGCACTACAAATAGTGCCCATCAACTCATTTCACACCATTTTCTGATCTTGTCACCATGTTGATACATTGGAAAACCTTATTATGGGATTAGACTCGCAAATGAAGTTGACGTATATGATGGCCCAAGGCTTCAATCAACTCACAAGTAGTAGCTTCACCCACCCCGCCTTAGGATGCATTATGATGCGGGACGAGACACGGACACGACAAGCTCGCGATCGTCCCTTAACGAGGGAAGCGTCGGACGTGCACGGTTGAGAAACCGGCTAGAGCTAGGGTGGTCAATTCACACTTTCGTGCCCGGATCGGGTCACGGGACGGTAACACTCTCTCTCGCAGCAGCGACGATATAAATATAAAGCGAGCTATGATCCTAGAACATGCTCTCTAGCAGTGGCATAAACAAGTATATATGAAAATAAGCAAATGCCGAGTGTAGGGAGCGAGAACGATACCTCCATGCGCTTGGCGTGGGGAAGACGGACCCGGTCGAAACTCGTACTCCCGGAACAATAATACACAATATTACAGCAAGACACGTCACTGCCCACTCCATGCAGGGAGGTAAAGGGCTACACAATGGGGTCCGGGAGGACCGAATTTGGGTTGACGGGCGGCTTCTCGCATTGATTCGGCAGCACCCGAACTTGTGACGGTGGGGCCCACGTGCTGTCCGGAGGGGCCGTGTGGGACCCGATGGCACCGCTGTAGTGGGGACACTTAGGGAAGTGCTCCCCGGGCTGGCGGCACGCTGGTTCGCCGGCCGGAGGCCGGGCTGCTCCGTTCGGCACCGGTCGGAACAATCGGCCACGGGTCTGCCGGTTCTGTTTTCCGGCACGCGCTCCGGCGAGAATGGACGCTGCGATCAGCCCCGATGTCGGATCGACACGAAACTGGCACCGTTGGAAAGTTCTCTTCAAATATCGCAACCTAGGCCTGGAGATCTAGTCTGGATCTGTACGGAGCTTGGCCTTAATGATTTTTTGAGTTGCTGTTGTACAGTGACCGGACTCTCAGATCTGCAGAGAATTTGTCTGAGAACTGCCTTTGACCGATATGTGAACGTCCGAATCTGAAGTGGTGGTCTTCAGCAACGTTGTAGGAAATCAAGCTAGAAAAACGGAAATAGTTTTTATGAAAGGTTTGGAGGTTGCTGTGATTTTTTCTTATTTTTGAACTGGAAGGCGGTCGGATCTGGAACTTGGCTGAAAACACTGTAGCAGAGATAGAACATGAATTTTGAAAAATGGATAGAGGGCTGATCAAAAATCCATAAAAATGGTGGATGTAGGGGATGATGGATAGAACGCCCAGTAAAAATGGGAACCCCAACAAAAATCAAAAAGAAGGTCGGAGATGGGAAACTCAGAGCTGTTGTCACTGTAGACAGAGACAAAACAGATCTGGGAATGTAAAATGAACGAAAATGGAAAATTACTAAATGGAGGATTCAAGTCAAGGTGGCAGTGGGGATTCAAGTCAAGAACACACCCTCAAAATTTCAAATCCATCTGAGCTCGTGGCTGGTAGCAAGAATTCACGAACTACACCTCTTTCCAGAAGGACAGAAACTTGAAGACGGCTCCGCGGCGGCTCGAAGGCGGCACGAACGGCGGCGGCGGCGGCACAGATGAAGATCAGAGGTTGAGAGGGGGAGATAGAAGATTGATACACTCTAGAACTGGAGGTTTGAGGAGAGGAAACCAGGGGGAGAGGGCTGGGGGCGCAAGAGCCTTCTTGGCATTCAACAAAATTTTTGATTTTTCACTAATATTCATATGAAAATACAATCTTTTATATGATTCACATCAAATGCAACGTGAACCCTTGGATCTAGGGGTGGGGATTGAAGGGCTAGGATTGCATGCCACAAACACAAAAAAAATGAATATAATATACAAGGGGGGGCGGCCTATTGACCACGAATGGCAAGGGGAGACAAGTTTGACATGGTAGGTAGCCTACCATGGAAATTCTTACCCCCTTGTCTACCCATGTGGCATATGACTAGTCCAACCTTCTAGATGTCCACCTAGGATAGTTGACCAGCCCCACAAGGTGACATGGACCAATGGGAGAGGGCTGAGGGACCCCTTGATGGTCCTACTGACAAATTACATAGAAACCCACACAATCCGTGGGAATGACTCATTGGCTTATAAAGCCTTACATTGCGTACATACTTTCCCAAGGATATAAACACAAACTAAAAGGACATAAATGCAAAAGAAAAGGTACAGGCTCGGTGTCGATTCCCATCAACTCTCCCCAGGTGGGAGGAACTCGACCCCGTCGAGTAGGGGTAGGGATGCTCGAGTACTCCGGCGGATCCGTCACCGTGCCAAGTAACGCGAGTACGCTCCACTCCAAGTGATCGTCACCTGCTCATTTCATATATACTCGATATCCGCGAACTGCTATGGGCTAGAGGTGGACACTCCAGGTGGGGCACTCTCAAAAGGGAAGGGACTAGGCTCGAAGACTCACTAGGAATCACCGCTGAGTCCCTATAGGTGACTGATCCGGGTATAGATGTGGAACCGATCCCATACTCATCGAATGAGTCCACTCGCCTCTTACGCATAAGAGAACGACAACGAGCTTGCACAAGACACATGCAGACTCACCAAACACTAACACACATATGCAAACAACACAAATAAGAAACAGACTCATGCATGACTCTAGACAAAACTAGTGTTAGTCAGACCCGTACATAGATGACGGCGGACCAGGACACCCGAATATGTGCCATATATGCATTTGACGTAACCGGAGATGGGTGGCATGGGGTACACCTAAATGTCCAAGTATGACCCAGTCATGCATGGACGGCCCTTTAGATTTAGGAGACTTGAGTGGGCTAGGAAACCCGGGTGTGGAAGAGCCGGGTGTAGGTGTATCGTGGACGGGCTTGGTGGGTATGGAGGACCCGACCCGTAGGAAAGGGGTATGAAGATGGACTTCCCCGAAGAAGTGAAGGGAATATGAAGGGTCTAGGGATCCACTAGGGAAGGAGTCAAAGGGATCAAAGAAGGTATGACCCCTTATGGTGGGTTCCAACATGGCTTGGTCCCAATCGTGAAATTCTTGAAGGTGTGGGTGGTCACCTTCCTCCGTCATGGTAGATGAGACCGTGTATAGGAAATATGACTCCTCCCTCGGAAGCACAGTCATGAAGTCGGGCTCATTCGGTAGCGGGAGAAGTAGAAGAACCTCCATGGTGATACAACCCACGGTGCACTCGGAGGTAATGGACCCGAAGGCCGGATGGGTGAAGCTACGACTCGTGGGTTGGTCGAAGTCTCGGGCCAACATATGTGTCAACTTCCATTGCGTGTCTAGTCCCATAACAAGATCGTCCAACGTGTCAACATGGTGACTAGATCGAAATGTGGTATGGAATGAGTTGACCGGCACTAAAGGTAAGGTGGGGTCCATGGATGGGAAGGGATGTAAGACCAAGCCATCCTTGAGCCAACTAAGAAGCGGCTCGGCGATGAAAAGCGTACCCGTTAGAAACACGGGTGGCTGGGGCTTGGGTGGCTCCAAATGAGAGGGTTCCGAATTAAGATCGGAAGGTGAGGGTGACAATGGAGCACTCTCGGGTGGTGAAGGAATTGGGTTAGGTAGTCCGATCGGTTCGGGACTCGGTTGGGAGGTAGATGTTTGCCAAAGGGTTCGACCTCTAGAGCGAGAAAAATGAGACTCAAAGGGCTCGACCTCTAGAGCGACCTTATAAGATTGCGCCAGCGAGAACGCGTCGCAGACAAGACATTCAAGTTGGAAGTGAAACCGCAAACCTCTCTGGAACTGAAATGCAGTCGTGGTGCTCTTCTCTCCCAAGTCATATTCCAACCGGTACTTATCATAGTCCCGGATGTACTCGGACACGGACCTATCACCTTGGACGGGTCGACATGGGTTGGCCATTGGTGCCGAAAAGGTGGGAATGGATCCCTAGGAATGGGTATGCAAGGCCATTTAGACAAGACACTAGACCGACTATGCAAGGTTGGGATGCATGCACACTAAGGACAAGACACCAAGACTCGGTACGTGGCGGAGTTAATTGATCCGAAGATAACTCGAGCAAGTGTGCGACCTTCCCGATAGGCGTAGCCTAACGTTCGGACAACACCTTTTTATATACCGATTAATGGTATGCAAATGCAACTCCTAAGACCGACTTAGACACTTAGACTTAAATGACACTCTTTTTTTTTATTTTGGACACCCTAGACTCAACTCGCTCTGATACCAAATTGATGCGGGACGAGACACGGACACGACAAACTCGCGATCGTCCCTTAACGAGGGAAGCGTCGGACGTGCACGGTTGAGAAACCGGCTAGAGCTAGGGTGGTCAATTCACACTTTCGTGCCCGGATCGGGTCACGGGACGGTAACACTCTCTCTCGCAGCAGCGACGATATAAATATAAAGCGAGCTACGATCCTAGAACATGCTCTCTAGCAGTGGCATAAATAAGTATATATGAAAATAAGCAAATACCGAGTGTAGGGAGCGAGAACGATACCTCCACGCGCTTGGCGTGGGGAAGACGGACCCGGCCAAAACTCGTACTCCCGAACAATAATACACAATATTACAGCAAGACACGTCGCTGCCCACTCCACGCAGGGAGGTAAAGGGCTACACCATGGGGTCCGGGAGGACCGAATTCGGGTTGACGGGCGGCTTCTCGCGTTGATTCGGCAGCACCCGAACTTGTGACGGTGGGGCCCACGTGCTGTCCGGAGGGGCCGTGTGGGACCCGATGGCACTGCTATTGTGGGGACACTTAGGGAAGCGCTCCCCGGGCTGGCGGCACGCTGGTTCGCCGATCGGAGGCAGGGCGGCTCCGTTCGGCACCGGTCGAAACAATCGGCCACGGGTCTGCCGGTTCTATTTTCTGGCGCGCGCTCCGGCGAGAATGGACGCTGCGATCAGCCCCGATGTCAGATCGACAAGAAACTGGCGCCGTTGGAAAGCTCTCTTCAAATACTTCAACCTAGGCCTGTAGATCTAGTCTGGATCTGCAGGGATCTTGGCCTTAATGAATTTTTGAGTTGCTATTGTACAGTGACCGGACTCTCAGATCTGCAAAGAATTTGTCTGAGAATTGCCTTTGACCGATATATGAACGTCCGAATCTGAAGTGGTGGTCTTCAGCAAAGTTGTAGGAAATCAAGCTAGAAAAGCGGACATAGTTTTTATGAACGGTGTGGAGGTGGCTGTGATTTTTTCTGATTTTTGAATTGGAAGGTGGTTGGATCTGGAACTTAGCTGAAAACACTGTAGCAGAGATAGAACACGAATTTTGAAAAATGGATAGAGGGCGGATCAAAAATCAATAAAAATGGTGGATGTAGGGGATGATGGACAGAACGCCCAGTGAAATTGGGAACCCCAACAAAAATCAAAAAGAAGGTCGGAGATGGGAAACTCGGAGCTATTATCACTGTAGATAGAGACAAAACAGATCTGGGAATGCAAAATGAACGAAAATGGAAAATTACTAAATGGAGGATTTTAGACGTGAAAATTTAGGTGGAGGTGGGGATTCAAGGCAAGAACACACCCTTAAAATTTCAAATCCATCCGAGCTCTTGGCTGGCAGCAAGAATTCACGAACTACACCTCTGTCCAGAAGGACAGAAACTTGAAGACGGCTCCGCGGCGGCTCGAAGGCGGCACGAACGGCGGCGGCGGTGGCACAGATGAAGATCAGAGGTTGAGAGGGGGAGATAGAAGATTGATACACTCTAGAACTGGAGGTTTGAGGAGAGAAAACCAGGGGGAGAGGGCTGGGGGCGCAAGAGCCTTCTTGGCATTCAACAAAATTTCTGATTTTTCACTAATATTCATATGAAAATACAATCTTTTATATGATTCACATCAAATGCAATGTGAACCCTTGGATCTAAGGGTGGGGATTGAAGGGCTGGGATTGCATGTCACAAACACAAAAAAATGAATATAATATACAAGGGGGGGGGCGGCCTATTGACCAAGAATGGCAAGGGGGGACAAGTTTGACATGGTAGGTAGCCTACCATGGAAATTCTTACCCCCTTGTCTACCCATGTGGCATATGACTAGTCTAACCTTCTAGATGTCCACCTAGGATAGTTGACCAGCCCCACAAGGTGACATGGACCAATGGGAGAGGGCTGAGGGCCCCCTTGATGGTCCTACTGACAAATTGCATAGAAACCCACACAATCCATGGGAATGACTCATTGGCTTATAAAGCCTTACATTTGCGTACATACTTTCCCAAGGATATAAACACAAACTAAAAGGACATAAATGTAAAAGAAAAAGTACAGGCTCGGTGTCGATTCCCATCACATTATCTCCGTGTGCACCGTGGGTCGTGTCACCACGGAGGTTCTTTTATTCCTCCCCATGCCAGCCGAGCTTGATTTCATTCCACTTTTCTCGAAGGAGGAACCATATCTACTATATATGACCACCGTCCCACCTACCATAATGAATGAAGGTGATCATTTACACCTTTAAGAATTTCAAACTTGGGACCATGACATGAGGGAACCCATATCGAGGGGTCACACATTCTTTGATCCCTTCGATCCCTTCCTTAGTGATCCTCGTGACCCACAACCACCATTCCACCTTATTAGGGAAGTCCCCTATCACACCCCTACCCCACTGGCCAGTCCACCTACACTCCGCAAGGGGCCCGTTCATTGGGGTACGGAAGAAGGTGAATTCCGCTCTCCTGGCCCACCCAAATCTCCCAAACCTCCCAAATCCAAAAGGTCGTTAGTGTATGAATGGTGCATGTTAGGATGTCTAGGATTCCATTCCACCAATATTAGGTTGCGTCATGTGTATGTAAGGGACACATTCGGATGTCTTGGTCCACCATTGCATATGTATGGGTCGGTCTAACATTAGGTTTGTCTAGGGTCATGTGTGAGTCTGAGTTTTTCTTTATTTGTCCAGTTTGTCAAAAGTTTATACATACATTTGTAGAGTGCATAGTGAGTCTACATACGTCGAGTCGAGTTGGTCAAATGCAAGCACGCGATGTCAGTCCCTTTCGAGTGTGAGGCAAGTCGGATCTCTTGCGTACGTTTTGGACTTGCCAGACTAGAATGGGATCAGCTCTACCTCAATGTCTTAGATCTAGTCGCATAAAGTGATCCAACGGTGATTCCTAGTGAGTCATTGAGCCGTCTCCTTCCTTTGAGAGTGACCCCACCACGGAGTGTCCACCACTAGTCTCATTCCCACAGCAGCATGTGCATATCGAATATATAGGGATGAGCAAGTGACGATTACTTGAAGTGGAGCGCACTCCGCGCTACCTTGTACGGTGACAGATCCGCAAGAGCCACACGAGTAGCCGCACCCCTTACTCGACGGGGTCGAGTTCTTCTCACCCGGGGAGAATTGATGGGAATCAACATCAGGCACTAACATTTTATTTTTACATTTGTATCCTTTTGTTTGCATCTATATCCTTGGGTTAATTGGGTTCGCAATTGTATGGCATTATTAGCCAATGGGTTAGTCTTTAGAAATCATTGGGTTTCTTTGCAAAAAGGTCACGTAGGCCCAGCGGGGCCGCCACCCTCTCTCTCATTGGGCCACCTAGGCTCTCTAGGACCCATGTGGGGCTGGTCTATGGTCCAAGTTAGACTCTTGACCAAGCCCCCCATGTTGACTCCATGAATGGGGCGCCCCTCCTTTGTCCCCATGTGGGATTAAATAATGCCCCCCCTTTTAATTGTTTATATTTGTTGTATTTGACCACATGGGAGAAAATTCTCCTATCCCTTATTTGCCCCTCCCTAACTCTAGATCTGAGGGTAATTAGATCTTTTAGTTGGAGTTATATAACCCATGTATTTTCATATTTTCATAGAATTAATGATAAGAAAATCAAGAAATTATTCTTGGAGCCCAAGGGCGCCCCTCTCTCCTCTCCCATTGCAGTAGTGATTGATGTCCCTTTATAGGGTGTGAAGCCCTAATCATGGTGTGATTCCAAGATCGCCACCGCCTCCGTTCGTGCCACCAGTCGAGCCACCACAGCCTGTTCTTTGAAGTGTTGTCCAGGGTTCTGAGATCCTGGACAGAAGCTAAGAGAAAAAGTTGGTCCTCCCAATCCTTGTGTCTGATGATCTTGAAATTTTTAGAGATCATTCCCCTCCTTGTTAGCCATCCCCAGTTTAAGTTTCGTGTCAATCAGACGTCGTTTGCTATTTTTTCCTAGTCTTTGATTTCCACCGCTCAAAGTCTACCAATCAGCAGATCTACGGGATAGTGTCTTGTTATTATATTTTTTTCTGCCCCCTTATTTATCTCCAAAAATTACCCAAAAATTCATCCGTGATTCTCACTTCCTACCCTACCCACCATAAAATTCCCAAGATCCAGATCTACCATTCCCCTGTAAGTCAAAATTCATTTTTAGGCAGATCTTGTTCTGTTCTGACTGTCTATAATTCGATCCAGTCGAAATACTTAGGAAACAATGGTTTTCATTTCCAATCCATTTTCTGGATGGTCTTGAAATAATTATATGTTGTAGCCCTTCGAGTCTTCTTTCCAACGGCGCCGATCTTGCCTCGATCCGACATCGGATCTGGGCGGAACAATTTTCTTCGGCAGGCCGCACAAACCTGTTCCGTGAACAGGCCAGCAGAGGCAACAACAAGTTAATTCTTGTAAAATTACTTCGGTGTCGATTCAGTCGCCGCCGACTTTAGGGATCGAAGAGGAGTCTTCCACCGGCGTCCCAGCCAACTACCGTGGCCAGTAGGTGACCAGAAGCCTCCGTCCCAGTGGCGAAGTTCGCTTTCTGTCTAGCGGGCTGAACTGAGTTGGAATAGTGCCAAGTCGGACCAGCAGCTCGTCTTCGGCCCGAATGCCCTTCCGGCTTGCTATCCGTCAACCCGAGTTTGCTACTCCCGGATCGCCATTGTAGCCCTTTACCTCACTGCGTGGAGTAGGCAATAAAAATTCATTGTTGTAATTGTTTATTTATTGTACACTGGGAGTACGAGTCTTGGCCGGGGTTGTCTTCCCCACGCCCGAAGCGTGGAGATATCATGCTCGCTCCCCACTTGGCATTTGCTTTCGTCATATATATTCTTATGCCACTATTAGAGTGATAGATAATTAGCTCGATACATTTTATCACCGCTGTGAGAGTGAGTGAGTGGAAGCCGTCCCGTGACTCGACCCGAGCACGGAAGAGCCGACACCCTCGACTCATTGCCGGTTTCTCAACCGCGCACATCCGCACGCTTCCCTTGCTAGGGACGAGTCGCGAGTTTGCCTAGAGTCCAAGGTTTGCATTTGCATTGGCATCGAGTCGTGTTCCATCCCGCATCACGTAGTACATCCCTCTTTGCACTATTTACGTTGGTGGCGATCACGATCTGGTAGAGTGGGTGTTAGTATCATTGCATTTCTTGTTTTATTTTATGTCCTATTGGATGTCGCACTAGTTACATTCGTTCACACCCATCACACATTTGGAAGAAAATATCAACAAGTACTACCATGTAGAGCTTCGGATGAGGGTCCAGCTCGCCCGATTGTAGATAGGTATAAACCCATACTGCCTAATTCTCTTCTCAGCACTTCTCCTTTTTGGAAGTTTTTGTATATATTTTGCACCAGGGCATGATCAGATTGATAAGAGCCAGGAATGCTGCTTCCCGTCTTGACTTCGGATGGGATCGGTGGTATCCTGTCATCATTGTCAGATGCATTTAGTCCCTCAGCATCTGAAATTTTTGCCCCCATGACCTTGGGTGGGGGAGGGGTGTAGCAGTACGCCTCTTCATTAGGCGGTGGTGAGTGCCCCCAGTTTTTCGGGGATTGATTAGCATGATGAGAGGTAGCGGCTTTAGCTTGGCCCACGCTTGCCGGCGTGAGGCGTATCACTTCATCATTTCCTTCAGAAGCATGAGCTTCAGATATCTCTTCGGGTAGCGGCTGGTATACAGATATCATGTGACAGCTCTCTTCAGATCGGGGAGTTCATGAGCGCATGGAGGATCCACTTTGTGCTCGCCTATTTATAATTCCCCTTTCTTGATCAGCCTTTCAATAGTATCCTTCAATGGGTAACAATCTTCGATAGAATGCCCGATCATTTGGTAATGCGGGCAAAAGCGGGGATCATCTTTTCTTATAGTGCCTTTCAGTCTCTTTGGTTCTGGGAGAGTAATTTTGTTGTATTCAGTGGCCATTTGAATAGGGCTTGAGTCCTCTCCTTGGGGAAGGAGTACAGCTTCTTCATCTTGGTCTGCAGGGATGGGCCTTCTTGTTCTTCATCGGGCTCAGCAAGGGAAGGGTTGGCAACCCCCTTTTCTTCATCTATTAGATGGTCGAACGCCTTGAAGTTAACGACGTGAACTTCTTCCAGCATGGGCTGCCTATCAGCTGGTTTGGCTTGCAACAGCTGGAGCAGAGGAGTCACTGGAGAGGAATGCCGTGATCTCCGCCACCACATTGTTCAGCCAGTCAAATGAATTGATTTCAATCCCGATCATCTTTTCAAGAATCTCATGCATTAGGTTTTACTTGCAAATTTGCACGGCATCTTCCTGGTGTGGCGGGCGCCTGCATCTCATGCTGAGGTTCTGCCATCTTTTGATATATTCCAAAGTGGTTTTATCATTCTTCTGCTTGGAAGCATATAGCTCGGCCATGGTCACTTCTCTTTCAGCGACGTGGAACCGCTCTCGGAATTGCCGCTGCATGTCCGACCAATCTTTAATAGCTCCAGCCAGTAAGTTCAAATACCATTCAAAAGCGAGTCCTGTGAGGGAGGACCCAAAGAACTTGAACAGGTGGGACTCGTCGGTCGCCAGATTACCCATCACGTTGATGTAATGAGCTATATGTTCTTTCGGTGAACATTGTCCGTTGAATTTATCAAACTTTGGTGGTTTGCTGACGCCTAGCGGTAGTCTCTTAGTAGCGTGATGGATAGGGCACGACACCCAGTACACATTAAAAGTAGCATACTCATCGTTGCCTCTGTCGGCCAGCGTCTTCTTGATCATTTGTTCTATCATTTGCCTATTCGCCATCACTAGGTCGACTGGACTCGGACAGAGTTGAGCTTGCTGCATCTACGGCATGGCCATAAATGCTGCTTAAGGTAATATAGCAGGCTCCTAGGGTTGGGAAGTAAATTACGGGGTCATGCTCCTAGTGTAATCAAAAGCCGGCTGAGAGGCCGTTATCTGAAGGCGGAGCCTCTAATTCAACGGTGCCTCACTACGAGGCTTGAGGAGGAACCTCGTCCTATCTTGAAGTTGAAGCGTGCACACTCAGTTCACTGAGTTGCCTTTTCAGCATTTCAATTTATTGCTTGTATTCTTGGAGCAACATCATCATCATAGTTGGATCGGGTGTAGAGGAGCTGGGAGCCTGACCTCCCCCTTCCGTTGGAGCATTTGGAGAAGGTGGTGGTCTCTCGCCATTATCTTCAGCAGTGATCAAGTTCACAGCCACTGTGACCGGATTTGCGTTTATTTCTTCAGCGCAGGCCTGTACCGTCTCATCATGATCTGCGGGCAAAGCCCAATAGTGGCCGGTCACCCCAGCCATATTGCAAGTGAGTATCTGAAGCGGCGTGCTTGTTTGGATGACTCTCCTGGCATCATATGAGTAAGTGCTAGCCCGCCAACCATAGGCTTGGAAGGTTGATTTGTGAGACGCCCGGGCAGGCATCTCGATCTTCTCTTCCTTGTCTTTTTTTCTTGGAGCTGGGGCCCATGCCTTGGGCACCTATATTTGTTTGAATCTGATTGGCATAGGAGCCAATCCTCCCTTTGATTTGGACTCGCAGCAGTCCATCTTGCTTTGGGCCAGTGCCTGGAATGAGTTGTGTACCAGCATTGTGAAGATCACCCTGTCGAGTGTGACCTTGGCCTGTCGGTCATTGAGAAAGACTCAGACGCCCCCAATGAGCATGGACTTGCCCGAGGTTGAAAGTCGGCTCCGTAATGTACCGGTGTTGTTCTTGGCTGCCATCCTGGCAGACGGGGTGCGCCTCTTCCTTGAGGCGGAGAGGTGAGTAGGGTGGACGTGGTTGCCCACTGTTTCGGTCTTCTTTGGGGTCGCCGTTGCAGCGGTGATGAAGTTGTTCTCTTGGATGTCCAGGAGTTTGACAAAGGCTACCCCCACGAAGTTAGGAAGCCCACAATAAGAGGGAAGCTGCCGAACCGGGTCGGCACAACAAGGTAGCCATGCTCGGCATGGCTGGCGAAGATGAGCGGACCAAAGGTGACTGCCATCACATTTGTTGAAATTCAACCTGAAATTTTAAATTGAGGAAGGGTTAGAACTTTAAGAAGAGGCTGTGAGGCCCCAAATCTTTGAAAAAAGATGAAAGGTGGTCCAGTCCCACAGGGCATGCCAACAGCACTAAATATTCTGGTGGTTTTTTATCTTATCTTTTATTATTTTATCAGTTTATCATTTTATCAAGTGCGAGGGCATGCCAGTCACCTAGGTGACAAAAATGTTCGAGCTTCGAGACTAGAGTGGTCTGAAGCCCAGGGTGTGCTCCGTCTGACTAACTAGACAATTGTGGGTATCAGGTTAGGACTGAAGACCTGCCGTGCCATAAAGGTCATGGCATTAAATACATCCCCTCGGAGAGGAGAAAACATTTGATTAATCACCGAGATATGGGGTCCCATGGCCTGAAGATTGACTTTCAATAAAGAATGCAAGTGGGTTTGAGATTGTTAAAATCCCCTACATTAGGGCGTAAAGTGGTATTCAAAAATCATGTCGATCTCATATCGACCATTTCATGTTCGGATGAGAGTCCGGGTTAAGAGCGTCCCAAGTATACGTACAATACTGGGATGGATGTATGCCGCGGTACGACAAATTCTATATCTCAAGAAATGATGAAATATGGTTAGATCCTGGCCAAACGGTAAAAAATATCGTAGGATATTGGCCTGATGCCAAGTCAAGCCATGACCATGAGAAGGTGGCCGAGCTTATCTTGCGAGGGCAAATTAAATATTTCTCCACGTACGGGGTCAAAGGGGGAGAGCTCCCGGATAAATCACCACTAATTTTAAGGTCATTTCCTGTATTATATTATTTTCATGGCATTTATTTAATTATAGTGCTATTCATCTTTTCTTCTCTTTCTTCTTTTTCTTTTGTATTAGAACAATGCCTTACGACTGCCATTCATTTCATGTATCCTTTTTTATCATTTTCTGGGATCTTTTAGAATTGGCGTCCACTCGGTGGGTTCGAATTCTAGATTTTTTTGTTTATTTTAACCCATTTTTAAGGAATTGGTGGATGTTGAACATGCGCTTAATTAATTAGAGCCTTAAACATGGGCGGAGTTTCTTCTGTTAGATCAAGGAAATAGAGCCTGTTGAATAGGCATTTAATTAAATTAGCGCCTTAGGCCTGGGCGCAAATTATGAGCATTTTTTTCTTTCTTTCCTTTTCTTTGTTTCTTTTAACACGCTTTAGGGAAATGGCGCCTGCTGAGTAGGCATTTAATTTAATTAGTGCCCCGGGCATGGGCGCATATTCTTTTATTTGTTCATGGGATTAGCGCTTGTGTAAATAGGTGTTTAATTCAATTAGCGCCCTTGTCCTAGGCGCAGATTCCTTTATTATAATTTTTTTTCTTCCCTTCCCCCTTTTTTTATCAGAAGGATTAGCATCTGTTTGCACAGTCGTTAATTAATTGGTGACTATTTTCACGGTCGTTCATTTAGTGAATTAGCGGCACCTAGTACGGACGCCGTTTCTTTAAGCTTCACAAAACTGTGTTCTTTCTGTCTGTGAAGGGTGTGTCGACCCACCCTTAGGGTAGGTCGACCTACCTCTCATAGAAAGGGCAAACAGAAGCTCAGTTCTTGGGGTTTTCTTGATTCTTAACATGGATTATCACCTTTTGACTTGTTTCAATATCATTTAATCATTTCTTTGTGTATAATGGATTCATAAGAAAATGCATTGGTTACTTAAGGAGATTAATCATTTTCATAATGGCGTCCCCGGTACGAGGCGGAGTTTAAGACTCCCGCATGGTGAGGGTTTCTGCCCGGACACAATCCAAGCTTCTTCCACACACCATTTCATATACCCAAGGCGCCATGGAAGCATGTGATGAAGTATTCATTTTCATGCATATTATGCGTTAGTTCAGTTTCTTTGCATTCACTGGTTTGCTTCATAAAGTTCTTAAGCTTAGTCCAATTTGTCATTGTGTCATCATCTTCGTGGCAAAAATTCGGCAGCACCTCCCCTAGACCTGGAGCGTCGGGGGGTGTAAATAGGGGACGCACCTACGAAGAAACTCTGGTATGGCCCCCAAACAAATAGGGATACGCACAGAAGCGGCAACATCTCGTCACCTATTTTGGACTCAAAGATCTCGAGGGCTAGCCTACAAAGGATCCCGCTGACCCATGGGTCGCCACAAACTCGTTGCCGAGATGCGGACTTTGAGCTATCGCCGTATATGGCCTTTAATATCCACTCGTCGAAGGGAAGCCACCCGGGGTCCACGTTAAGAAGTAACGAGCCCTCGGGAGTCCATGAGTGATTAGGAACCTTACATCCGGAATCGGTGGAAGACAATTAGTTGTTTTTGGGATTGGATCCCATGTACGTCACCCCTTCGGAATCATGGACATAGACTCGGTCCAAACTCCGAAATGGGGTTTTGAGAAGAAAATCACGCTTATGGCGGAGCGGAGGAGACATATATTGGGCTTCCGATAGTTGGCAACCCGGGGCTACACTCATTGGGCGGAGTGAGCTCCGGGCCGGTGGCCATCGTGATAGAAACTAAATCGCCACACAAGTGGCTTGAAGAAATAAAAAAAAAGGGGTTCGTCATGTCTATTGTAGGAAGGGAAGTAGAACACAAAAAATGCGAATGTATCATATCTATACACACACACACACACACACACACACACACACACACACACACACACACACACACACAGATATAGATATATATATATATATATATATATATATATATGATGGGGACAGATGGATCCATACAGAGAGAAGCAAGAGGGGATCAGGGTAAAAACCTTGCATTTTATTTTCACTCGAACAAAAGAGCTACATCGGGGGCTACATGATTGTGGGGAAAGAAGAGGGAAAGAAAATACATCAAAATGAAGAACAAGGGGGGGTACTTCCTCTCCCTCACCTTCCTCTTCTCTCTCACTCGCACTCTGTCACGCCCCGACGCGGAATATCGGGACCGACAGTAGAAATATTAATAATAATATGTTGATTTCCAGACATGCTATGACCCGCGCTAGAGAATCTATAACATTCACCACAATACCAAGGACAGATAATGATTCTACCAATCTAATAATTATTAATTGAACCATAAAACAAGTTTACATTGTTTCCAACCAAGAACTTAAGAAAACCTTCAAAACACTCATCAGCTTGACACTATTACAATCACTGACTCTATTACAACTTCACTTGACAACACTCTAAACCACAATTAGACTCGAGACATCTATGAATAACTCCACACAGTCTTTTAACTGGCTCGCTCTAGGTCTTCACTCTTGCCCATCCCTCTCAGTTTGCGAGTCCTCACCTGAGCTACCTGAAAAGGGGGGAAACAACTGGGTGAGCGAACGCTTAATAGATAATAGCAGGTAAGTTTAAGTAATTAACCAATTTGCATTTATGTTGTAAAAGAAGGAAAAAGAAATGACAATATAAATAACAAAATAAGGACAGTAAGAGAACATGAACAAAGTATAACTGAAAATGGCCAATTAAGCATGAAATAACCAAGTCATGTAAATACGTGAAGGAATCGTGTAAAAAAATATGTCGTAGACATCACGCTAGTCATGCACTCGGTGCAATGCCTCACCATGTCATTACAACTCCCCAGGGCACTAGTACTTTTTGGGCGCTCCTAGGACCAGACCGGTCCCTTATGATGCGTTGACACTGATTTAATGGATCCAAGATCCCAAGTTATGTCTAGAAATTAATCCATTTAAATGGCCAAAAATTCAAGGTATATAACTTACCTCAAAAAATTCCAAGGGTAAGTTGAAGTAGACATCATGTCCAGAAAGTTCAAGATATCAAGAACCAACATGTCCCTGTATTCCAACACCAAGAAGCATAGAAATCATTTCTGGAAGATACACGGTCCATATTGGGCCGCTCAGAGGATGAACGGTCTCTAACTGAACCACTCTAGAAGGATTGGGCTGAAGAACAGCCTAACAGACGCCAAGGATGAACGGTCCATTATGGGCCGCTCCAATTACAGAACGGTCAAAAATGGACCTTTTAACAGATCTGGACGATCAACTTTGGGCCGTTCACGACAGGAAAGATTTGAAGTCCAAGATGAAAGTAAGCTGGCCGGATTGGGCCGCTCAGGAACTGAACGGTCCAAGAGTATCCTTTCAACAAACTAGACGGGCCTGTCCAGTCCGTTCAATAATGGGCTTTACAAGACACGATGAATCCACCCAAATGGGCTTCTGGGTTGCCATAGGTGGGGTGTCACTGAACCAGGGTCCAGCTCACTATCCATTGGTCAGCCTAGAGGCCTTTTGGGTCGACTATAACATGACTAGGTCGAAGAAGAACAAGGGCAATCGACCAACAAGAAATGGCATCCTGCTAGAGTTGCACGGTTCGTATTGGGTCGTCCTGTGATCACACGGTCCAAAACTGGCCGTGCGATGACTCAAACAGTCCAACATGGCTCGTGGCTAAAACCAAGGTAATCCAAGTGATTCAATCGGGTCAACAGGTGCAGGACTTGTGGTACAACCTGCCCGCCGTCCTAGTGGGAATCCAGGCTCGCGAGGACTTACGGAGGTCTCATAATGGAGGTCCTAGTTCGACGGAAGGAGTATCCGGTGGAGAGTCCCAACCATTACAAGAAATGAAGGCTAGAAAAACATCGTAAAACAAGTATATAGCGGTCGGTCAATTCTACCGGAGTGGAATGACTATCAAAACAACCTTAGTATCATTAGTTCATTTTCATTATAACATGTTTGAGACTAAACTCCATTGAAATGATGAACAAGGTCGTGATGAGCATAATCAAGCAAGGAAATTATTAATTCTAATCTCTCGTGTATTCCAACTTTCATGTAGGTTGCCAGCCTATCATTAACATTAATTAACTAAGATAATCATGCCAGAATCGGGAAAAAGGGTAACTCTACGATACGGAATGGTTCTGCCAGAACCGCCCAAGGGGCCTCCGCGGTCGCTCGATAGCCCGTTCGATCCCTACAGGCCAGGGCTAGACAGGGTCTGAGCGGTCTATCAAGGGGCCGTGGGGGTCACTGAACAGTTTAGATTTGGCCGTCCTGTTCATGAAGAATTTTAACGCAAGAGCAATTATGCGGTCAAAAACTGGCCGTCGATATCGACCACACGGTCTATCGAGGGGCCGTTCAGAACAGAGCGGTTCCTGTTGGACCGCGCTAAGGTCGCCCTGCCAGACTCCGGCGAGCTCGGCTAGGGTTAGCAAAAATGATCAAATACTCCTCATGTAAAGCATGAAAATTGGGCAACCACCCATCAATAGAATGAGGACAAGATTATGTACAAGATGACATAATCAATTTAACATTTAAGCCTGCTAATCCCTACATTAATCAAGGTTAAACAAAGGAAACCTTAGATTGACATGCTCTTACTAACTTGATTAATACGCACAGGATACTTAATCAAAATTTGGGGCTTTAGGTATCATTGGAACGAGGACTCAGAGACAAGTTCAACGGTATATAGCACTTAGGGTTTGGTCTGCTAGAACCTACCTAACGAAGGGAGAAGTGGGAAGAAGATCGTCGGTGGCGCACGAGACTCCTCTCCGATGATCGCCGGAATTTGCCCTCATCCGCACTCCTCGTTGGCCGCCATAGCATCCAATCTATTCTAGATCGACTAAGGTTTGTATTTATAGGGTTAATTGCTCTCTAGAGGGTTCTATGGGGCGGATAGAGTCCTTCCACCGCGGCCGTGCGTGAATCGCGCGAAACCAATCCGCCGCCGCCGTTCTCCTCCAAATACTCTCACTAGGGTTAGGGTTTCGTTGGAGAATCAGAGGGGAAACGATTAGCTAAACTAGGCCGTTCATTCGGGTCTGATTTGGGCTTAAATGATCAAGAATTGCGCTCAAATTTCGCAATTTAAGGTCCGGTTAGATTAAGTGTTTATTTGGGCCTTAAACTTGTAATTCGGCTCACTTAGGATTTTATTTTGGGCTGGCTGCAGAAGACAAGTTCGCTAAACTATTAGTCCTTTTCTTGAATATCATTTTTCAGGATTTTTATAAATTGGTCAAGTTTTTACTTACCGTATTTCCCGCAGAATTCCTAGTAAATTTTCTTATTATTTTTATTCAATTTAAATACCGGGATGCTACACCCTCCCCCACTTTAAGGAATTGAGTCCTCCAAATTCACTACACTTATCAAAAATGGGGAGTAGAATAACTAACCTTAGAATAAATCAAGGTATTGCTTCCGAATAACGCCCTTAGATTTTCAAGTAGCTTCTTCTGTTCCACGCTGACTCCACTGAACCTTGGCCATAGGTATAGATCGATTTCTGTGTTGCTGTTGCTTATGGTCCAAAATCTTGATGGGTCTTTCATCATAAGTCAAATCTTCTTTTAACTCTAAATCTGCATGTTGAATGATATGGGTAGGGTCATACACATACTTTCGCAGCATCGATACGTGAAAGATATTATGTACTCCTGATAACTGAGGTGGTAAAGCTAAACAGTATGCAACTTCCCCAACTCTTTCCAGAATCTCGAATGGACCAACATATCTTGGACTTAACTTGCCACGAATACCAAACCTTTGGATTCCTCTTGTTGGTGAAACTTTCAAGAACACATGCTCGCCGACTTGAAACTCTAAGGCTCTCCTCCTATTATCAGCATAACTCTTCTGTCTTGATTGTGCCACTTCCAAATGGTCTCTGATAATACGGATGTTCTTAGATGATTCTAAAATGAGATCTGGTCCCAACCATTGTTTCTCACCTACCTCATCCCAACATAATGGGAATCTACAGCTTCTTCCATACAGAGCTTCAAATGGGGCCATCTGGATACTGGACTGGTAACTGTTGTTGTAGGCGAACTCAATCAAAGCCAAATGTTCATGCCAACAACCTCCAAAACCAATCACACAAGCTCTTAGCATATCTTCCACAATCTGATTGGTTCTCTCAGTCTGTCCGTCTGTTTGTGGATGAAAGGCCATGGTGAAATTTAAACGAGTACCCAGGGATTCTTGCAGTCCTCTCGAGAAGTGTGAAGTGAACCTGGGGTCTCTATCAGACACAATACTGACTGGTATTCTATGAAGTCTTACAATTTCCTTCATATATAGAGTAGCCAAGACATCAACTATCCATTTAGATTTAATGGACAAGAAATGGGCAGACTTAGTCAATCTATCGACAATGACCTATATTGCATCAAATCCACTGCGAGTCCTAGACCCATGATAAAATCCATGCCAATGCTCTCCCACTTCCATTGAGGTATATCAAGTAGTTTTAACTTCCCTGTAGGTCTAAAGTGCTCAGATTTAACTTGCTGACACACTAAGCATCTGCTTACAAATTCGGTAACTTCCTTTTTCATATTGGGCCACCAAAAGGATCTTTTCATGTCTCGATACATCTTAGTACATCCAGGATGAATAGTATAATTGGACTTATGAGCTTCTTCTAAGATCTTACTCTTTACTTCAGTTACATTTGGCACACAGGTCCTTCCTCGAAATAATAATCTGTCATCATCAGCTACATGAAATCAGGTCTATTGCTCAAAATTTTCTTGATCTCTACCAATACCGGATCATTGTCTTGCAAGGACTGAATTTCCATTAATAACTCTAGACGAAGCTAAATCTGTGCAATCATAACCCGATCCTCGCCAACATTGATGTCTAAACTAGCCAGCTGTTCTAATAATCTCCACTCTTGTAACATGAGACTTGATAATTTTGCTATCGGTTTGTGGCTTAAAGCATCTGCCACCACATTGCCCTTTCCAGGATGGTACTCGATAGAAAAATCAAAATCCTTTAAGTATTCAAGCCATCTCCTCTGCCTCATATTAAGCTCCTTTTGAGAAAACAAGTACTTCAAACTCTTGTGATCTGAAAACACTGTGAATGTCTCTCCATACAAGTAGTGCTTCCAAATCTTCAAGGCGAACACTACAGCTGCAAGTTCCAAATCATGAATAGGATAATTCTCTTCATGTTTCCTTAACTGCCTAGAGGAATAAGCTATCACCTTCCCGTGCTGCATAAGCACACAACCTAGGCCAATACCTGAAGCATCCGTGTACATTACAAATCCTCATTGTCCAGAAGGTAAATATAAAACAGGGGCAGTAGTTAAACACTCCTTCAGAGTCTGGAAACTTCGCTCACAATATTCTGACCAATCAAATTGGTTCTCCTTGTGGGTTAATCTTGTTAAAGGTACCATAATTTTGGAGAAATCTTTAATAAACCTTCGGTAATAACCTGCCAGGTCTAGAAAACTTCTTACTTTTGTTACATTAGTAGGCCTATCCCAATTCTTTACTGCCTCTACTTTCAAAGTATCAACAGATATACCTTCCTTAGTGATAATATGACCCAGAAAAGATACTTCTTGTAACCAAAATTCACACTTACTAAAGTTGGCATATAACTGATGGTCTCTCAAAAATTGCAACGCCATCCTCAAGTCTTCGGCATGCTCCTCCTCACTCTTAGAGTATATCAAGATGTCATCAATAAACACCACGACCCATTGATCAAGATAAGACCGAACACGCTGTTCATTAAATGCATGAAAGCTGTAGGTACATTTGTTAGTCCAAAAGGCATTACTACAAATTTGAAATGCCCATACCTACTACGAAAGGCCATTTTAAAGATATCCTCAGCCTTGATTCGCAACTGATGGTATCCTGATCGAAGGTCGATCTTAGAAAAATATTGGCTCCTACTATTTGGTAAAACAACTCGTCAATCCTCAGCAATGGGTACTTATTCTTGATAGTAAGCTGGTTCAATTGCCGATAATCGATGCACAATCTCATTGAACCATCCTTCTTTCGAACGAACAACACTGGGCTCCCCACGGGGATTTACTTGGATGACAGAACCCCTTCTCAAGCAACTCCATCAATTGTCATTTCAATTTCCTCAGCTCCGCGGAAGACATACGATACAGAGCCTTTGAAATAGGAGACACGCCAGGGGTTAACTTAATAGAGAAGGCAACCTCCCTCTCAGGCGATAGTCCTGGCAATTCTTCAGGAAAGATGTCTTGAAATTCTTGAGCAACAGGTTTGTCCTTTATCTCAATCTTCCTCTCAGGGGTCACTGAAACAAAGGCTAGAAAAGCCTGACATCCCTTCCTCAACAACTTCTCAACTCGAAGAGCCGAAATAAGCGGCACAAACTTAGAGTGCCTAACCCCTACAAAAGAAAGCGTAGGATGTCCAGAAAAAGACACCGAGCTAGTGCTGTAATGATCATTGGCCTCATACTTAGCCAACCAATCAGCTCCCAGGATTACATCATAATCCTTCATATCCATACAAACTAAATCTGCTGGCATATTTTGCTCATTAATCATAACATTACTAGAAGGATAGAAATATTTGATTGCAGATCCGGAACCAATAGGGGTCGAAATTTCTAATGGAGAATTCATCAACACAGGTTTCACAGCTAATGACTTAGCAAATTTCTGAGAAACGAAAGAATGAGTTGCTCCGGTATCAAATAGAACAAATGCCGACTTTTCATGTATAATAAGTGTACCTTCAACGAGTCCACCCTCCTCGGTGGTTCCTGCATCATCTTCCTGTAGGGCTTGAAGCTTGCCCTGCTACTTCTGATTTCCTTGCGGCTTAGTCGGTGTAGCTTGATCTGGTAGGAGGGGACACTCCGAATACGATGGTCCCTACTTCCACAGCGCAGACAGGCGCCCAACTTGTGCCAGCACTCCTCCATCTTGTGACCTGGACGATCACAATACTTGCACAGGCCTTTGAATGGTACTATCGGCCCGGACTTCTTATCTTCATTCTTCGGCACCTTGCCCTTCCACGAACTAGACCCACCATTGGGTCTTTTATTGCCATTGCCGGGTTTAGAGTTCCCGGAACCAGTAGTTTGTTCCTTCTTGGAATTCTTTCCATGAATCCTCTCAGTCATCTTTAAGGTATCCTCCAGAACTTGAGCCTTCCTCACTGTTGACACCCGTTTTATGACCAATAAGTCGGGTCATCTCCTTATTCATTCTATGTGATGCTCCAAGTTATTCATTCCTTTGTTGAGTCTCCTTCATCAGTCTGAAGTTTATTTCATGGGTCTTCTCCTTGGTTGAGTATGGTTCCACGATTTCTCATTTGATGAAGCTTAGCAAGATCTTTATCGTTTTGATCCTCATTGTTTATAACGGTCTACACCTGGGGCGTTACATCCCTCTAACGCATTGCCCTGGACCGTTACATCTTGAAGAGTCCTACGACTTAAGGGCTTTATTCCAATCCTTATCTTTTGCCTATCCATTAAGTCTAACGGTCTGTCGTGCAGCCGTTACTTTTCTATAACGTGTCCACCCATGGCCGCTACTTTCATTCAAGAGTCCTATTGTTTTGATCTTCTTCCGTTGATCTTATCTCTTTTGAGATAAGGTTGATAGTGACGGTATCCCTCTAACGCGTTATTTGTCTGTGACGGTCTGTCGAACAGCCGTTACATCCAACAGAGAGTCCTGGCAGTTCAGGCCTTTTCTCTGCTACTCTGTGGTCGAGATAAGAGTTTGATCTTACGATTTCTCTTCCAAATCTGATCCTCAGAACCTTCTATTTGTTTCTATGGACTCTTGGTGATATTATCTTCTAGATTTTGCTAAGAGTTATCCTCTTTTCTTGCTGGATTATCCTCTGCTCGACCAGAGATTTTGAGGGCCTATAAATAGCACCCTTGACTTCATGGCCCGAGAGAGGAAGATCTGGAGTTTATGTCGAAGTGCTGCCGCATCCTGGAGCCACATCCAACCAAGGAGAACTGTTCCTCAAGTCCATCTGCTTCACGGTGAAGGGAGTATTCGTTTCATTGTGTTTGAGTTTCCATCGTTGTCACACTTGTGTTCTTCCTTCCTCCTTCTCAAAGCATTGTCCCTCTTCCTTATTCCACATTCTACATCTATTCTCATCATCTAAACATATTCCTATCTTTTAAAACGCCCAGAGGGGTTAAAAAACCAAAACTTTCCCGGTACTTCCCTTTCCTTTTGAATGATCTTAATTTCCTTAAGAATTGATACTACGCTTGTTTAAAGGGCTGATCTGGGTTTGTTTTCTTGTGTTTCACGTTCTTTCGCAGGTTTACAGGTTCATTAAACGAGGCCCAAGTCTTCTGGCCGGCTGGAGGATTTGGAGTTCAAAGAATTCATAAGCTATTTCTGCAGGTTGTCTGACGGTCATGAGAAGACGCGTCAGGTTCATATAACGGTTCATCGGGCGACCGTCACATTCCTGTGACGCACAGGGTCTGGACCGTTACATTCAAGGCTAATCTACAGATTTCACTGGTTTCTCTTTCCCGTGGGTGGGTGCTTCATCCACCTATTCCAAGGTATTTTCAAGTCTTTGACTTGTGTTTACTTTGGTGGCGATCAAGTTCTTTCCTTAGTATTGGGCATTGATTTCTCTCTCATATCTCTTCATATTCCTTTGCTTGTTCCACCCACGCGGTGTGTTTTATTTGCTTTTGCTCCACGCCCCGGCGTGTGTTTTTCTTTACTTTCTTTAGATTAGTTTGGTTGAGATAGCATGCCCATGCTAGAGCTTGTTCGGATTGCCTAGGTGCATGGTTCACATGTCCTTGGGTTGATTGAGATCATTGATTTTTGCTTATCATCTCTATCATACATCACAAACCCACAAAAAGAAGGAAGCAAATAAATCAACAGATAATTTTTTGGCGATCACGGTGGGACAACTTGTGCCAATCGTGCTTTTTGATCTCTGTTATACCTGCCATCGTTCCCTTGTCTGGTTTTCCCTGGATTTCCCTTCTATTTTCCTGCTATTTTTGGTTCTCTGGCTCATCTGACGGTCTTGGCTCCCTGCGTTATATTGATTCTGGCGGTCTGTTCTTTGACCGTTACATACTTCTGACGTGGGTCTCATAGACCGTTATATACTCCAGATAGGTACGCATCTCGAGGTGCATTTTCTTTCCGCAGTTTCTGCTGTGATATTCTTGCTTGGGTGCTATCTGACTTCCTCCTTGGTTGGTTTACATATCTACATCATTGTGTGCATAATTGTTTGCTAAATTCTAGATTAGAATTTGCATGCATCTCGGTGCACATAGGTTCATGCATATTATCATACATTAGATTACATTTTCCTACCTTGGTGTGCGGACCTCTCGTCTCCATATTCCTTGGGGCCGACTAGAAAATCACACCAGGGATCTCCATAAGTCCCTGCGAGCTGTGGATTCCCACACGGACGCCGGGCCGGTTGTACCTTTCCCACCCCGTGTCTAGGGTTGCATAAGTGAAGGAGTGATCACACTTAGAGTCAAATCAAGCTTTACACCCTCTCCTATCAGGAACCTATTGTTGAGAGCTCACATCAATCAATCCACTAAAGTTCCAAAGGAGAAATCATAAGAATCTTGAAGCATCATATTAAACAACTTGGTTGACTTGGAGTGTTTTCATCTCTTGTCACTTACATCTTTGTTAGAAATCATCTAAGTTTGGTTGCTCACTGTGTGGTTGTTTGTGTTGTTTGCATCTTGTCACGGTTGTTCGTTGCATGTGGAGTTGTTTTTCGTAAGTTGGAAGCACCTCCTAGGGTCAATTCCTTCTCCAAAGTCTACTCAAATCCACTTTTTGAATCCACCATGGCTTCGTTCAATCCTCCCCGTTCCCAAGAGGATTCCCTTCCTCAAGGACTTCTTGAAAACCCTGCTAGGGTTACCTCATTCCCTACTGGAGAGGGGACCGCCCCTCTTCCGTCCTCCACCCCCATGGAGGGTGGTCAGGCCACCTCTTCTATCTCTTCTCCTTCTGCGGGCTCCATTCTCCGAATGATGGCCCAATTGGATCCGGCCCAACTCCAAGCTGTCTATCAGGCCATGCAAGGATCCAATATCTCCCCTCCCACGATTATGCAGGGTCAACCTAATCCTTCCATCCAGCCCACTCCGATCGATCTTACTCCAGTCCAACCCCGGACCATCACTTTTGCTGGCATGGAGACGGGCCAATCTTCTGCTTCGGCCCAGCAATCTTTTGACAAAGGGAAGTCTGCCGTCCCTTCTTTCATTCAGTTGGATCATCATATGTCCAACCCTATGGTTCCACAAGTCCTCATGGGCCCCTCTGATTTCTTGAGCCCTCAGCCAGGGGTTGTCCAAGCCCACTCTAATCTGGGTCAGTCTCCGACCCAATATCCTTCTTATGGCCCCCCTGCTTTGGCCGTTTATCCTTCTGCTCCTTCTTATAGGCTCCCACCTTCTGCTGCGGTTCACCCTTCCGCTCCTCAACTTCAATCATCACCTCTCACTACCCCTGCTCCCTCTACAGAGCAGGAATTACTTGATAAATGGGCCACCATGCAACAGCAACTCGATTTCCTCCAGAAGCGGGTTGGCCCACAATCCTTGGCAGATGTTCCAGTTCCTAGCTTTCAAAACATCCGGTTCCCTCCGCAGTCCGAGCTCCCCAATTATCGCAAATATGATGGGAACATCAATCCCTTTATTCACGTAAGGGACTTCTTGTATGAATCGGCCCAATTCCAATATGATGATCGCCTCATGGCGTACTTATTCTGCCGATCATTGGACGGCGTTGCGTTGGAATGGTTCTACTCTCTGCCACTGGAAGACGCCGAAAGCTTCAAGGTAGTGAAAGATAAGTTTATCCAGCGGTTTCAAGACAGGGTCTGCCCGGAGTACTCATTTACAGATTTGGTGGCCGAAAAGATGAAACCAGATGAGGAGTTTTCTACTTATGCAGATAGATGGAGGAAAATGGCCGCTAGAGTGCCCGGCCATATCCCGGAGGAAGAGAAGGTCAAGTTACTTATTTCCAATGCTACTCCAACCTTCCGAAACATTCTGGCCATGAATGACATAGCCAACATGCACCAACTCTACAGCCGGGCGCGGTTCATCCAAACACAGTTCAAGGACTCCCCCATTCACTCGCTATTTGAAAACCAAAAGCCCAAGTACCACAAGAAACCTCAAGGGCCGGTCACCGAGGGGGTCCAAACAAACGAGCAAGTTCAAGCCGTTGCTTTCCCATTCCAAGCCGCACCTTTCTGCTTCCCTCAAAACCCCCGCACTCCACAGAATCCGCTCCCCAAAACTACCAGGCCACTCCGCAAAACCCTCCGCCCACCTTCGCCATTCCATAAAACACCTTCACCGCACCGTAACAACCACCACCACCTCCGCAATACCACAACGTCCCTCCAACCAACGGCTACAACAACAACCCTAACAACAAGCGCCCGACTCCTAAAAGAGCTCAGTACCCACCCTTGCCAGAAACACTCACAGACATCTTCTCAGCTCTTATGTCGGTGAATGCCATACATCTTCCTCTGGAACGGCCCAACTGGAACCCAGCCGTTGATCAGACGAAGTATTGTATGTTTCACAGGCAGTCGGGGCATACCATTGAAGGGTGTTTTCAATTTCGGGACCTAGTCTATGACCTCCACGAAGAGCAAAGAATTGATTGGGCCGAGATGCACAGGGCCATCACAGAAATCAAAGAAAAGAGAAGGCAGCCGCCGAGGCAGCAAGTGCAGCAGCAACAGGTACCGCAGCCACAGCAGCAGCCGCAGCAGCAACAACAACCGATTGAAGACCTGGGTATTCATCAAAACCTAATGCCAAACCATCCTCCTGCTCCACAGCCTCCGCCGCCGGCACCAGCTCAGGTCAATGTCGTCCAACCCCCGGCTCCCAACCCCGAGTGGTCCTTCGACGACGATAACTCCATGCCGCAGGTCATGGCCCTTCACCACAACTACCATAATCCTCCCGCTTCCCCCATCCTCATACCTACACACCAAACCCCTCCTCCACTCGTCCTCCCATTTACCCCTATTCTATCACACGCACCATCACCCGCGCCTCCGTCGCACTCACCATTGCTCACATTCGCTACCATTACCCCCTCCCCACTCGCGCTTGCACCCACTATCGCCATACCTCCATCTAACCCACCACTCATCACGCCTCCGTCCACTTTTATATCCCCACTTCCGCTCGCGCCCACTGCCACTAACCCCTTGCCTATTATCCTTTCCACCACACCCTCTTCCGCACCGCTCATCCATCCCACTGGGCCTACTAAATCACCTATCCTGAGCCCATCTGAGGCCGCGGCAGCTTATAATTTCACCCTACGGAGCGGGCGCATGTTCCACCGAAACAATCCTTCCACTTCCAATCCCCAGTCCTCCCAACCGGCGGCTGAACAAGAAGAGGCCGAGCCACTACCCGGGACCCAATATGATCTGTTACATCATTTGGATAGGGTGCCTGCCAAGATATCTGTATTGGAACTGATTAAGAGATCTACCCTTCACCAAGATGCATTAAGAGACTTTCTTCAAAAGGTGATGGTTAGTGAAGACATGGCAGTTGATAGCTTACCTACCGCACTGGCAACAATCTCCAAGGGGCCAGCCATTACTTTCTCTGAAACTGAGCTAGCACCACCAGAAGTTCGGCAAATGCCGCTGTGCATTACTATCATTCTAAACAAAGTTAGCATTGACGCGGCATTGGTTGACACAGGGGCATCTATCAACGTATGCCCGCTCAGCACTCTAAGGGCTTGCAATCTCTCAGAGGAACTTCTACGCCCAACTCCCACTACCATAGCTGCTTATGACAACTCTCGGCGGGCATGTCACGGGATTGTCACCATTCAAGCTGAGCTTGGGCCTCTTACGATGCCAATTGAGTTTTATGTGCTGGATATTGACCCTATGTTCAAGGCTATCTTGGGTCGTCCGTGGATCGATACCCTCAGCGCCGTACCCTCCACTGCACATCAATGCATTAAATTACCTTTCCAAGGGAGGGTCGTCAAAGTCAAAAGCTTATCCACGGTCCAATCAGTGAAGGCTATTTCAGAGAAAGTTCTTCCCACATTGTGGCCAAGCAGTCGGCATGTTATGTCAGTGCTAGATCTCGACTTTCCTTGGGCTTACGCACCTCGCAAGCTTGTCACTGCAGCAGTTGACATCAAGGTGAAGCCCCAGATCTGAGATTCCAAGGGCTGGGACATTATACTGAAGCTAGGCTACCAACCGGGGAGAGGCCTCGGTGCTCAATTGCAGGGAAGAACCAAGCCCATCCCCAAGGGCAGGAAAATGAACAGAAGAGGTCTCGGCTACCGAGAGACTGCATTGTCCATGATGGGTGATTCCGGGCCACTCACCTGGGACTACCGTCAACACTTTGTTCGAGGGCCTCTCCAACCCGACACATTAGCTTCGCAGCCAGCTCCACCAAGGGAAGATACAGTCTGTCTGATTGCCAGTCCACCCCCAGTGCTAAGGGGGCCAGTTGATGATGTGATTGACTATGGTCCAACCCTTCAGGGGCTATTTAATGAAGAAGACTACAAGAAACAACAAGAGGTTCGGCTTGTTCAGTGGAGGCCGAAGAAGCAGCCAGACCGGCATCTACAGGAGAAGGGGAGTTCACCGATTGTCTTTTCTTGGTCTCCCTCCCGCTTTCAATCTCTCCTCTAACAATGGGAGTTCTTACCCCGTCTTCCTCCTATCATGGTAAATCCATCCTTTATTGATCCACCTGAAATTCTATTCATTCCTTGTGCTTGCGGGCATTGCCCGCCCATTGATCTATCCACTCTATTCACTCCTCCTCCCCCCGACGCCCAACTCCACGAGATGTGGTTTTCTTCCTCCGATCCATTCTTTGATTGCATCTTCCCAGAGCTGTTCCCCATGCAACTTCCGCCTCCTCCATCTTGTTGTGTGGTCTCCACTGATCCCCAAAAAAAAACGTCAAATTTGAATCAGAAAATTCAGTGGAAGATTATGCTACGTTGTCTCCATCCTCCTCCCAGGGGCACGAGTCCCCTGCTCCTTCCCTTCTACTAGGTCTTCTTTCTCCTAGGTTAGGATTAGGGTCTATCGAGTCTAGGGAAGTAGAGTCAGGTAGGTCTAGAGAAGTAGGGTCTTGTTCTAGGTCGTCCAACCCTTCCTCCTCTGAGCCACGCTCGCTTGCGTGTCCTCCCAAATCCGTCCCTGATAGGTTCTTGCGAGATCTAGCTCAGCGTTGTCATGCTCTTTTAAAGTGTCCAGAATTTGTTGCTACGGCAATCATGATTGAAGATGAAAAGGAAATAGATGAGGTGTGGATCGACGATGGACTCGGTGTCTATGAAATCTTGGACGAGAAAGATCCGATCAACGAGGACAGCAACGTAGATGACACTGCCGATTTGTATGCACAAGGACTTAAGAAATTCGACGAGCCATCGTCGGCAGTGGATGAACCTACGAAGGAAATTAATTTGGGAACTGAAGAAGACCCAAGGCCCATCATTATTGCCGCTAACCTCCCTCTACAAGTAGAAGAGGATTTGATTAAGGTTCTGAGGGAGTATAGCGATTCCTTCGCCTGGTCTTATGAGGACATGCCAGGTCTTGACCCCTCTTTAGTGGAACATCGACTTGTGCTTAAACCAGGGGCAACACCTGTGAAACAACGGTCAAGAAGATTTCACCCCCACATGGCCTTGAGGATTAAGGAAGAGGTCGACAAATTATACAAGGTCAGATTCATTAGAGTTGTTCTATATCCTCAGTGGGTGGCAAACATAGTCCCTGTCATCAAGAAGGATGGAAAGGAGCGTATCTGCATTGATTTCAGGGATCTCAATAAAGCATGTCCCAAAGATGATTTCCCGCTGCCTCATATAGACGTCCTGGTCGATAGCACCGCCGGGTACAAATCTTTATCGTTCATGGATGGTTACTCAGGCTATAATCAGATACGTCTCGCTTCGGAAGATCAAGAGAAAATCTCCTTCACCACGCCCTGGGGTACGTATTGTTATGTGGTTATGCCGTTCGGTCTGAAGAATGCGGGTGCCACCTATCAAAGGGCGATGATGGCCATCTTCCATGACATGATGCATATCTATATGGAAGCTTACGTGGATGACATTCTGGTGAAGTCAAGGACCAAAGAAGAACACCCCTCTATTCTGGCTAAGGTGCTGCAAAGAGCCAGGGAGTACAAGCTTAAGATGAATCCAAAGAAGTGTGTATTCGGAGTCTCTTCGGGGAAGCTGTTATGTTTCATAGTGAGCAAACGGGGGATCCAGATTGATCCTAACAAAGCACAGGCCATCATGGACATGCCTCCGCCAAAGAACATCACGGAACTTCGAGGGTTGATCGGTCGATTACAATTCATTAGAAGATTCATATCCCAACATTCTCAAAGGTGCCGTCTGTTTTATGAATTGCTTAAAGCAGGGGTCAAGTTTGAATGGAATCAAGACTGTCAGAAGGCCTACGAGGACTTAAAGGAATATCTATCCAATCCCCCGGTTTTGCAACCTCCTATCCCTGGGAAACCCCTGATCCTATACATCTCGGTTATTGAGGACTCCCTAGGGGCGGTCTTAGCACAAGTAGACGATGAAGGGAAAGAGCGGGCTGCCTATTACCTCTCCCGGTTGTTTAACCTAGCTGAGTCCAGATACACCGCTATGGAAAAGACTTGTGCCACCTTAGTGTGGGTAGCTCATAAGCTTAAACATTACTTCCTTGCCACCCAGTTAGGTTGATCTCTAGAATGGACCCGATTCGCTATCTCTTAGAAAAATCTGTCCTTTCTAGTAGGTTAGCTCGCTGGCAGAGCTTCCTCTCCCAATTCGATATCACTTTTTTCGTTCAGAAGGCGGTCAAAGGGTACGCCATCGCTGAGCATCTTGCCCATCTTCCTATTCCTCACACCGATTATATTCAGAACGATTTCCCTGATGAGCATCTCTCTGCTATCTCTCATCATCCCTTCTGGTCTCTGCACTTCGATGGTGCACTTAATTCTCAAGGCCGAGGGATCGGCGCTGTTCTGCTCACTCCAGAGGGAGTGACTATCCCCTTTGCTTATCAACTCCGATTCCCTGCTACCAACAATATCACTGAGTACGAGGCTCTCCTGGCTGGATTGAAGCATGCCTATCTCCTAGGTGCGCGCTATTTGAATATCATAGGAGACTCTCAACTCGTCTTGCGGCAAGTTCTATCCACTTACCGCACTCGTGACCCCAAACTCAAGCCATATCAAGATCTGGTCACGCTCCTTGCTAGGCAATTCCGTAAGCTAATTTATATCCATACCCCCCGTTCTCAGAACATTCTACTGATGCCTTAGCTTCACTCGCGTCCTCCCTATCTTTTCCTCTCAGTCGGAGCACAGAGACTATCATCGTTTAGAGATTGGACGCACCCTCTCTTCAGGATCCTTGGTACATCAACTTTAGGAAAGCTGTAGAGGCGAGGGCTGAGAAGGAAGATCTAAAGGAAGTATCTTTAATGGAGCTAGAAGAGATTCTGGACGAAGAAGAATTGCCTTGGTATCACGAAATTGAGTTGTTTTGCAAAGAAGGGTCATTCCCAGAAGGGGCAAACGCCGAGCAACGTAAGTCAATAAGAAGAGCCGCCTCAAGGTATACCATTGTTGCAGGAGAACTATACAGGCGCGCTACTAATGGAATGCTCATGAGATGCTTGGATGATAATGAAGCTTGGAAGGTGGCTGAAGTAGCCCATTCTAGTGAGTGTGGAGGTCATGTCAATGGCCAGGCTCTAGCGAAGAAAATCCTTAGGCAGGGCTACTATTGGCCCACTCTAGAGGAAGATTGCTCCCTCTATGTCCAGAGGTGTCTTAAATGCCAACTCCACGCTGATAAAATCCATGCTCCAGCTTCGTCTCTCCATCCTCTTTCTGCTCCTTGGCCATTCTCTATGTGGGCTTTCGACGTTGTCGGCCCGCTCGGTGATCCTAATTCTCAGATCAAGCAGAAATCCTTTATCCTTACCGCCACTGAGTACTTCACCAAATGGGCCGAAGCCGAGGCGTACGTAGAGATCAAAGCTTCAACGGTGTGCCGCTTCATCATGAAGAATATCATTTCACGGTTCGGAGTGCCAAGCAGCATCATCACCGACAACGGACCCCAGTTCGTCTCTCAGGAGCTCAAGGACCTATGTAAGAAGTTCAATATTACATTGCATCATTCATCTCCATACTATCCTCAAGGTAACGGTCAAGCCGAAGCCACTAATAAAACCCTTCTTAAAATCATCAAGAAAACATGCGAATCTCATAAGTTTTTCGATTGGCCAGAACGATTAGTGGAAGCTCTGTGGGCTTACCGCACCTCCGTCCGTACCCCTACGGGACAAACTCCCTATACTCTTACCTACGGGATGGAGGCGGTGCTCCCATACGAGATCTTGATCCCTTCCCTTAGAGTGCAACTCGATAAGGAACTTAATCTCGATGAACGTGGAGAGGCGTTGCTCATCCAGTTGGAACTCTTAGATGAGAAGAGGATGAACGCAGCCGATCACGTATCCGTTTATCAAAAGAGAGTTTCGCGTTATTTTCAAAAGAAGGTAACTGAACGGAAATTTTAAAAAGGTGATATGGTTTTGAAAGGCAAATTCATTCGGTCTGCAGGTCCTAGGTCAAAATTACAACCTAACTGGGAAGGGCCGTTTGTTGTAAAAGAGGCTTATCCAGGGAATGCTTATCGCTTAGTGAACGCAGAAGGTGAGGAGCTCTCTCACGCTTGGAATGGGTTGTATCTTAAGCGTTTCTTTCCTTAGAGTCTAAATCCGTGCCACCCCGACAGCAAGATGTTCCTCCCTTTCGCTGTAAAAAGAGGTCCCGAGTGAGGCAATCACACACTACACGACGTCCCTGGTCAGGTTTTCCACTTTAAAAGACACCATTTCTCCTTGGCCATGCTTTGGGGGAAAGTCGAAGTCCCTGTTCGTTTATTCCTTTGGCTGAATCCAGGGGCAAGAGGTGAATAAGGAGGCGATGACCAATCTAGGCACCCTGACGAGAGGAGGTCTCAAATAGGGGCAGTCCGTTATGACCTGATGCCACAAGCAAAGAAACAAGGAAAAAAGAAAGCAAAGGACAAAATCAAAAGCATCATCTCAAAGGTCTATTGAATATGATTCCAAAGCTCCATAAAGGCAAGAAAAAGAATCTAGGCATGACAAGAGTGGCAGTACAGTTTCCCGCGGGACGAATGAGCCCGGTCGCACGCATGCCTAGAGTGGACTAAGGTTCGATGACGGACACAAAGCCCCGGCGCAACAGACCAATTTTCTAATGGGTTGTCTGGAGAGGAACCCAAGTCCTAAGAGCTTCTAGATCTGGCCTAAGCTTACCCCCCCGCATTCTAGTTTCCTTTTCAGGATTGAGACTAGTACCCCGGGTATGACCCTGGTAGAAACACCGTCATGAAAATCTGGGCCTTGGTCAGGGTTTGTCACCTCATTGCACGCCAACCTCGGGACTCACAACACGATACGGAGGGCTCACATTGCTAGGGGAAAGCACTGATTTTCAAAAATCCAAAAACAACATATATTTTAAAAATCCAAAAATAACATATTGTTGTGCCCCTTAGGCACAAGCATGTGCTATGTTGTTCTGATGATAGCAATGCTGTTTTGTTTTGATGATTGCAACACAATGAGTGCTTTGGATATTGTTTAGATAGTGTCATGAAATGTCCTTTATATGATGATGGCATGTTATGATGATGGCATGTTGATTTGAATGCATATCACTCATTATGTTCTGTGGAGAATGCATGAGATGTTTATAAGTGATATATTTCGTGAAGATTGCTTAGCTGAAGTGTGTACATTGCATTGCATTGGAAGTATGTACAACGGACTGCGTTAGGCAAAGTCTGTACATCACTGTAGCTGCATCGTCTCATGCAGCGTCTCATTCAAGCATGTACAGCCAGTGCATTACATTAAGTCTATACATTTGCACTGTAGATGCACGCACTCAAAGTCCATAAGTCTATACACTGCACTGTTCATGCACAGTGTCTATGTCTCATGCATCGTCTATGCAATGACCATACATTGCGTTTAAAGTCTGTACATCGGTCCGTCTCTGCTAGCGTCTAAGGCTTTGAGCAAAGTCTATACAGACCCCATCGTCTCATTCATCGTCTCACTTGAAGTTCAAGTCTGTACAGCCGTTTGCATTAGATCTCAAGTCCATACATTGGTCGGTGGTAAGTCTGTACACTGGACTTGTATTCACAACGTTCATTCAGCAAAGTCTGTACATTGAAGTCACGCTTCACAAAGTCTGTACAGACTTTCTCATTTGCACAATGCATTTCATTTATAAAGTCTGTACACTGTCCATGTTTCATGTAGCGTCAACTCAGTGTGTCTTGTAGCGTCAACTCAGCAAGTGTGTACATTGCTTGGTTAAGTCTATACACTGCTTCATATGCAGTGAAGTCTGCACATTGCTGAATGCTCTTCAAGTGTGTACATTGCTTGGTTAAGTCTATACGCTGCTTCATATGCAGTGAAGTCTGCACATTGCTGAATGCTCTTCAAAGTCTGCACACTGGTAAAGTCTATACAGACTGTGTTTGCCCAAGTATGTACATCGTTCATTCGTCTTGGCAAGTCTATACATCGTGAAGTCCATACACTGCACTCGAGTTCACAGTGTCTTCATGAAGTCTATACAACGCACTTTACATTACAAGTCTATACATCATGATCGTCTTTACAAGTCTATACAGAGCTCTTCACTTAACCTGATATTCCGATACTCTGTCTGACAGGTGCTCTGCTCGTGGAGGCTAATGAAGGGCACGTGATCCGAGGCTGGAAGGGCAGAGAGGATCGTGACACGTGTGTTGAAGCTGGCTGAGAGACTGACACGTGGTCCAAGGTTTTTGGGCGGGAGATGTGGAGAGCACACGCCCTAGCTGCTGCTGCTGCCGCTATATATATGAGTATTCGTCTTCAGATGAAGAGTGATCGAAGTGGAGAAAGAAAAAGCAGAAGTGCAGAGACTTCGATCCAGCAGAAGAAGAAAGAAGAGAGAAGAGAAGAGAAAGAGAAGAAGAGCAGAAGATAAAGAGGAGAAAGAGAGAGATAGAGAGCTCGAGTTGAGAAAGAGAGAGAGGTTGAGGTTGTCTGGCTTTTGGATCAAATCCAAGCCAGAACTGCTCCTTCGAGAGCTATATCTGTGCTTCATTATTTCAGCTTTCCGTTGCTGTTTTGTCTATCTTTTGTTTTATCTTTTATCATTTCTTCAAGTTGTTAGTCAGCGGATGCAGTGGAGGTATCCACTGGACAGGTAAAGCTGTAATCCTCAGCTGGCGAGACTTGGTCTCGGACGGGTTAAGCTGTAATCCCCAGCGGGTTCAAGCTGTGAGTCAGCGATGGCTAAGCTGTATTGTCCAGCGGAAGCAAGCTGTGATGCTCAGCGGATGGCAAGCTGTGAGGCCCAACTGATGTATGGCAAGCTGTGATGCCCAGTTGTCCATGCTGTGAGTCAGCAGGAAGCCACACTCGGGTTGAGTGTGGGGTGGATGTAGGTCTGCTGGACCGAACCACCTAAAAACCTCTGTGCAGTGGTTTGATGTTTCTATATGTTTTTGCTTCCGCTAGATGTTTGCATAGGGGCGCTCCATCTGTTTGCTTACAGGTTGAATAGAAGATTTAATTACCATTCAGATTATCTAATCTGTCTTGTTAGCATTCTAGTTGTTAATTGGGCGAAATTTTTATAGGCTATATTCATTCACCCCCACTCTGAATACTACACCGAACCCAACACTTGGTATCAGAGCGGGTTGTTGTGCATAGGATCTAACAATCCGCAGCAGTTCCTGCTAGTTTTGGTGCACATCAGAGTGGGCTTCTTCTGCTCGTTGATTTGTTTCACTATCTTACCGATTTACTTTGATCATCTAGTTTAGTGCATTTCTGTTTGGTGCATTTCATAGTGTGCTTTTTGTGTTAGTTATTTTGTTTCTCCGACTTAGTGCCTTGCCTTGCTCATTTGGTCTAGGTCCTTCAGTTTTTCTGTGCTTTCAGATTGTTTGCAATGGAACCAATCGTGCTGAAGGATAGCTCCATCAAAGCAAACAGATCCAGCCACAGTGGATCATTAAGTGAGAAAAGCAGCCTCTCGCGGTCTGAAATTGATGGAGACATTGAAAGGGTGACCAGTGAATTCAGGAAATTTCTGAGAGAAAGGGAAGGAAAGCTTGGTGAAGGCAGAAAGCAAACAAGGTATAATTCTAATCCTGCTAAGAATATTGACGTTAACATCTGCTACAAATGTAGGAAGGCTGGCCACACGAAGGTTGACTGTCCAGAATTCTCAAAACTCAAAGGGAACACCGAAGACAGTGATAAAGAAGGAGGAAAGTCAATATGCTTAATGGCCAATCGGGGAAATGATGATGAGGAAACCTCATCTCAGGTAAGTTCTGAATCAGATGGATACTCTTTCGATGAATTGATAGAGATGTATGAAAATTTGTTAGAAGTATCCAAGAAATTGAAATCTGAGAATAAAAGGTTGAAAAAGAAATGTGATAGAATAAATCTGAAAGATTCCTGTGAAAAATG
Organism: Amorphophallus konjac; assembly: GCA_022559845.1. Classification (NCBI taxonomy): domain Eukaryota; kingdom Viridiplantae; phylum Streptophyta; class Magnoliopsida; order Alismatales; family Araceae; genus Amorphophallus; species Amorphophallus konjac. Next base: position 29,932,164 of record CM040129.1, read on the forward strand.
TCCAAATATGAAAAAGTCTTATGATGCATGCATGCTAGATGTTCAGAATCTTAAAAAATAAAATGATTCTCTAAAAATTGAAAAACAAACATGCTTGGATAAAATGTCAGAAATAGAGAATCAGCTGAATGATAAGAAAAATGAACATCTAAAAGGCATGTAAGAACTGACTCAAGTTAATTCTGAATTGGATAAACTGAAACTTGAGAATGAGGAATTTCAAAAGAAAATTGAAAATCTTATGGGTAGAATAAATGAAATCAATGGGAAGGCTTCACATTCTTCTTCTGCTAAATTAAACTGTGATATGTGCTCAACTCTAAGAGAACGAAATGAGGATCTTTATAGTGAGAATGAATGGCTGAACAAACAAATAGTCTCACTTAAAGAGGATCACAAAAACTTGGTTGCTGAGAAAATTAATGTGGAAGGAAGAGAAGAGGAACTAATTGAAATATTGGAGCAAATGTCTGGAAGAGAGAGATGTGCTAATAATGAAATTCAGGATAAAAATCTTGAGGAAGAAAACATTGAATTAAAAGCTGAAGTTGAAAAATTGAAATGGTTAAATACTGACTTATCTGAAAGACTTCTCACCATAGAAAAAGGAAAAGGTGTCCATGATGAAGAATCACAAACTTTGATCAATCTGGAACAAGAAGTTGAGAAGTATAAAATTGTAAATAAAGTCTTAAGTGAATGTGTAAATTACAGTGAACAGGAGATAGCCAGTTATGAGCTTCACATTGCTAGCTTAGAAGATAAAATTCATAATCTGGAAACTTTAGCAATTGAGTCTGCTAAGAGTGAAGAAGAAATGAAAGATGTTATGAAAAGTGAGAATAAGAACCCTAAAAGGGGGATAAGCTGTAATTCTGATGTCAAGAAAATCACTAGAAACCAGCTATACACTACCTTTGTGCATAGTTCTGATGTAGCTGGTACCTCAAGTCAATCCCCAAAATAAAATAAGAATGAGAAATCATCTTCAAAATATGTCTTTCAGTTCAAAGCTCAGAAAATTGAAAAGCAAACAAAATCTGTTGAGAATAATCAGAAATTGAAAAGAAAGAGTCAAACAAAGAAGGCTAAGAATATTTCTGGTTATACTCTGAAATTTGTTAGCTCTGCTGAATGTAATGGGTCAATGCAAAATGCTTATGCTTCATGTACTCATTCACATGCATCTAGTCAATCTGTTAGTAATCATGTCATCAGGAAATCACAAGTGTCATGTCACTATTGTGGCAAGATAGGACATGTAATGGATGACTGCAGATTGTTGATTGAAGATGAGCATGCTAGTGAAGCAATGCATTCTAGGAATTCATTCGACAGAAACCATGCCATTAAGAAATCTGTTGCATATTGTTACTACTATGGTAGGCGTGGTCATCTAATGAATGCATGCTTTAAAATGAAAGAAGACAATAATGTGAACTCTAGATTTTTCACACATGCTCATGGCCCATATAGATATGAATCTACTTCAGGCCAGCATATTATTTGTTTCACTTGCAAAAAGCCTAGGCATAAGGCAAATGAATGCTGGTCAGGATATCATTGGGGGGACAACAACTCGAGAAGTAAGCACCTGAGGTGCTATGAGTGTGGGAAGCATGGCCATACAGTCAAGAACTGTTGGCATGCTCAGGTAAGTCATGTTAATAACAAAGCCTTTAAATTCTCTGCAAAACGACCTGTGAATTTTTCATGCTTTAACTATGGTAAAACAGGTCACAAATCTGCTGAATGTTGGGTGAAGAAGAATAAGAAACAGAATGTCCATGTAAACAACAGAACAACTCATGCTCAATCTCATAGGTCTCATGCTACTTTTGATAAGCATCATAGGACCAGAAAATCTGTTGGTTCATGTCATTATTGTGAAAATTGTGGACATTCATTGTCTGATTGTTGTCTAATGGAATTTGATGATAATGCTGCAAAAAGGGTGTTTAGAACACCTATCCTGGTAAATGCAGGACCCAAGGCTGCTTGGGTCCCTACAGGATCAAATTGATTGACATGCTGCAGGTGTGCCTTGGAAGCTGATGAATAAAGGGGTTTATGATCCAAGGCACTCAACAGAAAACCCCAGGATTCTATATTTCAGGTCAGTTCTAAACTTTGCTTTAAATTCATTAACTGAAATTGTTGAACTGTCTGCTTGATTTATGATGATCTCTTCATGTCTAGCTGATCAGTCTGCATTCCAGACTCAGCTATCGAATTCAATTCTACATATCTGATGCTCTTCTCTTGCTATATGTTGAACTGAATTTGAATGCTTCTTTAGTGTATACAGTTGATGCACTATATATACTTTGTGTAAATGCATGTATTTTGTGTCAGTGCAATGCATGCTTGTTGTTGAATGCATACTTGGACTGAGTGTGAATGGTTCATTTAGTGTACACAGTTAATGCATGTGTCTTATGTCTGCATACATCATTTACATGACTGTCATTGATGCTGTTCAATGCATGTAGGACTGCTTTATGTTGCATTGTCCTTGTTAACCCTAGTATATCATATGGTTAGTTACTAAAAGGCAGGGAAATCTACCCGGAGGTTCCTACCATGTGTGAGATGGTCTTTGAGACCAGGTTCTCCGCCTAGTACCATGGGTCCTGTCTTCATGTAGATCAGTGTACTGCCATCATATTTTTGAAAAATCTGAAAAATGATAAAAATGTTCATTACTTGGATGCATAAACCTGAATTGATTGCATACTTGTCTCATGTATCCTTGGTGCATAGTCTGCATGTAGAACAGTGTGTTGCATAGCATAATCCTTGCATCATGGTGTCAGGGGGAGCTGTGAGTTTAGTTCAATTCTTGAATCCTATTTACTCCTCATTGTCCCCATTCAATTGATTCATATCTTTTGACATCAAATGCCATTGGACCATATTGCCAATTGCTATCTTTTCCCCATCTTTTTCACTGAACAACAGTAATTATTTCTGGTTTAGTATATTGAGCTGTGATTAATGTAATTGTTCACTTATAAGAATCACTCTTACAAATTGAAAGGAACTAAAGGTTTAACCTTTATAAATTGGAGAGTTAAGTGTCTGCATCTCAGAATTTGAGATAAAAGAAAACTTTTATAGCTCTTAATCTTTGTCTCATGGCTAAAATAGAAAAAGTTTTTTGTAAAGCCTAAATGTGTTGGACTGGAAATGTCTAGAACAGGTGAATAAGAGTATGTAATGATTTTTAAACAATCACTCTAAAAGAATTAAGGGCGGCAATAAATAAGATCATAAATGTAAAAGAACTGAACATAGTGACAGAGCAATGGCTGATTGCACTGAGAAACTGTGAACTCATCCAAAGAAGCAGGAGAATTCACATGTCATGAGGTGCTTTAGACTATCTCTGCTCATAGGGTCAAATCTATAGGGGGAGTCCTCACCAAGTAACTGAGGGTACTAGCCTCTAATCAAGGTGTACCCTTAATGTCAAAAGTAAAGACTATTCCTTGTAGGTCTTGATCTGAAGTAGATCTTGTAGTTTATGCCTAGTAACTGGGAGTACCTGCCTCTAATCAAGGTGTACACCTAATGTCAACATCATAAATGTCACAGGTCTATTCACTTAGTTCAGGTTCAGAAAAATTAAAAAAAAATTGAAAAATAAACTGCTGTAACCCTTTGAAATTAAAAGTCAATGAGTGAAAATTGTTTTTCTCAATACATATTCAAGTTGCCTTTCCTGAAATTCCATGTTTAATCACAAAAGGGTATTATTTCTGACTTATCTATTAACACCATGTGGCTTAGATTCATTGCTATAAATGGAATCTAAAACTCTTTTTCAGGGGTCGGGTGTTTTACTCTAGATTTATCACTGTTAAACCTGAATTTTTGAAAATTGTATGTTGATGATTCTTATACTTTAACTATTGTTTATAATCAGGCTTATTCTCTGAACCAATGATTTAGCTATTGTCTAGTGACCCTCCTACCTTCTCTACCTTTGAATTATCTGTTCATATTCCTTCTCAAAGGGGGAGCTATTATTTAAGGGGAGAAATAATTCAGGGGGAGTCTTACATTCAGGGGGAGAATGTTCATAAGGGAAATTTGCATGCATAATGCACTTTGCACTCATGTTCATACTGTTTTTTTCTCTTTTTGATTATGTCAAAGGGGGAGAAAATTTTGTGTGTGACTCTATGTCACATTGTGTTGCCATCATCAAAAAGGGGGAGAATGTTGTGCCCCTTAGGCACAAGCATGTGCTATGTTGTTTTGATGATAGCAATGCTGTTTTATTTTGATCATTGCAACACAATGAGTGCTTTGGATATTGTTTAGACAGTGTCATGAAATGTCCTTTATATGATGATGGCATGTTATGATGATAGCATGTTGATTTGAATGCATATCACTCATTATGTTCTGTGGAGAATGCATGAGATGTTTATAACTGATATATTTTGTGAAGATTCCTTAGCTGAAGTGTGTACATTGCATTGCATTGGAAGTATGTACAACGGACTGTGTTAGGCAAAGTCTGTACATCACTGTAGCTGCATCGTCTCATGTAGCGTCTCATTCAAGCATGTACAGCCAGTGCATTACATTAAGTCTATACATTTGCACTGTAGATGCACGCACTCAAAGTCCATAAGTCTATACACTGCACTGTTCATGCACAGTGTCTGTGTCTCATGCATCGTCTATGCAATGACCATACATTGCGTTTAAAGTCTGTACATCGGTCCGTCTCTGCTAGCATCTAAGGCTTTGAGCAAAGTCTATACAGACCCCATCGTCTCATTCATCGTCTCACTTGAAGTTCAAGTCTGTACAGCCGTTTGCATTAGATCTTAAGTCCATACATTGGTCGGTGGTAAGTCTGTACACTGGACTCGTATTCACAACGTTCATTCAGCAAAGTCTGTACATTGAAGTCACGCTTCACAAAGTCTGTACAGACTTTCTCATTTGCACAATGCATTTCATTTATAAAGTCTGTACACTGTCCATGTTTCATGTAGCGTCAACTCAGTGTGTCTTGTAGCGTCAACTCAGCAAGTGTGTACATTGCTTGGTTAAGTCTATACGCTGCTTCATATGCAATGAAGTCTGCACATTGCTGAATGCTCTTCAAGTGTGTACATTGCTTGGTTAAGTCTATACGCTGCTTCATATGCAGTGAAGTCTGCACATTGCTGAATGCTCTTCAAAGTCTGCACACTGGTAACGTCTATACAGACTGTGTTTGCCCAAGTATGTACATCGTTCATTCGTCTTGGCAAGTCTGTACATCGTGAAGTCCATACACTGCACTCGAGTTCACAGTGTCTTCATGAAGTCTATACAACGCACTTTACATTACAAGTCTATACATCATGATCATCTTTACAAGTCTATACAGAGCTCTTCACTTAACCTGATATTCTGATACTCTGTCTGACAGGTGCTCTGCTCGTGGAGGCTAATGAAGGGCACGTGATCCGAGGCTGGAAGGGCAGACAGGATCGTGACACGTGTGCTGAAGCTGGCTGAGAGACTGACACGTGGTCCAAGGTTTTTGGGCGGGAGATGTGGAGAGCACACGCCCTAGCTGCTGCTGCTGCTATATATATATGAGTATTCGTCTTCAGATGAAGAGTGATCGAAGTGGAGAAAGAAAAAGCAGAAGTGCAGAGACTTCGATCCAGCAGAAGAAGAAAGAAGAGAGAAGAGAAGAGAAAGAGAAGAAGAGCAGAAGATAAAGAGGAGAATGAGAGAGATAGAGAGCTCGAGTTGAGAAAGAGAGAGAGGTTGAGGTTGTCTGGCTTTTGGATCAAATCCAAGCCAGAACTGCTCCTTCGAGAGCTATATTTGTGCTTCATTATTTCAGCTTTCCGTTGCTATTTTATCTATCTTTTGTTTTATCTTTTATCATTTCTTCAAGCTGTTAGTCAGCGGATGCAGTGGAGGTCTCCACTGGACAGGTAAAGCTGTAATCCTCAGCTGGCGAGACTTGGTCTCGGACGGGTTAAGCTGTAATCCCCAGCGGGTTCAAGCTGTGAGTCAGCGATGGCTAAGCTGTATTGCCCAGCGGAAGCAAGCTGTGATGCTCAGCGGATGGCAAGCTGTGAGGCCCAGCTGATGTATGGCAAGCTATGATGCCCAGCTGTTCAAGCTGTGAGTCAGTAGGAAGCCACACTCGGGTTGAGTGTGGGGTGGATGTAGGTCTGCTGGACCGAACCACCTAAAAACCTCTGTGCAGTGGTTTGATGTTTCTATATATTTTTGCTTCCGCTAGATGTTTGCATAGGGGCGCTCCATCTGTTTGCTTACAGGTTGAACAGAAGATTTAATTAGCATTCAGATTATCTAATCTGTCTTGTTAGCATTCTAGTTGTTAATTGGGCAAAATTTTTATAGGCTATATTCATTCACCCCCCCTCTGAATATTGCACCGAACCCAACACATATATTTCAAAATCCAAAAATAACATATATTTCAAAAATCCAAAAACAACATATATTTCAAAATCCAAAAATAACATATATTTTCAAAATTCAAAAACAACATATATTTTCAAAATCCAAAAAAACAACATATATTTTCAAAATCCAAAAAATCACATATATTTCAAAATCCAAAAAACATCATATATTTCAAAATCCAAAAACAACACATATTTAAAACACCAAAAACATCAAAAATCCAAAATCAAACAAAAAAATCACATATTTCAAAACCCAAAAACATCAACTATTTTCCAAGATTTCACAAATATTCAAATATATTTTCCAAAATCCAAAAAAATACAATCATATGCATCGCATGCATCACATTATTTCTATTATGTTTCCCGCCTATTTAATAAGGCTCCACCCCTTGACCAAATATCAAGAAACGGTCGTTATCTAACTTGCTTCAAGGCAAGGGGTTGAGTCTAAGAACAGATCTAACTTGTTCCATGTTTAAGTGTGTGCAGAATGCAGGATCAAGACCAAAGCTTAAATCTCACAACTAAGCAGGTTCAAGACTGTGACGCGCCAGGTACAGGCCGTCAAACTCATCTCACGGTCCATGCTAGACCGTTACATCTCTTCAGGCCTTCGCTTTGATTCTCTCAGCAGCTCTCTCTCTAACGGCCTGGGACGCGACCATTATTCTTCCTAACGGTCTGTCGTTGGACCGTTACTTCCTCCAAAAACCCAAACCCTCAGGTCTTTCACCCCGACGGCCTATCTCCTACCCGTTATATCCTTCTAACGGCCCTTCTCAGATCTGTTACACTCTCCAGAGGCTTTGTTTTCCAGGCCGTTCTAAGCCAAGTCAAGCCACAACTCATGCTCATTCAATTAAGGCAATCCCATCTCATTCAATTAAACTTAATGAAACAAAAGATTAATAAGATTCCAACTCTGATTGTCAAATACATCTTTCATAAAAGCAAAATCAAGCTACATTCAATTTCTTATCCGAAAGAGGGCGGATCTTCCTCAACTCTTTGAGGTATCCACGGAGCGCTTCGTCATTCTCTTCCACTACCTCTTGCCATGGGTGCACCTTGCTGATCTCCCACATGGTCAGCGCGTTCCGGACTGTTCTTTCATCTTCCTCGGTCCCCATCTTCCTAGGTAGAATGGGAGGGTAGTGTGATAGTGTAGGAGCTTCAATCCAAGGTAGTCCGATCTGAAGATGGCACCGATGCGGGTTGTAGATCGCCATGGTAGTATTTCCCACTAGCTGGAGGTCCAGGCCTTGACGCCGCGATATTCTGAGAAGAGTGCTTCGGAGGATTCTTGGTCTTATGATGAATTTCTCAATTGGCAAGGTGTTGAAGAAGAGGCGCCATTCATCCCGAGTTATCTTGTCCGCCGTCATGCATTCAACCTGTGAAGAAAATCCGAATACCCCTCCAATGAAGAAGAGAGGGTGGCTCCCGAAGATACGGCTAGAAGAAGTAATATCCTCATTTGGTTGGAATTTGATTCTCACTCCCATCCAACACTCAAGGAGTATCATGGAGCCGAACAGAGGTCCTCCTAGGCAAGCCGAGCTTAGTCCTTCATAGAGGTATGAAAGGATCGCTTGAGAGATGGACATTCCCCACCACAACCCACTAATAATGCTGAGATTTTGGGCATCTAAGAGGTGGTCGGTTGTAGTGAAAAGGAAAACTCCGCATAAGCAAACCGCCACCACCTTGGCTATTGCTTCGTGCCTCTCCCACTTGTTCTTGCAATGAGAGACTATCCATTGTGCCAAGGGTATCAAGTGAATGTGGTGTGGGCTGATCATGGTCCTCACGTCCTTTGAATTATGGATGAAATCACTCAAGATCAAGGACGGGTTAATAGGCTCAACCGTGTAGCAAACTAGGTCTTCATCTCCCGCCTTAGTCTTAGGAAGGGCTAGGTAGGTTTCTACCTCCTCTAATAGGACTGTTGCTTCAAAGGAAGGGAAGATGAAGGTATGTGTTTTTGGATGCCACAATTCTATGAGGGCTGAAATACTAGGCCAATCTAATGACAATTTCTGGAAATTCTTGCCTAAAACCAAGAAAGGTTGAAGGTGCCATGCTTTAAGAATTGATGTAACCTCTAAAGGGAGTGCCTTTACCATGGGAGCCACCCACTTCAGATTAGAATAGCATCTTGGACCAGGAAGAGGCTTGAACAGAAGAAGAAAAGAAGAAGAACATTTGAAAGAGATGAAGTGCAGGGAATTTCTGAACTTGGTTAGGTCATGGAAGCTTACCACTCTTTGAGCATTGGAGCTTAGGTGCTTGGAGAATGAGGTCAGCCTTTGTAGCTCTCCATACTCCTTTCTTGCAGCTTTGGGTCCGATATAGATCTTCTCCTCCATAGCCATCACCTCGAAGCTTCTCTTCATCTTGTTTCCTTCCCGTTAGGAGAGGTTTTTCAGCCCTTCTAGCAGAGAAATTCAGAAAGATACGATTTTGGCTAAGTTTCCAAGTTTTAAAAGTCTTAATTTTGGCTTTAAAGAGATAAGATTCGGATTGGAAGGCTTTATCTTAAGTTTGGGAGAAGTCTAGAACGGATTGGAGGCTTCTTATCTCGGATTTTGCCCCTTGCGGCTCAATCCGTCTCGGAGTACAATTCATGCTCAACGGTCTATCGTCGGACCGTCACTTTCCTCTGACGCGCCAGCTCTGGGCCGTCACATTTCCTATGGGTTTAATTTGGTCCAACCTTGTTCTGTCAAGCTTAACGGTCTAGCATCAGACCGTTATATTCTTATGACGCGTTCTCTCTGAGCCGTTACATTCTCTGCTGATCAGTTTTGGCTTCTTCTTGGTCAATCATTCTCAACGGTCTTGCTCATGACCGTTATCTATCTCCGACGCACTGCGCTTGAACCGTCACATTTCCTGCACATTTTGTTAAGTCTATACATCCCATTCATCATCCCAGTCTGTACAGCATTTTGAAGTTTGAACATCATTGATGAAGTCTATACATCATTTTGAAGCCTGTACAGCATTTTGAAGTCTGCACATTCATTCTTCATGTTGAAGTCTACACATCATGTTGAAGTCTACACATCATTGTTGAAGTCTATACAGCATGTTGAAGTCTATACATCGTTTTCAAGTCTATACAACGTTTTGAAGTCTGAACATCATTTTGAAGTCTACACATCATGTTAAAGTCCATACATTCTCCAAGTCTATACATTCCACAGCCTCAAGTCCATACATTCTCCAAGTCTGTACATTCTTGATCCAAAGTCCATACCTTCTCCAAGTCTGTACATTCTTGATCCAAGTCCATACATTGCCCAGGTGTGCACAACCCCAAGTTTGTACATTCCTCGTCCGAAGTCCATACGTTCTTCAAGTCTGAGCACCCTTTGCTAAAAAGAAGTCTATACCTCGTTTGGTCGTCTGCACTCGAAGTCTATACATCACTTTGGCAAGGTCTATACACTCATGAGTATAGTCAGTGCGTTCATAGTTCAATCCTGCTCTGCCATCTCTAACGGTCTAGCATTTGGCCGTTACTTATATATGACGCACCAGCTCTGAGCCGTTACTCTTCCTGCTGCTCAGTTCTGCAAAATTGGGCTCTGTCCTCTCTGACGGCCTCCGTCTCATGCGTTACTTAATCCTGACGATCTTGACTTAGACCGTTACATTGTCTGCTGCTGTGATTCGAGCTATTCCTATCTGCCTCTGTTTAGACCTGGCGGTCTTACATGCTTTTCATTCCGTTCATCCTGACCATCCACACATTATCTCATCCACATCATGCACATTTCATCTCCACGCAATCATCCATTCCTTCACATGCGTTCATTCCCATCAAACCATATGCATTTCCTGCAATCACGCATTCTCACATTCATTCCTGCCTTCATTCATGCTCATCTGTTTGCATTCAGTCACACATCCATTCATTCTCATAAAAAGGGAAAAAACAAACAAAAGACCAAAAGAAAGTTTATTTTATTTATTCCATTTCCATATAAGTCATGTACAAGTAATAACAAAAAAAAAAGTGCATCACTCGGCCGGCTTGTCCGCCGGGCCACCATCATCATCTCCGCCCTCGGGTCTCCGCGCGGGTGGCACTATGGAGGCGCTCTCCTCCTGCTGTCCTCTCTCTGCCCTCTCATTCCTCCGCTGGCCAGAGGAGCTAGCGAGGAAGTCCCCTATCGAGCCGCTCGGGGCAACGCTCCTCCGTGCCCCACTCTGGGAGGCACTCTGCTCTGGTCCCCGACCCATCATCCTGACCGTGCGCTCCATCGTCCGTAGCTCGATCTTCAGCTCGAAGATCTGACGCCGCATGTCCCGGGCCTCGGTCCGGTAGCGATCCAAGTCCGCGGTCCCAGTCTGGAGTCGCTCCACCTCGGCTTGTGACCGAGTCAGCTCTGCCCGGAGTCGCTCTGCCTCCGTCCGAGCCGATTTCACCTCGGCCGCTGCTGTGGCTAGCTCTCTCGCCTATAGATTGCATTTCATATAGTTAGTTTCATAAGCATTTTTAATTCGCATAAACATAAGCATTTTAAATCAACGCATTTAGCATCTTACCCGCTCCGCCAGGGTGGCATCCGCCTCCTCGGCCCGGGCAACTGCTCGGGCGAACTCGGTGTCTCGCTCGGCCCTGCCTCCCGCAGGTTGTGAGGATGACGACAGAGCATCCGGTCCCGCTCTTTGGGCTCCCTCGGCCTGCTGCATTTAGAAATCATGATTAGTCAATCGCATTTGCATCATTTGCATCATAAAGCACAATCATTTTAAAGGTTTTGGGAATCTTACCAGAAGCTCCAAAGCGGCCCGGTACTCGTCCCGCTGCTGGACGGTGGCGTGAAGAAGCCCCTCGAGCTCGGCTATCCTTCCCTCGGGGTCTAGCTGCATTTTAGAAAGTATATGAGTCGGTACATCTAGCATTTTGCATTTTGCATCATATAGCAATAATTTAGGGTTTAGAAGTTGCATACCGGTTGTCGGGTACCTCGGTACACCCGATCCCCGTATAGTCGAGCGAAGGCTTTCAAGTACGCCTCATCGCTCTCATCCCGCTCCTTCACTACTCTGCCCCGCTTGTTCCAATCGTGGATGAACTTTGCCTTCCGGGTGCACCAATCTATGTCACCGATAATTCCCTTCGCTGACTTGCCCGGGCGCTCGTCACTGCAGCGTGGAAAGGTCACCTCGGGCTGGTGTAGTCCCCGAGTCCTCAGAATCAACCGATAGTGGAGTGGCTCGATGATATGGATGCAGTGCAACCATATGTCTCGTCCCCGGTACGAGAGGGCTACCTCCACCCATGGCTGACCCTCGTAACTCTCACCTCTGTACGAGGTCCATCTCACCTGAAAGCATATTAGTCCATTCATCAAATCAACATTTAGAAGCATATAAAAGCATATAGAGCATTTAGAAAGCATTTGTGAGTTCGGGCTTACCGCTGTATGCGGGAAGGAATCCAGATGATCCTGGATCGCCCGGGTCAATCTGATGATCGACCATGGGTCCCTCACAACCACCCATCGTCTGGCGATCGGGATGCGATCGGCATGGAGTAGCGTGCCTCTCCCGATACCCGGGAGGTACATGTAGCTCCAGATCTGCATTTTGAAGTCGAGTCAGTCAATTTGCATAGACATTTGCATAATCATATAGAAAGCATTTAAATTGCATTTACCTGTAGGAAAGGCGAGAAGCCGCCCAGCATCGTCTGTCTGTCCGTCGTGCTGAGGGACCCGAACAAGAAGGCCAAGACTGCCGCTCCCCATGCGTATTTTCCGACTCTGCCTAAATCTCTGATCATCGGTAGCAGCCTGCAACTGATGACATCCGCCCGAGTCGCGAATAGGAGCTTCCCAAATAGTAGCATCAGGAATCGTCTCAGAATGCGATCTCCCTCTGGTCCCGCCTCTGCCGCCACTCGTGGGCGCACCTGGTCAATCACTCTGCCCAGATGTTCCTCTGGTAGCTCTCCCACGGCTATCGCTGCTCCCCTCAGTCCTAGGCTCTCCTGCAGTACTGATCTCGAGAGCTGGGATGACGTCTGCCCCGGTCTGATCAAATCCAGCCCCAGCAGCTCCTGGGCCATCTCTCGGTAGTCCCGGTAGGTCCATCCGGTCACTACAGCTCCATGCACTCTCAGTCCGGTGATCCTCGCTATGTCTTCCAACGTCGGGATCATGTGAACCCACGGGAAGATGAACGCCCTGCTGACTGGATCCCATCGCTCGTGTAAAGCGTATAGCAGTGGCGTATCCTTCCGGATCACCTCGATGCTCAGCACCTCGGCGAACCCCATGCCGACCAATCTCTCTCTCTGGTAATCGGGCAATGCCTGGTACACCGCCCGGATCTGGAGCCAAGATATCCTCGTCCGTCTCTTTCCCTGCATTCATTTAGAGCATAAGTCAGACAATTGCATCATAGAATCATTGCATAAGCATTTATATAATGAAAAACAAAACAAAAAATTGAATAATTGAAAACCCATAAATAAGTTCTGGCCTCTGGTGGTTATAACGGCCCTCGGATGGGGCGTTACTTGTCTCTAACGCACCAAGCGTGGCGCATTAGGCTTGTGACGGTTCCTGGAAGGACCGTCACATTCCCTGCTAGAGGTCGTTTTCCCCTTTGCATTCTGTTGTCTTCTCACCTTGGCCAAAAGGCCTACAAAACAATCCTAATGGGTGCATAGACCCATTTTCTACCCCCCATTCACACATACATCCACATAAAAATCGTAAAAAAATTAAAATTTTGGAAAATGGGGTGGGCGGCCTACCTCTCGGTCTTGGCCCCTCTTCCTCTTCTTCTCCTGTTCCTTGGGTTCTCCCTCGTCCAGGGGAGCTTCCCCTTGGTCTTCCTCGGCCGTTGGAACTTCCTCCTCCGTCGTTGGAGCTCTCCTCGCTGTTTCTCCTTCTTTGGCCGGCGAGATGGTCTCTCGCTCTATCCGGCGGTGAAGGCGACGTCTCTCCCTCTTCTTCAATGGCTGTGGGGACTCGTCGCCGCCCATCTTGGGTGGATGACGGAGGTCGCTGGTTGTTCCTCTCGGTTGAGGTTTTGAGGGTTTAGGTTGAGTGTTGTATGAATGAATGAAGATTGTGACCGTTCGGTTTGTTTTTTTGAATGCTCAGGAAATGTGACGATCTGTCGTCCGACCGTTACAGTCTCTGACGTGTACTCCTGAAACCGTTACATGGATTTGAACTGTTTTATTGAAGAATGTGAACCGCCTAGTCTCTAACGGCCCTGGTCTGGTCCGTTACTTTGTGTGACGCCCTATCAATAGACCGTTACAGCTTGCAAGTTTCTTGATGAATAAAATGGTCTATTTAATGCTTGAATGATCACATTTTCTTCCATGGTGCATATTATTAATGCTTCTCACGCGTACGAATGGTTATGCCTTGTTTTATGCTCATATCTATTGTTGGCTAACCTTTTCCCTCATGAATGAAGTTATGAACAGCATCATGCTTTGCCGGTCGTCAGGCAGGTAAGTCAGGTATTGTATCTCGCTCCCTTATCCCTTTTATGCATTACTATATGGTATCTATGATATATTACCTCGAGAACCGGATGGTCATTCATGTGTTTTGGGATCTGATGTTCCCCTTAAACAAAAATGATGATGATCTAAGTACACATGTTTAATCGTTGGATAGGTCGTTAGGTTGGAAAAATTTGGGGACGATGGTTCTATCTTGCACGTCGTGGTTGCAGATGGTGTCCTGACCCTGATTTCTCCGGTCTAGCAATATTATTCTCGAGTATCTTGTTATTTTATCTTTCTTTGCATTCTTTTTAACGATTTCTTTTTCTTTAGCCCAGCATGCATCATACGCATATTTGAGCATTCATGATCTTCATCTGTTCAAGGTGTCTCAATGATGGTGAATAGCTGTGTTCTTGATCTCGAATAAGGAGAGACATTCCACTCTGAGTTGGAAGGTTTCATTCGATCCTTTTGCTTGATTTGGTTGGCTGAAGATTCCTGTCTGGAGTTTAGTCAGTTCTCTTTCCTTTTCGTTGCCTCCGACGGCTAGCCGTGTTTCCTTTCCTTAGTTGTTAGTTTCTCCAGACTTGCATCCTTTGGTTGGCGATTTCCTTGTGATCAGTTCGAAGTTTTCTAGAAAATTCCTATCGCTTGTTGGTAAAGAACGGGTGTCGTTTACCTTAACGCCCACTTTTAGTCCGCTCCGCTTCATCTCCATGTTCCATTTCGCTTTCGCTTCACCTCCGCTTGCTCCACTGCAAAGAGGACATTAAGGAGGGGCATCTGTTGACACCCATTTTATGACCGATAAGTCGGGTCATCTCCTTGTTCATTCTATGTGATGCTCCAAGTTATTCATTCCTTTGTTGAGTCTCCTTCATCAGTCTGAAGTTTATTTCATGGGTCTTCTCCTTGGTTGAGTATGGCTCCACGATTTCTCGTTTGATGAAGCTTAGCAAGATCTTATCATTTTGATCCTCATTGTTTCTAACGGTCTTCACCTGGGGTGTTACATCCCTCTAACGCATTGTCCCTGGACCGTTACATCTTGAAGAGCCCTACGACTTAAGGGCTTTGTTCCAATCCTTATCTTTTGCCTATCCATTAAGTCTAACGGTCTGTCGTGCAGCTGTTACTTTTCTATAACGCGTCCACCCATGGCCGCTACTTTCATTCAAGAGTCCTATTGTTTTGATCTTCTTCCGTTGATCTTATCTCTTTTGAGATAAGGTTGATAGTGACGGTATCCCTCTAACGTGTTATTTGTCTGTGACGGTCTGTCGAACAGCTGTTACATCCAACAGAGAGTCCTGGCAGTTCAGGCCTTTTCTCTGCTACTCCGTGGTCGAGATAAGAGTTTGATCTTACGATTTCTCTTCCAAATCTGATCCTCAGAACCTTCTGTTTGTTTCTATGGACTCTTGGTGATATTATCTTCGAGATTTTTCTAAGAGCTATCCTCTTTACTTTCCGGATTATCCTCTGCTCGACCAGAGATTTTGAGGGCCTATAAATAGCACCATTGACTTCATGGCCCGAGGGAGGAAGATCTGGAGTTTACGTCGAAGTGCTGCCGCATCCTGGAGCCACATCCAACCAAGGAGAACTGTTCCTCAAGTCCATCTACTTCACGGTGAAGGGAGTATTCGTTTCATTGTGTTTGAGTTTCCATCGTTGTCACACTTGTGTTCTTCCTTCCTCCTTCTCAAAGCATTGTCCCTCTTCCTTATTCCACATTCTGCATCTATTCTCATCATCTAAACATATTCCTATCTTTTAAAATGCCCAGAGGGGTTAAAAAACTAAAACTTTACCGGTACTTCCCTTTCCTTTTGAATGATCTTAATTTCCTTAAGAATTGATACTATGCTTGTTTAAAGGGCTGATCTGGGTTTGTTTTCTTGTGTTTCACGTTCTTTGGCATGTTTACAGGTTCATTAAACGAGGCCCAAGTCTTCTGGCCAGCTGGAGGATTTGGAGTTCAAAGAATTCATAAGCTATTTCTACAGGTGGTCTGACGGTCTTGAGAAGACGCGTCAGGTTCATGTTGAAGTTAGATGGAAGGCTCTTTCACCACAAAATGTGGATCTAGAGGGGGGGTGAATAGATCAGCTGGCCAATAAAAAATTATGCCTAGATTCAGATGCGGAATTAAAAGAACACTGATCAGACACAGTCAATGAACCGGATAATAGAGATAAGATCTGCTAGACAGACAAGTAAACACACGAGAGGCACAAAGAATTTTAGGTGGTTCAGTCAATTCCGACCTACATCCACTCCACATTCAACTCGAATGTGGATTACTGCTGATACACAGCTTCAATTTGCTGGACACTACAGCTTGCCAACAACGGCTGGGGCCTACAGCTTATCCCGACCAGAGGAACCTCCTCTGCAACAGTTGAGCTTCACAGCTTGCTTTGCTGGGCTCTACAGCTTAGCCGACCAGAGGTAACACCTCTGCACACCGCTGCCTCACAGCTTGACACCACTGACTAACAGCTTGATCGAACAAGAGTTTTCAAAAGAAAAATAACAAAGACTGAAAAGCAAGAAACGCATAATCGAATGGAATGAAAACCAAAACGACTGTAGCTCAAATTGAGCAATATCAGCTCTGGTATCTGAACCAAGAGACTGATTCACAAGCTCTCATAGAACTCTCTCAACTCATCTCTCTCACTTTCTTCTTCTCTCCTTTTCTTCTTCTCTACTTTTCTTCTCTTTGGATCTCGGTGGCTCTCTGCTGCCTCAGGTTTGTCTCACTGTATAGACTTGCCACTAGTCGATCAGCCTTCAACAGAAGATGAAGACTTCTATATATACCAGCAGCAGATTGGATAAGGGCGCGTGGCTTCCACGTTTTCCCGCCCAAGAAATTCGCCAGATCTGAGGTGCTTTCATCCACGTGGCAGCATCTGGTCACCTCGTCCTCCTGGGATCACGAGCCATGTCAACAATCTCAGTAATAAATCCCTGTCAGACAGAGTATCGGATTATCAGGTTAAGTGAAGAACTCTGTACAGACTTTGTAAGATGAAATGCCTTGTGTAGACTTCATGATGTATAGACTTTGTGAAACGTGAATGCAATGTACAGACATCGTGAATGGAAATGCAATGTATAGACTTCAGTGTATAGACTCTAATGAAGACAGACGATGTATAGACTTCAGGACTGATGCACGATGTACAGACTTCATGAGACTCTAATGAAGACAGACGATGTATAGACTTCAGGACTGATGCACGATGCAGACTCGTCCAATGTATACACTTGCTCGTTGTTCAGTCTTCACGAATGATGTACAGACTTCCAATGTGCAGACTTTGGCAAGGCAACGTCGGTAAAGCAACCAATGTACAGACTTACTGAACTGAGCGTAGGTAAAAGATATGAGGAATGTATAGACTTACTCCGTTCAGTTCAGAACGCAGGTATCAATCAATGTATAGACTTAACAGTCGGCTTGGCTGTACAGACTTGGTCACAAACTAAACAGTCGGTTGTATAGACTTGCACAAACCAAAGTCTGTACAGACTTGAAATGAAAACCAATGTATAGACTTCATGAGCGCCTAGAGGATGTACAGACTTAGTGACTGTACAGACTTGGAAGGCTCAGCGAAGGATGTATAGACTTGGTAAGCCCCAAGCGATGTACAGACTTGGTAAGCCCCAAGCGATGTACAGACTTGGCACCGACCAATGTATAGACTTGACAATGCTGGATGAACGAATGAGCAATGTATAGACATTGGGTGCCACAATGTGCAGACTTCACGATGTATGGACTTGAGTGTTCGTGTGAGCTGCACTGTATAGACTTTAACAAAAAGCCTAAGACGCTGCATGAGACACAAGACAGACAGACAATGTATAGACTTGCACTCTGGGGGTGTCGACCCATCTGAGAAGGGGGTCGACCCACTACTGTCCAGACTACACAATGAAATGTATAGGCTGTATGTTCATGCTGCAATGCACTGTGTAGACCTGTGAGTGTGTGCATAACAATATATAGACTCTGACTGCATTATATACACAGACAACCTGATAAAAATAATTTCATCAAAATAAGAACAGTTGCCAATCAATCAAAACAAGCTGTTGCCAATGAAGTAAAACTAATTGTCAACATCATCAACACAGAGGGGTCACAACAATCTCCCCCTTTTTGATGATGGCAACACCCTATTATATAGAATAACAACATCCTGTTATGCAGATGTATTTTTGATGAAGGACATGATTTGTTATTCAGATTTGTCATGCAGATGCTATGAATGACATGCTGAGACATGAACACAACTCTCTGCTCACAAGATCTCCCCCTTTGCCATAGACATGATGCATACACTTCCATGGAATGAATTCATCAAATAGACAATATATTCTCCCCCTTTGCCATCAACAAAGAGGAGGGAAAGAAGATGCAAGGGAAGGAACAAGAAGAATCAGCTGACTGGCATTCTTAGCAAGTAGTTCAGAAATTAAGCAGCTAAAGCACAGAATCTGCAGTCATATGAATTTAGAAACTGCTTAGAAAGTGAAGTTCTGGTTTAAAGGTTATAAAAATGAGAGTTCATGCACTACATTCATTGGATAAGGTAGCTGTGCATGATAAAACAGTAAACCAGAATCATATTTACATGAGAGATTCAGTTTCAGATTATCTTACTTTCATAGACTCAGTAGAATGTGCTAAGAGATACCAGGTCATGTATTGAAATTAAACAAATTGATATCCATGAAATTTCTTTTGAAGGAACAATATTTTCAATATTATTTCATT
The DNA here is from genome assembly GCA_022559845.1 of Amorphophallus konjac. Lineage (NCBI taxonomy): Eukaryota > Viridiplantae > Streptophyta > Magnoliopsida > Alismatales > Araceae > Amorphophallus > Amorphophallus konjac. The sequence continues at coordinate 29,950,918 of CM040129.1, forward strand.
TAGGGCATTCAGGTACTATAAGTCTTTTTGCGTAAGGGTATACGTTTATCAGACGCCAATACCCCTAGATACTCAACATGATGGACCATTTTGCCTATGATCAAACTCAATAAAACTGATTTACACCTTTTTGTGTGAGGGTACACGTTTATCAGATGCCAGTTACCCCCAGGTACTCAGTGAAACCAACCTACTATTTTGATCATTTTATACAAAGATAGCTAATACACCTCATGACATGAGTGTTGTCCACTTCTTTGATGGATCACTCAGTTTCTCAGTGATTTACCAGTCATTGCTCTGCCAATGCTATTTTTTAATTAATTTTTAATATTTTTCAATATCTTTCTTAGCTGTCCTTTATTTGTTTCAGAATGACTTGTTTAAGGACAATACACATACTTAGTTTCTCTAACATGATTTCAGATGAGTTTTCAGATTTCAGATATAATTAACTTTGTCTGACATGAAATAAGATGAGGGTTGAGTGCTTTATCAATTTTCAGCATCCTTATTTACTGATTGTAGTCTTTCAACTCTAAAGATTATAAAATTTAAACCATTAAGTCAGCCTTTAAGCAATTAAAGTTCTTATGAGGGAAGAAGTCTGTTTTCTATTGCTTAATATTAGAACTGACTAAAAGATTGCCATACTGTCAGACTCAACTCTGAATCATATGCAATACTCCCTCTATCTATGTGCATGTGGTTTTGCAAATGATGACTGAACAAATGATTTTAAAGTTCATGCTTATTCAGACTGCACTACCATTTGAAATACTAGGGTTATGCAGAGAAATGTAGTGCAAAATAGTTCTATATGCATGTGATTTTAGACACATTCATGACTAAATGATATGCAGTGATGATCATGAGAAAACAATATGAGTGTCATGCATGATCATGAGTCTGTTGCACCATTCAACATTCACAGAGTTTTATACAAGCTATCAGATGAAAGTCCAAATCAGAAATTTTATTCAAAACAGCTGAAATTTTTATTCATCATGCTGAAACTTACAGAAGCCAAGTTCTCTTCTAAGAAATTTAAACTTTTCATTTCCAAGTGGCTTAGTAAAGATATCAACAATTTGTTTATCTGTTTCAATGAAATTCAGTTCGATTTCCTTTTTATTCACAGCATCTCTAAGAAAATGGTGTTTTATCTCTATGTGTTTAGTCCTAGAATGATGAACAAGATTTTTAGCAAGGCATATGGCACTAGTATTATCACATAAAATTGGAATACATTCCAGTTTTATCTGATAATCATCTAGTTGGTGCTTGATCCATAGTACTTGGGCAGCACAATTACCAGCTGCAACATATTCAGCCTCAGGTGTAGACAAGGCTACAGTGTGTTGCTTCTTAGATGCCCAAGATACTAGACAGCCACCAAGGAATTGACAATAGCCACTAGTGCTTTTTCTATTTACTCGACATCCAGCATAATCAGCATCAGTGTAAGCTAGAAGCTCTAACTCACACCTAGCAGGATACCATAATCCTAGCTCTTGGGTGCCTAGCAGATATCTAAAAATCCTTTTTACTGCTTTAAGATGAGTTTCTTTAGGACTGGCCTGAAACCTAGCACATAATCCTACAGCAAATTGAATATCAGGCCTAGATGCTGTTAAGTAGAGAAGGGATCCGATCATACCTCTGTATAGCTTTTGATCAACAGGTTTACCTTTAGTGTCTTCATCCAAGCTTGTAGAGGTACCCATTGGAGCAGGTATCTCATTGAGGTTGTCCATCTTGTATTTCTTGAGTAGATCCCTTGTGTACTTGGACTGAGTGATAAACATTTCATCCTTTGTTTGTGTAACCTGTAGTCCAAGAAATAATTTGAGCTCACCCATTGAGCTCATTTCAAACTCATTAGTCATTATTTTAGAAAATTCCTCACACAATTTGGGGTTAGTTGACCCAAAAATAATGTCATCCACATAAATGTGTACAATAAGAATGTCAGAATGACTCACCTTTGTAAACAAGGTCTAATCAAGTACTCCTCTAGTGAAATTTTGATCAGTAAGGAACTTGCTCAACCTGTCATACCAAGCTCTGGGAGCTTGCTTAAGACCATAGAGAGCTTTATTTAATTTGTAAACATGATTAGGGAAATCTAGACATTCAAACCCAGGGGGCTGTCTTACATAGACATCCTCACTAATTTCCCCATTCAAGAATGCAGATTTTACATCCATATGCTGGAGGATTATTCCTAGGGAGCATGCATAAGCCAATAAAATCCTAACAGCTTCTAATCTGGCTACAGGGGCAAATGACTCTTCAAAGTCAATACCAAACTCCTGGTTATACCCCTGAGCAACAAGTCTGGCTTTATTTTTAACAATATTCCCTAATTCATCAGATTTATTCCTGAATACCCACTTAGTCCCTATGACTGTTCCATGATCAGGAGGTGGGACCAAGTGCCACACCTTGTTCCTGTCGAACTGATTAAGCTCTTTATGCATGGCATTAATCCAATGCACATCCTTGAGGGCACGGTCAATGGACTTGGGTTCAATTTGAGAGACAAGAGCATATGTATTCAATTCATCCTGAATTCTAAAGTGACCTCTAGTCCTAGGGGGATCATTCAGATTGCCAATGACATTATTCACAGGGTGATCTTTAAGATATCTGATATTAACAATCTGAGTTTCAGGAATTTCACTTACCTCCCCCTGAACTTCAGATTCTTCTTCATTCTGCTCTTCTTTTTCTTCCTCACCATCAGACTGGTCTGCAGAGTTATCATCTTTTAAAATGTTCCCATCTTCATTCCTGCAATGACCATGGTTAGTTTCCATCAAGGATTCATCAAAGATAATATGTGGAGATTCTTCAACAATTTTTGTGTTTAAGTTGAACACTCTATAAGCTCGGGTGTTTTCAGAATAACTAAGAAAAATTCCTGGTTCACCTTTTGGCTCAAATTTATCAAGGTCCCTCTTATCATTTATATGTATAAAACATTTACAACCAAAGACCATGAAATGGGAAATTGAAGGTTTCTTACCTTTCAAAATCTCATAGGGGGTTTTCTGGGTTGAAGGTCTTACCATTGCCCTGTTAATTACATAACAAGCTGTGTTGACTGCTTCAGCCCATAATTTTCTTGGCAGTTCACCTTCAACTAGAAGTGTTCGGCCCATCTCCACTAGAGTTCTGTTCCTCCTCTCGACAACACCATTCTGCTCAGGTGTCCTGGGTGAGGAGAACTTATGATGAATCCCACTAGACCTGCAAAATTCTTCAAAGTGTGAGTTTTCAAACTCACCTCCATGATCAGTCAAAATATTTTCAATTTTCTGATTTATTCTAATACAGAACTCCTGAAATTCTGAAAATGCATCATTCTTGTGTGATAGAAAATATACCCAAGTATACCTAGAAAAATCATCTACTAAGACAAACCCATACCTCTTCCCTGATAAACTGACAGACCTGGTTGGCCCAAATAGGTCCATGTGTATCAGTTCATAAGGTTTAGTGGATAAGTTTTCTGTCCTAGATTTGAATGATTTTCTAGTCAACTTGGACTGAATGCATGCATTACAAAATTTATTGTCCTTTTTAAAAGAGACTTCAGGGAGTCCTCTTACCATGCTATGCTTGTTTAGTTTATGCAAAACAGTATAACTCGCATGGCCTAACCTACGATGCCATAAAAATGCTAAATCTTCTCTATTGGCAGTAAGACATAGGTTAGAATGCTGAATATCATCTAAATCTATCATGTATGTGTTATTTATTCTTTTTCCAGAAAATTTGACAATTTCAGAATCAGGTTCAAAAACCTTGCAGCATTGAGAATCAAATAAGACTTTATGTCCTTTATCACACAACTGGCTGATACTGAGTAAATTATAAGCTAACCCTTCAACCAGCATAACATCATCAATGCAGCAGGTAGAACACTTACCTACCTTACCTGATCCAATGATCCTACCCTTTGTGTTGCTTCCAAAGGTGACAAGGCCTCCTAGCTTCTCAGTCAGCATGCAAAACTTGGCCTTATCTCCTGTCATATGCCTGGAGCAGCCACTATCCAAGTACCACAAGTTGCTCTTGGCTGCCAGGCATACCTGCACACACAATTAGGGCAAAAAGTTTGGAACCTAAGTCTGTTTGGGCTCCAATGCAGATGAAGTGCAAGTAAAGGAAGAAAGCATGGCTTTGGGAATCCACATTTGTTTAAAAGAACTTTGTTCAGTGGATTTTACAGATTTCCTTCTGTTATTCTTTCTCTTATTTTTGTTGTTTTTCTTTTTATTTGCACCAACAGAGTTATTCACAAAATTGTTGTTGTTGTCCCAATGCTTCGACCAGGTTGCATTCATAAAGTTTTGGTCAAGGTGATATTTGGGCTGGCTGAAAGATTGGAAGTTTCTAGTTGTTCGACTACCATACCCATTACCCCAATTTCTGACATAGGGTCTGTAAAATTGTGTAGGTTGATGAACGTACCCTGTATGCATCCCTTGAGTTCTAGTCCACCCAAACCCATTAGGATAGATTGACTGTGTGGGGTAATAGGACTGGACTCTAGGTGGATTGAATTTGTTGGGCTGACTCTTGAAAACAATTTATCTTCCCTGCACCCTTGACCCTGCTGACCTGTTCATAGGTTTTTGTTGGGTCTTTTTCTGTGATGGTGGTGGTGAAGACTTTTTGGCATTGACATGGGGTTTGTTTACCTGAGCAGGCTGACCCCTAGCCTTGGATTGAGCACTAGAGCTAGGTTTGGAAGTGCCAATTCTACTAGGCTCACCAACTTTCTGTTTGCCCTTCTCCTCTGCATTGGGCTTTTTCAGATTCACATTTGTTTTCACAGCATTATTAGAATTCATATTAATCAGAGGTCCTTTCTCCTTTTGTGCAACAAAGGAAATAGTTTTCATTCCAAAGCTCTTAGTTGCACTAGAGTTGAATCCTAGGCCCTCTCTCCTGAAATTAACCTTTGACCCCAATAATGCATCTAAATTTTTAGATCCTTGAGTCATTTTCTCAATGATTTTCAGCTTATCCTCATTGTCTTTCTGAATTTCATCAATAGACTTTTTCAATTCATTATTTACATTGAGGACAGCTTCATATTTTTCAGAAGTAATTTTTATCTCACTTTCATAATTCTGAATTTTCAATTTCCATGCATAAATTTCATTGTCTAATCTCACATTTTCTTCCTTAGAGATTTTCAGTTCTTTCTTGATTTCTTCAAATTCAGAACATGTGAGTTTCAGCTTACTGTTCTCATTCTCTAAGCATGCAATTTTATCAGACAATGAAGTATGATTTTGCATGATGTTAATTTTTCTTCGTAGATGCCTATTTTCTTTTCTGACATCATCTACTCTATCAGCAAGTTCATTATAAGCATCCATCCAATCAGTAATAGTAAAGTTTTCAAAACGATAGGATACCTTATCAGATCCTTCCTCTCTATCTTCTGAGCTGGTTGCCATGAGACATATTGGCTTCTCAGCTTCAACTTCACTGTCCGAAGTGTTACTCAAGGATCCGCCGTCCTCATCACTCCAGGTACTCACCATAGCTTTCCCTCTTGTGTTCTTTTTCTTGGACTTGTCCTTGAGGTTCTGATTTGTCGGACATTCAGCTTTAAAGTGACAAGCCTTCCTGCATTGATAGCAAACATTAGTCTCAACTTTCTTTACAGGGTTTGATTTGTACCTTGTGTCTCGGCGGCCACCACTTGGATTTCTTCGGCTAAATCTTCTTCCTTCTTTCTTGAGAAAACACCGGAATTCCCTAGTAATCATAGCAATATCATCATTTGCCATTTCTTCTTCAGACAAGCTCTCTTCAATTGATGATCCGTTGGGGCTGGATCGACTGGATTTGCTAGCACCAGCCTTCAGAGCTATTGGCTTCCTCTTTCTATCAGCCTTCTCTATCTTCGGCAGATTCATCTCATATGCCATTAGAGATCCGATAAGCTCATCTGCCCTTGTATTGTGCAGATCTCTTGACTCTTCCATAACAGTGGCCTTGGTGTGCCAAATTGGAGTCAAGGATCGCAAGATCTTTCTGACTATATCATACTCAGAATACTTCTTCCCAAAACCTCTGAGACTATTTGTGATAATAGTCAATCGAGCATACATTTCTTTGATTGTCTCGTTTGGCTTCATCTTGAAGGCCTCGTATTCTGAAACTAGTAGATTAGTCTTGGTCTCTCTAACTTGTGAAGTCCCCTCGTAGATAACTTCAAGTGCATCCCACATTTCCTTTGCTGAAGAGCAGGCAAATACTCGTGAGAACTCGGTGGGATGCAGAGAACACTGGATTGCATTGATTGCACTCCAGTTGAGCGTGGACCTTCTAATTTCCTCCTTGGTCCATACATCTTCATTAGGGGACAGCTCGAAAGGTCCCTTGCTAACTACCTTCCAGATCTCATAATCTTTAGCCCTCAAAAAAACCTGCATACGGTTCTTCCAGTATGCGTAGTTGGATCCATCGAAGTACGGGGGCTTGGATGTAGAGTGTCCTTCAGCTATCATCCCTCTTCCGTCCATCTGTACCTTCCTCTTCGGGCTGTAAGTCCCTGCAGAAGAGTTAGGCTCTGATACCAATTGTTGAAATTAGATGGAAGGCTCTTTCACCACAAAATGTGGATCTAGAGGGGGGTGAATAGATCAGTTGGCCAATAAAAAATTATGCCTAGATTCAGATGCGGAATTAAAAGAACACTGATCAGACACAGTCAATGCACCAGATAATAGAGATAAGATCTGCTAGACAGACAAGCAAACACACGAGAGGCACAAAGAATTTTAGGTGGTTCGGTCAATTCCGACCTACGTCCACCCCACATTCAACTCGAATGTGGATTACTGCTGATACACAGCTTCAATCTGCTGGGCACTACAGCTTGCCAACAACGGCTGGGGCTTACAGCTTATCCCGACCAGAGGAACCTCCTCTGTAACAGCTGAGCTTCACAGCTTGCTCTGCTGGGCTCTACAGCTTAGCCGACTAGAGGTAACACCTCTGCACACCGCTGCCTCACAGCTTGACACCACTGACTAACAGCTTGATCGAACAAGAGTTTTCAAAAGAAAAATAACAAAGACTGAAAAGCAAGAAACGCAGAATCGAATGGAATGAAAACCAAAATGACTGTAGCTCAAATTGAGCAATATCAGCTCTGGTATCTGAACCAAGAGACTGATTCACAAGCTCTCATATAACTCTCTCAACTCATCTCTCTCACTTTCTTCTTCTCTCCTTTTCTTCTTCTCTGCTTTTCTTCTCTTTGGATCTCGGTGGCTCTCTGCTGCCTCAGGTTTGTCTCACTGTATAGACTTGCCACTAGTCAATCAGCCTTCAACAGAAGATGAAGACTTCTATATATACCAACAGCAGATTGGATAAGGGCGCGTGGCTTCCACATTTTCCCGCCCAAGGAATTCGCCAGATCCGAGGTGCTTTCATCCACGTGGCAGCATCTGGTCACCTCGTCCTCCTGGGATCACGAACCATGTCAGCAATCTCAGTAACAAATCCCTGTCAGACAGAGTATCGGATTATCAGGTTAAGTGAAGAACTCTGTACAGACTTTGTAAGATGAAATGCCTTGTGTAGACTTTATGATGTATAGACTTTGTGAAACATGAATGCAATGTACAGACTTCGTGAATGGAAATTCAATGTATAGACTTCAGTGTATAGACTCTAATGAAGATAGATGATGTATAGACTTCAGGACTGATGCACGATGTACAGACTTCATGAGACTCTAATGAAGACAGACGATGTATAGACTTCAAGACTGATGCACGATGCAGACTCGTGCAATGTATACACTTGCTCATTGTTCAGTCTTCACCAATGATGTACAGACTTCCAATGTGTAGACTTTGGCAAGGCAACGTCGGTAAAGCAACCAATGTACAGACTTACTGAACTGAGCGTAGGTAAAAGATATGAGGAATGTATAGACTTACTCGGTTCAGTTCAGAACGTAGGTAATAATCAATGTATAGACTTAACAGTCGCCTTGGCTGTACAGACTTGGTCACAAACTGAACAGTCGGTTGTATAGACTTGCACAAACCAAAGTCTGTACAGACTTGAAATGAAAACCAATGTATAGACTTCGTGAGCGCCTAGAGGATGTACAGACTTAGTGACTGTACAGACTTGGAAGGCTCAGCGAAGGATGTACAGACTTGGTAAGTCCCAAGTGACGTACAGACTTGGTAAGCCTCAAGCGATGTACAGACTTGGCACCGACCAATGTATAGACTTGACAATGCTGAATGAACGAATGAGCAATCTATAGACATTGGGTGCCACAATGTGCAGACTTCACGATGTATGGACTTGAGTGTTCTTGTGAGCTGCACTGTATAGACTTTAACAAAAAGCCTAAGACACTGCATGAGACACAAGACAGACAGACAATGTATAGACTTGCACTCTGGGGGTGTCGACCCATCTGAGAAGGGGGTCGACCCACTACTGTCCAGACTACACAATGAAATGTATAGGCTGTATGTTCATGCTGCAATGCACTGTGTAGACCTGTGAGTGTGTGCATAACAATATATAGACTCTGACTGCATTATATACACAGACAACCTGATAAAAACAATTTCATCAAAATAAGAACAGTTGCCAATCAATCAAAACAAGCTGTTGCCAATGAAGTAAAACTAATTGTCAACATCATCAACACAGAGGGGTCACAACAGTTCATATAACGGTTCATCGGGCTACCGTCACATTCCTGTGACGCACAGGATCTGGACCGTTACATTCAAGGCTGATCTACAGATTTCACTGGTTTCTCTCTCCCGTGGGCGGGTGCTTCATCCACCTATTCCAAGGTATTTTCAAGTCTTTGACTTGTGTTTACTTTGGTGGCGATCACGTTCTTTCCTTAGTATTGGCATTGATTTCTCTCTCATATCTCTTCATATTCCTTTGCTTGTTCCACCCACGCGGTGTGTTTTATTTGCTTTTGCTCCACGCCCCGGCGTGTGTTTTTCTTTACTTTCTTTAGATTAGTTTGGTTGAGATAGCATGCCCATGCTAGAGCTTGTTCGGATTGCCTAGGTTCATGGTTCACATGTCCTTGGGTTGATTGAGATCATTGATTTTTGCTTATCATCTCTATCATACATCACAAACCCACAAAAAGAAGGAAGCAAATAAATCAACACTCACCATCTCAGCATAGGTATGGATTTCCATTGGGGCCAACTAGTTGATATATTACAGCTTCAACCCATTAAGAAAGTGCTTGGCCTTTATCTTCTCGGTGGATACTAGGTGAGTTGCATAACGAGATAATCAGGAAAACTGAGCCTCATACTCAGCAACAGAGAGGTTCCTCTGTTTCAAAGCAGTGAACTTCGCCGCCTTCTTCTCTTGGACTCTATCAGAAATGTACTTGTCATTGAAGAGTTCCTCAAACTCCTTCCATGTGACTTGCTTGTCTCCAAGAGTAGCCTTTACTGCATCCCACCAAGTTCTCGCATCTCGTTCTAGTTGGAAGGTTGTCAGAAGGAGACGTTCTTCATCACTACACTGCATGACTTCAAAGATTCACTCCATCTCCTTCAGCCAGTGTTCGACTTCGTCTGGATCTGTCGAGCAGCCAAATCGTGGGGGATTTATCCCACGAAAATTCTGATGCAGGTCCCCTGCTCCTTGGTGCGCTCCTCCCCCTTGGGCCACTTGCTACAGTGCCCGAGGTAGTCCTTGAACTGTTCGCTGCATATCTCTCCATTGGGCATGTTCGGCTACCATTTAAAAACCCTACACGTGGAGTGGGTCAACTTAGGATTACTTAGAAGGAATTGTTTTAGAATTACATTGTCAACTCAACCCAAGTCTCTACCCAAATTCTCACTTGGTTGGATCCTTAGACTTGTAACGAGGTTATAGATCCTATGACATCACTTAGAATCCTAGAACTTAGAAAACCTCGGAATATTAGAAAAACTTAGCTCTGATACCACCAAACTGTCATGCCCCGACGCGGAATATCGGGACCGGTAGTAGAAAAATTAATAATAATATGTTGATTTCCAGACATGCTATGACATGCGCTAGAGAATCTATAACATTCACCACAATACCAAGGACAGAAAATGATTCTACCAACCTAATAATTATTAATTGAACCATAAAACAAGTTTACATCGTTTCCAACCAAGAACTTACGAAAACCTTCAAAATACTCATCAGCTTGACACTATTACAATCACTGACTCTATTCCAACTTCACTTGACAACACTCTAAACCACAATTAGACTCGAGACATCTATGAATAACTCCACACAGTCTTTTAACTGGCTCGCTCTAGGTCTTCACTCTTCCCCATCCCCCTCAGTTTGTAAGTCCTCACCTGAGCTACCTGAAAAGGGGAGAAACAACTGGGTGAGCGAACCCTCAGTAGGTAATAGCAGGCATGTTTAAGTAATTAACTAATTTGCATTATGTTGTACGAGAAGGAAAAAGAAATGACAATATAAATAACAGAATAAGGACAGTAAGAGAACATGAACAAAATATAACTGAAAATGGCCAATCAAGCATGAAATGACCAAGTCAGGTAAATACGTGAAGGAATATGTCGTAGACACCACGCTAGTCATGCACTCGGTGCAATGCCTCACCATGTCATTACAACTCCCCGGGACACTAGTACTTTTTGGGCGCTCCTCCCAGGACCAGACTGGGCACTTATGATGCATTGGCACTGATTTAATGGATCCAGGATCCCAAGTTATGTCTAGACATTAATCCAGTTAAATGGCCAAAAATTGAAGGTATAGAACTTACCTTGAAAAATTCCAAGGGTAAGTTGAAGTACACATCATGTCCAGAAAGTTCAATTTATCAAGAACCAATAGGTCCTTGTATTCCAACACCAAGAATCACGGAAATCATTTCTGGAAGATACACGGTCCATATTGGGCCACTCAGAGGATGAACGGCCTCTAACTGGACCGCTCTAGAAGGATTGGGCTGAAGAACAGCCTAACAGAAGCCAAGGATGAACGGTCCATTATGGGCCGCTCCAATTATAGAACGGTCAAAAATGGGCCTTTTAACAGATCTGGATGGTCCACTTTGGGCCGTTCACGACAGGAAAGATTTGAAGCCCAAGACAAAAGTAAGCAGGCCGGATTGGGCCACTCAGGAACTGAACGGTCCAAGAGTATCCTTTCAACAAACTGGACGGGCCTGTCCAGTCTGTTCAATAATGGGCCTTACAAGACATGAGGAATCCACCCAAATGGGCTCCAGGGCTGCCATAGGTGGGGTGTCACTGAACTAGGGTCCAGCTCACTGTCCATTGGTCAGCCTAGAGGCTTTATGGGTCGACTATAACATGACTAGGTCGAAGAAGAACAAGGGCAATCGGCCAACAAGAAATGGCATCCGGCCAGAGTTGCACGATTCATATTGGGCCGTCCTCTGATCACACGGTCCAAAACTGGCCGTGTGATGACTCGGACAGTCCAACATGGCACGTGGCTAAAACTAGGGTAATCCAAGTGATTCAATCGGGTCAACAGGTGCAGGACTTGTGGTAGAACCTGCCCGACGTCCTAGTGGGAAACCCATGCTTGCGGGGACTTACTGAAGTCCCCTAATGGAGGTCCTAGTCCGACGGAAGGAGTATCCGGTGGAGAGTCCCAACCATGACAAGAAATGAAGGCTAGAAAAATATCAGAAAACAAGTATATAGCGGTCAGTCAATTCTACCGGAGTGGAATGACTGTCAAAACAACCCTAGTATCATTAGTTCATTTTCATTATAACATGTTTGAGACTAAACTCCATTGAAATGATGAACAAGTTCATGATGAGCATAATCAAGTAAGGAAATTATTAATTCTAATCTCTCATATATTCCAATTATCATGTAGGTTGCCAGCCTATCATTAACATTAATTAACTAAGATAATAATGCTAGAATCGGAAAAAAGGGTAACTCTGCGAGACGGAACGGTTCTGCCAGAACCGCCCAAGGGGCCTCCACGGTCACTCGACAGCCCGTTCGATCCCTACAGGCCAGGGCCAGACAGGGTCTGAGCGGTCTATCGAGGGGCCGTGGGGGTCACTGAACGGTTTGGATTTGGCTCTCCTGTTCATGAAGAATTTTAACGCAAGAGCAATTAGGAGGTCAAAAACTGACCGTCGATATCAACCACACGGTCTATCAAGGGGCCGTTCAGAACAGAGCTGTTCCTGTTGGACCGCGCTAAGGTCGCCCTGCCCGACTCCGGCGAGCTCGGCTAGGGTTAGCAAAAATGATCAAATACTCCTCACGTAAAGCATGAAAATTAGGCAAACACCCATCAATAGAACAAGGACAAGATGATGTACAATATGGCATGATCAATTTAACATTTAAGCCTGCTAATCCCTACATTAATCAAGGTTAAACAAAGGAAACCCTAGATTGACATGCTCTTACTAACTTGATTAATACGCATATGATACTTAATCAAAATTTAGGGCTTTAGGTATCATTGGAACGAGGACTCAGAGACGAGTTCAACGGTATATAGAACTTAGGGTTTGGTCTGCTAGAACCTACCTAACGAAGGGAGAAGTAGGAAGAATATCGTCGGTCATGCATGAGACTCCTCTCCGATGATCGTCGAAATTCACCCTCGTCCGTGCTCCTCGTCGGCCCCCACAGCATCCAATCTATTCCAGGTCGACTAAGGTTTGTATTTATAGGGTTAATTACTCTCTAGAGGGTTCTATGGGGAGGATAGAGTCCTTCCACCGTGGGTGTGCGCGGATCGCGTGAAACCAAGCCGCCGCCGCCGTTCTCCTCCAAATACTCTCACTAGGTTTAGGGTTTCACTGGAGAATCAGAGGGGAAATGATTAGCTAAACTAGGCCGTTCATTAAGGTCTGATTTGGGCTCAAATTTTGCAATTTAAGGTCCGGTTAGATTAAGTGTTGATTTGGGCCTTAAACTTCTAATTCGACTCACTTAAGATTTTATTTTGGGATGGCTACAGAAGACAAGTTCGCTAAACTATTAGTGCTTTTCATGAATATCATTTTTCAGGATTTTTATAAATTGGTCAAGTTTTTACTTATCATATTTCCCGCAGAATTCCTTGTAAATTTTCTTATTATTTTTATTCAATTTAAATAACGGGATGCTACACACTCTCTCTTATCTTTTCTTCGCACAGAGGCGGGACGAGCTTCTTCGAGCTTCGGGCTTCCAAACTCCCAAGATAGCCCAATGATTGCCCAACCATACCTTCTGGCTCCACAGGGGGGCCTTTTATAGGGGGCAAGACCCCTTGTGTTCGGAGGGAAAGCCCCCCTATTACATTTCCCTTTTTTTTGCTATCGCTGCTAGCTTCCACTGCTGCCATTATGCTGTCGCTCGCCCCTACTGTCAACATCATTGTCATTGTAGCTACGATGTGGTAGCAGAGAGGGCTGGGGCATGGAGGCCGCCCTAGTGGCACCCCCAGCACCCACCACGCAGGCGAGAAAGAGTTTGACGGCATGGGAGTGCCGCTGGCTTCGTGTGAAATTAGGGGATCATAAATGCTACAGTACCCAAACACGCGAAAATGGCGCCCACAGGGTAGGCCGCCTATTCTTGAATTGGCGTCTGAGTAGACGGCCACCCATTCTTTGGTTTACATAATTTCACCAATTTGGAATGTGTGGACGTCAAAAAATGTCGATGAGGATCATACGGCATGCACGTCTCGACACTCGAGAGCAAGCCGAAGATGGAAACACCGAATAAACCTCGTGCCTCGCCCGATCAGGAGGAGAACTCGCTTGGTGGTCCGCTACCCGTTAAGGAAGCCCCCCAGGCGGAAGATACAGCCACAACTCTACAGCCGGCCGTGCCGAGAGTTGAATCAAAGAAGAGTCGAGAACTTCGGCACAGCCTCGGTATGCACCGAAAGTCGAGCAAAGTCTAGGACCGAGCCCCAGAGGCTGTGAATAAAACATTGCGAAGGCAATGCATTACAATTACAACATTCTGGGAACGCCAACATTCGTGTGAATGGCTGTGACTTCGAGAAGAAACCCCAATCGGCGTGACATTCACCTTAAAACGGTGCGGCCCCTTGCGTTGCATTAAAACGGCGCGCCCCCCTTTGATGCTCTAATACGGCGTGCCCATGTTGATGTCTTAATCCGGCGTGCCACTTTCAAAGAACCCTTCATGCCCAATTGCTTGGCCAAACCAGCGCTCCATTTGTAAGGCTATTCTGGCGCGCTCAAAGAACCCCCATTTTGGCAACTTCATCCGGCGCGCTACAGGACCCATCGTGCCCCCATTTTCAAAAGCTTTGCCTTCAAATGCTAAAACGGCGCGCCAATTGTGCTTGGGTTTAAACCGGCACGGTCACTGTTCCATCGCGTCGTTTTAACCACATGCCATCCCATCAAAACTCCGATGCTCTGTTTTGTTTAAATGCGGTGCGCAGAGAGCATTCAATGTTTTGAAGCCATGCCTTCACCCCCGTTCGACAGCAAAGCGGCAGTGATGGCAGCAGCAGCAGATCCTCCCGACATATCTGTGAACATCCCATCCTCGGATGAACGACAAGGTACGACACCAATTACCGGATGCCAGCATAGAAGCCAACCCTGTTCGTCTGGCAGACGAACGCAGTGGCGGGAGTTTTCTTCCGTTTGAGAAGGAGAAGGCACCCAATATATATGCTTTGCCTGGAGACTCCTCCCCAGGGGCTGGCCATAGAAAAGGAGAAGAGAAGGCTCTCGGCTGTGGGCAGTGAAGAGAAGAAGAGAGAAGGAGCTTGGTCCCCGGGCGCCGGCGAGGTGAAGAAGAAAGAAAGAAAGAGTGTGTGAGAGAAGAGAGGTGAGTCAGAGGAGGAAGAGCCTGTGCTCTCTCCCCCTCCCCCCGTCAATGTATTCTCTCCCCCTGCGATGTATTTATTTTTTTCTATCAAGAGATGAGCCCCCTCTGTGTTAGAACCTTCCCCCGTTTGTGTGGATGAATAAAAAGAAAAGTCCTCTTGCGAGCGCGATGTTCTTTGTTTAGCCTATGCTCCCCTTTCTCCCGATTTTCTTATCATCCAGGGACCTCGGAGACCTGCCTCTCTGTGGCACGGCCTTCAGAGGAACCCATCGAAGGGATGAACATCTGAAGCCTCTCGTGGCACACATTCATCCCGCTTGCGAAATCATCACCCGTGAGTCGTGAGAGCTCTTGAAGGCTAGTCCTCGAGCTTTTCCACACTCACATTTGGGTTATCGGACCGCCGTGAGGTATGCATTTTGAGGTTCACCCCGGAGCAATCTGTTTGGTGTTCCCCATTTTTCTCTGGCAAGTTTCAGTTCGGGGGAGGTGCTGCCCGATTTTCGCCAGGCCAAGAACACTTAAGAACAAACGAACAAGCTAAGTTCTCTGAAGATAATAACAGCTCATGTCTGAAGCCGCCTCTAAAGCAAACTGAATCTCTGAGTTCCTGCACAAACCCTCCTAATAAAACATTCAAACCCTCATGCTAATTCATCTTAACAAACAATTAAAATGCTTAAACTCCCTCTCCACAGACTTAATCCACCCATTGGGAGAATAAACCAATCAACAGATTAACTTGCAAGTGAAGGAAAGGAGAAACAAAGTTAGAAAGAATGAAACAAAACCCACAGAAGCTATCCCGGCGTGCTCCTAATCCGGCGTGGGTTAATCTGGCGCGGTACCCCCCCGCGCCGGTTTAGCTTCACACTCAAAACCCCCTTCATTTTCTTTGCATCTATTCGGCGCGCCCCCTTCCATAGCCCCCTTAAACCGGCACGCCTTACTGTTCATTACCCTATTCCGGTGCGCCCTTGGCCCCTCTTCCTTCTTGCCATGTAACTGGCGCGCCCCCCCTTAACATCTTTAACCGGCGCACCCTATTGCACCCATTAAACCGGCGTGCCCCTTTGCATCCCGTTTACCGGCGCGCCCCTTGGCATCCCCTTATCCGACGCGCCCCTTGGCATCTCCTTAACCGGCGCACCCATTTGCTTCGTTAAACTGGCGTGCCTTGTTAAAAAAGAGGGCGATTAACTAAATAGAAAAAAGAATTGAAGCTAATGAATAAAACTAATCAAAAGTTTCCCCCTTCCATAATCAAATTTTTCTTCCGGGGGCTCCGCCCCAGGAGACCCTCGCAAGGGGCGCTGCCCCCTTGACCCCCGCGACCTGACCGCGCAGGTCGATCCGCGTGCGAGGGCGCACGTTGGTGAGTTCGGGCTTCACACTTAACAATCCGCTTCCCTCGGACTGCGTATGAAGAGAAAAGTAATGATGCCCCACTATATCGGACTTGGATCTCGGGAGCCCTCGCCCATACGTGACCATGATCGGAACTTACCCCGGGCCGATAGTTTGTTAGCTCGACCCGTCTTCATCGGGATCCGATCCCACACCCACATTAAACTTGCCGCACCTACGGCAGACATCCGTGCGGTTTTATCATCATCCTCGATGCTACTAATACGGACTTCCGTCCGAATAATGAATGGTCTATTAGTGACTGACATATATGCCGGGATCCAATCCCTCACCCACATGAAACTTGTCGTACCTACGGCAGACATTCATATGGCTTTATCGTCGTCTTCGACGCTTCAAATGCGGACTCTCGTCTGAACGATGAACAGTCTGTTAGTGACCGACATATATATCGGGATCGAATCCCATGCTTGCAATAAACTTGCCGTACTCACGGTAGGTATTTGTACGGTTTGTCACCGTCTCTTACGCTACAAACACGGACCTTTGTCTGAACATAAAGTGGTCCATGAGTGACCGACAAAATCTGAATGGGACGAGAAGGCTCTCGTCATCCCCGGACCCTTTGCATGGGAATATCAATAAGGCCTCCGTGGGCCATGCTTAGACCTCGGGTCCGCCCCGATCATGGTCATTGCCTGACCCATATCCTCGGCCTATAGCCCGCTCTCTTCGAACGCATATTGGTTCTCAGATCTGGTCCCAGGACATCCTCCCGTTGCCCCCTTGGCACTGAAAATATTGACGATGCCCACACGAGCCCAACTTCGACCGCGGGGGGGCCACCACAGTATGGTCTTAGCTTGATCTTGCACTGGGCCGACAAACTTATCAGTTTCGACCGCTCTAATCGGGATTTAACTGGATGTTTCCCATCCCTTGAACAATAAATTTGCCGTACCCCGGCATACATATGCTCCAGTTTTCCCCATGACGATCATGATTTTCTGAAGCCGGACGCTCGCTTAAATATCAAAATGGTCCCTTGAGTGACCGACATATTTCGAATGCTTGCTTCCCTAGACATCGGGCTTTCCGACTGATTCGAGACCGCTATCGGCTTGTTTCTCTCGATATAGTTTCTTGGCCATGAGGCCCTGATTCCCGGCGATTAATCAAGGGTGTTCCCCTCTCTGAGGGGATGTAAATGACGATATGACCTTTATGGCACGGCGGGTTTTGGTCCCGACATGACCCACACAATCGTCTGATTAGTCAGATCGAGCGCACAATAAATCGTCACTTTGTGACTGGCACGCCCACGCACTTAATAAACTAATAAACCCACCGAATAAATCGACTTAAAGAAACAAACAAATGAGCGTGTCGAAAAGTGCGTCCACAGAATGTCGCCAGGAATTGGCGACCACCTAAAAGGGTGCTCATTGATAAATTCACGACTAGAAAGGTATCGCTAATTCTTTTATCACCGTTATGGGGGTATTTATCAGCCTTATCGGCCATTTTTCAGCCTTAGGAGCTATTTTTCACCCTTAAATCTACGTCTCCTGGGAAGTCACCATTTCTTTCCGTGGTTCCTGCCAAGAACTGACGTCTCTTCCAAGGGACGCCACTCCTGAACGGTGTCTTGTCAGTAGGTGCCAAGTGAGGAATTGGTGTCCACTGCGTCGGGCTCAAATTCTTCGGGTTCACCAATTGGCGGCCAGATAGGGGGCGCCTGTTGATGAATTGGCGCCGACTATGTGGGCGCAGAGTCTTCCTTCTCTTTTTATCGCCAACACTAACTTGACTATATGTGTTGACTCAGTTGAGGTTGTTCCAAGGCACTTGTATTCAAGTCCTCCAGCCATCAGATCTTGAAGAATTGAGTTGGTGAAGCAATGTACTTCAAGTGTTCGATGAAATGCAAGTCTTCTGAAGTCAGTCAAACTTAAAAGTTCAAGTGTTTGATGAAATGCCAAGCTCACTGCCTTTATGTAGTCTCGAAGTATATGATGGAAGAAAGATGTCAGCAGACTTCAATCTCTTACAAGCACATGAAGGCAGCAGATAAGTTCAACCTAGCTAATGTCAAGATCCAAATACATCAGTTTAGCAACAGTAGTAGTTTAGCAAACAGGCCAGCAGAAAAGCACAGTTTAGTTTTTGCAACTTTAGTTCAACAGCAATAGGAAGAGTTCTACAGTCTAGCAACATGAATATGTCAATGTACTTCAACCATTGCAACAACAGGAAAACTGGTATGTAGTAGATGTGTTGCAAATTTCCAAGAAAGCCTAGCAACAGACCTTAGCCAAAGTCGGTCGACCGACTTACTCTTTTGGTCGACTAAAAGTCCCAGAGTGGTCAATAACCAGAAGCCTGCAACATCAGGTCGACCTGTGCTTACAAGAGGTCGACCTATATATGTCTAATTCGTTAGAACGTCTGGACAACGTGTCATCACGTGATAGGGCTTAGTGAATCAGGTGACTTCGAAGCCCAATCATTGGAATAGATCCATAGGACACCTGGGATGCTTCTAGAAGGGAATATTCTCTGGGACAAGTGGGCCAATGGTATTTTAGTATAGAGATTTTTTTATTTTTCACACTTTAGGGTTATTTTCTATCTATATATCTGGGCCTTCTTCGAAGTGAAGAGGGCGGCTGCAATAGAGGGACTGCGTGGGTTATTGGAGAGCCACTAGATAGAGAAGTTCAAAGAAGGATCTGAATGAGGTTTGGAGAGAAGAAGAAGAAGGAAGGAGAAAGAGTTTGAGAACCTACTTAAGAAAAATTGCAGAGCCGTGCGAGAACAGAGAAGAGAAAAAATAGGAGAGAAAAGGGAAGCAAGGAGAGGCCGCCAATTTCGATCTGAAGAAATTGGGGAGTCTTGAGAGCCTAAAGAACACGAGATCTAAGAAAGGCAAGCTCCCAGTTCAGATCTTAAGTAGAGGAGAGCTACAGCCGATTCCTGTTACTGAGAAGATCTTCCTCCCACTGCCATTGCTATTGCTACGACGTCCATCTACTGCTGAAGCTGAGAAGTGGAAGAAGACATCCCTTCCAGGAAGATCGCCTACTACAAGTTGTTTCCATCGCTGCAGTTCAGAAGCTTATTTGAATAGGGAATCGGATCCAGGCTTTAGTGAAGAGATGTCTTATTCCATCCCTACTAGATCCTGTAGCAGGATTTATGTTCTATTGCTTTCTTTCTTTGTTATTTTCATTTCAGAACATTTTCAATGTTGTTTGGACTCAATCTGGCTTAGGGAACCATATCGAAGTGTGCTTTGGCCTTGTGCGCCTTCAAGCTGTTTGACAACGGTTCCTTCAGAGGATTTGTTCCTCTCAAGCTGTGGGTCAGCAAATTCAGAGGATTTGTTCCTCTTAAGCTGTGGGTCAGCGGATTTAGGGATTTATTGTAGTGACCCAAATTTATATAAATAATTTCTAGATTGAATTAGGCATTTATAAAGCTTAGTAAATAGATATTGGGATTATAAGGCCCAACTAGGCTAAATAATTAACCTAGCTTTAGTAGCTATAGCCTAATAGGTTTAAGGACCAAGCCCAATAAGTTTGGCGCATATTCTAGAAGGTTATTTAAGTTATCCATGAAATGTTGGGATAAATACACTTTAAAAAGGGATAATTTAGTGGATAATTAACCAAAGAGTTTGAATTAAGATGAATGTCCACGCCCAAATGATGTAACGGTCTATCGAGCGATCATCACAGCCATGTAACGGACCAGACCTAGTCCGTTACAACATGCTAATTCCGTGAGAAGAAGAAGTTGCAAAAGATTGGAACTTTGGGATTCTCTTAGCTAGAGACCCACTTAGGAGAACTTATAACATTGCTAAGGACTCTTAGAGATTAGGTTTTTGTAAATTAAGGACTCTAAAACTGTTCAAATCCTTGAACCCTAGCCAAAACTCTATAAAAAGAACCCAGTTCTGAACTGAGCGACCCTTACTTTTGGCTCGTGAAGAATCAAGGTAAGGAGATAGAATCACAGGTAAGTTCTTTAGAGTATTTCGTTCCTAATACTTTAGACTAACTACCCTCAAAATTTCATGTTAGTAGATCAAGTAACTAAGGAGATAAAAGCTTCTAAAGTCACTGATTCTGTCATAGCAGCCTAGAATTCAGAGCAAAGGACCACTGAAGATCAAGGAATAAGGACACCCAAACGAGGTAATTAGAGTTTGATTCTTTAGAACTTTTTGTTCCCAATAGTATCATATTCCTAAACCTCCAAATTTCACATCATTAGGTCAAGAGGTTGGAGAACTAGGGCAACGTGAAGTGGCTGAAAAATCACAAGAAGAGAAGAACTAGGGCGACGCTTGAAGACTCGAATTAGAAGTTTAAAGCCCAGTTAAGAGGTAGGTTATCTCATGAACGGCAAAAACACATTGTTAGGGATAAAATTACTCTAGTTTATTTGGATTTCATGCATTATACTTCATGAATTTCATGTTTTAGGATTAGTCTATACATTCATGCATGTCTTCAACCCTAATTGAAGATTTATTAGTCTATACATTCATGCATGTCTTCAACCCTAATTGAAGATAAAAAGCTATCTCTTGTTATTCCATTACTACCTATGCATCTAGATAACCTTTTTCTCATCTGACATGATTAGAGTAGTTAGCATGCCATGATTTAATCATAAGTTTCTATAGTTTCTATTTTCTATCAGCAGAGGACCTAACGGTCTATCGTAAGACTGCCAGGGACGTGTAACAGACCTACACTGACCGTCACACCCTCTGTAAGCGACTGAAGGGTTCTGTGAAACCTGGCGGACCTAATCTAGACCGTTACTTTCCTGTGACGTGCCCAGACTAGTCCGTCACACAACACTACGTTCTGTCAACTTAAGATAGAATCAAGATCGGTCCAATTAATATATATGTGTATGCCTCGTTAATTAGAGCTTAACCTATTTTTTTTCATGGTTTTAAGTTCCAATATTGATTCATGTTAGGAATTAGCATACTTTAGAGTTATTTTTAAGCATGTGTTAATTTCATGCCAAAGCACTATAGTTTTGTATTAAAACCTTGATTTAGAAAAGATATCGATGAGTTTTATCATGATTTTATACCGTTATACATTCTCTCTTATCTATAGAGTCAATTTTTTAAGTACATGGCATATATCTCGGTATATGTCCATTAGTTCACACTCTTGCACTATAGGAACATATTCTTGAACATGAGGACCTCTCTATTGGATATTCCTTCCAATGGACTAGGAAATCTTGTTTCAAGGCCTCCGTAATTCTCTGTGAGCCTGAGATTCCCACTAGGACGCCGAGTTGGTTGTACCATTAAAGTCCATTTGTCTAGAAAAGCACAAATCGAAGTTTAAGTCTTGTAACGGACCTGCACTATCCCGTCAAGCTAACCTAACGGACTGGTGTACGACTGTCACATTGTACTAAGTCCAATTTCTTTATTTCTGGATTCAGCCTGTTCAAACGGTCCAGTTCTCGACCGTTATGTTCATGTAACGACCCAATGTTAGACCGTCACAGTTTAAATTCTTTAACCCGAGGTTTGACCAAAGGGTTGATATTCTAAAGTTCCTAGATGGATTATTGATGGTCTAGGATTTATCATATTGTCTAAGATACTTAACTTAAATTATGAATAATAATAAATGTACCGTTACGCTGCCAAATTTTTTCCATGAGCATGACATCGTCTTAGATCATTCTTGATCTCTCATGTCCTAAGTTGAAGTGTTCATTTGTTGATTATTGTTATCATGAACATATTGAACTTATTACATTCTTGGCCATATTTTATTGAAACGTGGAAGTAGCTTGATTTATACTTGAAGATGCGATCGAGCACTGATTGTGTTCAAGGGCTCTATGCTAGTCCTCTCGACTGATTGTCGAAAACATACTGTAAACCATGGGATATGATGCTACTGGCATCGCATTACGTTGGGAATACTTTCTCTATAAATAAGTGAAATATCCACGGCTCGTGAAGTGAAAATCTCGATACACATACATGACTTTCTTGCTTGTTACATGATATTCCACAGAAGTTCACCAAATACTTGCTCATAAGCAAAAGATGTTTGGATGATGACTACGTGGTATTGCCAGTACATTCTTGTTACATTCTTGTTCACAAAAGGCCATGCTACATTCTTATTCATACTTGCTCATTCTATCTTAAATGATCATCTTTGTTACTTTGGTTATTCGCTTTATTTATTGCATTTCGCATGATTTTACCTTATTCTTTAGAGCTAAAATGTTAATTACTTTAATAGTACCTTCATGTTGATGCGAAGATACCTATTGGGCAAGTGTGCTCATTACCTATTTCTAATCTTTTTAGGAGATGGAAGTGAGTCGGGTTCGGATTCGGAATATTCAAGTAGCGGATGTGAGAGTGAATGAAGAATGAGTGAAGACTTAGGAAGGCTACATTGTTTAGATTGAGTCTATGTGATTTTCTTATTTCTTGAGTCTAGTATGATGAAGAAAGTTGAATTAGTGATTGTATTTGAATATTTGATTGATAATGAAATGAAAGTTGAAGCTTGAGTAAATATTATGCAATTGTATTTATGTGTGTGATTGTCTTACGCTCTGATCGTTCTTGCTCGCAAGAGGCTTACCATGCCGGCTGTTCATGTTCCTCGAGCTAATCTTCCGCTGTAATAAAGGCTCAGGGCGTGACAGTTAAGTTGGTATCAGAGCCTAAGTCTCAGGACTTAGGGAGAAGAATCATGTCATAGGATAAGTCCAATGTTTAAGGGCCCCTACCTATGAAGTAAGGAAGAAATTCCCATACCCATGTGAGAATTGGGTAGAGCCCGGGATAAGATAGTCAATTAGCTTTAAGATTTATTTTCTTCCAACTCCACGAGAAATAACAAGTTGTTATATTTCTCTCAGGTACCTTATTTTACAAATGGCTCATTGCGTAGATTGGAATGGCATGCAACAAATGGTTGCCGGCCTTACTCAGGCATTGCAAACCATGGCCCAGGCAGGCGCAAGGGCGAGGGCCGGTGACTTACATCGCAATTTTTGGAGTTTAAACCCTCCGCGTTTCTATGGTTCTTCTAATCCAGACGAAGCAGAGAACTGGATTGATGAGATGAACATTATATTTGACGTCATCCAATGCACCGATCAAGAGAAAGTGCGTCTTGTAACTTTTCAACTCAACAAGGATGCTCGTACATGGTGGAAGTCGGTTCCGGCACCTCCGGCCGATGCACCTCATACTTGGGATGGTTTTCTCACTTTGTTCCGTGCTAAGTACTTTTCTGAGCATGTGAAAGAAAGAAAAGCTATGGAGTTCGCCCCTCTTCGACAAGGAATGATGACAGTTGCGGAGTATGAACTTCAATTCTCCAGACTAGCACCTTATGCACCACATTTAATCAGTACCGATCTATTGAAGGCTAATCAGTTTATGGACGGGTTACGAACCGATTTCATTCAGCAGCTCGGGACCCAAAACATCCGTACCTATGCGTAGATGGTTCAACGGGCATACTTATGTGAAAGGACCCTAGAAAAGGTTGAGAAATTGAAAGAAAAAGGTGAAGAGTCCAGCCGACGATCTGATCGGCATTATAAGAAAGAAAAATTCAGCATCACGGAACCCTACAAAAGCCGTAATAGTAAGAAAAGATCTAGGAGCGGGAACGGTGGAAGTTCCCAGAAGAACAAGAAGGTCAAAGAGGAGAGGGAGCAAGTCACCACGGCTTGCATTTTTTGCGAAAAGTTCAGCCATTCGGCTGAAGAGTGCTGGAAGTGCCTTAGTGCTTGTTTACGTTGTGGTAGCAGGGAGCATCGCATGTCGGATTGCCCCCTTATGAAAGATGAATCCTCTGGTGGCGGACGCAGGCGGTAGGCTCGCCTCAATGCCGTTCTAGAAGAAGAGGAAGCGCCCAGGGATAGTGGGCTTATGGAAGGTACTCTTCAAATTTTTTCTCATCCTACATTTGTGCTATTTGACACTGGTGCCTCCCATTCTTTTATCTCCACTACTTTTGCAAAAATATTACCAATCGCATCAGTTCCTCTACCTTCAGATCTTGCTATAACCACACCCTTAGGTTCTAGAACAAAACTTACCAAATATTATTCTGAGAGTGAAGTAATTGTAGGAGGCCACAAGCTCCCCGCAAACTTAGTATGTCTTGACATGAAAGGGTACGGTGCCATTCTAGGTGTAGATTGGCTTATAGATCATGATGCTGATATTAACTGCCGAAATAGGATTATATCCTTCAGAAAACCAGGTCTTCCAAGATTTTCCTTCTTTGGCATCAAGTATACGAAACATCCCACTATCATATCTTCTCTTCACGCTTGCAAACTTATCTCGCAAGGATGTGAAGCTTTTCTTACTTTTGTCATTGTTACCAAATCCAAGGAAATCACCCTAGCAAACATTCCTATTGTAAATGAGTTCCCAGATGTATTCCCATCCGAATTACCTAGTTTACCACCCGAGAGGGAAGTGAACTTCACTATTGAACTCGATCCAGGAGCAGCACCTGTTTCTATAGCCCCTTACAGAATGTCCCCCACGGAACTTAAGGAACTAAAAAGGCAGTTGCAGGAACTACTAGACAAGGGTTTCATTAGACCCAGCACATCCCCCTGGGGTGCGCCGGTGCTATTTGTCAAGAAGAAGGATGGCTCTCTCAAGTTATACATAGACTACCGGCGACTGAATCAACTTACAATCAAAAACAAGTATCCATTACTGCATATTGATGAGCTCTTCGATCAGCTTTCGGGAGCAGTTTATTTCTCTAAAATAGACCTCAGATCAGGTTATCATCAGCTTAGAATTAAAGAAGAAGACATTTATAAATCGGCTTTCCGAAGTCGTTATGGCCACTATTAATTCGTGGTAATGCCGTTTGGGTTAACAAATGCCCCAGCAGCATTTATGCAACTTATGAACATTATTTTTCAACCATATCTAGACCATTTCATCATCGTCTTCATTGATGATATCTTGATATATTCCAAGACAAAAGAGGAACATGAAGAACATTTGAGGATAGCCTTGCAAACACTTAGAGAACATAAACTTTATGCCAAGCTTAACAAGTGTGAATTTTGGTTCAAGGAAGTTTCATTCCTTGGCCACATTATTTCAAAAGAAGGTACTGCTGTGGATCCTTCGAAAGTCGAAGCTGTCAGAAATTGGAGTCGACCAACGACTGTATCAGAAGTATGAAGCTTTTTGGGTCTAACTGGTTATTATAGGAGGTTCATTAAGGACTTCTCAAAAATTACAGTTCCTTTAAGTAGACTCACAAGAAAATAAAATCCCTTTGTCTGGTCAGAGGAATGTGAAAAGAGTTTTCAAATTCTTAAGAATCACCTTACTTCAGCTCCTATTTTAGCACTAACGGTGGAAGGTGGTGGATTCGAAGTATGTACGGATGCGTTTGGCATTGGCTTAGGGTGCGTCCTCATGCAAAATAGAAAAGTAATCTGTTATTCTTCAAGATAATTGAAACGTCATAAAGAGAATTATCCTGTGCATGACTTGAAATTGGCAGCTGTTATTTTTGCCTTAAAAATTTGGCATCATTATCTCTATGGAGAGAAATTCACGGTCTACTCGGACCACAAAATCTTGAAATACTTATTCTCTTAAAAGGGGCTTAATATGAGACAGAGGAGATGGTTGGAATATCTCAAAGACTTTGATTTTACTATTCAATATCATCCTGGGAAGGCTAATGCGGTAGCAGATGCACTCAGCAGAAAACCAATGGGTATGCTATCAAGTCTTATGATTAGTATGACTAATCTTATTCCTCAATTTGCTCAGATGAACTTAGATATTGACATAAAGGAAGAGGATTATTTTATGGCTAATATCCGAGCTCAACCAACATTAATAGAGGATCTGGTCAAGCTGCAAGATGATGATCCCGTGTTACTGGAAATTAAAGCCAACATAGAACATAGGCCGGATTTCTCTGTTTCAAATGATGGAAGTTTGTTATTTAAGGGCTGAGTGTGTGTACCAGATCATGAGGATACGAAGAAATTGATCCTAGAAGAAGCACATAAGTCTAAGTACACCATTCATCCAAGTGGTACAAAAATGTATCAAGATCTCAAAAGAAGCTTCTGATGGCCCAATATGAAGAGAGAAATAGCTGATTTCATGTCCCGCTATCTCACCTGCCAACAAGTAAAAGCATAGCATTTTAGACCCGCAAGTAAATTACATCCCTTGAATATTCTCGGATGGAAATGGGAGAGTATAGGAATGGATTTCATCATGGGTTTACCTAAGACCAGAGGAGGACATGATGGTATATGGGTAATCATAGACCGATTGACTAAGTCTGTACATTTCATACCAATTAAAAGTCGATGGTCTGTGGATATTCTAGCAGCATTATACATAAGGGAAATTGCCAAATTACATGGTGTTCCTGTCACTATTATATCTGATAGAGATCCTCGATTCACATCACAGTTCTGGAAGGGCCTACAACATTCACTAGGGACTAGATTGAATTTTAGCACAACATTTCACCCACAAACTGATGGTCAAACTGAAAGAACAAATCAAGTAGTAGAAGATATGCTCATGGCTTGTGCTATTGACTTTGGAGGAAGTTGGCATGATCACTTGTCTCTAGTAAAATTTTCATACAACAACAGTTATCAGGCTAACATACAGATGGCACCCTTTGAAGCTTTATATGGAAAAAGCTGTAGATCACCGATATGTTGGAGTGAGATAGGGAAAAAGCAATTCCTAGGCCCCGACATTATTAGGGACTCTACAGAGAAGATCAAGCTCATTCAAGAAAGAATGAAGATGGCACAAGATAGGCAGAAATCTTATGCTAACAATTGAAGACGTGACTTGGAGTTTCAGGTGGGAGATCATGTAAGTCACGCCACAAACCGATAGCAGCGGGAAGCGATGCTCGGAACGTGGCAGTTAACAGTCATGATAACAAGAGTGAAAATAAATAACCACAATTAAACACATGGAGGCCAAAAACACAGGTTGAAAATACGAGCTCTTATTAAACATATAATTTTGACCCACTCTTATAATATTAGATTCAAATTAAAGGAGGAAAATAACAAGGGAGAAGAAAATGAAATAACTAGACTCACGACACTAGCTAGACTCAAGAAGGCAAAAAGACAAACTCCGATCTCTAGGTTCTAGGTTCACTCGATCACACTGATCCGATTCCCATTTGCAACGTACCGTTTACCGCGTTACCTGAAAAGGATTGGAAGTAGGGGTGAGCAAAAAGCTCAGTAGGAATTATACTCTATCGTCAGGCATAGTTTAAGTGATTAACCAATTAATGAATATGCATGATTAACGTGATAAAATAAGCAGAACTAAATAATCACTAAGATAGAAAGAGTAACGATAATTAAATGGAAGAAATAATTTCATGTCGAGATATCAAGCAAGATTAACAAGATTTTCTACTAAATGGCCATTTGTAAGTCAATTCGAGTCATGTCAAGCAAGGAAGCAAGTACTTCATACTTTAAGCATGAATAACAAGTTTCACGAGAATGTGGAATGTCATAGACCCAACACGCTAGATAGTATCGGTGCCAAATGTCACACCTAGTCATTCACCTCCCCGGGGATCAAGTACTTTTCGGGTGCTCCTCCCAGGACCAGACTGGGCCCTTCATTTGTTTGCCTTGGCATTGATTTCTTTTTGGATCGTAGATCCCATGAGACTAGACATCCACAATATTTAATGGCCAAGAGTTCCAAGGTCAAGTTCATGTAGACAAGGTAAAGAACATAAGAATAATGATTCTTTAAGAGTCCAAACAATAAGTTCCATAATCGAGAAGAATAATTGTCCCAAAGGACTATAATTGATGATCAATAGATCTAACAATAGGTCAAATCAAAAAAACCATAGCCTACATAGGCTTGGTTAGCTCACATAATTCAAAATTCATGAAATAATCACTTTTCGGAAAACTATCATAGAAACGGTCAGATAAGGGCCGCTCAAGGGTATATACAGTTAATACTGAGCCGCGCATGTCCAGAAGACATTAAGACACATAAACAAGATATACGGACCATACAGGGCCATATTAAAGATATGTGGTCGTTATAGGGCCGCCTATAAGGATATGCGGTCCACTACTGGCCGCACATGCCTATTTAGCCCTATTCGGTTCAAGACTTAAAACCAGTGGTTTAGTCACGTAAAACAAAGTTACTGGAGGTCCAAAGGGTTTTAGCAGGGATATAACAAGATCCCAAGATGATGGTAAGTCCGCCGGATGGAGTGTCCGGGATATGTTCAAGACTAACACAACTAATAGGGCTAATGACTTACTAGAAGTCAGCAACTTGGTCAACCTGTTCTACTAAAATAGAATGGCTGTCCAGCAACCTAACATTCAGTTTTAGTCCTAATTTCCATGTCAAATCATCAAGGATTAAGTTTTACATTAACTTAATTGCCTATAAGGTGAATCGGGATGGTAATGATGAAGAACAAGTTCACGTATGGATAATTAGCATGCATCTAACAGAAATTTACTTGCATAATTAACCACTTAGCATATGGGTTTCTAATTTACTAATTAACCATTAAGATGCTAATATGAATCATATAGAACTAATACTAAGTCACTTACTGCAGGGATAAACGGTTCTGGAAAGACCTTTCATCTACTGGGCTAACAGGGGGCTGAACGGGGTTGTTCTGGACTGCAGGGAGTTAGGCAGCTGTGTCAGGGCCGCCCAGGGAGTTGGGCGGTTCTCTGGGAGCCACCCATGGGTTGGGCAGTCAGGTAAGAGCCGCCCATCCCCTGGGTATTGGGTTATGTGGTCATCAGAGGGCCGTTCATCCTGCCAGGGGATATGTGGTCACTTGAGGACCGTTCAACTAGTTATGTGGTTAGATGAGGGCCGTCCAACCCAGGATGTGTGGTCATTTAGGGACCGCCCATCCTGGTTATGTGGTCTCTGAGAGACCATTCATCTAGGATATGTGGTCTATCGTAAGACCGTCCAACTCTGGGTGTATTCCGGTCACCCCTTCCACGTCCGATGAACGCCGGAAGGTTGAGGGTTGATGGGGTTGGATCTAAAACACTAATTTCTCATGGAAACGGACTTGAAACAAGGGGCTTTTAGTACCGTTGGAAAGGTTATGAAAAATACTACCTAACAGTAAGGCCAATTTCATAATTACTTTCTGAAATCACGATTTATAAAGGCAGGAACACCAAAAACCCTAATTTAGACGTGCTGTTACTAAATCACGAAATTCTCACAATATACAAAATGAAAATTGGGGCTTTTTATATCAAAAGAAATTTTACTCGACGCTGATTCCAACCATATATGACATGCTATATGGGGATCAAGATTTACAACTCGAAATCACAATTTAACTCAAAAGAATACATCAAAAACCAAGTCTAGACATATTCTTACTCAGATCGGAAATTCTCTAAACATGATCCATAAAATTTAGGGCTTTTATAATCAATGGAAAGAGCACGAAAAACTCTACAAGATGCATGGGTCAATTTCTTATTTACCCTCTTGAGTCTCTACTTAAATCAAAGAGAAACAAAGTTAACCCTAATTTGACATGCTTCTACTAAACCTGAAAATACTCGCAGGATACTGCCTGATATTTGGGGCTTTATATGTCAAAACAAAGAGGAATTGATGCTGAACATTTTGATATATTACTTGAGATTTGAGCCCGAGAGAACCTACCTCAATTAGGGAAGAAAGGAAGAAGAAAGGAAGAAGAACGGACGCCGACACGTCACCATTAAACACCAGAGATCTCTCTTGATCGATCTCCACTGTGGCCGCCACTACTACCAAAGTATTCTAGGGTTGCAGAGCCTTATTTTTATAGCTCATACACCTTCTGGAGCCTTCGGTGCTGGGAGAATTCGTCGAAGCAAGTTAAGTGATTGAAATGGCGCCGCAATGGTTGACCTCACCAAAGCTCGACCGACTACACATTTTAGGGTTAGGGTTTCGATGAATTGATAGAGGGGAAATGATCCTTCGATAGTAGCCTTTAATTTGCCACCAATTTGGGCTCATTTGATGGAGTATTAAGCTCTAATTTCGTGGTTTAAGCTAAGGTTAGGTAAGTGTGCACTTTGGGCTTAATCCACTAATTAGACATAGGTACGGATTTTTGCTGGGTCGACCACAGAAGACAAAGTTGTTAAATAAATGGTCCTTAACTAATTTACCATTTTTCTAGATTTTTATAAGATAGTTGAAAATTTCACTAGTTCTATTTACTAAGGAATTAAATATTAAATTCTGAAATTCATTCATTTCAATTAAATTTCAGATTTTTTAAAAAACCGGGGTATTACATCCTCCCCCACTTTAAGGAATTTAGTCCCCAAATTCGTCGGGTATTACCAATTATTTGAATATTTGAACTAAGATGATCTTATTTATCAAAATAACATGTTAATCATACAACTAATGACGAAAGAATTTAGCTATAGCTAGGAATAAAAGAGAACAATACCATATATAATTCTTCATTCGATAGAAGTTGGTTCCGATCCTTCTTATATTTTTGCTTGTGGAAGTAACTTAGGACAGTTAGCCATTTTATGATCCTGATCTACGCAACGCAGACACGCTCCGCTCCTTCGCCAGCACTCGTTTGCGAGATGACCAAGTTTGTGACAGTACACACATTTCATTTGCGTAATATTACTCTTCTTCTTATTATTACTTCGGGTTTCCTTACGACGGACTCGCCAGCCTATAGTAGAACGGAATCTTAGCTTACCCATGGACCCACTCGCTTTCATTTTAATAATGACTTAGAGACCTGCAAAATAGTTATATGGTTAACTTTTTCATTACCCTTACGCGTAACACAACGCAATCTTGCATATATTTTATTACTTATCCCAAGATATTACCCAATCTCACCAGGTGACAAGGGATGACACAGGTCTTAAGACTTAGGGTAACCTATACTCTTGGACAAAATCCAAGGACTCAGACAATGGAGGCTCTGATACCACCTCTGTCATGCCCCGAACCGATAGCAGCGGGAAGCGATGCTCGGAACGTGGTAGTTAACAGTCATGATAACAAGAGTGAAAATAAATAACCACAATTAAACACATAGAGGCCAAAAACACAGGTTGAAAATACGAGCTCTTATTAAACATATAATTTTGACCCACTCTTACAATATTAGATTCAAATTAAAGGAGGAAAATAGCAAGGGAGAAGAAAATGAAAGAACTAGACTCACGACACTAGCTAGACTCAAGAAGGCAAAAATATAGACTCCAATCTCTAGGTTCCAGGTTCACTTGATCACACTGATCCGATTCCCATTTGCAACGTACCGTTTACCGCGTTACCTGAAAAGGATTAGAAGTAGGGGTGAGCAAAAAGCTCAGTAGGAATTATACTATATCGTCAGGCATAGTTTAAGTGATTAACCAATTAATGAATATGCATGATTAACGCGATAAAATAAGCAGAACTAAATAATCACTAAGATAGAAAGAGTAACGATAATTAAATGGAAGAAATAATTGCATGTCGAGATATCAAGCAAGATTAACAAGATTTTCTAGTAAATGGCCATTTGCAAGTCAATTCGAGTCATGTCAAGCAAGCAAGCAAGTACTTCATACTTTAAGCATGAATACCAAGTTTCACGAGAATGTGGAATGTCATAGACCCAACATGTTAGATAGTACCGGTGCCAAATGCCACACCTAGTCATTCACCTCCCCGGGGATCAAGTACTTTTCGGGTGCTCCTCCCAGGACCAGACTGGGCCCTTCATTTGTTTGCCTTGGCATTGATTTCTTTTTGGATCGTAGATCCCACGAGACTAGACATCCACAATATTTAATGGCCAAGAGTTCCAAGGTCAAGTTCATGTAGACAAGGTAAAGAACATAAGAATAATGATTCTTTAAGAGTCCAAATAATAAGTTCCATAATCAAGAAGAATAATTGTCCCAAAGGACTATAATTGATGATCAATAGATCTAACAATAGGTCAAATCAAAAAAACCATGGCCTACATAGGCTTGGTTAGCTCACATAATTCGAAATTTATGAAATAATCACTTTTCGGAAAACTGTCATATAAACGGTCAGACAAGAGCCGCTCAAGGGTATATATGGTTAATACTGAGCCGCGCATGTCCAGAAGAGATTAAGACCCATAAACAAGATATACGGACCATACAGGGCCGTATTAAAGATATGCGGTCGTTATAGGGCCGCCTATAAGGATATGCGGTCCACTACTGGCCGCATATGCCTGTTTAGCCCTATTCGGTTCGAGATTTAAAACCAGCGGTTTAGTAACGTAAAACAAAGTTACTGGAGGTCCAAAGGGTTCTAGTAGGGATATAACAAGATCCCAAGATGATGGTAAGTCCGCCGGATGGAGTGTCCGGGGATAAGTTCAAGACTAACGCAACTAATTGGGCTAATGACTTACTAGAAGTCAGCAACTTGGTCAACCTGTTCTACTGAAATAGAATGGCTATCCAGCAACCTAACATTCAGTTTTAGTCCTAATTTCCATGTCAAATCATCAAGGATTAAGTTTTACATTAACTTAATTGCCAATAAGGTGAATCGGGATGGTAATGATGAAGAACAAGGTCACGTATGGATAATTAGCATGCATCTAATAGAAATTTACTTGCATAATTAACCACTTAGCATATGGGTTTCTAATTTACTAATTAACCATTAAGATGCTAATATGAATCATATAGAACTAATACTAAGTCACTTACTGCAAGGATAAACGGTTCTGGAAAGACCTTTCATCTACTGGGCTAACAGGGGGCTGAACGGGGTTGTTCTGGACTGCAAGGAGTTAGGCAGCTGTGTCAGGGCAGCCCACGGAGTTCGGCGGTTCTCTGGGAGCCGCCCAAGGGTTGGGCGGTCAGGTAAGAGCCGCCCATCCCCTGGGTCCTGGGTTATGTGGTCATCAGAGGGCCGTTCATCCTGCCAGGGGATATGTGGTCACTTGAGGACCGTTCAACTAGTTATGTGGTTAGATGAGGGCCGTCCAACCCAGGATGTGTGGTCATTTAGGGATCACCCATCCTGGTTATGTGGTCTCTGAGAGTCCGTTCATCTAGGATATGTGGTCTATCGTAAGACCGTCCAACTCTGGGTGTATTCCGGTCACCCCTTCCACGTCCGATGAACGCCGGAAGGTTGAGGGTTGATGGGGTTGGATCTAAAACACTAATTTCTCATGGAAACGGACTTGAAATAAGGGGATTTTGGTACCGTTGGAAAGGTTATGAAAAATACTACCTAACAGCAAGGCCAATTTCATAATTACTTTTTGAAATCACGATTTATAAAGGCAGGAACACTTAAAACCCTAATTTAGACGTGCTGTTACTAAATCATGAAATTCTCACAATATACAAAATGAAAATTGGGGCTTTTTATATCAAAAGAAAGCTTACTCGACGCTGATTCCAACCATATATGACATGCTATATGGGGATCAAGATTTACAACTCGAAATCACAATTTAACTCAAAAGAATACATCAAAAACCAAGTCTAGACATATTCTTACTCAGATCGGAAATTCTCTAAACATGATCCATAAAATTTAGGGCTTTTATAATCAATGGAAAGAGCACGAAAAACTCTACAAGATGCATGGGTCAATTTCTTATTTACTCTCTTGAGTCTCTACTTAAATCGAAGAGGAACAGAGTTAACCCTAATTTGACATGCTTCTACTAAACCTGAAAATACTCGTAGGATACTGCATGATATTTGGGGCTTTATATGTCAAAAGAAAGAGGACTTGATGCTGAACATTTTGATATATTACTTGATATTTGAGCCCGAGAGAACCTAACCCAATTAGGGAAGAAAGGAAGAAGAAAGGAAGAAGAACAGACGCCGACACGTCACCACTAAACACCAGAGATCTCCCTTGATTGATCTCCACTGCGGCCGCCACTGCTGCCAAAGGATTCTAGGGTTACAGAGCCTTATTTTTATAGCTCATACACCTTCTGGCGCCTTCGGTGCTGGGAGAATTCGTCGAAGCAAGTTAAGTGATTGAAACGGCGCCGCAATGGTTGACCTCACCAAAGCTCGGCCGACTACACATTTTAGGGTTAGGGTTTTGATGAATTGATAGAGGGGAAATGATCCTTAGATAGTGGCCTTTCATTTGCCACCGATTTGGGCTCATTTGATGGAGTATTAAGCTCTAATTTCGCGGTTTAAGCTAAGGTTAGGTAAGTGTGCAGTTTGGACTTAATCCACTAATTAGACCTAGGTACGGATTTTTGTTGGGTCGACCACAGAAGATAAAGTTGTTAAATAAATGATCCTTAACCAATTTACCATTTTTCTAGATTTTTATAAGGTAGTTGAAAATTTCACTAGTTCTATTTACTAAGGAATTAAATATTAAATTCTGAAATTCATTCATTTCAATTAAATTTCAGATTTTTTTAAAAACCGGGGTATTACATCCTCCCCCACTTTAAGGAATTTGGTCCCCAAATTCGTCGGGTATTACCAATTATTTGAATATTTGAACTAAGATGATCTTATTTATCAAAATAACATGCTAATCATACAGCTAATGACGAAAGAATTTAGCTATAGCTAGGAATAAAATAGAACAATACCATATATAATTCTTCATTCGATAGAAGTTGGTTCCGATCCTTCTTATATTTTTGCTTGTGGAAGTAACTTAGGACAGTTAGCCATTTTATGATCCTGATCTACGCAACGCAAACACGCTCCGCTCCTTCGCCAGCACTCCTTTGCGAGATGACCATGTTTGTGACAGTACACACATTTCATTTGCGTAATAGTGCTCTTCTTCTTATTATTACTTCGGGTTTCCTTACGATGGACTCGCCAACCTATAGTAGAACCGAATCTTAGCTTACCCATGGACCCACTCGCTTTCTTTTTAATAATGACTTAGAGACCTGTAAAATAGTTATATGGTTAACTTTTTCATTACCCTTACACATAACACAACACAATCTTGCATATATTTTATTACTTATCCCAAGATATTACCCAATCTCACCAGGTGACATGGGATGACACAGGTCTTAAGACTTAGGGTAACCTATACTATTGGACAAAATCCAAGGACTCAGACAATGTAGGCTCTGATACCACCTCTGTCACGCCCCGAACCGATAGTAGCGGGAAGCGATGCTCGGAACGTGGCAGTTAACAGTCATGATAACAAGAGTGAAAATAAATAACCATAATTAAACACATGGAGGCCAAAAACACAGGTTGAAAATACGAGCTCTTATTAAACATATAATTTTGACCCACTCTTACAATATTAGATTCAAATTAAAGGAGGAAAATAACAAGGGAGAAGAAAATGAAATAACTAGACTCACGACACTAGCTAGACTCAAGAAGGCAAAAAGACAGACTCCGATCTCTAGGTTCCAGGTTCACTCGATCACACTGATCCGATTCCCATTTGCAACGTACCGTTTACCGCGTTACCTGAAAAGGATTAGAAGTAGGGGTGAGCAAAAAGCTCAGTAGGAATTATACTATATCGTCAGGCATAGTTTAAGTGATTAACCAATTAATGAATATGCATGATTAACGTGATAAAATAAGCAGAACTAAATAATCACTAAGATAGAAAGAGTAACGATAATTAAATGGAAGAAATAATTGCATGTCGAGATATCAAGCAAGATTAACAAGATTTTCTAGTAAATGGCCATTTGCAAGTCAATTCGAGTCATGTCAAGCAAGCAAGCAAGTACTTCATACTTTAAGCATGAATACCAAGTTTCACGAGAATGTGGAATGTCATAGACCCAACATGCTAGATAGTACCGGTGCCAAATGCCACACCTAGTCATTCACCTCCCCGGGGATCAAGTACTTTTCAGGTGCTCCTCCCAGGACCAGACTGGGCCCTTCATTTGTTTGCCTTGGCATTGATTTCTTTTTGGATCGTAGATCCCACGAGACTAGACATCCACAATATTTAATGGCCAAGAGTTCCAAGGTCAAGTTCATGTAGACAAGGTAAAGAACATAAGAATAATGATTCTTTAAGAGTCGAAACAATAAGTTCCATAATCAAGAAGAATAATTGTCCCAAAGGACTATAATTGATGATCAATAGAACTAATAATAGGTCAAATCAAAAAAACCATAGCCTACATAGGCTTGGTTAGCTCACATAATTCAAAATTCATGAAATAATCACTTTTCGGAAAACTGTCATATAAACGGTCAGACAAGGGCCGCTCAAGGGTATATACGGTTAATACTGAGCTGCGCATGTCCAGAATACATTAAGACCCATAAACAAGATATACGGACCATACAGGGCCGTATTAAAGATATGCGGTCGTTATAGGGCCGCCTATAACGATATGCGGTCCACTACTGGCCGCACATGCCTGTTTAGCCCTATTCGATCTAAGGCTTAAAACCAGCGGTTTAGTCACGTAAAACAAAGTTACTGGAGGTCCAAAGGGTTTTAGTAGGGATATAACAAGATCCCAAGATGATGGTAAGTCGCCGGATGGAGTGTCCGGGGTAAGTTCAAGACTAACACCACTAATTGGGCTAATGACTTAGTAGAAGTCAGCAACTTGGTGAACCTGTTCTACTGAAATAGAATGGCTACCCAGCAACCTAACATTCAGTTTTAGTCCTAATTTCCATGTCAAATCATCAAGGATTAAGTTTTACAATAACTTAATTGCCAATAAGGTGAATCGGGATGGTAATGATGAAGAACAAGTTCACGTATGGATAATTAGCATGCATCTAATAGAAATTTACATGCATAATTAACCACTTAGCATATGGGTTTCTAATTTACTAATTAACCATTAAGATGCTAATATGAATCATATAGAACTAATACTAAGTCCCTTACTGCAGGGATAAACGGTTCTGGAAAGACCTTTCATCTACTGGGCTAACAGGGGGCTGAACGGCGTTGTTCTGGACTGCAGGGAGTTAGGCAGTTGTGTCAGGGCCACCCAGGGAGTTGGGCGGTTCTCTGGGAGCCGCCCATGGGTTGGGCGGTCAGGTAAGAGCCGCCCATCCCCTGGGTCCTGGGTTATGTGGTCATCAGAGGGCCGTTCATCCAGCTCGGGGATATGTGGTCACTTGAGGACCGTTCAACTAGTTATGTGGTTAGATGAGGGCCGTCCAACCCAGGATGTGTGGTCATTTAGGGATCGCCCATCCTGGTTATGTGGTCTCTGAGAGACCGTTCATCTAGGATATGTGGTCTATCGTAAGACCGTCCAACTCTGGGTGTATTCCGGTCACCCCTTCCATGTCCGATGAACGCCGGAAGGTTGAGGGTTGATGGGGTTAGATCTAAAACACTAATTTCTCATGGAAACGGACTTGAAATAAGGGGCTTTTGGTACCGTTGGAAAGGTTATGAAAAATACTACCTAACAGCAAGGGCAATTTCATAATTACTTTCTGAAATCATGATTTATAAAGGCAGGAACACTAAAAACCCTAATTTAGACGCGCTGTTACTAAATCGTGAAATTCTCACAATATACAAAATGAAAATTGGGGCTTTTTATATCAAAAGAAAGCTTACTCGACGCCGATTCCAACCATATATGACATGATATATGGGGATCAAGATTTACAACTCGAAATCTCAATTTAACTCAAAAGAATACATCAAAAACCAAGTCTAGACATATTCTTACTCAGATCGAAAATTCTCTAAACATGATCCATAAAATTTAGGGCTTTTATAATCAATGGAAAGAGCACGAAAAAATCTACAAGATGCATGGGTCAATTTCTTATTTACTCTCTTGAGTCTCTACTTAAATCGAAGAGGAACAAAGTTAACCCTAATTTGACATGCTTCTACTAAACCTGAAAATACTCGCAGGATACTGCATGATATTTGGGGCTTTATATGTCAAAAGAAAGAGGACTTGATGCTGAACATTTTGATATATTACTTGAGATTTGAGCCCGAGAGAACCTAACCCAATTAGGGAAGAAAGGAAGAAGAACAGACGCCGACACGTCACCACTAAACACCAGAGATCTCCCTTGACCGATCTCACTGCGGCCTCCACTGCTACCAAAGGATTCTAAGGTTGCAGAGCCTTATTTTTATAGCTCATACACCTTATGGAGCTTTCGGTGCTGGGAGTATTCGTCGAAGCAAGTTAAGTGAATGAAACGGCGCCGCAATGGTTGACCTCACCAAAGCTCGGTCGACTACACATTTTAGGGTTAGGGTTTCGATGAATTTATAGAGGGGAAATGATCCTTATATAGTGGCCTTTCATTTGCCACCGATTTGGGCTCATTTGATGGAGTATTAAGCTCTAATTTCGCAGTTTAAGCTAAGGTTAGGTAAGTGTGCACTTTGAGCTTAATCCACTAATTAGACCTAGGTACAGATTTTTGCTGGGTCGACCACAGAAGACAAAGTTGTTAAATAAATGGTCCTTAACCAATTTACCATTTTTCTAGATTTTTATAAGGTAGTTGAAAATTTCACTAGTTCTATTTACTAAGGAATTAAATATTAAATTCCGAAATTCATTCATTTCAATTAAATTTTAGATTTTTTAAAAAACCGGGGTATTACATCCTCCCTCACTTTAAGGAATTTGGTCCCTAAATTCGTCGGGTATTACCAATTATTTGAATATTTGAACTAAGATGATCTTATTTATCAAAATAACATGTTAATCATACAACTAATGACGAAAAAATTTAGCTATAGCTAGGGATAAAAGAGAACAATATCATATATAATTCTTCATTCGATAGAAGTTGGTTCCGATCCTTCTTATATTTTTGCTTGTGGAAGTAACTTAGGACAGTTAGCCATTTTATGATCCTGATCTACGCAACGCAGACACGCTCCGCTCCTTCGCCAGCACTCCTTTGCGAGATGACCAAGTTTGTGACAGTTCAAACATTTCATTTGCGTAATATTGCTCTTCTTCTTATTATTACTTCGGGTTTCCTTACGACGGACTCGCCAGCCTATAGTAGAACCAAATCTTAGCTTACCCATGGACCCACTCGCTTTCATTTTAATAATGACTTAGGGACCTGCAAAATAGTTATATGGTTAACTTTTTCATTACCCTTACGCGTAACACAACGCAATCTTGCATATATTTTATTACTTATCCCAAGATATTACCCAATCTCACCAGGTGACAAGGGATGACACAGGTCTTAAGACTTAGGGTAACCTATACTCTTGGATAAAATCCAAGGACTCAGATAATGGAGGCTCTGATACCACCTCTGTCACGCCCCGAACCGATAGTAGCAGGAAGCGATGCTCAGAACGTAGCAGTTAACAGTCATGATAACAAGAGTGAAAATAAATAACCATAATTAAACACATGGAGGCCAAAAACACAGGTTGAAAATACGAGCTCTTATTAAACATATAATTTTGACCCACTCTTACAATATTAGATTCAAATTGAACGAGGAAAATAACAAGGGAGAAGAAAATGAAATAACTAGACTCACGACACTAGCTAGACTCAAGCAGGCAAAAAGATAGACTCCGATCTCTAGGTTCCAGGTTCACTCGATCACACCATTTGCAACGTACCATTTACCGCGTTACCTGAAAAGGATTGGAAGTAGGGGTGAGCAAAAAGATCAGTAGCAATTATACTCTATCGTCAGGCATAGTTTAAGTGATTAACCAATTAATGAATATGCATGATTAACGTGATAAAATAAGTAGAACTAAATAATCACTAAGATAGAAAGAGTGACGATAATTAAATGGAAGAAATAATTGCATGTCGAGATATCAAGCAAGATTAACAAGATTTTCTAGTAAATGGCCATTTGCAAGTCAATTCGAGTCATGTCAAGCAAGCAAGCAAGTACTTCATACTTTAAGCATGAATAACAACTTTCATGAGAATGTGGAATGTCATAGACCCAACACGCTAGATAGTACCGGTGCCAAATGCCACACCTAGTCATTCACCTCCCCGGGGATCAAGTACTTTTTGGGTGCTCCTCCTAGGACCAGACTGGGCCCTTCATTTGTTTGCCTTGGCATAGATTTCTTTTTGGATCGTAGATCCCACGAGACTAGACATCCACAATATTTAATGGCCAAGAGTTCCAAGGTCAAGTTCATATAGACAAGGTAAAGAACATAAGAATAATGATTTTTTAAGAGTCCAAACAATAAGTTCATAATCAAGAAGAATAATTGTCCCAATGGACTATAATTGATGATCAATAGATCTAACAATAGGTCAAATCAAAAAAACCATAGCCTACATAGGCTTGGTTAGCTCACATAATTCAAAATTCATGAAATAATCACTTTTCAGAAAACTATCATATAAACGGTCAGACAAGGGGGGCTCAAGGGTATATACGGTTAATACTGAGCCGCGCATGTCCAGAAGACATTAAGACCCATAAACAAGATATACGGACCATACATGGCCATATTAAAGATATGCGGTCTTTATAGGGCCGCCTATAAGGATATGTGGTCCACTACTGGCCGCACATGTCTGTTTAGCCCTATTCGGTCCAAGACTTAAAACCAGCGGTTTAGTCATGTAAAACAAAGTTACTGGAGGTCCAAAGGGTTCTAGCAGGGATATAACAAGATCCCAAGATGATGGTAAGTCCGCCGGATGGAGTGTCTGGGGTAAGTTCAAGACTAACGCAACTAATAGGGCTAATGACTTACTAGAAGTCAGCAACTTGGTCAACCTGTTCCACTGAAATAGAATGGCTGTCCAGCATCCTAACAGTCAGTTTTAGTCCTAATTTCCATGTCAAATCATCAAGGATTAAGTTTTACATTAACTTAATTGCCAATAAGGTGAATCGGATGGTAATGATGAAGAACAAGTTCACGTATGGATAATTAGCATGCATCTAACAGAAATTTACTTGCATAATTAACCACTTAGCATATGGGTTTCTAATTTACTAATTAACCATTAAGATGCTAATATGAATCATATAGAACTAATACTAAGTCACTTACTGCAGGGATAAACAGTTCTGGAAAGACCTTTCATCAACTGGGTAATTACAGGGGGCTGAACGGGGTTGTTCTGGACTGTAGGGAGTTAGGCGGCTTTGTCAGGGCCGCCTAGGGAGTTGGGTAGTTCTCTGGGAGCCGCCCATGGGTTGGGCGGTCAGGTAAGAGCCGCCCATCCCCTGGGTCCTGGGTTATGTGGTCATCAGAGGGCCGTTCATCCTGCCAGGGGATATGTGGTCACTTGAGGACCGTTCAACTAGTTATGTGGTTAGATGAGAGCCGCCCAACCCAGGATGTGTGGTCATTTTGGGATCGCCCATCCTGGTTATGTGGTCTCTGAGAGACCGTTCATCTAGGATATGTGGTCTATCGTAAGACCGTCCAACTCTGGGTGTATTCCGGTCACCCCTTCCATGTCCGATGAACGCCGGAAGGTTGAGGGTTGATGGGGTTAGATCTAAAACACTAATTTCTCATGGAAACAGACTTGAAATAAGGGGCTTTTGGTACCGTTAGAAAGGTTATGAAAAATACTACCTAACAGCAAGGGCAATTTCATAATTACTTTCTGAAATCATGATTTATAAAGGCAGGAACACTAAAAACCCTAATTTAGACGTGCTGTTACTAAATCGTGAAATTCTCACAATATACAAAATGAAAATTGGGGCTTTTTATATCAAAAGAAAGCTTACTCGACGCTGATTCCAACCATATATGACATGATATATGGGGATCAAGATTTACAACTCGAAATCTCAATTTAACTCAAAAGAATACATCAAAAACCAAGTCTAGACATATTCTTACTCAGATCGGAAATTCTCTAAACATGATCCATAAACTTTAGGGCTTTTATAATCAATGGAAAGAGCATGAAAAAATCTACAAGATGCATGGGTCAATTTCTTATTTACTCTCTTGAGTCTCTACTTAAATCGAAGAGGAACAAAGTTAACCCTAATTTGACATGCTTCTACTAAACCTGAAAATACTCGCAGGATACTGCATGATATTTGGGGCTTTATATGTCAAAAGAAAGAGGACTTGATGCTGAACATTTTGATATATTGCTTGAGATTTGAGCCCGAGAGAACCTACCTCAATTAGGGAAGAAAGGAAGAAGAACGGACGCCGACACGTCACCACTAAACACCAGAGATCTCCCTTGATCGATCTCCACTGTGGCCTCCACTGCTACCAAAGGATTCTAAGGTTGCAGAGCCTTATTTTTATAGCTCATACACCTTATGGAGCCTTCGGTGCTGGGAGTATTCGTCGAAGCAAGTTAAGTGATTGAAACGGCGCCGCAATGGTTGACCTCACCAAAGCTCGGCCGACTACACATTTTAGGGTTAGGGTTTCGATGAATTGATAGAGGGGAAATGATCCTTATATAGTGGCCTTTCATTTGCCACCGATTTTGGCTCATTTGATGGAGTATTAAGCTCTAATTTCGCGGTTTAAGCTAAGGTTAGGTAAGTGTGCACTTTGGGCTTAATCCACTAATTAGACCTAGGTACAGATTTTTGCTGGGTCGACCACAGAAGACAAAGTTGTTAAATAAATGGTCCTTAACCAATTTACCATTTTTCTAGATTTTTATAAGGTAGTTGAAAATTTCACTAGTTCTATTTACTAAGGAATTAAATATTAAATTCCGAAATTCATCATTTCAATTAAATTTTAGATTTTTTAAAAAACCGGGGTATTACATCCTCCCCCACTTTAAGGAATTTGGTCCCTAAATTCGTCGGATATTACCAATTATTTGAATATTTGAACTAAGATGATCTTATTTATCAAAATAACATGTTAATCATACAACTAATGACGAAAAAATTTAGCTATAGCTAGGGATAAAAGATAACAATATCATATATAATTCTTCATTCGATAGAAGTTGGTTCCGATCCTTCTTATATTTTTGCTTGTGGAAGTAACTTAGGACAATTAGCCATTTTATGATCCTGATCTACGCAACGCAGACACGCTCCGCTCCTTCGCCAACACTCCTTTGCGAGATGACCAAGTTTGTGACAGTACAAACATTTCATTTGCGTAATATTGCTCTTCTTATTATTATTACTTCGGGTTTCCTTACGACGGACTCGCCAGCCTATAGTAGAACCAAATCTTAGCTTACCCATGGACCCACTCGCTTTCATTTTAATAATGACTTAGGGACCTGCAAAATAGTTATATGGTTAACTTTTTCATTACCCTTACGCGTAACACAACGCAATCTTGCATATATTTTATTACTTATCCCAAGATATTACCCAATCTCACCAGGTGACAAGGGATGACACAGGTCTTAAGACTTAGGGTAACCTATACTCTTGGACAAAATCCAAGGACTCAGATAATGGAGGCTCTGATACCACCTCTGTCACGCCCCGAACCAATAGCAGCGGGAAGCGATGCTCGGAACGTAGCAGTTAACAGTCATGATAACAAGAGTGAAAATAAATAACCACAATTAAACACATGGAGGCCAAAAACACAGGTTGAAAATACGAGCTCTTATTAAACATATAATTTTGACCCACTCTTACAATATTAGATTCAAATTAAACGAGGAAAATAACAAGGGAGAAGAAAATGAAATAACTAGACTCACGACACTAGCTAGACTCAAGCAGGCAAAAAGATAGACTCCGATCTCTAGGTTCCAGGTTCACTCGATCACACTGATCCGATTCCCATTTGCAACGTACCATTTACCGCGTTACCTGAAAAGGATTGGAAGTAGGGGTGAGCAAAAAGATCAGTAGCAATTATACTCTATCGTCAGGCATAGTTTAAGTGATTAACCAATTAATGAATATGCATGATTAACGTGATAAAATAAGCATAACTAAATAATCACTAAGATAGAAAGAGTAACGATAATTAAATGGAAGAAATAATTGCATGTCGAGATATCAAGTAAGATTAACAAGATTTTCTAGTAAATGGCCATTTGCAAGTCAATTCGAGTCATGTCAAGCAAGCAAGCAAGTACTTCATACTTTAAGCATGAATAACAACTTTCATGAGAATGTGGAATGTCATAGACCCAACACGCTAGATAGTACCGGTGCCAAATGCCACACCTAGTCATTCACCTCCCCGGGGATCAAGTACTTTTTGGGTGCTCCTCCCAGGACCAGACTGGGCCCTTCATTTGTTTGCCTTGGCATTGATTTCTTTTTGGATCGTAGATCCCACGAGACTAGACATCCACAATATTTAATGGCCAAGAGTTCCAAGGTCAAGTTCATGTAGACAAGGTAAAGAACATAAGAATAATGATTTTTTAAGAGTCCAAACAATATGTTCCATAATCAAGAAGAATAATTGTCCCAATGGACTATAATTGATGATCAATAGATCTAACAATAGGTCAAATCAAAAAAACCATAGCCTACATAGGCTTGGTTAGCTCACATAATTCAAAATTCATGAAATAATCACTTTTCAGAAAACTGTCATATAAACGGTCAGACAAGGGGGGCTCAAGGG
Organism: Amorphophallus konjac; assembly: GCA_022559845.1. Taxonomy (NCBI): domain Eukaryota; kingdom Viridiplantae; phylum Streptophyta; class Magnoliopsida; order Alismatales; family Araceae; genus Amorphophallus; species Amorphophallus konjac. The sequence continues at coordinate 29,995,783 of CM040129.1, forward strand.
TATATACGGTTAATACTGAGCCGCGCATGTCCAGAAGACATTAAGACCCATAAACAAGATATACGGACCATACATGGCCATATTAAAGATATGTGATCATTATAGGGCCGCCTATAAGGATATGTGGTCCACTACTGGCCGCACATGTCTGTTTAGCCCTATTCGGTCCAAGACTTAAAACCAGCGGTTTAGTCACGTAAAACAAAGTTACTGGAGGTCCAAAGGGTTCTAGCAGGGATACAACAAGATCCCAAGATGATGGTAAGTCCGCCGGATGGAGTGTCCAGGGTAAGTTCAAGACTAACGCAACTAATAGGGCTAATGACTTACTAGAAGTCAGCAACTTGGTCAACCTGTTCCACTGAAATAGAATGGCTGTCCAGCATCCTAACATTTAGTTTTAGTCCTAATTTCCATGTCAAATCATCAAGGATTAAGTTTTACATTAACTTAATTGCCAATAAGGTGAATCGGGATGGTAATGATGAAGAACAAGTTCACGTATGGATAATTAGCATGCATCTAACAGAAATTTACTTGCATAATTAACCACTTAGCATATGGGTTTCTAATGTACTAATTAACCATTAAGATGCTAATATGAATCATATAGAACTAATACTAAGTCACTTACTACAGGGATAAACAGTTCTGGAAAGACCTTTCATCTACTGGGTAAACAGGGGGCTGAACGGGGTTGTTCTGGACTGTAGGGAGTTAGGCGGCTGTGTCAGGGCCGCCCAGGGAGTTGGGTAGTTCTCTGGGAGCCGCCCATGGGTTGGGCGGTCAGGTAAGAGCCGCCCATCCCCTGGGTCCTGGGTTATGTGGTCATCAGAGGGCCGTTCATCCTGCCAGGGGATATGTGGTCACTTGAGGACCGTTCAACTAGTTATGTGGTTAGATGAGGGCCGTCCAACCCAGGATGTGTAGTCATTTAGGGACCGCCCATCCTGGTTATGTGGTCTCTGAGAGACCGTTCATCTAGGATATGTGGTCTATCGTAAGACCGTCCAACTCTGGGTGTATTCCGGTCACCCCTTCCACGTCCGATGAATGCCAGAAGGTTGAGGGTTGATGGGGTTGGATCTAAAACACTAATTTCTCATGGAAACGGACTTGAAACAAGGGGCTTTTGGTACCGTTGGAAAGGTTCTTAAAAATACTACCTAACAGCAAGGCCAATTTCATAATTACTTTCTGAAATCATGATTTATAAAGGCAGGAACACTAAAAACCCTAATTTAGACATGCTGTTACTAAATCACGAAATTCTCACAATATACAAAATGAAAATTGGGGCTTTTTATATCAAAAGAAAGTTTACTCGACGCTGATTCCAACCATATATGACATGCTATATGGGGATCAAGATTTACAACTCGAAATCACAATTTAACTCAAAAGAATACATCAAAAACCAAGTCTAGACATATTCTTACTCAGATCAGAAATTCTCTAAACATGATCCATAAAATTTAGGGCTTTTATAATCAATGGAAAGAGCAGGAAAAACTCTACAAGATGCATGGGTCAATTTCTTATTTACCCTCTTGAGTCTCTACTTAAATCAAAGAGAAACAAAGTTAACCCTAATTTGACATGCTTCTACTAAACCTGAAACTACTCGCAGGATACTGCCTGATATTTGGGGCTTTATATGTCAAAATAAAGAGGACTTGATGCTGAACATTTTGATATATTACGTGAGATTTGAGCCCGAGAGAACCTTCCTCAATGAGGGAAGAAAGGAAGAAGAACGGACGCCGACACGTCACCACTAAACACCAGAGATCTCCCTTGATCGATCTCCACTGCGGCTGCCACTGCTACAAAAGGATTCTAGGGTTGCAGAGCCTTATTTTTATAGCTCATACACCTTCTGGAGCCTTCAGTGCGGGGAGAATTCGTCGAAGCAAGTTAAGTGACTGAAACGGCGCCGCAATGGTTGACCTCAACAAAGCTCGGCCGACTACACATTTTCGGGTTAGGGTTTCGATGAATTGATAGAGGGGAAATTATCCTTAGATAGTGGCCTTTCATTTGCCACCTATTTGGGCTCATTTGATGGAGTATTAAGCTCTAATTTCACGGTTTAAGCTAAGGTTAGGAAAGTGTGCACTTTGGGCTTAATCCACTAATTAGACCTAGGTACGGATTTTTGTTGGGTCGACCACAGAAGACAAAGTTGTTAAATAAATAGTCATTAACCAATTTATCATTTTTCTAGATTTTTATAAGGTAGTTGAAAATTTCACTAGTTCTATTTTTTACTAAGGAATTAAATATTAAATTCTGAAATTCATTCATTTCAATTAAATTTTAGATTTTTTTAAAAACTGGGGTATTACATCCTCCCCCACTTTAAGGAATTTGGTCCCCAAATTCCTCGGGTATTACCAATTCTTTGAATATTTGAACTAAGATGATCTTATTTATCAAAATAACATGTTAATCATACAACTAATGACAAAAGAATTTAGCTATAGCTAGGGATAAAAGAGAACAATACCATATATAATTCTTCATTCGATAGAAGTTGGTTCCGATCCTTCTTATATTTTTGCTTGTGGAAGTAACTTAGGACAGTTAGCCATTTTATGATCCTGATCTACGCAACGCAGACACGCTCCGCTCCTTCGCCAGCACTCCTTTGTGAGATGACCAAGTTTGTGACAGTACAAACATTTCATTTGCGTAATACTGCTCTTCTTATTATTATTACTTCGGGTTTCCTTACGACGGACTCGCCAGCCTATAGTAGAACCGAATCTTAGCTTACCCATGGACCCACTCGCTTTCATTTTAATAATGACTTAGAGACCTGCAAAATAGTTATATGGTTAACTTTTTCATTACCCTTACGCGTAACACAACACAATCTTGCATATATTTTATTACTTATCCCAAGATATTACCCAATCTCACCAGGTGACAAGGGATGACACAGGTCTTAAGACTTAGGGTAACCTATACTCTTGGACAAAATCCAAGGACTCAGACAATGGAGGCTCTAATACCACCTCTGTCACGTCCCGAACCGATAGCAGCGGGAAGCGATGCTCGGAACGTTGCAGTTAACAGTCATGATAACAAGAGTGAAAATAAATAACCACAATTAAACACATGGAGGCCATAAACACACGTTGAAAATATGAGCTCTATTAAACATATAATTTTGACCCACTCTTACAATATTAGATTCAAATTAAAGGAGGAAAATAACAAGGGAGAAGAAAATGAAATAACTAGACTCACGACACTAGCTAGACTCAAGAAGGCAAAAAGAAAGACTCCGATCTCTAGGTTCCAGGTTCACTCGATCACACTGATCCGATTCCCATTTGCAACGTACCGTTTACCGCGTTACCTGAAAAGGATTGGAAGTAGGGGTGAGCAAAAAGCTCAGTAGGAATTATACTCTATCGTCAGGCATAGTTTAAGCGATTAACCAATTAATGAATATGTGGCGCCCCCTTCCCGCGATCCCGTATCGTGTCCGGGGACGTCACAGCGGATGTACGGAAGTGTTGTGGGCCGAATATTTGTAAGGTAATAAAGGCCAAACCATCACATATTCCAAAAGAAACATAACCATACCATTTCCATAAGATAAACACTCATAATTTACATCGTATATAGAGTACTACATATCTCTATCCAAAAGTCATATTTACATTCATTATTCAAAGAAAAACTAAATCTATTTATTCTGCGCGGTGGAATCCAAACTAAACCCGAGATCATCCTCCGACCAACCGCCCGTCGGAGTCAAGACGCACACTGGTCAATTTCCTGAAATGGTTAGGCAACGAAAGTGAGTCCAAAGACTCAGTAGGCATTAAAATCAATCACATGCTTATCATATACTAAACTGTGTAAATCCATGATATATATAAAGCTAATCACAATTTCACTGAATTGTACATATACTATGAATGCGAAGGAAATATAAAGAGCAAAGTAATTTTCAGATTTATAAACAGATGCGTAGAACAAATCTTATCTGACTTATATATATATGGCATAATACATATCTTAGCTAAATCAGAGCTTATACAGATGAACTTATTTTCAGATCATATCAAAGTCATATATCAAATCTGAACTTCATATTATTTGGCAGCATATATTGGACATACATACCGTCACTAAAAGCAGTAGCAAACACATACCTAGGCATCCATACGTCGACATAAAGATAAATGGTCTAAACGCTAGAGCCTGTCGGCCTTGATCAACCACGCAGGATCGGGAGTTAATACTCCACCATTCCCCAGATAATTTTCTTATTCTGGGTTCCAGATTTTTCAGAAGTCCGATTGTCCTCGGAAATGGGCCTAATCCCGTAGCGGAAGCTAACTACGGTTTGTCGCCCCACACCTCCTTAAAGTGACACAGTCCATATGCTTAATCAAATTTTTATTCTTATTATGATGCTTATTACATAGTCGTCTCAATACTTAAAACTTGTCATTGAACCTTACAAAATAACTGGATCGTATTTTAATATCAGGAATTAGATTTTAATCAAAGGGTAGTGGGTCAAATTTATTAACTAAATAAATTACTATTATATAACATTCGAAGAGATTAGAATAGAGAGAGAGTAGAGAGAGAAAGTAGAGGGAGAAAGTAGAAAGAGATTAGAGAGAAATTAGAGAGAGATTAGAGAGGAAAATAATATTTTTACAGAATGGTAACTAAATAAATAACTGATTCTAAACATATATCATTAGGTTAAATAAATCAATGACTTAAATCACATTTTAAATAAAATCAAATCAAATAAATGTAAATAACAAATAACATGCACTCGGTTTATCATGCGCCTACCTTTAGGGTGGTCTTCCGAATTAAACTTAGTATCTCACCCGAGCTCCCGTAGAAGTCTTTGCGTAGGAAAATATGATTTTTCCATTCCAGATACGTGAAGAAGGGCAAACTTGTCCAAATAAGTTTCAAATCATCCGTCTAAGTGTTTATTAATTATTTATATTATTCTGATGCTATATTATCTTCTATTCTCCGTTTATTAATAAGAGAATGAGAGTGGGAAGTAAAGAGAAAACGTAGAGAGAGAAAGTAGAGAGAGAATTTAGAGAGAGAAAATAGAGAGAGAAAGTAAAAAAAGAGTAGAGAGACAAAGTGGAGAGAGATTAGAGGGAGTAGAGAGATAATAGAGAGTAAGAAAATAAAAATAGAAAGAGAGAAAGAGGGATGAGAGAGAGAGAGAGAGAGTTGGAGGGGGAGAGGGGGGTGGATGGAGTGGAAGGGAAAGAGGGGGAGAGGGGGGTATATATAGGGGGAGGGGAGGAGAAGATAAGAAGAGGAGGAGGGGATAAGGATGAGGGGAGGGGATGAGAGAAAGAGGATAAGAAGGAGGGGGGATAAGGTTGGAGAGGAGGGGGTGGGGAGAAGAAACGTGGGTAGATATTTTAGGTTTTTTTTGTTTTGTTTTGTAATTTTATATGAAAACCCTTAAAAAAATTAACAATAACATGATTCTTAAAATTGATTCACTCTATCTTATTTTTGGCCTTCCAAACATCAAAATTTGAAAAGGTGTTCAACATGAAACTTGTAGATCTTTGAATTCTCTATCCAACGGACCTAATATTGATCCTATTCTGACATTCCTATAAAAAGTTATACATTATTAAAGTGTGATAGCTATTTAATTTTCTTAATAAGGTTCGTTAAACAATACCGTTCAAGGTATTAGACTTTAATTAAGGTAACATAAAATTCATATAGAATAACTATAAGATATTTAACTATCTTTCGGATGAATTCGGGTGTTACAAATCTCTCCCCCTTAAACAAATTTCGTCCTCGAAATTTAAAAATGTACTCAATACGTACCAAATAGCTGCGGATATTTCTTCCTCATATCATCTTCCATCTCCTAAGTGGCTTCTTCTATTGAGGTACTTTTCCACAATACCTTCACCAATGGAATTGTCTTCGTTCTCAGCACTTGTTCTTTCCGATCGAGAATGCAAACTGGTTTCTCCTCATATGTAAGATCTGGCTGAATTTCCAACTGCTCATGCTCTATAATGTGTGATGAGTCTGGCATATATTTTTTTAACATGGACACATGGAATACATCATGAACTCCTGACAATGATGGTGGTAAAGCCAGCTGATATGCCACCTCACCAATCCTTCTTAAGATTTCAAATGGTCTAACATACCTCGGACTGAGTTTACCTTTCTTGCCAAATCTCATTACTCCCCTAGTAGGTGAAATTTTCAGAAATACGTGATCCCCGACAGCAAACTGTAGATCTCTCCTTCTTTGATCAGCATAGCTTTTCTGCCTACTCTGAGCTGTAAGTAATCTTTTTCTAATCAACTCAACCTTTTCTACACAATCCTGTATAATCTGTGGCCCAATCAATCTCCGCTCACCAACCTCATCCCAACAAACAGGTGACCTACACGGTCTACCATATAATGCCTCATATGGTGCCATTCCTATGCTTGCATGATGGCTGTTATTATATGCAAACTCAATTAACTGTAAATGTTCATCCCAACTGCCTTTTCAGTCTAAACTGCACGCCCTCAACATATCTTCTAGTGTTTGAATGGTTCTCTCTGATTGTCCATCTGTTTGAGGGTGAAAAGCTGAACTAAATTTCAACTGTGTACCAAGCGCTTGTTGTAAACTCCTCCAAAATTTTGCTGTAAACCTTGCATCCCGATCTGAAATAATAGACACAGGTACACCATGAAGTCTCACAATCTCTCTGATATATAAATGGGCTAAATCCTCTAATGATTGTGTTTTTGTGATTGCCAGAAAATGGGCTGACTTAGTAAGCCTGTCAACAATTACCCAAATAGAATCATGTTTTCTCCTAGTCAATGGTAATCCCATCACAAAATCCATAGTGATATGCTCCCATTTCCACTGTGGAATTTCCATCAACTGTAATGGTCCTGCTGGTCTTTGATGTTCTGCTTTTACTTGTTGACAAGTAAGACATTTGTTGACAAAGTCTGCTATATCTTTCTTCATGCCAATCCACCAAAATTATCTTTTCATGTTTTTGTACATTTTTGTACTGCCTGGGTGAATGGAATATTGTGATTTATGTGCCTCATTTAATATGTCTTTCTTTATTTCTTCATTCTGAGGTACACATAATCTTCCCTGAAATCTGATTGCCCCGTCTGCACTTTGAGTAAATCTCGATGTGCTAATCAATTTTTGTAACTGCTGATCATTTAGTTGTGCTTGCACAATTCGCTCAACCATTGCAGACTGAATAGTTAGTTGGGTCAGAAATAAGTTTCTCCCTTTGCATATCGGAGAATACTCCACTACATCAGATGTCATTCTCCAAGTTTGGCGTAACTGGATTGCCATTAGCCTCTTCCTGCTGAGTGCATCTGCTACCACATTTGCTTTTCCTGGGTGGTAATTCAAGGTGAAATCATAATCCTTCAAAAATTCAATCCACCGTCTTTGCCTTAAATTTAATTCTTTCTGAGAGAAAATATATTTTAAACTCTGATGGTCTGTAAATACTTCAAACTGCACACCATACAAATAATGGCACCAAATCTTCAGAGCATGTACCACCGCTGCCAACTCCAAATCATGTGTTGGATAATTCACCTCATGGGTCTTTAATTGTCTGGATGCATAAGCTACTACTTTGCCATTCTGCATCAGGACACACCCTAGTCCTTTTCTAGAGGCATCTGTATATATCACAAATCCTCCTGACCCACAAGGTAAAGTAAGCACTGGGCTGTTGTTAACCTTATTTTTAATTCCTGAAAACTCATTTCACATTTATCTGACCATTCAAAAGGAACTCCTTTCCTAGTCAATATGGTCATAGGAGCTGCAATAGAAGAAAAACCTTCAATAAACCTGCGATAGTAACCCGCAAGACCCAAAAAGCTCCTAATCTCACTGACATTCTTCAGTCTTTCCTAATGCAAAACTGCGTCAACCTTAACTGGATCAACAGACACTCCATCACCAGAAATGATATGCCCTAAGAATTGAACCTTATCCAACCAGAATTCACATTTACTAAATTTTGCATAGAGTTGATGTTTCCTTAAAATTTCCAACACAATTCTCAAATGTTCTTGATGAGTTTCAACAGTAGGAGAATAGATCAACACATCATCAATAAACACCACTACAAATGTATCCAGATATGGTTGAAAAACTCTGTTCATCAAATCCATAAATGCTGCTGGTGCATTAGTTAACCCAAATGGCATAACCAAAAATTCATAATGCCCATATCGTGTTCTGAAAGTAGTTTTTGAAATATCTTCTTCCCTTATCCTTAATTGGTGGTATCCAGATCTGAGATCAATCTTTGAAAATACTGTGGCAGTTCGTAGCTGATCAAATAAATCATCAATCCTTGGCAAATGGTACTTATTCTTAATGGTCACTTGATTCAACTTCCTATAGTTAATGCATAGTCTAAGCGACCCATCTTTCTTTCTAACAAACAGAACAGGTGCGCCCCAAGGGGATACACTTGGTCGAATAAACCCCTTATCTAGCAATTCTTGCAATTGTTTCTTCAATTCTGCCAATTCGGCTGGTGCCATTCTGTAGGGAGGGATGGAAATGGGTAAAGTACCCGGTGAGAGCTCAATGGTGAACTCCACCTCTCGGTGTGGTGGCAAACCCGGAAGTTCCTCAGGGAACACATCTGGAAATTCCCTGACAATATCAATATCTGAGGTGGTTTTCTTATTTTCATTAGAAGGAATAGCCACTATGCTAGCCAAATAACCTTGACATCCACTTCTAAGCAATTTCAAAGCCTTAAGTGTTGAAACTAGTGTTTTGCTAGAATGGTGCCTTGGACATTGATAGTGAAATGTCTGCTTCCCAGATTTTTGAAAAATTACTTTCTTTCCATGACAATCTAGAAGGGTAAAATTTATATCTAACCAATCCATTCCCAAGATGACATCAAAATCAGTCATTTCCAGCAGATACACGCATGCTGGCATAATCCTCCCCTGAATCACTACATCAATGCTAGGAATAACTGAAGTCGTTCTAGTTATCTCTCCAGTTGGTGTGTTAATGGACATCTCATCAGTGTTCATAATTTGTTTATCTTTCAATAATTCAGCAAATCCCAGAGAAATAATGGAATGTGTAGCACCTGGATCAAATAAAAATTTTGCATGCATATCATCGATAAGAAGAGTACCTTCAGCTACTGCATTGGCATCTCGGGTATCTTCCCTTGTTAGTGCATATACTCTGGCTTGAACTCTCCGCTGCTGTTGTGGTTGCTGATCTTGTCTTGGCCTTGTGGGACAATCCCTTATCATATGCCCTGTCTAACCACATGAAAAATATTTACCGCAGCCCGCCAACATTCATTACCTCTATGCTGCATCCCGCACTATTGGCAAGCTGGCATATTATCTCTCCTAACTGGTTGAAGTCTCTCTGGAAAAGTCATTTTTGGCTTCTTATCTTTCCTCACAATTGAACCAAGATTACCCCTTTTTACAATATCCCTTTGTCTTTCTACTAAGAATTCCTCATATTCAGTTTCTGTAATAAAAGCAGTCCTCAAAGCTGCTGTCATAGTCTGAGGCTCAAGGATTGCAACTCTACTTCTAATGTTACTTCTCAAACCTCTAACAAATTTCTTCACCCTTCTAAGCTCATCAGAACAAATATGAGGGGCATACTTTTCTAATTCAGTAAATTTTACTTCATAATCGGCAACTGACATACCTCCTTGAGTCAAATTTAAAAATTCAACTTCTTTCCTATCTTTCAAATGCTGAGGGAGAAATTTTGCATGGAAGATATCAAGAAATTCATTCCAGCCAATCTCCGTCTCTCTATTTCTGAAAGTGGTTCTAAGTGCAGACCTCCACCACTCGTCCGCACGGTCCTTTAGCATAAATGTAGCTAATATCACCTTATCCTGCTCTGCACATCTAATGGCCGTAAAAATCTTCTCAATCTCTCTCACCCAGTTTTCCACAATCTCCGGGTGACTCTCCCCCTTAAAAGGAGGAGGACTCATATGTCTGAATTTCTCCATTAGGGTAGCGCCTGCTGCCCTATTCGGTTGTTCTTGCATACGGGTTTGTAACTGGGCTTGCATCATTGCATGAGTTTCGGCTTGTAACTGCATAGTCTGCACTAACCCTTGAAAAGCTTGTGTGAAGCCTCCTAAATCTGGCACACCCTGAATAGGTAACGCACCTTGCCCACCGGGAGCAAGCTCGCCATGAGTTGTTTCCCCGACAACTCCTTGTGATGTCCCATTTGAGGGCGCAGACTCCTCGGGAGAAGTATTAACCTCAACCCTATCACTCTCTGCCATCTCCTGCGAGGGAGAACTAATCTGAATTAATATGATTCTAGGTTTGACATCAAATTCTAAAATAAATTCCTACGATCTTATGGTATGGTATATAAATTCAGATGGCTACAAATAATTTCAAGCCTCACAACCTTGCTCTGATACCACTCTCTGTGGCGCCCCCTTCTCGCGATCCCGTATCGTGTCCGGGGACGTCACAGCGGATGTACGGAAGTGTTGTGGGCCGAATATTTGCAAGGTAATAAAGGCCAAACCATCACATATTCCAAAAGAAACATAATCATACCATTTCCATAAGATAAACACTCATAATTTACATCGTATATAGAGTACTACATATCTCTATCCAAAAGTCATATTTACATTCATTATTCAAAGGAAAACTAAATCTATTTATTCTGCGCGGTGGAATCCAAACTAAACCCGGGATCATCCTCCGACCTACCGCCCGTCGGAGTCAAGACGCACACTGGTCAATTTCCTGAAATGGTTAGGCAACGAAAGTGAGTCCAAAGACTCAGTAGGCATTAAAACCAATCACATGCTTCTCATATACTAAACTATGCAAATCCATGATATATATAAAGCTAATCACAATTTCACTGAATTGTACATATACTATGAATGCGAAGGAAATATAAAGAGCAAAGTAATTTTCAGATTTATAAACAGCGTAGAGCAAATCTTATCTGACTTATATATATATGGCATAATACATATCTTAGCTAAATCAGAGCTTATACAGATGAACTTATTTTCAGATCATATCAAAGTCATATATCAAATCTGAACTTCATATTATTTGGCAGCATATATTGGACAGGCATCCCGTCACTAAAAGCAGTAGCAAACACATACCTAGGCATCTATACGTCGACATAAAGACAAATGGTCTAAACGCTGGAGCCTGTCGGCCTTGATCAACCACGCAGCATCGGGAGTTAATACTCCACCATTCCCCAGATAATTTTCTTATTCTGGGTTCCGGATTTTTCAGAAGTCCGATTGTCCTCGGAAATGGGCCTAATCCTGTAGCGGAAGCTAACTACGGTTTGTCGCCCACACCTCCTTAAAGTGACACAGTCCATATGCGTAATCAAATTTTTATTCTTATTATGATGCTTATTACATAGTCGTCTCAATACTTAAAACTTGTCATTAAACCTTACAAAATAACTGGATCGTATTTTAATATCAGGAATTAGATTTTAATCAAAGGGTAGTGGGTCAAATTTATTAACTAAATAAATTACTATTATATAACATTCGAAGAGATTAGAGTAGAGAGAGAGTAGAGAGAGAGTAGAGAGAGAAAGTAGAGGGAGAAAGTAGAAAGAGATTAGAGAGAAATTAGAGAGAGATTAGAGAGGAAAATAATATTTTTACAGAATGGTAACTAAATAAATAACCGATTCTAAACATATATCATTAGGTTAAATAAATAAATGACTTAAATCACATTTCAAATAAAATCAAATCAAATAAATGTAAATAACAAATAACATGCACTCGGTTTATCATGCGCCTACCTTTAGGGTGGTCTTCCGAATTAAACTTAGTATCTCACCCGAGCTCCCGTAGAAGTCTTTGCGTAGGAAAATATGATTTTTCCGTTCCAGATACGTGAAAAAGGGCAAACTTGTCCAAATAAGTTTCAAATCATCCGTCCAAGTGTTTATTAATTATTTATATTATTCTGATGCTATATTATCTTCTATTCTCTGTTTATTAATAAGAGAATGAGAGTGGGAAGTAAAGAGAAAAGGTAGAGAGAGAAAGTAGAGAGAGAAAGTAGAGAGAGAAAATAAAGAGGGAGCAGAGAGAAGTAGATAGAGATATTTAAAGAGAGAAACTAGAGAGAGAAAGTAGAGAGAGAATTTAGAGAGAGAAAGTAGAGAGAGAATTTAGAGAGAGAAAGTAGAGAAAGAAAATAAAAAAAAGAGTAGAGAGACAAAGTGGAGAGAGATTAGAGGGAGTAGAGAGATAATAGAGAGTAAGAAAATAAAAATAGAAAGAGAGAAAGAGGGATGAGAGAGAGAGAGAGAGAGAGAGAGAGAGAGAGAGAGAGAGAGAGAGAGAGAGAGAGAGAGAGGGGGGTGGATGGAGTGGAAGGGAAAGAGGGGGAGAGGGGGGTATATATAGGGGGAGGGGAGGAGAAGATAAGAAGAGGAGGAGGGGATAAGGATGAGGGGAGGGGATGCGAGGAAGAGGATAAGAAGGAGGGGGGATAAGGTTGGAGAGGAGGGGGTGGGGAGAAGAACGTGGGTAGATATTATAGGTTTTTTTTTTTTTTGTAATTTTATATGAAAACCCCTAAAGAAATTAACAATAACATGATTCTTAAGAATTGATTCACTATATCTTATTTTTGGCCTTCTAAACGTCAAAATTTGAAAAAGTGTTCAACATGAAACTTGTAGATCTTTGAATTCTCTATCAAACGGACCTAATATTGATCCTATTCTGACATTCCTATAAAAAGTTATACATTATTAAAGGGTGATAGCTATTTAATTTTCTTAATAAGGTTCGTTAAACAATACCGTTCAAGGTATTAGACTTTAATTAAAGTAACATAAAATTCATATAGAATAACTATAAGATATTTAACTATCTTTCGGATGAATTCGGGTGTTACAGAATATACATGATTAACGCGATAAAATAAGCAGAACTAAATAATCACTAAGATAGAAAGAGTAACGATAATTAAATGGAAGAAATAATTGCATGTCGAGATATCAAGCAAGATTAACAAGATTTTCTAGTAAATGGCCATTTGCAAGTCAATTCGAGTCATGTCAAGCAAGCAAGCAAGTACTTCATACTTTAAGCGTGAATAACAAGTTTCACGAGAATGTGGAATGTCATAGACTCAACATGCTAGATAGTACCGGTGCCAAATGCCACACCTAGTCATCCTCTCCCCAGGGATCAAGTACTTTTCGGGTGCTCCTCCCAGGACCAGATTGGGCCTTTCATTTGTTTGCCTTGGCATTGATTTCTTTTTGGATCGTAGATCCCACGAGACTAGACATCCACAATATTTAATGGCCAAGCGTTCCAAGGTCAAGTTCATGTAGACAAGGTAAAGAACGTAAGAATAATGATTTTTTAAGAGTCGAAACAATAAGTTCCATAATCAAGAAGAATAATTGTCCCAAAGGACTATAATTGATGATCAATAGATCTAACAATAGGTCAAATCAAAAAAACCATAGCCTACATAGGCTTGGTTAGCTCACATAATTCAAAATTCATGAAATAATCACTTTTCAGAAAACTGTCATATAAAAGGTCAGACAAGGGCCGCTCAAGGGTATATACGGTTAATACTGAGCCGCGCATGTCCAGAAGACATTAAGACCCATAAACAAGATATACGGACCATACAGGGTGTGAGCGACGTCACGCAGTTCGGGGAGCGAAGAAGACGCGGAGCGCGCGGGCTCCTCTTTTGTTTGCTGCAACACAAAAATAAGAGAAAAGAGAAGGGGCCACCACGGGAGATTGCTCCGGCGGGGCAGGCGGGACAAATGTAATATAGCAAGATATGGGAGTTAAACGGCCATAGCGGGAGGTGACTCGCCGCGGCCTCGGGGGGGCGGGAATGGTGTAGAAATTAAATAGCAAGAATTGAAATGGCCATTGGGGAAGTGACTCGCCGCGGCCTCGAGAATGTGAATAGATAAGAAAATAACAGAATATAAAGAGAATATAAGAGCGGAAATTTAAACGGCCATTGGGGAAGTGACTCGTCGCGGCCTCGAGAACATGAATAGATAAGAATATAACATATAAGAACGGGAATTTAAATAGCCATTGGGGAAGTGACTCGCCGCGGCCTCGAGAATATGAGCAGAATATAACAGAATATAAAGAGAATATAAGAACGTGAATTTAAACGGCCATTGGGGGAGTGACTCGTCACGGCCTCGAGAACAAGATGTGATCGCCAAGGGCCAAAAGACCCCAAAATAAAGAAAGTGATCGCGCCTACCTCAAGAGCGGGAGATGGCGGGTTGCTTCTTCCTCCCCCTTCGGCCGGCCGACGGAGAGGGCTTTCCTTAATTACCCTTGCAAAACAGTAGACAATAAACGAACGGAATTAGAAAATGGCAGTGTAGTAACAATTCCTTGCAATAAGAGTAACGAGATTGTGACCTGACACACACCTGGTTGGTGTGGTTTTAAACCCCTCTCGGACTCGAGTAGGAGGAAAATGCGATGATGAATGCAAGAAGTATGCAAGAGACGGCGCCCTTATGTAGGGAGATAGAGGATGCAGTATGATGAATGTAAAGAACTACGGAGAAAAAGGGGGGGAAAAGGCTTATTGGAGGAGCCGAGGGTGAGATCCGGCGGAGCTCCGACAGCGTAGGGACGACGTGGAAGCGCGGTGGACGGAGATAGCCTTCCTCTCGCGAGCCTGGACACCCGAGAAGCCGGCAAAACCTCCACCTACAAGAGACCCCACGAGTTAGAAATGACTCCGGTAGCCTCTGGGCTCCGGCAGCCTATCTGATCTCTGCTTGGCTCCCAGAACTGAGGGGGTGGGCCTCTATTTATAGGGCTCCGGAGGGTGGAGGCGTCCAGGACCCTGGACACCTCCATCAGGGCCGAACTAATATTTTAATCTATTTTTATTCATTTTTTTTGAATATTTTCTTGGGGGCGTCCAGGGTCCCGGACGCCTCTATAACATCCACCGAACTCCACCGAAAGATGCACGCGGTTTGGCACAACGAGTGGTTTTGGAGCGGCGACCCGTGATTCAGAAATGGGCGCGTCCAGCTGGCTGGACGTCTCCATAATTTGGATTTTTTCACACACGAAAAACCGTCGTTCGGTGGGCGGCGCCCGTGAGGGAGTTGATGGAGGCGTCCAGGGTCCTAGACGCCTCCAATAAAATATATTTTTATTTTTGTTTTGTTTTTCTATGCCAAAGTTGGCATTTTATATTTTATATTTTTGTTTTTATGGAGGCGTCCAGGGGCCTGGACGCCTCCATTAATATATTATTTTTATTTGGCTTTTGGTTTATTTGAAAATAAATTAAAAGAATGGGGGCGTCCAGGGGCCTGGACGCCCCCAAAAAGACCTACCCAGATCCTTGGACAAGGTGTTGGCGGCTGCCCGGCAGACACCCTTCTTGGTTCCGGAACCTCCTGATGCGTCTGACTGGTGTTGATGCCGTCCGAATGCCGTGACGAGACGATTCCGGATGCCGAAAAGGGCGGAAGAAGACTCAAGAAAAGGAAGCACTCAAGTGATTCAAAACGCGTAAGCCGTCGCGGGGCGTTGTATAGTGATATGAGACTTTCTCAGGAGACGTCAGGAATAGCGTGTCTACAGTTGCCCCGCCTTGGCGTCTGCTTTGTAAGGGAGTGACGCGTAATGCAATGGAGCGGGAGTGGACTGATAAGTTGATGCCAAGGTGTGATGAGACGGGCTTTTGACGTACTGTTTGGAATTTTTCCTATAGTTTCAGTGAGGTGGCCTTGAGGAAGGTCTTTCAAATTTTGACGGTTGTTCGGACAGGGATCAAATAAGGGCGGGTGAGATGTGCACTCAGGCACGAAAATAAAGGCGACCAACTTCTCGGTGTGGAAGTACCTGGGTCGTAAACCCGCAGGTTTCACCTTTGGTGAGCGGTTACCAGCCGATGTGGAAGTGCTGCGGCCAAGGTGGGTCAAACAAGGTAAAAAGTAAAGAAATATCTGAGAGTCTGTCCAAACAAGGGTCTCCTTTGGAAGAGCAACGTAGGGCCGTTTCAAGGAAACTCAGTATTTCATTCGGAGTGGAATATCTCATATTTGTAAGAATTGAAGCACAGCGGCTTTCGCAATCGAATCACTTGAATGATCTTCCGCAATAAATCAAAGTCCTATATGAATGCATGCTGGGCTTAAAGAAAAATTTAAAACAAACTAAAATAGAAAATAGCCAAGGATAATATTGTCAACTTGTTAAGAATGGGTCAGGATACCGATCCGGTGAGCCGACACTGGGCTGGGGCCCGTTTATCTGCGCACCAACTCACTGAATGGAACCGTCGTCCCTATGCTGCCACAAGTTAACGGCCTATCCGTACAACCCAAATTTTTCCGGGATCATCACTATTTTTGTTGAAGGGGAACTCAAATCCCAGATTTGTTCGGGCCGCAAGGTCCTTGACATGTTCTAGTAGCGTAGGTATCATATACTACGATGTATGCCATGGTGGGACCAACCAATGAAAGGCGGGATAGGAGATAGGACAAAGACGTCCGTTAGTAAAACCTGCACAGGCCAGCATGGATTAATAACATCAGAAAGTAATAGAATCGTAACAGAATTGCACCACAATGGAAAGGAGATCTAGCCAAAATCCTGACATTGACTGCTGATGTGACATGTTCTGTCCTGTAGCGATCTTCCCTTCCTATAAGAACTCCCCTTAGGCTAGTTCATTCAAATGCACCAAGGTGGGTTTTAGAAGCTCAGGAGAGGAAGGAGAGGAGAATCTAGAGATCTTAGGATGGAAGGAGAGTCTTCCCGCGTTATGAAGAGGAGCAGGCCTGGCAGCGAGATCAGGCGACTCTCCGACCTCGAGGGTCATCTGAGTGGGACGATCATTTCGCATATGGTAAGCTGATTCTTTTCAAATTTCTCCACGTGAACATTCTTCTTACTTTCTTCCTTTCTTCTTCTTTCTTTTCTCTTCAAGCCATATCCACTCTTCCCGGGCCCGAGGAAGTTTTCCAAATTGCCATGGCTTTCAAAGCTAACTTCCAACATCTCCATCGGCATGAGGGCCATACTCTCGAAGTGGCATCTGTAGGGGCTCCTTATTCATGCCAAACACTACGAGAAGATTCGTATGGACTGAGCGTCTATGGGCGCACTAGTGGAGATCTGGCATCCCCAGACCCACACTTTTATCTTCCCGACCTTCGAGGCGACCATCCTCCTCGAGGAGGTGGAACTTCTACTTGGATTGAAGAAATTCAAGAGTGACGGGAAGGTGAAGGCTATGCGGATGCTGACACGGGGGACTTCCGAAAGCATCCTTGGAAGCTTCATGCCGCCCGACGCAGCCCGAAAGGTTCGTACTCAAAAGGGAATTGACTTGCAAAAGCTCACGGAATGGGTCATGGAGGCCCTGAGAGGGTTACCAGACGATGACTATTTGGAGGGAATCATGAAAGGGTTCACCATTTATCTGGCGGGTGCTCTCTTGTTTCCTTATACTGACAACATGGTGGAGGAAGACCAACTGAGTGCTATCTGCGGGATCTGGCGTGGAAAGAGGGTGGGACCCACTGTCCTTGCCTACCTGTATAGTGGCCTTACTGCCTCGAGCACGGGTAAGCCTCCTTTTGGTTGCGCACTTGTCCTGAGTTGCTGGCTGGATTTGCATTTCAAGTTTGATCACCGTGAGGGAATGCCAACCGCTTCGAAGCTCTTCCAACAAAGCCCTCTTCATCACATAGCCGACGTGTTAGGCTTCGGTGGTACTATAGTGAACCGCGTTCCGTGGCTGAAGAAACGTGAAGACTGGCAGTCTCACTTCCGTACCGTGACACAAGGCTTCTTTACTTGCACACCGGCATGTTTGCTTTCGCTTGATCTCCTCATGAGGCCTTCCCCCGAAGTTGATCTTCAACTGATTGGCGCGACCGAGTTCGTCCTTTATAATGCGCATCGG
The DNA here is from genome assembly GCA_022559845.1 of Amorphophallus konjac. Taxonomy (NCBI): domain Eukaryota; kingdom Viridiplantae; phylum Streptophyta; class Magnoliopsida; order Alismatales; family Araceae; genus Amorphophallus; species Amorphophallus konjac. Next base: position 30,013,825 of record CM040129.1, read on the forward strand.
TGTTGTCTCCAGATCGGCATCCCACGCCATTCGTTCCCACTATCGACTGGTATCGTCCCTTTGAAGAAGAGGGAGTTGGGCACGGAGGCGGATGCGAGGGAAGCGAAATCCATTAAAGCTCCCTGGAAGACAAGTGTTGCGGGAAAGGCCTTAGCGCACGTGGTGGAAGAATGTGAGCTGTGGAGAGCTTATATAACCGAACTGGGGAAGTTAAGGCCTAAGGCGCCTAAGCCCCTAATGTAGCTTGCTCTGCTCCTCTGATGGAATAAAATCTGGAATGTGGATGTTTTGGACCCCCTGTTCCTCTAATTTTTTTTATGATTTTTATTTTATTTTTCTTTTTGTGTTTTCTCTCTTTTTGTGTTTTTGTTTATATATATATATTTATTTAATGTTCAATGGGGGCGTCCAGAGGACTGGACGCCCCTACGTTTTTTTTTATTTTTTTGAAAAAATTTTCTTTGGGGGCGTCCAGGGGCCTGGACGCCCCTATGTTTTATTTTTTTTATTTTTTTTGAGATTTTTTATTAGGGGCGTCCACAAGCCTGGACGCCCCTATGTTTTATATTATTATTATTTTTTTATATTGGGGGCGTCCAGGCGCTTGGACGCCCCTAAAATTTTAAATTTTGAACAAAATAAAAAAAAAGTGGGGGCGTCCAGGCGCCTGGATGCCCCAAAGATGGGTGATTTTTATATATAGGGGGGGCCTCACCCCCTGTTCACTTTTACTGTTCATTCTGACCACTCGTTCACTCTAAACGACCCATTCCCAATTCCAATGGAGCAAGGAGGCCAGAGCCAGGGTGGAGAGAAGCGGAAACGACGGGCTCGTCGTTCGAGGAGGCTGAGAGATGACGCCGAGGAGGCTGCCGTGGCGGAGGAGATTGCCGTGGAGGAGGAGGCTCCTCTTTTGGCTGTGGAGGACCCTGCGGGCGCTGGTGACGCGGGAGAGGACGAGCACGATCCGGTAAGCCCCTTAGACTTCCATTCTATTGGTTCACTGGGCTAAACGGGAGGACGAGAGGCTGTGTGGAGAACGCCGGGGAGTGAGGGAAGGAGGCGTCCAGGGGCCTGGACGCCTTCATATTTTCTTTTTTTCTTTTTTATTTATTTATTTATGTAAATAATAAAAATAGAATTAAAAATAAGGAGGCGTCCAGGGCTTGGGACGCCTCCATGATAATATATATATATATATTTATTTATTTTTGTTTTGGTTTTGGGGTTTTTCTAAAAATAAAATAAAAAAAATGTAAAGGAGGCGTCCAAGGTGTTGGACGCCTCCAAAAAAACATAAATATTTTTTTAAAATAAAAATAAAATAAAATAAATAAGTAGTATATACAGTGTTATTGTTTATTACTATTCATGCTGCTGATGTGTTGCCCTATTGGTTTTGTGGTGTGCAGGGCGTGATGAAGGGCCGGATCAGCTGGTCTCTAGTGGTGGCAGCATACCGTGGGCTGCCAGACTTCCAGAGGGCGCGTGTGGACGCCATGGGCTTTGGAGCCTTCCTCAGGATCGAGCCCTTCCGGCTCGACCTTCCTCTTATCCAGGCATTGAGGGAGCGGTGGCATGCGCCGAGTCGGGCGTTTCTGATGCCCTGGGGGCACATGGTGCCGACACTAGAGGACGTAGCTCGGATCACCGGGCTACGAGTTGACGGAGAGGCGGTCAGCGGGGTCACCTACCCCGACTACCGAGAGAGTACCCTGGACCTGCTGTGGTTAGAGACGAGCGTGACCGACAGAGACAGCAGGGTAGTCCATGCATCGAGTGGAGATTATGGAGGCGCTCGGATTCGTCGACCCGCGCCAGCAGGTTAGCGAGACTGGAGCGGAGTTTCTGGCACGACTAGAGGGAGATGCCCGTGCAGCTTTTACCCAGGACCCGAGCGAGAGGGAGCTGGTGGATCTAGACCTCCGGAGGTTCCTCTTCTTCTTCCTGGGCCGCCTTCTGCTGGGGACGAAGGGGGATGGCATCCACTGCCGCTTCCTCGGGATCCTGGCGGACCTTGACAGAGTGGGGCACTACGCGTGGGGAGCGGCTCTGCTTGCCCATTTGATTGCTGATCTCTCCCAGACTTCAGAGAGGGAGACGACAGTCAGCGGCTTCGCACCTTTTCTCCAGGTACATAATTTATTTATGCATTTTACCATAGTTAAATATGCAATTACTCGTACTAATGATGTATGATGGATGCAGGTGTGGAGTTATTACTACTTCCCGATGGGGAGGGCCAGGCAGGGGAACAGGAGAGCCGTTCCTCTAACGCGACAGTGGAGGCCGGTCGTGGTAGCGGCACTATATAGCTACCAGCTGGCGTCACTTCGTCGGGAGCTGAGCGAGTATCCCGAGGCCATGGTATGATGCGTATGATTTTTTGTGTTTTTATGCATGTGACTGAATGGTAACTAACATGATGTATGTATGGTGATGCAGGTGGTGTGGAGACCCTACCTGGGCATGGGCGACGCTGGCCAGTCTTGGGTTGTAGCGGGTCTTCCTCGTTTCGGGCGGGACGTGTGGGTCCATTGCCTGAACGAGATCGAGCCGCTTCGGCTGAGGCTGGTTATGAAGACATTGGGGCTGGCCTAGGAGTGGGTCGATGTAGACGAGCCGGTCCGCATCGGGCGGAAGACCAAGGGGAAGGCGAAGATTGTGGACTGGCGTACGCGCTTCCCAGCACAGTACCAGGACTGGCAGCAGGGTGGGGTCCCAGTGGTGTCCCATGTACAGGACAGTACTGATTACCTGAGACGGTACCGGGCTACATACGGGGACCGCCTCTTCCTTGGTGGTATGGCAGGGGTAAGTGAAATGAAAATGCTTCACCCTTCTATATGTATATGCTTGTGGCACTAAATTATGTGCAATGTAGGATGCTCGTGACAACATGATTGCTGACCTGCGGGCCCAGCTGGCAGACGCTAGGCGGCAGTTGGTGGCCATCCGACAGGAGTTGGAGATCCTTGTGAGTTTATGCGATGCATTTTTTTGTGACCTGGATTTTTGATGCTTAGCCATTGACCGACGTTTGTCCCGTGTTTCAGCGGGCCCACCGGGCAGCGACAGCCGGGATGGCTGGTGGAGCGGGTTCCAGTTCGCGGGGCCCTCCTCCGGAGGTTTCTGCCCTCCAGGAGCAGCTGGCGTATGCGGTGGCTCGCGCTGAGGAGGCCGAGCGTGACCGTGAGGCTCGAGTGAGTGTCTGCCTGACCTCGACTCTCCTTCTGGCTGCTCTCCTTCTATCACTGTTCTCTTACGGTGCATGCGTGCTTTGACAGGTGGCCGAGATTCGGGAGGCCCTGGCCCGTGCTGTTCGTGCTGAGCAGGAGCGCGATGCCTGGGTGGCAGAGCGTGACGCCCGGATTGCGGAGCTGGAGGAGGAGCGGCGACGGGAGCCTGAGGAGCTTCCTCGCGACGTAGTGGATCTGCGGATCGCCCTCGAGCTGTCGAGGAGAGAGGCGATGAGGGAGAGAGAGGAGAGGGAGAGGGATAGGGAGAGCGTGGAGAGAGAGAGGGAGAGGGATTGGGAGACCATAGAGAAAGAGAGGGAGTACAGGATGGCAGAGCGGCATCGAGATTGGGACGAGAGGAGAGCTCTGCTGGCCTTGGTGTCAGAGTTCCGGCTGAGTCTTGGCACGGCGGAGGGGAGACTTCGGGAGAGTGAGGAGCGGTATCAGAGGGCGAAGGAGCGCGGGGCGCGACTTCGTCAGTCCGGTTCCTTTTCTGTGGGCAGCTTTCTAGTTTCTTCGGTCGAGGAGCGTCGCCGCACCTTGGAGGCCGGCATGGTGCTACCTGGAGAGGCGAGCACGGCTTCTCAGGGTTCGCAGAGGTCACAGAGGCCCCCTAGGGATCCCCGTCAGAGGAGGGAGGAGAGAGATGACCAGGAGGGTGATGGTGAGAGTTAGAGAGTTGCTTGTACACTCCACCCTCCTTACTGCATGATGTACTTTCGATTATTATATGAAATAAAAATGGCTTTCTTATGTTGTGTGTACTTTTCTCTCTCCCACACTTTCTTCTTTGCACTTAGTTATCCTTCGAGGCACGCTCCACGAGACCTTGTCCTGAACAGCAGGGAACTACGCTTTGCACGGGGGGATTCTGTTTCCTTTCTCCCTTTTTTTTTGGGCGCGTCCAGGCGCGAGGACGCATCTTAATCCTCGAATTCAAATTTAAAGCGACGGGTGGCCTTTCTTCTCCCGTGCCTTACCCGCAAACGAGCCCGCCTTCCGCCGAAACTCGCTCGCCCGTCTTTGTCTTCTTCCCCTCGATCGATGGAGTTCGGCGGTCTAGACCACGGCGAAGGTGGAGAGGGACGCGGGACCCCTCGCCTGAGGAGGGACGCGCCAGAGCACGGAACGACGTCCATGGAGGAGGAAGGGACGCTTCGGGCCCCCGAGGGACCCGAGGGGCCCGATGTCGCGGAGGGAGGTGAACACGGTCTGGTAGGTCCTCCGATCTCTTCCTCTTTTGATCCACTTTGAGTTTTGAAGCGAGCCGCGTGAGGGGGGAAAGGGTTCGACGAGTGTTGCACTCAAATGATGGACGCGTCCTAGACAGGGGACGCGTTCTTTGTTATGATGCGAGGTCCTTCTTTCTTGGTGCAGGACATGGCGAGGACCCTGGGCCTGGCCGATGAGTGGGCGAGTGCAGACGAGCCGCGTCAGGAAGGAGAGTCACGGCAAGGCGAAACTTGAAGATTGGCGCATACGTCTCCCTGGGTAGCAAGGGAGCGTACTGGTGCAGGATAGTGTCAACTTCCTGCAGTGGCAGAGAGAGAGTTATGCGGGGCTTCCCCAAGCCGGGGATACGCACGACGTCGACGGGTTGCGTGCCCAATTAGCCGAGGTCAGGCGGCAGCTGGCCGCCACTCAACAGGAACTGTCGCTCTTGGTAAGCTAAGTGCTACATTTTCTATTTTTAAATGTGGAGCTTAGCTGACGGCTGTTGTTTGTTCGTTCCAGCGTGCCCAGTAGACAGCGATGGTGGGAGTGACTGGCGGCGCATCTTCCAGTTCCTCGGCCCCTTTTCTCGAGATTGCCTCCCTTCGGGAGCAACTTGCTGGTGCGGTGGCTCGGGCTGCCCGGGCGGAAGAGGAGCGTGATGCCTGGGTGGCGACTGTAGCAGAGCTGCGACATCGTGGTGAGGAGAGACCTTCTCCAGACATCCTGGAGTTAAGGGTTCTTCTGCAGATGATGAGGAGAGAGGCAGAGAGAGAGAAAGCCGAGAGAAGGTCCGAGCGACAGCGGGATCAGACCGAGAGGAGGGCCTTGGAGGCCCAAGTGAGGGAGCTCCAGCTGGGCCTTCAGGCCATCGTGCAGAGGCTAGGAGGGATGGAGACGCGCTACGAGAGAGCGCGAGAGTTCGGGGAGCGACTGCGCCAGTCTGGTCGCTTTGCCGCTAGTGGCTTCTCTGCCACGCCAGGGGAGGAGCAGCGAGTCATTGCTGTGGAGCCGACGCCACGAGGCGAGGCGGGTGCTACTGCACGGGGATCCGGAGGCTTCTGAGGGACCCTCACCTCAGGGGAGAGGAGAGGGACGCCTAGAGGGACGAGCATGAAAATAATGGCAAGAGTTGGTGAGCTAGTGGACCCGCCACCTCTCTATGATTGTAGTGTTTATGACAGCTTATGTAGAATTATGAATGGAGTGATTTGATTTTCTGCTGCTTGTTTATTCTCTTGTGCGTTCCTTCTTCCCTACACTTCTTCTCCTTTGCACTGTTCCCATGTGATGGGTCTGTCGAGACTCCACCCTGAGCGGAGAATCGCGTCTTGTTGTGACCATTTTCCACGGGAATCTGCCGTCGAAGTCAATAATGACGGCCCTAGTCCCTTTTCCCGGATGTTGTGTCAAATTTTGCGGACGTCCTCCAAAACATGATAGGGTATCCCTAGACAACATAGGGGGCTAGTCGTCATATTCTTCATCCAATCAATCATCCTGTGCGAGCGGTGAAGTGACACACGGGACCGCATGGCAGGTGCCTCATCGCGAGGGCTATCATTAACAGGTGATGGAGGCAATCTTGGCCTGCACTCCTTCCATTTCTATAAATTCGTGTCCCTTTTATCCTCCCAGGTATATCGAGAGCTAACTCGAGGAGCACAAGTTCTCACGGGAGAGGAGGAGTTCAAAATTCTGAGAGTTGGATGGAGGGTGAATCTTCCCACTCCTCGAAGAGAAGTAGGTCCAGTGGTAGTAGTTCCAGGAGACTTTCGGACCTTGAAGGGTACTTTAGCGAAAGGGCCCAATCACAACTCGTAAGCGGAGCTTTCCTACCCTTTTCTCATTCTTTCTTCCTTCCTCTTGACAACACCCTTCTTCATTTCTTATGTACGCACAGAGTGTGATGAAATCACACATTTCATGGGAGTTAGCAGTGGCTGCATACAGGGGTCTTTCGGATTTTCAGAATGCCAGGCTAGACGTGATGGGATTTGGTGCCTTTCTTCGGATCGAGCTGATCCAGCTCGACCTGGTCCTGATCCAAGCCTTGTGTGAGAGATGGGACCCAGTGAGCCGGGCATTCTTGATGCCCTGGGGGCACATGGTGCCCAGCTTGGAGGATGTGGTCCGAATCACAAGCCTAAAGGTGGAGGGCGAGGCAGTGACCGGGGTCACTTATGCGGATTACCGAGAAGGTGCCCAGAAGCTACTGGGTTTGGACCTAGATGGTCGGAAAAACAGGTCGGTAGCTAGGGCGTCCCTCATGGATGCATTAGGGCTCACCAACACTCATCGACGGGACGACGAATCCTCTGAAGAGTTCATGGAAGGGATGGAAATAGGATGCCGTGCCATGTACTGCACAGATTTCGGCAACTGGGAAAGATGCAACATAGATTTGAGGAGATTTCTCATCTTCCTTTTGGGGAGATTGGTACTGAGCTCGAAAGGGGATGGTATCCAATGTCGCTTCCTGGAGCTGCTATCAGACCTTGAAAGAGTAGGGTACTATGCCTGGGGAGCTGCCATGCTGGCACACTTGTTTGCAGGCCTGTTCCAAGAAGCGGATCGTGAGATGGTTGTGAGTGGTTTCACACCATTCATCCAGGTATTTTTGGTTTTGCTTGTTTTGCATTTTTTTTCTTATTTTTGCAAGGTACTGATGACCTACGCCGAGCAGCTGTGGAGCTATTATTACCTCCCCATGGGGAGAGCTCGACATTGGCGACCCGCGATGGTGCCACTAGCCAGGCGGTGGGAACCCATCATGAGTGCAGCACCCCTAACCTACCAACTGATGGTGCTAAGGCGGGAGATACAAGAGTTCCCTACAGTGATGATAAACTGGAGACCCTACTCAGACATGGTCGATGCCGACCAGCCGTGGGTTCTAACAAGTCGTGCCCGATTTGGACGGGAACTGTGGATGCACTGCCTGAATGAAATCGAGCCGCTTCGGCTACGATTGGTTATAAGGACTTTGGGATTGGCTCAGGAATGGGTGGATACGGCTGCGCCACCTCGTGTCGGGAGAAAGACGCGAGGACCGGCGACCTACATTGACTGGCGCGTGCGGTTCCCTGAACAGTATGAAGACTGGCAACGGGGTGGCACGATTGTAGAATCGCAGGCACGGGATAGCGAGGATTACCTGCGTCTATACAAGACAAGGTACGCAGAGCGGTTCTAACCTCGTGGATTTATGGAGGTAGGTTTCCCCTTTTTCCCTTTTCTTCTTTCTCCTTTTTTTGGTTTTCTGGTGGAAATGCTGACTCGTATGGCTGCAGGATATCCGTGATACGATGATAGCGACTTTACGAACTCGCTTGGCAGAGATGGAGCAACGGTTGGGCGATGCCCGCAGAGCTACGAGCGCCTTGGTAGGTGTACAGTGCGTTCCTAATTAAAACCCCAGATTCCAGATGTTGGCTGCTAATTCACGCGTCGTAGCATGCTCAGATTGGCGCGGCTTCCCCAGCGATGGGAGTAGGTGGTGCCTCTTCCAGCTTGTGGATTCCCACCTCAGAACTTGACTTGCTTTATGAGCAACTTGCTCACGCCACGCAGCGTGCTGCGGAGGTAGAAGGGATACTCTGTATACAGGTAAAAGTTTCAGTGTTGAGTTCTCTTTGTTTACGTATCTGAGATGGTACACTCGGTAGGAAAAGGAGACGGAAGAAGCGCTTGCCCAAGCTGCGCAGAAGGAGGCTAGGATAGCAGAACTGGAGAGGGAACTGCGGCGTCATCCTGATGACGACTCCTCTAGGGATGCCGTGGAACTGAGGATCACTCTCCAGTTGGAGAGGGAAGGCCGCGAGAGAGAACGTGCAGAGAAAGAAAGAGACGCAGAGAGAGAAAGAGCCAACAGATTGACTGAAAGGGAGGAACGAAGGGCCATGGAGGCCCAACTATTCGAACTCCGAATCAGCCTTGGTCTTGCTGAACAATGGCTGAGAGATGGTGAGGAGCACTACCGAAGAGCACGAGAGCGTGGCTTTCGTGTTGGTAGCTTCTCTGCTGCTTCCGTGGATTAACGCCGGGATGTGGGAATAGGAAGGGGAGTACAGAGTGGTAGGAGTACCGCTTTTCGTAGTTGGGTAGCACCTTTGAGAGCGTTTTACCCGGAGAGTAGTGGGACGAGTAATGCAGAGAAAGAGGGCGGAACTTGATGTAATTTTTTTAGTTTTTTGGAATAAAATACAAGGTTCGATTTGTTTGGTTTTCACCTTTGCTTCTGTTGCCTGAATCCCTGCACACATCACTGAAACAAACAAATCAGAATTTCTGTTCTGACTTGGCCCCTTGCTCAATAAGCAAATGGTCCTGTGACTGTCCTTGAAACTGGTCAAGGGGCCAAGCCTTTATTTAACGAAGGCAAGGGAAAGATGCGGTGATGATAAATGCGACAGGCAAGCACACGAATGCAAGCGGTATTAAAAGTGAGGTGCTGCACGTAAATGCAATCATGCAAAATTGATTTGTTTTCTTTTTTTTATATTTGGCATTTTTTTTGTTTTATCATAAAAAAGATTTTTTGTTTGCAAATATGTACATATTCTCTTTTCCATTTTTTGTTGTTTTTATCATTTCAATTTTTTTTCTTGCTAACGCCTGGCAAGCACCCGAATGGCACCTAACCTACGTGAGATAGGGGTTTCTTACTAACCTCCCAGGTATCCTAAGTGCACATCTAGGTTGATTTGGGCCTCTAGACCCCTCGAATGATGATCCCGCCGGCTAAGACTTACCCTGATGACAATACCGTCATGCCATGCTTAGGCTCCCAGTCGCTTCCGACCACAGGGATTCACGCAAAAGATGTTTGAGGTAAAAGATTTGCCCGACCCGGGTCTGTTTCCTCACAACTCTAGATGGTATATGATGGAACACCCTGGAACCCCAATGACCAACCGCGCGACGCTGACCCGGAATCAGACGCCGTCGCACCCATAGGTGACGCGCTTGCATTGGCCTAAGCCCGAGGTTAAACAAGAAGACATCAAGGTGGTAAACAGGGGTCTTGACCAGCCAGAAACACGGAGACTCCTTCGCAGCGATAGATTTTGCTTTTCAAAGTAGGCAACCAAATGTGTATATTAAAATAAGGTCACAGACCCTGGGTAGTTTTCACCTTTCAGAAACTCCATCGAACCTTCATCTTTAGAGGAAGAAGGAAGAGCGTGGGGGGATAAACCTCCTGAGAGGATCGACAAAACCGTTAACCTGGCGAGCGAATAAGGGCCCATTAACTCTTTCCTTTCGGACAACTTCGGACCAAATCTCGAGCATTTACATTCCACGGCCCCTTTTGTGGATTCAGACTTTTACTTTGAGGGGTTCCGTTTATCGCAACAGGCACGGTCACGACCAGGCTTTTCTCTTGATTTTGATTTTGTATTTCTTTTTGTGAGGGAGATACAGTCGTTTGACGTTTGCGGGCTCCCTTTCGTATGCCTGTGGGGACACTGCCCTCTTCTCGTGCTCTGATCGATGCTCGAGGAAATGGATCCTACTTTTGCCTTTGGGGTTTGAGTTTCGGTTTCTCATGCTCAGCGTTTTAAGGGCGCCGACTGTCTCATTTGGTCGAAGAGAAAAGAATAAAGATTACAGCTTCCGGAGATCTTCTGGGTGGGGCCCCACCGTAGGTGATGCTACCGATTTTTTTGAATAAAATACATAAGTGAGCACATGTTAGCTTCCTTCGAGCGAGCATAGGCCGACGTGGCCGGACAGGGATCTCCACGGTTTTGGCAAACCAAGACCCGGTGCCTACCAAGCCTTAATGGGCCCTATCCTAACATGAAGGTTAGATGCAGGGACTTAACTACATGGTGACTGCCAGGCATCGGCATTTTGAATTTTCCATATTTTTAGTGGTTTTCGGTATTTCTTTGTTTTTGATGTTTTTTTATCTTTTCATCATTTTTTTGTTTGTTTTGTGCTAAGGGTAGTATTTCTTAAGATAAAGCCCATTCCAAGGGTGGGATAACTCGGTCCCTTCGGCGTTGACTAGTTTGTAGGCGTTGCCAGGGTACACGGCTTGAATTATAAATGGTCCTTCCCAATTGGGTTGGAGCTTAGAACGCGGCCCTCCAGGTTTGACAAAAATTCTTTTTACGACCATCTCACCGACTTTGAATTTTCTCTCAATGACTTTCTTTTGGTAAAAGCGAGCGAGTCTATTTTGATACACACGCGCGTGTTTGGCAGCGGCCAGCCGCTTCTCATCCAAGAGTTCCAACTGGGCGAGGAGTGAATTACGACGATCATCGAGGGAAAATTCCTCGTCCAATTGTACCCTGAGAGAAGGGATCAGAGTCTCGTACGGGACTACCGCTTCCATACCATAAGTAAGGGCAAATGGAGTCTGCCCGGTGGGGGTACGGATTGAAGTGCGATAGGCCCATAGGGCTTCGATAAGTTTTTCTGGCCAGTCTGAAAACTTACTAGACTCGCAGGTTTTTTTGATGATTTTGAGCAATGTTTTATTGGTGGCCTCCTCTTGGCCGTTACCTTGTGGGTAATAAGGCGATGAATGATGCAATACAATTGCGTACCTTTTGCAGAGGTCCTGTAGGTCCTGAGAAATGAACTGTGGCCCATTGTCGGTGACGATTGTGCTTGGGACGCCGAATCTGGCGAGGATGTTCTTCATGATGAACTTGCAGACTGTTGACGCCTTGATTTCCGCGTAAGCTTCGGCTTCGGCCCATTTGGTGAAGTATTCCGTCGCAGTAAGGATGAAAGATTTCTGCTTGATGATGGAATTGGGATCACCTAGGGGACCAATGATGTCGAATGCCCACATGGAGAAAGGCCACGGGGAGGATATTGGATGAAGTGAGGAAGATGGTGAATGAATTTTATCGGCGTGAAGTTGACACTTGACACACCTACGGACATAGACAGCACAATCTTCTTCCATAGTGGGCCAATAAAAGCCTTGGCGAATGATCTTCTTGGCGAGCATCTGACTATTCACGTGGCCACCGCACACACCCGAGTGCGTCTCCTCTACACATTTCCAAACCTCATCGTCACCAAGACATCTTAACAGAATACCAGTAAGGCTCCTCCTATAGAGTAGACCTCCAACCAATGTGTATTTCTGAGCCCCCCTTCTTATGGCTTTCTTGTCCTCTGTGGTGGCCCCTTCAGGATAAGACTGATCTTGGCAGTATTTGACGATTTCATAGAACCATGGTTTCTCTTCATCAGCCAGTTCTTCTTCGGCCTCTGCCAACATGATCTCCCTCTTCTCAAGGATATCTTCCTGCAGGATCTTCCTTACTATCCTGTCCTTGATATTTACGTAGGAAGCATCATTGATTGCAGGGGCGTGAAGTTTGTAGATGGAGATGGACTCAAACCATCTTCCTAGAGGGAATCTTATGGATGATGCCAACGAAGCAAGGGCATCGGCGAGAATATTCTGATGACGAGGGACATGAACAAAGATTAGTTTGGTGAACAGTTTGGCAAAGGCAGCAGTGAGTTCTTGGTATGGCTTGAGTTTGGGATCGCGAGTGCGATATTTAGTGAGCACCTGACGAAGGATGAGTTAACTATCACCTACGACTCGCAACTTAGTGATACGAAAAGAATGAGCGAGTTCTAGGCCAGCTAGAAGAGCTTCATATTCGACTATATTATTGGTAACTAGAAATTTGAGCTGGTATGCCAATGGGAATGTGAGGCCTTCAGGCGACAGGAGGGCGACACCGATTCCTCTCCCTTGAGAATTCAGAGCTCCATCAAAATATAGCGTCCACATTGGCTCATCTGATTGGTTGACGGACATTAGTTCCTCATCTGGAAACTCTGATTGGACGGGATCGAACTTGGGAAGAGGATGGTGAGCGAGATGCTCGGCTATGGCATAGCCTTTAATCGCCTTTTGCTGGATGTAGGTGATGTCGAACTGAGAGAGAAAACTTTGCCAACGTGCTAGCCTATCCGTAAGGACGGCTTACTCCAGAAGGAATTTGATAGGATTCATTCGAGCAATCAAGTGGTCCTCATGAGCCAAGAAGTAGTGCTTCAATTTCTGCACTACCCAAACGAGGGCAGCACAGGTTTTCTCCATGACGGTGTACTTCTGCTCACAGGGATTGAGAAGTTTGGACAAGTAATAGGTTGCCCGTTCCTTGCCTTCTTCATCAGCTTATGCGAGGACGGCTCCCACGGAGTCATCCAAGACTGAGACGTAAACGATCAGAGGTTTTTCTGGTTTGGGTGGAATGAGAACGGGTGGACTAGCCAGATATTCCTTCAACCCTTCAAAAGCTTTCTGACATTTAGAATTCCAGTGGAATTCTACTCCTGGCTTGGTCAACTCGTAGAGAGGTCTACACCTTTGTGAATGTTGGGACACGAACCGACGAATAAACTGCAACCTCTCGATTAAACCTCACACTTCCCTCAAATTCTTGGGAGGTGGCATATCCCTGATGGCCTTAGCTTTGTCGGGATCTATCTCGATCCCTCTTTTACTCACAATGAAACCCAGCAATTTACCCGACGACACACCAAACACACACTTTTTCGGGTTCATTTTCAGTTGGAACTCCCTTGACATTTACAAGACCTTAGCCAAAACTTCTGGATGTTCCATCCTGGTCCTTGATTTCACCAATAAGTCATCCACATACACTTCCAGATATATATGCATCATGTCATGAAATATGGCCATCATCGCTCTTTGGTAAGTAGCTCTAGCATTCTTTAATCCGAACGGCATGACCACGTAACAATATGTTCCCCAAGGGGTAGTGAATGACGTCTTTTCCTGATCTTCTTCTGCCAAACGAATTTGATTGTATCCTGAAAATCCATCCATGAATGAGAGGGTTTCATATCTTGCCGTGTTATCGATCAACACATCAATGTGAGGTAAGGGAAAATCATCTTTTGGACACGCGCGGTTAAGGTCCCGGAAGTCGATACGAATCCTGACTTTCCCATCTTTTTTCATGACCGGGACAATATTCGCCACCCATTAAGGATAAAGGATGACTCTAATGAACCTGACTTTGTGGAGCTTATCGACCTCTTCTTTCATTTTCAAAGCCATCTGAGGGTGGAAACACCTTAACCTTTGTTTTACCGAGATGGCCCCTGATTTTAGGTTAAACGGTGTTCGACCAAGGTTGAATCTAGACCCGGCATATCCTCGTAGCTCCATGCAAACGTGTCCTTATATTCCTTGAGAACTTCAATTAATGCCTTTTCTTCAGAGGGTGGTAGATTGTCACTTATGAGGATGATCCTAGGGTCTTCCTCAGTTCCCAAGTTGACTTCTTTGGTGGATTCTTCTACGGCGGTTGACGGCTCGTCGAATCTCCTCATTCCACTAGCGTATGCGCCCGCCGCATCCTCATATTCTTCACCCTCATCTTCAGTGGGGCATTCTTCATCCGTGATCTCGTAGACTCCATACCCTTCATCAAATGCACAGTCGCCCTCACATTCTATTTCCGGTAGCCGGATGGGATTTTCTAACAATTGGGGGATGGCAGGGAGGGCTTGACACCTGGCGGCTAAATCTAGAAGGAATCGACGAGGGATCTGCCTACCCTTGGATTTCTTCCTAGGTACTACCCTTGGCCTATCATTCCTAGATTGACTGACAATATTTACAGAAGAAGAGGAAGACGAAGAGGATGGTGTAGAATGTACAGGAGAAGACCCCTCAGAGGAGGGGTAGAAAAGGTCGCTCATCGGACGATGGACGGGTGGTCCGTAGGGCGGTACGCACCCGTGGGAGATGTAGGAGGTTTCTTCAACGAAGATGTGTTGTTGGGGAGTTTGAAAATTGATATTTTTTTTTGTTTTCATTTTTAATGACAAAGCAGTGAAAAGAGATTGGAGGAGAGAGAAAAGTGGTTATGGCTAGAGGATTGTGAGGCTCATAGAGCAGATCATGGTTGAAGACCTGGCGCGGGTTGAGAAGCCCGCGTAGGTATGTAAGCAAAAAAGGGGACCTGGGAAGATCATCAGATAACTGTCTGGCCCAGGAAGAAAATATCAGCAAAGGCTGAGACGAGTGGATGGAGAAGATGGCGGCTAATGAGCCGTCGACGGCAATGTTGAGGACGGATGAAGATCCGTCGATGACAGGGTCCTTCTGGCGAGGACGAGGATAGTTTGGAACCTTGGCAAGAGTGGTAATATTCTCTGGTGTTCCGGAGATCAATGGCGGTCCTTCAAGCTGCGGAGACGAGAACATCCTTTCTAGTGCAACGGAAATGTCCCGTATGTCGAACCATTTGTTCCACTCGCATTCCGGATCTTTGATCTTGCCTCTTTTGGTGATCCTCAAACATTTTTCAGCCAAATATACAGCATGTGATCCCCCATATGCTTCTCGTGGGTAATATCCCATCTGAACAACGGGCCCTCTGGTGAAGTGGTTTGATAGAGTCCATGTGAGGGGCTTCCAATCCGCCTTGAACGGTCCTTTGAAGCCTAGGCCAAACCTGCGGTTCGGCCTAATTTCCTTTGGCGGTTTGAGTCTACCCTGTAACTGTGCGCCCAGACCTTTACCCTGTTGATAGTCGATGTTCCTCATAATCTCCCACCCTTTGGAGTGAAAAGGGAGATATGATGTTGCGGTTGTCCTGACCGGCTCCTTTGGTGCTAGTGGAACATGAGATGAATCACGTACGTCCAGTAGTGACAATATGGGCCGATGAGACGGCCAAACAGAGGGCAGAGAGGTGTTGATAGCATCCACTGTGTGAAGGAAAGGTGTACTGACCACTTTAATAATCCTCCCATTGTAAGGAAACTTCAGGCACTGATGGTTGGTGGAAGGCACGGCGTCCATGGCTTCGATGTAAGGGCGACCCAGTATAGCCTTGAATGTGGGGTCCATGTCGAGGACATGGAATTCTGTGGGAATTGACATGGGGCCTAGTTCTGCCTTCAGAATAATCATCCCCTGCGGCGGCCTTTTGCTATTATCATAAGCCGTGACCGTGATCGAGGAAGGTCTTATTTGTTCCTCGTTGACCCCACACAACTGAAGGGTGTCCATGGAGATCACATTTATGGACGCACCCGTGTCCACAAGACATGGGTTTATGGATACCCCATTAATTTTTATTGAAATGCACAATGCATATTTTCGAGCTTCCTTGGGAGCGAGCTCGTAGTTGTGGAACATGATGGCCGGTTGTGTGTCTGTTGGGGTCAGGACGGTCGAAATCTTCTCCACGGGGAGGTCCTCATTAACCATGACTTTTTGAAGATATTCCATCAAGGCCGCCTGGTGGGATGTGGATCTTTGAAGTAGCTCCAGGATGGAGATCCGAGCAGGCGTCTTGTCCAAGTGTTTCAATAGATCATACTGTGTTCCAGGGATAGCTCTTTCTGGTTGTTCTCCATCATCCTTCTCTGGCTGAGATTGCTCAGAATTCTGACTGTTGTGGGGGAAAACCCTGTGGAAAATCCTTCCACTCCGGAGCACCATTACCTGTGGCTTTTGTACCTCTGTGGGGGTAGCAGTGGGTTTTAACAGGGATTTGAGGGGTAGTGGTGGAGGAATGGTTGATGAAGCAGGGGTGATGACGGGAGCAGGGATTCTGATGAGGGGTTTGTTAGGTGGAGGCATGGTGGAGGTAGAGGGGATATCACGCGGATTATGAAGGATAAGGGGTCTGGAAGGTGGAGGTGGAGACGAAGTAGAAGTGGGTAGGGCTTGAAGCGGGCAATGATTTTGAGGTGGGTGATGGGTAATGAGTGGTTTTGAAGGCATTAGTGGTGATACAGTGGAGAAAGACGGGGTTATGTATGGTTGACGGATGATAAAGGGTTTAGAAGGCGTAGGGGTAAATGTGGTAGAGGTGGATGGTAAAGTGGGGGAGTGGGAGAAGATGAGAGGGTGTGAAGGCGTAGTGGAGAGTGTCGGTTGATAGGGGATCGGGGTACGGATGAGAGGGCGTAATGGTAGTGGAAATGGTGAAGGTGATACTGACGCGGGTTGATGAGAGAGAGGTGCTACCCGGGCAAGGCAAGGGTGTTGCGTGATGATAGGATTGGCGGTAGAAAGAATGGAGGTACTTTCCTGGTGCCACACATGCTCTCTCCTGACTTTCGGGAAGGAGGAGATGGGGTTAACCTGATGATTGGGTTGTTGGTGCTCCGGTAATGTATTCTGGATTATGCCCATGTTGGGCTGTTGTTGTGGGGCCTGCTGAGGCTGCTGTTGTTGTTGTGGTTGCTATTGCTGCTAGTGCTGCTGTTGTAACTGCTGCTGTGGCCTATGAGGAGGTCTCCTAGCCTTGAGAGCGGTGACGTATCGTCTCATTTCATCCCAATCTATTTGATGTTCATCATTCATATCGTGGATGTAATCTTTGAAATGGAAGCAGTAATCTACTGTGTGTCCTGGCTGCTTGTGGTAGACGCAGTATTTGGAGGTATCAACATTCGGGGGCCACACACGCCTTTCTCTGGGTAGGGCGAGTTGGTTTGATGCCATGAGGGCATTAAAAATGTCTGCTAAAGTTTCTGGCAATGGTGGATAGTAGGCTCTCTTGGGACTGACCGGCCTCCTTTGTTGCTGTTGGGGACCATAGTTCCCCGGGGGTGGAACTTGGTTGTACTGAAGCGGTGGTTGTTGTTGCTGAGGTTGTGGTTGTTGTTGCTGGGGTTGACGTAATGGAGGCATATTATCCTGGGGTGGATTATTTTGGGGTGGAGGACGAAGAGGGAAAGGACCTGGTTGGAGGGGAAGTCGGGGCATTTGTGGAGGCCTTGGGTTGACTGCATAGTTGGCATTGTTGACCGCACCCACTTGCTCATTTGTCATGACCCCTTTTGTGGCTCCGCCCGGGACACCAGCGCCTATCTTTCTGACCACTTTGGGCTTCGGCGACTCAAACATGTTCATAATGGGGGAGTCTTTTAACTGGGTTTGGATGTACCGGGCCCTTTTATAGAGTTCCTCCATTGTAGTAAGTTTATTCATGGCTAGGACGTGTCTGAACTGTGGGGTTGCATTAGACACAATCATCTTCACTTGTTCGGGCTCGGAGAGGGTATCCCTTATTCTTTCCGCCAGAGACCTCCATCTATCAGCATAGCGGACAAAATCTTCGTCGGGCTTCATCTTTTCGGCCACTATGTCGGTAATGGAGAGTGAGGGACCGACCCTATCCCTATATTTCTGTAAGAACCGTCTCTGGACTATTTCAAAATTCTCGGCCTCGCGGGGTTCCAAGGAATAGAACCACTCAAGCGCGGGACCATCCAATGATCTCCGAAAGAGGTATGCCAGGGACCTCTGATCGTTTTGCCAATAGGAGGACTCATACATGAAATCCTTGAGGTGAATGAAGGGGTTGCCGGTACCATTGTATCTGCGGTACGTGGGCATTTCGGAGGGAGGAAGATGAATGATGGGAAGGATTGGCAAAGTAACCTCCGGGGTGGCTTTCACGTCCACCATTCTTCTTAGATTTTGAAACTGCTCGTCCATGCGATTGAACCTATTGAGGAGCGATTGGGCGAGCTCCTCTGGAGGTGAAGGTGGCACTTGCCACTAGGGGAGAAATTATCTCCCGGAGACTTGAGGGGGGAACCCCGAATGACAGGGAGCTGTCGGACCGCCGACAGTTGGCCTTGGCTGAAGCGGTATGTGGGGAACAACGGGAGTTTGAGATTGTAATGGGAACTGGAATGAGGGTGGTTGTTGGCTCGCTTGTCCTTGAAGCGAGGGAGACTGGATGGCTTGCGCCAATGAAGGAGATGGAATGGTCTGCACGGACTCTTGGAGAGGTGCGATGGCCGGAGTTGATTCCTGGGGCGTGGGGGAAACAGATTTCCCCTTTAGAATGGCCTGGAAGGCCCGGAGCTGTTCAGAGGTAAGCTCCGTGTTGGCGAGGACGCCCAGTAAGGAAGAGATATCCTGTGGTGGGGACGTGTCCCCGGCAATAACTTTCACCTCATGCGAGGGCTCATGAGAAGGACCCGAGTCCATAGCATAGACTCGCGGGTCGGCTGACAAACCACGACTAGGGTGGTTCTCCTCAAAAGACTCGTGAGCCATGCTCACAGTTATCCCAGAACGCAAAAACATACCTAGCAAGCAGGTAGCAGAGATTATCAAACAAGTGGATGCCTTTACGCCTTTTTTGTGTTTTGATTTTGATGATTTTTTTGTGTTTTTAGCGAGATCCGAAGTTCACACAAAATAGGGACCCTAGTTTATTTTTGTTTCACCGCCGTGTCAGCTAGGGTCTCTCGTCTCACTACGAATGGGATGACTAACTCCGGGGAACTTCAATGGTACAACCAGCCCAGTGAACGAAGAGGAGATTCTTCGATGTCGGGGACTTACGGAGGTCCCAGTGGAGGAGATTGTAGTCTGTTGAGAGGAATTCTCAAACGGAGAGTCCTTCCTTCACCGGGAAAAG
Organism: Amorphophallus konjac; assembly: GCA_022559845.1. Taxonomy (NCBI): domain Eukaryota; kingdom Viridiplantae; phylum Streptophyta; class Magnoliopsida; order Alismatales; family Araceae; genus Amorphophallus; species Amorphophallus konjac. The sequence goes on from CM040129.1 coordinate 30,032,702, forward strand.
GTGATCCTTAGAAAAAAATGAAAAAAGGATATAAAAGAGGGATGGATGTATGCAATGGAATGCTGACAGAGATATAGAGTAAGAAAACAACAGAAATAACAAACATATAATAAGCACCCAACCAATCACAACTCACAGTGCTGCCGTGAGCACAACGGGGGCGCGCGAGGGCGCCAAGGTGGAGAGGCACGGACGGTGCCGAACTTACAAGGGTAGCCAAAAGGAAGCAGTAGAGGTCCCACCGTGATCGCCAATCTATGAGCGACGTCACGCGGTTCGGGGAGCGAAGAAGACGCGGAGCGCGCGGGCTCCTCTTTTGTTCGCTGCAACACAAAAATAAGAGAAAAGAGAAGGGGCCACCACGGGAGATTGCTCCGGCGGGGCGAGCGGGACAAATGTAATGTAGCAAGATATGGGGGTTAAACGGCCATAGTGGGAAGCGACTCGCCGCGGCCTCGGGGGGACGGGAATGGTGCAGAAATTAAATAGCAAGAATTAAAACGGCCATTGGGGAAGTGACTCGCCGCGGCCTCGAGAATATGAGTAGAATATAACAGAATATAAGGAGAATACAAAGAGCGAGAATTTAAACGGCCATTGGGGAAGTGACTCGCCGCGGCCTCGAGAATGTGAATAGATAAGAATATAAAGAATATAAAGAGAATATAAGAGCGGGAATTTAAACGGCCATTGGGGAAGTGACTCGCCGCGGCCTCGAGAACATGAATAGATAAGAATATAACATATAAGAACGGGAATTTAAACGGCCATTGGGGAAGTGACTTGCCGCGGCCTCGAGAATATGAGCAGAATATAACAGAATATAAAGAGAATATAAGAACGGGAATTTAAACGACCATTGGGGAAGTGACTCGCCGCGACCTAGAGAACAAGATGTGATCGCCAGGGGCCAAAAGACCCCAAAATAAAGAAAGTGATCGCGCCTACCTCAAGAGCGGGAGATGGCGGGTTGCTTCTTCCTCCCCCTTCGGCCGACCGACGGAGAGGGCTTTCCATGGTTACCCTTGCAAAATAGTAGACAATAAACGAACGGAATTAGAAAATGGCAGTGTAGTAACAATTCCTTGTAATAAGAGTAATGAGATTGTGACCTGACACACACCTGGTTGGTGTGGTTTTAAACCCCTCTCGGACTCGAGTAGGAGGAAAATGCGATGATGAATGCAAGAAGTATGCAAGAGACGGCGCCCTTATGTAGGGAGATAGAGGATGCAGTATGATGAATGTAAAGAACTATGGAGAAAAAGGGGGAAAAAGGCTTATTGGAGGAGCTGAGGGTGAGATCCGACGGAGCTCCGGCAGCGTAGGGACGACATGGAAGCGCGGTGGATGGAGATAGCCTTCCTCTCGCGAGCCTGGACACCCGAGAAGCCGGCAGAACCTCCACCTACAAGAGACCCCACGGGTTAGAAATGACTCCGGTAGCCTCTGGGCTCCGGCAGCCTATCGGATCTCGGCTTGGCTCCCAGAACTGAGGGGGTGGGCCTCTATTTATAGGGCTCCGGAGGGTGGAGGCGTCCAGGACCCTGGACACCTCCATCAGGGCCGAACTAATATTTTAATCTATTTTTATTCATTTTTTTTGAATATTTTCTTGGGGGCGTCCAGGGTCCCGGACGCCTCTATAACATCCACCGAACTCCACCGAAAGACGCACGCGGTTTGGCACAACGGGTGGTTTTGGAGCGGCGACCCGTGATTCAGAAATGGGCGCGTCCAGCTGGCTGGACGTCTCCATAATTTGGATTTTTCCACACACGACAAATCGTCGTTCGGTGGGCGGCGCCCGTGAGGGAGTTGATGGAGGCGTCCAGGGTCCTGGACGCCTCCAATAAAATATATTTTTATTTTTGTTTTGTTTTTCTATGCCAAAGTTGGCATTTTATATTTTATATTTTTATTTTTATGGAGGCGTCCAGGGGCCTGGACGCCTCCATTAATATATTATTTTTATTTGGCTTTTGGTTTATTTGAAAATAAATTAAAAGAATGGGGGCGTCCAGGGGCCTGGACGCCCCCAAAAAGACCCACCCAGATCCTCGGACAAGGTGTTGGCGGCTGCCCGGTAGACACCCTTCTTGGTTCCGGAACCTCCTGATGCGTCTGACTGGTGTTGATGTCGTCCGAATGCCGTGACGAGACGATTCCGGATGCCGAAAAGGGCGGAAGAAGACTCAAGAAAAGGAAGCACTCAAGTGATTCAAAACGCGTAAGCCGTCGCGGGGCGTTGTATAGTGATATGAGACTTTCTCAGGAGACGTCAGGAATAGCGTGTCTACACAGGGCCGTATTAAAGATATGCGGTCGTTATAGGGCCGCCTATAAGGATATGCGGTCCACTACTGGCCGCACATGCCTGTTTAGCCCTATTCGGTCCAAGACTTAAAATCAACGGTTTAGTCACGTAAAACAAAGTTACTGGAGGTCCAAAGGGTTCTAGTAGGGATATAACATGATCCCAAGATGATGGTAAGTCCACCAGATGGAGTGTCCGGGGTAAGTTCAAGACTAACGCAACAAATAGGGCTAATGACTTACTAGAAGTCAGCAACTTGGTCAACCTGTTCTACTGAAATAGAATGGTTGTCCAGCAACCTAACATTCAGTTTTAGTCTTAATTTCCATGTCAAATCATCAAGGATTAAGTTTTACATTAACTTAATTGCCAATAAGGTAAATCGGGATGGTAATGATGAAGAACAAGTTCACGTATGGATAATTAGCATGCATCTAATGGAAATTTACTTGCATAATTAACCACTTAGCATATGGGTTTCTAATTTACTAATTAACCATTAAATGCTAATATGAATCATATAGAACTAATACTAAGTCACTTACTGCAGGGATAAACGGTTATGGAAAGACCTTTCATCTACTGGGCTAACAGGGGGCTGAACGGGGTTGTTCTGGACTGCAGGGAGTTAGGCGGCTGTGTCAGGGCCGCCCAGGGAGTTGGGTGATTCTCTGGGAGTCGCCCATGGGTTGGGCGGTCAGGTAAGAGCCGCCCATCCCCTGGGTCCTGGGTTATGTGGTCATCAGAGGGTCGTTCATCCTGCCAGGGGATATGTGGTCACTTGAGGACCGTTCAACTAGTTATGTGGTTAGATGAGGGCCGTCCAACCCAGGATGTGTGGTCATTTATGGACCGCCCATCCTGGTTATGTGGTCTCTGAGAGACCGTTCATCTAGGATATGTGGTCTATCGTAAGACCGTCCAACTCTGGGTGTATTCCGGTCACCCCTTCCACGTCCGATGAACGCCGGAAGGTTGAGGGTTGATGGGGTTGGATCTAAAACACTAATTTCTCATGGAAACAGACTTGAAATAAGGGGCTTTTGGTACCGTTGGAAAGGTTATGAAAAATACTACCTAACAGCAAGGCCAATTTTATAAGTACTTTCTGAAACCACGATTTATAAAGGCAGGAACACTAAAAACCCTAATTTGGAAATGATGTTACTAAATCGTGAAATTCTCACAATATACAAAATGAAAATTGGGGCTTTTTCTATCAAAAGAAAGCTTACTCGACGCTGATTCCAACCATATATGACATGCTATATGAGGATCAAGATTTACAACTTGAAATCACAATTTAACTCAAAGAATACATCAAAAACCAAGTCTAGACATATTCTTACTCAGATCGGAAATTCTCTAAACATGATCCATAAAATTTAGGGCTTTTATAATCAATGGAAAGAGCACGAAAAACTCTACAAGTTGCATGGGTCAATTTCTTATTTACTCTCTTGAGTCTCTACTTAAATCGAAGAGGAACAAAGTTAACCCTAATTTGACATGCTTCTACTAAACCTAAAAATACTCGCAGGATACTACATGATATTTGGGGCTTTATATGTCAAAAGAAAGAGGACTTGATGCTGAACATTTTGATATATTACTTGAGATTTGAGCCCAAGAGAACCTACCTCAATTAGGGAAGAAAGGAAGAAGAACGGACGCCGACACGTCACCACTAAACACCAGAGATCTCCCTTGATCGATCTCCACTGTGGCCGCCACTGCTACCAAAGGATTCTAGGGTTGCAGAGCCTTATTTTTATAGCTCATACACCTTCTGGAGCCTTCGGTGTTGGGAGAATTCGTCGAAGCAAGTTAAGTGATTGAAACGGCGCCGTAATGGTTGACCTCACCAAAGCTCGGCCGACTACACATTTTAGGGTTAGGGTTTCGATGAATTGATAGAGGGGAAATGATCCTTAGATAGTGGCCTTTCATTTACCATCGATTTGGGCTCATTTGATGGAGTATTAAGCTCTAATTTCGCGGTTTAAGCTAAGGTTAGGTAAGTGTGCACTTTGGCCTTAATCCACTAATTAGACCTAGGTACGGATTTTTGTTGGCTCGACCACAGAAGACAAAGTTGTTAAATAAATGGTCCTTAACCAATTTACTATTTTTCTAGATTTTTATAAGGTAGTTGAAAATTTCACTAGTTCTATTTACTAAGGAATTAAATATTAAATTCCGAAATTCATTCATTTCAATTAAATTTTAGATTTTTTTAAAAACCGGGGTATTACAATGTATATTTGAAAGTTTCTCCAGGCCGTGGTATTCGAAGATTTGGGATTAAAGAAAATCTAACTCCAAAGTTCATTGGTCCATTTGAAATTCTTGAAAGGGTAGGTGAAGTGGCTTATAGACTGGCATTACCTCCGCAATTAGCAGGAGTTCACGATGTATTTCACGTCTCTATGTTGAAGAAATATGTATATGATCCTCATCATGTCATTACTTATGATAATCTGGAGATCCAAAAGGACCTGACATACGAGCAGAAACCGCTCAGGATACTGGAACGCGAAGTGTGTCAACTAAGGAATAAAACTATTCCTATGGTCCAAGTCCAATGGACGAAGCAATGGCCACACGAAGCAACATGGGAGACGGAAGAATCTATACGTAGAAGATTCCCAAATTTTTTTGATTGTAAGTACACTCTCCATAAATCCATGTATTGAATTTGGGGACCAAATTCTTCTAAGTGGGGGAGGGTGTAGTGACCCAAATTTATATAAATAATTTCGAGATTGAATTAGGCATTTATAAAGCTTAATAAATAGATAATGGGATTATAAGGCCCAACTAGGCTAAATAATTAACCTAGGTTTAGTAGTTATAGCCCAATAAGTTTAAGGACCAAGCCCAATAAGTTTGGCCCATATTCTAAAAGGTTATTTAAGTTATCCATGAAATATTGGGATAAATACACTTTAAAAAGGGATAATTTAGTGGATAATTAACCAAAGAGTTTGAATTAATATGAATGTCCACGCCCAGTTGATGTAACAGTCTATCGAGCGACCGTCACAGCCATGTAACGTACCAGACCTAGTCCGTTACAACCTGCTAATTCCGTGAGAAGAAGAAGTTGCAAAAGATTGGAACTTTGGGATTCTCTTGACTAGAGACCAACTTGGGAGAACTTATAACATTGCTAAGGACTCTAAGAGATTAGGTGTTTGCTAATTAAGGACTCTAAAATCGTTCAAATCCTTGAACCCTAGCCAAAACTCTATAAATAGAACCTAGTTCTGAACTGAGCGACCCTTACTTTTGGCTCGTGAAGAATCAAGGTAAGGAGATAGAATCTCAGGTAAGTTCTTTAAAGTATTTCGTTCCTAATACTGTAGACTAACTACCCTCAAAATTTCATGTTAGGGGATCAAGTAACTAAGGAGATAAAGGCTTCCAAAGTCACTAATTCTGTCATAGCAGCCCAGAATTCAGAGCAAAGGACCACTGAAGATCAAGGAATTAGGACGCCCAAACGAGGTAATTAGAGTTTAATTCTTTAGAACTTTTTGTTCCTAATAGTATCATCTTCCTAAACCTCCAAATTTCACATCTTTAGGTCAAGAGATTGGAGAACTAGGGTAACGTGAAGTTGCTGAAAAATCACAAGAAGAGAAGAACTAGGGCGGCCCTTGAAGACTCGAATTAGAAGTTTAAAGCCCAGATAAGAGGTAGGTTATCTCATGAACGGAAAAAACACATTGTCAGGGATAAAAGCCCTCTAGTTTATTTGGATTTCATGCATTATACTTCATGAATTTTATATTTTAGGATTAGTCTATACATTCATGCATGCCTTCAACCCTAATTGAAGATAAAAAGCTATCTCTTGTTATTCCATTACTACCTATGCATCTAGATAGCCTTTTTCTCGTTTGACATGATTAGAGTAGTTAGCATGCCATGATTTAATCATAGATTTCTATAGTTTCTATTTTCTGTCAGCAGAGGATCTAACGGTCTATCGTAAGACCACTAGGGACGTGTAACGGACCTACACTGACCGTCACACCCTCTGTAAGCGACTGAAGGGTTCTGTGAAACCTGACGGACCTAATCTAGACCGTTACTTTCCTGTGACGCGCCCAGACTAGTCCGTCACACAACACTGCGTTCTGTCAACTTAAGATAGAATCAAGATCGGTCCAATTAATATATATGTGTATTCCTAGTTAATTAGATCTTAACCTATTTTTTTTCATGGTTTTAAGTTCCAATATTGATTCATGTTAGGAATTTGCATACTTTAGAGTTATTTTTAAGCATATGTTAATTTCATGTCAAAGCACTATAGTTTTGTATTAAAACCTTGATTTAGAAAAGATATCGATGAGTTTTATCATGATTTTATACCGTTACACATTCTCTCTTATCTATAAAGTCAATTCTTTAAGTACATGGCATATATCCCGGTATATGTCCATTAGTTCACACTCTTGCACTATAGGAACATATTCTTGAACATGAGGACATCTCTATTGAATATTCCTTCCAATGGAGTAGGAAATCTTGTTTCAAGGCCTCCGTAATTCTCTGCGAGCCTGGGATTCTCACTAAGACGCCGAGTTGGTTGTACCATTAAAGTCCATTTGTCTAGAAAAGCACAAATCGAAGTTTAAGTCTTGTAACGGACCTGCACTAGCCCATCAGGCTTACCTAACGGATCGGTGTACGACCGTCACATTGTACTAAGTCCAATTTCTTTGTTTCTGGATTCAGCCTGTTCTAACGGTCCAGTTCTCGACCGTTACATTCATGTAATGGCCCAGTGTTAGACCGTCACAGTTTTAAATTCTTTAACCCGAGGTTTGACCAAAGGGTTGATATTCTAAAGTTCCTAGATGAATTATTGATGGTCTAGGATTTGTCATATTGTCTAAGATACTTAACTTAAATTATGAATAATAATAAATGTACTGTTATGCAACCAAATTATTTCCATGAGCATGACATCATCTTAAATCATTCTTGATCTCTCATGTCCTAAGTTGAAGTGTTCATTTGTTGATTATTGTTATCATGAACTTATTGAACTTATTACATTCTTGGCCATATTTTATTGAAACGTGGAAGTAGCTTGATTTATACTTGAAGATGCGATCGGGCACTGATTGTGTTCAAGGACTCTATGCTAGTCCCCTCGACTGATTGTCGGAAACATACTGTAAATCATGGGGTATGATGCTACTAGCGTCGCATTGCGCTGGGAGTACTTTCTCTATAAATAAGTGAAATATCCACGGCTCGTGAAGTGAAATTCTCGATACACGTACATGACTTTCTTACTTGTTACATGATATTCTACAGAAGTTCACCAAATACTTGCTCATAAGCAAAAGATGTTTGGATGATGACTACGTGGTATTGCTAGTACATTCTCGTTACATTCTTGTTCACAAAAGGCCATGCTACATTCTTGTTCATACTTGCTCATTCTATCTTAAATGATCATCTTTGTTACTTTGGTTATTCGCTTGATTTATCACATTTCATATGATTTTACCTTATTCTTTAGAGCTAAAATGTTAATTACTTTAATAGTGCCTTCATGTTGAAGCGAAGATACCTACTGGGTAAGTGTGCTCATTACCTATTTCCAATCTTTTCAGGAGATGGAAGTGAGTCGGGTTCTGATTCGGAATATTCAAGTAGCGGATGTGAGAGTGAATGAAGAATGAGTGAAGACTTAGGAAGTCTACATTGTTTAGATTGAGTCTATGTAATTTTCTTATTTCTTGAGTCTAGTATGATGAAGAAAGTTGAATTAGTGATTGTATTTGAATATTTGATTGATAATGAAATGAAAGTTGAAGCTTGAGTAAATATTATGCAATTACATTTATGTGTGTGATTGTCTTGCGCTCTGAACATTCTTGCTCGCAAGAGACTTACCATGCCGACTGTTCACGTTCCATGGGCTAGTCTTCTGCTGTAATAAAGGCTCAGGGCGTGACATTTATTCCCTTAAGCTGTGAGTCAACGGAGGTCAAGTGTGTGTCAGCAGCGAAGCCTCACTCGGTTGAGTGAGGGGTTGACGTAGGTCTGCGAGTTGCAGACTGAACCACCTTAAAATCCTGTGTACAGTGGGTTGTTCTTTGTGTGATTGTTCCCTATCTTCTTTCACCCTTTCACAGGATGGTTTGCTCACAAACATGTCTGCTTGATTTACTTTGTTTCAGTATTTGTCTGATTAGATAGCATGTTAGTCTATGGTGTGATATTTCAAGTTCAGATTAAGTCATCTTGTGTTCAGCTCTAAGTTCTTTCTGTTTCAACACATGTTTAGTTATCTTGTTAAGTTTGAATTGTTCTTACAGCATACATGTCATTGGCAGAGTTGGTTTGAGAGGCATCTTGCTTACTATCTCAAATCATTTTAATTGGGGATAGTTTTGCCATAGGATCTTTTCACCCCCCCTCTTGATCTAATTGCTCACCCAACAGATTCATCTGAACACCCGAACAGCTAGGGTCATTCCGGACCGTCTCATTCTAGAGATCCCAGTGCACAACACCTACCAAGCACTAAGTGGGGTCGAGAAAGAATATGCTGAGATGGCCCGAGGGTCAAAAGATAGGCTGGTTCAGCAACCAGCCAAATGTAGACAAATCTGGGTGCTGAAGAGGACCCAAGTTGCTCCTGTGGTCTTGCCAGAATCCAGAAAGGTCCGTAAGAGAGGGCCGATGAAAGATGTGGGGGCCGAACTGATAACCCCAATCCACCCTCCGCTGACATTCCCTACCTATGCCCAGTAAAGAAACGTTTCCCACATCACGAACACTATCACAAGACAGCCCATTTAGGGCGTTCACCTCATAGGACCCCCTTGCAAACGGGGGCGTTGTCACCTGGTTTCACCTCCTCGCAAGTGTAAGAGGAAGTGAATTGTACTGTGAGAAGATATCTGCAAGGTCTAGGGACCACCTCCCTAGGCCGGCAAAGATTGTTGTGGGCCATGGAAGACATCTAAGAAGGCCATGAATTTTAGACTCTGCCGAGCGCGGGGTCAAGAAGTCATCAACACCGTTGCCGTGTGCCCCCACCTCGGGAGAAGGTGAGGACAAGAATTTCGGTCTTCGAAAGATTAACCTTTCCTCAAAGGCCGCCTATAAGAACAATGAAGGGATGGAAGCCTTCAAGTTTATAATTGTCATATGGCTGGGATGTCCAGCCGCTATGGGGCCTTGCCTACAGAACCTGAAGAAATAGCTAGGCTAACTCGGAGGTCGGGCCCTCTCACGAGAAGAAGAAAAGTGGCAAATGAGGTGTTGCAGACCCTCATGGATAAAACAAGTCCAGACATGATTGTGACGGCCGTTACCGCCAATGTGGTCACAATCGAAGATGACAGCAGGGTGCCGCCCACATTAACCAAAGAAACTTCGATCGAGGCTGGGAATAGAACTCCCAGCCTCTCCATGCATGACCATGCCCTACTGACGCTATTACAAAAGTATCAATAGGAAATTGAGATGTTGAAGACATAGTTGAATGAAAGGAGCGTCAATACTTTGGCATCCAAGTAGGCTGAAGTCCCGCCTAAGACATTAGGGGACAGCGCCGAGGTATTCAAAGCCTCGCTGCAGGTAGCAGCATCCTAGCCGACGCCCAGCTACACTGGGGGCATCCTCTTCAACAACCACAATATATAGCTCTGGCACAACCCCCAACCTTTCAATATCAGGGGTCCACTGCTATGTCTCAGGCAACGGTGTTGTCAACACCTCATATGCAGTAAGCTCATTTCTACCCAAGCTCGGTTGACCCGGCGATGATGAACAAGTTGATGGTAGAACAAATGATAGAAATGAAGCTGGCAAAAAGGGGCGATGGTGACTATACCTCATTTGATGTATACAGGGTATCGTACCCGGCCCACCATGCTGCTAAAAGGCTACCTCCTGGCATTAATAAGCCTCCAAAATTTGAAAAGTTCAATGGGCAAGGATATCCAAGAGAGCACATTGCCTACAATATTAATGTGATGGGTGACTTGGCCACCGATCAGTCAAATCTACTGAAGTTCTTTGGGTCCTCATTGACAGGGCTTGCATTCAAGTGGTACTCAAGTCTATCGATTGGGTCTATTTTTGATTGGCCTGATATGCAAAGAAAGTTCAAAGAAATATTCCACATTGCCAAAAGGGAGGTGACGGTGGCAGAACTATACTCGACCAGGCAGAGGAATGATGAGTCCCCTCTAGACTATATAAAAAGATGGAGAAATCTCAGCATGAGATGTAGGCGTCCACCGCACCAGGAAGTTGCTTTTTAGATTTGCAAGTAGAATTTGAGAAAGGAAGTGCTGGAAAGAATGATAGGCACCGAGGTCAAATCTTTCGACCGGCTAAACAATGTTGTGGCAGCAATTGAGACCTTTCTCTCAAGATATTCCTCTGCTCCTGCTATCTCAAGCTAGAAGGCCAGGCTAGTTGACAAGCGGTCGGCACCCAAAGAAGTTCACACATTTGACTTCAAAGCCTTTGAGCAGTAGAAAGAAAAGGACAAAGAGGTAGCTAATCCTCCCTCGACCAAACCTATCGAGCAGCAAGAAGGTCCTTCCTTGCGGGAAAAGATGAAGAACCTCTATTCATTTCCTCGAGACAAGAGTTGGGTCCTGTTCGAGTGGACACAAAATATAACAAGGTCACCCTCCCACAGCCGAAAAGGCCGAATGACCTCAGAAAGAAGGATGATCCTCATTTCTGCCCATATCACCAAATGCTTGGGCATGCCATTGAAGAGTGCTACGTCTTCAAGGACATCATCGAAGCACTAATCAAGAATGGGGAGCTACAGATGGGGGAGTAAAAAGTCGACCCCGCACGCCTACAAATGATGCCCACTCTGGGGGCAGCAGTTAATATGATACACTTATATGAACAACTACCTAAAGAGGTGTCAGAGGCTTGCACCCGGCATATTTATGAGGCTTATATTCTGAGACCTTCAAAGGACCAAGAAAATTGGCAGATGGTGCCGTCAAGAACAAGGAGAAGGCTAGCACCTCACCCTACTTCAAGGGTCCAAATTCGCAGCGTCACACCTCAGTCAGCCCCGCCTGCTGTGACCCCGTCTGGCATGAAACAGCCCCTTGAACGGTTGTTAGGAGGCCTACTAATAACAAGAAGAAGCAGACCCCATGGCGGGTATATAAAGAAAGCAGTCCAGCAGTTGAGCAGCTACATGCAATTATAAACGGGATAGATGAATATGAACAGCCCAGGATCTAGCCTATACAATTGAAAGAATATATCCCCTGGGAGCATCTCGAATCCTTCGAGCTGACGCAGGAGATCGAAGTTGAAACAGAAAAGCCAGCTGCATAGAATGACCCTCTATAGGGGCATATGCTCATCACAAGGGGGAAAAAAAAAGAAGTTGAAGAAAAAAAGAAAGGGTATCACTGTCTCTTGCAATACACTATCGGCCCTATTCAACATGGCCCAGATCTCTGAAGAAGAGGAGGACAAAATATGCTTCACACCGACATAGGCAAATCAAGCTGAGGCTTCCATCTCCCAGCATGCTACTAGGTCTAGAAGGAAACGGGGATATGATGCCCTCCCCCAGCTAATCATAATATTATGTTCAATGGCGAGCAACCCTATAAAATTCCCAAGCCTGAGGTCAAAGGCACATAAGTCCCGCCTTCGCTCGGTCTCTATCTCAAGGAGACAAGCGGCCAAGAGGTCCCCTCATTCGCCGAGTTTTTACTATCGCAAAAGGGCAAGCAGCCACGCCCACAGGTTGAACTCAAGGCCAAGAATACTGCAGCCTTGTCCTCAGCTGCCCCTCATCTAGCAGGTGAAGATCATGCTGGCATCCCTTCCCTTACCGAATTCATACAAAAAAGGGAGCCATCCAAACAGGTACAACGGGTCCAGGCATCACCCAAAGAAGAAAGTGAGTTGCCCTTTAAATCAGCTCCTCAAGCACAGAATGACGACAGGCAGGGCAAAGCCAAAGAGATGACATTGGCCAATGTTAAGGCCAGTAATAGAATAATGAAGTAGTTGATGAGAATCCCCACAAGATTCACCGTCTCGGAGATACTTTCCCTGGATGAAGAAACTAGATAGGCCATCATTGCAACTTTACAAACCCTAGCCCATTTTGAAAGCTACTTTGCTGAGATGCAGTCTGGGGCAGCCATAACTTTTGCGGAGGAAGACATGCTCCTACCCTCCTACAAAATAAAGTCAAAACACAAAGGCAAAAACCCATTAGATCATGAAGTGTAGTATCAATCCCGTAGTGATAAAATAGGGTTAGAAATTGAGGGCAAACTCACTGGGGGAGGTTTTTAACCCCTATGGAAGGGTGGAAAAGATAGGTGTATGTGTTGTGCATGCATAGGAATTGAAATCACGAGATATGATGAAGAGGATAGAGAAAAATCGTTGATGCAAAATGTGCAAAGGTGTAGGTGTAGCAGAAAGTGCAGAAAACAGTGATGGTTTGTGAAATTGAGCAGAAGAGAACTACAAGAATAGATAACCAAACTAAGCTCAGAAAGATGGAATGAAAAGCTAATACTTCCCTCTTCAAGATTGGGTCGAAGTTGTGAATTGGAGATGTAGCATGGCTTCGCCCCACGTCCAGAAAGAGCCCTCCTTTGCAACTGTGAACTAGACAATTTATATAGGAGTGTAGAAATCTAGAACTTCCTCTCACGATTCCCGGAGATATAGTCGAAGATAAATCGAGTTCTATGGATCAAACTCGAGATAATACTAAGGACAAGAGATAGGAGCAAGCGGGACTCGATTTGGAGGAGGATTCTAGAAGTTATGACTCTTGGAAGGTAGGCCCATCGCACAGAAAAATAGAGTTGACTTGTACTAGGATGCATAAACCCAGAACTTACATCAACTTTTTTGATGGATATAGCCAATGAAAATTCGAGTTCTATGGATCAAACTCAAGATAATACAAAGGGATAGAGGTAGAAACAAACGGAGATCAATTTGGAGTTATATTCTAGAAGATATGACCCTTTGAAGATAGCCACGTCGGACAGGAATTGGGGTAGAGTCCAGCACCGGCTGGACTCTTGCCCAACCTAGCAGTTGGTCGACCGACCGCTTGGCCCAGCAAACGGTCGGTCGACCGACCGTTTGGCAACCGAGAGCACCTTTTGCGAGTTTGGCCTCCGGACACCCGTTTGACCTCCAAATCGACCCGGAACGGGCCCGAAAGTTGAGGAATCGAAGATAGAAGCTCCCAAGGCTAAATGGGCTTGAAAAATGGGTGAAGAAATGGACTTGTGATAGGCTCAAAGAAGGATCCAAAATAATAGTTAATTTAGAGCATCACGAAGATAAATAAGAGAAATAATGTGATTTGTTGGCCGAAAATGGGTGTCAACAGATGCCCCTCCTTGATGTCCGCTTTGGAAGGGAACAAGTGAAAGCAACACGGAGGCAAAATGGAAAAGAGATGGAGCGAAAGCGACAGCAACGTGAAATGGAGATGATGCAGAGATGAAGCGGAGAGAACTGATAAGCGGACATCAAGGTAAAAGTCACCCGTCACAACCAACAAACGACAGGAATTCTCCCGAAAACACCGAACTAACCACAAGGAATAGATGACGAGGGTGAGACATGTCTGGAGAACTAAACTAAGGAAGAAATGAAACACGACCAACCTCATCGGGGACATAATCCATGGACAACAAGGGGATCAGAAAGAGACACAGCTGGAAAAGGAGAAAGTAAAATTGAGATAAAATCTAGATAGGAATCACGCTGGCCAACCAGACCAAGCAGGCAGATCAGAGAGAACGTTCAAATTCAGAGTGGAATGGGGATCTCCTATTCAAGAGAGCTGAAGCGCAACCAACCATTGCTAAGGAGAAACCTTAAAAGAATCACGAGGTGTGAATGCTCAAAAAATGACATGATGCATATTGGGCTACAATAAAGAAATCATCAAAATGAATGCGAAGAAAGCATAAAATAGAAAGTACTCAAGGACACTATTGCTAGACCAAGCCAAGACGAGGTCAAGAGTCTTCTTGCAACCACAGCGTGCGAGACAGAGCCCCTCGTCCCCCAACTGACTCAAACTAACGGCTTATCCAACGATTAACCGTATGCTCTTAGATCATCATCATTTTTGTTAAAGGGGAATATCAGATCCCAGAACACACGAGCAACCAGCCGGTCCTTGAGAGACTATAATAATGTAGATATCATATAGTAATGCAACAATAAGAAGTGATAGAAAGCCATACCTGACTTACCTACCAAGCGAAATTGTATTTTTTTGATTTTTTAAATTTCAGATTTTTATGAGATTTTCAAATAAGACAACCAACAAACATGAACAAACAAATATGAAAACATAATAACTAAATGAACGAAAGACACCATAACACAACATCATAAAGATGGATGAAAGATAACATAACATAACATAACGAAGGATGCAAGACATCACATGAACAAACAATAAGCGTGAGTGGGACCAAAGAACAACGGTGGGGCAAAGATATGTGGGATGACAACCACGGGGGACAAGAGATACGGACAACATAGGTGTGGGACGACAACATAGTGGGATGAAAACATGACAGACACGGAGGGACAACACATGGTTGGGACAAGAACATTCGAGATGACCATAGGGGACGAGACAACACGAGACATGACAGATATGCTCTTCAATCAAAACCCAAGATCTGAGGAAGCAGAACCGCCGGGTTCATAATCGTGAGACAATGCCCTCTCATGGAGACATGATGAGATGAGACAATAGCTGAAAAGGACATGAGCTTCAGAACAGATCGAGAGATATAGATTGAAGAAGAGAGAACAAATCAGAAGTCGTGAACAGGAGGCAAAGCGAAAGGTAGAAGAGAGGACTTGAATACCTGCAACCTGTACACTAAGCAAACGGATTATATATCCGTCCTCGAAACAAATAGATAGAAAGGAACAAAAAGACAAGTATTCTTGGATTTTTCAATTTTCCTGAATTTTTTGGATTTTAAACAATATTTGATTTTTTTTTGGATTTTTGGCATATTTGACTTTTTTTGGAATTTTGACAATATCTGATTTTTTTAGATTTTTGGCAAAATCTCATTTTTTTGGAATTTTTGAAATAGCAATCTACAGCACCCAAAGACGGACTCGAACTACTGGCTAGGGATCGTCGTTCCTACCCCTCTCATTAAAGGCTTCCCTTGAGCAGGGCGCGCCGCATGTGAGGGTGGCTTGCCACAACTAACCGCCTTTAAAGAACAGTGTCCCTACTAAGGCCATACCCGGGATTCAACCCAGCCTAAGAGGAAGAAATAGAAGAACAATTGGAGATAAGCTTTATGTAGGATAGGAGACATCAAGACTTGAATTCCTTCCAGGACACTACCCCTCAAAGATACAGTCTGTTGCGCTGGGGCTTTGTGTCTTTGATTTTTAGACCCATATTTACTAGGCACGCGTGCGACAGGGCTCTTGACGTCCCGCGGGGAACTATACTGCCACTCTTGCCATGCCTTTGGTTTCATAATTTTGCATTGATTCAGTTTCTCATTTGATCTAGATATAACATGAAAGGTCACTTTTCGAGGGGCAAGACTGCCCCTATTTAAGACCTCTCTCGTATTAGGGAGCGCCTAGGTTGGTCATCTCATCCATCCATCTATTGCCCCTGCACTTGGCCGAGCAGAGAAAAGAAAAGACTTCGTGCATACCCATAGTATGGCTAAAGCAGCAACGATGTGCCTCAGAGAGATCAGCTGTGGCTCGCCATGTAGTGTGTGAAATCCCATGCAAAAGGTCACCCTCAACGATCGGGTAATGAAACTAGACTCCCAGCGCGGAGCTATCACCAGCCTAAAAATATTGTAGAAGCGAAATCATTTTAACTGACCTAAGCGAACTTCCTAAAGCCACTCAAACATGTTGAGGAACTAGAATTATAAGCATGTGCAAGAATAACAATAAGAGTAATAGCACATTCTTGCACAAAACGAAGATACCTTGCAAATCCATAGTGTGGAGGTAGCATCCTGAAGCGATCTTGATCATCAAGCTTTGAGCAGCACGAGCTTTATTTTCCTCGCTTGACAGGACAAACTGGGAGAGGATAACAAGGGGTTGTAGATTCCTCGACACGGAGGAGCGGTAGACATCAAAATAGATGAAGAAGGATAAAAAGGAAGAGAGATGAAGTCTAGAACTCCCTCGTTAAGGTGCAAAGACCATGATAACAAGGAACCAGATACAGAATAAGCATAGATCCGCTGGGATCAAGGCGGACTAAAGTCTCAAAAATAGCAAGAAAAAGGGCAACGCCCCCGAAAGGGTGAAGAGGAGTCAGTAGAAAGATGAGAAGGAAAATCATCCGACGTGATCGGAGAAGGGGAATGGGAATCACCCGACATGGTCGGGGAAGGAGAATTAGAATCACCCGATAGGGTCGGGGAAGAAGAGTGAAAATCACGCGACAGGGTCGGGGAAGGAGAATTAGAGACGGAACCCGGAGATATCGGAGGAGAAGGATCAGAAGAAGAAATCCATAGATCGGGATGGGAAGAGGACATAAGCTGAGGCCTAGAACAGTGAATAGATGGAAAAATTGGAGGCCTCGAGGGAAAGGATGAGGAGTGGGGATTCGCGGACTGTGGAAGAGAGAAGAAGATGATTGAAACAAGATCTGAAGTGTGAAGATACACCACCCAAGGGTGGGACCTGAGCAAGAGAAAGGATGAATGAAAAGAAGGGGAGGAAGAGGTGGACCCCTGACTGCACAATTGACGGCTCTTGAACTTGCGTCGCCGTCTCTTCTTAGCTGAAACTGGCTTGTAATGTATCCGCCTGGCACGGTCTCGGACCATCAGGTTTCTTGACTTGAAATATCTCCTCAAATAACGAGCCCATCTAACAGATGGCCTAGCCCGGTTATGAACGTGCAGCATCACTGGGGCGGTTGCCCCTAAACATCTGGTGCTAACAATAGTGGATGGACATTCTGGAACATTGAACTCCTTGAATAGATGAGCATCATGAGACCTTGGCGCTCTGTAACCTGGCTCAAGGATCCTAAGATTTGGTAACTCCACTCGGTGATCAGCCTTGAAGCACAACTCCCCTTATAGAAAGGCAGGATGGAACTGAGGGAAATCAATGCACGGTGTTGACGTGGCTAGCTTGCTAATGAACTGAGGGAGATTGTGTAGAATGTGCAGAATGCACTTGGAGGATATGGAAGATACGACCAATTGCCCATTGGGTATAGAATTCATAATCTACTTGACAACCATATGAGTTAGCATAATATGGGTAGAGGACCCTTCTTGACCAGTAATCCGAATGGCAATAGAGCGAGGGGAAATAACAACATTAATAGTGAATCCTCCAGCAAGCAAAGAGATTGCCACCGGCCTCGCTCGAGAAGAAATTGGCACTAATGCGGAGGGGCTCTCCTTAGCAACTGTCTTTATTGTTAATACAGGCTCATCATCTCAAAACAGCTAGGGACCAGATGCGGATCGGGATGCGGCAGATGAAATCATGAAGCTTGAAATGTAGAACCGACACCGAACCATCCTGACTTGGTTCATTATCTCCCCGGGGACCAGACCCAAGGGGCACCAACAGCAATGCACACCCGCTCTGTGGCGTGGAGGTGGATGAAAAAGTGGGGATAGGAATAGGTTCGGAAGGCATGGAGGCTTCAACGGGAATGATGTGTTTAGGTGGAGGCAAAGGGGTTGAGGCGATGGCAAGTTCGAGTACGGGCAAAGGTGAAGGTGAAGATGTGGCCCGCTCGAGCTCGGGAGATGAGGGTAGCGATGGAGGAGGTAAAGGTGGTGAGGGTGAGGGTGATGGTGACAGAGATAATGATGGAGATGACGATGCGGGCAATGGGGGTAGTGGACATGGAGATGGTGAAGAGGGAATCGTGTCCATCGTGGATGTATCGGCACAACGCATTGAGCAGCGTTAGGGGTGGAAGTAGTGCTGGGGGAAGTGGTGGAAGTTGTGGTATCGGCCTGAGCAAGAGCTTGGGTTGGTGGAGTTTGTGGAGATGGGGTAGGAGATGGAGAAAGTAATAGAGTAGGTTGTTGACAAGTTTTTCTTCTCGTCCCTCTCTTCTAAATCACAATATGAAAGTAAGAGGCTAAAAGGGGAAAAGGGATGAGTGGATCGTGATCGCCACCAAGATGCAGAATGCAAAGGAATTGCACCCGTACCTTGGAAAAAGGAGATGAAGCACTCGCCAAAGGAACAATGTGAAGGTCGAACATGGTCCAAAGAGGACCGCCTATGGATGTAGACGGTTGTTCGATAGACCGCTCACAGCGCTGGGAAGAGAACGTGGGATGAAGGTTGACTAACGCCTGAACGGTCCGAGGCACGCCGTTGAAAGGATAAGCACGGTCTACACGTGGCCGTGTACCCTTTAGAACGGACAGAAGTAGATAGCTTGGTGTTGCCAAACTTCAAGTTGTGGGGACCTGATCCTCCACCCCTTCCGACTGGTCAGAGGGGATGGGCCGCGTGCTGTGCTTGTGTTGACCTTCAAAACAACTCAGAGAACAAGAAAAAAAAACCCGAATAAGTCCTGGAATGTGTAGTAACTATAAAATAAAATGGAAAACTGACATGATGACATGGAGTGGGGGATACCTGGGGGTTGGCTTTTTTAACCCCTATGGGGCTTGAAAAACAATAGGAGTGGTGAAGAAATGGAAATGATAGTGAAAAACGTGAATGAAAATGGAGGAAACAAGCATGCAAATGATGAATGACAGAAATGACTAAGACTCAAAGAAAAGAAGACACAAGACTACTCCCTGAACCGGAGGCTCAAATGGACGTAGAGAGCCTCCCTCCCTGGCTACGGTTCACTCGAAAACTTGGCAGCACTTCGACGTAGACGCAAAATCTCCCCCCTTTTCAAGCTTGGACTAAGGGTTCTATTTATAGACCCCTGAAAGTCCACTCGAAAATGAGGGGTTTTCAGAGAAAATTAGGCCAAGATTGTGAAAGATAAATTAAAGATAATATCACCAGCTTTCACCGGGATCAAACGGAACTTAATTTAGTTGAGAATCCGTGGAGAAAATCGGGGATGAAAGAGCTCTTTCAACCATGGATAGAAAGAGAAAATCTGTTAAGGCCAAGGTTCTCAGTCGCATACGCGGTCGATCGATTGACTGCCCACACTTATATATGGTCTATTGCTAGATCGTCTACAAGTGTCAGTGGTAAATAGAAAATAAGCTATTTATCCCAGCAAACGGACTGAGTGGCACGACGTAGGACTCTCAAGATATAAACGGTCTACTGTGCACCGTCCAATAACATACACGGCCCTTTTCTAGACCATGTATCAAGCGTCGGTGGAAAATTAATAAAAATAGGATAATTAGATATTTATCTGAAACTTATCCCATTTAGGACTCTGGCAAATAAATGGTCCAATGAAGGACTGCCTGACCGTTATAAACGGTCCATGATAAGACCATCTATAAAGATGTCGGTGAAAAATAAATAAAGAAAGATAATCATGGCTATTTATCAAAAGACCACGTCCAAACGGTCATTCAATGGACCGCCATCTCACGGGACTGTCTAACGATAGACCGCTTACAAAAATGAGGGTCGACGCCAAAAATATGAGGTCGACGTAAGTGCAGAGTAACGTCGACGCTAGTGGGACTAAGGTCGACGCTAGTTCACCACATGGTCTTCCAATAGGCCGCCTAACTTGAATAAAAGGTCTAACGACAGACCGTGTACTAAGTTATTAGCGAAAAATGAAAAGAAATAGCCAATTAATCCCAAGATAAAACAAACGGTCTCCAAAGCAACCGCCTAACACTACAAACGGTCTATCTCTAGACCGCCTATATGCTGGGTGGTGGAAATTAATAAAATGGGACAAATGAGCTCATTTATCCCAGAGACCAAGCGATATCAAGGCCCATTAAGCCTAAATTCAAGAGTAAACCTAGCCACGGAGGAAGTAACCATAAAATGAGCCCAAAGACATGTCTAAAAATAGTCCAATGAGCAATGGACAACTTGAGGCATGAAAATAAGGGTAAGAGGAATGACTCAACTCATAGGCAAAAAAATGGGCGTCAACAGATGCCCCTCCTTAACGTCCTCTTTGCAGGGGAGCGAGCGAAGGTGAAGTGAAAGTGAAATGGAACATGGAGATGAAGCGGAAATGAAGCGGAGCGGACTGAAAAGCGGGCGTTAAGGTCAAAAGACACCCGTTTCCTCGCCAATGAGCGATAGGAATCTTCCGGAAAACTCTGAACCAAACACAAGGAACGATCGGACCAAAACGACACCAGTGTGGAAAAAATAACTAAACGAGCAGGAAAACACGTGACCAACCTCATGGGGGACATAATCCTTTGGACCAATGAGGAGATCAGAGCAAGCGGTAAAGAAAAGATAAAGGGTAAAACTAAAACTCCAGACCGGTACTCTTAGTCAACAAAACCAGGTGAACAGATCAGAGAAAATCTTCTAACTCTGAGTTGAATAACTTCTCTTACTCAAAACCATGAACGCACAATCATCCATCACCAATGAGACACTTTCAGACAGACCATGGGTTGTGAATGCTCAGAAAGATGCGTATGATGAATGCTGGGCTGAAATAAAAGAAATCATTAAATCGAATGCAAAGAAAGCCATAAAATAAAAAATACTCGAGAATAATATTGCTAGACTGGAATAATAAGGATCAGGACAACATCTGCAACCACGGCGTGCAGGATAGAACCGTTGTCCCCCAATTTTCCCAACCTAATGGCCTATCCGATGATCAAACACATGAACCTAAATCATCATTGTTTTTGTTATAAGGGAACATCAGATCCTGGAACACGTAAATAACCAGCCGGTTCTTGAGATAATATAGCATAGATACCATATAGTAATGCAATAAGGGACTAGGGATCGAACTACTTACCTGACTTACCTGTCGGTAGTGAAAGGCAGATTGACGCTGCAAAAGAATCATGAATAGGATTTGCAATTGATATATATCATGAGACAAAAAGGAGTAATCAATCAAGCACATAATGCAGTAACATAGCATCAAAACATTATCCATCATTTCAGCACATACACGGTCTATCCCAGACTGCCGAAGCACACAAACGGTCTATATAAGGCCGCTCAGTAACATGAACGGTCAAAGGATGACCGCTTAAATAGAAGCTGAGACGTTATTAATTAAGCGTTCTAATCGGGGACCGTCTAAGATATACACGGTCTATCGATAGACTGCGTATTCAACTATCGGTTTAAAAAAAAATAAACCGACGCCTTCAACTTCTTCCCCACTTCCTCTCCCCAATTCTCCCACACTCACCGTAACCGACGGAGGACTATCCCCCCCATTCTCCCTATCTTCTAACCCACACCCTCTCCCGCTCTTCCTCTGCTATCTCATGCGCTTCAAGAAGCAATCATCGAAGTGCCTCCTTCGTCAGATGGACTGGGAGGATACTACCGCACCGTCGTCGGTGACACAGATGATGGAGATGACGCCGTCGCAGACGGCGGCGGAGTGGGAAGTGACACCGCCGGAGCCGTCCGTGGAGGCACCCATGACGGACGCTGAAGGAACCATCGTAGCCACCTGAGCGGTTGATGAGGAAGGTGCCCCACTGGAGACGGCGTCCGCGGAGGTGGAACGACCGACTAGGACCTTCGAGGTAGGCCAAAGAACCCCCCCCCCCCCCCATTTTATCTCAGCTCATGCATGTTAGACTAGGTGAATGAGGAAGGGCACACGACCCCTTTAGGGCCAGTTGGGAGGCCTCATGGGCCCTCGCCGTCGGTGGGGAGGGTTTGAATGCCGGCGGGAACGGCGACCAAAACATGGTCTTACAGTGACCGTTTTCAAAATTGCACGGTTCACATTGAACTGTTTATGGGTAGAATGGTCCATGGGTGTCCATTCAAGGGGAGCTAAACCGGCGGGGTGTTGGGGGACAAAACACAATCTGGGGACGACTGTGGACATCTAGGACGGTCCATGTGTGGCCGTTTAGAAACTGAAACGTTGACAAATGAAACGGTCTCCATAAGACTGTCCATCGAAAAAATGGTCAAGGGATTGTCCGTGTAACTTAGATCAGCAGGGGACTTGAGGGGGAGATAAAATAGTCAGGTGGGGACCGTGGGGTTCTGAAATGGTTTGAGGGCTACCATTCTGTGGCTGAATAGATGAGGTATACATGGTCCAATATGAGCCGTCTAGAAAAATGAGCGGTCCTTAACGGATCGTCCTATAGGCAAAATGATCAATGGATGACTGTACAGATGAAGAGGATTTCCAGGAATGAAAATGGTCAGAAACCAATCATTTTTGTGATATAAACGGCCCAATGGGGACCGTGATCTGACAAACATAAATTTTTATTAGATGCAATTGTTTTAAATGCATGACTAATGCAATTGTTTTAAATGCATCAGGGAAAACGTAGGACCCGGATCTCTTGGCTGCAAGTCCGGGCAGTGTACCTCGCACTGCCAGACTTCCAGGGGGAGAGGTTGGTAGCGATGGGGTTTGGCGAGTTCCTGAGTGTGGAGGTGACCAGACTCGACACCGCACTACTCTACACCCTGCACAGCCGCTGGGATTCGGTGAGCCGGACGTTTCTCTTTTCTTAGGGCCACATGGTCCCAACGTTAGAGGATGTCACGCGCATCACTGGATTACGCGTGCACGGGGCAGCGGTTAGTGGGAGGACCATCCCCGACTACCGTTAGCGAGCTCAGGAGTTGCTGGGCTTGGAGCTTCTACGACCAGAGCGTCAGTCGACGACGCTGACGAGGGTGAGGCTTCATGAGAGCCTCGGACTACGAGGAGCCGGGATCACGACCGACGAGCTGCCCGAGCAACATCTCCAGAGGCTGATGGACTGGGCACGACCATGGGTAGCGGCGGCAGCGGGACCGGAGGCAGACAGGGTACTAAGAAGGTTCCCGATGCTATTCTTCGAAAGGCTTCTCTTCGCCACGCGAGTAGACGTCGTCAGCTGCCGGCTGCTGCCACTACTTGAGGACGTGGACCACGTCGGGGACTACACGTGGGGAGCGGTGGTCCTTGCCTTCCTTTTCGACACGATGAGCTTGACCAGCCAACGGACGATGCTCTGTGGGTTCTCCCCCATACTCCAGGTACGACTCGATTCCTAAAATGATTATGCATTTGCTATATGAATTCTCTAGATGCTTATGTGCTAACATTAAAAAATGCAATGAAATGCAGGTGTTGGCCTATGTGCATCTCCCTGGACTGGGGAGTGGAGAGGAGACCTATCCGGATCGGCTACCGATCGTGAGGCGGTGGAAGGCACCGCGGGAGGTTGGCTCCTTACCACGCCAGGTCCGGGCCATTCAGGACGACCTGGACACCCTACGCTATGCTTCGGTAAGATCCAAGACTTAAACTTTGTGAATGCAATTATATGCTTATATGCCTATATGCTGATGCGGTTGCTATTTTGATAGGTCTGGTGGATGCCCTATCAGAGTGAGGGGCACGAGGGCCAGCCATGGGTGGTGGCTGCCCTAGCCTACGTCGGACTCTACTACAGACTGGTGATGAGGACCCTCGGGGTCCACCAAGTAGACGTAGAGTTCCCGGCTCCCAAGAGGCAGGAGGAGCGAGTCGGTCGACACGCCCGTAGACTAGCGGCAGAGATCGATTGGACCAGCAGAGCGACGGAGTAGATCCGCGACTGGATCGGGCTTGGACGGATAGTACGCACCTGGGCCGAGAGTGACGAGGTGTACCTGACAGCGTACGCCAGACGCTACGGGGACCAGGTCTTCCGTGGCACCTGACGACCGGTACGACTTCTAACCTTATACTTTCTATTATGCTTTGTGATTATGATGCACTAATAAATGACTTCTATATGCAGCTCGACCCCCAGGGATGGATCGCCGAGCTTCATGGCCTTTTGCACTCCACCGTCTAGCAGCGGGATGAGTTTCGGCAGGCGCTGGACCTCCTGGTGAGTTTCACTGAACCTTAGACTTAATTATGCAAATGCTTATGCCTAACCTAGAGTTTCAAATGTAGTGAGCTGAGGGGGCCCAGCATCAGGGAGCTGACGTACCTTCCTCCTCTTCCCAGACACCGGTAGATCGTGCTGAGTGAGATGTGGAGTTCGCGAGGATGGTCGCACGGGCCGAGGCGGCCGAGGCTACTCTCACCGAGAGGGTAAGTACACTACGCTTTCCCAATTGATTATTGATTATGAAACACAATTAGCTAACCATGATGTGTGTACATACAGACGACGGAGCTTACAATGGCCTTGGGCAAGGTCACCCGACTGCGGGAGGAGATGGAGCATTCCCGCGCTGAGGCTGTGGCACTATGCACAGAGATAGCAGAGGCCTATCGCATCTATGCAGAGATAGAGAAGTCCCGCGCCGGGACGGTGGAGACGGAGCTTCTTCGAGCTCGGGCGGCGGGGGCAGACCTTTACCGAGCCGAGGCGGAGCGGGCTCGCGTAGAGGTAGAGCCGGCTCGGTTAGAGGCAGCCGAGCTGAGAGGCGAGGTTCGAGCGTTCGAGAAGATGGCCCAGCGGCCAGAGTGTAGCGCAGCCCCGAGTGGCACTCACAGCTCCTACAGGAGTTACTTTACGGGTTCCTCCGGTCGGCGGAGGAACGAGGAGGAGGAGCGGCGCCGACGGCCCCGAGAGAAGGTAAGCTCAGCGATGCCCCCACCATCGAAGAGGCATGAGGGCTCGGGTGAGAGCGGGGGCCTAGGAGAGGGAGAGGCCTAATGCACTTGTGACTTGTGTACACGTGGATATGATAGTGATATGACATGTTTTTTTGCTTTGATTTTGTTAATGAATGTGTGAATGAAATGCAAATGCTTGATGCCAACTAACTAACAACGAATCCTAACCCGACACGAGTGACTGAGAGAGAGAGGCGAAAATAGTTTGAGTGGAATTGGTGCAAAAAGGACAAAAAGTAAGGCTTCAGGTTGATAAACAGTCATCCAAATGACCGCTCCAATGTTCAGACGGTCCCATTATAGACTGCGGATGCTTTTTCGGCCAAAAGCCCCATAGAAGACATCAAACGGTCTCCGTTGAACCGCGAATGATGGAAGATGGTTTGGGCTCGACCGCTTAAACTGACAGATGGCCTTGTACGGACCATCTAGTGCGCCCGGAGGCAAAGTGTGTAGAAGGGACGTAAACGGTCCATGATAGACCGCTTACACACATCCGCGGTCACTTGATAGGCCGCTTATATAGAAACTCTGGTGACTTCGAACGGGACTCTCGTGTAGAGTCCCAACCCAAGGGAAAGAATTCCAATCGGGACCAAAGCCTATCCTAATCCATTCTAGAGTTATCCTACTTCAATTTTAGGGGTATTAGGCCACACACTAGGTCCTATAAGTAGAGGGGCGCTCCAATCTCGTTCTTCACACCAACCCTCTTCTTTAGACCTTGAAAACTTTGCAAAACCTCCCCAAAACACCATGAAGAGGCCCCTAGAAGGAAGTTCCATGGGTGAGGTGGCTTACCAAGGTCCCAAGCCGGCTAGAAATGAGCATGGTGTGCTACAAAGGCTGACCATCATCCCAGGTCATTTGAGTTCCAGTCCCATGAGAGAGGTAAGCTAATGCTATTTCATTCAATTTTACATTATTCCATTCAAAAAGCTTATATGTTCTTCCTCTCTTTTCTCCTCTTCTCTTCTTTACTTCAGCTCCTCCCTGGCCCGAGACGATATTCCACCTTGAAGTGGATGGCTCCTATGATCCGCGAACTACCCATAATAGTGATATCCATCCTGAAGGCCTGACAGTTGCATCCTCTCCTTATGCTAGCCAAGAACTTTCCAAAGCTCTCCTTTGATTGGCATAGTATCACGGCCTTGATAGAAGTGTGGCATCAACAAACACATACATTCATCTTTCCTTCCTTTGAGGCCACTATCTTGTTAGAGGAGGTAGAGACCTACCTATCCCTTCCTAGGTCCAAAGTGGGTGAGGAGGACTTGGTTTGTCACACCGTTGCCCCTTTGGACCCTGCCCTCATCTTAGGGGAATTCTTACCTAGGACCAAGGACATCCGCACTATGATTGGTCCACACCATATCCATTTGCTGCCCTTGAGCCAATGGCTCATAGCTCATTGTAAAAATAGGTGTGGGTGGGATGAAGCCATAGCTAAGGCCGCTTCCATTTGTTTGTGCGGGGCCATACTCTTTCCCTCTGTCGACCATGTCCTAGATATCCCCATCCATAGCACCATCAGTGGTCTGTGGCAGGGTATTTCCATCTCCCAAGCCGTCCTTGCCTACCTATATGAGGGTCTTAGCTCAGCTGCCCTAGGGGGTCCACTTTTTGGCTCTATGATTCTTCTGGAGTGCTGTATGGGAGTTAGGCTAAAGTTCATGTCTAAGGAGGATGTCACTTCGGTCAGCCAGATCTTTGGTAGCCATCGATTGTTCTTCATTGGCGGTTCTTTTAGGTTCCCTCAACAGGTGGAGTGTAAGACAGCAGACAAGAAGACTAGAGACGAGTGGCGCCTCTACATCAACACTTTGCCCCTGGACCGGTTCGTGATGCACCTGTTCTTCCTCCACGGCACCATCCTCAGGCTTCCTAGGAGGCTTGGCCTCGAGTTGCGGCTCGTGGGGGACACCACCTTGGCGATGTATAGCCCATACAAGTGTTTTCTACAGGTCGGGCTCTCTAGGACGACAGTTCCAGCACTGCCCCACCTTCCCGCACTACAGGCGAGGAGGCTCGGGACCGAGGAGGATGAGCAGGCAGTCAGGAGCACGCTGATCATGTGGGAGATCAGCAAGGTGCGTACCCTACCTGTAGAGGTGACAGAGTTCCAGGAGGCGTACCACGCATATGTGAGAGAGTTACAAGAGATCAGGCCTCGCGGGGATGCCCGGCTGAGGATTGCGTGACTTTGATCTTTTATGATGTATGAAGACTATGGGTTTGATATTGATTTATTTGATTTTGAAATAAAGGAATTGGATATTTGATAAATGAGATTGGCCTTTGTTTCTTGCATTTTGTGGATTGAGGTAGCTTTCTGTAAAAGAAGCGATCTATAGGATGCCGCTGACATGTTTAAACGGTCATCAAGTGACCGTGGACCAAAGGAAAAATGGTCTCAGATAGACCGCTCAATTGACAGATATGAGTGGTTTAGAACAGAAGGTAGGCGGTCTATCGAGGGACCATCTGGAATACCAGAGCGGCTAGTGAGAGACCATGTGAAGAATAAGCGTCCATTATGGGACCGCTACCCTTTGGGCGCACAAAAGAGCGGATGTGCTCGTGAGACAGAATGAAAGCGGCCTTCTGGAGGCCGTCTAGAAGCCTGAAATGGTCATATGATGACCGTTTGAAGGAATTAGACGGTCATATGGAGACCGCTTACCTGTAAATGCCAGCATCACTTGTAGAACCTGCCCCTGCACACACACTCAAACAAAAACAAGTTAAATATGTGTTGGGTTCTGTGCGTCCCCTCGTTGTCTTTGACAATGGTTTTGATGATAACTATATATTGTGTGTAAGTATTGTGAAAAATACTCACTGATCACTTTGGAGCTTATGTCGCAATATCTTATTTTGCAGGTTTGGATGCTTGGTGGATAACTTCTTTAGATGGAAAATGTGCTTTGTGAAGTCAACCTCACTTTTGATGATTGGTTCAAATTCTTAGACCTTGGGTCATATGCATTGACCTTGGTCTCTTGATGTATTTCATACATGATGTTTTTCATTGGTAAAATGGTGACTAGGCCTTCATGCATATTATTGACATGCATTGGATTGCATTGGTTTTTTGTTGCATTGGGCTTTATATTTCAAAGTCTGTACATTGGCCTTCATCAGCCAAGTCCATACATTGGCCTTCATCCTCCAAGTCTACACATTGCCTTTTGGAATTAAAGTATGTACATTGGCCTTTGGACATCAAGTCTATACATTGGCCTTTGGCCACCAAGTCTATACATTGGTCTTCACACATCAAGTCTATACATTGGCCTTTGGCCACCAAGTCTATACATTGGCCTTCACACATCAAGTCTATACATTGGCCTTCTTCAATCCAAGTCTATACATTGACCTTCACACTTCAAGTCTATACATTGGCCTTCATAGTTCAAAGTCTATACATTGGGCTTCTATCTTCCAAGTCTATACGTTGGCCTTCTACCAAGTCTATACATTGTCTTGTGCCTTCAAGTTTCCAAGTCTATACATTCAGTTTCATGCATATACAAAGTGGAGATTTGAGTTTGCTCTCAATTCATCTAATTCATGTTGGCTTGATTAAATTGTATTTGAAAGGTGAACC
The DNA here is from genome assembly GCA_022559845.1 of Amorphophallus konjac. Taxonomy (NCBI): domain Eukaryota; kingdom Viridiplantae; phylum Streptophyta; class Magnoliopsida; order Alismatales; family Araceae; genus Amorphophallus; species Amorphophallus konjac. Next base: position 30,061,418 of record CM040129.1, read on the forward strand.
TGTGAAAAAATATGGTTTGGAAATGTTTGAATCAGTTGTGCATATAGTTGCACTTTCAACATACCAATGTGCAGGTTCATCAAGGTTGAAATGCATTGAAGAGGTGGTATTGTGTGGATAACGCATTCAAGCTCGATTCTTCATTGGCATGGATCAAAGCATAACATGAAATTGATTGTCTAAAGGTGCGGGTTCATTAAAGTCTAGAAATCTCTGAAATCACGGTAAGAATCTTATTATGATGGATTTCCATGTGGGGAGATTAGGCTTACTTTATGCTTCATGGCTTTGGGGTTAATTGACTTCCAAATTGTCAATTTGATAATTGTAGTTCATAATGCATCATGCTCATGTTGAGTTCTATTCTTTCATGCAATATTTGATTGGATTTGGTGTTACTTTACCAAGTGATTTATGCATGTTCTTGAGGAAGTTCTTGAGTTGAAAATGTGATCAAATATCTATGTGCCTCATACCAATGCTTTCATAATCATATTACATGTCTTTTGGGTCTTGGACTCAAAACTAGTTCTAAATGTGAATGCATGATCCAAATATTTTAATTCATGATTGGGTTCAATGGATTGCATGTTTAGATCATTGGGAATGCATTTAAGAATCATTTTTCAAGGTCCCAAGGTCAGTGGGTTGACCCCCCATGCTCAATGGGTCGTCCCCTTGGCAAACAGGCTGTTTTTAAGCTTCTGGCTGAAAGTGGGTCGACCCCCCTCTGCAAGTGGGTCGACCCCCCTGTAAAATCTGCCCAGACAGCATCTGTCTGGTAGATGGGTCGACCCCCCCCTGTTCGCAGCACCGTGCGGGATTTCCGTAAGTCAACGAAACTTGGTCTAATGACCTCCGATTGGGATGAAAATTTACACACTTACCCTTGAGTTACTAATGAACATATTGGGGTGGTTTTGCTAGGGTTTTGCAAGGGTATTGTGGTCTTTTGCACAACTTATCCCTCTTGTATATATAACATACGAATTTGGGGTTTTAACTATCTCCGAAGGCTAACCTTGTTCTATTTGTTGTAGGAGAGAAAGAAGAGAGCTCAAGGAAGCTTCAACGCTAGATTCGATCTACATCCCTCGACATTTGGAGCTCGTGGAAGAAGAAGAAAAGGAGCGGATCATCAAGGTGATCAAGAGGACACTCTCAACGTCATCATCCGGCTACCCTCCGACCCGTGGCATAGAGGACACATTCTATAGCCCTTGTTCTTCGATAGGAATTTCTTTCTACATCCTTTTCGTGCTTAATGGAGTCAATATCTTTAGGTTTCTAAAGTTATATTGATCATATCCTTCGTTTCTAAACATCATGTCTGTGAGTGTGTGAACCGTCGGTGAACGGTTGTGGAGTTATTGTGCCGCGGGCATTGCGGCTTGTGTGTGTGTGATTGTTCGTCCCTTGTGGATCGTGTACGGAGCTGCGTCTCGGTGTGTGCTTATTGTCCGGGGTGTGTTCCCCGTCGTGTGTGTGTGGATATTGCTACAGAAGTAGCGTGTGTGTGTGGTTGGGGTTCGTCCCCATGTTGCTACGAAAGTAGCGTGTAGTGAAGCCTCACCCGGTTGGGTGAGGGGTGGACGTAGGGAGCCCTTGTGGTCCCGAACCACCTAAAAAATCTGTGTCTTGTGGTTTTGCCTGTGTGTTTGCCATTTCTTCTATCTCCCTTCACAGGTTCAATACATAGGTTTTTATCTCACTACGCTATCACACATTGCTACCTCCGTTATTTGTATTTGAGCTTAATCTCCTTGTTAATCACTGTTTAATCTTTGTTAAACTTGAACTCTCTAAATTGTTGCATTGTCAATTCGAGTGAGATCGGAAAGATTGAGAGAACCTATTAATTCTCATGTTTGTTTAGGCTAATCAAACAGTTGATTTTAATTCCACCGTGGTCAGTTAAGAGAATTTTTTAAATCCGCCATCAAGGTCAAGGGGACAATTCAACCCCCCTTCTTGTCCGTCATCTCTATCTGGGCCAACAATATGTTTTAGGCTTAACCCCTTGCCTGTAGCAAGTTAGGGGATAACCAATCCTTGATTTTTGGTCAAGGGGGTAAGCCTGATTAAATAGGCAAAATGACAAAAAGGAAAAGGATGCAATGCATGCCATGAAATGCAAGTGATGATTTTGACAATATTTTTGTAGTTTTGAAAATATTTGATTTTTTTTATTTTTTTTATTTTTTTGGATTTTGAAATATTTGATTTTTTTCTTCAGATTTTGAAATGTTTGATTTTTTTTGATTTTTTAAATAGTTGATTTTTTTGGATTTTGAAATATTTGATTTTTTAGGTTTTTAAATATTTGATTTTTTTAGATTTTGAAATATTTGATTTTTTTGGATTTTGAAATATTTAATTTTTTAGATTTTGAAACCAGCTTAAACCCGGCGATGGGAGATCGTCATATCTCATCAGGGGTTTCCCGAGTGCAACGTACATTATGGGTGACCGCCCATGGCCAGGGTCTGATTTCACTTAACGATGCATCTACTGAAGCCATACTCGGGCTATGATCCAGTCCTTAGGAAATTAAAAAGAGAATTTGATAGGGAAGCCGATAACAAGTATAGAGGTTTTTTGGGCTTGAGTTCTTCTCATGACAATCCCTCTTCATGAGATTTGGTCTGTTGCGCCGGGGCTTTGTGTCTGTCATCGAACCTTCATCCACTCTAGGCACGCATACGATCGGGCTCATAACGTCCTGCGGGAAAACTGTACCACCACTCTTGCCATGCCTAGTCACATTGAGAGCATTTAGACTTTTGAGCTTCGAGCATTTGAATGAGCTTTTAGCTTTTGCCTTGACTTTGCCCCTTTTCTCTTTCATTTCTTACTTTTTTGTTTCTTTTATTTCTGTGGAATTAGGTCATAACGGACTGCCCCCATTTGAGACCTCTCTTTTATCGGGGTGCCTAGATCAGTTCTCACCCCCTTATTCACCACTTGTCCCTATTTTCAGTCGAAAGAGGAGAAAAACAATGATTTTCACTTTCCCTTAAGCATGGCCAAATGAGAAACGGTGTCGCGCAAAAAAGGAAAACCTAATCACGGGGGTCGTGTAGTGTGTTAATGTTACACCGGGGACCTCCCTTCATGATCAAGTAGGGGAACACCCCGCCACCGGGCCGTTGCTAGCTCGACTCTAAGGATAAAAACGTTTGAGATACAACCCATTCCACAGATTAGGAAATTCTTCGCCCTCAGCGTTGACTAGACGGTACGCGTTCCCTGGATAAATTTCCTTGATTACCAATGGACCCTCCCAATTGGGTTGCAGCTTAGACCTAGGACATGTTGATCTAATAAATTTGCGTTTCAAAACCATATTACCGACTTAAAATTTTCTTTCGATAACCTTCTTTTGAAAATGATGTGAGGCACGCTTTTGATAAATGGAGACATGATTGGCCGCATTAAGCTTCTTCTCGTCTAAGAGTTCCAGCTGGACCAACAACGCCTCTCAACATTCGTCAAGATTAAGTTCTTTATCGAGCTGCACTATTAGGGAAGGGATCAAAATCTTGTACGGGGGTACCGCCTCCATTCCATAAGTGAGAGCAAAAGGAGTTTGCCCCATGGGAGTACGGACGGAGGTGCGATAAACCCATAGAGCTTCTACTAATTTATCAGCCCAATCAGCAAATTTATGTGACTCGCATGTTTTCTTAATAATTTTAAGAAGAGTCTTGTTGGTGGCCTCGGCTTGGCCGTTGCCTTGAGGGTAGTATGGTGATGAATGATGCAATTAAATGTTAAATTTCTTACAGAGGTCCTGGAGTTCTTGTGACACGAACTGTGGTCCGTTGTCGGTGACGATGTCGCTCAGCACTCCAAACCGTGAAATAATATTCTTTAGGATTAAGCGGCATACTATCGTGGCTTTGATTTCTGCATATGCTTCAGTTTCGGCCCACTTGGTGAAATACTCCGTGGCTGTAAGGATGAAGGATTTCTGTTTAATCTGGGAGTTGGGATTACCTAGCGGGCCTATAATATCAAATGCCCACATGGAGAATGGCCAAGGAGCAGAAAGAGGATAGATGATGAAGCAGGAGCGTGGATTTTGTCGGCGTGGAGTTGGCATTGGAGGCACCTACGGACATAGGTGGAGCAGTCTTCCTCTTGGGTTGGCCAGTAATAGCCCTGCCTAAGGATCTTCTTCGCCAAAGCCTGACCATTGACATGCCCTCCGCACTCACTCGAGTGGGCTACTTCGACAACTTTCCAAGCCTCGTCATCGTCTAAGCATCTCATCAGAACTCCATTAAGAGCTCGCCTATACAACTCTCCTGTAATGATGGTGTATCTGGAGGTGATTCTTCTAATGGCCCATCCCTGCAATACTGCTCGAACACATGGTACCAAGGCAATTCCTCTTCTTATAAAATTTCCTTGAGCTTAGTTAAAGACACTTCTTTCAAATCCTCCTTTTCAGCCTTCTTCTCTACAGTTTTCCTAAGGTTGTCAAACCACGGATCCTGAAGGGAAGGAGCATCTAACCGCTGGACAAAGATGGTTTCAGTGGCGCGACTGAGAGGAAAGGAATGGGAAGAAGCAAGCGATGTGAGAGCATCGGAAATAATATTCTGAGACTGAGGGGTGTGAATGTAAATCTGCTTACGTAATTGCCTAGCCAAGAGCGTGACCAAATCTTGATAAGGTTTAAGCTTAGGGTCACGGGTGCGATAAGTGGAAAGAACTTGGCGCAACACCAACTGAGAATCTCCTATGATATTTAAGTACCACGCGCCCATGATATAGGCGTGCTTCAATCCGGCCAGGAGAGCCTCATACTCGGCTATGTTGTTGGTAGCCCGAAAGGAGAGTTGATATGCAATAGGAATGGTCACTCCCTCTGGGGTGAGGAGAACAACACCGATCCCTCGGCCTTGAGAATTAAGTGCTCCATCAAAATGAAGAGACCAAAAGGGGTGATTATTGAGCACAGCTAGGTGTTCATCAGGGAATTCATCCTGGATCGAATCTGTACAAGGGATAGGTGAATGAGCAAGATGTTCAGCAATAGCATATCACTTGATAGCTTTCTGAACGACAAAGGTGATATCAAATTGGGAGAGAAAGCTCTGCTAGCGAGCTAACCTACTAGAAAGGACGGGTTTCTCTAAAAGATAGCGAATTGGGTCCATTCTAGAGATCAACTTAACCTCATGGGCAAGGAAATAATGTTTGAGCTTCTGAGCTACCCATACTAACGCTGCGCAGGTCTTCTTCATAGTGGTATACTTAGATTTAGCACGATTGAACAATCTAGACAGGTAATAGGCTGCCCTTTCCTTCCCTTCGTCGTCCACTTGTGCCAGGATAGCTCCTAGGGAGTCATCAATAACTGAAATGTATAAAATCAGTGGTTTTCTCGGGACAGGGGGTTGCAGAATCGGGGGATTGGACAAATAAATCTTAAGATCCTCATAGGCCTTCTGACATTGTTCATTCCATTCAAACTTGGCCTCCGCCTTCAATAGTTCATAAAATGGGCGGCATCTTTACGAATGCTGGGATATGAATCTCCGAATAAACTTTAAATGCCCAACCAAACCTAGAAGCTCAGTGATATTCTTAGGCGGTGGCATTTCCATAATGGCCTTTGCTTTGTTTGGATCAATTTGAACCCTCCGCTTGCTAACTATAAAGCCTAGCAACTTCCCTGATGCTACCCCAAACACACATTTCTTCAGGTTCATTTTTAGTTTGTACTCCCTAGCCCTTTGCAACACTTTGGCCAGGATCACAGGGTGCTCTTCTTTTGACCTTGATTTCACCAAAATATCATCCACATAGGCTTCCATATACACACGCATCATGTCATGGAAGATTGCCATAATCGCCCGTTGGTATGTGGCACCCGCATTCTTCAATCCAAATGGCATGACCACGTAACAGTAGGTGCCCCAGGGCGTGGTGAATGAGGTCTTTTCTTGATCTTCGGGAGCGAGACTGATTTGATTATAGCTTGAATATCCATCCATAAATGAGAGGGCTTCGTACCCAGCCGTGTTATCCACCAACACGTCGATGTGAGGAAGCGGAAAGTCATCTTTCGGACATGCCTTATTTAAGTCCCTAAAATCAATGCAGATTCGAATCTTTCCATCCTTTATCATCACAGGACAATATTCGCCACCCATTGAGGATATAACACAACTCTAATGAACTTGGCCTTATGCAATTTGTCCACTTCTTCTTTTATCCTTAAGGCCATTTGGGGGTGGAATCTTCTTGATTTTTGCTTAACGGGCGTTGCCCCTGGTTTGAGTACCAATCTATGTTCTACCAGAGTAGGGTCAAGGCCCGGCATGTCCTCGTAGGACCAGGCAAATGAATCGCTATACTCCCTCAAAACCTTGATTAGCTCCTCTTAGACCTGAGGAGGGAGATTAGGAGAGATGATTATAAGCCTGGGGTCCACTTCAGTTCCAACATTAATTTCTTTCGTGGGTTCATCCACTGCCGACGATAGTTCATCAAATTTCTTCAAGCCCTGCACGTACAAATCAGCAGTGTCATCCACGTCGCTATCCTTATCATTGATAGGATCCTTCTCATCTATGGTTTCATAAACCCTTAATCCATCATTGCTCCACACCCTGTCTAATTCTTCTTCATCCTCCAAGACAATTGCCGTCTCTACAAACTCAGGACACTTAAGGAGGGCGTGACAACGCTGAGCAAGATCTTGAAGAAATCTATCAGGAACGGTTTTAGAATGACGCGTCACTGGACGTGTAGCAAACGTGGAAGGGTTGGAACACGACCCTAATTCACTAAACTCTACTGACTCTACTTCTCTAGGCTCAACAAGTTCTACATCTAACCTAGGCGATAGGAAATCTATGGGAAGGGAAACAGGGGCCTCATGCCCTTGGGAAGAATGCGGACAAAACACATCATAATCCTCCATTGAATTCTCTGTTTTGAAATTGGCATTTTTTTTGGAGATCGGAGGAGATCATGCAATAAGAGGGGTTAGAGGAGGGAGGAGGAGGAAGTTGAAGGGGGAAGAGAGATGGGAATAGGACATCAAAGAAAGGGTAAGAAGAAGAAAACCACATGTTTGAAAGGTCGGGTGTAGGGGTCCACATGGAGGAAAGATCAATAGGTGGGCATTGCCCACATGCACATGGCACGAACAGAATCTCGAATGGCCTTTTCGTAAAGAACGTATCGACCATGATTGGAGGTGAACGGGGAGTAAACCCCAACTGTTGAAAAAGGGAGGCAAGGCGGGAAGGAGGCCAAGAAAAAGTAATGATGGAGCTCCCCTCTTCCCGCGGCCCCCGGTAAACTGGCTCCACCAGAGAGCACTTCACAAGCTGCAAAACTTCTTCTTCATAAATTTTTTTCAAAACAATCAAAAAAATCTTCCATATCACCCACCAGCCCCTTCATTGGCGGCGGTGGGTCGGCAACAGCACAAGGGGCATCACTTCTTACATCAGAATAGGGCGGCCTCTTTAGAGTACCTGGCTACAACAGTCCTTTCATAAAATGCTGACAATAGTCCCATGTCAGCAGCCCAGAATCTCCCAGAATTGACAATGCTGACTCTCGATAGCAGAGGCCTCTTCGGCTCATTTTCCTACCCCTTGGGACGAGCACAGTCCGCCTCTGCAACTGTGCGCTGAGGCCCATGCCTGGCTGATAGCCTAATTTCAGGATCATATGCCATCCCTTGGAATCTCTAATCTTGGACTTGATTTTGACATCAATTGATGCAGTCGCGAGCTTGCGTGACACATATGCCCATGGAAAGTTCAAGTCCATCACAGATAAAACTGGCTTGTTATTTGGCCATAGTGTAGGTAGAATTTTATCAGCAATAGCATCAACTATCTGGACCGTGGAAATACTTTTCACCTTGACTACCCGCCCCTGAAATGGAAATTTGAGGCATTGGTGAGCGGTCGAGGGTACTGCATTCAAGCTGTCAATCCATGGACGACCCAGAATAGCCTTAAACATTGGGTTTATGTCCAACACATAGAATTCCACAGCCATAGTCAAAGGCCCTAGCTCGGCCTGGACTCTTACAACCCCATGGCTCGCTCTCCTGGAGTTATTATATGCTGCAATGGTCGTCGGTGTCGGCCTTAGCATGTCTTCAGAGATGTTGCAGGCACGCAAAGTGCTCAGGGGACAAACATTAATAGAAGCTCCCATGTCCACTAGAGCTGCATCAATGGCCACCTTATTTAATGTAATGGAAATGCATAGTGGCATCTGGCGTGCTTCCGGGGGTGCTAACTCTGACTCAGAAAAAGAAATAGATGGCCCCTTCGTGATAGTGCCTAATACCGATGGCAAACTGTCTACCGCCACATCATCGCTAACCATGACTTTCTGTAGAAAAGCCCTTAAGGCATCTTGGTGTAGCGTGGACCTCTTGATTAACTCAGGGACTGAGATCTTGGCCGGCATCCGGTCCAAGTGCTGTAACAAATCATATTTCATGCAAGGTAAGGGGTCTGACTCTTCTGCTTCAATTGTTGAGGAAGAAATTGGGGGATTGGGTGCAGGTGTACCAGTAGAGGGGTAATTTCTCTGAAACAAGCGCCCGCTCCTGAGGGCAAGATTCTGTGCCGACACAGCACTAGATGGACCCCCGATTGGCCCAACAGGATAAAGGGAAGGAACAGTGGTGGGAAAATGATGGTGGAGGCAGGTCTGCCAGGCTCTGGCGGATGGATGATAGGTGGAGGGTTAAGTGAGGGGGTGACAATGGAGGGTGCGATGGGTGAAGGTGCAGGGACCGGCGAAATGGTGGGCAAGGTGGCAACGGGCGCAATGGGGGATCTTGAGGGAATGGTGGGTGTAGCGGCGGTCAAAATAGTGGGCGAGATGAGGAAAGGGACAGAAGGTGATAGGGAGTTGGTGTATGTATGGTGGAGGGCCAAAAGATGAGCATGAGTCTCATCATCAAAGGACCACCCAGCGTTGGGAGCTGGGCGGTGAACAATATTTACCTGAGCCAGTGCCGGCGGCTGCTATTGAGGAGCGGGCGGGTGGTTTGGCATTGGATTTTGATGAATCCCTAACTCTGGTGCAGACTGCTGCTGCTGTTGAGGTTGCGGTTGCTGAGGTTACTACTGCTGCGGCGCCGGCTGCTACGGCCTCGACGCCTGTCTCCTTCTTTCTTTCACGTCTTCAATCAACTGATGCATCTGGGCCAAATCAATTCTCTGCCCTTCATGCAAATCATAAATAAAATCACAGAATTATTAGCACCTTTCTATAGTGTGCCCGGGCTGCCGATGATATATACAATATCTAGACTGGTCGGCGGTCGGATTCCAATTTCGGCGTTCCGGGGGGAGCTGAAGATCACCAGTGTACATAAAGGCCGAGAAAATGTTTGGGAGAGTTTCAGGAAGTGGAGGGTAGTGTGTTCTCTTAGGACCCAGTCAAGCAGGTGCATAGCCATTTGGTGGCGGAACATTATAGTACTGTGGTGGCTGTTGAGGCTGTTGTGGTGGTGGTGGTTGTTGTTGTGGTGGACGAGGAGTAGGAAATGATGGTTGGGTAGCTGGTGGTGCGGTGAACTGGGGGTTACGGGGAGGTTGCTGGAAGCGTGGTGGAGCGGATTAGTTGGGGAAATGAACAGCCTGCACTTGCTTATTTGTCTGGACTCCTTCGGTGACTGGGCCCTGAGGTTTTCTTGTAGTCTTGGGCTTCTGGGCCTCGAATAAGGAATGAATGGGGGAGTCCTTAAACTGGGTTTGTATTAACCGGGCCCTGCTATACAACTGGTGCATATTTGATATATCATTCATTGCCAGAATGTTCCGGAACGTAGGTGTAGCGTTTGAAATCAATAAATTTACCTTCTCTTCTTCTGGGATTTGCCCGGGCACACGGGAGGCCATCTGCCTCCATCTATCTGCATAAGTTGCGAAGTCCTCTTTGGCCTTCATCTTTTCGGCCACTAAGTCGGTGAATGAATATTCTTGGCCCACTCGGTCTTGAAATCGCTGTATAAACATCTCCTTGACAATCTTGAAACTCTCCGCCTCCTCCAATGGCAGAGTGTAAAACCATTCTAATGCAACCCCGTCCAACGACCGGCGGAAGAGATACGCCATAAGGTGGTCATCTTGCTGGAATTGTGCCGATTCATATAGAAACTCCCTTACATGAATGAACGGGTTGCCATTCTCGTCGTATTTCCGGTACGTGGGGAGCTCAGACTGCGGAGGGAAACGAATGTCCCGGAAGTTAAGAATGGGGACATCAACGGGAGACTGTGGGCCGACCCGCTTATGAAAGAGGTCAATCTGCTACTGCATGGTGGCCCACTTATCAAGAAGTTCCTGTTCCCGGGAAGGAGGAGACAAAACTGGGAGAGCGGACCCGGCATAAGGGGCCGAGGGATAAATTGACGGAGGGCGAAGCCCGTAGGAAGGATAATGGGCCAGGGAAGGGCCCATATCGGCATGAGCAAGCTAGGAAGCCCCTGCTTGAAGCTGAACTAAATCAGCCGGGGCCACAAGAGCCTGCGGCGCTGGAGAAGTGGTGGTATAAGGATCAGAATAAGAAGATGAGGGGATCTAGGTCTTCCCCTTATCAAAAATCTGATGGGCCGAGCTAGAAGCTTGGCCCACTTCCATACTAGGAAATTGGAGGGTCCGAGGATGGACAAGAGTAAGATCAATGGGTGTAGCAGAAGCAGCCCCTAACCCAATAACCGGAGATGAGGTGGCGGCAACAGACACACCATGAGGAAAAATAGAAGACGGGGCATCCGGCCCTTGCAAAGCTTGACAAAGGAGGTGAAGCTGAGTGGGATCTAATTGGGCCATCATATGAAGGATTTGATTGGCCGAATTCTGAGAGGAGGAATCAGAAAGGGAGGGTTGGGCACCCTCAATAATAATGGTTGGAAGAGGAGGGGCGGTGCCCTCTCTCCCCTACGCGGTGGTGACCCTATGTGGGTCCTCCAGAAGTCCCTCACGGAGAGAGTCCTCGTGGGAGTGGGAGAAATTGTAGGAAGACATGGTGGGTGAGGAATCGAACAAAGGACTGAAGTAGGAAAAGAAATGAGAGTTGCCCCTAGGAGAAAATCCTGAGGGTGTGAAGTAACTCCACATGTAATGGAGACCGTAAACTAGAGGACAACACCGATTAAGCACCTAACTGAAGATGACTAACAAACATGCACAATCAAAAGAGGAGATGAGAGGCAACCAATTATCAACCAAATTATGATGATGCGTAAAAGTTTCTTTTTGTTCTCCTTTTACAACCTTAATGGATTCAATTAAATGAAGTTCTCTCGACAATAAGGTTCCTAGTAGGAGTGGAATGGGGACTTGGTTTACTCTAAGTGTACCCTCTCTCTCACAGATGCAACTTGGACTCGGGGTGGTAAGGTACAACCTGCTTGCCGTCCGTGTGGGAATCCACGGCTCATGGGGGCTTATAGAGGTCCCAGGTAAGGTCACCTAGTCGGCTCCAAGGAATATGGAGGCGAAAGGATCCCCTACCAAGGTAGGAATGCAACTAGGATGATAAAGTGTATGTACCTATGCGCACCGGAGTGCATGCAAAATCTAGCCTAAATCTAGCAAGCAATGATCACACAATATGGCAATATATAACGATGACCATGCAAAATCAGTGACAACCAGAGGAGATGACAAGCACCAAAGCAATCATAAAATGATATGAAATAATGCATGAAATATCAATCTCGGGTGCACTGTAGTAACGTAAACGGTCTGATGGGAGACCACTCAGGGAGTGTAAACGGTCTGGTAAGGACCGTGTGGTGATAGGGAGCAGTAAAAAAACTAAAGACACAGAGCTCACACGAACTAAAACAATCAGAAACTGAACGTACCTGAAGGGACTGGATGATCTATCGATCGACCGTGCAAACTTTTGAACGACCCTGGACAAACCGCAGGAAGTCAGTAAACCCACAAGAGCATGAAAGAATAGCACGTACCTGAGCCAGCACATGTGCACGGCCTATTGACAGACCGTGTAAACCAGAGAACGGCCCAAGGAGGACCGTTGAAACTATCAGGCTCACAGAAATGCAAACGCTCGTGAGATGGAAAGGAACGGTCTATCGTCTGACCGTGGAAACAGAGGAGCAGTCTGAAGTGGACCACGCAATCAATAATTGCGTGACAGAAACTAGAACAGGAACGCACCTGAGACCAGACAGGTCGGCCTATCGCCGGACCGTGGGAAGACGTGAGCGGTCCTGGGAGAATTGCGTACAACTACGAGGATAGAAACTCGCAATGGATGAGATAGCAACCTAAAAGAACTTGAAACAAAACCCAACCAAACACATGAACGCAGGTCAGCAAAACAACAGCATGATGGGCACTAGGCGTCCCACCGTGATCGCCAAAAAAGGGATGTTGACAAGTTTTTCTTCTCCGTCCCTCTCTTCTAAATCACAATATGAAAGTAAGATGCTAAAAGGGGAAAAGGGATGAGTGGATTGTGATCGCCACCAAGATGCAGAATGCAAAGGAAGTGCACTCATACCTTGGAAAACGGAGATGAAGCACTCGCCAACGGAACACTGTGAAGGTCGAACACGGTTCAAAGAGGACCGCCTATGGATGTAGACGGCTGCTCGATAGACCGCTCACAACGCTGGGAAGAGAACGCAGGATGAAGGTTGAGTAACGCCTGAACGGTCCAAGGCACACCATTGAAAGGAGAAGCACGGTCTACACGTGGCCATGTACCCTTTAGAATAGACAGAAGTAGACCGCTTGGTGTTGCCAAACTTCAAGTTGTGGGGACTGATCCTCCACCCCTTCCGACCGGCCAGAGGGGATGGGCCTCGTGCGGTGCTTGTGTTGACCTGCAAAACAACTCAGAGAAGAAGAAAATAAAACCCGAATCAGTCCTGGAATGTGTAGTAATTATAAAATAAAATGGAAAACTGACATGATGACATGGAGTGGGGGATACCTGGGGGTTGGGTTTTTTAAACCCTATGGGGCGTGAAAAATAATAGGAGGGTGAATGAATGGAAATGATAGTGAAAATGTGAATGAAAATGGAGGAAACAAGCATGCAAATGATGAATGATAGAAATGACTAGGACTCAAAGAAAAGAAGACACAAGACTACTCTCTGAACTGGAGGCTCAAATTGAGGTAGAGAACCTCCCTCTCTGGCTACGGTTCGCTTGGAAACTCAGCAGCACTTCGACGTAGACGCAAAATCTCCCCCCTTTTCAAGCTTGGACTAAGGTTTCTATTTATAGACCCCTGAAACTCCACTCGAAAATGAGGGATTTTCAGTGAAAATTAGGCCAAGATTGTGAAAGATAAATTAAAGATAATATCACCAGCTTTCACCGGGATCAAACGGAACTCAATTTGGTTGAGAATCCGCAGAGAAAATCGGGGATGAAAGAGCTCTTTCAACCATGAATAGAGAGAGAAAATCTGTTAAGGCCAAGGTTCTCGGTCCCATATGCGGTCGATCGATCGACCGCCCACACTTATATACGGTCTATTGCTAGACCGTCTACAGGTGTCGGTGGTAAATAGAAAATAAGCTATTTATCCCAGCGAACGGACCGAGTGGCATGGTGTAGGACTCTCAAGATATAAACAGTCTACTGTGTACCGTCCAATAACATACATGGCCCTTTTCTAGACCGTGTATCAAGCGTCAGTGGAAAATCAATAAAAATAGGATAATTAGATAATTATCTGAAACTTATCCCGTTTAGGACTCTGGCAAATAAACGGTCCAATGAAGGATCGCCTGACAGTTATAACCTGTCCAAGATAAGACCGTCTATAAGGATGTCGGTGGAAAATAAAGAAAGAAAGATAATCAAAGATAAGACCATCTATAAACTGTCCAAGAAAAGACCACATCCAAACGGTCATTCAAAGGACCGCCGTCTCACAGGACGGTCTAACGATAGACCGCTTACAAAAATGAGGGTCGACGCAAGTGTAGAGTAACGTCGACGCTAGTGGGACTAAGGTTGACGCTAGTTCACCACACGGTCTTCCAATAGGCCGCCTAACTTGAATAAACGGTCTAACGACAGACCGTGTACTAAGTTATTAGCGAAAAATGGAAAGAAATAGCCAATTAATCCCAAGATACAACAAACGGTCTCCAAAGCAACCGCCTAACACTACAAACGGTCTATCTCTAGACCACCTATATGCTGGGTGGTAGAAATTAATAAAATGGGACAAATGAGCTCATTTATCCTAGAGACCAAGCGATATCAAGGCCCATTAAGCCCAAATTCAAGAGTAAACCCAGCCAGGGTGGAAGTAACCATAAAATGACCCCAAAGACATGTCTAAAAATAGTCTAATGAGCAATGGACAAGTTGAGGCATCAAAATAGGGGTAAGAGGAATGACTCAACTCATAGGCAAAAAAATGGGTGTCAACATAGGTGACGGAGCGAGTGCAGCACTAGATGAGGTATCACAGGGGTGCCCCTGGCCTTGAAATGGAAACGGCTGCTTTGGTGGCGCTTCTTGTTGCTGTTGCTTGCTGTGAAAATGTAGAATGATTTGCGAATAGTGGCCCAATCAATTGGGGCAATCCTCAACCAAATGCCCCTGTTCGCGGTGAAATTCATAGAACCGAAGCATATTCCCAACCGCGGGTCGGCAAGGCACAACTGGAGAGAGCGGCAACGCGTGAGTGGCTATCAATGCCCAGAAAATATCAGTAAAACACTTCGGCAACAGAGGACAAGGAGCCCACTTCGGGCAAGGCGGATGCCGGTGGGTGTGAGGTTGTAGAGAAGGTTGTGGAGATGGAAGTGAAGGTTGCGTAGGCAATCGTGCTTGGCCGGTGGCGGAGGGATTGGGTGAAGACATATGTGGAGTGGGATGAGGGGGTATATAGACGGCATCCACCTGCTCGGGATGTGGTGTTTCTTTGACCAGGGGTGGCGGTGGATATGGGTATGAGTAGACAGGAGGCTGACTCATGGAGGGTTGATATGCGGGAGTGTACGGGTTTACAGAAGCGAAAGAATATGTGGCGGAAGGCTGACTCATGGTGGGCTAGCTCATGGGAGCTTAGGGTTGGCTTGTGGAGGGTGAGGTGTAAGTGGATGGGGATGGTGGAGACTCGGGGTCAAGGGAACCTTGGATTTGTTGGCGAATGAAGCGGGCTCGACTGTATAATTGTTGCTAGGAGGTGATGTCGTTGAGGGCCAAGATGACGTGATACTTGGGCGTTGCATTGGATATCAACATTTTAATCAGCTCCTGCTCCAGAATGTGCCCCGGGACCTACGCGGCCAGGTGACGCCAGCGATCAGCAAAGGTGTAGAAATCCTTGTTGAGCTTCATCTTCTCGTGGGCCAGATCCATCATAGAATACCTGGGCCCAACATGGTCTTGAAACTACTAAATGAACTTCTCTTGCGCGACTTGCAAATCCACAACTTACTCTTACGGAAGAGAGAAGAACCAATCCTGAGCCGGGAGTTCCAAAGACAGACCGAATATATATGCCATTAAGCGTTGGTCATGTCGAAACTAGGCCGACTCATAAAGAAACTCCTTTAAGTGCACACGCGGGTTACCGACTCCACCATAACGGCAATATGCGGGTATTTGAGAAGGAGACGGAAGCCAAAGATCTTGAAATGCGAATGGAACACTTAAGGAGGACTTAGGATCAATTAGGCATTTGAGTTCATCAAGTTGATGCTGGGTTTAAGCAATCATCTCCTGGGTAGGGAGAGATCGAGAAGAAAGTGGGCCAACCTGAGCAAGAGGTTGTGAATATGAACCAGGATGATAATGGGCCCGATAAGAGGATCCACGTTGAGGGGAAGGTGGAAAGCCCATTCCAGGAGTGGAAGGATATGCGGGCCTGGAAGAGAAGTTGGCATATGAGCTGAGTGGGCCAACAGCATAAGGAGAAGAAGCATAAGGCACTTTAGAAGAATAAGGACCATTAGGAGAATGAGGCCCATTAAAATGATAAGACCCATTAAGATGGTTTGCAATAAGGCGTTGGGCTTGGGCCGGGTCAATTTGACGAACAAGGCATGATAGATGGGCCATGAGATTAGCATGTTCCTCAGACGGGTCAGAGGGACCACGGGAAGATGGGCCCGCATGGGAAGAGGATTCCACGCAGGAATAGGAATAAAATTGGGAAGAAGGATGATACAAGGGGTTGGAATGATGCTCCATGAGGGAAAATGGAGACTTAATACAAGAATATCAAGGAGAATACAGGTGGGGAAGCAAGGGCTTAATGGGCTTGATGACAAGAGGGGGGACTGATCCACTAATGCAAAGACCTATGGAAAATGGTCCTAGGACAATGGGACTGGACAATGGACTAGACACAATGGACACAAAATAGACAGACCTAAGTGGGCCTAACAACAACAAAAATGTGGATGATAATGGAAATGCAACACAAACACCACTAATGGGCCTGGACAAGCCCAAACAACAAAAACAATGTGAGAGTTTTCACCCAAATCAAACAAGTTGATATGATGGGAAATTTTTAAAAGTTTTAATAGACCTTTTAATGATTTGAATTAAAACACAATTCCCTCAAGATAGGAATCCTATGGGAATGAGGTCCAAACTTTAGGTTGACTAAGGTTAACTCCCTCACATGTATGAAAATACAAGCCTAAGGGGTGGAGTACAACCGGCCCGACGTCCGTGTGGGAATCCCCGGCTCGCGGGGACTTACGGAGGTCTCGGATAAGATCACCTAGTCGACCCCAAGGAATATTGAGGTGAGAGGATCACTTACCAAGGTAGGAATGCGACTATGATATGCAAGGGATGGTCCTATGTGCATCAGAGTGCATGCAATTTCTAGCATAAAAGTGAAAAATGAAGGCAAGATTTAATTATGCAAACATGATGATATGAGTGCAAACAACATATGAAAACAAAGACAATACGAAGGACAATAAGTCAGAAGCAGGAAACAACACAATCGGAACCCGGAAGGCAAAGAAATCAACAATGCAAAACCTACCTGTGGATCTGCCCCTAAACCAGCATGCAGATTTTATGCATAAAATATGAAAATGGAGACAATATTTGGCTATGCAAACGTGACCCAAATAATGCAAATAAGATATGGATGGAAAGACAATACAAAGGGCTACAAAACGGGCCCAAGAACAAGGCAATCGGACCTCGGGAGGTCAACTAAATCATCCAAGAAAATTGCCCCCGCGAGCCTGTGCGCAGACCGCATGCAGATTTTATGCACAAAATGCTAAAGTGATGACAATATTTAACTAAGCAAATGTGACCCAA
This sequence comes from Amorphophallus konjac, assembly GCA_022559845.1. Classification (NCBI taxonomy): domain Eukaryota; kingdom Viridiplantae; phylum Streptophyta; class Magnoliopsida; order Alismatales; family Araceae; genus Amorphophallus; species Amorphophallus konjac. The sequence continues at coordinate 30,078,726 of CM040129.1, forward strand.
ATGATGCAAATAAACTATGGATGGCAAGACAATACAAAGGACTATCCAATGGAACAAAAATCAGCACAATCAGACGTCGGGAAGGCAATCAAATCATCAATCAAAGTCGTACCCGTGAACATGTCCCTGAGCTTGCCTGCAGACTTTATGCAGAAAACTCAAAAAGTATGACAATATTAGTCTATGCAACTGTGACCCAAATAATACAAATAAGATATGGATGGAAAGACAATACAAAGGACTATCCAATGGAATAAAAATCAGTGCAATCGGACCTCGGGATCAAAAGTTATGTCTCAACGAATAGGGCCCTGTGAGCACACGCGCAGAACTGCCAGAATCCACAAGTGGTCAAGCAAATGACCATTTCTTGCCCCTTTGCAGTCTACCAGAAGACCGCCAGGCTACCAGAGCCATTAAAACGCCCAAAACTGTGGGAAAGTGGAGAAAATACAACCTAAACATGGACATGCACACACCCAACTTACAAAAGAGCATGAAAACAAAAGTGATGGGCATTGGTGTCCCACCGTGATCGCCAAAAAAATATAGATTGTTTAATAGTTCTACCCCACCCTCTTTAACTAATTATGCATGTACATGAAGCAATCATGTGTTGGGACGCTAAGGGTGATCTAGAGGGGGGTGAATAGATCAAACACCCGATAAAAACTACTGCAGCAGAATCAAATGCGAATGAGAAATTCTGCTAAACAGATAGAATGCACAACTGAAAGACCAACCAGAACTGCTGAAGAACTTAATAAAACATCTACTGCACAGAGTACTAGAATAAAGAGGCGATGCAAACCACAAAGCAATCATACAGTAGACAGAGGTTTTTAGGTGGTTCGGTCGTCCAGACCTACATCCACCCCACACTCAACCCGAGTGTGGATTACTGCTGACTCACAGCTTGAACTGTTGGGCCTCACAGCTTGCCTACAACCCGCTGAGCCTCACAGCTTGCTGTCCAGTGGAATGCTCCACTACAACCGCTGGGGATTACAGCTTGACACGTCCAGAGGCAGCACCTCTGTAAACGTTGACTAATAGCTTGATGAAAGGAGTCCAAATACAAAACAAAAGCAAACGAAAGATAAAAAGAATCCCTAGAGGGAATGTAGCTCAAACAAGTGAGCAAAACTCAGATCTGGTTTTGAACCAAAGATATGAGGAACATCTCTCTCAACTCTTCACTCTCTCAACTCTCTTTCTTTCTCTCTTTCTTTTCTCTTATGCTGGATCGAAAGGGCTCTCTGCTCTTCTGCTTTTCTTTCAAGTCTTCTGTATTCGATCAGTCTTCTTCTGTGGAAGAAGACTTCCTTTTATAAGTAATTCCAGCAGGAGCAGTACTGGGCGCGTGTCTTCCACAGTTCCCGCCCAAGTGTTTTGGCCACGTGTCATCTTCCTGTCAGCCCTTCTAGCCTCGGATCACGTGCCCTTCAGTAAGCTCTGCACGAACAGAACCTGTCAGACAGAGAGAATTATCAGTTTGAGTAAGCAAAGTGTGTACATCAAGAATGAATGCACAATGGCTGTATGGACTTTGCGTTCTGAACAATGTATATACTTGCCACCTGAAGTGTGTACAGACTTCATAGCACATGCTGCAGTATGCATATGGTGAAGTATGTACATTGACGATGTACAGACTTGACCAAGTATGCATGAAGAACATAGGCTGTACAGACTTCAGATATGCAAGACTATGGCTTGTACAGACTTTGTGAATGCAAAGCTTAAAGCATGTACAGACTTCACTTATGCAAGCGAAACAGTGCATGGCTGTACAGACTTTGTGTAATGTGCATGAAGCAATGTATAGACTTATATCTAAGGAGTGCACAAATGCAGATAGCAAGGTATAGACTTTACATCTATCAAAGTATGCATAACAACAATGGAAGCTCAGGCATGCAGACGAATGTGTAGACTCTACGTGCAATGTAAAACAATGTGCAGACTTTGAACGTAGGTAGAGACAGCAATGTGCAGACTTTATCAGTCATCAAAACACACAAGTGCTCAAGAGTGTATAGACTTGATCAGTCATCAGAAACACAAGTGCTCAAGAGTGTATAGACTTGCTATGACAACAAAGCAACCATGACAGTGTACAGACTTTAAATGTGTGCAAGCAGAATGATGTACAGACTTCATGAATGTGCAAACTTGTCAGTGAGATGCACAATGTATAGACTTGATGCAATCCATGAGCAAGAAGATGATGTACAGACTTTGAGTGAGACGCTGAGTGAGACGGATGGATGTACAGACTTGGGCTATACAGACTTCAACTCAAATATGCATAGAGACAGAAATGTATAGACTTTGATTGAGACGATGCATGAGACGATGCGATGTACAGACTTGCTTGGCCGATGCATAGACTTTGAGGTAAGACGCTAGACACTGTACAGACTTTACTTGCATGTGCAGACTTGGCGATGTATAGACTTGCACAGTTGTAGCCAAGGGATGTATAGACTTTAAGTGATAGCCCAATGTACAGACTTGCCAATGTATAGACTTTAAGAACAATGCATGCAATGCACTGGACGATGTACAGACTTGCTGGTCTGTTATACTAAATGCACTTAGACAAGGTATGCACAAAAAATGACTTTGAAATGCACTGGACGATGTACAGACTTCCTGTATGCTCAAGTCCAATGTATAGACTTGCTGAGATGATGCACTTGAGGAATGTACAGACTTTAACCAAGACATCGTGAGCAACTGGACGATGTACAGACTCTATTAATGCACTGATGCAGACACTGTGTATGCATGAGCAACGTATGGACTTGCTAGCAAGACACTACAAAGACTCTGTACAGACTTTACATGCTATTTGAATGTATAGACTGTGTGGACTTGATAGCATGCGGATGTATGGACTCTGAACGCATGCAATGCAGCAGGGCAATGTATACTAAACACAATGACTAGCTCACTGTGATACACTCACTATGTTGCTATCATCAAAACAAAATATCATATGCTTGTGCCTAAGGGGCACAACATTCTCCCCCTTTTTGATGATGGCAACAAAGTGACAGTGAGTCACCAAATTAAATTTCTCCCCCTTTGACATGATCAAAAAGAAAGAAAACATGAGTGCAAGGTGCAATATACATGCATATTTCCCTTAGAATAGCTCAAACTCCCCCTGAATGAAGAACTCCCCCTGAATTATTTCTCTCTCTATGAAAAGGAATATGGACAGATAATCAAAAGGTAGAGAAGGTTGGAGGGTCACTAGACAAAAGCTGAAGCATTGGTTCAGAAAGTGAGCAGGATTATAAACAACAGTTAAAGTATAAGAATCAGCAATATACAGTCTTGAAAAAATTTAGGTTTAACAGTGATAAAAATAGAGTAAAGCAGCTGACCACTGAAAAAGAGTTATAGACTCCATTTATAGCAATGAATCTAAGGCACATGAATTTAATAGATAAGTCAGAAATAATACCCTTTGTGATTAATCATGAAAGTTTAAGAAAGGCAACTTGAATATGTATTGAGAAAAATAATTTACACTCAATGACTTTTGATTTCAAAGAGTTACAACAGTTTGTTTTTCACTTTTTAATTTTCAGAAACTGAGCTAAGTGAATAGACTAGTGGCATTTATGCTATTGACATTATGTGTACACCTTGATCAGAGGCAGGTACCCCCAGTTACTAGGCATAAACTACTAGATCTACTTCAGATCAAGACCTACAAGGAATAATTTTCACCTTTGACATTAAGGGCACACCTTGATCAGAGGCTAGTACCCCCAGTTACTTGGTGAAAACTCCCCCTATAGATTTGACCCTATGAACAGAGGTAGTCTGAAGCACTTCATGACTTATGAATTCTCCTGCTTCTTTGGAGGAGATCACAGTTTCTCAGTGCAATTCAGCCATTGCTCTATCACTGTGTTCAGCTCTTTACATTGATGATCTTATTTACTACTACCCTTATTTCTTTTAGAGTGATTGTTTAAAAAAAATAGTACACACTCTATTTACCTTTTCTAGACATATCTAGTTTAACACATTCAGGCATTAAAAAAAAACTTTTTCTATTCTAACCATGAGACAAAGATTAAGAGCTATAAAAGTTTTCTTTTATCTCAAGTTCTGAAGTGCAGACACTTAACTCTTCAATTTATAAAGGTTAAACCTTTAGTTCCTCTCAATTTGCAAATGTGATTTTTATAAATGAACAATTGCAATGACCACAGCTCAATGCACTAAACCAGAAGCAATACTGTTGTTCAGTGAAGGTTAGAGAAATGATGGCAATTGTTAAAAAGTGATAGCAATAGGCATGAAAGTCCAAGAGCATTTGATGTCAAAGATTATGAATGGAGTGAGTGGGAACAATGAGGAGTGAAAAAGATTCAACGTATTGAACATAACTCTCAGCTCCCCCTGACACCATGATGCAAAAATATGCTATGCAATGAGTCATTTCTTTTTAAAATTTTCAAATTCAATGATATGCAGTGCACTGCTCTATATGAAGACTGGACCCTATATACCATAGTGGTCATGCAAAGAAATGCAGTGCAAAGTAGTCCTATATGCATTAAACAACTTCCTTGATGCAAATGATATATGCAGACATTAGACACATGCATCAACTATATGCATTAAATGAACCATTCAAACTTAGTGCAATAGATGTCAGAAGAAGAGCATCAAATTTATGTAGAATTAAATTCAGTAGCTGAGTCTGGAATGCAGACTGATCAGCTAGACAAGAAGAGAACATCAGAAATTAAACAACCAAATCAACATGACTTTCTCAATTCTGAAGGTAAATCACTTACCTGCTTTACCTGACTGATTTATTTTTACCCTTGGTGTTGCATCAGATTGTTGACAAGGCCTCCAATTTCTTTCAGTTTTTAGAATTTTTGGCCCTGCCTCTTGTCATATGCCTGGAGTAGCTATTCTTGTTTCATCATTTTGTTCCCGGCTACCAGGCATACTTGCAAACACACTTAGGGAGCAGATTTTGGAACCCAAGATAGAAGCAGATATGGATGAGTGAAAATATGACAAAAGCTGTTTAGGGATCCACACTTGTGTGAAAGTGGATGGTTTGGTGGATTTTACAGCTTGAGAGTTCTTTTTGTTATTTTTCTTTTTCTCAGCACCAACAGGTCTAGCTTTCTTTTTCTGGTGCTGTGATGGTTTTTGTGTAGTCCTGGCATTCATTTTATTAGAAACATTGTTATTTTTCTGCCAGTGCCTTGGCCAATGAGTGTACTGGAAGTTGTGGCCCAAATTGGTCCTAGGCTGACCATAGAACACCTGTTGACTAGGACTCCATGTCTAAAGTGACTATCCCATCTCCTAGCTGGTTGAGATCTATAGGGCTGAATGTGGAAATTCTGATACCTAGACCTCATGTATACAGGATTCCACCAAAACCTATTAAGTGGTTGTGAATGAATGTGATGATAGACTTGGGCTCGAGGGAAATAGGGATGTGCAAACTGGTTCCTAGCTACACTTGGTCTCCCTGCCACCTTTGACCCTCTAGGTTTCTGCACTGACTTATATTGGGTCTTTTTCTGAGCAGTTGATGGTGGTGGAGACTTAGCATCCTTGGACTGGGGTTTTGATGTGCTAGCTGGCTGACCCCTAGCCTTGGACTTACCCTTGGGAGAAGAGCATGCAGCTCTAGGCTCTACAACTTTCGGCTTTCCCTTGTCCTTAGCACTCGACACTTTTGATTTTACATTATTGAAAGCAGATTTTTCATTAACCATTTTTATGAGTGGTCCTTTATTCTTTTCTCCCACGAATGAAATGGTTTCCAGTTCAAAACTCTTTTTAGCTGAGGGATTAAAACTGAGACCCTCCTTTCTGAAGTTGACTTTTGACCCTAGTAAGGCATTAAGATTTTCTGTTCCTTGGGTCATGCTTTCAATGATTTTCTTTTTGTCAGAATTTTCATTTTCCAGATTTTCAATAGTTTTCTTCAATTTAGCATTCACTGACAAGATAGCTTCATATTTTTCAGTTGAAATCTTTATTTCATTTTCAAATATCTGAATTGACAATTTCAACTCATCAATGACATTTTTCAGCAACTCATTTTCTTTCCTACAATCAATCAAAACATGCTTTAATTCATCAAACTCAGAACATGCACTTTTCAATTTGTCATTCTCTGATTGTAAACATGCAACTTTATCAGAAAGTGTTTTATCATTAACCAGAGAATTCATTTTCTTCTTCAAGAGTTTGTTTTCCTTCTTAATATCATTCGCTTTATTTAACAGTTCTCCATAAGCATCTTCCCAATCAGAAATAGTATAATGTTCGAAAGGGGATGATACCTGATCAGACTCTTCTTCTTCTTCTCTTCCATTCCTGGCCATCAAGCAGATGTCCTTTTCTGATTTCTCACTATCTGAGGAAGTGCTCAGCGTGCCTTCTTCCTCATCACTCCATGTACTGACCATGGCCTTTCCCTTTGGCGCTTTCTTCCATGGTCTTCCTTTCATTTTCTGTAACTCTGGATAATCAGCCTTCATATGGCCACTCTTCCTACAATGATAACAAGTATTATCGTCAGATTTTTCAGCAAGGTTAAATTTATACCTTTTTTGCTTCCTGCTGTGGTGTTTTCTATAGACATTTTTCCCTTATGTTCTAAGAAATCTTCTGAACTCTCTTGTAATCATAGCTAGTTCATCCTTTTCAAACTCCGATCCAGATAGGCTCCGATCACTGGATGATCCATTGCATATGGACTGTTTTGAACAGCTATGCTTGGCCTTCAGAGTAATAGGCTTCTTGTATTCGAGCTCTTCAGCTTGTAGAAGATTCATCTCGTACGCCATCAAAGAGCCTATCAGCTCATTAGGTTTCATCTTTTGTAGATCTTTTGACTCCTTAACCACAGTTGCTTTGGTATGCCATATCGGAGTCAACGATCGAAGGATCTTCCTCACAACTTCATGATCAGTATAACGTTTTCCCAGATTTCTTAGACCATTTGTTATGATGGTCAGACGAGCATACATTTCGGTCACTGTCTCACCGGGCTTCATCCGAAATGCTTCATACTTTGACACTAGCATATTTGCCCTCGTCTCTCTTACTTGAGATGTTCCATCATAAATGACTTCAAGGGTATCCCACATCTCCTTCGCCGTCTTGCAGGATGACACTATATCAAATTCAGTGGGATGGAGTGCACACTGAATGGTGTTGATGGCGCTCCAATTCAGAGTAGATTTCCTGATTTCTTCTCTAGTCCATAATTCCTTAGTCTCATGTAGCTCATAAGGACCTTTGCTCACAATTTTCCAGACCTCGTAATCTTTGGCTCTGAGGAAGACCTGCATCCGGTTCTTCCAATATGGGTAGTTGGATCCGTCGAAGAATGGTGGCTTCGTAGTGGACTGTCCCTCTGTTGTTAACCCTCTAGCATCCATGGCCATTCCTCTTTAGGATGTTAGTCCTGCACAAAGAGTTAGGCTCTGATACCAATTGTTGGGACGCTTAGGGTGATCTAGAGGGGGGTGAATAGATCAAACATCCGATAAAAACTACTGCTGCAGAATCAAACGCGGAATGAGAAATTCTGCTAAACAGATAGAATGCACAAATCAAAGACCAACCAGAACTTCTTAAGAACTTAAACAAACATCTACTGTGCAGAGTACTAGAATAAAGAGGCGATGCAAACCACAAAGCAATCACACAGTAGACAGAGGTTTTTAGGTGGTTCGATCCTCCAGACCTACATCCACCCCACACTCAACCCGAGTGTGGATTACTGCTGACTCACAGCTTGAATCATTGGGCTTCACAGCTTGCCTACAACTTGCTGAGCCTCACAGCTTGTTGTCCAGTGGAATCCTCCACTGCAACCGCTGGGGATTACAGCTTGACCCGTCCAGAGGTAGCACCTCTGCAAATGCTGACTAATAGCTTGATGAAAGGAGTCGGAAAACAAAACAAAAGCAAACGAAAGATAAAAAGAATCCCTACAGGGAATGTAGCTCAAACAAGTGAGCAAAACTCAGATCTGGTTTTGAACCAAAGATCTGAGGAACATCTCTCTCAACTCTTCATTCTCTCAACTCTCTTTCTTTTCTCTTCTGCTGGATCGAAAGGGCTCTCTGCTCTTCTGCTTTTCTTTCAAGTCTTATGTATTCGATCAATCTTCTTCTGTGGAAGAAGGCTTCCTTTTTTAAGCAATTCCAGCAGGAGCAGTACTGGGCGCGTGTCTTCCACAGTTCCCGCCCAAATATTTTGGCCACGTGCCATCTTCCTATCAGCCCTTCCAGCCTCGGATCACGTGCCCTTCATTAAGCTCTGCATGAACAGAACCTGTCAGATAGAGAGAATTATCAGTTCGAGTAAGCAAAGTGTGTACATCAAGAATGAATGCACAATGGCTGTATGGACTTTGCGTTCTGAACAATGTATATACTTGCCACCTGAAGTGTGTACAGACTTCATAGCACATGCTGCAGTATGCATATGGTGAAGTATGTACATTGACGATCTACAGACTTGACCAAGTATGCATGAAGAACATAGGCTGTACAAACTTCAGATATGCAAGACTATGGCTTGTACATACTTTGTGAATGCAAAGCTTAAAGCATGTACAGACTTCACTTATGCAAGCGAAACAGTGCATGGCTGTACAGACTTTGTGTAATGTGCATGAAGCAATGTATAGACTTATATCGAAGGAGTGCACAAATGCAGATAGCAAGGTATAGACTTTACATCTATCAAAGTATGCACAACAACAATGGATGCTCAGGCATGCAGAAGAATGTGTAGACTCTACGTGCAATGTAAAATAATGTGCAGACTTTGAACGTAGGTAGAGACAGCAATGTGTAGACTTTATCAGTCATCAAAACACACAAGTGCTCAAGAGTGTATAGACTTGATCAGTCATCAGAAACACAAGTGCTCAAGAGTGTATAGACTTGCTATGGCAACAAAGCAACCATGATAGTGTACAGACTTTAAATGTGTGCAAGCAGAACGATGTACAGACTTCGTGAATGTGCAGACTTGTCAGCGAGATGCACAATGTATTGACTTGATGCAATCCATGAGCAAGAAGACGATGTACAGACTTTGAGTGAGACGCTGAGTGAGACGGATGGATGTATAGACTTGGGCTATACAGACTTCAACTCAAATATGCATAGAGACAGAAATGTATAGACTTTGATTGAGACGATGCGATGTACAGACTTGCCTGGCCGATGCATAGGCTTTGAGGTAAGACGCTAGATGCTGTACAGACTTTACTTGCATGTGCAGACTTGGCGATGTATAGACTTGCACAGTTCTAGCCAAGGGATGTATACACTTTAAGTGATAGCCCAATGTATAGACTTGCCAATGTATAGACTTTAAGAACAATGCATGCAATGCACTGGACGATGTACAGACTTGCTGGTCTGTTATACTAAATGCACTTAGACAAGGTATGCACAACAAATGACTTTGAAATGCACTGGACGATGTACAGACTTCTTGTATGCTCAAGTCCAATGTATAGACTTGCTGAGATGATGCACCTGAGGAATGTACAGACTTTAACCAAGACATCATGAGCAACTGGACGATGTACAGACTCTGTTAATGCACTGATGCAGACACTGTATATGCATGAGCAACGTATGGACTTGCTAGCCAGACACTACAAAGACTCTATACAGACTTTACATGCTATTTGAATGTATAGACTATGTGGACTTGATAGCATGCGGATGTATGGACTCTGAACGCATGCAATGCAGCAGGGCAATGTATACTAAACACAATGACTGACTCACTGTGATACACTCACTGTGTTGCTATCATCAAAATAAAATATCATATGCTTGTGCCTAAGGGGTACAACATCATGGAAGTATGAACAAGGGGGTAATGAATAGATGAACTAACCGTGATCGCCACCAAGGTTCCAACAACACCAAACGGATGGAGAGATGGAAGAAACGACGTCGAGCACCTTGGAAAGGTGAAGACTTGATCGTGCCCAAGAGTTGGATGCGGGGTACTTCGTGGATTCAAACCTCCTCGCCTTCCAGCCGGATAGAAGAAGAGGACATCACATTCATATCATGCTCTCCTGCAAAACAAAGTCAAAACACAAAGGCAAAAACCCATTAGATCATGAAGTGTAGTATCAATCCCGCAGTGATAAAATAGGGTTAGAAATTGAGGGCAAACTCATTGGGGGGAGGTTTTCAACCACTGTGGAAGGGTGAAAAAGATAGGTGTATGTGTTGTGCATGCATAGGAATTGAAATCACGAGATATGATTAAGAGGATAGAGAGAAATCGTTGATGCAAAACATGTAAAAGTGCATGTGTAGCAGAAAGTGTAGAAAATTGTGATGATTTATGAAATTGAGGAGAGGAGAACTAAGAGAATAGACAACCAAACTAAGCCCAGAAAGATGGAATGAAAAGCTAATACTTCCCTCTTCAAGATGGGGTCGAAGTTGTGAATTGGAGATGCAGCATGGCTTCGCCCCACGTCCAGAAAGTGCCCTACTTTGAGACTGCGAACTGGGCAATTTATATAGGAGTGTAGAAATTCAGAACTTTCTCTCATGATTCCCGGAGATATAGTCCAAGATAAATCGAGTTATATTGATCAAACTTGAGATAATACTAAGGACAAGTGATAGGAGCAAGCGATACTCGATTTGGAAGAGGATTCTATAAGTTATGACTCTTGGAATGTAGGCCCATCGCACAGAAAAATAGAGTTTGACTTGTACTTGGATGCATAAACCTAGAACTCACGTCAACTATTTCGAGGGATATAACTAATGAAAATTCAAGTTCTATAGATCAAACTCGAGATACTACAAAGGGCTAAAGGTAGAAATAAACGGGGATCAATTCGGAGTTATATTCTAGATGATATGACCCTTTGAAGATAGCCACGTCGGACAGGAATTGGGGCAGAGTCCAGCGTCGGCTGGACTCTTTCCCAGCCTAGCGGTCGATCGACCGACCGCTTGGCCCAGCAAACGGTCGGTCGACCAACCGTTTCGCATCCAAGAGCACCTTTTGCGAGTTTGGCCTCTAGACACCAGTTTGACCTCCGAATCTACCCGAAACGGGCCCGAAAGTTGGGGAATCGAAGATAGAACCTCCCAAGGCTAAATGGGCTTGAAAAATGGGTGAAGAAATGGGCTTGTGATAGGCTCAAAGAAGGCTCCAAAATAATGGTTAATTCAGGGCATCACGGAGATAAATAAGAGAAGTAACGTGATTTATGGTCCGAAAACGGGTGTCAACATCTACCAGAAGCATTATTTTGATGTACGCCTGATCGAGGTCAGAGACATGAGAATAGCGGGCTTCAACCTAAAATTCAAAGTCCCCTTGGGCGTGGCAGAGTTTGAACTCTCGCTCAGGGATTTCACCATTAAGGTGCAGTTCCATGTAATTAACTCTAGCACCTTATATAACGCACTATGGGGTGACCTTGGCTGCATCAAAATCGGGTGGTACCTTCTACTCTTCAGCAGTGCATTAAGTACCCCCGGAAAGGAAAGGAAGAACGAATATTTGCCAACCTACACACTTTTGAGGTCTTCCAATGCCATCTATTAGATGTGTCACTCTACATGGAGGATTCGATGCGGGCTCCCCGAATAGCTTCAAGCAAAGGAAAGAGCATGGAGGAGTCCGGTGATTGGTTCCCTCCGCCACTGTCAAATTATGCAGCCCGGCAAGAAGTTTTGCATATCTCTGAAGTAGGAGGGGTGCTCAGGGTAGTCCCGTCCTATATTCAGCCCGAGCAGGGGGCATCAAGACTTGAATATTTGCTCGGGTATGTCAAGGTCCCTTCAACGATCATCAAGCCTATTATAGGTACAGACTATCAGATAGTTGAATTATTAAAGACCCTGGAGGTTCCTAATCCTGAAGGCCAGCCCACTATGCTCTACACAGCAAAGGAGCAGCCAGTTAAAGGAGATGATGATTGCAAATTCCCCGAAGAGACATATGACTCACTCATCCCGATTATGGGACTCCTTGATATAACTGGCAGCATGGTCAAGATGGCCAAAAAGCAACGCATCCCTTTCACCTAGACTTCAAGTCAGAAGGAAATGTTTAAAAAGTTATGGTATCCGCCAAAAATGAATAAGGAGCTACTAAAGATCACTCAACATCCAAGTCTAGGCTTCTCTGTGGAAGATTTTTATGAAGGAGATATGATTTCTATTTCTACTTGTAAAAGTGAAAACTCCTTGGGGGCAGTTTATGATGAATACCTTGGGGATTGTGAAACGATCGAATCATTCGATGGGTCGAAGAATCTCTGCCTACCTCAACTATAGACACGTGAAAATCAAGAAACTAATGCTCAGTGCAGATTATGGGAATCTATTTACATAAAAGTTGCTAAGACCCCCGGCAAGGATTCGCACGGCCTGGCGGCCGAGGAGATTGCTTCCACCCCCAAAGATGCTCTACCCATGGGTTACTGCTCAGGATGCCTGGAGTCTATACTATCACCACCAGGGCTATCATCTTGACAAAGTTACACACCAATCGACTGAGAAGAAAGGAAATTTAAAATCTTGCCGATAAGTGAAATAAAATAGGAACATCTCTACGATGTCTTTGAAGGTGAAGAAGATGACAACGATTTCATCGATTTACAGCTGGCTCCCCCAGAAATAGAAGATGGCTGCCAAGCTACTATTGATGAGCTGGTCAAAGTAAACATTGGCACAGAAGATGATCCCAGGCTGACTTTTCTCAACATTCTTCTACTTCCAGAAGAGAATGGGCAGTACATAAAACTACTTCAGGAGTTTCGAAACTATTTTTCCTAGAACTATAAAGAAATGTTATGCCTTAGCCCTGTAGTGACACAACATATATTGGCCATCGACCCCAAAGCCGAACCAATGAAACATACGCCTCGACGAATGAGACAAGTATTAATAAGTCAAATTTGCAAAGAGGTTAATATGCTCATAGACGTCAACTTCGTGGTGAAAAACCAGTATACCACATGGCTAGCCAATATTGTGCCAGTCAAGAAGAAGAATGGCCGGATCAGAATATTTATGGACTTTCAGGATCTGAATAAAGCATGTCCGAAAAATGATTTCTCGGTGCCCATCACTGAAGTCATGATCGATGCAACCACGGGACATGAAGCCCTATCATTCATGGATTGGTCATCTGGCTACAACCAAATTTGGATAGCTGAACATGAAAGAATCCACACAGCCTTCTGGACGCCTAAGGGGATATTCCATTACAAGATAATGCCCTTCGGCCTCAAGAATGCCGGCACCACTTATCAGAGGGTGATGACGAAGATATTTAATGAGCTGCTTTATCACAAAGTTGAATGTTATATTGATGACCTAGTCGTCAAGACTAAGAAAAGAGAAGATCATTTGAGTGACCTCAGAGTCATATTTCAAAGGCACAATATGAGCTGAAAATGAACCCGATGAAGTGCGCTTTTGGCATTTCCAGTGGGAAGTTCCTGGTGTTCATCGTCAGATATCGAGCGATTGAAATAGATCCCGACAAGATAAAAACTATTTTGGAGCTGCCTCCTCCTACAAATCTGCGGTCACTTTAAGACCATCTAGCCTATATCCACAAATTCATCTCCAACTTGTCCGGGCGGTGTCAGCCGTTTCATACTGGAATGAAGAATGTTAAAAGGCTCTTGACCAGCTGAAGGAATATTTAAAGACCCCGCCAGTGCTGGGGTCACTTATCAAAGGGTGGCCGCTGATTTTGTACATAGCCGCCACCGAGTATTCTTTCGGGGCAATGCTCGTCCAAAACAATGAGGAAGGAAAAGAATAAGCCCTCTACTACCTCAGGCAAAGACTAGTTGGGGTAGAAGGAAAATATAATTTAATCGAAAAGGTCTGCCTTACGCTGGTCTTTGCAGGTAAGAAGATGAGGCACTATATGCTATCACATGAAGTCAAGCTAATATCCAGAGCTGATCTCATCAAATATATACTCTCTCAACCAATACTAAAGGGGCAACTGGCTAAATGGATTGTCATACTAATGGAATTTGATATCACTTATGTGCCGCAAATGGCTATAAAGGGCTATGCCATTGCAGATTTCTTCACAATGCACACGGTGCCTAGAAATTTCCATTAATCACGAAGCTCCCTGAAGATGAGACTCTAGAAGTGGACCAAGTTCGGAAAGCCATCTGGCAGCTATACTTCGATGGGGCTTCAAGAACTGAAACATGCCTGTCGAGGCAAACAAGGATAAGAGCTGGAGCAGGAGTCATCCTCAAATCCTTGGAAGGAGAAGTGTTACACACCTCCTGCTCGATCAATAAAGCCTGCACAAACAACGAAGCAGAGTATGAAGCCCTAATTATTGACTTCTAGGTTGCCCTCCATATGGAAGTCCGAATGTTGTAGGTGTTCGGGGATTCGATGTTAATTATAAAATAGATCCAGGGACATTTTGACATTTGAAAGCCCGAACTACTCCCTTACCACACCAAGGCAAAGCAGCTTTTGAGGGAATTCTACTTTATTGAAATAAACCATGTCGGTCGAGGCCAAAATGCGTAAGTTAATGCACTGGCAAAGCTGGCAAGTCCATTAGCAATCCCACTGAATGAATCCATCAACATACTGGTGATAAACCGGCGCCAGGTCCCCTGCATGATAGAAGAGGAGCTAGGTGAAGAAGAATATGAAGTAGCGATGGTAGAAGTAGTCGGTTCACCCCACCGGAGAGAGCCCCTCATGAAGTGGTTCAATACTAGTAGCTGCCCAAGCAAAGAGAGAGAAGATGAGGCTGATCAGAATGAAAGATTCCTATGAAGTCAGTAATGGAATATTGTTCCAAATTATGGTAGATGCTAGAAAGAAAGTACTACTCCGATGCCTATCTACAGAAGAGGCTTGGAGAGTCATGAAAGAAATTCATGTCGGATCAACTGGCGCACACCAAGCTGGACCGAAAATGAAAATTGAAATAAAAAAGCTAGGCTACTATTGGCCGACTATGTTTGATGACTGCTGTACATATGTCAAGTTAGGCCAGAAGTGCCAAGAGCACGCAACGGTCCCCAGGAGACCCCCAATACAGCTACATCCAACAACGCCTAGCTGGCCTTTTACTCAATGGGGCACAAATGTCGTAGTCCCATTGCCCATGTCCTCGTCAGGATGCAAGTATATTTTAGCAGCAATAGATTACTTCTCCCGCTAGGCCAAAGTTATGGCTCTAAAAGAAGTGACAGGGGAAATCATGGCCAAATTTGTCCATCGGAACATAATATTCCAGTTCGACGTGCCCAACCGAATCGTTTCAGACAACGGAAGTCTCTTCCAGAATCAGAAAGTCTACAAGTTGGCAAAAAACTATAAGATTGATTGGAGAACATCTACTCCATGCAACCCTTAGGCAAATGGGTTGGCTGAGGCCTTTAATAAAACCCTCTGCACCCTCCTAGCTAAGACTGTTAACTCTAGCAAGAAGGACTGGGAAGAAAGAATGTAGGAGGCGTTGTGGGCATACCACACTATCTACAAGACTCCAATGGGCTGTTCACCATTCTCTATAGTGTACGACTCGGAAGCAGTCTTTCCGATAGAGCTAGAAGTGCCCTCTTTGAGAGTCGCAATTCAGCACGAATTGGTCAAAGACGACCGAACAAACATAGAAAGAATACTGGAAGAGCTCTCCGATCTGGAAGGGAAGCAGCTCCGAACCTAGCAAAATATATAGGTCTATCAGGCCTGCATAGCCCACGCCTTCGACAAGTTGGTCAAAGGGTGCGAATTCAAGAAAGGAGACCTAGTTATGGTCAAAAGAAAAGAAGTTATGGCTGCCAATCCCAAAGATAAATTAAATGAAAATTGGTTAGGGCCTTACGTGGTCCAGAAAGTCTATGAACGTGGTGCCTATGTTATCGTCAACCACCGGGGAGAAGTTCAATTTCCACCCCTTAATGGGAAGCATTTAAAATTATATCATACGCCACTTCCTCAATTTAATGATCAATTAAACCCTGCATCTCACTTTGAACGAACATGTGTCTTAGATCTCCCATGAGACTCTGCAATGTCCATTCAAAAAAAAGGGGGGGAGAAAAAAAAGAAAAAAAGGAAAAGCAAATAAAAGAAGAAAGAAAAGGAAACAAAAAAAAGAAAAAAATGATGGTTAAGAGAAGAAGAAACTATCATTAGTGGATATCGACCCCTCAGTCCCACTGGAATGAAATGTTGATGTGAAAGGGAGAAATAGATCTAGAAGGGGGGTTGAATAGATCTGTCCCTCTAATAGACCAATTTAAAAATATTCAACAATGACGCGGAACGGGACTAAAAAAAGGACTGGACCTACTATGAAGACCAAGTGCGGCCAGCACTCACACGTGACAAGGCAAGCCGAGTGAACGACTTCCGTACTATTCCTCCGGGGAGAGGCGTCTCTCAACAAGAAACCCAAGTCCACGGCCGTCCCTATGAGGGAAGCGAGTGGATCAAAGCGGCAAAGGAGCCGACGCGCAACTATAGGAGTCCAGTCCGAGCTCGGTGCTCGACTGGGGCCACGGAATGGGAATACGCTCACTCACGATCTCGCGGTGTTTTAAGCTAGCTAGGATCCCTACTCTCTCACGCGGCATGCAATAATCACATACTAGTAAAGCAGGATGCCGAAGGGGGGAGCGTCGCACGTACCTCCACGCCTAGGCGTGGGGAAGGAACCCCGGCCGAGACCGACAACCCCGATACACACAATGAAAGAAAAGTACAAGCCAGCAATGGTGCCCACTCCTCGCAGGGAGATAACAGGCTACAACAACTCCATTCGGGGTGGCCGATACACGGGCTGACGGGCGGCACTCGGTGGAGGGGTTGATCGCGAGGAAGGCCCGGACGCCGACCGGCAGAATCGCAGCAACGCGCGACTCGGCGAAAAGGGCTCTCACGGTCCGCTCCGGGGTCCGATTGGGGTGCCGTCAGCGACGACGCGCAGTTAGGTCGCAGGAGGAAGCCTCGGCCAAAGGGCGCCCTCAGAATCCGATCGTGGAAGCCGTGGCCGCACCTGCAAGTGGGGACAAGAAAGCTGCCTCCAGAACCGCGCTGTCGAGCGGGGAAAATGGTAACTCGCTGTTCTGGAAGGCGAACAAGGCTCCGCTTGAGGGAGGACGCTGGGGACGCAGTGCAGCAGGTCCGGACCAAAGGACTCGACCAGATCTGGTCGAGGTTGGACGCCGTGAACTCGGGAAGTCGCCGGGTCTTCTGGCGCCGGGTGGACTGGACAGTTCCGCGCGACCTCACGGGAACGGACGCCACGAACAGCTCGGGCGTCGGAAGGAGACGAGGTTGGCGGCGTTGGAAAGAGGACGACGAGAGGTACCAACCCTGAGAAATCAGCTCCAAACTCGGCGTCGTGCGTCCTGTGGGATTTTCGCAAGGAGGAGGTAGGATCTGGGCGCGCAGAGATGGAGGCTCCTGCGCTAGCTCACGAGGAAATCCGCCACGGGTGGTGCCGACCTCGGATCGAGGCGAAACCAAGGCCCACGCGTCGCTGACTTGTAGACGTATCCACAGAAAAAGGACGGGGCTCAGATTCGATCAGCACCAGACAGGGTCGCCGCTGCAACTTGGGGCTGAATCTGGAACTCACGAATTGAACCGGAGACGACGTAGAAGAGGGAGGGAACCTCGGCGTCGCACCGAGGGGATGGGGCGTCGCACCCCGGGGTTGCTCCCGTCGCAGGAGCTGTGGAGGAGGAGAGGGTCGCCCTCTCCAAGAGGTGGATGCGCAAAAAGGCTCCTCAAGAAATTGTTTGATTGTTCATTAATTTGAAAAAGAGGAAAATACAAGGGTTATATACCCGGGGGGGGAAACTAGGGTTTCAACCTAGCCACATGGGGGGTGGGGGCGCAAATGGGAGGAGGGGTGGGCCCCAACTCCCTCCATTCAAGGGGGGTTGCGACCAGCCCTCCCTCCAATCAAGGAGGGTGCGCTCAAGTGAGGCAAGGGGGGGAGAGTGGAAAGGGGAAAGGGGGGGGGGCGCCCAAAAAGGAAGGCGGCTGCTACCTCCTCCACTTGGAGGAGGTGGGATGCGCCCAAAACCCTAACCCTAGGGGTGGGTGCGCAAATCCCCACATGGGCCAAGGAGGAGTGGAGCACAAGATGGCCCACTAACCCTTTGCCCTCTAAATAAGCCTACAAAGCATAAAAAATGTCCAATTGGCCTACAAGGGCCCACAACTAGAAAGCAGTGTCCACGCAGGGACTAATCCAAGGCCCAACATGGCCTAAAGCATGAAAAAATAAATAGGGATAACTCTGCTAATCTGCTAGATGATCGCCGAGCCAAAGGGATGCCGGCATGCTCCGTGTGCTCCGTCGAGTGATGCGGCGTGTGTCCTCACCAATTCTCCCCGGGTGGGAAGAGCTCGACCCTGTCGAGTAAGGGTCACGGTCGCTCAAGTAACGCTCCAGCAGGTCCGGGTCGATCCGCTCCAGCTCTCCACCTGTGATCCAGGTGTCGTCTGTCGCAGGGCGCCCTCTCCAACGCACTAGAAAGCGTTGGTAGGCTCCGCTCCTGGTCGTGGTCACCTGCTCATCCAGTATGTAATCTACATGCTCGCGTGTCTGTAATGGGGCTGGAGGAGGTGGACGCTCAGAAGGTGTAATGCTCTCAACAGGAGGGGTAGGCCCAAAAAGCTCACTGGGAATCACCGCGGGATCCCGATATGCCACCAGATCTGAAACATTGAACGTCGAACAGATCCCATAGTCGTCTGGCAGCTCAATCTCATACGCATTCGACCCAATTCGCTTCAAGACTCGAAAGGGTCCGGCACCGCGGTCCTGGAGTTTCTTCACGGCCCCCGAAGGGAACCGTTCAGGTCTAACCCTGATCATGACGTACTCTCCCACTTGGAACTCACGGGTGCGTCGATGCGCGTCAGCTAATTCCTTATAACGTACGTTGCTGGCCTCGAGGTGGTGATGATGCAGACTCCGAACTAGCTGTGTTGACTCATACCTATGTGAATGCAGTGGCGGCCCTGGACATCCAAACACAGACCTGGCATGCCTATGACTCCTACATGATTGGACAACACGGGGAGGACCAGGACAACCAAAGTTGTATCTATCATGCATGGGTGTCCTACGGAATGTGGTAGACTCATGGGGACTAAATTGCCCAAATTCACTCATGACATTCCCTATATGAGACAAACCCCTATATGATGGTGGACATGAAGAAACATGGGGAAGAGACATGTGTCCCTGGCCTCCTAAGCTCGGGCATCTGGATGCCGGTAAGGTGAGGTGTTGACTAGAAGGCCTAGGTGGTGTATGATAGTGGACCTCCTCGACAAGGTGGGGAAAAGAATATGGGTCGAGAGGCTCACTAGGGAGGGGATCGAAAGGGTCAAAGAAATGATGACCCCTCCCGACAGGTCCCTTCACTATACTTGCCCATGTGCGACATTCGCCCAGGTGCAGATAATCACCTTCAGGCACTCTCATGTATGGGGCAAGAGGCTCATGAGGAAGGCAAGGAAGGCTAGGTTCCTCCCTCGGGACCGTGAAACCATAAGCGGGGACAAAATCAACCTCCACGGGTATGGGAAATAATAAAAGGACCTCGGATGTGATATGTCCTATGGTGTAGACCGAGGTAATAGACCCCAAAGCAGGGAGTGTAAAGCTATGACTATAGGGTTGGTCAGACCCTAAGGTCAACATATAAGTCAACTCCCATTGATAATCTAAACTCCTAAGGAAGTCCTTCACATTTTCAAGAAAGCAGAAGGACCGAAAAGTGGTGTGAAAGGAGTTAAGGGGTATTATTGGGAGGGCTGGTCCCATGGGTGTATAGCAAGGAATGGAGACATCTAGAAGTGGACCCTCCCTTAGCCAGCTAGCTAAAGACTCTCCAATGACCAGTTCACCCTCGGAAGGTAAGAATGTCTCTATATGAGGGTCTAAGGGTGAAGCCTCTCTCTCGGGAGTGGAAACTGAGTCCTCTATGATGTGGAGGGGATCACTCCCTAACTCCTCAACCTCAGTTAGGTACTCCTCAATCAACTCCTGTTCAGCCTCGTAACTCACTGGGACAAACCCAGGTGATGACATGGAGGTGGTCGGCGTAACGCCGTCATGGAAGACAAACTCACCGGGAAGGTGAGATGGGTGTAAGGTGCAGGTCCTCCTATCCAGGTCGATGGTCGCACTTCTTTCCTCCAACCAAGTTCGCCCTAAAATGATGCATGGACCAGCAAGTGTGCTGATCTTGCACCAAGCGCCATCGAAATATTTAACGGGGCCAAACCACCGTTGAAACTCGATAAAAGCTAAACCATCACGGAGAACAATCTCCCCAGTCTTAGAGAGTGACTCAATAATGTCTTGTGAGACACAGTTAGACGACACCCTACTGATGAAGTCGATCTCCGTATGCATCCCATTAGGTAGGATGGCAGTGGACATGACAGGGCGCTGGAATGACTCGGTCATCGGTATAGGGATCGGGTCTCCCGACGACTGAGTGGTAGGGGCGACACTTAGGGGTCGTACCATAAGAGCATCGAATCGGGCCAATAGGGATGACGATACATGGGCTCGAGGAATCGCCATGGGGGTGGCGGGAAGTTGGACATGCAAGACTCAACGAGATAAGGGTAAAACTCTAACTAGACACAAACCTAAAATGACAATGCAATGGTACGTTACCTAGATGAACTAAGAGACTCAATGCACCCTAGACAACCTAAAGACTCAAATGAACTCCAGCAAATCTAATGACTCGACATGGCCTAGGACCTCAGTCTGTAGGGACAAACTGGACGACCATGCTCTGATACCAAATTTGACGCGGAACGGGACTAAAAAAAGGACTGGACCTACTATGAAGACCAAGTGCGGCCAGCACTCACACGTGACAAGGCAAGCCGAGTGAACGACTTCCGTACTATTCCTCCGGGGAGAGGCGTCTCTCAACAAGAAACCCAAGTCCACGGCTGTCCCTATGAGGGAAGCGAGTGGATCAAAGCGGCAAAGGAGCCGACGCGCAACTATAGGAGTCCAGTCCGAGCTCGGTGCTCGACTGGGGCCACGGAATGGGAATACGCTCACTCACGATCTCGCGGTGTTTTAAGCTAGCTAGGATCCCTACTCTCTCACGCGGCATGCAATAATCACATACTAGTAAAGCAGGATGCCGAAGGGGGGAGCGTCGCACGTACCTCCACGCCTAGGCGTGGGGAAGGAACCTCGGCCGAGACCGACAACCCCGATACACACAATGAAAGAAAAGTACAAGCCAGCAATGGTGCCCACTCCTCGCAGGGAGATAACAGGCTACAACAACTCCATTCGGGGTGGCCGATACACGGGCTGACGGGCGGCACTCGGTGGAGGGGTTGATCGCGAGGAAGGCCCGGACGCCGACCGGCAGAATCGCAGCAACGCGCGACTCGGCGAAAAGGGCTCTCACGGTCCGCTCCGGGGTCCGATTGGGGTGCCGTCAGCGACGACGCGCAGTTAGGTCGCAGGAGGAAGCCTCGGCCAAAGGGCGCCCTCAGAATCCGATCGTGGAAGCCGTGGCCGCACCTGCAAGTGGGGACAAGAAAGCTGCCTCCAGAACCGCGCTGTCGAGCGGGGAAAATGGTAACTCACTGTTCTGGAAGGCGAACAAGGCTCCGCTTGAAGGAGGACGCTGGGGACGCAGTGCAGCAGGTCCGGACTAAAGGACTCGACCAGATCTGGTCGAGGTTGGACGCCGTGAACTCGGGAAGTCGCCGGGTCTTCTGGCGCCGGGTGGACTGGACAGTTCCGCGCGACCTCACGGGAACGGATGCCACGAACAGCTCGGGCGTCGGAATGAGACGAGGTTGGCGGCGTTAGAAAGAGGACGACGAGAGGTACCAACCCTGAAGAAATCAGCTCCAAACTCGGCGTCGTGCGTCCTGTGGGATTTTCGCAAGGAGGAGGTAGGATCTGGGCGCGCAGAGATGGAGGCTCCTGCGCTAGCTCACGAGGAAATCCGCCACGGGTGGTGCCGACCTCGGATCGAGGCGAAACCAAGGCCCACGCATCTCTGACTTGTAGACGTATCCACAGAAAAAGGAGGGGGCTCAGATTCGATCAGCACTGGACAGGGTCGCCGCTGCAACTTGGGGCTGAATCTGGAACTCACGAATTGAACCGGAGACGACGTAGAAGAGGGAGGGAACCTCGGCGTCGCACCGAGGGGATGGGGCGTCGCACCCCGGGGTTGCTCCCGTCGCAGGAGCTGTGGAGGAGGAGAGGGTCGCCCTCTCCAAGAGGTGGATGCGCAAAAAGGCTCCTCAAGAAATTGTTTGATTGTTCATTAATTTGAAAAAGAGGAAAATACAAGGGTTATATACCCGGGGGGGGGAAACTAGGGTTTCAACCTAGCCACATGGGGGGTGGGGGCGCAAATGGGAGGAGGGGTGGGCCCCAACTCCCTCCATTCAAGGGGGGTTGCGACCAGCCCTCCCTCCAATCAAGGAGGGTGCGCTCAAGTGAGGCAAGGGGGGGAGAGTGGAAAGGGGAAAGGGGGGGGGGCGCCCAAAAAGGAAGGCGGCTGCTACCTCCTCCACTTGGAGGAGGTGGGATGCACCCAAAACCCTAACCCTAGGGGTGGGTGCGCAAATCCCCACATGGGCCAAGGAGGAGTGGAGCACAAGATGGCCCACTAACCCTTTGCCCTCTAAATAAGCCTACAAAGCATAAAAAATGTCCAATTGGCCTACAAGGGCCCACAACTAGAAAGCAGTGTCCACGCAGGGACTAATCCAAGGCCCAACATGGCCTAAAGCATGAAAAAATAAATAGGGATAACTCTGCTAATCTGCTAGATGATCGCCGAGCCAAAGGGATGCCGGCATGCTCCGTGTGCTCCGTCGAGTGATGCGGCGTGTGTCCTCACCAAACAATGTGCTATAACTTTTCACAGTGGAAGAGGCTGGCAAGCAAAAGATAAATAAGTGCAAGCCACAAACACATTGTAAGCAGACTAAGAGAGACTGCACTATGTAACCTTCAGCATTGTACGCACTCAAATTTATGGCAAGCTCAAGAGAATATCTTAACTAATCCCAATCACCAAACATAGATTGGTACTAGGCAAAGGTTAGATCAAATGATCTCCTCACGCAAAGTACAGCTTTCCAGATAGGCTTGACCTGTCATTCTAACGATACCTTTTGATATACCAAACGAGTTGAATGTAAAAGGATTTAGAAGATATGAATGACAAACCACAAATGCACAAAATTTTTTAAGGTGGTTCGATTGCACCTAGCAATCTACGTCCACCCCTCACCTGATCAGGGTGAGGTTCCCTTGCACAAGAACGTAGATCCGATCTGCTACAAAAGTTGATCACACAGCTTGAAACCAGAGGAACACTGTCCTCTCTTACTCTGAAATCTTAGAGTGAAATCGTGCACAGCACCCAGCTGCACACTCCACTGATTTTGCACCAGCAAAATTAGCAATGTTACACCTAGCAACAAACGAGGAAATCACTCCTCATGCTCTGTTCATCCAAAGCAAAGCGTGATAAACACCCAACTGATCACCACCCTGATTCATGTATCAAACATGATCAGCAACAATAAAATTTATGGGAATAACAATAAAGAAACAATGAAAGATAGAAGAAATTAAAAGACTAATACAACTTCAAAATGTAGCTCTAAAAAAATTCAAGAGCATTTTATAAAAAACATGAAGTGACTTCTCCTCTTGTTGGTTGGCTGCACTCAGTCTTCTTTCTTCATCATTTTCCTTCTCTCTCTTTCTATTTCGAGGTGGCTCTCTGATACTCTAATGACTCTTCTCTCTTCGAAGGCGGGAACACAAAAATGTAGCTCTCTCTCGCAGCTTCTTCTTCGTGGGTAGAAATTTCAAATTTATAGATCAGAGACAGATGATTTTCTGGATAATCTGAACTTCAAGAAAAAAAGATATATTGGTCCATGTGGCAGAAAGAATATTCTGACAGTTGGGAACCTTCCAGAGTTCAGTCCACATGTCTCAATGAATAAAGATCGAAGCCACGTGATCCACTTGAAATCCTCACGAGCTCTTCTGAAAGAAGCAGACTGCGTCGACGCATATCCTTCATAGTGTTGACGCCCTGTTGCTGAAGATGCTCAGACAGAGTGTATGAAATCTGGGGTCGACTCTGAGAATCGACTCTCTCTTACTTCTGAACAGAAAAGTGCTAATTGCGTCGACTCCATATGGTCGTTGCGTCGACTCTGTTATCTGATGTTTATTGAACTTGAAATACAGCTGCTGAGTCGGTGCCACTTGAACTTGGAGTCGACTCTTCTTTGGTTCTGAACACAGTTCTGATGATATCTAGTTGTTGCGTCAACTCTGCAAAGTTTTTGTGTCGACTCTATATTTTAATCTCTTGAAGAAAAAATTATATGATTGTGTCGACGCCTTGGCTTGCCTCCATCGACTCCATCTGATTTCCGACAACTATCTATTGGACTCCTTGTGAGTTACTTCAACTCCAATCTGCTACTGTGTTGACACAGTCTTTAATTTTAAGAGACATGTTCTCTCATAACGTCGACTTTGATGCTTGACAGGGTCGACTCCATCAAGGCTTTTGAAGTCACAACTAAACATTTGCAATTTGGTGTCCACTCAGAGTGTCGACTCTTTCTTGAATTTTGCTGAAACATTTGAGATCTTCTTCTTCAGAAAACTACATCAATTTTTCAACCTGTAATTTATCATAAAAGATATAAGTGCTTAGACACTTGAAACACATACTTAAGTGTACTCTACATGCATTGGCAAGATATTTTAGAGAGTCAAATCGCATGATTCAGACTAATTGACTAATGACGGATTATTGACATCATCAAAACACATTAGATGCAACAAATGTCCCTTCTTTGGGCTGGACTCTCAGTCTAAGCCAAATAACTGAATAAACAGAATCCCTTGTGTTGAAATAATCCCAGTGCTGACGAAAAATATAGCTCGACGTTACGACACTTAATTTAACCCTATGACAATTCTACCCCTTTTTCCTAGACCCTCCATCTAAGCCAAATAACCGAATAAATTGAATCCCTTGAGTTGGCATAATCCCAATGCCAACTAAAAATATAGCTCGGCGTTATGACACATCGTTTAACCCAGCAAACATTCTACCCCTTTGGCCTGGACCCTCTGTCTAAGCCGAATAACCGAATAAACCGAATCCCTTGTGTTGGCATAATCCCAGTGCCAACGAAAAACATAGATCGGTTTTATGACACTTCATTTAACCCAGTGAACATTCTACCCCTTTCGCCTGGACGTCTAAGCCGAATAAAAAAATAAACTTAATTCCTTGTGTTGCCATAATCCCAGTGCCGACGAAAAATATAGCTTGGAGTTACGACACTTCATCTATCCCAGCAAACATTCTACCCTTGGCCTAGACCTTCCGTCTAGAGCCAATGAACAAAATGATTTCCTTACTTTGGCACTAAACCCATGCAAATGAAAAAACCAGGTCAGTATCTGACTCCTTGTCAGAGTCGATGAATACCCTTGGCCTAGACCTTCTGCCTTGGGCCAATGAACAAAATGATTTCCTTACTTTGGCACTAAACCCGTGCCAATTAACAAACTACATCAGTATCCGACACCTTGTCGGAGCCGATGAATACCCTTGGCCTAGACCTTCTGCCTATAGCCAACGAACAAAATGATTTCCCTGCTTTGGCACTAACCCCGTGCCAATGAATCAACCACGTCAGTATCCGACACCTTGTCATAGCCGATGAATACCCTTGGCCAAGACCTTCTGCCTAGAGCCAACGAACGAAATGATTTTCTTACTTTGGCACTAACCCCGTGCCAATGAATCAACCACATTAGCATCTGACACCTTGTCGGAGCCAATGAATACCCCTGGCATAGACCTTCCGTCTAAGCCAATGAACAAAATGATTTCCTTGCTTTGGCACTAAACCCGTGCCAATGAACAAACCACGTTAGTATCTGACACCTTGTTGGTGCCGATGAATACCCTTGGCCTAGACCTTCCGCCTAGAGCCAACAACTAAAATGATTTCCTTGCTTTGGCACTAACCCCGTGCCAATGAATCAACCACGTCAGTATCTGACACCTTGTCAGAGCTGATGAATACCCTTGGCCTAGACCTTCCGCCTAGAGTCAGCAAACAAAATGATTTCCTTGCTTTGGCAGTAACCCCGTGCCAAGGAATCAACCACGTCAGTATCTAACACCTTGTCGGAGCCGATGAATACCCTTGGCCTAGACCTTCCGCCTAGAGCCAATGAACAAAATGATTCCCTTGCTTTAGCATTAACCCCGTGCCAATGAATCAACAACATCAGCTTCTGACACCTTATTGAAGCCGATGAATGCCGTCGGCCTAGACCTTCCATCTAAGCCAACAAACAAAATGATTTCCTTGCTTTGGCACTAAACCCATGCCAATGAACAAACCACATCAGTATCCGACACCTTGTCGGAGCCGATGAATACCCTTGTCCTAGACCTTCCACCTAGAGCCAACGGACAAAATTATTTCCTTGCTTCGGCACTAACCCCATGCCAATGAATCAACCACGTTAGTATCCGACACCTTGTCGAAGCCGATGAATACCCTTGGCCTAGACCTTCCGCCTAGAGCCAACGAACAAAATGATTTCCTTGTTTTGGCACTAACCCTATGCCAATGAATTAACCACGTCAGTATCTGACACCTTCTCAGAGCCGATGAATAACTTTGGCATAGACCTTCCGCCAGAGCCAACGAACAAAATGTTTCCCTTACTTTGGCACTAATCTCGTGCCAATGAATCAACCATATCAGCAGCTGACACCTTGTCGGAGCCGATGAATACCATTGGCCTAGACCTTCCGTCTAAGTCAATGAACAAAATGACCTCCTTTGCTTTGGCACTAACCTCCTGCCAATGAATAAACTGCGTCAGTATGTGACACCTTGTTGGAGCCGATGAATACCCTTGGCCTTGACCTTTCATCTAAGCCAACGAACAAAATAATTTCCCTACTTTGGCACTAAACCCGTACCAATGAACAAACCACGTCAGCATCCGACACCTTGTCAGAGCCGATGAATACCCTTGGCCTAGACCTTCCGCCTAGAGCAAACGAACGAAATGATTCCCTTGCTTTGGCACTAACCCCGTGCCAATGAATCAACCACATCAGCATCTGACACCTTGTTGGAGCCGATGAATACCCTTGGCCTAGACCTTCCGCCTAGAGCGAATGAACAAAATGATTTCCTTGCTTTGGCACTAACCCTGTGCCAATAAATCAATCGCGTTAGTATCTGACACCATGTCAGAGCCGATGAATACCCATGGCCTAGACTTTTCGTCATGCCCCGAGATATGCAGTGGAATTCAGTCAGGAACGTGAACAGCCGACAAATAAAGCCTCAAGCTAGCAAGACAATCAAAGCGCCAAACATATCCATATAGAAGATTGAATGCACAAATCATATGCTCAAAACTTCAACTTTATTAAATAATAACGATCAAAGTTTACATCTGACACTTGACCCCTTTCTAACATAATATTTCACTAGACTCAATAAAAAAAATTACATAGACGCAACTCTTGACTAACATAAATGCACTCATGACACTCTAAGTCTTCTCTTGAACTTTAATCGCTCTCGGACTCGCCACTTGAGTAGTCTGAATCTGACCTGTTAGAATTTTCTAAAAAAGATTGAAAAGTAGGGAATGAGCGCATTCGCCCAGTATGTATCTTCATATCAACATGATGACAACATTAAAGTAATTAACATTTTTGATCTAGAAGGTAAGATAAGGAAAATGCGATAAAACATGCGAATAAAACCAAAGTAACAACTAATAACAAGATATAGACTATCGAGACATGAGAATTCAAATAAGTATGAAAGTATGATCAAGCAAGATTATAATGTGGCCTTTCATTAACGAGAATGTACTAGCATGTAACGAGAATGTACTTTTCATAACCTTGAAAATGCTATGTACTAGAAAGTCATGTAATAAACAAGTACGTAAATTAATGAGATTGCCTCGTGGATTTCACCCGTTTATAAAAAAGTTCTCCCAGTGCAATATGACGCCAGTGTTCATCATACCCCATGGTTTATAGCATGTTTTTGACCATCTGCGGAGGGGGCTAGCATGGAGCCCTTGGACACTGTCTGTGCCCGCTCTTGCATCTTCAAGTTATAAATCAAGCTACTTCCTCGAGAAATATAAATGTGGGCCAATAATGTCCGGTTCAACAATAGTTTCATGACAATAATAACCAAGGTAAGAACGTACCAAAAATGAGATCATGAGAGTTCATGGATGAATTAATTGGACATTATGCTATGGAGGAATTCTGACAGCATAATGGCACATTTCCATAGTTTCATAGTTCACAAGTGACTTATTAAGTAAGGTGTGGGACTCCAGATAATCAGAAGACTATCTAGGAACAGAATACAATCAACCCTTGGGTCAAACCACGGGTTAAACAGCAAGATGACAGAATGCGGTCTCAGAGGGACCATTTTATTGTGGTAGCGGTCGAGTCAAGACTGCTATCAGGAATGGAGTCGACGTAGAAGAAGGCACAGGTTGATGCAAGGATCAACTGGAAGAACGCAGTCGCGCCAGGACCGCTATCTCGAAGTAGCGACTGCCTGATGGCCGCGTTTAATCCAGTCCACAGAAAATGCAGAGTTCACGAAGTGCTTTTTAGACATTTGGGTTTTTAGGGTACAACCAGCTCGGCGTCCTAGTGGGAATCCCAGGCTCGCGGAGACTTACGGAGGCCTTGAAACAAGATCACCTAGTCCGATAGAAGGAATGTCCGACGCAGAGGCTGTCAAGTCCAAGAGGTGTTCCTATCAAGTACAAGTGTTCTGATAGCATCGTACCGGAGTACGGGATATATGTGAAATACTAAAATAGAAAGGGGATGAGAAAGGAACGCGTTTTAAGTGGACCTATTTACCTATTAAAAACTAGGCTCATAATAATTCATTAATTAAGCCCATTAGGCCTTTAAACCTATTAAATGCTCAAATTAATTCTTTTTAATTCGAGATAATTCTAGATAATTTCTAGGGTTGCTATACCCTCCCCCACTTAGAAAGAATTTAGTCCCCAAATTCGTTGCATGGAATATATGGAGGGTGTATTTTACTTAAAATCAAATAGCTTTGGAAATTTCTTGCGCATAGCTTCCTCCATATCCCATGTTGCTTTTTGGTCTAGGCACTTACTCCATCGGACTTTTACCATGGGAATGGTTCTATTTCGGAGCTGATGTATCTCTCGATCAAGTATTTTGAGTGGTCTTTGCTCATATATTAAGTCCTCCTGTATTACAAGATCATCATGACTGATAACATGAAATGGGTCATGAATGTACCTTTTGAGCATTGACACATGAAACACATCATGTACTCTAGATAATTGTGGCGGCAAAGCTATCCGATAAGCGACCTCACCACCCCTTTCAAGAATTTTAAAAGGGCCAATAAACCTCGGAGTAAGCTTGCCCTTGATGCCGAATCTTTGAATTCCACGACCTGGGGAAACCTTGAGAAACACATGGTCTCCCATTTGAAATTCTAGGTCTCTTCTTCTAATATCAGCATATGTCTTTTCCCTAGATTGTGCCATCTGTAGTCTTTCCCTAATCAATTTAATCCTTTCGATTGTATCCCTAACAAGATTTGGGCCTAGAAGTTGTCTTCCCCCAACTTCATTCCAGCAAATTGGTGAGCGGGAACTCCTCTCATATAGTGCCTTGAATGGTGCGATTTGAATGCTAGCTTGATAGCTATTATTGTAGGCAATCTCAACTAGTGGCAAGTAGTCATGCCAACTTCCACCAAAGTCAATTGCACATGCCCTGAGGATATCTTCAACTACCTGATTGGTTCTTTCAGTTTAGCCATCGATTTGTGGATGAAAAGCAGTGTTGAAATTTAACAGGGTCCCTAAAGAATATTGTAGACCCTTCCAGAATTGTGATGTGAAATAAGGGTCTCGATCGGATATGATTGTGACTGGGACTCCGTGTAATTTAACAATCTCCTTCATGTATAAGGCTACTAGAATATCCACAGACCATCGACTTTTAATAGGTAGAAAATGTGCAAATTTTGTCAATCGGTCTATTATCACCCATATACCATCATGTCCGCCTCTTGTCTTAGGTAGACCCATGATGAAATCCATCCCTATGCTCTCCCATTTTCATTCGAGAATTTCCATGGGATGTAGTTTTCTAGCAGGTTTTAGGTGTTCCGCCTTGACTTGCTGACAAGTGAGGCAGCGAGATACAAAGTCCGCCACTTCTCTCTTCATGTTATTGATATGTAAGGAGGGGAGATCTAGAAGGGGGGATGAATAGATCTACACCAGAAATTTCAATTTAAAACTTTCAAGCACAACACTTGGATCTAGTGCCTTTAGAAGGTATAACTCACAACATCATTCTGATTGGCCAATCCACCAACCACCATATAAGCATAGGTAATAAAGATGCAGCAAGACAGAAGAAGAGCTAAGCTCAAACTAGCATGCAATCAGATTTGCAAATAGCCAATAGATCACAACCAGGATTAGTACTAGGTAGAGGTTTGATCCAAGAATCTCCTTACGCAATGGACGATGTCCAGGATAGACGTAACCTATCTTTTCCACCACGTCTTTTGATATACATCTCGGTTGTGAACAATTGCCACAAACAGATAATAACACACGCCACAAAGAGGATAGATGATTTTTAGGTGGTTCGATTGCTACCCGCAATCTAGATCCACCCTCAGTCCCGTGGAGTGAGGATTCCTTGCTAAAATGAAGCAAACAGCAGACTCAGTCTACAACAACGGCTGATTCCACGGCTTGACACCAAGGGAGACAAATCCCTTAACCGTCAATCCTGCTCCCAGCAGAGACCGACCCCACGGCACAATGCAGTACCCGGAGGATCAACCTCCCTACTTCTGATTCTCAGAAGGAACCGTGAGCAATGCCCCGTTGCCCACACCTAAGGGACTAGTCCTCTCTTCCTCTAGAACACAGAGGGAACCTGGAGACAGATCTCCCTTCTTCTGATTGCTCAGAAGGCACACTCTGGTTTCCCTAAGCAGACCACACTATGTGCAAACACCTTGCGTACACGAAGCACCACAAGGTAAGAACTCAAAACGAACTGAAAGGAAAAGTAACAAAACAAGTAGAAACACGAAGGACGAAACAAGACAATAAGAGTAAGATAACAAAAACAAGAAATATGTAGCTTCAATGGAAGCACTTCAATGAAATCCAAAGATCTGTTTTCTTGATCCTTCTTTTTTTGAACTAGCAGCCCTCTCAGATCACTGCTCTCTCACTCTTTCTTCTTCTTCTTCGACAGAAGCTCTCTCACTTTTCTCTTAGTTCTCCTGTGATGAGAAATGGATGAGCTGCTGATCTAGAGGGGGGTGAGTAGATCAACCCTAAATTCTAAACTCACACAGTAGTTAATGAAAAGTGGAATAAAATGAAATTACTGTGAACAGAACTACTAATTCAATCTGAATTAACAGCTAGAAGATCGAGTAAATACTGACCATCATCCTTACTGAATTTTAATAGAAGTGATCAGTCAACGCAGTATGGTACTAGGCAGAGATTTGATTCAAGAATCTCCTCACACAAGGGCTAATTTTCCAGATAGGCGTAACCTATCCTTCTAACTGAGCATTTTGATATACCACCGTGTTATCGATCAGTAAGTAAATGTAAGATAGAGGAACTATAGAGCAGATCAACACAAGATAGATTTAAGTCAGATTCACACAGTAGCAGGAATCAACCGACCAAGTTCAGTACCGGGCGGAGGTTCAATCTAAGAACAATTGAGCACATCAAAAGGATCAGATGATTGCAGTGAACATTCCTGGGCATTCATCTTAGTTGTAGAAATAAAGAGTTCAGCAATCACATACAAGACAAAGCAATTTTAAGGTGGTTCGATCTCGAGCTTGAGATCTACGTCCACCCCTTACTCAAATGAGTAAGGCTTCCACGGACAAACAACTTACAAATCTGCTGATCCACAGCTTGGGGGATGAAATCCCTACAGACCGCTGAGCTTCACAGCTTGATGTCCGAAGAATCGCTACTCGCCGCTGCCTCACAGCTTGAACCGCTGATTACACAGCTTACAGTAATTCATAAAGTTCTGAAAGAAATAAAGAAAAATGATGACAAAAATAAAAGATGTAGCTCTTTCTCTAGACCAATTCGACTCTGGATCTGATCCAGAAGTCGAGACAAGCATAGCTTCTCTCTCCCTCTCTTTTCTCTCAGCCTTCTTCACCTTCTTCCGATACTCTATTTTCTCTCACACACTTTCTTTTCTGCAACAGGCTCTCTTTTTCAAAATTTTCTTGGAGTAGGGACTCTCACTCTCAGGCTTTCACTTCTCTCTAGCTCTTCTACTATGGTTCTCTTCTTTCTGAAAGTTGATCTCTTGCCGCTCGAGCTCTAGCCTCTATTTATCCTCACGAGAAGTTCTTGTGGTCCCCACAAGATTTGATTTGGGCGCGTGGAAGAAGCGCCCCCGCCCAAGGTTTTTTGAACAAGCTCGGCAATGTGTCAGATGAGGTGGTGAGGAATCTTCAAGTTATAGCCACATGGAAAGTTGTTTCGAACGGAATCTCCAAGGATCTGGGAATTCACCTCGAATCACGTGCCACCATCAACTTCACTTACGAACCCACGTGATAGACATAATTTCTTTTATGCATCTCAGGAGTATGAGTGTAAATCTGAATTGTCACTTGATGAACTTCATCTTGTTTTTCCTGCCAAGTCAATTATAGAAACTTAATAACAGTTTTGTCATCATGTGGCTCATGAAACAAGTAATAAGTTTCTTAGAAATGCAAGCTCAGATGGTTCATGAAAACATGAAGAAATTACATGCAAGGATATGACAGGATA
Source organism: Amorphophallus konjac (assembly GCA_022559845.1). Taxonomy (NCBI): domain Eukaryota; kingdom Viridiplantae; phylum Streptophyta; class Magnoliopsida; order Alismatales; family Araceae; genus Amorphophallus; species Amorphophallus konjac. The sequence continues at coordinate 30,111,792 of CM040129.1, forward strand.
TACACATGCATCGATGTATAAACAAGGTACATCGACCTATGAGTGAGTACCACAACATGAGTATAGTAAATTAACTACAGCTGCACCGACCTGAGTAAACTATAGGTAGACCTGATATGTATCAAGAGAATGATGAAGATAGGATGTCATGAAGATGCACCAACCTATATATCACATAGGTTTATTCAGTCAGACATACTCTTACTGTAATGATGGTGCATCGACCTGTCAATGCATAAGGCAGTACTGCATGCACTTCATCATAGACATGCCATTGAGGCATGTCGGCCTGACCTGGTGATATATAAGGAAATGCTTAATGCATCAACGCAAGACCTTAAAGCACCGACCTGACTTCAAGGTACATGCATAAGGTGCATCGACCTTAAGAAATATGGCCTCTAACACACCGACCTTATACAGTAATCACTGGCTCACTAGCATCGACCTGTTAAATGTATGCATCGACCTGATGTTACAACATCTAGCCTATAGTGCCTAGCGACATCGACCTGTGTACTAAGTGCACCGACCTAATAGTGCAAGACTTCTGCATTAGCACCGACCTTCTAGACTAGAATGCATATGTGCACAAACCTGACTTTCTCAATGCATGAGTATGCATCGACCTTATATCGCAGCAGCAAGAGTATGCATTGACCTTATAAATGCAAGAATCATATTCTGACTTAATGAAATGACAATAAGCACACATTATAAATCCAAATGGTTTTGCCAATATCAAAGTCAATCTCACTGTTGCCGGCATCAAAACCATCAAAACTAGACATCAAATCGAGAGGAGACACAACATTCTCCCCCTTTTTGATGATGGCAACGCTGTAATACTTTGATGGCAACACATTCTACATTATAAGGCAAAATATTCAGTAGACACAGTCAAATGCAATATGAGATAGTTTTCAGTTTCAGCATGAGGCAGAATATATATTCAGTAGACACAATCAAATGCAATATGTGACAGATTTCAGTTTTAGCTGTCTCCCACTATAGACCTCAATGAAATCTCTTCCCCTTTGCCTTGTTATGATAATCTCTCCCCCTTTGCCTTGTTATGAAAATCTCTCCCCCTTGGCCACATCAAAACAAACTCTCTCTCCCCCTTTTCCATCAGCAAAAGAAAGGGTGGAAACAAAAAGAATAGGAAGGAATATGTTGACAAATCTGATTTAACTATCATTAATAAAGCATACATGGTGCATATTCTTCTTCTAGAAGACTCAATATAAGGAAACCTTGATAGAAATTTGGTTTAAGAATGATGAAGCTTAGAGTTTGGCAACTATACTCTTTGAATAAGTTTGCATTAACCCTTAATAGCAATAAACCAGAACTACATAAATCATGGCAGATTTGGTTTCACTTCATCTTACTCACCGAAAATCAGTGAGTTTCTTAAAAGTGACTAGGATATGTATTGAGGTTAAACAATTTTTATAGTTATGATATTTCATCACAGGGTTACAGCATGATTTACCGTTTCTTTCTGTTTATGAATTTCAGAACAGTTAGGTATAATTCATACCTTTTGACATAAAGGTACATGTTGATTAGACGCTATTGCCCCTAGTTACTTAGTAGAATTTACCATTATGTTTCTTTGATAAAGACATGCAGGAGTAGTTTACACCTTTTGACGCAAGGGTACACGTTGATTAGATGCCAGTACCCCTAGTAACTCAGTGCAACTAACCATTCTATTTTAAACTTTTGAACAGAGGTAACTAAGGCACTTCATGACATAGGATTTCTTTATTTCTTTGATAAAGAACCTAGTTTCTCAAGGCATTCAGTCATTGCTCTGCCCGCACATTTGTTGGCTCATAATTTTGACATGACTTCCCTTTAGTTTTACAGAAATGTTCATGTTTAAACACAATACACATTCCAAGTTTCTCAACCAAGTAGTCATTAACTCAAGAACTTTCAGATTCTGAGAGATTTCACCAGTCATGACATGTGAGATATGGTTGAAAGCTATTAAGTGTGATCAACAGTCTTATTTATTGTGTTTAGTCTTTAAACTCTTCAATTCAATAGACTTAAACCATCAATTCATTCATGGTACATCACAAATTCTTACACAAGAAGATTTTTGATTTTAGTAGCTTAGAGTAGTGACAGACATATCAGATTGTCATTATTTCAGATTTAGAAGGAATGCAAGATTTTGCAAGATTTTTCAGTGAAGATTTCGGTTCACCGAAATGAGTAAATAGGTTGACCGAAATAGATAGCATCGAATCAAGAAAATACAGGAAGTAATAGACAAAATTTATGCAAGAAGGTGTAGACTTTGGGTGTCGAAATCCTTGAGAGATACTTGTTGGAACCCTAGTTTTGATAATGACTTTCTATGAATCATGTTTAGATTAAGGTGTTTAAATCCTTCAATTCTATATATTTGTATGGTCCATTTGGTGCATGTTATCTCTTAGAATAAATCATAGTCAGTTCATGTGTTGTACCCCTAAAAATCTAGCTCGGTGCAAGTCTAGCTTTGTTCTGCATTTCACGCATAAGTGCTTGCCTCTGTGAAGTTTCTGTTCACACACACACACTATCGTCCCATTACTCTCTCGGTGCAATATCTGGGTCGGTGCAATTCTTGTCTAGAATGCACTTGTTGAGTCTACTCATTTCTTATCTCAGTGCAAATCCAACTCGGTGCAAGCTTTTGCTTGCATCTCTCTTTGTTCTGCATCTTTCTCCTTGCCATCTCGGTGCAAGTTCTTACTTGGACGGGATTTCTTGGCTCGGTGCAAGTTCTGTCTTGCATCTTCCTTATCCGTGCATCTCTCGTTTTTGCTCACTCCAACTTGGTGCAACCACTTGCTCACCTAGTAGTAAGTAAGTGCAATGGCTGACTTGGTAACTCCTACTCAGTACACTTTATGCTTACTTACTTGCTACGTCGGAAAGACTTGTGGTAAGTAAGTGACAAAATGTTTATTCCTTTTTTGACGGTTTTTCTGTGCATTCACCAGGTAAATGGCACATGATCTGAGGAAGATAGAGGCCCAGAATATTCCTACACGTGCCCCAACTTTTTAGGCGGGAAACGGGGTATCCACACGCCTAGGGCTCTAGAGCAGACACATATATATATGCTAGAGAAGAGGGTTCGATATAGAGGATGGAATAGTGAAAAAGAAGTGAAGTGAGAGCAGTGTGTGGATAAAGAGAGAAAACCAGAGACAAACCACTCCATCAATGAGCAGATAGAAAGCTGAAGTGGAGAGAGGTAGTGTCCCCACGATCCAGAGAAAAGAAGTTCGAGAGAAGAAAAAGAGAGGTTCTAAGAGCAGAAGGCAAAAAGAGTGTGAAGTGAAGCAGCGTCAGTATTTTCTATAGATCTGTTGTTTTTTAGTGTCTTCCGGATAAGATCCAAGACACTGCGCTCCTGTGTGAGCAATTCTGTTTGATCTTATTGTCGGCTTTTCGTTGCTGATTTTTGTTTTTTCTTTCATCATACATTTCCTTTCAAGCTGTGTGTCAGTGACTGCAGAGGTGGATTCCTCTGGACGGCCAAGCTGTATATCCCAGCGGACGGTGAAGCTGTAAGGCCCAGCAGTTGAAGCTGTGAATCAGCGGTTTGTAGGCAAGCTGTGAGGCCCAGCGATTTCAAGCTGTTTGGCAGCAGTAAGCCACACTCTGGTTTGAGTGTGGGGTGGACATAGGTCAGAGGACCGAACCACCTAAAAGTTTCCTTGTCTATTGTGGTTTGGTTGTCCTGCTCTGTTAGATGAATGTATAGACCGATCTGTCTCTCCATGTCCTGTGAGCATGTTAGCTGCACGCTTTCTACTTGATTAAGCTCCTCGCTGCCCTTCAGACTCGGTAGAATCTAGTTAGTTCCTATTCAGCATCTCTAATTGACTCAATTAATTTTTAATTGGTCAATATTTCTAAAGGATTCATTCAACCCCCCTTCTGAATCCGATTCTAGCACCTCAACAATTGGTATTAGAGCAGGTTTCTGCACAAAAGGGCTAACAACCTGTAGATTCGTTCCTTGATTTGGTTTCGGTGTGATCTGATTTGATCTGTCTGTTAGCATTATTTTTGATTTGATCTAATTCTGAGCTTTGGTCTTAATCTGATCTGTTTTGTCTGATTCTTATGGCTGAAATTCCTGTATACACCGGTTCGGATTTCTATGGCTGGTACGATCGTTTCAGAGACTATGTGATACCTTTGAATTCTGACTTATGGGTACTCATAGATCACAGTCCATATGAAGTTCCAGAGGATGAATCACAATGGAGATCCTCAGATAGACTGAAATCTGAAGAAAATCAAAAGGCCCTAAATCTAACAAAAAGGGCAATAGACTCTAATTGCTTTCAATGTGTTAATGAATGCAGGAGCACAATGGAAATCATCAACAAAATATTGGGAAGATCTATTGGAGATGAAGAAATGTGCCTAATGGTCAGAGATCAATCCGAGGACTCATCCTCTCAGGTAAATTCTGAAGCTGAGAAGTTTAGCTATGATGAGTTAGTCTCCATGAATGAGCATTTACTGAATAAATATGATAGAGTCAAGTCAGAAAGTAACAAGTTGAGAAAAGGAATGATCCATCAAGTTACACGCTTAAAAGCTGAGAAAGAAAATTTGAAATCTAAAAATGAGAATTTAAGAAACAAACTTGCTAGAGATGAAAATTCGTGTAATGAATGTTCCTTCTTAAAGGAATTGATTGAAGATATTGATTTGGATGACAATATGCAGAAGAATCTAATTAGATCCCTGAAAGAAGAAAATGAGTCATTGGTTAAACAGAAAAAGGAAACTGATGAATATCAAGATAAATTGATTGAAGAGAACAGTAACTTGAAGGAACAGAATAAAAAGCTGATGGTCCTTAATACAGTTCTTTCTGAAAGATGGCTGGCTTATGAAAAAGGAAAATCAGTCTTGAAAGAAAAAGAAGTGAATATAGAATTGAAGTTAACACAAGAGAATGAGACTTTGAAAAGTCTAAATGATGGTTTGCATACTCAAGTCATTTCGTGTGAAGATTACATTATTTCCTTGCAAGCTGAAATTGAAGATCTAAAGAATTCCCTGTCAAAGTTTGTTAAGGGAAAAGATAATTTGAATAAATTGCTTGGAGCTAATGTGAATTTTTAAAAAGAGGGACTGGGTTACAGTCCAGTAATGAATAAGGTTGATGGAAATAAATTGAAAACTATTTTTGTTAAAAGTTTAGAACAAGAAAAACCTTCCACTTCATCTGTATTTCAGTTCACGGCGAAGAGAAGTGAGGAACAAAGTAAAAATTTAAAAAATGGAAGAAAACAGAAAAAGAGTGAAAACAAACATAAAAGTAAACTTTCATCTGATGCTGTTAAAGTTTCTTTTGTCTCTAAAAATTATCTAGAAAAAGTGCGTGTTATAAAAAGCTTCCCCATTCAGTCACATGCAAACATAAAAACCTTTTCATGTCATTACTGTGGAAAAACTGGTCATAAAATGCATGAGTGTAGGACAATGGAGTTAGATGAGCGGGCCTCTAAGAAATTTCACGATGGGAAAACTCAAGACACTCACCATGCAGTTCAGAAGAAGAAAATTTACTGTTACCACTCTGGGAAGTCGGGCCATATTGGAGTCCATTGCAGGCATGCTCAAAGAAAGAGAGTCAATTCAAAATTAGGAAACCTCCCTGTAAATAAAAATGTTTTTGGTAGTAAAAATTTTGAATATGGAAGAATTGGCCACCATGAATCTGAATGTTGGTATGTGAAAAGAAATAATGATCGTTATGGCAGAAATTACTTAACTCATGTCCATCCACAAAAATTCCATGATGATCATGTCAAGAAAAATCTGAGATCTCTCATACATTGTTATTATTGTGAGAGAATGGGACATATCATGAATGACTGCCATTCTATGAAATATGACAATAGGAAAGTTTGGAATTCTCGGAGTACACCTGCTAAAGGTGTTACATACTTAGCTGAACCCAAAAGTTTTTGGGTTTCATATTCTGCAAACTAACTTGATCTTGCAGGTATGCCTCGGAGGAAATAAAAGGGGGTAAATAAGCCGAGGCACCAGAACATGAAAAACCCCATTTTTGCATCTTTCAGGTTAGTTGTCTAATTGTCTTAAACTCTGGCCTTATAGTAGTATCTTCTTGAGTTATCATGATACATGTTTGCATTCTATGTGATATTCCACAGTGTCATAGTTGATATCATTATATTATCTGTGCATCTCTTCACTGAAATTGTATGACCAAATTATCCATGTGGAATGTTACATGAATAATTGAAATAAATCAATGATGGATGATATCATGTTCATGATTAGATAAGTAGGCTTGCACGACCCTATGGTATATAAAATAGTATGTTGGGAGAAGGGCAGTTATTTTTTATATGGAAACCCACACTATGCATAAAGGCTTGTCTTTGCCAAGTACCAGGGGTCAAGTTGCATGTAGAATTTTCTATGCATACAGTCATGTTAAATGTGTGCACTCTAAGAAAAATAAATATTGGTTGGGTGGAATTCTAGCAATTCTTGAGGGGAAGTCAATGTGTTTGAGAGCCTAGCTGCTTGAATGATGGGTTGTCTGTTTGTGAAAAGCTCATCAGATTTTAAGTGCTGCAATTGTTTGGAGGTTTTAGATGTATGACTGCTTAGATAGTGACCTGAAGTGGTGATATGAGTTATTATGTGATGTTGCTGAGACAGTCTATGCTCATTGGAAAGCTCTTGACAAGTGTCCTTTTTGAATGTACTGATTCCTATTCAAGTTGAGAAATTAGAAGTTGACTGTGTACATAAGAGGGTGGTAGCTGTGGAACAAATCTCTTAGGCTGAGTAACTGTTTGGATGTGAACTCTGAACTTCGCTCTTTGGCAAACATCTGTCATATCTTCATGCACATCTTTCCTCTCATCTCCCTTTCGACAAGTCCATAGAATGTGGTAATAAGGGGGAGTTAAAATCTGATATCTATTACCTTTTCTAATCATCAGCACAAAACTACTAAGAAAACCCCTAACTAAGAATGAAATTGCTGATCTTAACTGGACCATGCTTTTCTACCTATGGATATTATATCCTATCTTAAAGTTTCCACAAGTGTCTCTGAATGTAGACTCAATGGTCATAAAACAATCTGAAATGGAACATCTCAAAAGATTGCTTAAAATTTTAAAAATCATGAGTAGTTGGTCAACCTGACGAAGAATCTTATGTTTATATGGTTCTTAAACTTGTTCTAGGATAATTCTATTGACAGACCAGAGAATAGGCTATCAAAAGAAAATAAGCAAATTTGTTTGTCGAAAGGAGGCAGAGCAATGGCACATTATTTGAGAAACTGTCCATCTGATTCAAAGAAATTCAGAGGTTATGTCATGATGATAAGTGCTATCTCTGTTCAAAAATTTTGAAGCAGTAAGGTAAAACTACACTGAATAACCAGGGATTCCGGTGTCTAATCAACATGCTTCCTTGAGTAAAAAGGTTTAGTATTACCAGAATGCTCAATCTTTTATAATAGTTTAATATTCATATGGTTGACTCTGGTGTGGCTTCAAAAAAAATTATTAAAACTAATTTAAGCTCTATATAAAAAATGGATTTCTCTTCAGGGCTGGCAAATGAAAATGTTTAGTAAGAATTAACGGCATATCTTGTTGAGGGTAATCTTGGATGGAATTATTTTATTCCTATTGATTTCACTTCAAAAGATATTTTGTGAAGACTTCATGTTATTCGATATAGTCCCATACGTTGAAAATCACGAAAAGAGATGAAAGATCTTTTTCCGTAAGGTAAAGGGTGTTTTGGGTATTATATGTTGAGGTTGGTAAAGTAGATAGTATAATAGATAATTCTCTCAAACCCCATTTACCACCACTATCCAACACATCCCTTCTCGCTCGAAACCCTCTCCAGCTCTCGCGATTCTTGTACCTCGCCTCTGTTTAAAACATGACCTTGGCTTCCCAAGTCACTTCTCTCACCATTCTTGCAGCATTCCTCTATCTCTTATCTTCCACTTGTTAATCTTCGACCATGTCCTCTCCGTCCGCCACAAGTAAGGGGAAGATGAAGGTCACGGAAGAGCGGCAACCCTCGTCTCCTCAAGTCCAGGAGACCAATGTGACCATAGCCTATAAGCGATAAACAAAGGATTCACATGCAGTAGGTGTAACATCAGAATCGGTTCAGAAGATGTCGGGCAAGGGGAAGAGAAAGGAAACAGAGGTACAATTGGTAGAAGATCGGGAGTCAGTGAAGGTGGTTGCGGCTTTACCGAAGGTAAAGAAGCTGAAGACAGCGTAGGGTCGAGATAAGAGAAAGGTACTCGAGGAAGAAGATATCACAGCTGAAGCTTCAAGACATGCAGAAATAACATTGGAAGTCGGCAAGATAGTCTTCCCACGGTACGTAGACTTTCATGACCAGAAAATGATTGAGAAATTTCCTGAGTTGATTGAAATTTTTAATGCTCAGAAATGGTTAAAGTTTCTGGGTAAGCATAGGGTATACTATCCTAGACTCGTAGTAGAGTTCTACCAGAACCTGAAGTATGATTTGGATCAGGCAATACTGGTTTCTAAAGTCAAGGGATCTAGGATTGAAGTCTCTAAACATCTCCTACATACTGTATTTAGAATACTAGAAGAAGGAGTAATGAAAGAAAGTTTGCATGTGATCTTCATGAGGTATACTCTGTCATCACAGATGAGCCTAAGAATCCCCAAGACAAAAATCAGTTAAAATTGGGTCAGTTTAATGCAAACAATTTCTCTCCTCCCAAGAGATTGCTGCATCACATTCTCACTACTATGATCACTCCACAAGTTGGAGGGAGAGGAAGACTAACCAACACTCAGAGATTTGTGTTATATTGTCTACTGAAGAGAATCAGAGTTTGTTTGCCTGAAACAATGATTCAGATAATGAGGACTTGCAAAGAGTCTAGAAGATATTTGCCCTATGCAGCACACCTAACTACTATTTTTAAGAAGGAAAACATATCCTTAGAAGATGAGCCTTCGAAAGAAATTCTAAAATTTAATGTGTACAACATGGAGTTCATTGATACTTACATGAGACTGAAAAAGACTAACTCAGATAGTCCTTCTAGAGAATTTCAAAGAAAATAGAAATCAGTAAAGCATGCTCCGTTGAAGAAAAAGAACAAAGTTCAAGTGGAAACAGTGTCAGAACAGCCTCCTCAAGTTCGTCAACAAGAAATTCTTCCTATGATAGCTGAGAAGAACTCAAGGATCTTCAACTAGAACAAGAAATTCATGAATTGGATTTAACTGATGCCCAAATTGTACAACAGCTAGATCAAAATATCAGTGAGCTATTTGATAAGTTTGGAGTACAATCTGAGCAGGAACAACAACTTGTTCAGCAAGAACAAGAGGAAGATCAACCTAGTGAAGGAGAAATACAGAGGCTGATACACAAGGTGTAGAAGAGGAAAGTGAAGAAGAAATTGAAGCAGATGAAGGATTATTGTCTGAAATGGTTACACAGATTTTGACAGAAGAAATTGACAAAATTTATGAAGAAATTGCTGAGTCAGTTATACATGATCAAGAGGGTGAACAACCAAGACAAGCAGAAGCTCCGCAAGAAGCTCCATAAGAAGCTCCAGGGGCAGCTGAAGAAGAATCACAAGAATATGTTATGGGACCTGCCCCTCACCACAGAATGTATCCAAAGATGTCTTTCTCTCAAGCTCCTGAATTTGGTCAACATTTTGGAGAATTGATTAGTCTTGGCATACCACCTCCTCCACCCCCTGAACAACAACATGAGTATTTTACTGAATTTCCAGAGTCAAGTGCATCCACTTCTAGTTCACCTAGACCTAGTGCTGAGCCTAACATTGCACAGATGCTGGCAAATCTGACTGAGATAGTGTTGAATCAGAATGAACTGATGAATAAACAGTTTCTGGTCAACACCTTTCAACTGGACAAAGTAGATTCCCAATTGCAACATTTGGAAAAAGTTGTCAAGAGATAAGGGATAGAGTTTTTAACTGCTAAACGAAAAATTGATGAAGCAGTACGAGAGATTTTAGAATATCTTATGGGTATCAGCACTCGAGTGGGTGACATGGTTAGCAAAATTCAAGATACCCAAATCTCCATCTTCAGCAATATGGCTAAAATCCTTAGCCATACTTTTGATCTGAAATTTGAGCTTGAACAGATAAAGGGCTCATTAAACAAGATAGCGGCCAGTCAGCCAGAAATCATCAAAAAGTTTCAAGTTGTCCAGTCTAGCTTGCAGACACTCTCAGAGACCGTTCAATAACCTATCACTCAACAAGAGTCAACCACCTCCCTAGTGGAAAGACTGGGGAATACTGTGCATCAAAAACTCGATAAACTGGCAGATTCCATTAGAGATCTTCACACCTCGTTGATGAACATACTTCCCATCTTTGGCTCCAGTTCAGCATATCCTCCAAGAGACAGGGGGAGTTACCGAGGTCACTAATTTCTCCCAATTCCCATTTTTGTTAATGACAAAGGGGGAGAAGAAGACCTCATGTATGCTGCAACAAGAAGACCTCATATATGCTGCTGGGTATGTTTATGCTGAGTAAAATGACAAGGGGGAAAAGATCTGCTGTTTCAAATACTTTTTTTGTTAAAAGAGATGTTCATTCAAACACTAATGTTGCTTTCTTAATACACACAGAAGTATCCTCTTTTTGTTCTTACATGTTACATGTTTGCATTTTGTTCATTCGCACACCTATTGTGATCAATGCATTTTCTATCTTGTCTATGCATTTTCTATCTTGTCTGCGTGTGAATAAGTTTTGAACATGCTCCAACAGACTATAAACACACTGGTTTGAATGCTGAGTATTGAATTTTCTTTAAATGGTTTAATCATATATGACTCATAGTTGTCATAATCAAAAGGGGGAGATTGTTGGAACCCTAGTTTTGATAATGACTTTCTAAGAATCATGTTTAGATTAAGGTGTTTAAATCCTTCAATTCTATATGTTTGTATGGTCCATTTGGTGCATGTTATCTCTTAGAATAAATCATAGTCAGTGCATGTGTTGTATCGCTAAAAATCTAGCTCGGTGCAAGTCTAGCTTTGCTCTGCATTTCACGCATAAGTGATTGCCTCGGTGCAGTTTCTGTTCACGCACACACACTGTCATCCCGTTACTCTCTCGGTGTAATATCTGGGTCGGTGCAATTCTTATCTAGAATGCACTTGTTGAGTCTGCTCATTTCTTATCTCAGTGCAAATCCAACTCGGTGCAAGCTTTGGCTTGCATCTCTCTTTGTTCTGCATCTTTCTCCCTGCCATCTCGGTGCAAGTTCTTACTTGGACGGGATTTCTTGGCTCGGTGCAAGTTCTGTCTTGCATCTTCCTTGTCCGTGCATCTCTCATTTTTACTCACTCCAACTTGGTGCAACCTCTTGCTCACCTAGTAGTAAGTCAGTGTAATGGCTGACTTGGTAACTCCTACTCAATACAGTTTATGCTTACTTTCTCACTACGTCGGAAAGACTTGTGCTAAGTAAGTGATAAAATGTTTATTCCTTTTTCTGATAGTTTGTCTGTGCATTCACCAGGTAAATGGCACGTGATCCGAAGAATATAGAGGCCCAGAATATTCCTACATGTGCCCTAACTTTTTAGGCGGGAAACGGGGTATCCACACGCCTAGGGCTCTAGAGCAGACACATATATATATACTACAGAAAAGGGTTCGATATAGAGGATGGAATAGTGAAAAGGAAGTGAAGTGAGAGCAGTGTGTGGATCAAGAGAGAAAACCAGAGACAAACGACTCCATCAATGAGCAGATAGAAAGCTGAAGTAGAGAGAGATAGTGTCCCCACGATCCAGAAAAAAGAAGTTTGAGAGAAGAAAAAGAGAGGTTCTGAGAGCAGAAGGTAGAAAGAGTGTGAAGTGAAGCAGCGTCCGTATTTTCTGCAGATCTGTTGTTTTTAAGTGTCTTCTGGATCAGATCCAAGACACTGCGCTCCTGTGTGAGCAATTCTATTTGATCTTATTGTCGGCTTTTCGTTGCTGATTTTTGTTTTTGCTTTCATCATACATTTCCTTTCAAGTTGTGTGTCAGCGACTGTAGAGATGGATTCCTCTGGATGGCCAAGCTGTATTGCCCAACAGACGGCGAAGCTGTAAGGCCCAACTGTTGAAGCTATGAATCAGCGGTTTGTAGGCAAGCTGTGAGGCCCAGCGATTTCAAGCTGTTTGGTAGCAGTAAGCCACACTCTGGTTTGAGTGTGGGGTGGACCTAGGTCGAAGGACCGAACCACCTAAAAGTTTCCTTGTCTACTATGGTTTGGTTGTCCTGCTCCGTTAGATGAATGTATAGGCCGATCTATCTCTCCATGTCCTGTGAGCATGTTAGCTGCATGCTTTCTGCTTGATTAAGCTCCTCGCTGCCCTTCAGAATTGATAGAATCTAGTTAGTTTCTGTTCAGCATCTCTAATTGACTCAATTAATTTTTAATTGATCAATATTTCCAAAGGATTCATTCAACCCCCCTTCTGAATCTGAGTCTAGCACTTCAACAACACTCACATCAACCTAAATACAATAACATGAACCTGATCTGACTCAAACTTTGAACAATCTATCATGAACTCCCCCTATTAATATGCAAGACAATGAGATGGACACAAAGTATTTTTGACATTAACTCCCCCTATCCAAGTGCACTTATGCTTGACACAATATTCAAAGCATATGAAAGATTTGGCTAACATGAGTACAGATAATGGGATGCAAGACAAGACACACTCTTGTCCCAAGGTACCTGGCGGAGGTCTAGCATCTACACATAGCGTGGGTTTCTAGATCGAAAGAGATCTGCCGTTCTCCCAACATACCATTTGATATATCTTTGGGATAAAAATGGGCTTTATGCAATGTAATGTATGCAATCATCATCCTTATTTTATTTCTTTTCGCAATTTGAATCATGTGCATATCAACAATCATGAAGAAGGCATTTATTCTAAGCAAAAAGGAACTCAAGTAATTAGTTATCATGCTGATATTTACATAAAGCAAGCTCTCTTCTCAAGAATTCAAATCTTTCATTTCCAAGAGATTTAGTAAATATGTCAGCAATCTATTTTTCTGATTCTACAAAATTCAGTTCTATTTCATTCTTACTTACTTCATCTTTCAAAAAGGTGTGTTTGATCTCAATATGCGTAGTACTAGAATGATGAACATGATTTTTGGTCAATGAAATAGCACTGGTATTATCACAGAGAATAGGAATGCATCCAAGTTTTATGTGATAGTCAATAAGCTGGTGTTTAATCCAGAGAACCTGGGCTGTACAATTTTCTGCTGCTACATACTCAGCTTCAGCAGTAGAAAGAGCAACAGTATGTTGCTTCTTAGATGCCCAAGACACTAGACAACCACCTAGGTATTGATAGTACCCACTCGTACTTTTTCTATCTATTCTACACCCTACATAGTCCACATCAGTGTAATCTCGCAGTTCAATCTCACACCTGGCAAGATACCATAGACCTAAGTCAAGGGTGCTAGATAGATATCTAAAAATCTTTTTCACTGCACTCATGTGAGACTCCTTAGGAGTAGCCTGAAATCTAGCACATAAACATACAGAGAATTGAATATCTGGACGAGATGCAGTGAGGTAGAGTAAGGATCCGATCATACCTCTGTATAGTTTGGTATCAACCAATTTACCTTCAGGGTCAGCATTAAAACTAGTTGATGTACCCATTGGTGCAGTAATGGCCTTGAGATTTTCCAGCATGTACTTCTTCAGCAGATCCTTGATGTATTTAGCTCGAGTAATGAAGGTTCCCTCTGAAGTTTGATAGATCTGCAATCCAAGGAAAAACTTTAGTTCTCCCATCAAGCTCATTTCAAATTCATCAGTCATTAAGGTTGAAAATTCCTCACACATGTACGGTTTAGTTGACCCAAACACTATGTCATCTACATAAATTTGAACAACAAGAATATCTTTATTATCTACCTTGGTGAATAGGGTCTGGTCAACCTCACCTCTTGAATAGCCTTTACATGTGAGGAAAGAGGTAATCTGTCGTACCAAGCTCTGGGAGCTTGCTTTAGTCCATACAGTGCCTTATCAAGTTTATACACATGATCAGAAAAGTCTAAACACTCAAAACCAAGAGGTTATTTGACAAAAACATCCTCTTTTATTAAGCCATTCAAAAATACATATTTGACATCCATTTGCTGAAGTCTTATTCCTTGGCTACATGAAAATGCAAGGAGAATCCCAATAGCTTCTAGCCTGGCTACAAGAGCAAATAACTCTTCAAAGTCTACCCCAAATTCCTGATTGTACCCATGTGCCACAAGCCTAGCCTTATTTCTAACAACCTTTCCTTGTTCATCAGTTTTATTTCTGAAAACCCATTTTGTGCCTATAATAGAGCCTTATGTTGGTTTAGGAACTAAGTGCAAGACCTTGTTCCTTTCAAAGTGATTAAGTTCATCATGCATGGCATTTATCCAATGTTCATCTTTTAAGGCATTTTCAATGTTTTTGGGTTCTATTTGTGAGACTAAAGCAAAAGAATTAAGTTCATTTTCAATCCGAAAATGAGACCTAGTCCTAGGGGTTTCCTACAGATTACCAATAATGTTTTCTAATGGGTGATCTCTAAGCACTCTTATATTGGTAAGTTGATTACCTGAATTTGCATTTACCTCCCCCTGAATTCCCGATCCTTCAATCTCACCTTCATCTGCATGTTCTGCATTCTGCTCTTCTTTATTTTCCAGGATTTCTCCATCATCTTTGTCCCTAAAGAAATTAGTATCAGATTTAATAGAGGTTTCATTAAACATAATATGTGGTGATTCTTCAACAGTTTGAGATTTAATATTATAGATCCTATAGGCTCTAGAAGTCTCGAAATACCCTAGAAAAATTCCTGGTTCACTCTTGGCTTCAAATTTATCAAGGTCTCTTTTACAGTTAACATGGATAAAACACTTAGATCCAAAGACCTTGAAATGAGCTAGTGAAGGTTTCTTACCTTTTAATATTTCATAAAGAGTCTTTTGAGTTGAAGCTCTTACCAAGGCTCTATTGATAATGTAACAAGAGGTGTTTACTGCCTCAGCCCAAAACCTTCTAGGCAAGTTGCCTTCAACTAGGATAGTCCGAGCCATCTCCACCAAGGTTCTGTTCCTTCTTTCAACCACTCCATTCTATTCTAGAGTTCTTGGTGAAGAGAATCTATGGTTTATCCCATTGTCCCTGTGAAAATCATCAAACTGTGAGTTCTCAAACTCACCACCATGATCAGACAGAATATTAGATATAGACTGCTCACCATTCTATTTTATTCTGTTGAAGAATACCTGAAATTCTTTAAAGGCATCATTTTTGTAAGTCAAAATAAATACCCAAGTATACCTAGAGAAGTCATCTACTAAAATAAATCCATATTGTCTACTAGATAAACTAGTTGATCTAGTAGGTCCAAACATATTCATATGTATCAGCTCAAAAGGCTTAGAAGACATGTTCTCAGTTCTGGATTTAAATGACTTCCTACTTTGTTTGCATTGGGTACAAGCCTCAAAAATTTTATTGTTCTTTTTACATGATATTTCAGGTAGACCTCTCACCATGCTAAATTTATTCAATTTATGCAACACATTATAACTAGCATAACCTAACCTGTGATGCCAAAGCCAGGCTAAATAATCCTTATTTAAAGTAAAACACAAGTTAATGTGTGCAGCATCATCTAAGTCAACCATATATATGTTATTGACTCTTTTTCCAATGAATTTCACAGTTTCTGAGTTAGGTTCAAAAATCGTGCATGCATGTGAGTCAAAAACTACTTTATGATCCTTATCGCACAGTTGACTGATGCTAAGAAGATTGTAAGCAAGTCCTTCAACAATTAAAACATCTTTAATGCCACATGAAGGACACTTACCAACCTTACCTGACCCTATGATCTTCCCTTTTGTATTGCCACCGAAAGTAACATGACCAGCATCTTTCTCCATCAGCAAGCAGAACTTTCCTTCATCCCCAATCATGTGCCTGGAGCAACCACTATCAAGATACCACCTATTATGGTTGGCTACCAGGCATACCTGTACATATAATCAAGCAGAGAATTTTGGGCCCCATTTCAACAGTTAAATCATGCAAACAAGACAACAATTATTTTGGTATCCACATTTATTTTTGTGATTTTGCTTGGATTGTGGATTTCTTACCTTTTTATTATTCTGTTTGTTGTGCACATTCTTAGTTATTGTTGGCTTTTGCTTTTTTACATTTTGGCCATTTTTAAAGACATGAATTTCTGTGCCAGTACTTGGTCCAATAAGCATTGGAATGAGTGTTAGCACTGGAGACCCTAGGTTGAACAACCTTAGGATGGACAAAGCCATAGGAATCCTGGTTCTTAAATGTTCTGAACCTAGGGTGCACAGGGGCACTCCATGGGTAGCGTCGATGCACCTGATAAGGATGGGATTTCTGAATGCCCTGTTGCATCGACCTTATATAGTGGCTACCTCGACCTGTCCTATCAGAGTTATGATAAAAAGAGTAGTAGCTCTGACCTGAAGTCTTCTTGCTCAGACCCTAGCTTCTAAAGGACTGGAACCCAGATGAGATATGCGTCAGTGCAGGTTGGTTGTTGCATCGACCTTTCTGTTGTGACTGGGTTACTTTGATTTTGGGGTTTCCTTGGACTTGGGTTCTAAATGGTTGACCCCTAACCTTACCTTTAGGCTTAGGTACAGTGGTGTGTGTACTAGGTTCTCTATGCATGTCCACTTTCCCTTTGCCCTTGTCCTTGGCACTCACATTGTTCGGTTTATTATTTTTCATAAAAATTTTGTTGCTAGTTTCTTCACAATTCATTCTTATCAAAGGATTGAATTTTTATTTTTATTTCTCAGCAACGAATGAAATGGTTTTGACATCAAACCGTTTCTTATTAGTTGGATCAAAACCCAATCCTTCCCTTCTAAAATTAACTTTAGTTCCCAAGATTTCATTCAGATTTTCTGTTCCTTGAGTCATGCCCTCAAGGGAGGTCTGTTTATCAATGTTTTCTTTTTTCAAGTTTTCAATTGTTTTCTTCAATTCCACATTGACCCGTTTTACAGCTTCATATTTTTCTCTTGCAGTTTTTGTTTCTTCTTCAAATTTCTGCATTCTGATTTTAAGTTCATCAATCACATTTTTTAGATTATCATTTTCACATCTCAAGCCAATCATGACAATTTTAAATTCTTCTATTTTAGCAAGAGAATTATTTAAATTAGTGTTTTCTATCTCTAAGCATGCAATCCTATCATTCAGAGAAGTATAATTGATTAGAGAATTTATCTTCTTTTTCATATGCTTATTTTCCCTATGGACATCATCATATTTATCTAGAATCTCATGCATATGCTTCTTCCCAATCATTATGAGTAAAGTTTTCGAACGGGGAAGTTACCTTATCAACTTCCTTCTCTTCTGACCATCAGGCACAGTCTATCTTCACCTTCACTGTCAGATGAGCTGCTTTGACTTTCTTCCTCTTCATCGCTCCAGGTGCTCACCACGGCCTTGCCTTTCTTGTTCTTCCACCTCTGCTGTTTCTCCTTCGGTAGCTCAGGACAGTCTGCCTTCAGGTGCCCTGACTTCTTGAAATTATAACAAACAATTCCATCAGTCTTTTTGGCAGTGTCAAATTTATATTTTGACTGCCTCTTCCCTGAGTAATATTTTATTATGAAACCTGTAACACCCGAGAATTTTAAAATAGAAATATATAAAAAAAATTATATATATATATATATAATTATTGAACTCATATTCTAATTCTATTGAATTAACCATTTAAAACATTTAATTACTAATAGATGCTTTAGAAGATGCCAAATTATATTTTAAGAAATACGAATTTATATTTTCAATCACTTAGGAAATTAATATTACACTATTCCAAAGAAATAGGAAATATGTTATATAGATAGTGTTTTAAAGGATAAACATCACTTTTACAAGATGCCAATTCATATTTTCATAATTTAGATAATTTCATATTTCAACTTTTACATTATATCATTATTTTGAAGAAATAAGGGTATATAGATGAAGTGTTAAAGGATAAACATAATTTAAAAAGTGAGAAATGGTATATAGATAATTTTGGTTAGTGTAGAGTGAATACAAAAATCTCCGTTCAAAATAACGACATATGATAAGTCGTTATTTTCTAAACGTGAATAGTGATGTAAATAGTGCCACTTTTTATTTAAAAAGAATTTTTCAAAAACATTTATATGTAAAAATAGAGAAAAATGTTAGGGTTTCACCCCTAAAATTTCACAAACAAATTCTATCAATTTTGAAAGATAAAAATCTTTGAAGTTTAACATGGAAATCTTAACTTATGAAATACACGACCCTCTCTTGGGCGTCATTTCTTTTCCGACAACTATCACGATCATTCTATCCCTCCAGCCTGTGTAGGCTGTAAACCCACTAAATACCCTATAATTCTGGATCCTGTCCCCTATCCTGTCGACCCTAAGGTTATAAAATACACTCTATTTTCCCCCCTATTTGGTTAGTTCGAAGGCTAGATACGGGAACAAGCTCTGAAGAGTTGCAGAGGAAGGGAAGGGTTGCTTCTTCCTCTCCTGTCAACTCTTGTCACTTCACAGAGGTAGGTGTTCTCAAATCCTTACCCAACTAGTAGCTAAATAGGTTAACTGATGCATGTTAGAGTTCGATTAACTAGTCAGCCATGCTATATATATCATCTGGCTTTACCGTAATCAAGCAATAATCATGTATATATCATGTTATTTTGATAACCTGTTACATATCACCATGATGTTTAAGAGTTTAAACTTAGTTTGTTAGCATGATGTTTATGAGTTTTTGACCATATTTTATCACACTAGTTTTACAGTATTAATAACCATGTTTTAAATCTTAATATATAGTCTCTGTTAACATAATATGTTCATAGTTTAAAGACACGGAGGCTCCCAGCCCTCTGGTAAATGGCACCCCTGACCAGGGCGCCATTTTTAAAATTGAAGACTGTTCACACAGTCGTCATTTAAATGAAGACACCCCCAATGTCGTCAATTCAATTTCTGAAATTTTCAGTAATTAATAATTCAACACATTCACAAATCCATAACTATCGAACTAAAGCACGAAATTTTTGCATGAACATATTTCTGGAATCCTGACATTTTTTTCAACATATTCGTGCCATTACTTTCTGATTCGGAGCTTTTTTTCACACTGATGAATAGTGGACACCTCACTGTACAATTTTAGAATTGAAGACTGCCCGCGAGGGCGTCAATTAATTGGAGACATGCAACATGTCGTCAATTCTGTTTTCTGAAATTTTCAAAAATCAATAAATCAACGCATTCAAAAATCTATAACTAATAAACTGGACCTTGAAATTTTTGACAGAATATACTTCTGTGACCCCGAGATTTTTCTCCATCTGACCATGTCTTCGGATTCTGATTCGGAGAAATTTTGGAGAAATGAACAGTAACTTGTGTCACAGAACTTACAGTTCTGATGCGAAGCACAACTCACTTGGAAAACAACTCAATTGGTGTGTCGTCAATTTGAGTTGAACTTGTACTCAAATTGAAGACATCCTGCAAGTCTTCAATTAAATGAAGACTACCCACAGAGTCTTCAATTTGTTAAATGAAGATTGCCCACAAAGTCTTCAATTTGTTAAATGAAGACTGCCCAAAGAGTCTTCAATTTATTAATTGAAGACGGCCCTCAAGTCTTCAATTACTGAATTAAAGACGGCCCTCAAGTCTTCAATTAATTGAAGACTGCTCACATGGGCGTCAATTCCGTTTCTTGAGGAATTAAAGTTATAACATTAGAAAATTCACATCTGTGAAACCAAAACTCAGTAATTATATCTGAACATATTTCTGGACTCTCGAGTAATTATACTAAGTATTCATATCCTTACTTTTAAATTTTGAGAAACTTTTTCAAAATGAACAGTGCTTTGAGTCACAAAACGTATCTGCCAGGTGAAAATCACTGAATTGAAGATGGCCCTTAAGTCTTCAATTTCAGAATTGAAGACGGCCCTCAAGTCTTCAATTACTGAATTGAAGACGGCCCTCAAGTCATCAATTTCAGAATTGAAGACGGCCCTCAAGTCTTCAATTAATTGAAGACTGGGTAAAGGGGTGCCAATTTCATATATATATATATATTTTGAAAAATCAAAATTTTGAAAGGTTGGGTAAGCCCCAAGCGTCAATTCTTTAAATGACGGCAGCTAGCAAGTCTTCAATTAATTGAAGACTTCATACAGGGGCGCCAATTCTTTATATACTTATATATATTCAAATAAATAGCCCCTGTAATTGGCGCCCCAAGCCAGGGCGCCAATTACTGAAATGACGACTTCCAGGACGTCTTCAATTAAATGAAGACATCCTGGGGGGCGCCAATTTGATATATATATATATAAATTTCTAAAAATTAAAAATTTGAAAGATTAGCAAACCCTCAGATGCCAACTCAGTAATTACAACTTCTGATCTTGATCTGTCTCGAGAATTGTGCAAACACAACCCTAATCCATACCCCTGCGTGTGATGAGTTCTTGAAATTCCGTTCCATGAAAAATCTACTCGTGTATACCCTACATGGTCAAACCTTGAACCTCTTAAACTATCATTTGGGAGTGTAGGAGCTAAATGCCATGCATGGCAAAGTGCTACGTTGTGGAGCCACCTCTTGAGGCCGTACGTCGCAAAGTGCTACACGACGGGAGCCACCTCTTGAGCCTGTAGGGGCCACCTCTAGAGTCCTCCATAACTAAATGACTAGTTAATCTCATCTGTAATACTACATTTCTAAATTCTTGAAATTTCATATTGGCTATAAATGAGAGTGGATGTCAAAGGTAATACATGAAATGTTGTGCATATAGGGCCCGATCTGGTCCTGGGAGGAGCACCCGAAGGTACTTGTGCCCATGGGAGTTTATTGACCACGGTGTTTAGCATTGCACCGGAGTACTTGCTTGACTTAAGACACTCCACCCCTACTCTCTCTCCTTACTTACTTGACTTGCGTGGTCTGGAACGGGCAATACTAAATACTTACTTGATAATAGCCAATTCTACTGATACGTACTTGACAATACTTGCTTGAATTGAATTTTGACTTGATATACTTGTACATGAGTTCATTCTCATACTTGTGTTCATACTTGTACACGAATCCCTGCTTGCCAAAGTGGCATTTACATCTGTAAATTCTTAAAATACTACTTGTCAACTACTTGAAATATTGATATACTATCTTTATACAGTTCTTGATCTCTTATTATTCATAATGTCTAGATTTACCTATATACCCGATTCTTTTGTACCTACGCCATGCATAGCCATACTGATAATACATGCAAATTGTAATCCACGTAAAGATTGCTCGAATTTGAGATGTAATTCCTACTGAGCGATTCGCTCATCCAGTTGCTTCCTAACATTTTCAGGTGAATCAGATAGCGACAAAAATGGGATTGAGGCCGAGTGAAGAGTGCTAGAACGCCAACCATCTATCATTAGCTAGTCGTGTCTTTGAATTTATTTGAGTCTACCTTGTATTCCCAGTTATGTCAGTTAGTGGTATAAACTTTGTGTTAAGTCGTGTAGCCTAATATTTGGCTTTCTAAATCTGGAAATTTTCCTGGACTATCTTTAATTCCTTTGAGTAATCAAATAATCATCACTTAGACTATTGGAATTTATTAGATTTATTAGTCATTTGCGCACTCCGTAATTATGTATGTTAAAATTCTTATCGCTCTAATGATACGATCTATATAGTGGCGTCACGCATCCAAGTATCTTCCACGCTCGGGACGTGACAGTCTTTGTGGTATCAGAGCCTAGGTTTTTAAACCTAGGGAACTAGAAGAAATAAAAGGTTAGAAATTGAAATCTAAGTAAAAACTTGAGTCCAATGATAGTTAAAACCCGAGTCCAAGGATAGAGATACGTTACCCAGTGAGATGGATAGAGCCATGGGTTAAGTTTTATAATGACTTTTGACCTTACAAGTAAACTCGATCTTTATCATATCTAACTCTTTGTAGGATCATGGCTGCGGAAAGAGCACAATGGCGCGAGATGTAGCACACCATGCAAGGCCTCACATAGGCACTACAGCAAGTGGCCCAAGCCGGAGCAAACCGTGGAGCGGGATATCTCCCCCGAAGTTTCCGTAACATGAACCCACCGAGGTTCACAGGTTTGTCCGACCCTGAGGATGCCGAGAATTGGCTGAAGGAGATGGAATGAATCTTCCGCGTGATGCAATGCGCGGACGAAGAGAAGGTTTTACTAGCCGTATTCCAACTAGAGTGGGACACTCGATGCTGGTGGGAATCCATAGAAGCAACACTACCAGAATACCATGTCACATGGGATGAATTCACGGAGCATTTCAACAACAAGTACTTCTCCGACCATATCCAGAAGAAGAAGGCCGCAGAATTCACCGTCCTAAAACAACGGGGCTTGAAAGTGGCCGAGTATGAGGCCCAATTTTCAAGATTATCTAGGTATGCACCCCACTTGGTGTGTACAGAAAAGATGAAGGCGAGAAGCTTCCTCAACGGGCTTCGGCCCCATTATATCACACAACTTGCCCCGATGGACATCCAAGTCTATTCGGAGATAGTTTGGCGTGCCCAATTGTTGGAAGACGCCACCGAATTATTCGAGAGAATCCGAGGAAGAGACAAGAAGGAACCCGTCACAAGCCCGGGAAAATTCAAACAATCTTTCAACAAGAAGCGGTTCTTCATGGGAGGGGAGCCCTCCAAGGCAAAGAAATTCCAGAAGAATGACAGGCCATTCTCCACCACCACACCATCAAAGAAAATTTGCAAGTATTGTGATAAAGTTGGTCATAAGATCAAGGAATGTTGGAGGAAGTTAGGAGCTTGTCTTCGATGCGAGAGTCGAGAGCATCGGATCCCAGACTGCCCACTGATGAAGGAGCAGGACATCAAAGACGAGAAGCGTTCGGTAAAGAAATAAGGCCGTCTGCAAGCTCTCCGAGAGACGGAACCCACTGAAGGCAGAATTGTGGAAGGTACTCTCACTATGTGTTCAAAAATTGCTCAAGTTTTATTTGATACCGGAGCAACTCATTCATTCGTTTCCAAGAACTTTGCTACTTCATTTTCTAAGAAACATGAACTGTTAGATTTGTTCATATCTACACCTCTTGGGAATGAGTCTGATATCACTTATCACTATCCAAACTGTGAAGTGATGATTAAGGGAAGCAATTTACCTGCTGACCTAATATGCCTAGATATGAAGGGTTATGATGTCATACTAGGTGCCGACTGGCTATCCACATACCAAACAATTGTAGATTGTCGTCATGGCAAGGTAACTTTCGTGGATTTCCCAGAGCTAGTTTACAATAGCCCTCGGAGTAAATCACTTCTTATATCAGCACTCCGAGCTAGTAAACTTATGAATAAGGGATGCATAAATTTCATAGCATTCGTGACTACCACGGAAGTCGAGAAGGTTAAACTTGAAGACATCCGTGTAATTCAGGATTTTCCTAATGTTTTTTCAGAAGATTTAACCAGCTTACCCCCAGAAAGGGAAGTGTCATTCACAATCGACCTTGTCCCTGGTGCTGGTCCTATCTCTAGGGCACCATACAGAATGTCCCCTGCTAAGATGAAGGAACTAAAGGAACAACTAATGGAGTTATTGAAAAAGGGTTTCATCAGGCCGAGTACTTCCCCTTGGCGAGCACCCGTGCTGTTCGTCAAAAAGAAGGATGGATCTATGAGACTATGCATCGATTATCAGAAGCTAAATAACCTTACAATAAAGAACAAATACCCACTACCGAGGATTGACGAGCTGTTCGATCAGTTATCAGGAGCTTCATATTTCTCTAAGATTGATCTTCGTTCTGGTTACCACCAATGGAAGATCATAGAAGATGACATTTATAAAACTGCATTCCGAAGTAGGTATGGGCATTACGAATGTACTGTTATGCCTTTTGGTCTAACAAATGCTCCCGTAGCTTTTATGCAGTTAATGAACAACATATTCAGGCCCTATTTAGACCAATTCATTGTGGTCTTTATTGATGATATTCTGATCTATTCCAAGACCGAAGATGATCATGAAGAACATCTCAAGAAGGCACTGCAGATATTAAGGGAAAACAAGCTATATGCCAAATTCAGCAAATGCGAGTTCTGGCTCGAGGAAGTATCCTTCTTAGGCCATATTATTTTAAAGAATGGAATTGTTGTTGACCCGTCCAAGGTCGAAGCCGTGAAGAACTGGGAACGACCCACAAATGCAACAGAAATTTGAAGCTTCTTGGGTCTAGCTGGTTACTATCGGTGTTTTATCAATGACTTCTCCAAGATTGTCGTTCCTTTGACTAGGTTAACCCGCAAGGAAGTGCCTCATGAGTGGAATGAAGACTGTGAAAAGAGTTTCCAAGCTTTGAAGGATCTCTTGACCACTGCTCCAGTCTAATCATTACCAATTGAAGGAGAAAAATACGAGGTATATACCGATGCTTCGGGTATTGGCCTCGGATGTGTATTGATGCAGAATGGAAGAGTCATTGCATATTCTTCCTGACAATTGAAGAAACATGAAGAGAACTACCTGATTCATGACTTAGAACTGGCTACGGTAGTATTGGGTTTGAAGATCTGGAGGCACTATCTCTACGGAGAATAATTCACTGTGTACTCCGATCATAAAAGCCTCAAGTACTTATTCTCCCAAAAGGAGCTGAACATGCGGCAAAGGCGTTGGCTCGAGTATCTCAAGGATTTCGACTTCACTATATAGTACCATCCTGGTAAGGGTAATTCCGTAGCTGATGCCCTTAGTCAAAAGACGAGAATAATATTGGCCAACTGCATGATACAAGAATGGAAGCTGCTGGAGAAATTCTCTGAGCTTGATATCAGCACAGATGAGAAGAACATGTGTATTATTCTATCTCATATGAGCCTACATCTAGATTTGCTACTTGAAATCAAGAAGCTACAAGAAGAAGATCCCTCACTAGTGGAGATAAAGAGCAAGCAGGACGAGAGACTGGATTTCAAGCTGGCACCTGATGGCAGATTGCTATTTCATGAACGGACATGTGTGCCCGACAGTCCCGAATTGAAGAAGAAGATTCTTGAAGAAGCTCATAGATTGAGGTACACAATCCACCCAAGGGCCACTAAGATGTACCAAGACTTGAAAAGAACTTTATGGTGGATTGACATGAAAAGGGAGGTAGCATACTTTGTGTCTCGTTGCCTCACATGCCCACAAGTGAAGGCGGAACATCAAAAATCCGTCGAAAAGCTACATCCGCTAGATATTCCCAAGTGGAAGTGGGAAGACATTGGCATGGAATTTATCATGGGTTTGCCCAAGTCAAGGGGCGGATATGATGAAATTTGGGTAATTATTGACCGGCTTACTAAATCGGCCCATTTCTTACCCATAAAAAGCCGATGGTCAGTCGACGTACTTGTTGCCCTATATATCAAGGAGATGGTTAGATTGCATGGAGTTCCCGTCTCGATCGTATCTGACCGAGACCCGCGCTTCACCTCTCATTTCTGGAAGAGTCTACAGCACTCTCTGGGTACGAAACTCAACTACAACATTGCTTTCCATCCCCAGATAGATGGACAGACTGAGAGGACTAATCAAGTTGTGGAAGATATGTTAAGAGCATGTATTATTGATTTCGGCGGAAGCTGGCACGACCACTTATCCCTTGCCGAATTTGCATATAACAATAGCTATCAAGCTAGTATACAAATGGCACCTTTTGAGGCATTATATGGCAGGAGTTACCGATCTCCTATATGCTGGGATGAAGTTGGTGAAAAACAAATTCTAGGCCCAGACATGGTACGATATTCTACCGAGAAGATACACCTCATTAGAGAAAGGTTAATGATAGCACAGTCTAGGCAGAAATCTTATGCTGATAACAAAAGACGAGACCTGGAATTTTAAGTCGGAGATCATGTTTTCCTCAAGGTATCTCCTGGCCGAGGTATTAGAAGATTCGGTGTTAAGGGTAATCTTACACCGAGGTTTATCAGTCCATTCGAAGTATTGGAAAGAGTGGGCGAGGTGGCCTACCATATTGATTTACCTCCTCAACTCTCGGAAGTGCACAATGTATTTCATATATCTATGCTGAAGAAATATGTGCACGACCCTTCTCACGTCATCGACCATGCTGATTTGGTGATTCAAAGAGATCTTACTTATGAGCAAAGGCCGATACGGATCCTCGACCGCGAAATCCGAGTTCTAAGGAGCAAGATGATCCCTATGGTGAAAATCTAATGGAATCGATGCGCGGAGCAAGAAGCAACTTGGGAGACCGAAGAAGCTATGAAAAGAAGATACCCATAATTATTCTAAACTGTAAGTATTTTATACTTTCCATAATATCCTTATATAGTTGAATTTGGTGACCAAATTCTTTTAAGTAGGGGAGGGTGTAACACCCAAGAATTTTAAAATATAAATATATATAAAAAATTATATATATATATATTTAATTATTGAACTCATATTCTAATTCTATTGGATTAACCATTTAAAACATTTAATTACCAATAGATGCTTTAGAAGATGCCAAATTATATTTTAGAAAATACCTATTTATATTTTCAATCACTTAGGAAATTAATATTACACTATTCCAAAGAAATAGGAAATATGTTATATAGATAGTGTTTTAAAGGATAAACATCACTTTTACAAGATGCCAATTCATATTTTCATAATTTAGACAATTTCATATTTCAACTTTTACATTATATCATTATTTTGAAGAAATAAGGATATTTAGATGAAGTGTTAAAGGATAAACATAATTTAGAAAGTGAGAAATGGTATATAGATAATTTTGATTAGTGTAGAGTGAATACAAAAATCTCCGTTCAAAATAACGACATATGATAAGTCGTTATTTTCTAAACGTGAATAGTGATGTAAATAGTGCCACTTTTTATTTAAAAAGAATTTTTCAAAAACATTTATATGTAAAAATAGAGAAAAATGTTAGGGATTCACCCCTAAAATTTCACAAACAAATTCTATCAATTTTGAAAGATAGAAATCTTTGAAGTTTAACATGGAAATCTTAACTTATGAAATACACGACCCTCTCTTGGGCGTCATTTCTTTTCCGACAACTATCACGATCATTCTATCCCTCCAGCCTGTGTAGGCTGTAAACCCACTAAATACCCTATAATTCTGGATCTTGTCCCCTATCCTGTCGACCCTAAGGTTATAAAATACACTCTCTTTTCCCCCCTATTTGGTTAGTTCGAAGGCTAGATACGGGAACAAGCTCTGAAGAGTTGCAGAGGAAGGGAAGGGCTGCTTCTTCCTCTCCTGTCAACTCTTGTCACTTCACAGAGGTAGGTGTTCTCAAATCCTTACCCAACTAGTAGCTAAATAGGCTAACTGATGCATGTTAGAGTTCGATTAACTAGTCAGCCATGCTATATATATCTTCTAGCTTTACCGTAATCAAGCAATAATCATGTATATATCATGTTATTTTGATAGACTATTACATATCACCATAATGTTTAAGAGTTTAAACTTTGTTTTTTAGCATGATTTTTATGAGTTTTTGAACATATTTTATCATACTAGTTTTACAGTATTAATAACCATGTTTTAAATCTTAATATATAGTCTATGTTAACATAATACGTTCATGGTTTAAAGACACAGAGGCTCCCTGCCCTCTGGTAAATGGCGCCACTGACCAGGGCGTCATTTTTAAAATTGAAGACTGTTCACACAGTCGTCATTTAAATGAAGACACCCCCAATGTCATCAATTCGATTTCTGAAATTTTCAGTAATTAATAATTCAACACATTCACAAATCCATAACTATCGAACTAAAGCACGAAATTTTTGCATGAACATATTTCTGGAATCCCGACATTTTTCTCAACATATTCGTGCCATTACTTTCTGATTCAGAGCTTTTTTCACACTGATGAATAGTGGACACCTCACTGTAATTGGCGCCCCTAACCAGGGCGCCAATTTCAAAGTTGAAGACTGCACGCGAAGGCGTCAATTAATTGAAGACATGCACCATGTTGTCAATTCCGTTTTCTGGAATTTTTAGAAATCAGTAAATCAACGCATTCAAAAATCTATAACTAATAAACTGGACCTTGAAAATTTTGACAGAATATACTTCTGTGATCCTGAGATTTTTCTCCATCTGACTATGTCTTCGGATTCTGATTCGGAGAAAATTTGGAGAAATGAACAGTAACTTGTGTCACAGAACTTACAATTCTGATGCGAAGCACAACTCACTTGGAAAACAACTCAATTGGTGTGTCGTCAATTTGAGTTGAACTTGTACTTAAATTGAAGACACCCTGGAAGTCTTCAATTAAATGAAGACTGCCCACAGAGTCTTCAATTTGTTAAATGAAGACTGCCCAAAGAGTCTTCAATTTATTAATTGAAGACGTCCCTCAAGTCTTCAATTACTGAATTGAAGACGGCCCTCAAGTCTTCAATTAATTGAAGACTGCTCACATGGGCCTCAATTTCATTTCTTGAAGAATTAAAGTTATAACATTAGAAAATTCACATCTGCGAAACCAAAACTTAGTAATTATATCTGAACATGTTTCTGGACTCCCGAGTAATTATACTAAGTATTCATATCCTTACTTTTGAATTTTGAGATTTTTTTTTTCGAAATGAACAGTGCTTTAAGTCACAAAACGTATCTGCTAGGTGAAAATAACTAAATTGAAGATGGCCCTCAAGTCTTCAATTACTGAATTGAAGACGGCCCTTAAGTCTTCAATTAATTGAACACTGGGTAAAGGGGCGCCAATTTCATATATGTATTTTTTTTTGAAAAATCAAAATTTTGAAAGGTTGGGCAACCCCCAAGCGTCAATTCTTTAAATGACGACAGCCAGCAAGTCTTCAATTAATTGAAGACTGCATACAAGGGCGCCAATTTTGTATATACTTATATATATATTCAAATAAATAGCCCCTGTAATTGGCGCCCCAAGCCAGGGCGCCAATTACTGAAATGATGACTTCTAGGACGTCTTCAATTAAATGAGACATCCTGGGGGGCGCCAATTTGATATATATATATACAAATTTCTAAAAATTTGAAGGATTAGCAAACCCTCGGATGACAACTCAATAATTACAACTTCTGATCTTGATCTGTCTCGAGAATTGTGTAAACACAACCCTAATCCATACCCCTGCATGTGATGAGTTCTTAAAATTCCGTTCCATGAAAAATCTACTCGTGTATACCCTACATGGTAAAACTTTGAACCTCTTAAACTATCATTTGGGAGTGTAGGATCTAAGTGCCATGCAGGGTAAAGTGCTACGTTGTGGGAGCCACCTCTTGAGGCCGTACGGCGTAAAGTGCTACATGACGGGAGCCACCTCTTGAGCCTGTAGGGGCCACCTCTAGAGTCCTCCATAACTAAATGACTAGTTAATCTCATCTGTAATACTACGTTTCTAAATTCTTGAAATTCCATATTGGTTATAAATGAGAGTGTATGTCAAAGGTAATACATGAAATGCTGTGCATATAGGGCCCGATCTGCTCTTGGGAGGAGCACCCGGAGGTACTTGTGCCCATGGGAGTTTATTGACCACGGTGTTTAGCATTGCACCGGAGTACTTTCTTGACTTGGGACTGATGGAATCCTCGGTTCAAGATTCAAAATTTAAAAATTTGACGGGGATCGGCAATCAACTTCATCAACACAATCAAATGGCCAATCTATTTGTCTCATGATAAATGGGCCTCTTTATGGGCCTTATGGGTTATGTCCGTAGCAATTATGTAATAGTCCTTTCATATTTTTTGTCTTTAAGTCTTCCAATAGAGTGTCTTTTAGTCTCCCCAAGAGAACTATAATGAGTAGACATTAAGTGTTTAGGATAGTGTCTTTTGGTCTCCCCAAGAGAACTATAATGAGTAGACATTAAGTGTTTAGGATAGTGTCTTTTGGTCTCCCCAAGAGAACTATAATAAGTAGACATTAAGTGTTTAGGATAGTGTCTTTTGGTCTTCTTTGAGAGTCTATAAAAGAGTCATGTATCTTTCATTTGAAAACAGTGAATGAAATCTTATTTTTGGAACCCCCATGTGAAGCCCACGTAGGAGGGGCCTTCCCCTCCATTATCTTCTTCCCCCCCCCCTCTTTTAATTCCCATGGCCGTGAGTGCCTGTTCTTCCTTCCCTCTCCACGGGTGAGATGCCCAGTTCTTCCCTCCTTGCCACGGGTGTTGATGCCCTTCATTCCTCCCTTCTCCTCCAGCCACCAGCATCTTCCGCTCACCCTCACAGCTTGGCCGAACTTCCCGTTCCCCAGTTCCTCCTGTCTTCTAACCCAATCTTTCACTGCTGCGGCAGTCTACCTCCCTTGCCTCGCCCTCTAAGCTTCTTCCTCCCGGCCACGCTATTACCTCATACGCCCACGCTACCTCCGTTCCCGTCATACACGCACTGCACCCCTTTCCACAGCCTCAAGACAACCCCCTGCAACCCCAACCACGTCCACCCACTATCCCCATAGCTTACACCCACAAACACCACCACTAAACTTAGCCCCCACTCCACAAGCCCATCCCAAACCCGCAGGCAGCTTCTGGCCCAATTTGCAGAGTAACTTCCAGCTCGTTCCAGGTGGAGTCTGCATCCAAGGTCTTCAGAAAAGTTGATCGTCCACAAGTCCTCTTCGCAAGCGAGTTGGAATCGTGTCGATCCGAGTTCGTGGCCGCCCACAAGGGACTTTCTTCCCCGACTGCGCAGAGAAGGCCTGACAGCGACCTGAAGCGGTTTGGGGCAGCAACCACGACCTCTTCTTGAAGGATTCAGGCTCCAGGATCTTCATCAAAGTTCTCCATCCTCAAGTCAGCTACCGGGATCAGAAGACGGAACCGCAATCAGAGGTCGGTGGCCAGAGTTACAAATTTTATACCCCGACGACCCCATTCTGCCTCCTGTCTGTCTCCTCCGACCAGTCCCCACTCAACGGGACCTGCACGTCCACACCGACATCCGACTGAGGCGAGACCAGTGCCGCTGGAAAGTAGTCGTCCCCACGATTCCAACGCCACCTGCCGCGCACCAAACGGAGTTCGGGGTTGCTCGTGGTGTCCCTGTCAAGCCGCTGTTCAGAAGCTGCCCCTGCACAGAACCAGAACGGGGTCCCCGCTCAGTCGTCCGTGGCGACCAGGTTCGGGCGGAACCAAAATTCAGAAAAATTGTGCTGTATCCCTACCCTGTTACGAAGCCAACGGCACCAACCGCGCCTCCGGCGAAATTCCAGAGTGCGATCCACAGCCACTTCAACAGCTGCTGGTCACAGATTCCAGAACCGGACAGAATCGACTTCGGCATTTGTTTCACATCAAGTGGTATCAGAGCTTAGGGAATCGGGCCGTCCCATCGGACCGAGATCCTGAGCTTTGAGGTTCGAGGTCGAACCTCCTCCAAGCGGAGGAGTATGATGGAATCCTCGGTTCAAGATTCAAAATTTAAAAATTTGACGGGGATCGGCAATCAACTTCATCAACACAATCAAATGGCCAATCTATTTGTCTCATGATAAATGGGCCTCTTTATGGGCCTTATGGGTTATGTCCGTAGCAATTATGTAATAGTCCTTTCATATTTTTGTCTTTAAGTCTTCCAATAGAGTGTCTTTTAGTCTCCCCAAGAGAACTATAATGAGTAGACATTAAGTGTTTAGGATAGTGTCTTTTGGTCTCCCCAAGAGAACTATAATGAGTAGACATTAAGTGTTTAGGATAGTGTCTTTTGGTCTCCCCAAGAGAACTATAATAAGTAGACATTAAGTGTTTAGGATAGTGTCTTTTGGTCTTCTTTGAGAGTCTATAAAAGAGTCATGTATCTTTCATTTGAAAACAGTGAATGAAATCTTATTTTTGGAACCCCCATGTGAAGCCCACGTAGGAGGGGCCTTCCCCTCCATTATCTTCTTCCCCCCCCCTCTTTTAATTCCCATGGCCGTGAGTGCCTGTTCTTCCTTCCCTCTCCACGGGTGAGATGCCCAGTTCTTCCCTCCTTGCCACGGGTGTTGATGCCCTTCATTCCTCCCTTCTCCTCCAGCCACCAGCATCTTCCGCTCACCCTCACAGCTTGGCCGAACTTCCCGTTCCCCAGTTCCTCCTGTCTTCTAACCCAATCTTTCACTGCTGCGGCAGTCTACCTCCCTTGCCTCGCCCTCTAAGCTTCTTCCTCCCGGCCACGCTATTACCTCATACGCCCACGCTACCTCCGTTCCCGTCATACACGCACTGCACCCCTTTCCACAGCCTCAAGACAACCCCCTGCAACCCCAACCACGTCCACCCACTATCCCCATAGCTTACACCCACAAACACCACCACTAAACTTAGCCCCCACTCCACAAGCCCATCCCAAACCCGCAGGCAGCTTCTGGCCCAATTTGCAGAGTAACTTCCAGCTCGTTCCAGGTGGAGTCTGCATCCAAGGTCTTCAGCAAAGTTGATCGTCCACAAGTCCTCTTCGCAAGCGAGTTGGAATCGTGTCGATCCGAGTTCGTGGCCGCCCACAAGGGACTTTCTTCCCCGACTGCGCAGAGAAGGCCTGACAGCGACCTGAAGCGGTTTGGGGCAGCAACCACGACCTCTTCTTGAAGGATTCAGGCTCCAGGATCTTCATCAAAGTTCTCCATCCTCAAGTCAGCTACCGGGATCAGAAGACGGAACCGCAATCAGAGGTCGGTGGCCAGAGTTACAAATTTTATACCCCGACGACCCCATTCTGCCTCCTGTCTGTCTCCTCCGACCAGTCCCCACTCAACGGGACCTGCACGTCCACACCGACATCCGACTGAGGCGAGACCAGTGCCGCTGGAAAGTAGTCGTCCCCACGATTCCAACGCCACCTGCCGCGCACCAAACGGAGTTCGGGGTTGCTCGTGGTGTCCCTGTCAAGCCGCTGTTCAGAAGCTGCCCCTGCACAGAACCAGAACGGGGTCCCCGCTCAGTCGTCCGTGGAGACCAGGTTCGGGTGGAACCAAAATTCAGAAAAATTGTGCTGTATCCCTACCCTGTTACGAAGCCAACGGCACCAACCGCGCCTCCGGCAAAATTCCAGAGTGCGATCCACAGCCACTTCAACAGCTGCTGGTCACAGATTCCAGAACCGGACAGAATCGACTTCGGCATTTGTTTCACATCAGGGACACTCCACCCCTACTCTCTCTCCTTACTTACTTGACTTGCGTGGCCTGGAACGGGCAATACTTGACTTGTGGCCCGAGAAAGGGCAAAATACTTGCTTGATAATAGCCAATTCTACTGATACGTACTTGACAATATTTGCTTGAATTGAATTTTTACTTGATATATTTGTACATGAGTTCATTCTCATACTTGCGTTCATACTTGTACACGAATCCCTGTTTGCCAAAGTGGCATTTACATCTGTAAATTCTTGAAATACTGCTTGTCAACTACTTGAAATCTTGATATACTCTCTTTATACAGTTCTTGATCTCTTATTGTTCATAATGTCTAGATTTACCTGTATACCTGATTCTTTTGTACGTACGCCATGCATAGCCATACTGATAATACATGCAAATTATAATCCACGTAAAGATTGCTCGAATTTGAGATGTAATTCCTACTGAGCGATTCGCGCATCCAGTTGCTTCCTAACATTTTCAGGTGAATCGGATAGCGACAAGAATGGGATTGAGGCCGAGTGAAGAGTGCTAGAACGCAAACCATCTATCATTAGCTAGTCGTGGCTTTGAATTTATTTGAGTCTACCTTGTATTCCCAGTTATGTCAGTTAGTGGTATAAACTTTGTGTTAAGTCGTGTAGCCTAATGTTTGGCTTTCTAAATCTAGAAATTTTCATGGACTATCTTTAATTCCTTTGAGTAATCAAATAATCATCACTTAGACTATTGGAATTTATTAGATTTATTAGTCATGTGTGCACTCCGTAATTATGTATGTTAAAAATTCTTATCACTCTAATGACACGATCTATATAGACGCGTCACGCATCCGAGTATCTTCCGCGCTCGAGACGCGACAAAACCCTTACCTTCTTTCCTAAAATTTTTTTAAACTTTCGGGTTAGCATTGCGAACTCACCTGAGTCTTCTTCAGAACTTGAGGAGCTATGTTCGCTAGAAGACCCTTTGATGCTATAAGTTACCTTAAGCGCCAACGGTTTCTTCTTCTTCTCAGACTCATCGACCCTCTTGAGATTCAGTTCATATGTCATAAGAGAACCGATGATGTTAATCAACTATTGTAGTCACCAAATTCTTGGACTCTTTCATTACAGTTGCCTTCGTATGCCAGATCGGTGTCAGTGACCAAAGGATCTTCCTCACTAGCTCGTACTCACTGTAGACCTTGTCTAAACCTCTCAAACTATTAGTGAGCACCATCAATCTGGCATACATCTCTGAAATAGTTTCATTAGATTTCATTTTAAAAGCTTCATATTCAGATACTAACATATTAACTTTTGTTTCTCGTACCTGAGATGTTCCCTCATATATTACCTTCAACTTGTCCCACAATTCTTTCCCTGTGGAGCAGGAGGATACTATGGAAAACTCAGTGGGATGTAGAGCACACTGCATAGCGTTGACAGCACTCCAGTTTAGAGTTGATCTTCAAATCTGCTCCCGAGTCCAAAAATCATCATCTTCGGGAAGCACAAATGGACCTCGGCTGACCACCTTCCAGATCTCATTGTCTTTAGCTCGTAGGAAGACCTGCTAGTGAGGACACCAGAGCCAGAGTACGGCTCGACTCAGCGAGAAGCCAGTACCAGACACGCAGCATGACTCGGTCGACCCCGACCTCTTTGTGGCTGGGGGACAGTCTGGAGTCTCCACCGGTGATTTGATACTTTAGTATGTATTTATATTTTGTACATATTTGGTTTTATTTGGTCTGTATTTGGCATGTATTTGGGTTATATTTTGATTTGTATTATTTTGGGTTTAATATTGGGTCAATGGGAGAATATTGACCATGTATTTTGTATTTTTGGTTTATTATGGTCCCAGGGGGGATTAATAGGGTCTAAGGGGATTAAAATATCCAAGCCACCTTTTGTTGACTTGGAGAGAGGGGTGCCCCCTCTCTTGTCCTCTTATGGGATTATTTTAATCCCACCTTGTCTCACATTTCCCCATTATACCCTCTTGACCAAGGGCATCTTAGGTCATTTGTCTAGGTCTAGGGTTTAGTATAAGACCTCTCTTGTTGCATTTTTATCTAAATTAATGAAGAATTTTATGTGAAAAGGCCATGGGCGCACCCCCCTCTCTCTCTCTTCTTGCTAGTTCTTCTACTTCCTCCTCCATGCTGCATAAGATGTAGGGCTGAAACCCTAATATTTCTGAGTGATCTTCCTCTCCTTCTCTTCCTCTGTCTACTACAATCGACCACCGCCGCCGTCGCCTCCGTTCGTGGTGCCATCAAGCCACCACAACCCGTCTTCCACCTTACTATCCTGAATTTCGGGATTCTTGGACAAAAGCTCAGTTAAAAGGTTGGTATCGAAGATCCGACCGTCGGATCGTCTTAATCTTTTAGGTGCGTCTTCCCCCTGTTCTCCTTCAATCCCAATTTAAATTTCACGCCGATCAGGTTTGGTTTTCCCATCCTCCCGATCGATTCTTTTCCCCTCTCACAGTCTGCCTGTGTGCAGATCTGTGAGGTAGTCTGTTGGTAGCCGAATTTTCCACCCCCTCAAACGTTGTCAAAAAAATACAAAACAATTATGGCGTGATCACCTCCTTCCCCCCTCTCTCCACAAAAATCCCCAAGCCCTAGATCCTCCATTTGATTTTTGGTAAAACCCCATAAATAGGAAGATCTCGTTCTGCCATGTCTGTTCTGTGTTCCGGAACAGAAACCATAGATAGCTTGCAAAGGTTTTCATTTTTAACCCAACCGCTGGGCGGACTTGAGTTTCCACTATGTGGAAGCCCTTCGAGTTCTCTTTCCAACAGCGCTAATCTTGCCCCGATCCGACATCGGATCTGGTCGTGCCGACCATTCTCGTGGAAGCGCGTCATCCTACTCCAAACCAGGCCAGCGAGGAAGGCGACTGTAAAAATTCATCGAAAAATACATCGGAGAAGATTCAGTGATGGCCAATCCCAGGGGTCGACCAGGGACCCTCTGCCTTGGTCCTGGTGAATCATCGTCGTCAGAAGCTTACCGGAGGTCGTCGTCCCTTTTGAGGCCCTTGTCCGCTGTCCTGTCAGCCAGCAAATTGCAGAATCGGAGCTGCTGCCCGCAATCGCCCGGAACCCACAGCCCTGCTGCCCGCTGTTGACACCCGTTTTTTGTCGATAAGTTGAGTCATTTCTCTTACTCTCATTTATTGACGCCTCGAGTTGTCCATCACTCGCTGGGCTATTTTCTGGCACGTTTTGGGCTTATTTATGGATGACCTCCCTCCCTGGCTAGGTCCGAGTTGATTCAGGGCTTAATGGGCCTTGGTTTTGATTAATCGAGCTTTTCTAAGAATTTCAAGTGCCCATGTACATGTGCGGTCAACCTCCAGCCGTTCAACCATATGTGCGGTTGATACTGGGCCATTCATATATTTATGGGATAATTGGTTGATTTTCTGAATTTCCACCGACAAGCATATATACGGCCTATACATAGCCGCATAAGACATTGTGCGGTACATACTGAGCCGTCTATCTCCCAGAGTCCTAATGTCGCTGGTTTTCAGATAATTATCTAATTATCTAATCTATTTTGATTTATCACAGACGAGGCATGGACGGTTTCCTGCTGGCCGCTCTTGTAGATGAAAGGTCTATGATTAGCCGTTCATCTATGAGAGTCCAACGGCGATAATTTCGATCAGTTCGATGGGTATTCAGATAATATTTTCTATTTATTTATTTGAATTTCCACCGACAGGGTTGGATGGCCTAGGTGATGGCCGCTCATCCCGTTGGGTGGTCCATCGTACGACCGTTCATCTGCTCGATTCCTGAAAGATTAACAGATTTTCTCTCTCTATCCGTGGTTTATCCCTAACTTCTCCCATCATTTTCTCTGCGGATATTGAGCCATTTCGAGTGTCGTTTCTTCTGGATGGGAGATAATTCGATTATCGTCATCTTTCCTTTGATTATCTCGACCTGAAAATGCCTAGAAACCCTAATTTCGGGGCTGGCTCTCTAGGCTCTATAAATAGACCCTAGAGGCTACCTTCGGGAGGGGGGGATATTTTTGGTCGACGGCGAAGCCCTGTCAAATCCTTGAGCGACCTTGTACCAGGGAGGAAGGCCTTCTATGTCCATACAGGCCTCCGGTCCAGGGAGTAATCTTCGTTTTGAGTCTTTATGCATTTTGATAGTACCATCTCCTCTAGTTGCATGCTTGTGTCTTCACACCCATTCTCCACGTTTTCTTCACTTGCACCGTCAGTCACACACCCTCCTATGTTTTTGACGCCCCCAGGGGTTTAAAAATCCCCATGTATCCCCCACTTCATTTAGTTATGTTTATTCCTTTCCGTTCTAGCACTTACTACACTTTGCAGTTCTAATTTGGGTTTCTTTTTGTGTTCTACACTCTGTTTCGTAGGTCAGCAACACACTAACACGAGGCCCATCCTTTCTGGCCGGCCGGAAAGGGTGGAGGTTGGACCTTTGCATCTTAGGGCGTGGTGGCGTTGGGCAGTTCCAGACTATCCGTTCTAAGGGAAGTGCGGCCAATATTACACCATTCATCTCCTTCCCGCGGCTGATCCTCAACCGTTCATCATCCCTCGTTCTTCATCCTGCGTTCCACCCCAGCACTGACGAGCGGTCTGTCGAGCGGCCGCACTAGCCTTAAGGCGGTTCTTCACGGGCCGCTCATCCCCTGCAGTGCTGGTTAAAGGCGAGTACCTACCCTCTTTCCAAGGTACGGCGTGTCCATCACGTTTGGCACCTTGGTGGCAATCACAGGTTTACACCCTTCTGTCCCCCTTCTATTTTCCATTTATTTCTCACATCGATTTAGTAGAAGGGATAGGAAGGACTTTGGAGTCCGGTTAGAGTATTGAAGAGTAAGTAAAAACATATCAACACCCGCCAACCCAAGTTCAGTGCTCCCGATGCCATTGTGTACCCTTTTACCACCCTGCATGGAGTGGGCCGTAAAATCTTTGCTATAACTAAACTTTTACCATTGTACAGGGAGTTACGGAACTTGGTCAAGATGTCTTCCCCACGCCCCGAGCGTGGAGGTACATTCGCCTCTCTACTTTGTCTTACTTGCTGAGCTAGTATAAGTTCTTAATGCCATTGCATGTGAGTTAGTAATTTCCTAGCTAATTAAAATTTAGTCACCGCTGTGAGTTGTGAGTGCGAGACCCGTCCCGTGACTCATTCCAAGCACGAGAGTGACTAGACCACCCGAGACTCAAAGTCAGTTTCTCAACCGTCCAGATCGTCACGTTTCCCTCACCAGAGATAACTGTGAGTTTAGAGCTTCTTGTTTGGGGCATGTTCGCCTCTTTTGGAGCTCTTTAGGTGCCACGTTGTTGTGTTGTTGCTGGTCGCGTCGTCTTTTTAGTCGCGTTGTCTAATGGAGTTCAAGGTTTGCGTCTAGCCCGAGTCGAGTCCCATTGTCATCCCGCATCAAATTGGTATCAGAGCGAGTTGAGTCTACGGTAGTTTTGTCTTAGGTTGTATTTGCATTATCCGGTATATTAAAAGGTGTCCCCGGAATGATAGGTTAAGCCTATTGGGAAGGTAGCACACTTGTGTGAGTGTGATCTTCGGATCAAACCTCCGCCATGTACCAGATACTGGTTGAGTCTAGGTTTGTAGTCGAGTCTGCATTCCAACTTTGCATTATAGTTTTAGGGTCGTGTCTAGTCCATTAGGGAGTCAGTTGTCTTGTCCCGAGTGTCTGCATATCCAACCCACCCAAACTTCCCCCAATTCCCCATGGGTACCCAGTACCATCACCTCTTGAC
Organism: Amorphophallus konjac; assembly: GCA_022559845.1. Classification (NCBI taxonomy): domain Eukaryota; kingdom Viridiplantae; phylum Streptophyta; class Magnoliopsida; order Alismatales; family Araceae; genus Amorphophallus; species Amorphophallus konjac. The sequence goes on from CM040129.1 coordinate 30,151,012, forward strand.
ACCTAAAATATACCAGAAGAGACCGAAGCAGACTCAGGGCTCTGAAGGCTGATCAGAGGCGCGGCTCCTACACCATCCCTGGAAGTTCTGAGAATCAGAATAGAAGAGATCCACTACCCCTAACACTTTGTCCGGCTAAAGCCATCTTTGGTTAGGCCGCTGCCCAGTACTGCTATCATTCAGATAGTCATGCTGATAAAACTATAACACAATCCAAGCAACCATCTGCCTGTTGGAAAGGATCTTCAGATAATTCTGATACTCACAGAAAGGGGTTCAGGTAACCTCACACTCGGTCGTGAATACAACGCATTAGGCAACCTCGGGTAGAGCGTCTACTCTGAGAAGCCCACCACGCCGACGAACGGAGCCCATTAGGTTGATCCCGACGCCGAATGATCGAAAATGGGCCAAGCGCGCCGAGAAGCTTCTTGCTGGCGCACCAGGGAGCTCGTGCCGAGAGGCTGAGGGCCATCCCTCTATAAAGACACCCTGCTGCCCTTCGAAACAGGGAGGACGACAAAAAAAAAGAGAGAACATAATATAGAAGAGAAGAAGAGGCAATAGAGGGAACAGGGAGCAGTAGCCACCGAAAGGAAAGGGAGCTCGAGAGCCCTCTGAGGAAGCTGAGGAGAAGAGAGAGTTGCAGAGATTCGAAGGAAGAGTCAAGGTGGGATCGGTTTCAAGATGCCATGAGAGGCTGCAGTTTCCCTTTCCCCCTTGTCCTTTATTTGAATATCCCTTTCTTCTTTTGTGTCTATTTTCGAGCATCCTTGCTCTAGTAGCATCGAATGCTAATGTAGCCCCGTTATCAGGGATAGAGTCTATGTATGATTTTTTTCTTTTAGTTGGATTTTCTTCTAAGCTAGATGTGTGTATGCTGTTTGATTGAATAGTTAATAAAAGAGGGCTGAAGCTCGCCCTTTCATTTTCCTTTCTTCCTCTGCATCTGAGGTTCGATGTATTCAATAGCTACTGCAAACGTATCCCATCTGCACGACTGTGTTCTACCAAAGTTCTTCCCAACCTCACCTCTACATCGAGAGCCGGAGACAGTCTATCTCATGGCTTCTCGTTTGTGAAACGAAGAGGGATATACTAAAACTGGAACTCACGAGGTTCAATCTGTGATCAGGCTCCCAGTGAGGCCCCTGAGGGAAGGCCATCTTCTCCCTGGATCACCGTCTCTAGAACCACCCCCAGTGTTCACCCTAAAATCCCTGAATAAACCCCCTTTAAAACACTCAAAGTTCCTTGAAGTCCTCACCTCATGAACCCCTTTGGACCTCCCTAAAACCCTCGTTTCAGAAATCCTCCCAACCTCCCGGCGCGAATCTCACGCCGAGTGCTACCCGCGCCGGTTGCTTTCGTCCCATCGCGCCGAGACCTCTTGGTCTACTTGTCACGCCGAGGCCTCCACCCCCCTTTGTGCCAAAGCCGGCCATGCCGATAGCTTCGTGCCGACACCCTTCTAAGCCATGCCATCCTTGATCATAATACCCTGTCCTTATGGTGAGAAACATTATCCTTCTCTCAACACTCATGGGAGCTATATCAACGGGGTTAATCCCCCCCACATTCCGCCTCCCCATCAAGTCATGGAGTTCTGCCGTTGTATGTTCTCTGTTGGCTATACAGAGGATATCAATAAATCCCACAATAAGTGGATAATGTCCCATAAGATTGAGATCCTTTTTTGGATCCAGGGCTACGCCCACCTCTCTTTTGGCTTCCACCCCGGCATTCCGTGAGTGGATGACCTATACTCCCCTTTTGGCACAGTCCAAAATAAGGGGAGATGCTGCCAATATTCATCGGCGAGCTTTACTTTGTCGTGTAGTGCGATGCTTTCACTGAAATTATGAATCTAACCCCAACTGTGTGGCAGTGATCTGAGCTACACAATCTCATGATCCTCTGCTCACCACCGTCTGAAGGGAATATAACCATCATAGTCACATGGTCTCCTTGGACTTTCTATGGACGTGTCTGCCCTCACTCTCTATCCTACTCAAATACCACCGTGAACAAACCCATGGAACCCCCATTGAACGTAAAAGACACCTTTGAATTCATAAAGCACTCACAATCCTTGAAAGCCCGAAAGAACACAGTCTATCGGCGCCACCTACCCTCCCGGCCCCGCCTCCTCTCGACGCCAAATTTGTGCCGGGTGACAGGCACGCCGAGGGACCAACCGCATCGGTTTGCCTTCGTGCCGAAACCCTGGCCGCGCCGATTCACTCTTGCATCAACCATCACTCAAACATCTGACTCCTCAGCAACTTTACTGAGCCCAAAACCAGTCTAAACTGCATACCTTAACCTCCATGGACCATCATGCCAGTTCCCACCATATCATGGGGGTTTCATAGTTCTCCATCCATGTCTAATGGAGCTATATTGATGGGGTCTTACCCCCACATTATACGCCATTTGACTGCCAGGCTGTCTTCTAACCCTACTGACTCTTGGAGTTCTACCATTACATGCTCTCCAGTGGTCTCTGAAGGAAATATCAATAAACACCATGGCAATGGATATTGTCCCGTCACACTCAAATCCTTCTAGATCTCGGGCTACGCCCGGCTCTCCTTTTGGCTTCCACCCCGGCATTACGTGGGTGGATGACCTATACTACCCTTTTGGCATAGTCCAAAATAAGGGGATATGCTGTCGGATTTATGCCATAACGTTATTATCATATCCTACGTCGCATGGTTTTCTATGCATGTTTCACATCCTGCTAGTAAAGTTAGCATTATAGTTTTATCTCATTTTTCCCTCGAGGCATCCTTTCTTGGCAATCAATCAAGGGTGGTCCTCTTTCTTAGTGGATGTAATTAACGTCATAACCTTTATGATATGGCGGACTCCGAGTCCTGACACGAATATCACAATCGACTGACTGAGTCAGATCGAGCGCACAATAAACTGTCACGCCAGTGACTGGCACGCCTAATTAATAAACCAAACAAATAATAGAATAAAACATAAAAAAAATAAGGATAGATAAAAATCCATCCCCACAGCTCTGCCACGCCCGGTGGGACTTCAGTCTCCTTTCATCTCCTTGCCAAGAGAGAATGCCTTTGGGGGCTTTCCCCAAGAATATTAACTATCTCCCTATCTGTCTCAGGTGGACAATGATGTCATCTGGACTCACCAGTGTTGGCTTCGGCCCCGCGATCGTAGCTGCTCACGCTGAACACTGGTACCCAGCGGTGCCCACGGTTTTTGGCTCCTTCCCACCAGCCATAGGCTTCCCCAACTTCTTGGGATTGGCCTTTGCTGACATGCTGCAGATGGAGTCCTCAGAACCCACAGAGAGGGAGATTGCTGGGAAGGTCGAGGCCCCGAGGGCTCGACGCTGTACAGGCTCACCTGCGAGCCCGATTCAAGTCGCCAGCTGCATGGTACATCACATTGCTCATGGGGCCCACCCCGTCCCTGCCAAGAATTTTGGGAGGTGCCGACACCGGAACCCTCGAAATAAGGTTGCTACTGCTATGACCGGACGCCTCTCTACGTCCGGTAAGTCCATGCTGGTAGGGGGGCTCCGCGTCTTTCTGGATGGACACCCAGCTCGAGTGAGCCCGGATCGGGTAATCCCCACAGTACCAGTCTACAACTCTTATCAGGCTCCGTCTGGAAGAAGAGCCGAGGAAGAAGAAGCCGGCCGCCACGGCCAGAGAAGGTTGGCCCCCAGGCCAAGAAGATTCAAACAGGTTTGGATCCCCAAAAAGGTTCAGCCTGTCTACCAAGATGCTCCAGTCCAGTACCGCTCCAGATTCACCAGAGCAGAAGGAAACAAGAAGAGGGGCCCTGCCCCGAAGAAGGAAGAGACAATCATGGAGCCTCCATGCCGAGAAAGCTTTAGGGCATGCGCCCGACAAGCTAACATCCCCGTGGCAGGAAGAAGATTCCAACAGATTGCCGAGAGAGCTCGGCTTGCTTACGTCTCTCCAATGGGAGGTCGACAACTATCCCCAACCCTGCATCCGGGCCGAGGGCAAGAAGAAATGACCAATATGGTCAGGAGCAAATTTAAGGGATTAGGCAACCCCTCCTTAGGCCAACAACGACTGTTGCAAGCAGCCGCGACTGAAGAAGATCACTGCTCGTCAATGGCAGTGGAAGAGGAAGAAGACAAAAGAATGACGTCATCGGTTGATGACAATGGGTATGAAGACAACTTTGATATTCAAGCCGATGAAGCTACTCCCCACCAAGGGGAAAGGAGAAGAGTCTCTATGTTTGAAAGGCTCACCTTCCCGGAAAATGTCACGCCCCGAACCGATAGCAGCGGAACGTGTAGTTCGGAACGTGGCAATGATACAATCATGAATGATCAGAGCAAACATAAGACACCAACTTACACACTGGACAATGTGGGCCAATTTAATCTTTATTGATAATCAAATATTCAAATTACATATCTTGACTCAACTTACATAAGTGTAGGAAGGACTCACTATTACATTCTAATAAAGAGAAAGGACTCAAATAACAGGACAAGACTCAAGAAAATTAAAGACACCGACACAATTCTCCATAACGCTCAACACTCTGGCCCTTCCCCATCTGATGGACTATCTTCAATGTCGTTACCTAGAAAATGTTAAAGATAGGCAGGTGAGCGAAACGCTCAGTAGGAATTACATCTCTCATCAAGCAGTATATAAGTGATTAACCAATTAACGGTTTCATGACGGTGCAATGCATGTAACAAGAAAATCATGATGATCAGCTATCAGGAAAGATGAATACTAAAGTCAAAGGCAGATACGAGATCAAGAGATATAGGGATGAATTCCCATGCAGAGTCAAGGACAAGTTGTCAGAATATAACAAGGACAGATGAGCAGATGAACATAACTTCAGAATTGGCTAGATTATAACAGAGTTCCAATAAATATACGCAATAAAGCAGAATATCTAAATTATCAAAATAACCAAGCAACAAATCATCAGAATAATAGAATTAACAGATTTAACAGAGTTTGCAGAATAACAGATATAGCAGAATAACAGAATATAACAGATGTACAGACTTTGGTGCAATGCCACACCTAGAATTCCCATGGTTTACAGAATTGGACATCCATCCTACCTGGCATTGAAAAGTTGCGGACCCAGAGCCCTTTAATATTTCAGAATCAGATATGGCCAAATACAGAGTCAAAAGGGTTATGTTCTCGAAGAAGATTCCAAAGGAGTAGAGTGTCATGACTAACGGAAAACCAAAGTAACACGGATCAGATCCAGGGTTTTTTTAAGGTACAACCAGCTCGGCTGCCTTGAGGGAATCTAAGGCTAGCGGAGACTTACGGAGGTCTCAATGACTAACTTGTCAGTCCGAAGGAACGGAATGTCCAATGGAGGACTCGTATGTCACCGAGAGTTGAGGTGTATAATGTGAACCAATCACGAGAAAGGGACTCCATCTACGGACGTGAGATGAGAGTGTCAAAAGACCCGAGGTATGGGTCAAAAACGGAAGAAAGCGGTGAGAAAATGTATACGTTAATCAGAGAATTCATGTCCATCCTATTCTATAATTGATTACAATTAAATAAACTTATATTATTTAGCGCCCGTGGGTGCCGTCATTTGTTAATTAGCATTCTCTTGGGGAACGTTAATTTTCACGATTTTTAACTCAATTTATTTAACAAGAATTTACATTTATATCTATTTAATTGAATAAATTCAAAAACCTTCATTTAAAGGCACATTGATTTATTTAAAATAATTTAAGGAAATAGAATATATGATAATTAGGAGAAAAATACAAGGATTCCAAAAATATATATTTTCATAATTTTCTGGTATATATTTTAATAAATATGGATTTTCAAACATATCCATACATGATATATATATACATGTATTTATATATATATATATATATATATATATATATATATATTAATATGACGCCTACGAACATTGGCATCAACTTTTAGAGTAACGACCGTGTTTAGGTCATTATTTCAGAAAAATCGTATTTTCAAGCCTCCAGTTTATGTACCTAACCATGTCGGAATCTAGCTTATAATATGTCAAAATGACCGGCTCGAAAAACTCTACTTAACCATATGTTCAAAATAATTTTTCGTTGAGAGACGGGGGATCTTACAATAGGGGGCACGAAAAATGGTGCAACCACTTTCACTACCTCGGTCTCCACCCCAATAGTATGCCCTTAAATTTTCATGTGCAACGGAGACTCCGATACCTATGAACAAATTATTAAAGTGAAATCTCCATGACTAAACTTCTATAATTGATGACTGATTGTTGGTCGTTATTTCCAACGTCTAGGATGAACATTTTCATAAATCTTCACACAATTTGACGCCTCTGAGAGCGGACGTCCATTCAAATTAGCAACATGGACGGGGTCATTTTTTTATTCTACATAGCCAGATGATCATAGGTACGAGGAATTTTAGAATATTTCTAAATAGAAAAACTAGTGAGATGGATAATTTGAGAAATATAACAGTAACTCACTAGTATGCTCATGCCTTGATTATCTTATCAGGATTTACAGTTATCGCATGTTAAACATACGAAATTATCAATTAACCTGTCAATTGGCGCCCGTTCATCCGAGCGTTAAATTAAATCGTGACTTAAGAGAGGTCGTCCTACACTAAAAAAAACGCGCCTGCACTGGGGGCGTCTTTTACTAAATCTTCTCAGAAAACCAACGACCTATATGCATGCTCAGAGGAAACTCTAAGAAGAATCTACTGGATATAAATTCGACAAAACATGCTGTATATGATACCATCTTTATTAATTAGTTTGGCCATCAGAGAGAAAACCTACCTCGGAGTTGATCGGGTTTGACAGATGATGAGAAAGCTGAAGAAATCTGATACTCTATTTTTCCAACAGAGATAGCAGCAACAGAAGAAGAACAATTGGAACAAAGCACAAGGGCAACAGCAACAGCAGTTTCCCCCGGAAGAATATAGAGAAATAAGAGCTTCCTATTGTTGCAGAACAAGACGCAGCCGGAGGAAACGAAGACTCTGCTGCCTAAAATCCCTCTTGCAGTCGACGAGAGAAAAAGTTCATAAATTGGCTCGAAGGGTGGGTATTTGTAGGATTTTAGAGACCTAAAAAGGTTAGAGTTCGATTGGGGAAAAGCATTCCTAATGTTAATCCGATTTGCATTACAGTTTCCCCTTGCAATTCTTTCCGAAACAGAACGCTTCCTAATTGGGATGAAATGAATAAGACGACTCAGGTTGGGTCGTCCTTTTATAAATTGACGACTAGACCAAAAGTCTTTAATTGATTAAACAACGCCTGCCCTCAGGGCGTTACTTTCCCTTTCCCTTTTTATTAGTTTCGGCCGTTTGAGATTTGACGCCCGGAGAGGGGGGCGTTACTTCTTAAATTAACGCCTCCTATTATGCCGTTAATTTCATAAAACGCACCTTTGTCTGGGGCGTGTTTATACTTCTATTAATATTTGACGACTTAAACAAAGTCGTTTGTTTTAACCGATTACGTTTTTAACGTTAATTTAAAGAGTTACAATCTTTAGAGATTTTTATCTTTTTTATTTGATGGGATATCGACATGAAATTTTATGGGTATACATTTTCTATTTTTCTCTATTTTTCTGTATAATTAGTTTTATCAAATTATTTTAATATAAAAAGTGGCAATATTCACTATTACTATTCATTTAATAAAGTAACGACTTGTGTTAAGTCGTTGGTTTTCAAAGAAGCGCCCATGCACAAGGCATTAATTCCATTTTTTCACCTTTTAGTACCACCTACAAAAGACCTAAATTGCTTCTATACTCATTCCTTTACCATTTACTCATCTTTAATAGATTAAATCTTGTTAATACACCTTATTCCTTCAACTAAAAATATAATGTAATAAATTTGAAATAATGAATTTTATAAATTATTAATAAAATCTAAATTAACATGTTCTCCAAGATTTATTCATTATTAATTGAATAAAATACGATATGACTTTAAAAGCCTACTTAAAATGACTCTTTATTCATAATCCCTTAAAATTTAAGGGTAGGGTCTATAAGATCTTTTTGTAAGGCCCATTTGGAAATCTCGAGGTTGTATATACAAGGTCTGGCCCTGATTATCTATTGGTTTTAAATTTATTTAGTTTTTTTTTTAGTCCTTAAATTTACCAGGGTTGCTACATCCTCCCCCACTTAGAGAATTTGGTCCCCAAATTCACATGACATGCAATTCCAAAATAGGGTTATCTCATTCTATCCTCAAGGAAATCACTAATGGTTTTAAAATTAAGGGTTACCTCCAGCTATTTTATTGTCAGTCGGTTCGATTTGTCTTATTGCTTGCAATTGTACTCGATGTCGACCATTTGCCTGCTGAGGTTGATCTTTAGAAATTGGACAGTCAGCTACCTTATGTTCTTGGCTTCCACATCGAAAACAAGCTCCGTTCTTCCAGCGACACTTCTCGGACTTGTGACTATCATTCCCACAATGCTTGCACCTTGCTTCCTTAGGCTTCTTGCCATTCGGAACATCGTTTCCCTCATTTGGCCTCTTATTGCCATTACCTCCTTTCTTCTTCTCCATTCTTGCCCTAATTTTGTCAGATAATTCCATAGCATCCTCTAATAACTGTGCTCTTTTGACCATCTCCGTATATGTTGGTATATCCAATGGTGCCAATTGGGGAATGTATTGTATTCTTAAACCGTTCGTGAACCTTCTAGCTTTCATCTTCCCCGTTGATATCAGATGAGGCGCATACCTAGATAACCTTGAGAATTGGGCCTCATATTCTGCCACAGACATGCTTCGTTGTTTAAGTGAGGCAAATTCTCCTGCCTTTCTCTCCCGAACTCTCTCCGAGAAATACTTCTCGTTAAAGTGTTCTAAAAAGTCTTCCCATGTTACTTGAATGTCCGGCAGAGTGGCTTCCACGGATTCCCACCAAGCCCTTGCGTCCTTCTCTAGTTGAAATGTCGCTAAAAGGACCTTATCTTGATCCGAGCATTGAATTACTTGGAAAGTTCTTTCCATCTCCTTTGTCCAATCTTCCGCGATATCAGGATCAGGAGTTCCACTAAATCTAGGGGGATTGAGGCTCCGGAACTCACGATGTAACTCTCCAGCTCCACGATTGGTTCCACCCTTGGCTACCTGTTGGAGAGCCTGAGTCATGCCTTGGAGAGTGCGTTGCATGTTACGCCACTGAGCACGTTCGGCGGCCATTGTTATCTATCTAGTTCTACAAGACATAAACAATCTCATGTAAGGTTTATCAAGTAATTCTCGTGAAATTTTACAAAACTATCATCATAAACTAATCTTATTAGTTTCTTAATTTCCTTTTTAATTCTTAACCCACAATTCTACCCAATCTCACCGGGTAATAATAGGATTGAACCTAGAACTTATGGCGACCTATAGTCAAGACCTAGGGTTTAATAAACCTAGACTCTGATACCACAAACTGTCACGCTCCGAACCGATAGCAGCGGAACGTGTAGTTCGGAACGTGGCAGTGATACAATCATGAATGATCAGAGCAAACATAAGACACCAAATTACACACTGGACAATGTGGGCCAATTTAATCTTTATTGATAATCAAATATTCAAATTACATATCTTGACTCAACTTACATAAGTGTAGGAAGGACTCACTATTACATTCTAATAAAGAGAAAGGACTCAAATAACAGGACAAGACTCAAGAAAATTAAAGACACCGACACAATTCTCCATAACGCTCAACACTCTGGCCCTTCCCCATCTGATGGACTATCTTCAATGTCGTTACCTGGAAAATGTTAAAGATAGGCAGGTGAGCGAAACGCTCAGTAGGAATTACATCTCTCATCAAGCAGAATATAGGTGATTAACCAATTAACGGTTTCATGACGGTGCAATGCATGTAACAAGAAAATCATGATGATCAGCTATCAAGAAAGATGAATACTAAAGTCAAAGGTAGATACGAGATCAAAAGATATAGGGATGAATTCCCATGCAGAGTCAAGGACAAGTTGTCAGAATATAACAAGGACAGATGAGCAGATGAACATAACTTCAGAATTGGCCAGATTATAACAGAGTTCCAATAAATATACGCAATAAAGTAGAATATCTAAATTATCAAAATAACCAAGCAACAAATCATCAGAATAACAGAATTAATAGATTTAACAGAGTTTGCAGAATAACAGATATAGCAGAATAACAGAATATAACATATGTACAGACTTTGGTGCAATGCCACACCCAGAATTCCCATGGTTTACAGAATTGGACTTCCGTCCAACCTGGCACTGAAAAGTCGCGGACCCAGAGCCCTTTAATATTTCAGAATCAGATATGGCCAAATACAGAGTCAAAAGGGTTATGTTCTCGAAGAAGATTCCAAAGGAGTAGAGTGTCATGACTAACGGAAAATCAAAGTAACACGGATCAGATCTAGGGTTTTTTTAAGGTGCAACCAGCTCGGCTGCCTTGAGGGAATCTAAGGCTAGCGGAGACTTACGGAGGTCTCAATGACTAACTTGTCAGTCCGAAGGAACGGAATGTCCAACGGAGGACTCGTATGTCACCGAGAGTTGAGGTGTATAATGTGAACCAATCACGAAAAAGGGACTCCATCTACGGACGTGAGATGAGAGTGTCAAAAGACCCGAGGTATGGGTCAAAAACGGAAGAAAGTGGTGAGAAAATGTATACGTTAATCATAGAATTCATGTCCATCCTATTCTATAATTGATTACAATTAAATAAACTTATATTATTTAACTCCCGTGGGTGCCGTCATTTGTTAATTAGCATCCTCTTGGGGAACGTTAATTTTCACGATTTTTAACACAATTTATTTAACAAGAATTTACATTTATATCTATTTAATTGAATAAATTCAAAAACCTTCATTTAAAGGCACATTGATTTATTTAAAATAATTTAAGGAAATAGAATATATGATAATTAGGAGAAAAATACAAGGATTCCAAAAATATATTTTTCATAATTTTCTGGTATATATTTTAATAAATATAGATTTTCAAAGATATACATACATGATATATATATATATACATGTATTTATATATATATATATATATATATATATATATATATATATATATATTAATATGACGCCTGCAAACATTGGCGTCAACTTTTAGAGTAACGACCGTGTTTACGTCGTTATTTCAGAAAAATCGTATTTTCAAGCCTCCAGTTTCTGTACCGAACCATGTCGGAATCTAGCTTATAATATGTCAAAATGACCGGCTCGAAAAACTCTACCTAACCATATGTTCAAAATAATTTTTCGTTGAGAGATGGGGGATCTTACAATAGGGGGCACAAAAAACGGTATAACCACTTTCACTGCCTCGGTCTCCACCCCAATAGTATGCCCATAAATTTTCATGTGCAACGGAGACTCCGATACCTATGAACAAATTATTAAAGTGAAATCTCCATGACTAAACTTCTATAATTGATGACTGATTGTTGGTCGTTATTTCCAACGTCTAGGATGAACATTTTCATAAATCTTCACACAATTTGACGCCTCTGAGAGCGGCGTCCATTCAAATTAGCAACATGGACGGGGTCGTTTTTTTATTCTACATAGCCAGATGAGCATAGGTACGAGGAATTTTAGAATATTTCTAAATAGAAAAACTAGTGAGATGGATAATTTGAGAAATATAACAATAACTCACTAGTATGCTCATGCCTTGATTATCTTATCAAGATTTACAGTTATCGCATGTTAAACATATGAAATTATCAATTAACCTGTCAATTGCGCCTGTTCATCCGAGCGTTAAATTAAATCGTGACTTAAGAGAGGTCGTCCTACACTAAAAAAAACGCGCCTGCACTGGGGGCGTCTTTTACTAAATCTTCTCAGAAACCAACGACCTATATGCATGCTCAGAGGAAACTCTAAGAAGAATCTACTGGATATAAATTCGACAAAACATGCTGTATATGATACCATCTTTATTAATTAGTTTGGCCATCAGAGAGAAAACCTACCTCGGAGTTGATCGGGTTTGACAGATGATGAGAAAGCTGAAGAAATCCGATACTCTATTTTTCCAACAGAGATAGCAACAACATAAGAAGAACGGTTGGAACGAAGCACAAGGGCAACAGCAACAGTAGTTTCCCCCGGAAGAATATAGAGAAATAAGAGCTTCCTATTGTTACAGAACAAGACGCAGCCGGAGGAAATGAAGACTCTGCTGCCTAAAATCCCTCTTGCAGTCGACGAGAGAAAAAGTTCGTAAATTGGCTCGAAGGGTGGGTATTTGTAGGATTTTAGAGACCTAAAAAGGTTAGAGTTCGATTGGGGAAAAGCATTCCTAATGTTAATCTGATTTGCATTACAGTTTCCCCTTGCAATTCTTTCCGAAACAGAACGCTTCCTAATTAGGATGAAATGAATAAGACGACTCAGGTTGGGTCATCCTTTTATAAATTGACGACTAGACCAAAAGTCTTTAATTGATTAAACAACGCCTGCCCTCAGGGCGTTACTTTCCCTTTCCCTTTTTATTAGTTTCGGCCGTTTGAGATTTGACGCCCGGAGAGGGGGGTGTTACTTCTTAAATTAACGCCTCCTATTATGCCGTTAATTTCATAAAACGCGCCTTTGTCTGGGGCGTGTTTATACTTCTATTAATATTTGACGATTTAAACAAAGTCGTTTGTTTTAACCGATTACGTTTTTAACGTTAATTTAAAGAGTAACAATCTTTAGGGATTTTTATCTTTTTTATTTGATGGGATATCGACATGAAATTTTATGGGTATACATTTTCCATTTTTCTCTATTTTTTTGTATAATTAATTTTATCAAATTATTTTAATATAAAAAGTGGCACTATTCACTATTACAATTCATTTAATAAAGTAACGACTTGTGTTAAGTCGTTGGTTTTCAAAGAAGCGCCCATGCATAAGGCGTTAATTCCATTTTTTCACCTTTTAGTACCACCTACAAAAGACCTAAATTTCTTCTATACTCATTCCTTTACCATTTACTCATCTTTAATGGATTAAATCTTGTTAATACACCTTATTCCTTCAACTAAAAATATAATGTAATAAATTTGAAATAATGAATTTTCTAAATTATTAATAAAATCTAAATTAACATGTTCTCCAAGATTTATTCATTATTAATTGAATAAAATACGATATGACTTTAAAAGCCTACTTAAAATGACTCTTTATTCATAATCCCTTAAAATTTAAGGGTAGGGTCTATAAGATCTTTTTGTAAGGCCCATTTAGAAATCTCGGGGTTGTATATACAAGGTCTGGCCCTGATTATCTATTGGTTTTAAATTTATTTAGTTTTTTTTTAGTCCTTAAATTTACCAGGGTTGCTACATCAAATGTCAAAAGGAGGGTTTGCAGACAGAGACGAAGGATGCAAATTTTCACATGCAACATGGCCGGGATATATGGCCATTATGGAAAATTGCCCAAGGAGCCCCGTGAGTTGGCCCAGCTGGCCGAAAGACCGGGGCCGAGTACTCGAAGGGTGGAAGCCGCAAAGGAGAAGCTGGCGGCAACCAAGGGGAGACAAACCCCGGCCCACCTCCAACAGCATGACAAGGCCGTTATTCTCACCACAAATGTGGTGACGACAGGCGAAGAAGAAGATGTCTTGCTTGACATCCTACCTGAGGGTGCATCTGGCGAGATGACAGAGACTATCCCCAGCACAGCAGCTATGGATCCGGCCGTACTGATGATACTCCAAAGGTACCGCCAAGAGATGGAACAGCTGAAGAAGCAGTTGACGGAGAAGATGGATCAGTCTTCGGCATCCAAGCAGCCTGATATGCAGGCCGAGTCATCAAGGGGAGCCGTCAACCAAAATGACTTCCCACCACTCTACACCCCGCCTCAGCCGGCAGAACCAAGCTTGGCGACAACTCAACAGCGCCTATCACAGCCGCTGATGTCTCCGGTGCTACCACAGGTGCACCAGACACCTACACTGCTACGTCCGCCTCCACAGGCGACCACCTTGGTCACCCCTTACTTGCAGCCGGCACACTTCTACCCAGAACTGGTTGACCCGAGCATCATGAGCAAAATGATGGTGGAAAGGATGATCGAGCTCAAGCTCGCTGAAAGGGCCGAAGGCCACTATGTCGCATTCGATGCATATAGGGTTCCATACCCGCCGCATCATGCTGCCAAGCGGCTCCCTCCTGGGATTAGCAAGCCGCCAAAATTTGACAAGTTCAACGGGAAGGGATCCCCAAAGGAACATGTCGCCTACTATATGACCGTCATGGGTGACCTGGCCACCGACGAGTCATATTTACTGATGTTTTTTGGGTCCTCACTTACAGGGCTCGCAATCGAATGGTACTCCAGCCTTCTGGCCGGGTCGATCGGTGACTGGTCGGACATGCATAGGAAGTTCAGAGAAAGATTCCATGTCACAGAGAGGGAGGTCATAGTGGCTGAACTCTATTCAACGAAACAAAGGGCATATGAGACGACCCTCGACTACATCAAGAGGTGGAGGAACCTCGGAATGAGATGTAAGCGGCCCTTGCACCAGGAGGACGCTGTATAGATATGCAAGTAGAACGTCAGGAGAGAGGTGCTGGAAAAAATGATTGGTATGGAAATCCGGTCGTTCGACCGTTTGAATAATATTGTGGCTGAGGTGGAAGCCTTCCTGGCAAAACCTGCCCCTACTCCAAATATTCCCACTGCACAGAAGGGCAAGGCGGCAGAGCGGCGCCAAGCACCAAAAGAAGCCAACGCCCTTGATATCAAGGCATTTGAACAACAAAAAGATAAAGGCAAGAAGACGGCTGCTCCTCAGCCTGCCAAGACCGGAGACGGCAAAGAAGGGCCCACCTCTCTGGGACAAAATGAAGAAGGCCTACTTTTTCCAAAAAGAGAAAACCAAGATCTTGATTGACTGGGTTACCCAGTATGATAAGGTCACCTTGCCTGAGCCAAAGAGGCCAGAGGACCTGAAGAGAAGAGATAGCCCAAGATTTTACCCCTACCACCAGATGCTGGGGCATCCAATTGAAGACTATTATGTTTTCAAGGATATTGTCGAAGGCATGGCGAGAAAGGAAGAAATAGAATTGGGGGAGTACAAGGTCGACCCTCCACAACCACATGAGGCACCCATAAGAAGAGCCGCCGTCAACATGGTCCCTCTATATCAAGAATTGCCTGAGGAGACCGCGGAAGCCAGTACCCAGCGCACATATGAAGCCTGCTTTCTAGCCCCAATAAAAGAACAAGAGGGATGGCAACAAGTCCCTGCAAGAACTAAGAAGCAGGGCATATCTCACCCAACAGCGGGGGCACATATTCGGGGCATCACACCACGACCCCCTTCGCCAGTGGCAACACCTGTGTGGACCAATCCACCAGTAGTCATCAGGTTACCTACCCGCAATCGGAGGAGGAAAACTCCGTTGCTGACAGTCAAGTAGATCAGTCCAGAAGCTCGGCGGCTACAGGACTACACAAATGGGCTTGATGAATATGTACAGCCCGAACTAGAACCTTTGCTAGTACAGGATCATGTCCCGTGGCCAGAGCTGGAACAGCTTTCACTAAAGCAGGAAGAGGAGGCTGACAAAGCAACAGACAAGGATGGCAGCCTATTCTGGGGGCAAGCGCCAGCCAAAGAAAAGAAAAGAAGACAAAGAAAGGAGAGAAGGTCCGGCAAGGCTACAAAGGGTGTAATCCTTTCTTGCAACACCCTCTCTTCTCTGTTCAATTCGTCCGGTGAGGAGGGTGAAGAAGAGATATGCTTCACACCCACCGCTAAGGAAAGCCAGGCCGAAGCCGCAACTGCCGCACATGCAACCCGGTCGGGCCAAAGATGGGGGCGTCAGCCGCCCGCCAACCACAACATTATCTTTAGGGGGGAAGAACCCTACAAGATACCCCCTCCGAAGGTCAGGGGAGTTCAAATCCCTCTTTCGTCAGGCTTATACAACCAAAGTGGGGGCATCACTCCCGCTCCTTCCTTCCTAGAATTTGTGAAGATGTCAAAGGGGAAGCAGCCATGCAGGGATGCCGAACCAACAACCGGGGGTAGTCACCCGCAACTCCAACAATCTCCTGAATCGCCAGAGGAAGCAGAAGCTCGCCCAGCAGCAGTCAGTGAGACACAGCCAGGAGACGACCCCAAGCAGAAGGGTGTAGCCTCCGAGTCTGATGAAGCAGGCCCATCAGGAGCTGCGATCCAGGAATCTCCCAAGCCCAGGTGGGCAGACGAAATGAAGCTATCTAATGTCCGATCAGGAAGCCGGGTAGTCAAACTATTGAAAAAGCTCCCGGCAAGATTCACTATTTGGGAAATTTTCTCCCTGAGTGAAGAGACCCGACATGCGATCATTGCTGCTCTGCAGACGCCTGCCCGATATGAGGCCTGCCTAGCTGAAGCACTATCGGAGGCCAACATGACCTTCACCCAGGAAGACATGTTTCTCCCCAACACCAGCCACAATAGACCTCTGTATATGAGGGGGCACCTTGTTGAACCCCGTGCATAACCATGTCTTAAGGAATTTTGATGATGAACTAAATACCATGTGACTGCCCTCCATGTAAACCATTTGCACCTGTTGTTGTGGATTTGAAATGAACTAAGCAAACTCCATTTTGTATGAATGGACTAGTGGATGTCACGGCCAACTGATTTGATGAAGTTAACTGACAAGTAATTTGATATGCTTAAAGGAGCTAGTGAGAAAGAATAGTCTCCAACTGAACTGGGTGAAACTCTTCTAACTCTTCCCTATTTGATTCACTTAACGGTTGTGAAGCAGGATCTTAAGTGTGAAATTAAGTGAATAATGAGAGATAGACTTCAATGTTTTGAAATTGAGTGATATGGAAGACTAACTTCTAGTATGCAATGTGACAGGTGTGCCGAACAAGCATTGAATATAAAGACCAATTGGAAACCTTCCAATTGGATCTTCACATGCATGTTGACCGACACAAGGATCTCAAGTGTGAATTGAAGGGTAAGTTGCTTTGGTTGAATGGTAGGAGGAGGTTAATTGTGAGAAATGGATGGACATCTCTCAAGGTGATTCCCTAACTATCTCTAGTTGGTATATCCATGATTTGGGGTACTTTATACCCATTTCTCTCTTGCATGCATTCATATTCAATGTTTCATCCTCTTTGAATGACCCCTATGCATGTTTTATTTAGTTTGCATTATGTCAGGAAAAGTGTCGACCCCAAGGGTCGACACTTTATCCATGGGTCTGGTTTTTTTAACCAGCCCTCTTATGTCTTCGAACGTGGGGATAAAAAGTTGACCCCATGGGTCGACCTTTTTATCACTAGGTTCTGTCTGGGTTCATTTTTCAGAACCCTGGACATAAGTGTCGACCCACAAGGTCGACACTTATTTCGGGACTTTCTGCCGTGGCTTGTTTCCATGCCACAGGTACAAAGTGTCGACCCCAAGGGTCGACACTTTATACGCTGTGTTCTATTTGGGCCTTGTTCTATCTTGCCCAAACGCGAGTGTCGACCTTAGAGGTCGACACTTTCCGGCGATCGAAAAAATCACCGGTTCGCGCGGCGGCTGGTGCCCTAGCTCGATCTATTCTTTTAGTGCCCCCTTGTGATTGGCCCTTGGAGGATAATGTCCTTTACGTGTCCCCTCCAACCCAGGTGGTATATATATGTTATGTGATAGGGTTTCTTGAAAAAAAAAGAAGCAAGTAAAGAGAGAAAGAGCATCGCATGTGATTTTCATTTTTGTTGGGGTTTTGCAGGGAATGAGGCCGGAGCTGTGATGAAGCTTCTACTCGGGTCGTGCTAAGCTCGAATCAAGGTTGACGACGATCGTCTTCCACCTCCTAGAAGCCGTCTTGATGAGGAAGAAGGCTGTACCATCTCCAAGTTACCCAATGCGCAGTAAATGATTCAAGGAGAAGGAGAAAGGGTCGATGTCCATCCTCTTCTATCCTTCAGATATGAACATGTTGAAGCATTAACCTTCATCTTCCTTCCAAAGTTCAGTCCGCCTCAGCCATTAAAGAAGCCAAGGCCACCGTCCTCCAGCCAGGAGTTCTCTCAACCCATCCTTGTTCTTATTTGCTGCAGTCTAGTGCCTAGTTCATGCCTAGTGAGATTGCTTTGAAGATTTATGCTTATTGAGCTTCCAAATGACCATCTGTGTCCATCTCTTAAACTGAAGAAAACTGTGTGTATGTTCAGAGTGGTATCTCTGAGTGTGGATTGATTGTTGGGGTGCGTTCCCCGTCTTGGTGTGTGTGTGTGGTGCTAAGCACCTTGTTGAGGGTTCACCCTCGTGTGTGTGTGGTTTGCTACCATCGAGCAGCGTGTGGTGTATTGGGGTTCGTCCCCGTGTGCTACCTCGTGTACCGTTTTAGTGAAGCCTCACCGAGGTGGTGAGCGGTGGACGTAGGGTACCCGTCGTGGTCCCGAACCACCTAAAAAATCCTTGTGCATGTGTGATTGGTTGAGTGGTTTTTCCTTATCTTCTACCACCATTCACAGGATGGATTATTAGTTATGTTGCGCATTGATGCTAAATTTGTTAACGTATAATGCTAGTTCAAATTGCCATCTCTCCATGTGTGATCTTGTCACTTGCATGTTCGGTGAGGTTTGATTGAGAAGCCTTTCAAGTTAATTTTAATTGGTCTTAATTTTTAGAGAGGGATCTATTCACCCCCCCTCTAGATCCGTGCCACTACACTGTGGGACCCAACAATTGGTATCAGAGCCCGGCTATGTTATATTAGATCAAACGATCTTCAGAGGGATCCTAGTGTAGTTTTGAATGATGAATGCTTCTTCAGATATTGATTCTTTGACTTCTTTACCTGTTTATAATGGTGATGACTTTAATTCATGGCTGGGAAGAATGTGTAGGACCATAAACTCAATTGATCCAAATCTATGGAAATTAGTTAATGATGGTCCTCATTGTTGACACCCACTTTTTTACCGATAAGTTGAGTTGTTTCTCTTACTCCCATGTACTGATGCCTCGAGTTGTCCATCACTCGTTGGGGCTATTTTCAGGCGTATTTTGGGCTAATTTTATGGGTTACCTCCCTCCTTGGGTAGGTCCAAGTCGATTCGAGGCTTAATGGGCCTGGGTTTTGGTTGATTGGGCTTTTCTATGAGTTTCAACGTCTACATTCATGTACGGTTCATCCATGACTGCTCAATACATGTGCGGTTATCTATGGGCCGTCCATATATTTTCGGAACATTTTGGCTAATTTTCTGAATTTCCACCGTCAAGCATCTTATGCGGTCCTGTTAGGCCCGTTCAACTTAATGAACGAACGGATTGTGACCGCTTATATCTCAGAGTCCTACGCTTGGTAATTTTCTCAGATAATTATCCAATTAATTGAATTATCACCGACAAGGCTAGAACGGCTTGTCCTTGGCCGCTCAACGTTTGAACGGTCTCATCTGATCCGTTCTTCTATGAGAGTCCAACGGCGAGCGTTTCGGTCAGTTCGAGGGATAATCTGGATTATTTCGGAGTTATTTTGAATTTCCACCGACGTGGTTGAACGGTCCGGACATAGCCGCATATCTCGTTGCACGGTCTATCGTGAGACCGTTCATCATGTTCGATTTCTAAATTTCAACAAATTTTAGCCCTTTTATCCATGGGTTTATCCCCAACTTCTTTCATCATTTTCTCCGCGGATAATCAACCATTTTAAGTGCCGTTTCGACTGGATAAAGGTGATTCATTTATCTACGATTTTTGTTTGATAATCTCGATCTGAAAATGACTCGAAACCCTAATTTCGAGCTAAGCTTTCTAGGCTCTATAAATAGACCCTAAAGGCCAAGCTTGAAAAGGGGGGGGGGGGAGATTTTGGTCGACGGCGAAGCCCTACCGCATTCTTAGGCGACCTAGCACCAAGGAGGGAGGCTTTCTATGTCCATACAAGCCTCCGATTCAGGGAGTAGTCCGGTTTTGAGTCATTTGTTATTCATAGCTTTCGTCATTTCTCATTGCATGCATTACTTTCACTACTTTCCCCCCACGTTTTTCTTCATTCTCATCATCATGCACACATCCACCCACATTTTTGACACCCTATGGGTTTAAAACCCCCCAGGTATCCCCCTTTCCACTTAGTCACGTTCACTCCTTATTGTTTTGTAGTTACTACACCATTCAGTTCTAATTAAGGTTTTCTGTGTGTTTTTACGTTGTTTTGCAGGTCAGCAATCATCAGCACGAGGCCCATCCCCTCTGGCCGGCTGGAGAGGGTGGGGGTTGGACCCCTTTGCGACTTCTGGCTCGGTGGTCTCGAGCGGCTCTCTTCTGTCCGTGCAAGGAGACGTGCGGTGCATCCTCGGCCTTTCTTCTTCGTCCGACGGTCGTTACAGAGCCGTTCAACATCCAGGAGCGCTGCCTCCCGCATCTTCTGCAGCACCCTTAGGTGGTCTATCATAAGACCGTGCGTCTATAGGCGGTTCTTCATCAACCGCTCATCTTCCCAGTGCTGCAGCTAGGCGAGTGTCTCCCCTTCCTTTCCAAAGCACGACGTGTTCATCACGTTCGGCGCTTTAGTGGCGATCACGGTCATTTTCATTTTCTGTTCTCCTCTTACTATTTTTCACTTACTCATCGTATGTTGATTTATTCATAACACCATCTTCCTTTAAGTAAGAGGAGACAATATATCTACACCCTTCTTTTGTGGCGATCACGGTGGGACACCTAGTGCCCATCGTGCTTGTGATTTGCTGACCCCCCTTTTTTCGTTGAGATAGTGTTCTTCTCCGAGTGATTGCAGGTTTGGGGCGCGGTTTCTACCTTCTGGACCGTGAACGGTCCTTCCAGAGCCGTCCATTCTCTGAGCGGTCGATCGTTCACCGTCTATCCCTGCGAACAGTCCCAGGTTTCGCGCCAGTGTTCCGTCACAGACGGCCCTTCATCGACCGTCTAACATTCTGAGCGGCCTCTTGTTAGCCATCCATCTTTCTGGCACAGGTACGTTTCTGGCTGTTCTGATTGTAGGTGCACGGCTACTGGAGATCCATCCCAGAGATTAAGCGGATGTTCTCAGACCGTTCTTCTGGTACGTTCTCTATCCCTGTCATATTTCCAGCATTCTCTACTTCTTTCTACAGTGCATATAAGACCATCCATCTCTTTCATAGTAGTTGCATTCTTACCGAGGTAGGGTTTCCTCTCGTCTCCATATTCCTTGGAGCCAACTAGGGACCTTGCTGAGGACCTCCGTAAGCCCCCGTGAGCCGTGGATTCCCACACGGACGCCGGGCAGGTTGTACCATATCCACCCCCAGTCTAGGGTTTGCATTCGCAAGTGAGAGATCCCTATAGAGTCACACAGTTCCTCATTTCTTACCTTGGTTAGGCACTTAATTGTTGAGTGAATCTACATTTTAATTAAGCCACCAAGGTTCAAAGAGGAAATCATAAGAATTTGACGGGCATCATTTAATAACTTGATTGTCTAAGTGGGTGATTCTCCTCTCATCTCACCCTTCCATTGCATGTTTGTTGTTTGATTTGTTGATTTGGTTGGTTAGGTTTGTCTGCCCTAGTCTTAGGTGTTTAGTGCATGTGGGGTTGTCTCTTTCCCTCAGGATCATCTCCTAGGGTCAGTTCTCATTTCCATTCATACTTCAACCCTTTGTTTGATTCATCATCTCCTATGTCATCCTACGACTTCTCTCAGTCTCACGAGGACTCTCTTCCTCGTGGCCTTCTTGAGGACCTGCCTAGGGTCGCCCATATGCAGGGAGGAGAGGGGACTACCCCTCCGCTCCCGACCATCCTTGGTGAGGGTGCCCAACCCTCTCTTTCGAATCAATCCATTCAGAACCCGGCCAATCAAATTCTTAATATGATGGCCCAGCTGGACCCCACCCAGCTCCATCTCATCCGGTAAGCCTTGCAAGGGGCCGACGCCCCGACCTCAATTCCTGCTCGTGGCATTAATGCTGCTGCCACCACATCGTTTGCTCCTGGGACCACCTCTGTGGCCCCCATTGACCATACTCCCGCCTGTCCTCAGATCCTTCGCTACTCCAGCATGGAAATGAGACAGGCTTCCACCTCGGCCCATCAACCGCTCGATAAGGGGAAGTCTCAAATCCCCTCTGTTCCTTACCTTGATCCCTATGCCACTGTTTCTCCATCGCCGCAGGCCCTCGTAGCCCCGGTAGAATTCATTAGGTTGCAACCAGGGGCCGCCCAACTGGCTCATGCGGATATGGGCCCTTCCCCGGCCCATTACCCATCTTATGGGCCGCCCCCTCAGTCAGCTTATCCTTTGGCTACATATCCAGGTGCTACTCCTGCTTCTTCTCCTCTGTCCCGAGAATGGGAGATTCTTGATAAACGGGCTACTATGCAGCAACAAATTGATCTCCTCCACAAGCGGGTTGGCCCGCAATCGTTGGCTGACGTCCCTATTCCTAACTTCAGGGACATTCGTTTTCCTTCTCAGTCCGAGCTCCCCGTGTACCGCAAATATGACGGGAATGGCAACCCGTTCATCCATGTTCGGGAGTTCCTATATGAGTCAGCACAGTTCTAGCAAGACGATCGCCTGATGGCTTATTTATTTCGCCGATCATTGGAAGGGGTCGCCCTCAAATGGTTCTATACTTTGCCCATGGAGGAGGCTGAGAATTTCAAGACTGTCAAGGAGCGGTTCATTCAGAGATTCCAAGATCGGGTCAGTCCCGAGTATTCCTTCACCGACCTGGTAGCTGAGAAGATGAAGCCAGAGGAAGATTTTGCAACCTATGCAGATCGATGGAGGCAGATGGCCTCACGTGTGCCCGGGCAAATCCCGGAAGAAGAGAAAGTAAAGTTGTTGATCTCCAATGCTACACCAACATTCAGAAATATCTTGGCAATGAATGACATTTCGAATATGCACCAGTTATACAGCAGAGCTCGGTTCATACAAACCCAGTTTAAAGACTCCCCTATTCATTCACTATTTGAGGCCCAGAAACCTAAAGCCGCCAGGAAATCCCATGGCCCCGTCACTGAGGGAGTGCAAATCAATGAGCAGGTCCAGGCTGTTCAATTCCCCCACCAGGCCGCTCCACCTCGCTTCCCGTAGCCTCCACGCAACCCCCAGTTCGCCACTCCACAAGTTCCTTAACCCACTTTCCAGGTTCCCCAATACCCACAACAACAACCACCACCACCCCAACAGCCTCAGCGACCGCCACAATATAACAATGTTCCTCCACCTGCCGCTTACAGACCTGCTCGACCGAGCCCAAAGAGGGCCCATTACCCTCCTATTCCTAAGACCTTGCCCGATATTTTCTCTGCTTTGATGTATACTGGGGATCTTCAATTGCCTTCCGAGCGTCAAAATTGGAATCCGGCCGCCGATCAGTCCCGATATTGCATATACCATCGGCAGCCCGGGCACACTATAGAGCGGTGCTATCAGTTTAGAGACTTGGTGTATGATTTACATGAGGGCCAGAGGATTGATTGGGCCTAGATGCACCAGCTGATTGAAGACATCAAGCAGAGGCAGAGACAAGCCAGGCTGCAGCAGGCGGTGCCCTAGCAGCAGCAGCAACAGCAACCCCAGCAACAACAACAGGACCTTGGGATCCATCAGAATCCCATGCCGATGCATCAACCCGCTCTTCAGCAACAACAACAGCCGCCGACGCCGGCACCAGCACAAGTAAACATTGTCCAGCACCCAGCCCCCAACGCTGGGTGGACTTTTGATGATGAAACCCCCGCACACCTTTTGGCCTTCCACCACAACCATTCCCACGCACTTGCTATTCCCTCCATTCTCAGGCCCGCCATTATGAGCACTACACCACTTGTTATTCCCTCCACATCACCCATCAGGCCCGTCGCATTCCCCTCCGCACTGCCAGTCCTTTCACCACCACCCACCATACCCTCCATCATCACCCCTCCGCTTAACCCCTCGCCCATCTCCCCTTCACCAGGGCCCATTAGACCAGCTTCCGCCATCCTCCCCCCCATTTCTACCACTTCCACCTACCCCACCGGGCCAAGCGGGGGTCCATCTCAGGCCGCGCCGGCACCACATTGCGCCCTTCGGAGCGGGCGTCCCTTCCAAGGAATTTTTCGTCCCTCTGGTTCGTCTGCACCCAACCTCCAAGTTCCCTCCCCTATAGCTGAGACAGAAGAAGTAGACCCAGTGCCGGGCACGAAATATGACCTATTGCAGCACTTGGACCGGATGCCGGCCAAGATCTCAGTTTTGGAATTGATCAAAAGGTCGCCACTACACCAGGATGCTTTGATGACTTTTTTACAGAAGGTTATGGTGAGCGAGGATGTGGCAGTGGATAGCTTGCCGTCAGTGTTGGCAACGATTACCAAGGGGCCTTCTATTTCATTCTCTGAGTCAGAGCTAGCGCCCCCTGAGGCACGGCAGATGCCGCTATGTATTACCATCTCTTTGAACAAAGTGGCCGTGGAGTCTGCCCTTGTGGACACGGGAGCATCTATAAATGTGTGTCCATTGAGTACCCTTCGTGCCTGCAACATTTCAGAGGATATGCTCAAGCCAACCCTGACCACAATAGCAGCATATGACAATTCCAGACGTGCTTGTCACGGGGTCGTGACTGTACAGGCTGAGCTAGGGCCTTTGGTTATGGACGTGGAATTTTATGTATTGGACATAGACCCAATGTTCAAAGCTATTCTGGGTCGTCCATGAATAAATAGCCTAAACGTCATGCCCTCCACTGCCCACCAGTGTTTGAAATTCCCATTCCAGGGGCGGGTGGTCAAGGTGAAGAGCATTTCCACAGTCCAGAATGTTGATGCGATAGCAGCCAAGATTCTTCCTACACTATGACCGAGTAATAGGCTACTTCTGTCAGTTATGGACATGAATTATTTATGGGCATATGCGTCACGCAAGCCTGCCACTACGCCAATAAATGTCAAGATCAAGTCCAAGATGAGAGACTCCAAAGGGTGGCACATGATTTTGAAACTGGGCTATCAGCCGGGCCTGGGTCTCGGCGCACAATTACAGGGCCGGACCAACCCCATCCCTAAAGGCAGGAAGATGGGCCGCCGAGGCCTCGGCTACCGTGATTCCGCAATATCGATACTTGGAGACTCTGGGCCATTAACATGGGACTATCGACAGCATTTTGTGAAAGACCCGTTACAGCCCGTCACTTTGAAGATGCCGCCACCCGATTCTGAAGAGAAGGCAGATGATGCCCATGTTGTTGCTGACCCACCACCGCCACTGTAGGGGTTGGTGAATGATATAGAAGATTTTTCTGATGGTTTTGAAGAATTGTTTCGTGAAAGAGAAAGCCAGCCGAAGAAGAAGGAGACGCAGTTGGTGAAGCATCCTCCAATGCAACTGGTCCGCCGGGGGCCACGGGAAGTGGGGAGCTCTATCACCACTCATTGTATGTCCCCGTCCCGTCTTGCCTCTTGTTTTCAGCAACTGGGGTTTGTTCCCCGTTCCCATCCAATCCTAGTCGACCCGTACTTCATGGAGAGACCACTTGAGATTTTATTTGTTCCCTGTGCTTGTGGGCGCTGCCTGCCTATTGATCTTTCAACCCTATTTACTCCTCCTCCCCCCGGTGCTCAACTCCACGAGATGTGGTTTTCCTCCTCTGATCCGTTCTTTGATTGCATATTCCCTGAGTTATTCCCCATGCAACTCCCTCCTCCTCCATCTTCCTCCTCTTGCTGCGTGATCTCCTCCGACCTCCAAAAAAAATGCCAATTCCAAAACGGAGGTTTCAGTGGAAGATTACGCTGTGTTCTGCTCAGATTCCCAGGGGTGTGAGACCCCTGTTCCTTTTCTGGTAGATTTCCTCTCCCATAGGTTAGCTGTACAGTGTGCAGAGTCTTCTAGGTTAGTCGAGTCGGTTGGGGTAGAGTCTAGTTCGAGTCTAGTCAGCCCGTCCACATCTGCCACGCACCCTGGGGCACGTCATCCCACATCCATCCCTGATAGGTTTCTATGAAATTTGGCCGAGAGATGCCATGCCCTTCTTAGGTGCCCGGAGTTTATGGAGACTGCGATTGTTTTGGAAGATGATGAGGAATTAGAAGGGGTATGGAGCAACGACGGAGTAGGGGTATATGAAATTGTGAATGAGAAGGACCCGACTGATGATGAGGAAAGTGACGTGGATGACACTACTGACCTGTACGCGCAAGGTTTGAAGAGATTTGATGAACCATCCTCGGCGGTGGATGAACCCACTAAGGAAATTAATCTTGGAACTGAAGAGGACCCCAGGCCCATACTTATTCCGCTAATCTCCCCCCTCAGGTTGAAGAGGAGCTCATCAAGGTTTTGAGGGAGTATAGCGATTCCTTTGCCTGGTCCTATGAGGACATGCCGGGTCTTGACCCCACGCTGGTTGAACATCGATTGATCCTTAAACCAGGGGCAACACCCGTTAAGCAGAAAGTGAGAAGATTCCACCCACAGATGGCCTTGAGAATTAAGGAAGAAGTCGACAAACTGCATAAGGCCAGGTTCATTAGAGTTTTTTTATATCCGCAGTGGGTGACCAACATAGTCCCGGTAATGAAAAAGGAATGCAAAATTTGGATTTGTATCGATTTCAGGGACTTGAATAAGGCATGTTCGAAGGATGATTTCCCGCTTCCTCACATTGATGTATTGGTTGATAACACAGCTGGATATGAAGCCCTCTCATTTATGGATGGTTATTCGGGATATAACCAAATCCGTCTGGCTCCTGATGATCAAGAAAAGACCTCGTTCACCACGCCCTGGGGCACATACTGCTATGTTGTTATGCCGTTTGGATTGAAGAATGCAGGTGCTACCTATCAGAGGGCAATGATGGCTATCTTCCACGACATGATGCATGTCTATTTAGAAGCTCACGTGGATGATATTTTGGTAAAGTCGAGGTCTCAAGAAGAACACCCTGCCATTCTAGCCAAAGTATTGCAAAGGGCTAGGGAGTATAAGTTAAAGATGAATCCAAAGAAATGCGTGTTTGGAGTTGCATCAGGGAAGTTACTAGGGTTTATAGTTAGTAAACGGGGGATTCAGATCAATCCGAATAAAGCAAAGGCTGTTATGGAGATGCCGTCGCCTAAGAACATCACTGAACTCTGAGGTTTGATTGGGCGTTTACAATTCATCAGGAGATTTATATCTCAACACTCGTAAAGATGCCGCCCATTCTATGAATTGTTAAAGGCGGGCGCAATGTTTGAATGGAATGAACAATGCCAAAAGGCCTATGAGGAGATTAAGGTTTATCTTTCTAATCCCCTGGTTCTGCAACCACCCGTCCCTGGGAAACCCCTGATCTTATACATTTCTGTGATTGAGGACTCCCTAGGATCTGTCTTGGCGCAGGTAGACGATGAAGGAAGGGAAAGGGCGGCATACTACCTTTCGAGGTTGTTTAATCCTACTGAATCCAAGTATACTGCCATGGAAAAGACCTGTGCAGTGCTAGTGTGGGTAGCTCAGAAGCTCAAACATTATTTCCTTGCCCATGAGGTTAGGCTGATCTCTAGAATGGACCCCATCCGTTATCTTCTAGAAAAACCTATCCTTTCTAACCGATTAGCTCGCTAGCAGAGCTTTCTTTCCCAATTCGACATCACCTTCATTGTCCAAAAAGTAATCAAGGGATATGCTATTGCTGAGCATCTCGCTCATTCTCCCATCCCTCGCACTGATTCAATCCAGGACGAGTTTCCCGATGAACACTTGGCTGTAATCACTCATCTTCCTTTTTGGTCTCTCTATTTCGATGGTGCTCTCAATTCCCAAGGCAGTGGAATTGGCGCCATTCTCCTTACTCCGGAAGGGGTAACCATCCCCGTCGCTTATCAACTCTCATTTCTTGCCACCAATAATATAGCCGAGTATGAGGCTCTCCTTGCCGGTCTGAAGCACGCCTACCTCATGGGCGCGCGATACCTTAACATCATAGGAGACTCTCAGTTGGTGCTGCGTCAAGTTCTGTCAACTTACCGCACCTGTGACCCTAAGCTTAAGCCCTATCAAGATTTGGTCACGCTCTTGGCAAGGCAATTCCGGAAGCTTATCTATATTAACACTCCTCGTTCTCAGAACATTTTGGCTGATGCCCTTGCATCGCTCGCTTCTTCTCTATCGTTCCCCCTCACTCGCGCCACTGAGACCATTGTGGTCCAGCGGCTAGATGCTCCTTCTCTTTAGGATCCCTAGTTCGACAACCTCAGGAAATATGTAGAAAGGAAGGCAGAAAGGGAAGAGGTGAAAGAAGTATCGTTAACTGAGCTTGAGGAGATCATCGAAGAAGAAGAATTGCCGTGGTATTATGAGATTGAGCAGTATTGCAGGGATGGTTCATTCCCGGAGATGGCAAATGCAGAGCAGCGAAAGTCCATTAGAAGAGTCGCCGCAAGATATGTTGAGTCTTGTTGAATCTTTACATGTTTTGATGATGACAACACTATAAGTCTTAGTAGTGTTCAGAAATATGTCTTCACTTCAGGTATACAAGGACTGTCTTCGTGTTGTTTTCAGTATGTGTCAATTTCGTCTTCGTGTCGTTTTTACCCCGTGTCGTTTCACCACGTGTCAATTACTGTTCTGTCTTCGTGTTGTTTACTGTAGCAGCTCGATTTGTTCTGATGAACTTCGAGTCGTTTCCCAGTAAACCCCGTGTCATTTTGACTCCGTGTCAATGACTGTTTCTATCTTTGTTTTGTCTTCAACACGTGTTAGTTCTGTTCAGTTCATATCGTTGTCAGTCATTGTTGTTTTCATCGCGTGTCATTTACTGTTGCTCTTCGTGTCGTCCTTCCTTCTCAGGTCTTCGTGTCGTGTTCCTGAAGCTGCTCTAAAAGTTCTGATGAACTTCGAGTAGTTTTCCTGTAGACCTCGAGTCGTTCCTACTTAGTAACCACACTTCGTGTCGGTCACTGTTTGTCCACGTATTCGTGTTGATATGTCTTCGTGTTGGTTTTATGTACTCCATGTCGTTTTCACTCCGTGTCAACTTCGTCTTAAGTGTTGTTTCATGTCTTCGTGTTGTTTTCACCTCGTGTCGTTTTTCACTTCGTGTCATTTTTTCCTTCTCACGTCTTCGTGTCGTTTTTCACTCCGTGTCGTTTTTGTTTCACTGCGTGCAGAACATTGCAGCACTTCGTGTTGCTTTCTGTGCCACCACCTTGTGTCGTTCTCTGTGTAGTGTGTGGTTTTGTCACCACTATACTTCGTGTCGATTGTTCTTCACTTCGTGCTGTTCTTACCGTCTTCGTGTTGGTCCTTCTCACTAGACCTCGTATCGTTCTTGCTTTGACCACACTTTGTATAGTTCTCTTTGAAGTATTATCTCTATCATAGTGTGTATCTCGTGTCGTTCTCTTCATTAGGTCTGTTCTGTCACAGCATACCTCGTGTCATTTTCTGTGTGAACCTTGTGTCGCTTCTCTCTGTCCTCTAGTTGCATCTCGTGTCATCTTCCTTGTTGTGTTAGCCTTGTTCATTGTATCACAGTTCGTTCACTTCCAACCTCGTGAAGTAGTCACCATGTGTTGACATTACATACCTCGTGCGCCTTAGCTTTAAATAAGCATGCAGCGAACTCTGATTGACTAATGGTGTTAATCTCATTACAGGTCCGAGGAAGAACATTTCACACACCTGGGCTGCACGTGATCCAAGACAAGAGGAACAAAATGCAATGAAGGCACGTGGCAAGAAAGTTCTGGATCAAGCGTGGGAGGCACACGCGTCTTGTGCCCTATCCACCTGCTGCTGATGCTATATAAGGAAGCCTTCGTCCACAGATGAAGGTCGATCGAGTTGGCGAGAAGAAAAGCTCATACAGAGAGCCACGATCCAGATAGAAAAAGGATCTGAGCCAAGAAAGAAAAGGCAGTGTTACAGAGAGCTCGATCCAGCAGAAGAAGAAAAAGTGAGAGAGAGAGATAGTGCTCGTGTGAAAGAGGAAGAGAGTGTAAGAGAAAGAAAGAGAGATAGAGAGTGAGTGAGAGAGAGCTCGTGGAGAAGAAGAAAGAAGTTTACCTGAAGATCTGTCTTCACTGGACCGTGGATCAGATCCAGGCCAGTCAGCTCTGTTAGGAGCCAAATTGTGCATTTCGTGTTTCAGCTTCTGTTTGCTGAAGTTATTTTCGTTTATTGTTTTTTTCTTTGTTTTCTGGTTTGTTGTGCTTTCCGATCCTCTGGTCTGAGGTCGTATTCCCTCCGGTTAGGAGGAAGGGAGATCTGATCTCCAGTTGCAAGTAGCTGGGAGCTACTTGTGGGTTCCCTCCGGCTTGGAGGAAGGGAGACTTGTCTCCGGTTCTGGGCTTGTGGATTCAAGTCCAGAGGTTCCCTCCGGTTTGGAGGAAGAGGGGAGGTTGTTCCCCTGGTCAAGCTGTGTGGCAGCAACTGTTTGCAGACTGAGTCTGCTTGGTTCTAGCGTTCGCTAGTGAAGCCTCACTCCGGTTGGGAGTGAGGGGTGGATGTAGGTCTGAAGGACCGAACCACCTAAAAATCTATTGAGCAGTGGCTTGATTGTCTGGTTTGCTTCCGCTAGATGCTTGAATAGGTGCGCTCAATGTGATTGTATTTGAGTTGAATAGAATTGGTTCCATTCTGTTTCCTTATCTAGCATCCGGTTTTTAAATTTAATCCATTATTCGTAGAAGGATTCATTCACCCCCCCTCTGTATCCGGGCCAAGCACCCTAACAGTTGGTATCAGAGCGGGTGTCTGCTTACAAGGTCCAGCGACCTGCAGATCGATCTTGCAATCTTAGGTGCTTATTTCTTTTTAGTGCTTCAATATTCTTGTGCGTTAATCTGTGTGTTCTCATGGCCCATCCACCGATCTTCAGTGGTACGCATTTTGATGCATGGTTCGCTGTTTTGAAGAGTTATGTTAAATCTGTGAATCCAGACCTGTGGAAAGTAATCTCACATGGTCCTCATGAACTACCTAAGAAAAAGTCCAAATGGACTGACAGTCACAAATCCATGCATGAAGAAAATCAGATAGCAATAAATTTAATGAAGGCAGCTACTGATAGAGCTTTTCATTCATGTTTCTTTGAATCCAGTTCTGCTAAAGATATTTTGGATGCACTGAAGCGAACTCAGGAGATAGATGTGGACAGATGCATGATGGCCAACAGAAGAAATCAAAGTGCCAGCGATCAAGGCAGCAATCAAACTAAAGAAGATGATGATGATGAGGTAAATATCTTCGAGAATTTCTCTCTAGAAGATTGGGAGAATGCATATGCTGAATTATTTGAATCTCATGAACTGTTAAGAAAACAGTATAAAAAGTTGAAAAAGAGTATTCGGGTAGATAGTTCTAGCTCTCCATGTAAAAATTGTTCAAGTACGAAGAAATCTCATGATGCATGTCTGTCTGATAATCATATGTATAAAAACAGAATGCAGAACTGAAGAAGGAACTTGAATGTGTT
This sequence comes from Amorphophallus konjac, assembly GCA_022559845.1. NCBI lineage: Eukaryota > Viridiplantae > Streptophyta > Magnoliopsida > Alismatales > Araceae > Amorphophallus > Amorphophallus konjac. Next base: position 30,182,540 of record CM040129.1, read on the forward strand.
CACTCTGAGCTGAACAATTTAAAATCTGAAGATGACTTCCTCAGAAAGCTCTCTAAGGAAAATGATGAACAACTAAAGAAACTTAAACGAGAGAATGAGTTGCTGTTTGAAAAATTTAACGCCATAAAATCTGTAAACATAGAATTACAGAAAGATTTTGAAAAACAACAAAAGGAATTGAGGGAGTTTGAAGCTAGGAGAGAAAGCATGGTTAACTCAGAAGATCAGCTTCTAATAAATGAGCTAGTTCAAAATGATAAGCTTAAAGAAGAAGTTGAAAAATTAAAACTGTTAAACAGTGCCATGTCTGAAAGACTTCTCACATTGGAAAAAGGGAAAGCTATCTGTACAAACGATACTGAAGAGGTAGATGAGCTAAGAAAGGAAATTGAAGAATACAAAACAGCTAACAAGGTTTTGAATGAAGCTGTCAATTGTAGTGAACAAGAGATCACTAGTTATGAAATACACATTGCATCTCTTGAAAATGAAATTCAGGATTTGAAAGCTTCCTTGTCTAAATTTGTTGATGGGCAGAAAAACCTAGACAAGCTGCTAGGTGTAAAAGTCAATGTCAAAAAGGAAGGGTTGGGCTACAATAACCTCAATAAGAAGGCCTTGCAGAACAAAGTAATGACATCCTTTGTAAATACTTCAAATGTAGCCACTACATCAAAAGACAAACAGCCCATTGTTCAGAAAATACTGGGAACAAAGATTAACTTTAACAAGGAAGGACTGGGTTACAGTCCAGTCATGAGGAAGGTTGATGGAGCCAACCTGAAAACTGTCTTTGTCAAATCCTCTGAACAGGAAAAGCCTTCTATCTCATCTCCACCTCAGTACAAGGCTAAGAAAACAGAAAAACAAAATAAAAATCATAAAACATCAAAAATTCAAAGGAACAATCTGCATGCTAAGAACTCATCAGATAAATGCCATGTTTTAAAGAAATCAAGTGGCTCATGTCATTATTGTGGTAAGTATGGACATCTTATGAGTAACTGTTTTGTGATGGAAAAAGATGACAACAAGCATGCTAGAAAATCTGTGTCTGGTCAGAAAAGGAATGTCAAATGTTCTAATTGTGATAAAGTAGGACACACTACTACTCATTGTTGGTTTGCAAGTAGTAAGGAAAAATCATGCTCATATCATACAAAACACTTTGCAAATCAGCATGTCTTTAACAAGAACCAGTACATTATATGTTTTAATTGCGACAAAATTGGTCACAAGGCCTCTGAATGCTGGTCAGGTTCCTTTAGAAGAAATTCTCTCGTTTGCTCTCACTGTAGAAAGCATGGCCACACAGTCAAGGACTGTTGGCATATTCAGGGTAGAAATGTGAATCTCAAACATGCCAAATTCCCTGTAAAAGAATCAACAAAATCTTCATGTCATCACTGTGGGAAGTCAGGTCACAGGGCTGCAACCTGTTGGCTGGCAGGATATCAAAACCAAACCAGTTTTGGTAAACAGAAATTTTACCCTGTTAACAGAAAATCTCATGTGTATGCACATAGAATTCATGCTAATAAAAATGTGCATAAATCAGATCAGAAAACCACTCCTGGAAATGTGCTGAGAAAACTTGCTAAACATAATAATGTCATGTCAGGACCCAAGACCTCTTGGGTACCTGTTTGTGCAAAATAAACCTTGTTTTGCAGGTGTGCCTTGGGACTGGAATAAAAGGGGTAATGATCCAAGGCACTCAAGAAGAAAACCCCATTCTCACATTGTTCAGGTAATCTCTCTACATGTCTCATTTTGAAACCTATTGCATATCTGGTTTGATGTACTCTTGCCTATCCTGCTCTTAGTTTCATCTAGTGCATGCATATTGAATCTGCTCTTGCATATTCATTCACCATCTGCAAGTTGCATTATTTCCTCAACATGCACTCTGAAAAATTCATGGAAATCTGAATTGCTGATAGGATTGTTAAGTTTACCCTGTTATTCATGACCTCTATGGTATATCAAATGGTAAGCTACCCAAGGCAGGGAAATCTGTCCGGAGGTCCTTACTATGTGTGAGGTGGTCTCTGAGACCAAATGCTCCGCCTAGTACCATAAGTCATTTGGTTGATCAGGGGAGCCAGTATGTGCATGATTCACATCTCACATGTTTAACCGTCTTGGCAAACACTGCATTCAATAAAAAAATTAATACCTCCAAGAGTCGTGTGTGAGATGTCCTTGAGTGGGCTGAAAAAGAGCTTGTCAGGCCATTTGGTTTCTGAGGGCCGATGCAGTTTATGTGGTATTAAGATCTGTCATCTCATGAGGTTGCAGCTTGCTGCTCAAGAGCTTCTCTGGATGTGAGACAGAACCTCCTCAAGAACTCTATATTTGGATGTGTCCTTAGTGCCTAATGTCTTGAGTGATCTCTCACTTGTTGGCTTGCTGATAGGAGTGCTGCTCATCTCATTTTATCTCTAACCTATCACTCTTGGTTCAGATTCTCTCTCGAAGAATTTGTGGTTTCAGTCTTCTTGCTCTTATCAAATAAGATCTGTATACCTTAAACCACCCTATATCAAGTGTAACAATCTACACCCGTTGATAAAGAACTTCAATGTTTGGGGGTTATATTTGGTCCTTGATCCTTCTAAGCTATCTCAAGTGTTGATCAACATTTTATAAAACTTTCTGTTAAATGAGAAAAACTTATTGAGGATCTTGACTTAACTGAAACTTATGTGAAAAGAGCTCTGAGATAAAAATGGTGTTAAGTAAGATATTTTTTAAAAAAAAAAATGAATGAGAAGTGCTACCAGGGAATACGCCATTATTTGTGGCAGAGCAATGGTTTTTGTGGAGAAATAGACACTCTAGATCAATGAAGTCCAGAGTCTCTGTCATGATACAATTAGCTATCTCTGTGTAGAAATGTTAAAATAAAAAAAAAGGAAAGGGAAAAAGTCCTCAAAGAAAAATATCTTTGGCATAAAGGTAGTTCGTCCTGAGTAACCAGGGTTTATGGTGTCTGATAAACATGTCTCCTTGTGTAAAAAGGGACTATACTACCTTGTGTTCAACAAATTGGTTGACTCTGTATGCCTTCTCGTCCATTAAATGAAGAAATGATTTCTGCTTGACATTAATGTGTTATTTCGTTGCTTGACAAACATAAGGTGCAATTTAATCGTGTCTCTCTCTAGGTTAAGCAACTTTAACAGCTAATTTTGTGATTATGCTGATTTAATATCTTGAGTTAACGACCTTGGTTTTTGGAAGAATATAACCCGTCCACATATTGAAGGGCTAACTTAATATGGTGTAGCTGCGTTACATCAGAACTAAGGGTATTTTGGGTATTTACAGAAATAAGTGTGATAAGAGTAAAAAGCTACTCGACAACACCTTTTTTTTTCACACGTCTTCAACCTCAAACCCTTATTTCCCCTTGTCGATTCCTATTCATCCCCGTGCCGCTCCACCTTGAGCGTCTTCTTCAAACCTATCTCCATCTCTTCCCGCTCACCTTCTTCCCCCCACAGAGGTCCATTCCTCTCTTCAGTCTAGCATCGCGTCCAACAGCAGCCTGCAAGAGAGAGTTGATACTCTGGAAGTTCCGGCAGATGGATCAGCAAAGGTCAGCAGCTCCGGGTGAAAGAAAGAGGAAGGGAAAAGAAATAGTTGAAGAGCCTTCATCTAAGCAACAGAGATGTCTTGAGCCAGAACCTGCTGCGGAAGTCTCTTCAGAACAAGGTACCAGGTTTTCTCAGTCTACCGTGTTCCTAAAAAGTGGGAAAATCATTCCTCCTAGAATAATAGATTTCGGAGATGAAACCTTGGTCTCGAAGTTTCCAGAATTGTTGAAAATCTTTGAGTTTCAGGAGTGGAGAAATTTCTTAGAAAATCACCGTGTCTATTACCCTAGGCCGGTAATGGAATTTTACAATAACTTGTCCTTGAGCCGAGACAAGTCTACCTTGTTATCATCTGTTAAAGGGGTCGAGATAACTGTTACATGTGACTCCCTTCACAAAGCTCTCTGTATTCCAGATAAAGGGGAGGTAGAGGGAAGCTTTCGATACAGTCTCCATGAAGCTTTCTCTGTCATTACTGGTAAACCCAGTAACATTCATGATAAGGGGCAGTTGAAGCTAAAAGCTTATCAGACATCGTCATTTCCTCCTCTTCACAAGCTCCTTCAGAACGTCATTGCTTCCATTATCACCCCACAGACTGGGGCTAGAGGAAGAATTACAGACACGCAGAGATTTCTACTGTTTTGTCTAATTCAAAATGTGAAGATATGTCTGCCAGAGATCATTTTTAATGTCATGAAGGGATGCATTGGATCCAAGAGACATCTTCCCTATGCCGCCCATATGACAGACATCTTCAAGCATTCTGAGATTTGCTTGGATGGAGAGGCCGCATCAGAAATTAAGGCCCGAAACATTTTTAATATGAATTTTGTTTCAGTGTTTTTGGGCTTAGAGGACTCTTCTATGGTGGGGCAAGTTAAGGTCCAAAAGGCCAGGGAATCACAAACTCAGGGGGAGCATTTGGAAGAATTTCAAGTCTTAGCCCCAACTGGTGAGCAATTAGTTTCTGAGATTGATCATCAGGAAACACCAGCTGAACAACCAGAGTCCACCTTGCCAGCTGCACCCACCGAAGTATCCTTCTCCTTTCAGAGGCTAGTTGAGGCTGCATCTGAGGACATCAGATTGTCTGACGAAAGCATTCAGACAGATCTAGATGCAACTATTGCTGGGCTATTTGATTCTTTTGGGAAGACATCTGAAGAGGTAATAGTGCCTGAAGAACAGCCAGCTAAAGAGCAAGACAGTACTGATCAAGATCTTGCTGCTTTTGTTAATGAAATTTTAAGAGAAACTGTTGAGCGAAGCTTGGAAAAGGCTACCAACTTGGTCGTATCTGAAAGTCTTGAGCAGACCTTAGTTGGCAGCCCTGCAGATCAGGAACTCATGGAAGATAGAGAAAAGGTTCCTGTCATAGAACTAGATACAGAATCTTCAAGTGAAGAAGAGGAACCTGAAGATATATTCCCTCAGAAAGAAACTCAAGCTGAAGATGAAGTTCAGGTCCCAGCTGAGAGCAGTCAAATGCCAGTACAAGAGGAAGCAGCTGAGAGAACTGCACCTGGCAGTGAATTTTTTGGTACACCTCTAGGTCCACCTAGACTTCTATCTGCAGAGGCACCCAACATTGAATCTACTCGGGCGCCCAACATTGAAGAGCTTCTCATAAACCTGACTCAGCAGATGCAAAAACAAGACAAGAAATTAGATGATCTGCTTACATTTGTCACTCTCAACATTAATCAGGTACATACCAGATTACTAAAGCTTGAGATATCTCTCCTCACTGAATGGAGACGATTCCTTCTAAACAAAAGGGCTTCAGATGATGCAAACAAATCCTTGATGGAAGGATTACAGGAGATTTGTTCATAAATTGCAAAAGCTCTGAGAGAGTCACATGATGTTAATATTTCCTCCTTCAAAATGTCTTCTACCATAATAGATCATTGCTATGAGATCAGAATAGCTTTAGAATTGTTGAAGAAGTCTTCAAGTGCCCTAGGTCCAGGCATTCAGCAAATCTATGATAAGTTGGTCACCTTCTTATCAGAAATGACAACTCTGTCTGACAGATATGAAACGGTCAATGTTCGCCAAGACGACATTATTTCTGAAGTGGCAAATGTCAGAAGCACTGTGGCGTATTGGCTTGCTGAACTATCAAATGATTTAAAGGAATTTTAGTCTATCTTGGGTTCAACACCTGGTCACGCCTCTTCCAGCAGAACTCCACCTCAAGAACATTCTTCTGCTCCTCCAAGGGGGAGACCACCTCTTGGCAGGCCGCGTGGCCCCTCTAGCAGACAAGCCAGATACTTTTCCTGAAAAGACTATGCTCTGTATTTTGTTGCCCTTTTGAGGCCTTCTCTCTCAGACTCTTGGACTTATTAATTTAACTCATATCATTTGCATTGTTGCATTCTTCTTGTTTCATTCTTTTTGATGATGTCAAAGGGGGAGAAATCAGGCTTTTGAGCTCGTTGGTTTTTGCTAGCTCGTTCTTGAGAATGTTTAATGTGTTTGTGTTTTTCATTGAGAATGGCTATTTCGCCTTTGAGAAATCAGGCCGTTGCTAGCTCGTTGAGAATGGCTATTTAGTGTTTTTCCTTTCTCTGCAAAGACTCAAGACTCATAGTATTGCCATCCATCAAAAAGGGGGAGATTGTTGAGTCTTGTTGAATCTTTACATGTTTTGATGATGACAACACTATAAGTCTTAGTAGTGTTCAGAAATATGTCTTCACTTCAGGTATACAAGGACTGTCTTCGTGTTGTTTTCAGTATGTGTCAATTTCGTCTTCGTGTCGTTTTTACCCCGTGTCGTTTCACCATGTGTCAATTACTGTTATGTCTTCGTGTTGTTTACTGTAGCAGCTCGATTTGTTCTGATGAACTTCGAGTCATTTCCCAGTAAACCCCGTGTCATTTTGACTCCGTGTCAATGACTGTTTCTATCTTTGTTTTGTCTTCAACACGTGTTAGTTCTGTTCAGTTCGTATCGTTGTCAGTCATTGTTGTTTTCATCGCGTGTCATTTACTGTTGCTCTTCGTGTCGTCCTTCCTTCTCAGGTCTTCGTGTCGTGTTCCTGAAGCTGCTCTAAAAGTTCTGATGAACTTCGAGTAGTTTTCCTGTAGACCTCGAGTCGTTCCTACTTAGTAACCACACTTCGTGTCGGTCACTGTTTGTCCACGTATTCGTGTTGATATGTCTTCATGTTGGTTTTATGTACTCCATGTCGTTTTCACTCCGTGTCAACTTCGTCTTAAGTGTTGTTTCATGTCTTCGTGTTGTTTTCACCTCGTGTCGTTTTTCACTTCGTGTCGTTTTTTCCTTCTCACGTCTTCGTGTCGTTTTTCACTCCGTGTCGTTTTTGTTTCACTGCGTGCAGAACATTGCAGCACTTCGTGTTGCTTTCTGTGCCACCACCTTGTGTCGTTCTCTGTGTAGTGTGTGGTTTTGTCACCACTATACTTCGTGTCGATTGTTCTTCACTTCGTGCTGTTCTTACCGTCTTCGTGTTGGTCCTTCTCACTAGACCTCGTATCGTTCTTGCTTTGACCACACTTTGTATAGTTCTCTTTGAAGTATTATCTCTATCATAGTGTGTATCTCGTGTCGTTCTCTTCATTAGGTCTGTTCTGTCACAGCATACCTCGTGTCGTTTTCTGTGTGAACCTTGTGTCGCTTCTCTCTGTCCTCTAGTTGCATCTCGTGTCATCTTCCTTGTTGTGTTAGCCTTGTTCATTGTATCACAGTTCGTTCACTTCCAACCTCGTGAAGTAGTCACCCTGTGTTGACATTACATACCTCGTGCGCCTTAGCTTTAAATAAGCATGCAGCGAACTCTGATTGACTAATGGTGTTAATCTCATTACAGGTCCGAGGAAGAACATTTCACACACCTGGGCTGCACGTGATCCAAGACAAGAGGAACAAAATGCAATGAAGGCACGTGGCAAGAAAGTTCTGGATCAAGCGTGGGAGGCACACGCGTCTTGTGCCCTATCCACCTGCTGCTGATGCTATATAAGGAAGCCTTCGTCCACAGATGAAGGTCGATCGAGTTGGCGAGAAGAAAAGCTCATACAGAGAGCCACGATCCAGATAGAAAAAGGATCTGAGCCAAGAAAGAAAAGGCAGTGTTACAGAGAGCTCGATCCAGCAGAAGAAGAAAAAGTGAGAGAGAGAGATAGTGCTCGTGTGAAAGAGGAAGAGAGTGTAAGAGAAAGAAAGAGAGATAGAGAGTGAGTGAGAGAGAGCTCGTGGAGAAGAAGAAAGAAGTTTACCTGAAGATCTGTCTTCACTGGACCGTGGATCAGATCCAGGCCAGTCAGCTCTGTTAGGAGCCAAATTGTGCATTTCGTGTTTCAGCTTCTGTTTGCTGAAGTTATTTTCGTTTATTGTTTTTTTCTTTGTTTTCTGGTTTGTTGTGCTTTCCGATCCTCTGGTCTGAGGTCGTATTCCCTCCGGTTAGGAGGAAGGGAGATCTGATCTCCAGTTGCAAGTAGCTGGGAGCTACTTGTGGGTTCCCTCCGGCTTGGAGGAAGGGAGACTTGTCTCCGGTTCTGGGCTTGTGGATTCAAGTCCAGAGGTTCCCTTCCGGTTTGGAGGAAGAGGGGAGGTTGTTCCCCTGGTCAAGCTGTGTGGCAGCAACTGTTTGCAGACTGAGTCTGCTTGGTTCTAGCGTTCGCTAGTGAAGCCTCACTCCGGTTGGGAGTGAGGGGTGGATGTAGGTCTGAAGGACCGAACCACCTAAAAAGCTATTGAGCAGTGGCTTGATTGTCTGGTTTGCTTCCGCTAGATGCTTGAATAGGTGCGCTCAATGTGATTGTATTTGAGTTGAATAGAATTGGTTCCATTCTGTTTCCTTATCTAGCATCCGGTTTTTAAATTTAATCCATTATTCGTAGAAGGATTCATTCACCCCCCCTCTGTATCCGGGCCAAGCACCCTAACAAGATACACAATTATTGCTGGAGAATTGTATAGGCGGGCTCTCAATGGAGTTCTAATGAGGTGTTTAGATGACGATGAGGCTTGGAAAGTAGTAGAGGCAGCTCACTCTAGTGAATGTGGAGGGCATGTTAATGGGAAGGCATTGGCAAAGAAAATTCTTAGGCAGGGCTATTACTGGCCAACCCTAGAAGAAGATTGCTCCACCTATGTCCGTTGGTGTCTTCAATGCCAGCTTCATGCCGACAAGATCCATGCTCCTGCTTCTTCTCTTCATCCTCTTTCTGCTCCTTGGCCATTTTCCATGTGGGCCTTTGATATCATCGACCTCTCGGTGACCCGAATTCTACAGTCAAGCAGAAGTCCTTCATCCTGACGGCTATGGAGTACTTCACCAAGTGGGCAGAAGCTGAAGCCTATGCAGAAGTCAAAGCCACTACAGGATGCCGCTTCATCATGAAGAATATCATCTCGCGGTTTGGAGTCCCAAGTGATATCGTCACCGACAACGGGCCTCAATTTGTCTCTCAAGAACTCCGGGACCTCTATAAGAAATTTAATATATCATTGCATCATTTATCACCATACTACGTACCCCCAAGGTAATGTCCAGGCTGAGGCCACGAATAAAACCCTTCTTAAAATCATCAAGAAAATATGCGAGTCAGACAAATTTGCCGATTGGGCCGATAAACTGGTAGAGGCTCTATGGGCTTATCGCACCTCCGTCCGCACTCCCACAGGGTAAACTCCCTTTTCTCTCACCTATGGGATGGAGGCGGTACTCCCGTACGAGATCCTGATCCCTTCCCTAAGGGTGCAGCTGGATAAATAACTTAATCTCGACGAGCGTCGAGAGACATTGCTAGTCCAACTGGAACGCTTAGATGAGAAGAGGCTTAACGCGGCCAATCATGTTTCAGTTTATCAAAAGCGTGTCTCGCGATATTTTCAAAAGAAGGTCATTGAACGAAAATTCCAAGTGGGTAATATGGTTTTGAAGCGCAAATTTATCAGGTCAGTAGGTCCCAGGTCTAAGCTGCAACCTAACTGGGAAGGGTCGTTTGTAATTAAGGAGGTCTATCCGGGTAATGCGTATCGTTTAATCAACGCGGAGGGCGAAGAATTACCAAATCCGTGGAATGGGCTATATTTAAAATATTTTTATCCATAGAGTCAAACCAGCAACGACTTGGTGGCAGGGTGCGCCTTCGCATGATCACGAAAGGAAATCCCTGGTTCAACATTTCACACACTACACAACCCCTCGTGGGTCGGTTTCTTTCCTTTGCATAAACGCCGTTTCTGCCTTAGCCATGCTTCAGGAGAGGTGAAAGTCCTTGTCTTTCCTTCTCTCTCGGCTGAAAATAGGGGCAAAAGGTGAATAAGGGGGCGAGAACCGATCTAGACCCCCCAATTAAAGAGGTCTCAAATAGGGGTAGTCCATTATGACCTTATTCCGCAAAAGAACAATAAAGAAAAGAAAGAAAGAAATGAAAAAAGGGGCAAAAATTGAGGCTAAAAGCTCACTCAAAGCTCGCAGCTCTAAAAAAAAAAAAGTTTTAAAGTCCCCAAATAGCAAAACTAGCCACGACAAGAGTGGCAGTACAGTTTCCCCGCGGGACGTTATGAGCCCGGTCGTATGCGTGCCTAGAGCGGAAGTAGGTTCGAGAATGGACATAAAGCCCCGGCGTAACAGACCTAATTCTTTGAAGAGGGTGCCGCGAGAAGAACTCAAACCCTAAAAACCTCTATACCTATCGCCAGTCTTCCTATTAAAATCTATTTTATTTTCCAAGGATTGGATCCTACCCGGGTATGGCCTCGGTAGAGGCACCGCCAAAGCAAGGTTAGCACCGGCCACGAGCGGTCCTTTATATTGCACGTTGAGCCCGGGAGGCTCCTGGTGAGATGGGGGAGGTTCCCTGTCGTCAGTCTAAGCCGGTGTCAAAACTCAAACTCAAAAAAAAATTCGATATTTCAAAACTCAAAAAAATAGATATTTCAAAACTCAAAAAAATCAGATATTTCAAAACTACAAAAAAAAAAAAAAAAACAAAAAAAATCAAATATTTCAAAGCACAAAAAAAGATTTTCGTCATTTGCATTCATAGCATCCATTGCATTCATTTGACATTTGTTATTTGCCTATTTAAATAAGGCTTACCCCCTTGACCAAAGATCAAGAGCTGGTCACTCTCCTAACTTGTCGTAGGCAAGGGGTTAAGCCTCAAACAAATTTAATCTATTTTCTGTATTTTTGTGTGTACAGGGGCAGGTTGAAGCTGAAAGTGCAGTTGGCTCGTGGCCATGTGAATGGTAAAATCCTATTCCAACCTATGCAATCACATCGTAACCCAAACAAAGCTCAAATTTGATCCAATCATTACATTTATTCATTCCATATATCAAGCTTTCTAAACACATGAGTCCTATCCAACATCATCATCATGAAAACAAAAGGAAATCACTCGGTCCTCCGCTGGGCATCCCCGCGGGGACGTATCTCTCTCAGCTCTCTGACGTAGGCCTGGCGTGTCGCTGGGATCTCTGCAACCTCTGCTGGTGGGGTAAGCACCCTGCTCACCTCCCACATGATCAGGGCACTCCTGACCGCTTGCTCGTCCTCCTCCGTACCAATCCTCCTGCCTGTAGCGCGGGAAGGTGGGGTAGTGCTGGCAGAACAGTCCGGGGTAGTCCAACCTGTAGGTAGCACCGGTTTGGGCTATACATCGCCAGTGCGGTGTCGCTCACGAGCCTCAAGTCCAAACCTAACCTCCTGGGAACCCTGACAGTACTGCCGCAGAGGAAGCCCGGGTGCATCACAAACCGATCCAAGGGCAGTTTGTTGATGTACAATCGCCACTCATCTCGGGTCTTCATCTCAGCTGTCCTGCACTCTACCTGGGGAGAGAATCCGAACGCGCCACCTATGAAGAAGAGAGGGTGGCTTCCAAAGATCTTGCTGGCCGAAGCGACATCCTCCCTATAAATAAACTTCATCCTGGCACCCATCCAACACTCTAGAATGATCATAGACCCAAACAAAGGACCTCCTAAGGCTGCTGAAGTAAGGCCCTCGTACAAGTAAGCTAGGATGGCCTGGGAGATGGAAAGACCCTGCCATAGGCCACTAATGGTACTAAGAAGGGGCATCTCTAGAACATGGTCAACTGAAGGGAATAAGATGGCCCCGTACAAACAAATGGACTCAGCCTTAGCTATGGCTTCATCCCACCCACACCTATTCTTGCAATGCTCCACTACCCACTGGCTAAGAGGAAGAAGGCGAATCTGACGTGGGCCTACGAAGGTGTGGACATCCCTGCTATCTGGTATGAACCCTCCCAATATGAACCTAGGATCTATAGGGGCAACGGTATGACACACTGAATCTTCTCCTCCCACCTGGGACCTGGGTAAAGAGAAGTAGGCCTCTACCTCCTCCAGTAGGATAGTGGCCTCGAATGATGGGAAGATGAATGTATGGGTTTGTGGATGCCAAATTTCAACTAAGGATGAGATGCTGTGCCAATCAAGGGAAAGCTTTGGGTAGTTCTGACCTAACACTAGGAGAGGTTGTAAGTGTCAAGATCTCAGGATAGATGTCACTCCTAGGGGCAGGGCGCGGACCATGGGAGCCAACCACTTCAAGGTGGAATACCACCTCGCGCCAGGAAGAAGCTGAGGTGGAAGGAAGATAGAGGAAAGAAAGAGAAAGGAAAAGTATGTAAGTAAAGGAAAGGTTTGAATTAAATGGAATCATGATTAGCTTACCTCTCTCAGAGGGCTTGAGCTCAGATGTCGCGGGATCGTAGTCAACCGTTGGATCGCCTCCCGCTCTTTTTTGGCCGGCTTTGGCCCTTCAAAAGATGCTCCCTCCATAGAAGTCCCCTCTAGAGCCCTTTTCATGATGATTTGTTGATGAATAGCAAGGATTTCAAGGCTTGGGAGGAAGAGGATGTGTGAATCATGAATTTAGGCTCCCCTCCCACTTATAGGGCTTGTTAGGAAGTCTAGGCCTCTTGAGATTAGGTTGGATAAGTCTAGGACAGGTTAAGATGAGGTTTGGATAGGTCCGAAGCGTTTTTCCCTCGGGTTAAGGACTCTCCAGGAGAGCCCCCTTCAGATTCGCAAGATACCCATTTGGACGGTCTTACGATAGACCGCCCATCCTATTGAGCGGTCCGTGAACAACCGTTAACATCCTCTAAAGAACCCGAGGGCAAGAATTTAAGCGGCCCGGTCTAGACCGTTCTTATGGTTATACGGCCCATGGTAAACCATTCATCACTTCACACGGTTAACATTCAACCATTCTGTTCTCTTTGGAACAATCTTTCGCAGACCGTATGTCTATTTGAGCGGCCCACTATGAACCGTTCATCGGATCCGGAGCCCTTTGTCAAACCTGCCCAACTAATAAGTCGTGCGGCCCCTCATCTCACTCATTTGACGCCTTCATCTCACTCATTTGACGTCCCTCACCTCACTCATTTGACATCACTCATCTCACTCATTTGGCGTCACTCATCTCACTCATTTGGCGTCTCTCACCTCCCTCATTTGACGTCCCTCTGTCTCACTCACACTCGTGTCGCGTCTCACTCGTAGTCGTGTCGCGTCTCACTCGTAGTCGTGTCGCGTCTCACCCGTAGTCGTCGTCTCTCACTCACACTCGTGTCGAGTCAGTAGTCGCATTCATCCATTCATTCATACATTCATCCATTCATTTATGTATTCATACATCCACAGAATCAAAAAAAATGCATATCACTATCATATCATAACAAAAGTCGGGCCAAGTACAAAGTCAAGCCTGCCCCACTCCCTGGCCCTCGTCACTGTCTCCACCGCCCTCATGCCTCTTTGGGAGAGGCATCGCTGAGGTCACCTCGTCACACCGTGGCCGGCGTCGCTCCTCCTCCGGTGGCCGGAGGAACTAGTGAAGTAACTCCTCACAGAGCCATGGGTGCCGTGGCTGCCACTCGTAGTCGCTCTGCTGCGCTCCCGACTCGCCTCTCTCAAGCCCTCCACCTTGCCCTCCAATCTGGCAACCTGCAGTCAGGCCTGCTCTGCCTTAGTCCGGTAACGCTCCGCCTCGGCCCGGTAGCACTACGCCTCAGTCACGCTGGCTCGGAGTCGCTCCGTCTCAGCCCGGTAGCGGTCCGCCTCGGTCGCACCTGCTCGAAGTTGATCTAGCTCAGCCCGAAGAAGCGCCATCTCCAACGTGTCTGCTGGTCGACTCTGTGTCGCCTCCTCCCGCACACGGGCCACCTCCTCCCGAGCCGCTGCCCGAGTCTACTCCAACTCAGTCCTGAGGCGGGTCAGCTCGGACGTCTGCATGCACATATCATGGTCAATAAATTGCATTTCATACATATCATAAGCATAAATAACAAAGGGAAAGTGTAGTGATTTGTGTACCCTCTCAGTGAGCGCCACCTCGGCCGCCTTGGCCCGCGCCACCATCCTGGTGAAGTCGGCCTCCTGCTCAGCCCGGTCAGCTAGAGTCTGGGTAGTAGAAGAAGAAGGAGCATCAGCCCCCTGTCGCTGGGTACCCTCGGCACGCTGCATCCAAAACTCCAGGTCAGTCACATGCATAATCATAATCATAAGCATTTGCATAATTTAAAGAGTCTAGGGTTTTAGAAAACTCACCAGTAAGGCCAGGGCCTATCGGGCCTCGTCCCGCTCCCTGATGGTGGAGTGTAGGAGCCCCTGTAGCTTCTCTAGTCGTCCCGCTGGATCAATCTGCATTTAGAAGTCCAAGTGTCAATGCATCATCATCACAAGCATAATAGACAGGGTTTGAGTTTAGAAGTCGTACCGGTCGGTGGGCACCCCGAAACACCTGGTCCCGGTAGTGTCTGGCGTACGCGGTATAGTACGCCGAGTCGCTCTCCGCTCGGGCGGTCACCACTCGCCCCTGAGCTGCCCAGTCGGCCACCTGCGCAGCGTTCCTCGTCGACCAATCAAATGCTGCTGCTAGGCCCCGCGTCATCCTCGTCACTCGTTCCCCCGCCTTCTCAGGCACTGGGAACTCCACCGCGGGCTGATGGACCTCGACGGTCCTCATCACCAACCTGTAATGCAGTGGCTCCACCACATTCACGCAATGAAGCCACACATCTCGTCCGGCGAAGGCAAGGGTGCCGACCACCCAAGGCTGACCCTCCTGGCCCTCCTCTGCGTAAGGTGTCCATCGTACCTGCAAGAAATAGAAACTCGCATCAGCATCATCATCATATAAGAATTGCATTTAATTAAAGAGTCTGAGTTTGGAAGCATACCGAGGCATACGGTAGAGCGTCCAAGTCGTCCTGTAGCTCTCGGACCTGTCGCCTCAGGGCCACGGTCTCCCGAGGTGCTGTCCACCTCCGTGCAATCGACAGGAGCCCAGGACGGGTCTCCTCGCCTCTGCCCAGCCCACGTAGGCGTACGTAGACCCACACCTACATCATAGCATTGTGTCAGCATATAGGAAGCATATGGAGTTGCATAATTAAGTCTAGGGAAAGGGTCGTACCTGGAGTAAGGGGGAGAAGCCCCCGAGCATCGTCCGACGGAACGTCGAACTCAGCGTGTCAAAAAGGAAGGCGAGAACTGCAGCTCCCCATGCATAGTCGCCTACGTGGCTCAGCTCCTTGAGGAAAGGAAGGAACCGAAAGCTCATCACGTCTGCCCTGGTGGAGAAGAGGAGTCGCCCGAACATCAGCATCAGGAACCACCTCAGCACTCTGTCCGCCTCTGCTCCCGGTCCAGCAGCTACCCGCGGCCGTGCCAGCTCGATCAACCACTGCAAGTGCTCCTCCGGCTGCTCGCCGACTGCAACTCCCGCTCGTCGTAATCCCAGGCTGTCCTGGAGACTAGCCCGGGGTAGGAGGGCCGACTGCCTCTCGGGGCGCCGTAGCTCTAAGCCCAGCAATCCCCGAGCCATCGCCCGGTAGTAAGGAAAGGTAGTCCCGCTGATCGGTGACCCGTGCACTCGTAGGCCAGTGAGCCTGGCCACGTCCTCTAGCATGGTGACCATATGCCCCCACGCGAAAAGGAACGTCCGACTCACTGGGTCCCAACGGTCGTGCAGGGCGTAGAGCAGAGCTGCGTCGAACTGACACACCTCGATGCTCAGGAATGGGGCGAACCCCATGGCAGCCAACCGCTCCCTCTGGAAGTCCGACAGTGCTAAGTACACTGCGCGGACCTGCAGCCATGAGGTGCGGGTCCTGCGCTTTCCCTGCATTCATTCATTCATTTTAAATGCATTTTAGTAATTAGTTTAAGCATGTTGTTTCATTTCTAAATAAAATCATCAAGCTTTGAATCTCTGTCAGAAAAGCGGTCCTTCATAGGCCGCTCGTCCCGTTGAACGGTCCTGTGAGCACCATTTTACTCCCTAGGTTCTGTGTTTTGAACGGGCCAGTGTAGGCCATTCCTATCTTGAACGGGTGGTCCTGCACCACTCTTTCTTCTTGCTTCTTAGTGTCACGCGGTCGCTCCTGCGCCGCAGGAATGTTGGGCGGTCCTATATGGACCGCATTGTTCTTTGTTGACCTATTTGGCACGGACCGATGAGGCCCGTTTGGTTGTTTGTGCGGTGATACTCTCACCGTTGTGGTTTGGACCGGTTCTATGGTTGTGTGTGAGTTTGAACGGCTTCTCCCAAGCCGTATGGATGTTGAGCGGTCCTATATGGGCCGCGTGTTTTGGGTTATGCGGTTTCTGTTCAACCGCTCCACCGTCGTCTTCCCCGACGACGGTGGCGGTTTCCCCCGCCGGCAGGGAGGCCACCATGACCCCCCAAACTGGCCCCTAAGCCTCTAAATCCCCCTAAAACCCCCCTAGGACTAACATGCATCTCTTAAAATCGAAGAAAATAAGATTAAGGGTGGGGGGGAACCTACCTCGGGGTCCCTCACCGACCTCGCCACCCTTGCCGCCGCCGGTGGTGCCTCGGCTTCCTCCCCCTCCTGTGCCTCAGCCACGACGATCGCGGTCGTCTCCTTGCCGGTTGTAGCCACCGATGGCGTCTCGGTGGTCACCGTCGCCTCTGCTTCCATGGCCACCGTCGTCGCCGGCGGTGGTACGTCGTCATCTCCTCCGCTCGCCCCGGGGCGGGAAGCTTGGTGCTTTGTCCTCGTCATGGTGGCAATGGGCACGATGGGGGGTGAGGGAGTTTGAGAGATTGAGAGTTGAGAGTAGAAGGGTGGAGAATGGGCTCGGTTGCCCTTCGTTCTCCCTCCCACCGTCGGTTACGGTGGAGGGAGACGAAGGGTTTTGGCTTTTCGAGGTTACAGAGGATGTGCGGTCTAGCGATAGACCGTCCTTGGTTTGTGCGGTTGACATGTGGCTGCTTATCTTCAACGGTAAGTTTGTTAGTCGGTTCAAATTCTATGATATAGACGGTGTACACATAACCGTTCTTATTGGTGCGGTTGGTCATTGACCGTTCATGTTTTGAAGTTGTTTGACTCCCTATATTTGCACTGGGTATTCAGTAGATGAAATTTGATATAATTGCAAATATTGTTAACAAATTTGTGTGCAGTATCCGAAAGTCCACTTGCCGTTTCGCCTGCACAGGTAAGTCAGGTATGGCCTTCTATCCCTGTCTCCCTTATTGCATTATTATATGGTACTACATTATATTATCTCGAGAACCAGTTGGTTATTTACATGTTCCAGGATCTGATGTTCCCCTTTAACAAAAATGATGATGATCCAGGTTCACGTGTTTAATCTTCGGATAGGCCGTTAAGTTGGGATGTCACGGGGAGGATGGTTCTATCCCACACGCTGTGGTTGCGGATGGTATCTTGACTCTAATTTTCCCAACTTAGCAATATTATTCTCGAGTATTTTATATTTTAACTTTTCTTCGCATTCATTTTAAATGATTTCTTTTATTTTAGCCCAGCATGCATCATACGCATCCTTTGAGCTTTCATGACCCATGGTTTGCCTAAAGAATGTCCCGTCAGTGATGGCTAGCTGTACGTTCAGTGTTTGAGTAAGAGGAACTAATTCCACTCTAAGTTGGAAGGTTCTCTTTGGTCGATCCGCTTGGATTAATTGATTGAAAGGTCCCCATCTGGAGCTTTAGCTTGTTTCCTTTACTTTTGATGCCTGCTTTTGTGGCCCCCTCATTGGACCGCTGGATTATGTCCCCCATGAGGTTGGTCTTGTCAGTTTAGTTCATTTAGTTTAGTTCCTCCAGACGGGTGTCGCTTTTGGTTTAATCATTCCTCGCGTTTGGTTCAGAGTTTTCCGAAAGATTCATGTCGCTTGTTGGTAGAAACGGGTGTCGTTTTACCTTAACGCCCGCTTTTTCGGTCCACTCCGCTGCATTTCCACTCCACCTCCATGTTCCATGTCACTTCCGCTTCACCTCCGCTCGCTCCCCTGCAAAGAGGACGTTAAGGAGGGGCATCTGTTGACACCCACTTTTTTACCGATAAGTTGAGTCATTTCTCTTACTCCCATTTGCTGATGCCTCGAGTTGTCCATCACTCGTTGGGGCTATTTTCAGGCATATTTTGGGCTAATTTTATGGGTTACCTCCCTCCTTGGTTAGGTCCAAGTCGATTCGGGGCTTAATGGGCCTGGGTTTTGGTTGATTGGGCTTTTCTATGAGTTTCAACGTCCACATTCATGTACGGTTCATCCATGACCGCTCAATACATGTGCGGTTATCTACGGGCCATCCATATATTTTCGGAACATTTTGGCTAATTTTCTGAATTTCCACCGTCAAGCATCTTATGCGGTCCGGTTAGGCCCGTTCAACTTAATGAACGGATGGATTGTGACCGCTTATATCTCAGAGTCCTACGCTTGGTAATTTTCTCAGATAATTATCCAATTAATTAAATTATCACCGACAAGGCTAGAATGGCTTGTCCTTGGCCGCTCAACGTTTGAACGGTCTCATCTGATCCGTTCTTCTATGAGAGTCCAACGGCGAGCGTTTCGGTCAGTTCGAGGGATAATCTGGATTATTTCGGAGTTATTTTGAATTTCCACCGACGTAGTTGAACGGTCCGGACATAGCCGCATATCTCGTTGCGCGGTCTATCGTGAGACCGTTCATCATGTTCGATTCCTTAATTTCAACAAATTTTTACCCTTTTATCCATGGTTTTATCCCCAACTTCTTTCATCATTTTCTCAGCGGATAATCAACCATTTTAAGTGCCGTTTCGACTGGATAAAAGATGATTCATTTATCAACGATTTTTGTTTGATAATCTCGATCTGAAAATGACTCGAAACCCTAATTTCGAGCTAAGCTTTCTAGGCTCTATAAATAGACCCTAAAGGCCAAGCTTGAAAAGGGGGGGGGGGAGATTTTGGTCGACGGCGAAGCCCTGCCACATTCTTAAGCGACCTAGCACCAAGGAGGGAGGCTTTCTACGTCCATACAAGCCTCTGGTTCAGGGAGTAGTCCGGTTTTGAGTCGTTTGTGTTTCATAGCTTTCGTCATTTCTCATTGCATGCATTACTTTCACTACTTCCCCCCCATGTTTTTCTTCATTCTCATCATCTTGCACACATCCACCCACGTTTTTGACACCCTAGGGGTTTAAAACCCCCCAGGTATCCCCCTTTCCACTTAGTCACATTCACTCCTTATTGTTTTGTAGTTACTACACCATTCAGTTCTAATTAAGATTTTCTGTGTGTTTTTACGTTATTTTACAGGTCAGCAATCATCAGCACGAGGCCCATCCTCTCTGGCCGGCTGGAGAGGGTGGGGGTTGGACCCCTTTGAGACTTCTGGCTCAGTGGTCTTGAGCGGCTCTCTTCTATCCGTGCAAGGAGACGTGTGGTGCATCCTCGGCTGTTCTTCTTCGTCCGGTGGTCGTTACAGAGGCGTTCAACATCCAGGAGCGCTGCCTCCCGCATCTTCTGCAGCACCCTTAGGCGGTCTATCGTAAGACCGTGCGTCTATAGGCGGTTCTTCATCAACCGCTCATCTTCCCAGTGCTGCAGCTAGGCGAGTGTCTCCCCTTCCTTTCCAAAGCACGGCGTGTTCATCACGTTCGGCGCTTTGGTGGCGATCACGGTCATTTTCATTTTCTGTTCTCCTCTTACTATTTTTCACTTACTCATCGTATGTTGATTTATTCATAACACCATCTTCCTTTAAGTAAGAGGAGAAAATATATCTACACTCATAAGCTGCCTCGGGATGAGACCAAGTGGTCCAACCAAGACAGACTAAAGAGTCATAAAAATGCTACAATTTTGAGATTGCTAAAAAATTCTGTCAATACTAACAGGTTTACGTTTGTCACCTCTTGCAGAACCGCCAAAGAAATTATGGACAAACTAATGCTAGCTCAAGAGAAGCAAGGACTAAAAGGATGAATGGCTGATGATATCTATTAAACCTGTGATGAAAGTGTTGAGGAGGTAAGCTCTAAATCAGATGAAGATGAACTATCTTTCGAAGATTTAGTAGATCCCTATGAAGAACTGTTAGAAAAATGTCAAAAGATGAAACATGAAAACAAAGCACTGAAGAAAAGGTCTAATGAAAATATCCATGATAATTTTTCTTGTGTGAAATGCATTGATTGAATTTCAAAATTGAAGAACTGGAGAAAGAAAATGAATTTCTGACATGCCAAGTTTCATTGCTTAAGGAAACTGAAGAGAGTCTAAAAAGTAAGTTAGATTCTCTATCAGATGATGATAAACTCTTTGATAAACTTCTTGATTCAGAGATAGATGCCAAGTCCCTTCTGGATAAGAATGAAAAACTAAAAGGGGACAATGATGTTTTGCTCATTCAAATCTCCTTGTTAGAGGGAAAACTGAAGTACCTCGAGAAATCTGAAAAAGGAAATGATCTGTTGAAATCTGAACTTGAAAAATATGAAACAATTAAATTCGACCATGTGTGAAAGACTTTTGACATTTGAAAAAGGCAAATCCATGGTCGCTCAAGAAAGTGAGAATGTAAGTATTCTAGAACAGGAAATAGAATCTTACAAGACGATAAATGCCACTCTAAATGAAAAGGTCACTTCTTGTGAAAATGAAATTCTGTCTTGTGAACTTGTAATTGCTTCACTTCAAAGTGAAATCGTTGACCTGAACAAATCATTGGGCAAGTTTATGAGTGGTGAAGATAATCTAAACAAACTCTTGGGAACTAAGGTGAACTTCCAACGGGAATGTCTAGGATACAATCCTAGTAAAAAGGAAGCATTTAATTTGAAAATAAAAACTTTGTTTGTGCATACTTCTAGTTTCTCAAGTACACCAAATACCCCTTCATCTGTCAAACAAAAGCCCATTATGCATGCAAAGAAACTTGATGTGAAACCCCAAGCTCCAAAACACAACAGTACTTCATGTCACTATTATGGTGAGCTTGGACATTTAATGCATGATTGTAGCTTAATGAAAGATGATGACTTGAATGCTTGTAAGATGCATAACAGTAAATCTCAAGTTCATCAGAAAAAGAAGGTTGAATGCTTTCATTGTGGGAAAATGGGTCATACTATGAAATTCTGTTGGTTGTTAAATGTCGAACCTAAATTGCACACTCAAAATTATAGACCCCCCAGACATGCTCAAAAGCCCAATGCTTATGTCCAACCAAAGAAATTGAAATCACGTGTGTATTGTCATTACTGTGGTTATGTGGGACATGTCATGAATGATTGCTCATTATCACACCTTGATGATATGAATGCAAGGAAATTGTGGAGAGTCACAAATCGCGGTGCACCTAACCCCCAGGGACCCAAGATGGCTTGGGTTCCCAAAACATCACAATGAAGATTTTGTCTCGCAGGAATGCTTTGTGATGGAAGAAGCTGTCAATAGAATAAAATTCCTCCAAGGCAAGAAATTTGATGAGCTATTGTGGTAATACATTCCACTTTTACTTTCACATTTGAATAACAATCTTTTGCAATTGTTCATAGAGTTTATTAGCTTCCACTCATGTTTTCTTGTGTGAATAACTATAACTTTGCAGTTGTTCACAAAGTCTTTACTAGCTACACTCGTCTCTTTTTGTGAATAAGAGTTGAATTTTACACATAGTTGAATTTTACACATAGAGCACACACATCTTACATCAATACACATCACACCTTTTTTTGAACACTTGTGAATATAAATAAAAATTAGTCATATGTCACTTTGATGTACAGACTTGCATAAACTTCATAGTCGTGTGCATAAATGCCATGATTCACCGGTATATAAAATGGTGTCAGTGGAAAGGTAGATTAAGTCCACCTGGAAGCTTTCATCATGCGTGAGTGTGGTCTTCGGACCTACGTACTTCGTCACGTACCGGCAATCAACTTACTTGAATACATCATTTTGACATGCTTGAATGTATATAATTTACATCCGTCTCTTTTTGAACTCTTCTACGACCAAACAACCTTGTTAAATAAACTTGCATTGATTCAGGCATGAATGGTTCATGACACATCTTAACATGGTCATTTTGGTTTGTCAACCGTGCATACACTTATGGGGAGACAAAACCTTGAAAAGGCTAATTCATGTTCTACTATCTGTTCAATCTCTCACTTCATATGGAACCTTGATACAACTGACTACATTCAATAAGGATCTATGTTATTCCACTAAACACTTTTAAGGATTCTTAAACCCCTACATTAAAGTCAAGTGACTCGTGAGGAAAAAGTTGTCAGTCCCTCCAAAAAGTGAATAAGTGTGATTTGACATCGAGTACATCGGGAATCCCCCCTAAAATAAAGGAGGAAACTCGCATCGGAAAGTGTCTTATCCACATTATCATAAATGACGATACCGAGTAACCGAGAATTGCCCCTGAAACAAAGGGCATGCCTCGTGTCAAAAGGCTAGTCATGTTGCTATTTAAAATAAATATAAAATTATATGGGACTGTGCGAAACTACCAAAAGCCGAGCATTTTGTATTGAAATGTAGGGAGGAGAGATTCTTGTTAGTGTTACTTAGAACACATGATCATCCATATTACTTTGAAAGTCATTATTCATTGTTCACATGTTGAATCTGAGCTTGATTGTTTGAATGTATTTCCTGAATTAGTTGATCATCAATGGTCAAGCAGTACATCTAATTGTAAGCACAACCATGTTAATACGGTTCATGGACATGTTTGCTCAAATCTATTGCATTCTTCCTATACCCGTCCCTGAGGGACCTTCATGCTTGATTTTATACCTATGTATGCTTGTTTGTATGCATGCATGCTTAAATTGCATTATAAGAACTCAATTGTTGAACCCCCATAATTGTTGTACATAACTCTCTTTGAATCTGCAATCGCACTCATATTCCCTGAATTTCCTCTAAAATGGATTTTGCTGAAGAGAAAACCATGTCAGTTTGATTGTTGAACTGAGTCGGTTAGAAACACTCCCTTGTGACCAACTGAAAACTGTGATGGGTAAAAGGAATATAGATTCTGATTGAAATTTTTTGTGCATTGAGTCACTACTCTGACATTGTGTCAATTCCTCAGATTTTATCTCATAATTCATTGACCACGAGTTCTAATGCACAGGGTTATTAGATTGCACTTGGTGACCCTAAAATGTTTTAATCTTCAGTTCCGTGATGTGCTCAGACGGAAGGAGATAAGGTAAGCAATCTTGGCTTTATTGCTATTCATGAGGATGAAGTGTGCTCAATTGAAATTTGGCCTATTCCATGCAACATTTCAGTTTCAATGATTTGTGTTGGTTATTAGAAATGAAAGCTTGCATGTTTAATTGAATTGATCATCCAAGTGTGGGTAATTGATTTCCCTTGTCCTATATCAACTTCTCTCAGTTGAGCAACCCACATATTGCCCATTTTGTGTTTATCATTTAGTGGTTATCATGGTTGGTTCAATTGGCCTTCAATTCACTGCATTTCTCTTGATTTTTCAAAGTGCAGAAGAAGTGTCGACCCCCAAGGTCGACACTGTTATCGCGTGTCCATCTGTTTCTAGCCAGACAGAAACGTCTCCAAAATGTGTCGACCCACAAGGTCGACACTTTTGTTTCGGAACCCGGTTCGAGAACCGGACCGCAGGGTTCACTCTTCACGCCAGTTGCTCTCTTGGTTCGAACCCAAGCTCACTTGGGTCTCTCTTCTGGTCGAACCCCATCGAACCCAAACCCCCTTTCTCTTCTCCTTAAACCCTTTCATCAACCATCTTCTTCTGCCCTATCGTTTCATCCGCACACCCCCACGGTCTATCCCCCACTTCCCAAGCCTCCGCGGCTCCTCCTCTCCATTCCTCTTCCAGCCCTAGTGTCGCTCCGTCCACCCCATCTCTTCCAAGAGCATCCTCCGGCGAGCGGCGGCATTCGCCCCTCCTTCTTCCTCTTGAAGCTATCGCGGCGCCCTCCTTGAAGCACAGCCGGTTGAAGAAAGAGCTGCTTGTGGTGTGTCCGTTCAGAGGTAGCCCTCCACCTGCTCGAGGATCTCACTACTACATCTACATCCTCCATCTGCTATCCAAGCTGCACATATGGCACCCAAGAAGAGATCCGTCTTAGAAAGGGAGGAAGCCCGCATCCTAAAAGAGGTACGGCGCAAGGACAAGAAAGCCCAGGTTGAAAGAAGGAAAAGAGCCTCTGAGATGAAAATGCTGGCTAAAAGGAAAGTATTACGCCCTCGTGCGGTCGATTTCAGGAGCATTGAAAAGAATCTTCCAAGGTTAGTCGAGCTCTTAAGGAAGCAGCCAAATTTAATTTCCTTCATGTCAGATCACCAAAGAGTTTATCATTCCCTAGTTCATCAATTCTATGCAAATATGGTTGTCAAAAATGAGGAAATGTACACTGAGGTCAATGGGCATTCTGTTCCTTTAACTCCTCAGTTGATAGGAAAAGCCCTAAATCTGCCTTGGGATAGTGGGATGTTATATGGAGAAGCCATTTATTCTGAAGAACTTGCATATGAACTCATGACAGATAAAGTAGCAACACTAGGGTGTGTACCCAAGCTCAATGCAAATGAAATCCCATCCCTTTAGAGAATTTTGCATCACATGATGACCACTATTCTATTGCCAAGATCAGGGTCTAGAGAACAAGTAACCGACATGCACAAATTCTTATTTGTTCAATTCATGAGTGGAGAACCGGTCAACTTTCCAGTGGTGATGATGGAGTACATAACCAGCTCTAGGAAGTCCAAGAGCCAAAATTTACCTTATGGAGCTACTTTAACACCAATTTTTCAGTATTTGCATATTGACTTGAGTCAGCAGATCAGTCATCCAATTAAGGATGGCGACATCCATACAATCCCATCCATCTGCACCAACATGGGATATGAAGTGATAAATGGTGTTCTTGTTCGTACACTTCCGTCAAAGAAAGGAAATGCCCCAGAAGCAGGGTCTGGCCAAAATGAAGATGAAGATGATGAACAACCCATCAGCAGAACTGCCAGAACAAGAGGATCACAAGCCATATCTTCAACCGCTCCATCAATGAGCACCAAATTCGATGAACTAACTGATGATGTGTGCAATGTTAAAGAATCAGTGGATGCTCTCACATGGAAAGTCAAGGAACTGAAGCTTCACCATGATACTTATCTTCAGAAGTTTGCTGCCATGGCCAACTCCATTGACTCGCTCCATTCTGCAATTGGCATTCAAAACTCCAAGTTTGAGTGTGGATGTTATGGTTGTGTCTTGTTATGTGGACATTTTGTGGTTTATGTTTATGTTTTGGTTATGGTTATGTGTCTTGTGACAATTGGTATCTTAGTGTTAATGCTTATCTTGTGGACATGGGTGTCTTGTGTTTACTTTTGTGGAGGACTTGGACTTGTTTATTTTGTGGACATGGCTGTCCAGATATAGACAGTGGTTGTGGTTGTCTTATGAACAATGCTGAAGTTAATCAGTTATTTTGATTTAGTGAATGAAAATTCTGTGGACTTGTGTTTATCATGTGGAATGATCCCCTATGCTTCTATTCTGATACTGTCTCCACTTATGATTGGAAATACACTTTTGGATGTTTGATGGATGATTCATCATAAGTGCTGCATGGTATTTTAATTTGTGGTTAGAATGCATCATATTCTTGATTGTGTTATCAAATGGTCTACAGGATGCCATTCGATTGATAAGCATGGCTTCACGCCTAGAATGCTAGATGTGAGAAAACTTCATTGAAATCTTTTTATCTGACAACACCTTTTTGCCTAATTGCACATAGCATTTGTCATCATCAAAAAGGGGGAGATTGTTGAACCTCGTGCATAACCATGTCTTAAGAAATTTTGATGATGAACTAAATACCATGTGACTGCCCTCCATGTAAACCATTTGCACATGTTGTTGTGGATTTGAAATGAACTAAGCAAACTCCATTTTGTATGAATGGACTAGTGGATGTCACGGCCAACTGATTTGATGAAGTTAACTGACAAGTAATTTGATATGCTTACAGGAGCTAGTGAGAAAGAATAGTCTCCGACTGAACTGGGTGAAACTCTTCTAACTCTTCCCTATTTGATTCACTTAACGGTTGTGAAGCAGGATCTTAAGTGTGAAATTAAGTGAATAATGAGAGCTAGACTTCCATGTTTCGAAATTGAGTGATATGGAAGACTAACTTCCAGTATGCAATGTGACAGGTGTGCCGAACAAGCATTGAATATAAAGACCAATTGGAAATCTTCCAATTGGATCTTTACATGCATGTGGACCGACACAAGGATCTCAAGTGTGAATTGAAGGGTAAGTTGCTTTGGTTGAATGGTAGGAGGAGGTTAATTGTGAGAAATGGATGGACATCTCTCAAGGTGATTCCCTAACTATCTCTAGTTGGTATATCCATGATTTGGGGTACTTTATACCCATTTCTCTCTTGCATGCATTCATATTCAATGTTTCATCCTCTTTGAATGACCCCCATGCATGTTTTATTTAGTTTGCATTATGTCAGGAAAAGTGTCGACCCCAAGGGTCGACACTTTGTCCATGCGTCTGGTTTTCTTAACCGGCCCTCTTATGTCTTCGAACGTGGGGATAAAAAGTCGATCCCAAGGGTCGACCTTTTTATCACTAGGTTCTGTCTGGGTTCATTTTTCAGAACCCTGGACATAAGTGTCGACCCACAAGGTCGACACTTATTCCGGGACTTTCTGCCGTGGCTTGTTTCCATGCCACAGGTAGAAAGTGTCGACCCCAAGGGTCGACATTTTATACGCTGTGTTCTATTTGGGCCTTGTTCTGTCTTGCCCAAACGCGAGTGTCGACCTTAGAGGTCGACACTTTCCGGCGACCGGAGAAATCACCGGTTCGCGCGGCGGCGGGTGCCCTAGCTCGATCTATTCTTTTAGTGCCCCCTTGTGATTGGCCCTTGGAGGATAATGTCCTCCATGTGTCCCCTCCAACCCAGGTGGTATATATATATGTTATGTGATAGGGTTCCTTGAAAAAAAAGAAGCAAGAAAAGAGAGAAAGAGCATCGCATGTGATTTTCATTTTTGTTGGGGTTTTGTAGGGAATGAGGCCGGAGTTGTGATGAAGCTTCTACCCAGGTCGTGCTAAGCTCGAATCAAGGTTGAAGACGATCGTCTTCCACCTCCTAGAAGCCGTCTTGATGAGGAAGAAGGTTGTACCATCTCCAAGTTACCCAATGCATAGTAAATGATTCAAGGAGAAGGAGAAAGGGTCTGATGTCCATCCTCTTCTATCCTTCATATATGAACCTGTTGAAGCATTAACCTTCATCTTCCTTCCAAAGTTCAGTCCGCCTCAGCCATTAAAGAAGCCAAGGCCATCATCCTCCATCCAGGAGTTCTCTCAACCCATCCTTATTCTTATTTGCTGCAGTCTAGTGCCTAGTTCATGTCTAGTGAGATTGCTTTGAAGATTTATGCTTATTGAGCTTTCAAATGTACATCTGTGTCCATCTCTTAAACTGAAGAAAACTGTGTGTGTGTTCGGAGCGGTGTCTCCGAGTGTGGATTGATTGTTGGGTTGCGTTCCCCGTCTTGGTGTGTGTGTGTGGTGCTGAGCACCGTGTTGAGGGTTCGCCCTCGTGTGTGTGTGTGGTTTGCTACCGTCGAGCAGCGTGTGGTGTATTCGGGTTCGTCCCCGTGTGCTACCTCGTGTAGCGTTTTAGTGAAGCCTCACCGAGGTGGTGAGGGGTGGACG
This sequence comes from Amorphophallus konjac, assembly GCA_022559845.1. Lineage (NCBI taxonomy): Eukaryota > Viridiplantae > Streptophyta > Magnoliopsida > Alismatales > Araceae > Amorphophallus > Amorphophallus konjac. The sequence goes on from CM040129.1 coordinate 30,210,228, forward strand.
TAGGGTACCTGTCGTGGTCCCGAACCACCTAAAAAATCCTTGTGCATGTGTGATTGGTTGAGTGGTTTTTCCTTATCTTCTACTACCATTCACAGGATGGATTATTGGTTATCTTGCGCATTGATGCTAAATTTGTTAACGTATAATGCTAGTTCAAATCGCCATCTCTCCGTGTGTGATCTTGTCACTTGCATGTTCGGTGAGGTTTGATTGAGAAGCCTTTCAAGTTAATTTTAATTGGTCTTAATTTTTAGAGAGGGATCTATTCACCCCCCTCTAGATCCGTGCCACTACACTGTGGGACCCAACACACCTAAATGGCCGGGAGCTGAACAGAATCCTGGTGGATCCCGGGGCGGCTGTCAACATCCTGCCCTACAGGATATATGAGAGGCACTACTTCAACGTGCACCTCCAAAAAGTCGGGGATATGCGTATTGCCGGCTTCAATCAGAAGTGCGAAGTATCGCTAGGAGTACCAGAGTTCACACTCACTCTAGCGGACTTTATCACGAAGGTGCTGTTTCATGTCATCGATTCTCGCACCTCGTACAAGGCACTGCTTGGCCGCCCTTGGCTGCACGAGAATATGGTGGTACCTTCCACACTTCACCAGTGCATCAAATATAACCTGGATGGGAGGGAGGAAAGAGTATTTGCTGATCTCCATCCGTTCGAGGTGTTCGAATGCCACTTGGCAGATGCTCCTCTATATGCAGAACGGTCGCAGAAGGCCCCTGAAGCCAAGACCTCTTCTACCACAACAAAAAGCACCTCCAAAGCAGGATGGTTCCCTCCACCGCCGCGTGGATATGTCAATCCCAAGATGGTCTCACATATCACTGTCACTAGGGATGTGGGCCGGATACAACCACCTGCCATCTACCCCGAAGCTAATGCAGTCAGGGTCGACCAGCAGCACGACCACATCGGGATCCAAGAAGGCCTTACCAAGCCAATTTTCAGCTTCAATAATAGCACTATTGAGCGTTTCAAAGCTTGGGAGGTGGCATAGATAGATGGTCCCAGTAGCCAGTTTTACACAGTTGAAGAGCACCCTACACAGGAAGACACTGATTGTCATCTGCCTGAAGATATAGAAGACCCATCAGTACCTATACAGGGGTTGACATTTATAACAAGTCGAATGGCCAAGATGTTCCAGAAGCAGCACATCCCCTCTGGCCAGCCTCGCAAGAAGAAAGGAGCATTCCAGAAGCTATGGTACCCCCCGAGCCTGGATAAAGAAATGAGACATGTCTCTCAACACCTAGGGTTGGGTTTCACCCTCGAGGAATACTATTATAGCGGACGCTATGAAGTGGATACCATCTCCACTTTTTACCCAACAGAGGATGATCCACTGGCGGCAACTTTTGATGAACACCCAACAGAAGGTGAATACACTCAGCCAGCTCAATCAAGAAGTCTGGAATCCGAGGCTATATTCCCTTGCCGGTGCTGGGAGCAGGTATATCCTAAAGATACGACTCTTCAAGCTAGATTCGACACAGCTAGCAGTAGTGAAGCTGAAGATGTTGAAGAGGCAGAGCCACCTCCCTCCAGTGGCCCTCCTCTGTTCATGATGTCAGCACTTCTTGAACCAATTGGGGAAGTTTCCCCCAAGCCTTATCAAGAGATAGATGTTGCTAGAAAAGAAATAACTATCTCCACTGAAGACATGGTGATCCAAGGGAGTGAGACCTCCTCACCCTATACCATAGAGCTGCAGTGCTACTCTGACTTAATGACAAATAACCACCAGTCCCTAGTGACTGCAACCCCCTCAGTAGGGGGTGAGGCAATCGACTCGCCCCTTGAAGTTGCTAGTGAGGTAGATTTGTTGGCAGAACGGTGCATGCAGCCATTGCCAGCCGAACAAGGGATTTCTGACAAAGCCCAGATAAGGGAAGATGAAGAGATCGAGGTCCTCGACCTCGAAGATGATGTACCAGACTTTGTTGACCTTCAGCCTGCACCCCCTGAGATAGAAGACGGAGGCCAAGGAACAGTCGATGAACTGATAGAAGTCAACTTGGGAGACGAGTTTGACCCCAGGCCAACCTTCCTCAGTGCTCAACTATCTGCTGAAGAACAGAAGTTGTACATCCAGCTGCTGCATGAATATCGGGATTGCTTTGCCTGGACCTACAAGAAGATGCCAGGACTGAGCCCCGCAGTCTCACAGCATGAGCTAACCATAAACCCTGAGGTCGAGCCGGTGAAGTAGCCGCCGCGGCGCATGAGGCCAGAGCTCATCACTCAAATATGCAAGGAAGTCGACAAGCTCATTGATGTGGGTTTCGTCGAGGAAAATCAATATACCACGTGGCTAGCTAACATTGTGCCCGTAAAGAAGAAGAATGGACAGATCCGGATATGTGTTGACTTCCGGGATCTAAATAAAGCCTGCCCCAAAGATGAGTTCCCAGTGCCGATAACGGAGGTCATAATAGATGCAACAACCGGTCATGAGGCCCTATCATTCATGGATGGGTCGTCCGGTTACAACCAGATATGGATCGCGGAGGATGACCGGATCCACACTGCCTTCCAAACCCCCAAGGGCATTTATCACTACAAGAGAATGCCGTTCGGATTAAAGAACGGCGGTGTAACTTATCAGCGGGTAATGACCAGAATATTCGATGAGCTGCTCTACCACAAGGTCGAGTGCTACATAGATGACCTGATAGTCAAGACCAGAAAGAAAGAAGACCATCTGCAAGACCTCCAAGTTATTTTCCAGAGGCTGAGGCAGTATGAATTAAAGATGAACCCTATGAAGTGTGCATTCGGAGTATCGAGCGGAAAGTTCTTGGGTTTCATTGTCAAGTATGGGGGAATTGAAATAGACCCCACAAAGATCAAGGTGATTCACGAGTTAGCCTCTCCAAGGAACCTCTCCGAGCTGAGATCCCTTCAAGGTCGCCTTGCATACATCCGGCGGTTTTATCCAACTTGTCGGGGCGATGTCACCCCTTTCATAAGCTAATGATGAAGGATGTTCCCTTCTATTGGGACGAAGAATGCCAGACAGCCTTTGACAAGCTGAAGGATTACCTAAAGACTCCTTCAGTGCTGGGTGCGCCGGTTAAAGGATGACCGCTAATTCTCTATATAGCAGTCACATGCAACTCCCTATGGGCAATGCTAGCCCAGAATAATGGAGAAGGGAAAAAATAAGCCCTCTATTACCTCAGTCGAAGAATGGTCAGAACTGAGGAAAGGTACACCTACATCTAGAAGATCTCCCTGGCACTAGTCTTCACGGTCAAGAAGCTCCGACACTATATGTTGTCGCATGAAGTTAAGCTGATTTCCAAAGAGGATCCGCTTAAATACATCATGTCCCAACCAGCCCTCAAAGGCCGCCTAGGAAAATGGGCGGTGATTCTTATGGAGTATGATATCTCATATGTACCACAAAGGGCCGTCAAGGGCCAAGCTATCGCAGACATCTTTGCTGAGCATCCAGTACCTGAAGACTGCCCCCTGGAACCAGAAATTCTTGAAGATGAAACTTTAGAGGTCAGCCAAGTGCAGCCCTCTCTATGGCAGCTGTATTTTTACGGCGCCTCCAGAATTGACACCTCAGCAATGGGATCAGCCAGGGTCCAGGCAGGGGCAGGCATAGTCCTGAAGTCTCTAGAAGGAGAAGTCATACATACATCATGTTCAATAAACAAGCCTTGCACAAATAATGAAGCATAATATGAAGCCCTCATAATAGGGCTATAGATTGCTCTGTCCATGGGGATTCAAATGCTAGAAGCATTCGGGGACTCCATGCTGGTCATAAAACAGTTGGAAGGGGAGTTCGATGTGTGGAAATAAGAACTCATCCCTTACTACCATCTGGCCCTGCGCCTAATGACAAGATTCTATTTCATTAGCATCAAACACGTCAACCGAGGACAGAATGCTCAAGCTGACGCCCTCGCAAAGCTGGCAAGTTCTTTGGCGGTCCCGCCTGATACAAGCCTGAATATAACAGTGATCAATCGGCGGCAGGTCCCCAGTGTGACTGAAGTGTTGGATACGGACTGAATAGATCTAGAGGGGGGGGTGAATAGATCTTTCCCCCTTTTTGATAATTTACTGACTATCGACCAGATGAGCTACTGGTAATTAATGAATCATAGAACTAATGCGGATAGTAAAGATGCAAGCATACGTATAGGAAATCAAACACACACAAGCACACCACAAGAGAGGATTTTTAAGGTGGTTCAGTCTCTTCCTGAGACTTACATCCACCCCTTGCTTAACTCAAGCAAGGCTTCACTATGAGAATCTCTGATCTCAACCAAAACACAGCTGACACACAGCTTGTACCTGCTGACACACAGCTTGACTCTGCTGCCTCACAGCTTGACAATAATTGTAATCAGAAATGAAAAGATGATAAGAACAGGTGATGAAAGACAGGACTGAATATTGGCGTATGTAGAAGAATAGGTGTTCAGCCTGGGACTTGATCACGCTTATGAAGAAGCCTAGACTCCCTGTTGATCTTCCAGTCAGTTGCCTTCGATTGTTCTGCTGCTGGAGATCGCACAGTCTTGAGCTAAGTCTTCCTTCTGCAGCAACGAGATCGCCTTTAACCTTTCTGCAGATTTTTGATTGATGGAGAGCTCCTTCTTCCTCTTCTGTGTATATCTTCCTTGGCTTCTATTTCGTGCTCTCTCTCTGCTCCCTTGTTCGTGATGTGTGTTCTTTTCGTTTTTCATATAGCCCTTTTATCAAGAGTAAAACTCTTCCCGCTCAATTTTCAGATCGAGCGCCAATCTGCTAGAAAACAGGGATCTGTTTAAATCCAATCGTTAGAACAAGTTTGACCACTTCTAAGCAAGATTGTTTCCTTGATTCCCGTGCGGAATCTTATCTCCTGAGCAGCCCAACAACCTGCAACAACCATTTGCAGGTTTTAAGGAACCAAAACAGAATTCGGTTAGAGTTCGGTTTTGGACGATATATAAACCCGTGGTCGACCATGACCCTGTCGCTGGTCGACAATGGGCAGTCCCCAGACGGCCGGTTCTTCTGGCTGAAACTCACGTCGCCCGTTGGTCGACCACAGCCTGGTCGCTGGTCGACAAGGGGCAAATATCAGGTGGCCATTGGTTCTGTCTGATGTTCTGTCTTTTCCTGTGGTCGACCAGAGGTGGGGCTACGGTCGACAGCCAAGGTGCTTCCAGAAGACAGATGACTTGATGCTTTTCTGGTTGAGTTCGTTGGTCGACCATAGCTTCTTCAGTGGTCGACAAACATTCTTTCACGCTTATATTGATTTGTTGATTCCACTTGGATTTCAGTGAACCTGAAATTTGCTTAACTTATAAGATTTGACTTGAAGTTCCAAATGTATATAAAAGCATATTTGTCATCATCAAATGGGCATTAATTCAATGCACTATCTTTACACAAATAACCAAACCATTTGCTTTAAGAAACAAGATAGAACTTAGATTAGTCAAACATATCCTATTGTCATCATCAAAACCAAGGGATGCACAACATTCTCCCCCTTTTTGATGATGACAACCATGAGTCATTGTGACAGACAACAGATTATGAAATTCATTTGATATTGCATGCAAGGCTATCATAGCACAGATTTCATTCAGACAATTCGTTTGATGTGGCTTTCAAAAACAATAGCACTAATTACATGAGAGACTCAAAAAAGGATAAAGACACTGAGGACACGAAGACAAAGTAAACTTGACATCTAGACACACATCTAGGCAAAGTAAACTTGACATCTAGACACACATCTATCTAGACACACATCTAGGCACACAATGACACATAAGCACAATGACACATAAGCTTCTCTCTCCCCCTTTGTCAACAGCAAAAAGTGGATCATTTAAACAATCCTTCTGAGGAGGATGAGGAGGTCTCTGGCTTCACGTTCTCCTCCATGCGATCCAGCTTGTCAACAATGTGGGCATAGGAGAGCCTGAGCTTCTGGATCTCTGAGATAGTATCCTTGTGATACTTCTCATTCTGTTGGGTTGTGATCTCGATACGGATTCCCATCTGATCGGAAACTTCACCGAGGGTCCTTACTAGTCTGTTGAACCGAGAACTAGCCTGGTCAGAGTGTTCCTTCTGCTTGATGAACCTGGCCTCCATCTGTTGTTCCAGCCGTTGGACTTTCTGCTCCAAGCGTCCAGTGGCAGCATTGACATTCTCTTGAAATGATTGGAGTTGGGTGGTGAGAGAAGATAACTGAGATGCCATCTGGAGGAGCACTCCATGATATTCAGGGTGGAAGGGAAATGCTGGTGGTGGGGCAGAAGTAGAGGGAATGGAGGTAGGTGGTACTTGTGTGGGTTGAGCAGAATGTGATGGAGCTTGGGAAGTTGGAGCTTGGGTAGGTGGAGCAGATGGGGATTGAGCTGGAGGGGCAGCAGTGCCTGGCTGCCAGAGCACTAGTGAAAGGGACGATGGTGGATGGGCAGCAGTGGTGGTAGTAGGTGTAGCTTGAGGCACCATTGGTGACGGTGTGACAGCAGGGCTAACCTGTATAGGTGAATGAGGTGGAGAAGAGGGTGGCACTGGATCCTTTGCTTTGCCCTTGGAAGGGAGAGTGCGCTGAACATGGTCTCCGACCTTCTTAAATCCCAAGAATGTGGTCACGAAGTGAAAATTGTAGACGTGCCATTTGGGAATGACAATGCTTGGGCTGTGAGGAGAAGATATGTTGGCTGCTTTCAGAATGGAAGTGATATGGGCAGCAAAAGGAAGAGAATTCAGGGGATAATGTAGGATGCTTCGGAGGGAGTTCAAAAGGAGTGTGGTTAGGCGAATAGGCTGGCGAGTGATGAGGCCATGGAGTATAAACAGATGGAGGCGACTCACTTGATCTCTAGCGCCTCCTCGAGGTTGTATGATGGTGGTGATGATGTGGTGAAGCAAACGATGAAGAGGAGGGAAGGTATTAACATTGAGGTACTTGGGAAGGACCTCAGGGGCTGGCTTGCCAGTGACCACTGCATGTGCTTCTCGGAAGTCGAAGTCCTCATGGTTGAAAACAGCTCCAATTCTGGGAGTCTTCAGCGTCATGTGGAGAAGCTTGACGTCGAGTCTGATGACTTTCCCTTGAACTACGGTGTAGAGCTGACTGTCCACGACTTGCAGGTTGTGGTAGAATTCTTGCACAAGCTGGGGAGAGTACGAATTGTGCACTGAAACGAACGTAGTCCACTCTTGAGCTTAAAAAATTGGCAGTAGATCTGGGAACATCTCCATCAGCTTGTCATCGGAGAAGTCGACGATCCTTGGTTGCAGAACTGTCCGTGGCTTGAGAGCTCCAGAAACGGGATGCACTGCGGGTTCCTCTGAAGCTGCTGATTGCCTCCCTGGACCAGGTGAATCAGCCGTGGTCGACCTGTGAGGGGCCGATGGCGAACCCTGCGCGGCCCGCGACTTGGATCGCTTGGACGGCATCGAAGCTGCGGCAGGGGCCTGATCTCTTCTACGCTTAGAGGAAATTAGAGCGCGCTTGGGAGACATTGTGAAGGGAAGCGAGGTAGAGGCGAGAGAGAGGCGAGAAAAGAAATCTGGAGAAGATGAAGTTGTGAGAGGGCTAGAGCTGCGGATGGAAAATTTCAGGGACCCAGCCGAGACAATTTATAGGGTAGGGCATTAGGGCTGGCCCTTAATTTTTAGGGCAGTGAACCGTCGCGATGAAACAAACGAGCGGTCAGGATTTAATCAGCATAACTCATATTTTGGGAAATGGTTGAAGTGTACCCCCTTTCTTTAATAAGACATTTAAGTAACCTTTCCTCCCTTTCTCAAAGACCACCTTGTGACAAATTCGAGTGGGTCTTGTGGTTCAAAGAATTTGAAAGTATTGCCCCAATAAATTGACTCCCCATATCCACTTTCTTACTCACGGCTCCTTAAACTTATAATATGGTTCATGAGATAATTGTACTAGCTGAACAAGCTGAACAGTGTTTTATGCTTCTATTTGCATATAGTGCATTAGGTCAACCATTTTATCTGCCTTTGATAACCTTGGATTTTACATTTTGAAGTATTGAAGAGTTGTGGTCAGGTTTATCACATGCCTTTCTACACGAGAAGACACGCTTTTTACACGCCAGTCACCCCGGCTACTTAGCATGCCTAACCATTCCACTTTTAACTGGGAACTACCTTTTATCCGTGAGGATATACGTTTATCAGACGCCAATATCCCCAGTTACTCAGTATTCCCAATTAATAATTTTGAGAGTGGCAGAGGTAGAATGAGTCTTCATGACATACATGTCTCCCACTTAATTTTTCAGCCAATTTTGCTTTGTGATAGAGAACAGTAGTTTCTCAGAACTCAGTCCATTGCTCTACCAAGAGGGCAGAATTATGGCGTATTCCATATACATTCATGCTATAGCAGCGTTTATTTTCACTGTCCAACACAGACACAGGTAGAGAAACAGTCTCATTACTAAAAACATAAGTTCTCAATAGTCTTGAGTCAGAGACATAGTTATGGTTTGAATTTATTGCAGTAGTACAGGTCAAATTCTCATTACTACACTTAACCTTTACTCTCATTGATGACTTTGGTGATTTTCTTGTAAGAGATGGTTAGGTTGTTCAATGATTTATTAAGGAATGAGTTTACACTTTTTACTCCCCCTCAATTTGTGAGTCCTTGCTGAAGATAGAAAACAATAAGTTGACCACAAAGAGATATTGAGACACAAGGAATGGGAAGTGAATGAGGATGAGTGAGTAAAGCAAAATTGAGCTCAGAGTTCAAAAAGTTCAGAAGATTTCCCACCAAAGCCAGCAGCTTGAATAGATCCAATTTCCCTTGTTTAGGTCCATTGTCGACCATGGAGTGGCCTGTGGTCGACCTCTGTGCTGTCACAGAACCTTCCTGTTGAGCAGACTGTGTTCTGTCAAACCTGTTGTCGACCATTGGATCGCCTGTGGTCGACAGCTGCGAAGTCCCAGAGTTAACCATTTCCTGTCCTGATGCCTTGGTCGACCAGCGCCTTGTCTGTGGTTGACCATGGGAAGTAATCCGAAGATAAACCAGAGTTCCTCAGAGCTTGCTGAAGTAGCACCCAACACTATAACCTCCAAATTCAGGACTTATCTAGTACTTAAGACCTAGTTGACACAACTAAGAACAGAAGAGACAAAGACTGTACATTGATCATAAGAATATTATTATTTCAAGAATTTTCAGAGGAGATTCTACAAATTCCTAACTCCCTTCTTAGAGTTGAAAATCTGTCATTGTTAAGGGATTTTGTGAAAATGTCTGCCAGTTGTTTTTCAGTTTCTACAAAATGAAGCATGAAATTTCCTTTGGAGACCTTATCTCTTAGAAAGTGATGACGGATCTCAATGTGTTTTGTCCTAGAGTGTTGAATGGGGTTTTTAGACAAATTAATAGCACTAGTGTTGTCACAGAAAATAGGTGCACATCCAAGATCTACATTGTAGTCTTGAAGTTGATGTTTTATCCACAAAACCTGTGTACCACAGCTCCCTACTGCGACATACTCAGCCTCAGCAGTGGAGAGTGCCACAGAATGCTGTTTTTTAGAAGCCCATGATATTAAACATCCACCTAATATTTGACAATAACCACTAGTACTCTTCCTATCAATTTTGCAACCAGCATAATCAGCATCTGAATATGAAATTAAATCTAGTTTGCAATAAGTAGGATACCATAAACCCAATTCTTGGGTACCGGCAAGGTAACGAAAGATACGCTTGACAGCCCCTAAATGTGAATCTCTAGGGCTAGATTGATATCTAGCACACATGCATACACTGAACTGAATGTCTGGCCTAGAGGCAGTTAAATATAGTAGGGATCCGATCATACCTCTGTATTTCTTAGCATCTACCATGTTACCTTTTACATCAGCCTCCAATGTTGCATTTGTCCCCATGGGTGACTCTATTGGTTTGCAGCTCTCCATGCCAAACTTTTTCAGCATCTCCTTTATGTACTTGGATTGATTTATGAAGTAGCCTTCTCTACATTATAGAATCTGCAATCCAAGAAAGAACTGTAAATCACCCATTAAACTCATTTCAAACTCATTGGTCATTAGATTTGCAAATTCAGTACATAATGAAGCTTCAGTGGATCCAAACACAATATCATCCACATAGATTTGCACAATTAGTATATTCTTACCTTGGGTCTTGGAGAATAATGTTTGATCAATTTTACCTCTTGTGTAGCCCTTTTTGGTGAGGAATGAACTCAGTCTGTCGTACCATGCCCTAGGAGCCTGCTTTAAACCATACAAAGCCTTATGCAGTTTGAAGACATGATTAGGAAAATCATCATTTTCTAAACCAGGGGGTTGTTCCACAAAGACTTCTTCCTTTACAAAGCCATTTAGAAAGGCACTTTTTACATCCATTTGCTGCAATTTAATTCCATGGGACGCCGCAAATGCTAACAATATTCTAATGGCTTCTAACCTTGCAACTGGAGCATATGATTCTTCAAAATCAACTCCAAATTCTTGGTTATACCCCTTAGCCACCAACCGAGCCTTGTTCCTCATAACAACTCCTTCTTCATTAAGCTTATTTTTATAAACCCATTTGGTTCCAATAACAGGATGAGATGAAGGTCTGGGAACAAGTTTCCAAACCTGATTTCTTTCAAATTGATTTAATTCTTCATGCATGGCATTTATCCAAGATTCATCTCTTAAAGCTTCCTCTACATTTTTAGGCTCAACTTGAGATACAAGGGCTAGCTGATCTAATTCATCAACTGTTTTAAGCTGAGATCTAGTTTTCCTCGGTTCATTAATTCCTCCAATGATGTTATCTAGAGGATGATCTCTGAGAAATCTCAGATTTTCAGAATTGTTACCTGGGATGATCTCTCCTTCAGGTTGATCATTGGAATCACCTTGCTTTGGTTCTGCTTCAGTCTCCATTGGTTCCTCTTTGCCTTCCAGAAATTCCCCATCTTCATCTTTGCCTACCTGTCCAGTTTTGTCAAAGTCATTATTTTCATCAAATGTGATATGTGGGGATTCTTCAACTAGCTGATCTTTGGTGTTGTAGACTCTATAGGCTCTTGATCGGTCAGAGTATCCCAAGAAGATTCCTGGGTCACTCTTTGGTTCAAATTTGTCCAAAGATCTCTTGTCATTGTTATGAATAAAACACCTTACACCGAAGATCCTAAAATGAGCTAGAGATGGCTTCTTACCTTTGAACACCTCATATGGAGTTTTCACACTAGATGGTCTTACCATTGCCCTGTTTACAATATAACATGCTGTATTGACCGCCTCAGCCCAAAATCTTCTTGGAAGATTGGCTTCAACTAACAAGGTTCTGGCCATTTCAACAAGTGTGTGATTCCTTCTTTCCACCACTCCATTTTGCTCTGGCGTCCTTGGTGAGGAGAACCTGTGATTTATTCCTTTGTTCCTGCAGAATTCATCAAACTCTGAATTTTCAAATTCTCCCCCATGATCAGATATTATTGAACATACTTTGGACTTACCATCCTGCTTCATTCTTCTGTAAAAATCCTGAAATTCATGAAAGGCATCGTTTTTATGTGATAAAAACATTACCCATGTGAATCTAGAGAAATCATCAACTAGTACATAACCGTACCTCTTACCACTAAGACTAGCAGTTCTTGTTGGGCCAAAAAGGTCCATGTGCACAAGTTCTAGTGGTCTAGAAGATTGACTTTCAGTTCTACCTTTGAATGATTTTCTTGTTTGCTTACCTTGGGTACATGATTCACATACTTTGACATTTTGAGCAAACGAAATTTCAGGTAAACCAGAAACCATTTTATTCTTAACCAATTTGTGCAGCACCCTGTAGCTAACATGCCCTAGCCTTCGGTGCCACAACCAAGTCAGGTCCTCCTTCTTGGCGGTGAGGCACAAGTTGGAGTGGGCTGGATCATCCAAGTCTATCATGTAGACATTATTTACTCTCTTGCCCATAAACTTAACTTTAGCCGAATTTGGTTCAAGAATTTTACAGATCTTAGAATCAAAGACTACTTGATGGCCTTTGTCGCATAGCTGACTGATGCTTAGAAGATTATATTCCAGGCCATCCACTAGCAGTACATCTTCAATGCAATTTGTAGATGTCTTACCTACCTTACCTTTCCCAATGATCTTGCCTTTGTTATTTCCTCCAAATGTCACATGTCCTCCATCTTTTGAGTTTAGCTCGGAGAATTTTGCCTTGTCCCCTGTCATATGTCTTGAGCAGCCACTATCTAAGTACCACTTGTTGTGTATTGCTGCCAAGCACACCTGCATCACAAGTTACACAGAAACTTTTGGACCCCAATGGTACCCGGGTCCAAGATAGCTTGTGAAATTATGAAATTGCTGCAGTAATCCTTTGGGAACCCAGATTCTGTTAGAGCAGTGTAAATTTTTATTTCTGAACTTGTTCAGGTTGGGTTGCTTTTGTTCTAAAGCTTCTTTAATCTGAGTCCACCTTTGTGTATTCAAGTTTTCATTTTGTTTTACCCGAGAAAACCTGTGATTTCTGTTTGCTTGTCTGGCCATGGTCGACTTTTGGTATGTCTGTGGTCGACCATCGCGTCTCCAGAACTCAGCGTCTGTTCTGGCAGCACCTCTGGTCGACATCTGGTGTACCTGTGGTCGACCACTGCTTCTCCAGTAACCAGCGCCTGTTCTGGCAGATCCTCTGGTCGACAGATGAAGGGTCTGTTGTCGACCAGCCTGTCTCCAGACATCTTGTTTTCCAGATTTATGTCTTTTAACTTGGTTTAGTCCTTGGTTTGTTTGGTGATTTCTGTGAATTTGGGTTTCTTGTTTATTATTTTGAATCTTATATTGATTGACTGTTTTCTCTTTAAAATTTCTCTCTTCCTTGGTGACATTGTTCCTTTTGGAGGAGCATTCAGCTACATCCTCTTGTTTATCTTGGTATAGATTAATCAGGGGCCTTTTTCCTTTTGAGTCAGCAATCCCAGTTACAGTTTTTATTTGGAATTCCTTTTTAGCCGTAGGATTGTATCCTAACCCTTCTTTTTGAAAGTTTACTTTTATTCCCAAGACAGCATTTAAGTTTTCTTGACCTTGAGTCATTTTTTCCAAGGTCTCCTGTTTGTTTTTCAGGTCACTCTTAATTCTTTCTATTTCTCTTAGGAGTTGGTTGTTTTCTTCCTTGAGTGAATTGTTTCTTTCTTGACTTAACTTAGTTTCCTGTTCATATTCTTGAGTCTTTAGTTTTAACTCATCAATGTCATTTTTTAGCATTTCATTCTCTTCGGACATTCTCTTGTGGTTTTCTTCATCTAAGTCCATTTGATTCAGCTTGTTTTTCAGTGACTTGATTTCCATTTCTAGTTCAGTTTTGTTTTCCATTGAATTGCTGTCTTTATTCAGTTGACTGATTTTCTTCTTCAAATGTTTATTTTCCTTTCTTATTCTTTCATAAGTATCAAGCAATTCTGAATATACTTCTTCCCAATCCGAACTAGAGAAGTCTTGAAATGGGGAACTTACCTCAAAATCACTGTTGTCTCCCTTGGCCATCAGACAGAGCTTTCCTTCTTCTTCCTCGGAAGTTGTTTCCTCTTCACTGCTCTCTTCCTCCTCACTCCAAGTGCTAATCATCGCCTTGGGTTTCTTGCCTTTCCACTTGAAGCTTGATTTCTTAGGACCTTCTGGACATTCAGCCTTCATATGTCCAGGCTGCCTGCAATTGTAGCAAATGAGTTTGTTAGAAGGAGCCTTATGTTTATCAGATTTAAACTGGGATGACTTCCTTACCATGCCCTTTGGATTTCTGAATCCTTTACCTTCCTTCCGCAGGAATTTTTTAAATTTTCTTGTAAGCATGGCTAGCTCACCAGATTATTCACCTGAGCTAGATGAGTCATCATTGTCAGACACCTCAGAGGTGCTTGTCTTAGTCTTTAGGGCAAGTTGCTTCTTTTTCTTGCCCTCATCTTCCTTTCTCTTCAGATTGACCTCATAGGCCATCAAGGATCCTACTAACTCATCCACTGTCATTGTTGTGAGATCCTTTGAGTCCTCAATGACTGTGGCCTTGGTATGCCACATCGATGTGAGAGACCTTAAAATCTTCCTCACTAATTCCTGCTCTTTGTATGTCTTCCCTAAGCTCTTCAAGCCATTAGTCAATTGTACTAATCTGGCATACATCTCAGAAATACTTTCATCATTTTTCATCCTAAACATCTCATATTCTGAGACTAGCATATTTGCCTTTGTCTCTCTTACCTCGGAAGTACCTTCGTAGATTACCTTTAGACGATCCCACATTTCTTTGGCTGTTGCGCATTGGGAAACTCTTGAGAATTCTGTGGGGTGTAGTGAGCACTGCATCACGTTCATGGCTCCCCAGTTGACAGTTGATTTCCTGACCTGTTCTCTGGTCCAGGTTTCTTCATCTTCCGGTAGCTCAAAAGGTCCGTGGCTCACTACCCTCCACATCTCGTGGTCTTGCGCACGTAAGAACACCTGCATACGATTTTTCCAATAAGAATAATCAGTTCCATCAAAATATGGAGGTCTAGTTACAGAGTGCCCCTCAGCTATGAGGCTTTTAGAGTTCAGTCCGCCCGGTCTCTCCTGGTTGTTAGACCACATTTTTGGAGAACCTGCTCTGATACCACGTGTTGGATACGGACTGAATAGATCTAGAGGGGGGGGTGAATAGATCTTTCCCCCTTTTTGATAATTTACTGACTATCGACCAGATGAGCTACTGGTAATTAATGAATCATAGAACTAATGCGGATAGTAAAGATGCAAGCATACGTATAGGAAATCAAACACACACAAGCACACCACAAGAGAGGATTTTTAAGGTGGTTCAGTCTCTTCCTGAGACTTACATCCACCCCTTGCTTAACTCAAGCAAGGCTTCACTATGAGAATCTCTGATCTCAACCAAAACACAGCTGACACACAGCTTGTACCTGCTGACACACAGCTTGACTCTGCTGCCTCACAGCTTGACAATAATTGTAATCAGAAATGAAAAGATGATAAGAACAGGTGATGAAAGACAGGACTGAATATTGGCGTATGTAGAAGAATAGGTGTTCAGCCTGGGACTTGATCACGCTTATGAAGAAGCCTAGACTCCCTGTTGATCTTCCAGTCAGTTGCCTTCGATTGTTCTGCTGCTGGAGATCGCACAGTCTTGAGCTAAGTCTTCCTTCTGCAGCAACGAGATCGCCTTTAACCTTTCTGCAGATTTTTGATTGATGGAGAGCTCCTTCTTCCTCTTCTGTGTATATCTTCATTGGCTTCTATTTCGTGCTCTCTCTCTGCTCCCTTGTTCGTGATGTGTGTTCTTTTCGTTTTTCATACAGCCCTTTTATCAAGAGTAAAACTCTTCCCGCTCAATTTTCAGATCGAGCGCCAATCTGCTAGAAAACAGGGATCTGTTTAAATCCAATCGTTAGAACAAGTTTGACCACTTCTAAGCAAGATTGTTTCCTTGATTCCCGTGCGGAATCTTATCTCCTGAGCAGCCCAACAACCTGCAACAACCATTTGCAGGTTTTAAGGAACCAAAATAGAATTCGGTTAGAGTTCGGTTTTGGACGATATATAAACCCGTGGTCGACCATGACCCTGTCGCTGGTCGACAATGGGCAGTCCCCAGACGGCCGGTTCTTCTGGCTGAAACTCACGTCGCCCGTTGGTCGACCACAGCCTGGTCGCTGGTCGACAAGGGGCAAATATCAGGTGGCCATTGGTTCTGTCTGATGTTCTGTCTTTTCTTGTGGTCGACCAGAGGTGGGGCTACGGTCGACAGCCAAGGTGCTTCCAGAAGACAGATGACTTGATGCTTTTCTGGTTGAGTTCGTTGGTCGACCATAGCTTCTTCAGTGGTCGACAAACATTCTTTCACGCTTATATTGATTTGTTGATTCCACTTGGATTTCAGTGAACCTGAAATTTGCTTAACTTATAAGATTTGACTTGAAGTTCCAAATGTATATAAAAGCATATTTGTCATCATCAAATGGGCATTAATTCAATGCACTATCTTTACACAAATAACCAAACCATTTGCTTTAAGAAACAAGATAGAACTTAGATTAGTCAAACATATCCTATTGTCATCATCAAAACCAAGGGATGTACAACATGAAGCTCTAGCCGATGAACAAGCAGATGGGGTAGCGCCTGTTGAAGCAATCCATCAGCCCGATTGGCGGGAGCACCTCCTGCATTGGTTTCAACACCAGCAACTCCCGAAAGGGAAAGAACATAGAATGAAACTCCTGAGAGTCAAAGACTCTTATGAGATAAGGAATGGAACGTTGTTCCGGATAATGGCAGATGCCCAAAAGAAGGTTTTACTTCGCTGCTTATCTCCAGGGGAAGCCAGGCAGGTAATACAGGAGGTCCATGCCGGGTCAGCCGGGGCACACCAGGTTGGTCCGAAAATGAAAATCAAAATAAAGAAATTGGGATACTATTGGCCTTCTATGTTTGACGATTGCCGTAAGTTCGCCAAAGCCTGCCAGAGGTGTCAAGAACATGCCCCTGTGTCAAGAAGGCCGCCTATGCCACTGCATCCTACCATCCCAAGTTGGTCGTTCGCTCAATGGGGCACAGACGTGGTGGGGCCACTACCAGCATCTTCATCCGGATGCAAATATATCTTAGCAGCTACAGACTACTTCTCCAGATGGGCAGAGGCAGTAGCATTGAGAGAAGTGATGGGAGAACTGGTTGTCAGGTTCTTCCAACAAAATATAATATTCCAGTTTGGGGTGCCCAGCCGAATCATCACTGACAACGGTAGTCACTTCAAGAATCAGAAGGTCTACCGACTAGCTGATAAGTACAAGATTGATTGGAGGGCATCGTCTCCCTACTACCCTCAAGCCAATGGACTTGCACAAGCCTTCAACAAGATGCTATGCACTTTGCTAGCAAAGACTGTCAAGGGTAACAAAAGAGATTGGGAGGAAAGAATGTACGAGGCACTCTGGGCTTACCGTACAGTCTACAAGACCCCAACTGGCTACTCACCCTACTCCCTCGTATATGGGTCGGAGGCTGTGGTGCCAATTGAACTAGAAGTCCCCACGTTGCGAATCACCATCCAACATGGATTGGTAAGCAGCGAGCAGACCAACATAGAAAGAAGACTGGAGGAGCTCGCCGAGCTCGAAGGAAAGCATCTCCGGGCGCAACAAAAAATCCAACTCTATCAAGCCCGCATGGCCCATGCTTTTGATAAGCTGGTCAAAGGACGGGAATTCAAAAAGGGTGACCTGGTAATGGTTAAAAGAAGAGAAGTGATGGCCTCCAACCCCAAGGGGAAGTTGGTTGAAAACTGGGTCGGACCGTATGTCATCTACCGAGTATATGAAGGGGGTGCGTATGTCCTCGTGGATCACAAATGAGTTATCCAGTTCTCTCCCCTTAATGGGAAACACCTGAGAGTGTATCACATGGTTCAACCGGCGTTCCCAGAATGATTTATGTCCACCCTTGGTCTAGTGGCATTCCGCCCTGACCGAGCTCTACCCTACCTTGGTCTAGTGGCATTCCGCCCTGGCCGAGCTCTACCCTACCTTGGTCTAGTGGCATTCCGCCCTAGCCGAGCTCTACCCACCTTGGTCCAGTGGCACTCCGCCCTAACCGAGCTCTATCTGCCTCAGTCTAGTGGCACTCTACTCTAGCTAAGTTCTACCTGCCTTTGGTCCAGTGGCACTCTGCCCTAACCAAGCTTTACCCACCTCAGTCTAGGGGCTATATCCGCCCCGACTAGAGTCTCGCCTGCCTTAGTCTAGTGGCGCCCCACCCTAGCTAAGTTTCATCTACCTTGGTCTAGTGGCACTCCGCCCCGATCGGGCTACCTTCACCTTGGTCTAGTGGCACTCCACCATGATCGAGCTACCCTTATCTTGGTCTAGTGGCACCCCGCCCAGATCGAGGTACCTTCTTCTTGGTCTAGTGGCATTCCGCCCTAACCGAGCTCTAACTGCCTTAGTCTAGTGGCACTCCGCCCTAGCTGATTTTCATCTGCCTTAGTCTAGTGGCGCCCTACCCTAGCTAAGTTTTATCTACCTTAGTCTAGTGGCGCCCTGCCCTAGCTAGGTTTCATCTGCCTTAGGCTAATTTCACTCTGCCCTAGCTAAGTTTCACCTACCTTGATCTAGTGGCACTCCGCCCTGGTCGAGCTACCCTTATCTTTGTCTAGTGGCACTCTGCCCTGATTGAGCTACCCTTATCTTGGTCTAGTGGCACCCCGCCCAGATCGAACTACCTTCTTCTTGGTCTAGTGACATTCTGCCTTAACCGAACTATATCTGCCTTAGTCTAGTGGCACTCTATCCTAGCTAAGTTTCATCTGCCTAGTCTAATGGCACTCTACCGTAGTTAAAGTCTACCTACCTTGGTCTAGTGGCACTCCGCCTTGGCCGAGCTACCCATATCTTGGTCTAGTGGTACTCCGCCCTGGCCGAGATACCCTTATCTTGGTCCAGCGGCACTCTGCCTTGACCGAACTCGCATAAAATCGACATCTTTGCCATCACGGGCCTTATGCCCGAATCGGCTCAAATATATCCTTTGTGTTAGCATTACCCTCTTGCTGATGAATAAACCCCTTTTTTGGCGCAAGACTTCGTGTCCTAGCCAACCTTTATACATCCTTGCCATTATGGGCCTTACGTCTTAATCGGCTCAAATCTTGCGTTAGCATTACCTTCTTACTGACGAATAAACCCCTTTTCTGGCGTAAGACTTTGTGTCCTAGCCAACCTTTATACATCCTTGCCATTACGGGCCTTACGTCCGAATCGGCTCAAATCTATCCTTTGCGTTAGCATTACCTTCTTACTGACGAATAAACCCTCTATCCTCGGCACAAGACTTCGTGTCCTAGCCGACCCTTATATAGCATTGCCATTGTGAGTCTTACGCCCGAATCGGCACAAATCTATCCCTTGCGTTAGCATTGCCTTTGTGCTGACAAATAAATCCTCTTTCCCGGCGCAAGACTTCACGTCCTAGCCGACTCTCTCGACGTCCCTTTGCCATATAAAAAAAAGAAAAAAAAGAAAAAGAGAAAAGAAAAATGGGGTTAAAAATAGAGATACCCCGCCAGCCTTGTTCCTACATTAGGACAAGGGCAAAAATGGCTATCACCCGGCTGCGGTGAAAACCCGAAAGGGCGCTACAAGAAAAATCGGGTACCCCGCCACGTGAAAATCTGAAAGGGCGCGTGGGCAAAAGCAAGAGGGGGCTGGCTTCGGCGAAAACCCGAAAGGGCGCTTAAGTCAGTAAAGTGGTAACCTAAAAAGTTCCTCTTTATTCTCCTCCTAATGAAGCTCCCAAGGGACAACCATCAAAAGTCCCACCAGAGATCCCCTACCAAACCCGTGTTCGGCCCTCGTCATCATCGGCGAGACCGGTCGACCTCTATCCCTTAACTCGGACCTTTCATCCTTGTTAATGAACATACCTTTGCTTCCACATGTAACCCACGTTGATGAATAGATCCGTGTTCGACCCTCGTCATCATCGGCGGGGTCGATCGATCTCTACCCTTAACTCGAACCTTTCGTCCCTGTTAAAAAACTTACCTTGGCTTCGACATGTAACCCATGCCGATGAACAAAGCCATGTTCGACCCTCGTCATCATCGGTGAGATCGGTCGACCTCTATCCCTTAACTCGGACCTTTCATCCTTCTTAATGAACATACCTTTGCTTCGACTTGTAACCCACGTCGATGAACAAACCCAGGTTCGACCCTCGTCATCATCAGCAAAATGTGTCGACCCATGTTCCTTAACGTGGACCTTTCATCCATGTTAAGAACTGTACATCCTTTGCTTCGGCATTCAACCAATGTCGACGAATTAAACCAGGGCCCGACCCTTGTCATCATCGACAAGGCCGGTCGACATTTTAACAAACAAGCTCTCTCGTGTCCCGGATTCTCCATGAAGTACAAAAGAATATATAAAAAAAGAAAAGAACAAAAAATGGGGTTAAAAAAATAGAGAAACCTCGCCGGTCTTGTTCCTAAACTGGGACAAGGGCAAAAATTTCTATAACCCGACTGTGGCGAAAACCCGAAAGGGCACTGCAGGTAAAATCGGGAACCCCGCCACATGAAAACCCCAAAGGGTGCGTGGGCAAAAGCAAGAGTGGGCTGGCTTCGGCGAAAACCCGAAAGGGCGCTTGAGTCGGTAATGTGATAAAAAATGATGAATGAAATAAAATGATGATGTAGTAACGGGGTTGCCCTCATTCATCATTCCACTTCCACCTACCTTTTTGACCCTTGTCACCATCGGTAAGATCGGTCGCCGCCCTTTTCGGTCCCTGTCACCATCGGCAAGACCAGCTACCTTTTCGACCCTTATCACCATCGGCAAGATCGGTCACTACCCTTTTCTGGTCCTTGTCACCATCGACAAGACCAACTACCTTTTCGACCATTGTCACCATCGGCAAGATCGGTCGCTACCCTTTTCGGTCCTTGTCACCATCAGTAAGACCAACTACCTTTTCGACCCTTGTCACCATCGGCAAGATCGGTTGCTACCCTTTTCGGTCCTTGTCACCATCAGCAAGACCAACTACCTTTTCGACCCTTGTCATCATCGGCAAGATCGGTCATCCTACTTCTGACCCTTGTCATCATCGGCAAGATCGGTCAGCCTCCTTGCGACCCTTGTCATCATCGACAAGATCGGTCATCCTACTTCTGACCCTTGTCACCATCGGCAAGATCGATCAGCCTACTTCTGACCCTTGTCATCATCGGTAAGATCGGTCAGCCTCCTTGCGACCCTTGTCATCATCGGTAAGATCGGTCAGCCTCCTTGCGACCCTTGTCATCATCGGCAAGATCGGTCATCCTACTTGTGACCCTTATCATCATCGGTAAGATCGATCAGCCTCCTTGTGACCCTTGTCATCATCGGCAAGATCGGTCATCCTACTTCTGACCCTTGTCATCATCGGCAAGATCGATCATCCTACTTCTGACTTTTGGCATCATCGGCAAGATCGGTCAGCCTCATTGCGACCCTTGTCATCATCGGTAAGATCGGTCATCCTACTTGTGACCCTTGTCATCATCGGCAAGATCGTTAAGCCTCCTTGCGACCCTTGTCATCATCGGCAAGATCGGTCATCCTACTTCTGACCCTTGTCACCATCGGCAAGATCGGTCAGCCTCCTTGCGACCCTTGTCATCATCGACAAGATCGATCATCCTACTTCTGACCCTTGTCATCATCGGTAAGATCAGTCGACCTCCTTCTGGCCCTTGTCACCATCAGCGGGGTCGGCCAACACCCCTTCAAACCTGGCCCCAGCAAAAACCCGAAAGGGTGCTTGGGTCAGTAATGTGGTTGCTGTGAAATATATGCTATACCTCCCAATTACACTCCTATCAGTAGTCCCACCGGTGATAAAGCCTACCCCAGATGGGTCTCTCATCAACCAGCAGTCGTACATCCGGCATTTCGGGCCAAGGGGACTCAAATTTGTACTAATTTGGCGACCTCTGAAACCCCATCACGCGGTGGAGCGAGGCCCCCATCCTTTCCTTGAAAGGGTGGACGCTCTCCTGCGGTACCGATGAGGGTATACTTCAGTACATGCCGCCAAAGTTGCCACAAGATATGATGGAATACAAGTGTAAAGGTGGACACCTAAAGTAGTAAAAGAAACTTGTATTTCATTGCAAAAGGGGAGAAATAAATGCAACAGGGGCCCTTCGAAGGGGACGCATTACAAAAGGCAGATCAACTAAGACCGCCTGAAGATATCTTCAAAGTCAATGAGCCCAACATGTGGAGCGGCTCCCAGTTCACGGAGTTGCATCTCTTCCTCCTGAACGCGAGTCACCTCAGTCTCTAGGGATGCGACTCGGCCCTCTAGCAAGGCAATCTCCATGAGGCCCTGAACTTCTACAGCCTCCAGCAGTGGTATCTCAGTCTCAACAGTAGCCAATTCAGCCCAGAGTTCCTCCCGTCGGCTGCACAGAAGTTGTGCCCGAGCAGCTGAAGCTTCAACATGGGCCTTGTTCCTATGAAGATCGGAGGTCAGGGACGTCAGCTCCGTCTGACAGTCGGCTTTCTGCATTTTGAGGGCCGCCAGCCGATCGTCCATCACCCTCCCGAGAAAGTCTCGGCGGTTTACAAATTTCAGCAGGAACAGCACCCGCTGGGTCCAGGTATCCAAAGGACAGCCTAGTGCATGTAGCCCAACCGTCAGTCATTCAGCCACTTCCTTCAGCTAGAGGTAAGATAACGCCGGCTGAGATTCTACGACTTGACGCAATATCTTTAGATGCTACCAGACAAAGTCCTCCGATGAAGTAAAGCCCAGGAGGCTACCGGAGCCACCTCAAAGGTCACCTCCCTGTCTATGGAAGCCCATAAGCCAATGTCTGGCTCAGAAGAAGAAGATGGAACGGCCACCAGAGCCGAAGTAGCAGGTACCACGGCAGCGTGCTCATGCTCCGTCGGGCTCTTTGAAGAACTCTCTTCTACAGGTGTTGGAGGAGGCAGAGATTCTGACTCTACTTCTGGCACGGATGGGGCAGCAGGGTCAGGCGCAATAGTCATTATGGCTGTCCGGACAAAGGCAGAATCCTTGACGGGTCAACTTCAGCTCTCAATTCGGTTGCAGGCACTAGGGTGAGACTCTCTCCCAATGGGCTCAGCTCCATTGATGATACTTCGGCGATTGCATGTATTCTTACTGGCACAGGGCGAAGTATGGTAACTGCCTCTGAAGAAGACATGGTGGCTAGTGGTAGCATATCCAAAGCCTCCGACGAAACCACGATGGCATCAGAAGATGATACCAGAGGGTGATCAGCTGCGTCAGACTCCTGGAACAAGATTCCAGTAAGCACCAAAATGGCAGAAAGGAATGAAAAGATATACATCCCCGTAGAAGGGCGAGCGGAACTTACTATGGCTGCAGCATCCATCTCTTCAAGTGCCTGGATAGAAGATTCTAACTCTCCAGATGAAGCAACAAAAGGAGGGGTTATCTCTACCTCCATGTCTAGCCCAGCAAATTCTTTCGGCAATATTCCTCAGATGATGTCACCAGAAACCTCGGAGGACTAAAGATCAAAGGACCGCTCAACGGTATGAAGGGTGTCGCTGCCCCTTTGCTGGCTACTGCAGGTGCTTGTTCGTCACCTTCTGAAGAATCATAATCAATTTCTTCGTCAGAAGGGGTGGCAGAACTGCTGGAGGAAATGTCTATGCTGATCTCGAGTTGGCCCGCCTCCTCTGTTGCCTTACGGACCACCGAGCGGGTGATTACACGCCGCGACGGGATAGCACCCTTCTTTAGCGCAGTCTTATGTCCTTCATGCTACGAAGGAACGTCCGCGGCAGGCGTCTCAACCACTGTGCTAACCACTCTTGCCGCTGCAACAAACATACGCATAAGGTAAGGCAAAAGGATCAATAAGAAGGAAGAGTCAGAAGGATAACAGTCACTTGGCTCACCCTCGGCCTCACTGGCAGGTGTGGGAGAAGGGAGTCTGACATCCTCCCCAATAGCAGGGAGACTCTCCCCTGTGGATTCAGCTGTCCTGGATGCCCCTGCCATGGCCATAACAGAAGAGCCCATGTCCGTCGCCTCCAGGGTGACCTCTTCAGCACTCGTGGTGGTGCTAGCCGCTCCTTGAGCTGAAGTCAAACAAAGAAGACGTCAAAGGAGTGAATACGTCATGAAAAGAACACTCCTTTCGAACTGCGAAAAAAAGTGATGTCACCTTCAGCTGCTTGCTGAGTGGCCTCTTTCTGAGAGGCAAACTGCTCAAATGACGGCACTTCAGGCAGAGGAGCCTCAGCCGCATCAGTCGAAGACTGCTTGGAAGAAGTTTTTCGAGCTTTCTTCACTCGGCCTATTGCGACTTTCAGCGCGGAGGCCGCTCTCTTTTTGGCAGGTGGCAATGGAGTAGTGGTCGGCGCCGGTGCGGGAGCATCAAAATATTCCGGCTTCTGGGCTTGGGAAATAATCTTCCGGGAAAGCCCCTGCTGCTTTATATCCAGACGATCTGTTAAAAGAGGCATATGTCGTTATAAAGAGAACTGAGCAACAAGCTGCTCTATATATCAACTGAAGGAGACCTTACTTGCCGGGCCATTGTAGAAAGATGAGAGGGGCCAATATTGATAAGCCACCTCCTTGCTTCGGGATGCAACCTCCCGCACGAGCCAACAGATGTCGCCAAACTTCTTATACTTCTCAGCTAGGTCGGCCTAGTCTGCGTGACCATGGGAAGCTATGCAATGATATAAGCCAAGGTGGTTGAAACCCCAGCCATCGGCATAATGAAAAGACACAAACAAAGGTTTGTCCAGGACACTTGCTACAGGAATGTCAAGGGTCAACCCATGGACATTCATCAAGACAAACAGCCAAGACGTATGTTGATAGTATGTCGGCGTTCCGTCTTCTCTGTTAACAAACGCCCGGTACGGGCAGAAGCGGTCAACTTCGCACTTCCATGAAACTGCTTTGGATAGCGGCTCCTCGATTGGAAATGGGTACTGCTAGAGCTCCAGGCAGGAATCGCCAATCTTGCACAGATGTTCTAAATTCTGTGTGAAAGTGTCTTCATCTATGGCAACGAGCACAGGAACTAGCTGTTTAGTGGCTTCCTCCTTCGCGGCTTTGCGGCACGTTATATACGCATCTACCTCTTTCGGATGCTGGGAGAACAACCTCTTCAAATGGGCCTCATCAATATCAAAGACTGGCCCAGGCTGTTGGCTCGAAAAGGTCCGCTCGGCTACATCCCAGCATGCCGCTCTGGCATTGCGGTAAAAGCCAGTTCGAGCATTCCACCATTTTATATATTCTGGAGTGACCCGGGGTACGCAGTTCGGCACCGGCATTCTGAAGACATTAGCATCCCTACGGTGGAAGTAATCCCACCAGGAGCGACCCTCACTTACAACAGCCGAGCCGTGCTTCGACCTGCTGTCCAGGGGAAACTGAGCAGCCGAAGGTGAGATATGCTGATCATAGCCGAAATTTCGGCCAAACCTAAAGGGGTATTAGGGTTCCAAGTGAACCGCGCCCCACTTTCTGAACACTAAGACGCTGGGGTGAATCGATAAAGCCCAGTCGATGAGCTCAGGCTCCAGGATTTGCCAACTCACTGTGTTGCCTGAAATGAAATGTGTGAAAGTCTCCACTGCCTCAAGCTTGCACGCAGGCTGGCGATTCACTAATGGGGCAGAATGTGCTGCTAAATTCCAGAAATGAATGGTCCCCACTGAATCCATCGGGACCCTTGTCAGTCGGCCTCGGATAGAGAAAAGCTGCTGAGACACTGGACCGGGTTCTACACTAGCAAATTCCAGCATCCTGGGGTACAATGTCACTGTCTGCAAAGTCCTAGGAGCCAACTCTGGGAACAAGTTGCATACCCAGGCATTGAAGAAATGAAACGGCCCCACTGTTCTGAAAGAGCGGGGGATCCGATGCCTATGAATATCTCCAAGAGATTTGTAAACCAGGCAGAGTGTTGCTGGACATAGAGCCAGTCGCATGCCCCAAGCCATCTGACAAGCCAGGTATATTATCTCCAGCCAAATAACTGTCTCATCTCCCTTCGGGAGGGCGAAAGTGCACAGCCAAAAGGTGAGGTAGGCAGCACAATGGGTAAAGGGATCCACCCCAGTCGGATTCAGTCCCCCACAGCTGATCCACCGAAGTGAAGCAGGCAGCCCTGACTTGAATTTGGGAGGCTTGCTGGGCTTACCTGCAACAGGAGTTACATAGAGAAACTCACTTTACTTCAGAGGGCCGCCGAAGAAATACTGAATCCAGTGTCCTACTCGGACTCTCAACTTGCTACTCTTCTCCCGGGCCTGATAGCCCTTTGATGATCCCCTGTTAAGTGCCAAGTAGAGGGAGTGGTACGCTTTCATCAAGTACCGATATGAGAAGCCAAAGTAGTACTCACCTTCACCGTCTATCTCATCTTTGATGAAGTCATGAAGGCAGACCTCTTCGTAAGGCTCTCCATCAATCGGCAGACCCGACAACCGTGACAGGCTCCAGAGGTCTAATGAAGTTTCACCCTCTACTATATAGAAAGTATTGAACTGTGGGTAGAACACTTCAAACATGCCGCAACACAGTCCTTTTGAGATAGGGTACCTGAAATGGGATGCATATACGCTGTGATACACCCCGGCCCTGACCAATAAAGGAGCATACTACTTCAGAACATACTCTGTGAACTCTACCGCGCCTACACGAAAGAGATGAGCGTCAGTCACTTTTGTGTCGGCGAACCATCCAGCAGCCAACTGAAATTTGAATTGAACAGCCAGGCAGTTCAGAACGAATGGCTCATCTCTGTAGCCCCACTTAATGGGCGCCAAGAATAAACCATATCCGGGTTTCTCTCTATTGACTCGACCCGCATCGGTGTCCCACCTGGCCGGCGTGAATTCTGGAGCCCGCATCAGCATCTTCTACTCCGCCTCCAACTCAGTTACTCCCAAGACGGCGTTCCACTTGGGCTGCTCTCCCGGGAGATAGATGGTGTCTCCGCGATACACGGAGCCTTTCAAGCTATCCCGGTCCATTAACATGGCCCATTCTACCATCCGAGCCAGCTTGACATCTTTTTTTCCCGATACATTGAAGGTGCCGATGAATGGTGCGAGATGGCGATCCTTCGAAAAGTCTGGACGATAGTCGCCATCACGATTGAAGTCCAACCCGTCCTTAGTAGTCAGGACGTGAGATGCGGACATTGTGTCCGTCTTCGAATCAGAAGATTCGTCAACTATGGCGATCCTCTCAAGACCTCGGTCCAACTGTCCAATGTTTGTCCAAGTCACGATAGGACCAAATGCTTTGCCCTGGGAAGAGGCACCAACATCAGCAACTCCAGAAGTAGCATAGCTAGAAGGGGCGGCCATTTCAGTAACTGCAGATGAAATCAAAGCAAATGAGATAATATGAAGGGAGAAATAGAAAAGAAAACTCAAGAAAAAATTTGACAGCATCTCCCCTTATCCGGAGCATGCCCAGAAGTCAAATAGGAGAACACCCACCAAGAGGGGGTGACTCCATAACAAAGAGGGACATAGTCTCGAATGAGAAGAATAGAATGGAACCTCACGATGACGAGATGAGGAAAAAGAAAGGGGAAGCCCCTCACGCCGATCGCCGCTGCGGTGAAGATGAGGAGGAGAAGAGGGAGAAAGCTCAGGATGAAATGAGCCTCCTCCCCCTCCTCTCGGTGCTAAATAGGGTGAAACCCTAATGCATGCTGAGAACCCTCCGGCGTCGAGAGCGCCTGCCGATAAAATGAGCGCCGACGCCGCACGCGCCGAGAGCGCAACGAGGAAGAGGCGCGCCGATGCTGGTCGCGCCGAGAGCCTCTCCACGCCGAAAGCACCAAACAAAAGGCGCGCCGAGGCTAGTGATGCCGATATGAAACTCACGCCGATTGAGTGTTGTGTCGAGATGATTGTGCCGAGATCGTTAACGATGCCATTTGGCTCACCCAGGGGTGCTGCAAACAGAAGATTAAAAAAAGAATGCTTATGTCTGTCCAAGTATGCTTACAAATACTGGGATTATACAAGCAGAATGAAGACTCAGAGTCACAAAAAATGAACAATGAACAAGAGCAGACTTAAAGAAATTACAAAGTGTGGTGTAATGTACACCCGCATGTCCCGTGTCGCTCATCCTTCGCTTACGCCACCTGCGGGTGGGGGGCATTTGATGACACCTAAAATATACCAGAAGAGACCGAAGCAGACTCAGGGCTCTGAAGGCTGATCAGAGGTGCGGCTCCTGCACCATCCCTAGAAGTTATGAGAATCAGAATAGAAGAGTTCCACTACCCCTAACACTTTGTCCGGCTAAAGCCATATTTGGTTAGGCCACTGCCCAGTACTGCTATCATTCAGATAGTCAGGCTGATAAAACTATAACAAAATCCAAACAACCATCCTCCTGCTGGAAAGGATCTTCAGATAATTCTGATACTCACAGAAAGGGGTTCAGGTAGCCTCACGCTCGGTCGTGAATACAAGGCGTTAGGCAACCTCGGGTAGAGCGTCTACTCTGAGAAGCCCACCACGCCGACGAAGGGAGCCCATTAGGTTGATCCCGGCGCCGAATGATGGAAAATGGGCCAAGCCCAACACGAGTTGAGGCGCGCCGAGAAGCTTCTTACTGGCGTGTCGGGGAGCTCGTGCCGAGAGGCTGAGGGCCATCCCTCTATAAAGACAACCTGCTGCCCTTCGAAACGGGGAGGATGACAAAAAAAAAGAGAGAATAGAATATAGAAGAGAAGAAGAGGCAATAGAGGGAACAGGGAGCAGTAGCCACCGAAAGGAAAGGGAGCTCGAGAGCCCTCTGAGGAAGCTGAGGAGAAGAGAGAGTTGCAGAGATTCGAAGGAAGAGTCAAGGTGGGATCGGTTTCAAGATGCCCTGAGGGGCTACAGTTTCCCTTCCCCCCTGTCCTTTATTTGAATATCGCTTTCTTCTTTTGTGTCTATTTTAGAGCATCCTTGCTCTAGTAGCATCGAATGCTAATGTAGCCCCGTTATCAGGGATAGAGTCTATGTATGATGTTTTCCTTTTAGTTGGATTTTTTTCTGAGCTAGATGCGTGTATGCTGTTTGGATGAATAGTTAATAAAAGAGGGCTGAAGCTCACCCTTTCCTTTTCCTTTCTTCCTCTACATCCGAGGTTCGATGTATTCAATAGCTACTACAAACGTATCCCATATGCACGAGTGTGTTCTACCGAAGTCCTTCCCAACCTCACCTCCACATCGAGAACCGGAGATAGTCTATCTCATGGCTTCTCATTTGTGAAACGAAGAGGGATAGACTCAAACTGGAGCTCACGAGGTTCAGTCTATGATCAGGCTCCCAGTGAGGCCCCTGAGGGAAGGCCATCTTCTCCCTGGATCACCGTCTCTAGAACCACCCCCAGTCTTCACCCTAAAATCCCTGAATAAACCTCCTTTAAAACTCTCAAAGTTCCTTGAAGTCCTCACCTCATGAACCCCTTTGAACCTCCCTAAAACCCTAATTTCAGAAATCCTCCCAACCTCCCGGCGTGAGTCTCACGCCGAGTGCTACCCGCGCCGGTTGCTTTCGTATCATCGCGCCGAGACATCTTGGGCTACTTGTCACACCGAGGCCTCCACCCCCCTTTGTGCCAAAGCCGGCCATGCCGATAGCTTCGTGCCGACACCCTTCTGAGCCATGCCATCCTTGACTATAATACCCTGTCCTTCTGGGGAGAAACATTATCCTTCTCTCAACACTCATGGGAGCTATATCAACGGGGTTAATCCCCCCCACATTCTACCTCCCCATTAAGTCATGGAGTTCTGTCGCTGTATGTTCTCCATTGACTATACAGAGGATATCAATAAATCCCACAATAAGTGGATAATGTCCCATAAGATTGAGATCCTTTTTTGGATCCAGGGCTACGCCCGCCTCTCTTTTGGCTTCCACCCTGGCATTCCATGGGTGGATGACCTATACTCCCCTTTTGGCATAGTCCAAAATAAGGGGAGATGCTGCCAAAATTCATCCGCGAGCTTTACTTTGTCGTGTAGTGCGACGCTTTCACTGAAATTATGAATCTAACCCCAGCTGTGTGGCAGAGATCTGAGCTACACCATCTCATGATCCTCTGCTCACCACCGTCTGAAGGGAATATAACCATCATAGTTACATGGTCTCCTTACACTTTCTATGGACGAGTCTGCCCTCACTCTCTATCCTACTCAAATACCATCGTGAACAAACCCATGGAACCCCCATCGAACGCAACAGACCCCTTTGAATTCATAAAGTACTCACAATCCTTGAAAGCCCGAAAGAACACAGTCTATTGGTGCCACCTGCCCTCCCGGCACCGCCTCCTCTAGGCGCCAATTTCATGCCGTGTGACGGGCGCGCCGAGGGACCAACCGCATCGGTTTGCCTTCATGCCGAACCCCAGCAGCGTCGGTTTGCCTTCGTGCTGAAACCCTGGCCGTGCCGATTCACTCTAGCATCAACCATCACTCAAACATATAACTCCTCAGCAACTTTACTGAGCCCAAAACCAGTCTAAACTGGGTACCTTAACCTCCATGGACCATCATGCCAGTTCCCACCATATCATGGGGGTTTCATCGTTCTCGATCCATGTCTAACAGAGCTATATTGATCGGGTCTTACCCCCACATTATACGCCATTTGACTGCCAGGCTGTCTTTGTTGTGCCCCTGTGTGGTTTTGATGATGGCTGACACACCATGAGCCACACTGAGGTGTGCTAATTAATATTGATGACTGATTGACTGCTTGAATATCTGATTGTTTACTTGAATAGCTAATTCATGAATATGGCTAGATTGGGTTAACATAGTGGCTAAGTGTTCATGCAGTGCGTTGACGCAGTTGGAGATTGGGTTGACACATTGGATGTTTGTTCACTAGCTGCGTGGACGCAGTGGATCAGCGGGGTTGACGCCATGTTGCTTTGTCTCCTTTGTGTTGCTCATTAAGTCTCCAAGTCTGCACACTGCCTTTGTGGTCCAAGTCTATACAGCCTCATTCCTACCTACGTTCCAAGTCAAAGTCTGCACATTGTCTTCGAACCCAATGTCTGCACAGCGGCCTTCACACTTGAAGTCATACATTCGATGTGCAGAGTTGAAGTCCATACTGTACCTCAAGCTGAGGTAGTCCATACACTGGTCGGTGGCAAGCCTGTACACTGGCCTCAGCGTTTTCACGTGAAGTCTACACATTGGTCTCTACTTGAAGTCTATACATTGGCTAAGGGTCTTCAAGTCCATACACAGTCGTCTGATGCATATTGATTAACAGGAAATCTGCTATGAGGTAGTACATTGTATGTCCGTGTTATTTCTTTCGTACCTCGTGTTACCTTAAGTTGTGTGATGATTGACTTCGTGCTGATTCCTCTGAAGCAGATCGAATTGTTCTGATGAACTTCGAGTTGCTTCTGTATGAACCTCGTGTCGTTAGCACTTAGTTGCTCATCTCGAGTCAGTCCTCTATGATTGCTCTTGTGTCTTCGTGTTAATTACTGTAGTTCCTCGAGTTGTTCTTCTGCTTCCACCGTTTCATCACGTGTTGTTGAAGACGTGTCTATCTCATGTCTTCATGTCGTGTTTTCTAGACCTCGTGTCTTTGTCGCTTTGTGACCTCATCTCGTGTCATCTTTTATGTCTGCTTGTTTAATTTCGTGTCACTTACTGTTGTTCTTCGAGTCGGTTCTTTGTTATTTCCATCTTCGTGTTGTTCTTCCTAGACCTCGTGTCTTTCTTGTGTTGAAACCACACTTCGTGTTAGTTTTTGTTTTTCGTCTTCGTGTTGTGGTCAGCTTGTGTCGTTCTCTTTGCTATTTGTTATGTCGGGTTACTTTTTACTTCGTGTTGTTTTCTCTGTAGTGTTAAGCGTTATTAGTATGTATCCCGTGTCGGTCTCTTCGTAGTGTTTGTTCTGTTACAGTGACACTTCGTGTCGTTCTCGTTTCACCTCATGCTATCTTCATCCGACTTCATGTCGTCTTCGTTGTTGTGTTAATTGTGTATCTCATGTTGTTCTCTTTTTTACCTCGTGCCGTTCTTATCTGACCCCGTGTCACCTTCTTTGTTGTATTAGCCTTGTTACCTCGTGTCGTTTTCTTCTTACCTCGTGCTGGACTTATCTGACCTCGTGTCATCTTCCTTGTTGTGTTAGCCTTGTTCATTGTATCTCGTTTCGTTCATTTCCTACCTCGTGTAGTAGTTACCTTGTGTTGCTATTACATACCTCGTGCAGCCTTAGCTTTAAATGAGCATACAGCGAACTCTGAATGATTAATGGTGTTAATCTCATTACAGGTCCGAGGAAGAACATTCCACACACCTGAGCTGCACGTGATCCGAGACAAGAGGAACCAATCCTATAAAGACACGTGGCAGGAAGGTTCTGGATCGAGCGTGGGAGGCACACGCGTTTTGTGCCCTATCCACCTGCTGCTGCTGCTATATAATGCAGCCTTCATCCACAGATGAAGAAAAATCGAAGTAGAAAGCCGGAGGAGTAGAAAGCCCTTCGATCCAGAAAAAGAAGAAAAGAAAGAAAAGAAGAGAGCAGAGAAGAGAGTGAGAGTGAGAGCAGAGAAAGAAAAAGAGAGAGATAGTGCTCGTGTGAAGAGAGAAGAAAGAGTGAAGAAGAAGAAGTGCATCAGAGAGTGAAAGAGGAAGAGAGCAGAGGTGAAAGAAAGAGAGATAGAAAGAGAGAGAGAGAGAGTTCGTGGAGAAGAAGGACGAAGCTACTGAAGATCTGTCTACTGGACCGTGGATCAAATCCAGGCCAGTCAGCTCCGTTGAGAGCCACATCTATGTTTTCATCTTTTACAGCCTTCTTATTGCTGTGTCATTTTCGTTTATTGTTTTTGCTTTGTTTTTCTGACTATCTTTGTTCTTCCGATTGCCCTGTTGGGGATCGGGTTCCTCCTGTTGGTTCAGGAGAAGGGAGATCTGATCTCCGGGTTGCAAGTGACAGGTTGTCACTTGTGGGTTCCCTCTGGTTAGAGGAAGGGAGGCTAGTCCTCCGGTTCTGGGCTTGTGGTTGCAAGTCCAGGTGTCCCTCCTGGTCTGGAGGAAGAGAGGTCTTCGACCTCTAGTTTTCAAGTGGCTGTGAGTCACTTGGGTGTCCCTCCGGTTGGGAGGAAGAGGGAAGTCTGTTTCCCTGGTCAAGCTGTGTGGCAGCAACTGTTTGCAGACTGAGTCTACTTGGTTCTAGCGTTTGCTAGTGAAGCCTCACTCCGGTTGGGAGTGAGGGGTGGATGTAGGTCTGGAGGACCGAGCCACCTAAAAATCTATTGAGCAGTGGTTTGCTTTGTGTGTTTGCTTCCGCTAGATGCCTGGATAGGCGCGCTCAATCTGCTTGCTCATAAGTTTAATTGAATTAGTTTTATTCTGTGATTGCGTCTAGCATCTGAGTTTTTATTTGCGCATTATTCGTAACAGGATACATTCACCCCCCTCTGTATCCGGGCCTAGCACCCTAACAGTTGGTATCAGAGCGGTTGTCTGCATACAAGGTCCAGCGACCTGCAGATCGATATTGCAGTCTTAGGTGCTAATTTGTTTTAGTGCATCAATATTCTTGTTGCATTGAATCTATCTGCTATCTGGTTCAATGGCTTGTCCACCCGTCTTTAGTGGTTCTGATTTCAACCAGTGGCACAGTGCTTTACGTGCTTATGTTAAATCTGTTGATCTAGACCTGTGGAAAGTAATTTCACATGGTCCTCATGAATTACCAAAGAAAAAGTCCAAATGGACTGACAGTCACGAATCAATGTATGAGGAGAATCAGACAGCTATAAATCTGATGAAAGCAGCCACTGACAAAGCCTTTCACTCATGTTTCCTTGATTGCAGATCTGCAAGGGATATGTTGGAAATGATGAAGAGAGCCGGGAAAGGAAATCAAACAAGCTGCATGATGGCCAACAGAAGCGATCAAGGCAGCAATCAAACTGAAGAAGATGATGATGATGAGGTAAATATCTTCAAGAATTTCTCTCTAGAAGATTGGGAGAATGCTTATGCTGAATTACTTGAATCTCATGAGCTGTTAAGAAAACAGTATAAGAAATTGAAGAAGGGTACTGGTTTAGATAGTTCAAGCGTTCCTTGTAGAAATTGTGTTGAATTGAAAAATATTCATGATGCTTGTATGTCTGACTTTCAAATACTGAAGAAACAAGTTTCATTATTGAAAACTGAAAATCAAGAACATATAAATGTGATATCTGAACTCAAAGATAAATTGAACTCAGATAATGATAATCAGACTGTTGTTAACTATCATGACCAGTATGAAAAATTGCTGAAAAACTTTAAAAGTGTAAACTCAGATGTAAACAAGCTGAGATCCGAAAATGATTCCCTGAGAACATCTGCTAATAAAAATGATAACAAATTTGAGAAACTCAAGCAGGAGAAAAACTTGCTTGCTGAAAAATTGGAAGCCATCAAATCTGTGAATGTGGAATTACAGAAAAACATTGAAAATAAGGAAAAAGATTTGAAGGAATTCAAGGCTGAAAGAAAACTTGAAATTAACTCAGAAGATCAGACTCTAATAAATGAGTTAATTCAGAATGACAAGCTTAAGGAAGAAAATGAAAAATAAAAAATGTTGAATTCCACTATGTCAGAGAGACTTCTAGCTTTGGAAAGAGGAAAAAGTATTTGTGTTGAAGACTCTAATAAACTGAGCAATCTGGAACAGGAAATTGAAAAATACAAAACTGCTAACAATGTGTTAACTGAATGTGTGAATTGCAGTGAACAAGAGATTGCCAGTTATGAGCTACATATTTTCTCTTTGAAAGATGAAATTCAGGATTTGAAAGTCTCTTTGTCAAAATTTGTTGATGGGCAAGAAAACCTAGACAAGCTGCTAGGTGTAAAAGTCAATGTCAAAAGGGAAGGGTTGGGCTACAATAATCTAAATAAAAAGGCTTTGTAGAATAAAGTAATGACATCCTTTGTAAATGCCTCAAACGTAGCCACAACATCAAAAGACAAACAGCCCATTGTTCAGAAAATACTGGGAACAAAGATTAATTTTAAGAAAGAAGGATTGGGTTACAGTCCAGTCATGAGGAAGGCTGATGGAGCCAACCTGAAAACTGTCTTTGTTAAATCCTCTGAACAGGAGAAGCCTTCTACTTCATCTCCAACTCAGTACAAAGCTAAGAAAATAGGAAAACAGGATAAAAATCAGAAAAGGACTGTAAATCAGAAAATAAATGAAAAGGGATCATCAGTGCATATTGATCATAGTCCTCATACACATTCACAAGCATCCAAAAAGAAAATGATCTGTCATTACTGTCATAAATTTGGACATCTGATGCATGAATGTAGACTGATGGAAAACGATGATCTGAGTGCTAGAAAATATCATGATAAAAATCTTTCATCTCAGAAAAGGAAAATTGAGTGTTTTCATTGTGGTAAACTAGGACACAAAATTTCACAATGCTGGTTTGTTAGTGATAAGAATAAATTTCATGCAAACTATCATGCTCTTAACAAGAACAAGTATGTTCCAATGAACCAGCATATGACATGCTTTAATTGTGGAAAATTGGGTCATAAGAGATTTGAATGCTGGTAGAAAAGGTCTAATTCATGCTTTCACTGTGGCAAGATGGGCCACATTGCAGCCCACTGTTGGCATGCTCAGGGTAGACAATTCAATTCTAAAACTGTTAAACTCCCTGCAAATGGAAATGTTTTTGGAAGTAATGTTTTTAGAGGCAAGCACAATGAGTGCTTCAACTGTGGGAAGCCAGGTCACAGGGCTGCAACCTGTTGGCTGGCAGGATATCAAAACCAAATCGGTTTTGGCAAACAAAATTTTTATTCTGTTAACAAGAAATCTCATGCTTATGCACATAGAATTCATGCTAACAAGAATCTGCATAAATCAGATCTGAAAACTGCTCCTAGAAATGTGTTGAGAAAACCTGCTAGGAGTAATACTGTTTTGTCAGGACCCAAGACTTCTTGGGTACCTGTTTGTGCAAAATAACATTGCTATGCAGGTGTGCCTTGGGACTGAAATAAAAAGGGGCAATGATCCAAGGCACTCAAGAAGAAAACCCCATACTGAACTTTTCAGGTAAACTTTCTGCTCTTCTTGTTTTTAGTTTTAATGCATAGCAAGTTAAATCTGTTTTTGCATAATCATTCTTCATCTGCATTGTCTGAAATGATGCTCTGAACTCTACTCATCTAAAGTGCATATATGTGATTTGCATGTAGAGTACATTCATTGAAAACCTGAATTGCATATAGGACTGTTGGTCTCACCTTGATATTCATGACCTCTATGGTATATCAAATGGTAAGCTACCAAAAGGCAGGGAAATCTGTCCGGAGGTCCTTACTATGTGAGAGCTGGTCTTTTAGACCAAGTGCTCCGCCTAGTACCATGGGTCATTTTGCTTGACAGGGCAGTTTGAATGTGCATGAATCATTTGGTATCATATGTTCAGTTTTCAGTGCAAACATTGCATGTTTTCAGGGGGAGTTAGTTGCATATCCTTGCATAGCAATTCAATGTCGAGTCTTTGCATGTCCCTGCATACATATAGTGCATTGCATTTCCTTACATTGAAAATGCCAAAAAGGGAGTTTGAATGCATATTGTGAGGGGGAGTCATTGCATTGCATATAGGTTGTCAAATACATACATGGGTCAGAACTCATTGCATGTCCTCTCTTACTGATTTTGTTGACAAACCTTAATCATATTCTGAAAACTTTGAGCTTCACAATCTCTCTTAACAATTGGTATTTCTACTATCAATTTGGTATCATTTGGCTTCAGAATTCTATCAGTCTTTCATGAAGATTTCAATGGGCTATCTCGATCATAAATCTGAAAACTCTTGAACTAGAAATCTTCTATTATACGTTTTTATGAATGACTGAAATAACACATGTGATTTAAGTTTAATGTATTCAATGAGTTTGGCTTTAAAATCTCTTAAAAATATCTGAGGCATGTTTAATAAACCTTAACCATCTGTTTCATGCTATGTCTTGTAAAATCTTCTGAAATCTGCACTTTTGAATATATGACTTCAACTGATTAAGTACATGAAACTATTATTGATTTGAAGCAAATGAAATTTTTTGAAATGTCTAAAGGGTAATATCTGTCAGAGCAATGACATTCGTCACTGAGAAACACATGTCCGAAGGACTGTGTCATGAGGTGCCTTAGTTAACTCTGATTAAGAATTCATTGAAATTCAGGCAGAGCAATGGCATGCACACTAAGAAATACAACTCACTCATCAAGAAATGATTTGGAGTGTGTCATGATGTGTAAATGCTATCTCTGTTCATATATAGCATGATAGTTAGTCACACTAAGTGCTTAGGGACATTGGCCTCTGATCAAGGTATATCCTCTAGTTACAAGGTGTGAACTGAACTAGAGTGCTCGTAAAATTTGTAGCATGGAAAATTGTTGAACAAATTGAAATATCTGAATATTGATGCTAAAATCAAATTGTTACAACCCTAGACAAAATCATAAGACTTCATAATTGCTTGACTTCAATATTGGTGCATGTAATTCTGAAAGAAGTCAATAGATTTGATTGTGTAAGAGAAAGGGAGATTAATCAAGATAAATATGAGGGCTTGGTTCATCTTTATTAAAACATGGTTTTAGATATCAATACAGAATTTTTATAGATGAACTCTGCATACATCATGTTTAAATCATGCTGTTCAAAAGGCTCATTCATAAGTCCCTATAATGGAAGACCTTGAAAAATTATGTTTTGGATTTATGAGATTGATATCTCCTTCAAAATCTTTCTGCTCACTTTCCTTAGATCATTGACCTGAACTTCTCCTTGTCTGCCCCTGTGGTCTCCTTCTCATCTATCTCATAAGATTCCACTTATTGAGGGGAAGCTTCCATGTCATGCATCACTTGCATATCAAGTGGCATCTATTCAGGGGGAGCATTCCTTGTCATACTGAATCATGTTCATATCATTTGTGACCTTGAATTCAAATCCCTCATGATCAGATTTATGCATGATCAACAAAAACTGTATAGTCAACTCCCTTCTTATCAGTTGACTGATTCCATCTGCATTTTTCTGACCATACAAATGTAAGGTGCCACTCCCATTATTACCTTGTTCACTTGAAGCCTTCTGAACCTCAGAATCTTTATGATGGTGGATTTCAGATTGGTTCTGAGATGTATTTCTCTCTACATTGTTGGAATCTTCCATCTTGTTCTACAATAAGTTCTGATTCTGTGGTATCTTCACCAGAATTCAGATTCTTTGTAATGGCTGATTTCAGATTGATTTATTAGATAACCAGAGTCCATTTCTGTGCTTCAAGAGGAGAGTAGTCAATCATGCATGTTGATAGGGGGAGAGCTGTCTCATTGCATAAGGGAGATCTTCATTTTTTTTTACCATGACTCATTCTCTGCATTAGCTCTATATTATCTGCCATGTCAAAGGGGGACTATTAGTTGCATTTGCATCTCTGCATAAGTTGTTTGACAAAGGGGGAGATTTTGATTTAATTGCTTCTGATCTTGAGCTGCCCTCATAAGTTTTTTTGTTTTTGCTAAAGTAAAAGGGGCAGTTTAGTCAAAGGGGGAGTTTTTAATTCTCTCTTCAACTCATGTCTTTTTGCTGAAGGCAAAGGGGGAGAAGAATCTAATTTGAGTCAGTGTAACTCATTGTGTTGCCATCATCAAAAAGGGGGAGATTGTTGTGCCCCTGTGTGGTTTTGATGATGGCTGACACACCATGAGCCACACTGAGGTGTGCTAATTAATATTGATGACTGATTGACTACTTGAATATCTGATTGTTTGCTTGAATAGCTAATTCATGAATATGGCTAGATTGGGTTAACATAGTGGCTAAGTGTTCATGCAGTGCGTTGACACAGTTGGAGATTGGGTTGACGCATTGGCTGTTTGTTCACTAGCTGCGTGGACGCAGTGGATCAGCGGGGTTGACGCCATGTTGCTTTGTCTCCTTTGTGTTGCTCATTAAGTCTCCAAGTCTGCACACTGCCTTTGTGGTCCAAGTCTATACAGCCTCATTCCTACCTACGTTCCAAGTCAAAGTCTGCACATTATCTTCGAACCCAATGTCTGCATAGCGGCCTTCACACTTGAAGTCCATACATTCGATGTGCAGAGTTGAAGTCCATACTGTGCCTCAGGCTGAGGTAGTCCATACACTAGTCGGTGGCAAGCCTGTACACTGGCCTCAGCATTTTCACGTGAAGTCTACACATTGATCTCTACTTGAAGTCTATACATTGGCTAAGGGTCTTCAAGTCCATACACAGTCGTCTGAAGCATATTGATTAACAGGAAATCTACTATGAGGTAGTACATTGTATGTCCGTGTTATTTCTTTCGTTCCTCGTGTTACCTTAAGTTGTGTGATGATTGACTTCGTGCTGATTCCTCTGAAGCAGATCGAATTGTTCTGATGAACTTCGAGTTACTTCTGTATGAACCTCGTGTCGTTAGCACTTAGTTGCTCATCTCGAGTCAGTCTTCTATGATTGCTCTTGTGTCTTCGTGTCAATTACTGTAGTTCCTCGAGTTGTTCTTCTGCTTCCACCGTTTCATCACGTGTTGTTGAAGACGTGTCTATCTCATATCTTCATGTCGTGTTTTCTAGACCTCGTGTCTTTGTCACTTTGTGAACTCATCTCGTGTCATCTTTTATGTCTGCTTGTTTAATTTCGTGTCACTTACTGTTGTTCTTCGAGTCGGTTCTTTGTTATTTCCATCTTCGTGTTGTTCTTCCTAGACCTCGTGTCTTTCTTGTGTTGAAATCACACTTCGTGTTAGTTTCTATTTTTCATCTTCGTGTTGTGGTCAGCTCGTGTCGTTCTCTTTGCTATTTGTTATGTCGAGTTGCTTTTTACTTCGTGTCATTTTCTCTGTAGTGTTAAGCGTTATTAGTATGTATCCCGTGTCAGTCTCTTCGTAGTGTTTGTTCTGTTACAGTGACACTTCGTGTCGTTCTCGTTTCACCTCATGCTATCTTCATCCGACTTCGTGTCATCTTCGTTGTTGTGTTAATTGTGTATCTCATGTTGTTCTCTTTTTTACCTCGTGCCGTTCTTATCTGACCCCGTGTCACCTTCTTTGTTGTATTAGCCTTGTTACCTCATGTCGTTTTCTTCTTACCTCGTGCTGGACTTATCTGACCTCGTGTCATCTTCCTTGTTGTGTTAGCCTTGTTCATTGTATCTCGTTTCGTTCATTTCCTACCTCGTGTAGTAGTTACCTTGTGTTGCTATTACATACCTCGTGCAGCCTTAGCTTTAAATGAGCATACAGCGAACTCTGAATGATTAATGGTGTTAATCTCATTACAGGTCCGAGGAAGAACATTCCACACACCTGAGCTGCACGTGATCCGAGACAAGAGGAACCAATCCTATAAAGACACGTGGCAGGAAGGTTCTGGATCGAGCGTGGGAGGCACACGCGTTTTGTGCCCTATCCACCTGCTGCTGCTGCTATATAATGCAGCCTTCATCCACAGATGAAGAAAAATCGAAGTAGAAAGCCGGAGGAGTAGAAAGCCCTTCGATCCAGAAAAAGAAGAAAAGAAAGAAAAGAAGAGAGCAGAGAAGAGAGTGAGAGTGAGAGCAGAGAAAGAAAAAGAGAGAGAGATAGTGCTCGTGTGAAGAGAGAAGAAAGAGTGAAGAAGAAGAAGTGCAG
The DNA here is from genome assembly GCA_022559845.1 of Amorphophallus konjac. NCBI lineage: Eukaryota > Viridiplantae > Streptophyta > Magnoliopsida > Alismatales > Araceae > Amorphophallus > Amorphophallus konjac. Next base: position 30,250,600 of record CM040129.1, read on the forward strand.
CAGAGAGTGAAAGAGGAAGAGAGCAGAGGAGAAAGAAAGAGAGATAGAAAGAGAGAGAGAGTTCGTGGAGAAGAAGGACGAAGCTACTGAAGATCTGTCTACTGGACCGTGGATCAAATCCAGGCCAGTCAGCTCCGTTGAGAGCCACATCTATGTTTTCATCTTTTACAGCCTTCTGATTGCTGTGTCATTTTCGTTTATTGCTTTTCCTTTGTTTTTCTGACTATCTTTGTTCTTCCGATTGCCCTGTTGGGGATCGGGTTCCTCCTGTTGGTTCAGGAGAAGGGAGATCTGATCTCTGGGTTGCAAGTGACAGGTTGTCACTTGTGGGTTCCCTCTGGTTAGGGGAAGGGAGGCTAGTCCTCTGGTTCTGGGCTTGTGGTTGCAAGTCCAGGTGTCCCTCCTGGTCTGGAGGAAGAGAGGTCTTCGACCTCTAGTTTTCAAGTGGCTGTGAGTCACTTGGGTGTCCCTCCGGTTGGGAGGAAGAGGGAAGTCTGTTTCCCTGGTCAAGCTGTGTGGCAGCAACTGTTTGCAGACTGAGTCTGTGTAGCAACCCTAATAAATGAATAATTGAAATAAATTAAAACATATATTACAGAAGTAATATATATAAAAGGAATAGGGTTAATTGGACGAAATAAAACAAATTAAAAATAACGCCTCTTATTAAGGCGTTAATTTATAAAGAAACGCCTCTACCCATGGCGTGAATAAGGAAAGGACGCCCACACCTACGGTCGTCACCTCTTACGCGACCAAAATGGGCAAGTGAAAGAAACGCCCTCTGCCTGGGCGTGTTTTAAATAAATCACGACGTACCTAACGGCGTTACATGTAACGGGACGGAACTTATAAAAGTCAGGCCAAAGAAGCGCCCTCTACAAGGGCGTGTTTTAAACAAGGAACGCCTCTCCCTTAGGCGCTTTTTAAGAATATACGCCCTTACCTAAGGCGTTAATTCAGTTCGTGAACCGTTCGAACCCAGAACTTATTCAGAGTAAGTGATAAGCATTAGAAAGAGTTCAAACGTGGTAATGACTCTATCATAGAAGTATTACTTCCACTAGAACACTAACCCTAACAGGACGTCCAAAATCCTATAAATAGTCTTGATCGAACAAACCCTAAACCTATTTGATTCAAGCCTCTGCGACAGTAAGTGAAGAACATAACTGTTCTTCTTATTCCTTTCTTTCTGTTTCTAGTGTATGAAGAACTAACGTTCTTCATCTCCTTTCTTCCCCTACAGGCTGAGTGAAGATCATCGTCGCCATCATCTTCATCAAATTAATTTTTCTTCTTATCAAGTCATTCACGTGTTCCATCTCCAGATATCAACAAAGGTAGGTTTTCTCAAGCTACTGTAGCCCAAATGAAATTAATGCAAGATATATATATATATAAGCATGTCATGCATATGATTATTATAGTTTTCGTACGTTTTCTGAAATATTTTGAAAGAAACGCCCTTGATTAGGGCGCTAATTTAAAAGAAACGACCATACCAGTGGTCGTCAATTTAATATTTGACGCCCTCTACGCAGGCGTTAATTTCATAAGAATCGCATGTGATTAATAATTGATCTGTTTAAAAATTACAATACATATGAAATATTGATTTTTAATATCTTGCATGACTCTGTGAATTCCTGTTAAATTTTACTGCCATGACATGTCTCTTGTCTCTCGAAATATTATTTATTAAAAATCCCTTGAAATTCACGACTTGGACAAAGTCGTTTTCCATATTCTAACGCCCCAGTACAAGGCGTGAACATTAAAAGTAACGCCCCTTTCTAGGGCGTGTATCTGTTAAAAAACTAAAATTCACATATTCTGTAAAGTGGAATTGGAAAGTAACGCCCCTCCAAAGGGCGCGTTTTTGAAAGTAACGCCCCTTCCAAGGGCGCGTTTTTGATAAATTTCTGAGAATAATTATATCCTGTCAAATATGTAAATGATGAGACGCCTGCCCCTGCAGTCGTCAACTTTTAAGAAACGCCCCCAGGAAAGGCGTGTTTTGATAAATTAATGAAATAATGGAAATTCTGCAAATTGGCAATATATGTAAACGCCCTTAAGTTAGGCGTTAATTACTTGAGACACGACTTGACCTAAGTCGTTATTTTACTGTAAACTGATTTTTCCTCTGATTTGCTAACCGATGGTTTATATATTATACATATATATATATATCGGCACTATTCTCCACTCCGTGAGTATAGTCCCACGTTTCATGTTGATTTATCGATCACACTCAACTCTCATTGACATACAAGCTCTCCATTGGACATTCCGTTCCTTTGGACTAGCAAGTTAGTCATAGAGACCTCCGTAAGACTCCTCGTAGCCTTGGATTCCCTCAAGGCCGACTGAGCTGGTTGTACCCTAAAAACCCATTACACAGTTTTTGCCATGTCAATCTAAAGAAAACATGGTATACCGGCCCTTATGATTATACAAAGAGTATATCATAAGAAATTCTTGATGGGATGATGATATCATGCCATATCGTGTCATTCTTGTAAACCCCAATTCTATGATAAGAATGAGGGTATCTTGCTTGATCTAATGTTCATGTGGACCTCAATTCTATATAAAGAATGTCCATATTGATTTGTCATGGTACCTAAGTTAAGGGAACCATATTCTACCTAGTTTTATCGAACTCGTGATTATACCGTTATTATCGCCATTCTATGTCCTTTGTCATATTTTGGACTCTATTCTATCAAAGTTGTCATACGTATCTACAAGCTTGATTATTGAAATTCTATATTGGCTATATAAACAAGAGTGGATGTCAAAACACATGATAAATGCCTGCGCATATAGGGCCCGATCTGGTCCTGGGAGGAGCACCCGAAAGTACTTGTGCCCATGGGAGTTAAAATGATAAGGTATCTGGCATTATACCGAGTACTTGACTTGCTTGATTGGACATTCCACACACATCTTGTACTTTAATCGTACTTGACTTTACATGAAATGCGTGGCCCGAAAGAGGGTAATTTACTTGCTTGAAACATGATAGCCAAAGTTCTTGACATGACTTGTTAAACGTGCTTGCTTGAATATCTTGAATAACTTGTATCTTGTTCATGATAAGTTCATCTTATTTCTTTGATATTACATTCTCTCTATCTTGTCGTTTCATGCGAGCATGCATAGCTTTATTGCATCCATGAAAATGTAATTACTTAAACCACTTGCTAGTACTTGAGATATAATTTCCTACTGAGCGTTCGCTCATCCCGTTTGTCCCTTTTTACTTTTCAGGTAAGTCCGACGACGATGGAAGTCAATCGGATGGGAATTGTCAAGAGTGAAGAGATAGAGCTTCTACAAGTGTCGTCTAGTCTTTTCTATAGTTTCTTGAGTCAACTATGTATTCTTTTCCTTTTTATTAACAGAGTATTGGATTTGTAATAGTCTATCCATTATGAAATAAAGGATTGGGTTATCTTGCTATTTTGCGCATCTCTGTCTTTGTGTCGAATACACGACCACTCTGATTGACATGATTGATATAGACACGTCGCGCATCTCCGGGTATCTTCCGCGCTCGGGGCGTGACAGTCTTTGTGGTATCAGAGCCTAAGGTATTCAATTCCTAGAAACCCAAGTCCAAGGATAGGTTTCAAAACCTTTAACCAAGTGAGAGTGGGTAGAACCAAGGGTTAAATGATCAATGAGTCCTTTATAAGATCATAGTGATATAATACTAACATAGCTATTGTAATTGTAGGATAATGGCTGCCGAACGTGCTCAATGGCGCAACATGCAGCGTACCCTTCAAGGGATGACCCAAGTGCTACAACAGGTAGCACAAGGTGGTGCTCCACGAGCTGGAAGCTTACACCAAGCATTCAAGAATATGAATCCCCCGAAGTTCATGGGATCGACCGATCCAGACGATGCCGAGCATTGGGTTCGGGAGATTGAACGTATATTCCGTGTCATGCAATGCACGGATCAGGACAAAGTCTTATTAGCTACTTTCCAGTTAGAAAAGGATGCTAGATGCTGGTGGGAGTCGATTGAAGCTACTATTGACCCAACTCAAGTTACATGGGGTGAATTCGTTGAATATTTCAACGCCAAATATTTCTCTGATAGGGTCCAGGAAAGGAAGGCCGCCGAATTTGCCGCATTAAAGCAAAGATCTTTATCGGTGGCTGATTATGAAGCACAGTTCTCTAGACTGTCTAGATATGCTAAGCATTTAATTGGCACGGAAAAGATGAAAGCCCGTAGATTTCTTAATGGGCTTAGGCCCCACTACATTACTCAACTGGCGCCTATGGATATTCAAGTTTATACTGAAATAGTGCGCCGAGCTCAGTTGCTTGAAGATGCCACGGAACTATCTGATAGGATCCGTGGGAAAGACAAAAAGGAGCAAGTCACAAGTTCGGGTTCTTTTAAACCCAACTTTAAGAAGAGGCCCAATAATGGAGGTTCTTCCTCTCAAGATCAGAAGTACAAGAAATCCAAGCCTTTCTCTATCACCACTACCCCTTCAAACGTAGTATGCAAGCATTGTGACAAGGCTGGTCACAAAACAGAAGAATGCTGGAGGAAATTAGGAGCATGTCTCCGTTGTGGGAGTCGTGAACATCGGATTCCCGATTGTCCATTAATGAATGACCAAGATGGTGAGGGTAAACGCCCAGTGACAAGGAACGCGCGTCTTCATGCAATCCAAGAGACCGAACCAGAAGAAGAAGGCGGATTGGTGGAAGGTACATTAAAAATTTGTTCCAAATATGCACATGTCTTATTTGATACAGGTGCATCGCATTCCATTATTTCCAAGAAGTTTGCTGACCCATTACCTCTAGAACCAGAATGGATGAAGATAATATTGTCTACTCCTCTCGGAAACGAGACGGATATCACGCATCATTACCAAAACTGTGAGGTGTTGGTTCGAGGAAAGAATTTTCCTATTGATCTTATCTGCTTAGATCTAAAAGAATATGATGTTATACTAGGAGCAGATTGGTTATCTAAGTACCAGGCAACGGTTGATTGCCGTAATAGCAAGATTGTTTTCAAAGAATTTCCAGAACTGACTTATACTAGTCCTAAGAGTCGAAGCAAATCCCCTCTTATTTCGGCTCTTCGAGCAAGCAAGCTCGTCAGGAAAGGATGTGTATCCTTCCTTGCTTTTGTCACTAATAAAGAAGCTAAGGAAACCAAGATAGAAGACGTTCAAGTAGTACGAGAATTCCCAGACGTATTTCCGGAGGAATTGCCGGGATTACCCCCGCAAAGAGATGTGGCCTTTACCATCGACTTAGTCCCTGGTGCTGGTCCGGTTTCAAAGGCACCATATAGAATGTCCCCTGCTGAACTCAAGGAGTTGAAGGAGCAGTTGATGGAACTAATCCGAAAAGGGTTTATTAGACCAAGTACTTCCCCGTGGGGAGCACCAGTCTTATTTGTAAAGAAGAAGGATGGATCCATGAGATTGTGTATTGACTATCGACAGTTGAATCATCTTACTATCAAGAACAAGTATCCACTGCCGAGAATCGATGAATTGTTTGATCAGATTTCAGGATCCAAATATTTCTCCAAGATTGATCTCCGGTCGGGATATCATCAATTAAGGATCAAGGATGATGACATTCACAAGACCGCATTCAGAAGCAGGTATGGCCATTACGAATTTGTTGTTATGCCTTTTGGACTAACAAATGCCCCTGCTGCCTTTATGCAGTTAATGAATAGCATATTCAGGCCTTACTTGGATCAATTCATAGTAGTCTTCATCGATGATATATTGATATATTCTAAGACTAAGGAAGAACATGAAGAGCATTTGAGGATTGCATTGCAAGTCTTGAGGACAAATCAATTATATGCTAAACTCAGCAAATGCGAGTTCTGGCTTGAAGAAGTGGCTTTTCTCGGACATGTCATATCCAAGGACGGTTTATCTGTGGATCCGTCAAAAGTTGAAGCTGTGAGAAACTGGGAGAGACCCACTAATGCAAGCGAGATCAGAAGTTTCTTAGGTCTTGCAGGCTATTATCGGCGATTTATCAAAGATTTCTCTAAGATCGCCGTACCACTTACAAGATTAACTCGTAAGGAGATCCGATATGAATGGAGTGAGGAATGTGAAAGCAGTTTCCAAACTCTCAAGGATCATCTCACCACAGCTCCGGTCTTAGCCCTACCAATTGAAGGAGAGAAATTCGAGGTCTACACTGATGCTTCTGGCATTGGCCTCGGATGTGTTCTAATGCAACATGGGAAGGTCATAGCATACTCTTCTCGTCAACTGAAGAAGCATGAGGAGAATTACCCCGTCCATGACTTGGAATTGGCCGCGGTAGTATTTGCCCTAAAGATATGGAGACACTATCTCTATGGGGTACAGTTTACTGTATACTCCGATCACAAAAGTCTCAAATATCTATTTTCACAAAAGGAGCTGAACATGAGACAAAGACGTTGGCTAGAATATCTCAAGGACTTCGACTTCAGTATACAATACCATCCCGGAAAGGGTAATTATGTGGCTGACGCCCTTAGTCGAAAGCCGAGAGCAAGGATAGCCAATTGTATGATACAAGAATGGAGGTTACTTGAACAATTCTCCGAGCTCAATATAAGCTTGGACACGGAATCCAAATTTGTCACACTATCTCATGTAAGCATACAGTCAGATTTGTTATCTGAGATACAAACACTTCAGGATAATGATCCTATGTTAGTAGAAATCAAAGGCAGATTAGAAGGACAATCTGATTTTCAACTAACTTCTGATGGAAGATTATCGTTCAAAGATAGAACTTGTATACCCGATTGTCCGGAATTAAAGAAGAAGATCTTAGATGAAGCTCACCGATCAAGATACACTATTCATCCTGGATCAACTAAAATGTACCAAGATGTAAAGAGGAACTTTTGGTGGCCCAATATGAAAAGAGAAATAGCGGACTATGTATCACGCTGTCTCACATGCCAACAGGTCAAGGCGGAACATCAAAAGCCTGCGGGAAAACTACATCCTCTAGATATTCCTAAGTGGAAATGGGAGGATATTGGTATGGACTTCATCATGGGTTTGTCTAAATCTAAAGGAGGACATGATGGAATCTGGGTTATCATTGACCGATTGACTAAATCGGCACATTTCTTGCCAATCAAAAGCCGATGGTCAATTGATGTGCTAGCTGCACTATACATCAAAGAAATAGTCAGGATACATGGAATTCCTGTCTCAATCGTGTCTGATAGGGATCCCCGTTTTACTTCTCATTTTTGGAAGGGATTACAACATTCGTTGGGGACAAGGCTCAACTTTAGTACTGCTTTTCACCCACAAACGGATGGTCAGACCGAGCGAACTAATCAAGTTGTTGAAGATATGCTGAGAGCATGCATTATTGACTTTGGAGGAAGCTGGCATGACCACTTACCTTTAGTTGAATTTGCATATAATAATAGCTACCAAGCTAGTATCCAAATGGCACCTTTCGAAGCCTTATACGGAAGGAGTTGCCGATCTCCCATATGTTGGAACGAAGTTGGAGAAAAACAACTATTAGGTCCAGACATGGTAAGGGATACAACCGAGAAGATACAAGTAATCAGAGAAAGATTACAAGTTGCTCAGACAAGGCAAAAGGCTTATGCTGATACCAGGAGAAGAGATCTTGAATTCCAGGTTGGAGATCATGTATTTCTTAAAATATCCCCTGGACGTGGCATACGAAGATTTGGTGTTAAGGGCAAGCTTACGCCAAGATTCATCGGACCATTTGAGGTACTCGAAAGAGTTGGCGAGGTTGCTTATCGCATCGCGTTGCCTCCTCAGTTGTCCGAGGTACACAATGTATTTCACATATCTATGTTGAAGAAGTATGTGCACGATCCGTCACATATTATTGAGCATGGAGATCTGGTGATCCAGAAAGATCTCACATACGAACAGAGGCCTTTAAAGATATTAGATCGAGAAATACGAGCTCTAAGGAATAAGGTTATTCCCATGCTTAAGGTGCAATGGAATAAGAATCCTGAACATGAAGCGACATGGGAGACCGAGGAATCTATGAAGAGACGATTTCCCGAGTTATTCTAAGAGGTATATGTTCGACACTCTCCACATGTATAATTATATATATATTGAATTTGGGGACCAAATTCTTTTTAAGTGGGGGAGGGTGTAGCAACCCTAATAAATGAATAATTGAAATAAATTAAAACATATATTACAGAAGTAATATATATAAAAGGAATAGGGTTAATTGGACGAAATAAAACAAATTAAAAATAACGCCTCTTATTAAGGCGTTAATTTATAAAGAAACGCCTCTACCCATGGCGTGAATAAGGAAAGGACGCCCACACCTACGGTCGTCACCTCTTACGCGACCAAAATGGGCAAGTGAAAGAAACGCCCTCTGCCTGGGCGTGTTTTAAATAAATCACGACGTACCTAACGGCGTTACATGTAACGGGACGGAACTTATAAAAGTCAGGCCAAAGAAGCGCCCTCTACAAGGGCGTGTTTTAAACAAGGAACGCCTCTCCCTTAGGCGCTTTTTAAGAATATACGCCCTTACCTAAGGCGTTAATTCAGTTCGTGAACCGTTCGAACCCAGAACTTATTCAGAGTAAGTGATAAGCATTAGAAAGAGTTCAAACGTGGTAATGACTCTATCATAGAAGTATTACTTCCACTAGAACACTAACCCTAACAGGACGTCCAAAATCCTATAAATAGTCTTGATCGAACAAACCCTAAACCTATTTGATTCAAGCCTCTGCGACAGTAAGTGAAGAACATAACTGTTCTTCTTATTCCTTTCTTTCTGTTTCTAGTGTATGAAGAACTAACGTTCTTCATCTCCTTTCTTCCCCTACAGGCTGAGTGAAGATCATCGTCGCCATCATCTTCATCAAATTAATTTTTCTTCTTATCAAGTCATTCACGTGTTCCATCTCCAGATATCAACAAAGGTAGGTTTTCTCAAGCTACTGTAGCCCAAATGAAATTAATGCAAGATATATATATATATAAGCATGTCATGCATATGATTATTATAGTTTTCGTACGTTTTCTGAAATATTTTGAAAGAAACGCCCTTGATTAGGGCGCTAATTTAAAAGAAACGACCATACCAGTGGTCGTCAATTTAATATTTGACGCCCTCTACGCAGGCGTTAATTTCATAAGAATCGCATGTGATTAATAATTGATCTGTTTAAAAATTACAATACATATGAAATATTGATTTTTAATATCTTGCATGACTCTGTGAATTCCTGTTAAATTTTACTGCCATGACATGTCTCTTGTCTCTCGAAATATTATTTATTAAAAATCCCTTGAAATTCACGACTTGGACAAAGTCGTTTTCCATATTCTAACGCCCCAGTACAAGGCGTGAACATTAAAAGTAACGCCCCTTTCTAGGGCGTGTATCTGTTAAAAAACTAAAATTCACATATTCTGTAAAGTGGAATTGGAAAGTAACGCCCCTCCAAAGGGCGCGTTTTTGAAAGTAACGCCCCTTCCAAGGGCGCGTTTTTGATAAATTTCTGAGAATAATTATATCCTGTCAAATATGTAAATGATGAGACGCCTGCCCCTGCAGTCGTCAACTTTTAAGAAACGCCCCCAGGAAAGGCGTGTTTTGATAAATTAATGAAATAATGGAAATTCTGCAAATTGGCAATATATGTAAACGCCCTTAAGTTAGGCGTTAATTACTTGAGACACGACTTGACCTAAGTCGTTATTTTACTGTAAACTGATTTTTCCTCTGATTTGCTAACCGATGGTTTATATATTATACATATATATATATATCGGCACTATTCTCCACTCCGTGAGTATAGTCCCACGTTTCATGTTGATTTATCGATCACACTCAACTCTCATTGACATACAAGCTCTCCATTGGACATTCCGTTCCTTTGGACTAGCAAGTTAGTCATAGAGACCTCCGTAAGACTCCTCGTAGCCTTGGATTCCCTCAAGGCCGACTGAGCTGGTTGTACCCTAAAAACCCATTACACAGTTTTTGCCATGTCAATCTAAAGAAAACATGGTATACCGGCCCTTATGATTATACAAAGAGTATATCATAAGAAATTCTTGATGGGATGATGATATCATGCCATATCGTGTCATTCTTGTAAACCCCAATTCTATGATAAGAATGAGGGTATCTTGCTTGATCTAATGTTCATGTGGACCTCAATTCTATATAAAGAATGTCCATATTGATTTGTCATGGTACCTAAGTTAAGGGAACCATATTCTACCTAGTTTTATCGAACTCGTGATTATACCGTTATTATCGCCATTCTATGTCCTTTGTCATATTTTGGACTCTATTCTATCAAAGTTGTCATACGTATCTACAAGCTTGATTATTGAAATTCTATATTGGCTATATAAACAAGAGTGGATGTCAAAACACATGATAAATGCCTGCGCATATAGGGCCCGATCTGGTCCTGGGAGGAGCACCCGAAAGTACTTGTGCCCATGGGAGTTAAAATGATAAGGTATCTGGCATTATACCGAGTACTTGACTTGCTTGATTGGACATTCCACACACATCTTGTACTTTAATCGTACTTGACTTTACATGAAATGCGTGGCCCGAAAGAGGGTAATTTACTTGCTTGAAACATGATAGCCAAAGTTCTTGACATGACTTGTTAAACGTGCTTGCTTGAATATCTTGAATAACTTGTATCTTGTTCATGAAAGTTCATCTTATTTCTTTGATATTACATTCTCTCTATCTTGTCGTTTCATGCGAGCATGCATAGCTTTATTGCATCCATGAAAATGTAATTACTTAAACCACTTGCTAGTACTTGAGATATAATTTCCTACTGAGCGTTCGCTCATCCCGTCTGTCCCTTTGTACTTTTCAGGTAAGTCCGACGACGATGGAAGTCAATCGGATGGGAATTGTCAAGAGTGAAGAGATAGAGATTCTCCAAGTGTCATCTAGTCTTTTCTATAGTTTCTTGAGTCAACTATGTATTCTTTTCCTTTTTTTATTAAACAGAGTATTGGATTTGTAATAGTCTATCCATTATGAAATAAAGGATTGGGTTATCTTGCTATTTTGCGCATCTCTGTCTTTGTGTCAAATACACGACCACTCTGATTGACATGATTGATATAGACACGTCGCGCATCTCCGGGTATCTTCCGCGCTCGGGGCGTGACAGTCTGCTTGGTTCTAGCGTTTGCTAGTGAAGCCTCACTCCGGTTGGGAGTGAGGGGTGGATGTAGGTCTGGAGGACCGAACCACCTAAAAATCTATTGAGCAGTGGTTTGCTTTGTGTGTTTGCTTCCGGTAGATGCCTGGATAGGCGCGCTCCATCTGCTTGCTCATAAGTTTAATTGAATTAGTTTTATTCTATGATTGCGTCTAGCATCTGAGTTTTTATTTGGGCATTATTCGTAACAGGATACATTCACCCCCCTCTGTATCCGGGCCTAGCACCCTAACAGTCTTCTAACCCTGCCAACTCTTGGAGTTCTGCCATTACATGTTCTCCAGAGGTCTCTGAAGGGAATATCAATAAACACCATGGCAATGGATATTGTCCCGTCACACTCAGATCCTTCAGGATCTCAGGCTATGCCTGGCTCTCCTTTTGGCTTCCACCCCGGCATTACGTGGGTGGATGACCTATACTACCCTTTTGGCATAGTCGAAAATAAGGGGATATGCTGTCGGATTTATGCCATAACGTTATTATCATATCTCGCGTCGCATGATTTTCTATGCATGTTTCACATCATGCTAGTAAAGTTAGCATTATAGTCTTATCTCATTTTTCCCTCGAGGCATCCTTTCTTGGCAATCAATCAAGGGTGGTCCTCTTTCTTAGAGGATGTAATTAACATCATAACCTTTATGGTATGGCGGACTCCGAGTCCTGAAACGAATATCACAATCGACTGACTGAGTCAGATCGAGGTCATAATAAACTATCATGCCATTGACTGGCACGCCTAATTAATAAACCAAACAAATAATAGAATAAAACATAAAAAAATAAGGATAGATAAAAATCCATCCCCACATCACCCTAACACTATGGGCGAACCTCGATGTGCCACCTAGGGAGGCCGATCCCTGGATGACTTGTTCGTTGTACACATGGAGCTCTTGGATAGGTCTGACCAAACTCATTGGGAGCATACCGACCGCTTGGTGGGCCATTTCAAGGCCATGGAGGACCGTGTGGAGGCTTTCGATCGATCTGTCCAAGGTATGGTTGGAAAGTTAGAGAGTGTGGGAAGAATCCCCCGCCAGGAGCTCCCTGGAGCTCTTCCGGCCCCTCAGGCGCCGGCTGCCCAGCCCGCCCCTCTGGCCACCCATAGTGAGAGTAACCACTTCCCCGACAAGTGTTCTTCACGTTCGCCTATCTTAAAGGACACACATTCGGAGGATGCCCCACCCGGGCTTACTCTAGTGAGTTATGAGGCTGAACAAGAGTTGGCCAAGGAGTACCTCGTTGAGGTTGTGGGGTTAGAGAGTGATCCCATAGAGTGCCTAGTTGGCTAGGGTGAGGCGCCACCCAACGACTCCATCTTGTTAGTCACCCCAACCGCACCGGTCGTCCCAGAGTTGTCTGTCCCACCCACTTTATCCTTGGTGGATGTGCCATCCGCCGACCCTATACAGTCAGCCATCCCAATTTTACACGTCTCTCCTATAGTGGCGTAGCCACTAGTCACTACCATACCACTGTCGACACCCTATGTTGACACGGTATGGTTTGATTTCTTCCACGCATTCGAGAGATAACGTCCGGACTTCCTTTTTGTCATGCTTCACACCAAACGTCCGGATGACTTTCCCATCACCCACCTCCTTGTCCTCACACATTTCTGTACCCGAGGATGAGTCTTCTCCAACCGGAGACGGGTTGATGAGAGTTAAAACTCGTGACCTTAAGTTGTGCGTCAATCTTTTTTTACACTTGGTATATGCAGACGGTGTCTGTCATTCTCACCGAGTCATCCCTTGTGTTTGTATCTCTTTGTCATCAACTATAGTATTACTATGAGTGTCTAAGTTTGCCTAGGGTCATGTATGGCCTAGAGTCATGTGTGAGTGTTTGTTTCGTACAGTCTGTGAGAGTCTGCATATGAGTCGGTGTAATGCAAGCTTGCAAGTGTGAGTCCCTTTCGGGCAGTCAGGCGAGTCGGATCAAATGCATATGTTGTGGACTTGCCAGAGGATTACGGGATCAGCTTCACTTTCAACATCTCGGATCTCGTCGCTTATAGGGACCCAGCGGTGATACCCAGTGAGCCCTTTAAGCCGTCTCCACCTATTGTGAGCGACACCACCCCGGAGCATCCACCTATAGCCTTGTTACCTCAGCAGTGTGAGCAGATAGAGCATATACTGGACGAGCAGGTAACGACTACTCGAGATGGAGTGTATCAGCGCTACTTGGTGCGATGGAGGGGGCGGCCCGCGTACAATGACCCTTGGATCACCCGGGACGAGCTACAGAGGATAGATCTAGATCTGTTGGATCGATACCAGAGTGACCCAGACCCCTACTCGATAGGGTCGAGCTTCTCCCACTCGGGGAGAATTGGTGAGGACACCAGAGCCAGAGTACGGCTCGACTCAGCAAGCCGCTAGTACTGGACACGCAGCACGACTCGGTCGACACCAACCTCTTTGTGGCTGGGGGATAGTCTGGAGTCTCCATCGGCACTTTGATACTTTAGTACGTATTTTTGAACATATTTATATTTTGTACGTATTTGGTTGTATTTGGTGTGTATTTGACATGTATTTTGATTGTATCTTGGTTTGTATTATTTTGGGTTTAATATTGGGTCAATGGGAGAATATTGACCATGTATTTTGTATTTTCGATTTATTATGGTCCCAGGGGAGATTAATATGGTCTAAGGGGATTAAAATATCCAAGCCACCTTTTGTTGACTTGGAGAGAGGGGCGCCCCCTCTCGTGTCCTCTTATGAGATTATTTTAATCCCACCTTGTCTCCAATTTCCCCATTATACCCGCTTGACCAAAGGCATCTTAGGTCATTTGTCTAGGTCTAAGGTTTAGTATAAGACCTTTCTTGTTGCATTTTGATCAAAATTAATGAAGAATTTTATGTGAAAAGGCCATGGGCACACCCCCCTCTCTATCTCTTCTTGCTAGTTCTTCTTCTTCCTCCTCCATGCTGCATCAGATCTAGGGCTGAAACCCTAATATTTTTGAGTGATCTTCCTCTCCTTCTCTTCCTCTGTCTGCTACAATCATCCACCACCGCCGTCACCTCCGTTCGTGCCGCCATCAAGCCACCACAACCCGGCTTCCACCCTACTGTCCTGATTTTTAGGATTCCTGGACAGAAGCTCAATAAAAAGGTTGGTACCGAAGATCCGACCATCAGATCGTCTTCATCTTTTGAGGGCGTTTCCCCCTCTCACAGTTTAAATTTCACGCCGATCACGTTTGGTTTGCCCCTCCTCCCAGTCGTTTCTTTTCCCCTCTCACAGTCTGCTTGTGTGCAGATCTACGTGGTAGTCTGTTGGTAGCCGAATTTTCCACCCCATCAAACGTTGTCAGAAAAATACAAAACAATTATGGCGTGATCACGTCCCTCCCCCCTCTCTCCACAAAAATCCCCAAGCCCTAGATCCTCTATTTGATTTTCGATCAAACCCCATAAATAGGCAGATCTCGTTCTACCCTGTCTAGTCTGTGTTCCGACATAGAAACCACAACCAGCTTCAAGAGGTTTTCATTTTTAACCCAACCGTTGGGCGGACCTGAGTTTTCAGTATGTCGAAGCCCTTCGAGTCATCTTTCCAACGGAGCTAATCTCACCCCGATCCGACCTCGGATCTGGTCGTACCGGCCATTCTCATGGAAGTGCGCCGTCCAGCTCTGAACCAGGCCAGCAAGGAAGGCAAATATAGAAATTCATCAAAAAATACATCAGAGAAGATTCAATGACGGCCACCCCCAAGGGTCGACTAGGGACCCTCTGCCTTCGTCCTGGTGAACCGCCGCCGTCAGAAGCGTAACGGAGGTCATCGTCCCTTTGGAGGCCCTTGTCCGCTGTCCTTTCGACCAACAATTCGCAGAACTGGAGCCGCTGCCCGCAATCGCCCAGAACCCGCCGCCATGCTGCCCGCCAACCCAAGTTCAGTGCTCCCGGCGCCATTGTGTAGCCCCTTACCTCCCTACGTGGAGTGGGCCGTAAAATCTTTACTGTAACTAAATTTTTACCAGTGTACCGGGAGTTACGGAACTTGGCTGGGACGTCTTCCCTACGCCCCGAGCGTGGAGATACATTCGCCTCTCTACTTTGTCTTACTTGCTTAGCTAGTATAAGTTCCTAATGCCGCTGCATGTGAGTTAGTAATTTCCTAGCTAATTAAAATTTAGTCACCGCTGTGAGTTGTGAGTGCGAGACCCATCCTGTGACTCATTCTGAGCACGAGAGTGAGTCGACCACCCGAGACTCAAAGCCGATTTCTCAACCATGCAGATCGTCACGTTTCTCTCGCCGGGGACGACTGTGAGTTTTGCGCTTCTTGTTTGGGGCGTGTTCGCCTCTTCTAGAGCTCTTTAGGTGCCGCGTTGTTGTGTTGTTACTGGACGCGTCGTCTTTTTAGTCGTGTCGTCTAATAGAGTCCAAGGTTCGCGTCTAGCCCGAGTCGAGTCCCATTGTCATCCCGCATTGCCTGCATTCGATTCTTCCAGTATGCATAGTTATTCCCATCGAAGAAAGGTGGCTTACTTACAGAATGACCTTCAGTTGTAAGTCCTCTAGCATCCATTATCTAGATCTCTCCGGGATGTTAAGCCCTTGATGGATAGTTAAGCTCTGATACCACGTGATAAGAAATGGATGAGCTGCTGATCTAGAGGGGGGGGGGGTGAATAGATCAACCCCAAATTCTAAACTCACACAGAAGTTAATGAAAAGTGGAATAAAATGAAATTGCTATGAACAGAACTACTAATTCAATCTAAATTAACAACTATAAGATCTAGTAAAGACTGACCATCATCCTTACTGAATTTCAATAGAAGTGATCAGTCAACGCACTATGGTACTAGGTAGAGGTTTGATTCAAGAATCACCTCACGCAAGGGTCAATTTTCCAGATATGCATAACCTATCTTTCTAACTGTGCCTTTTGATATATCGTTGTGTTATCGATCAGTAAGTAAATCTAAGATAGAGGAACTATAGAGCATATCAACACAGGACAGATTTAAGTCAGATTCACACAATAGCAAGAATCAACCAACCAAGTTCAGTACTGAGCGGAGGTTCGATCTAAGAATAATTGAGCACATCAAAAGCATCAGATGATTGCAGTGAACATTCCTAGGCATTCATCTTAGTTGTAGAAATAAAGGGTTGAGCAATCACACACAAGACAAAGCAATTTTAAGGTGGTTCGATCTCGAGCTTGAGATCTACGTCCACCCCTTACTCAAATGAGTAAGGCTTCCGCTGACAAACAGCTTGCAAATCCGCTGATCCATAGCTTGGGGGATGAAATCCCTAAAGACCGATGAGCTTCACAGCTTGCTGAACCCGCTGAGCTTCACAGCTTGCTATCTGAGGAATCGCTCCTCGCCGCTGCCTCACAGCTTGAACCGCTGATTACACAGCTTACAGTAATTCACAAAGTTATGAAAGAAACAAAGAAAAATGATGACAGAAATAAAAGATGTAGCTCTTTCTCTAGAGCAATTCGACTCTGGATTTGATCCAGAAGTCGAGACAAGCACAGCTTCTCTCCCCCTCTCTTTTCTCGTAGCCTTCTTCACCTTCTTCCGATACTCTGTTTTCTCTCTCACTCTTTCTTTTATGCAACGAGCTCTCTTTTTCAGACTTTTCTTAGAGTAGGGACTCTCACTCTCAGGCTTTCACTTCTCTTTAGCTCTTCTGCTCTGGTTCTCTTCTTTCTAAAAGTTCATCTTTTGCTGCTCGAGCTCTAGCCTCTATTTATCCTCACGAGTAGGAGTTCTTGTGGTCCCCAAAAGATTTGATTTGGGCGCGTGGAAGAAGCGCTCCTACCCAAGGTTTTTTGAAGCTCGGCCATGTGTCAGATGAGGTGGTGAGGAATCTTCAAGTTACAGCCATGTGGAAAGTTGTTTCGAACGGAATCTCTAAGGATCTGGGAATTCACCTCGAATCACGTGCCACCATCAACTTCACTTACGAACCCACGTGACAGACATAATTTCTTTTATGCATCTCAGGAGTATGAGTGTAAATCTGAATTGTCACTTGATGAACTTCATCTTGTTTTTCCTGCCAAGTCAATTATAGAAACTTAATAACAATTTTGTCATCATGTGGCTCATGAAACAAGTAATAAGTTCTTGAGAAATGCAAGCTCAGATGGTTCAAGAAAATAGGAAGAAATCACATGGATGGATACGACAAAATATACACATGCATTGATGTATAAACAAGGTACATCGACCTGTGAGTGAGTACAGCAACATTATTATAGTAAATTAACTACAGCTGCACCAACCTGAGTAAACTACAGGTAGACCTGATGTGTATCAAGAGAATGATGAAGACAAGATGTCATGAAGATGCACCGACCTGTATATCACACAGGTAGACTTTATTCTGTTAGAGAGACTCTTACTGTAATGATGGTGCATCGACCTGTCAATACATAAGGCAGTACTGCATGCACTTCATCATAGACGTGCCATTGAGGCGTGTCGGCCTGACCTGGTGATATATAAGGAAATACTTAATGCATTGACGCAAGACCTTAAAGCACCGACCTAACTTCAAGGCAGATGCATAAGGTGCACCGACGTTAAGAAAGATGGCCTCTAACGCACCGACCTTATACAGCAATCATTGGCTCACCAACATCGACCTCGTAAATGTATGCATCGACCTGATGTTACAACATCTAGCCTATAGTGCCTAGCGACATCGACCTGTGTACAAAGTGCACCGACCTAATAGTGCAAGACTTCTGCATTAGCACCGACCTTCTAGACTAGAATGCATATGTGCACAGACCTGACTTTCTCAATGCATGAGTATGCATCGACCTTATATCGCAGCAGCATGAGTATGCATTGACCTTATAAATGCAAGAATCATATTCTGGCTTAATGAAATGACAATAGGCACACATTATAAATCCAAATGGTTTTGCCAATATCAAAGTCAATCTCACTATTGCCAGCATCAAAACCATCAAAACTAGACATCAAATCTAGAGGAGACACAACATCCCGCTATCTCTTCTATTTTCCTCAGTTCTCGCCTTCTGTTCTTCTCTTTCTCCACACTCTTTCGGAGACGAAGAATGAATATATATATATCAGCGGAGAACCATCATTTTTCTGATAAATTTGATCCAGAAACAAAATCATTTCATTGGTCCAGGTGGAGTAGGAATATTCTGCCTGTCTGAAACTTCCAGAAATCAGCCACGTGGAAAGAATTCTCGCGCCATGGTTTGTTAAGTGCTGGCCCATGATTCACTTTAATTCATCATGAGCTTGATGTCTGAAAGAATGAGGTGGAGGCACAATGTCACCAAGTCAAGACAGAGTGGATCGACATGTTGCTTATAGCCTATTGCGTCGGATCATCAGTTGGCTGCTTCGACCTTGTTGGCTTCCAATCAATGATTTCAAACTTGGTGCGTCGAAGCACTCCTCAGATGCATCAAGGCACCTATTGATAACATCCTTCAAACTCTGGCTTCAGACTTGATGTGTCGGTGCAGATACTTTGGTGCTTCGATGTAGTGTGACTTGAGTATCGATTTTGTTCAAGATGCATCGGTGCAGCTACTTGACGCGTCGATGCACTAGATGAAGATTGAGCTTAGTGCGTTGATGCACTGCCTTGTTGCTACGATGCTTCACTGATTGCAAGGTTCTGAGATTGGCTTCTGTGGCCAGAATTGCATCGAGTCTGGCTTTCATTGCCTCGACACTATTGTGTTCAAAAACTTTCAAACAGAAACTGAAGTATATAGAGTTTGTTCTTCAATGTTGACACTCTTCCTTTGATGCATCGACTTGATGTTCTTAAGACTTGAAGCTATGTCTACTTTTAATCTTTCTTGTTAAAACACATGTATCGAGTTTAGGATATGATCAATCAGTTTAGCCTTAATGATCCACAGTATGTCATCATCAAAACTAGGGGATACAATAGTTAGGCCACCAGAAATTTCTTTTAAGGTATTGCTACATCTTGGTAGCACCAGGGTGAATAGTATATCTCGTTTTGTGGGCTTCTTCCATAATTAAATTTTTAGTATCCTCGTAATCTGGTACACAGACCCGACCTCGAAATAGCAATTTTCCATCAGCCGTGACGGATAAATTTGGCCGTTGATCAATATTAACCTTGATCTCCACCGGTATAGGGTCATTTTCTTGAAGCTTAACTAGATCTTCCACTAATGTAGGTTGTGACCGGATATTGGCAACAATACATTCTTCATTATCAGTGCCAATATCTAAGTTAAGCTGAGCAAAGTCTTCTACAAGGTTTATCATACCTCTTCTGAGACTTGATAAAGTTGCCAGTGGTTTTCTGCTGAGCGCATCGGCTATAGCATTCGCCTTGGCAGGGTGGTATTGAATAGAGAAATCGAAGTCCTTAAGATACTCCAGCCATCTTGTTTGCCTCATGTTTAACTCCTTTTGGGGGAAGAGATATTTCAGACTTTTATGGTCTAAGAATATGGTGAATTTTTCCCTATAAGGGTAATGTCGCCATATCTTCAAGGCGAGGATAACAGCAGCTAGTTCTAGATCGTGCACTGGATAATTCTCTTCATGCCGCTTCAATTGCCTCGACGCGTAACAAATGACCTTACCATGCTGCATTAAGACATAGCCATGACCAACACCTGATGCATCGGTATATACTTCAAAACCACCACCTTCAACGGGCAGTGTTAATATAGGTGCAGTGGTAAGGTATTCCTTGAGAGTCAAGAAACTCTCTTCACAGTCCTTTGACCATATAAAAGGATTTTCTTTTCTTGTAAGTCTGGTCAGAGGTACGGCGATCTTAGAGAAATCCTTTATGAACCGCTGGTAATAGCCAGCCAACCCAAGAAAACTTCTGATTTCGGATACAGTTGTCGGTCGGCTCTAATTCTTGACAGTTTCGACCTTAGAAGGATCCACGACGATACCTTCCTTTGAAATAATGTGGCCAAGGAATGAGACTTCCTTGAGCCAAATTTCACATTTGTTGAGCTTCGCATAGAGTTGGTGTTCTCTTAATATTTGCAAAGCTATCCTCAAGTGTTCTTCATGCTCCTCCCGAGTCATGGAATATTTAAGAATATCATCAATGAAGACGACCACGAATCGGTTGGGATAAGGCCTGAAGACGTTATTCATGAGTTGCATAAAACTGCAGGGGCGTTGGTTAACCCAAACAGCATAACCACGAACTCATAGTGCCCATATTTGCTACGGAAAGTAGTTTTGTGAATGTCTTCATCTTTGATCTACAGCTGATGATAGCTAGACCTGAGGTCTATCTTCGAGAAATATTCCGCACCAGAAATTTGATTGAATAGTTCATCAATACGCGACAGTGGGTATTTGTTCTTGATAGTGAGTTGATTCAACTGTCGGTAATCGATGCATAGCCTGAGAGATCCACCCTTCTTCCTGACAAATAGGACCGGTGCGCCCCAAGGGGACGTGCTTGGTCGTATAAAGCCTTTCTCCAATAACTCTTGAAGTTGATTGTTCAACTCCTTAAGTTCCATGGGGGACATCCTGTAAGGAGCTTTTGAAACAGGTGCTGCTCCAGGGATAAGTTCAATGGAAAAGTTCACTTCCCTTACGGGTGGTAAACCAAGTAATTCAAGAGGGAATACATCAAAGAATTCTATTATGATAAGGATTTCTTCAAGACTAATTTCCTTAGACTTAGTGATGATTACGGAAGCAAGGAAAGCTTCACAACCTTGCAAAATAAGTTTGCAGGCGTGAATAGAAGAAACAAGGATACGATGCTTCCTATACTTGATGCCAAGGAAAGAGAATCTTAGAAGATCCGATTTATGGAAAGAAATTCACCTATTGCGATAATTAATGTCAGCATAGTATTCACATAGTCAATCTACACCTAAGATGGCATCGTAGCCTTCCATGTCATGGCACACGAGGTTTATAGGGAGAATATGGCCTTCTATGGTCACCTCACTATTTGGGTAGTGGGTTTTGAGTTTGGTGCCAGAACCTAAGGGTGTGGAAATAGCTAGATCCGAAGGTAAAAGAACAGGTGAAACTGGCAAGGTTTTAGCAAAAGCCGTAGATATAAAAGAATGAGAAGCACCTGTATCAAATAATACAAAAGCAGGATGTGAGTACATTTGGATGGTACCGTCCATCAGATCGTCATCCTTTGGCACTTCATCATCTATCACGACATTTAAACGAGTCTGCCGCCAGCATCCACCATGATTTTTAGAAGATTTATCTTTCATAAGTAGGCAATCCGGGATGCGATGCTCCTGACTACCACATCAAAGACAAGCGCCAAGGCACTTCAAATATTCTTTGGCCGAATGATCGAACTTCTCACAGAAAGTGCAAGCCATCATGATTCGCTTCTCTTCTTCTTTAACTTTCTTGTTCTTGTTGTTATTGTTGCCATTCTTGTTACGGGACCTCTTCTTGCTGTCTCGGGATTTGTAGGACCCCATGATGTCGAATTTCTCTTCTTTCCTTCCTCGCTTATCATGTTTCCAGCTAGATTCTTCTCTCTTACTGTTGAATTTCTCAACCTTCTCAAGGGTCCTTTCACATAAGTGGGCTCAATGGACCATCTCCGTATATGTGCGGATATTTTATGGCCCAAGTTGTTGAACAAAGACGTATTAAACTATCCATAAAGCCATTGGCCTTCAAGATCTTCGTGCTGATAAGATACGGAGCATATGGCGCCAGTCTTGGGAATTGTAGCTCGCACTCAGCCACAGACATCATGCCTTGTCGAAGAGAGGCGAATTCAGCCACCTTTCTCTCCCGGACGTGCTTTTAGAAATACTTTTCACAGAAGAGCTCGAGGAACTACTCCCAAGTATGTTGAGCAATATGTAGATGGGCCGAGGTGGCTTTCCACCACATACGGGCGTCCTTATTGAGCTGAAATGTTGCAAGAAGGACCTTCTCTTGGTCTGCGCATTGCATAATGTTAAAGATACAATCCATTTCATCGATCCAAATTTCTACTTCATCCGGGTTGGATGATCTCGAGAACCACGGAGGGTTCATGCTTCGGAAATTCTGATGAAGATCTCCCGCGCCAGCTCGTGCGCCTGCCTGAGCTACCGTTTGTAGGGACTAAGTGAGACCCTGGACAGTTTATTGTATGGCTTCCCAATTTGCATGATTGGCGGCCATTTGAAAACCAAGGTTCCTGGGAAAATAAACAACTAGTTATTTTCTATAGAATTTATGGGGGTCAACCTAGAGGTTAATTTCTAAAGAACTATCTTATCTCGGGCTCTGCCCAATCTCACTTGGGTTTAAAAATTTCTTCCTAGTTCATAGGTGTGGGTCCTTAAACCTTGGACTTAACCTATGACTTGACTTTTCAATAGGACTTAATAATCCTTGCGCACTGATACCAACTTAACTGTCACGGCCTGAGATATATAGTGGAATTAAGTCGGGAACGTGAACAGCCGGCAAATGAAGCCTCAAGCTAGCAAGACAATCAGACCGCCAAACATATCCATATAGAAGAATGAATGCACAAATCATATACTCAAAACTTCAACTTTATTAAATAATAACAATCAAAGTTTACATCTGACACTTGACTCTTTTCCAACATAATATTTCACTAGACTCAATAAAATGGAAATTACATAGACGCAACTCTTGACTAACATAAATGGACTCATGACACTCTAAGTCTTCTCTCGAACTTTAATCGCTCTCGGACTCGCCACTTGAGTAGTTTGAATCTGACTCGCTAGAATTTCCTAAAAAAGATTGGAAAGTAGGGAATGAGCGCACTCGCCCAGTAGGTATCTTCGTATCAACATGATGGCAACGTTAAAATAATTACCATTTTAGCTCTAGAAGGTAAGATAAGGAAAATGTGATAAAACATGCGAATAAAATCAAAGCAACTACTAATAACAAGATATAGACTATCGAGTCATGAGAATTCAAATAAGTATGAAAGCATGATCAAGCAAGATTATAATGTGGCCTTTTATTAACAAGAATGTACTAGCATGTAACGAGAATGTACTTTTCATAACCTTGAAAAGGCTATGTGTGACGACCCAGGAGATGCGGATATCGATAACCCGATATCATCGATTTACCGATACCAAGAGCTCGGGGAAGCCACCCAAGAGGCTGATGAGGCCCCGTAAGGGTTAGTGAGTGCTTGTTGAGGGGATGCATAACGAATAGAAATCACACGCGCAATATCAATTAAAGCATTCATTTGGACTTTAAACGGAAGCATGTATATATATCAGAGTGGTAAAATTATACAAGTAGTCAAGATTCATATATCACAAGTCCCACACTGTACAATTGTCCAAAAATAGATAACTACACGAGACGTAGCCCGGCCAAAAGAAGAAAAAGGATAGACTGACCACTGACTGACCACTGCTGGCTCTAAGGTTTTTCGCTAAAAGCACGAGAGAATCCTGCAGCCGGTTGCTCCGCCTCACTTGTAAAAGGAAGGGGTGAATCTCACAGTAGAGACTCAGTAGGGTTCATAGAAATCCCTAACTTGGAACCAACTAAAGGAAAGCAGTAAAGCATGCATTGGCATAAATAAATGACAATCTAATAAAGCTATAAAACTAACTAAACAGTTTATGAACAGCTAACTAGCATGCCAATTAGAATTTAAATGCAAGTACTCAAAATCTACCAATAGATAATAACTCAATCATTTCCAAGTGACTAAAGAGAGAAGGAGAGGAGATCCATCAGAAGAAGAAACCAGATGCGTCCACTGACGGCTTACACTGCGTCTCAAGCATCTACGCAAGCCCGATCATAGCAAGCGAGACGCGTAACAGTACCAAAATAAGTAACTAGTCACAGCAACACTCGTCAGTGTCAGTCCAAGTCTCTGACCATGTGTGCACACACCTGCTCTTGCCTAGAGCCAGGCCTCTAGCTAGTATTCCCCTCCGTAAGACGCTATGGTTGGACTGGGGCCCACGGAACTAGCTTAAAAATTGTGAAACTGGGATACCCCGCCACCTCTCCCGGGTGGGATCAACACTAAAAGTCATCGGGCTACGATAGGTGGTTCCATCACTAGGAAAAAGAATAAAGCTCTATTGGGATCTACAAACATGCCATAATTTATGATAACAATTAAACATGGCAAATATGTAACATTCAAGGCATAATTAACTGAATATGCTAAGATGGCCATTATGCAATAATTCAACACATAAATAATTGAATATGCTAAAATGGCAATCATTCCATAATTAAATGCATAATTTAAATTTGTTGGAACCCTAGTTTTGATAATGACTTTCTATGAATAATGTTTAGATTAAAGTGCTTAAAATTCTTCGACTCTATTTATTTTGTGTGATTCACTTGCTGCATGTTATCTCATAAAAGAAATCATAGTCATTGCATGTGTTGTCCTGCTAGAGATCTAGCTCGGTGCTAGTATAGCTTTGTTCTGCATTTCACGTGTAAGTCCTTGCCTCGGTGCAAGTCTATGTTCACACACAAACACTATCGTTCCGTTTTCATCTCGGTGCATTACTTGTCTCATACACATAAGGGGTCAGTGTATTTCAATGCAGCATGCACATTTAGGCTCGTGCATTCCTTGTCTTTGCATCTCACCTTTCAAGGTCGGTGCAAGTCTTTAGGTCCGTGCAATACTTGCACAGCACGCACTATTTAGTCTTGTCATTTAGTGTCAGTGCTTTCTTCTCCACCATCTCGGTGTAAGTTCTGTCTTGCATTTTTTCTTTGTCCGTATACTCTTCTCCATCATCTCGGTGCAACTTGTGTCTGGACCGCAAATCCAACTCGGTGCATCTACTATGTTATGCATTTTTTTAAGAGTCAGTGCACTGTTCGCCCTAGACATCTCTAGATTAATTGCATATCTTTGGTTTTTTTTCTTTGACTCGGTGCATAGTCTTCTTCTTGTGCCGCTTGGATTCATGTACGTACACATCAGCTGCACGGGTGGTCACTCAGATTTGTAAGTCACATGGTGTCATGCATATTTATAAGTCAATATGGTGTCATGCATATTTGTAATTCATTACATTTCCCACGTCTGGTTTTATCAACTTAGTGCATGCTATGTGTACTCTCTCATTACCTCAGTGCAAACTGTGCTAAGTGCCTTATGTTTTCTGACAGAGTTTCTCTCCGAGGAGGGGCACGTGATCCAAGGTAGATCGACCTCCAAAAGAGTGCCACGAAGAAGGCTACAACGCTTAGATGGTGACATGTGGCTGAGAGCCTTCTGGAAGCCGTTTGGACGGGAGTTCACCCTCCACACGCCTATGGCGTGAGCACGGGATTCAGAGACAGAAGATATATATATATATATCTCTCTGATGCGAAGAAAAGAAGAAATATCAGAGAGGGAGAGCAGCAGAAGAAGAGAGTCTCAGTGAAGCAAAAGAAGAAGGTGTGTGAATGAACAATTGAGAGAGAACTGAGAGAATACGAGGTTGCAAAGAGAAGGTAAAAAGATTATCAGCGAGCCCAATCCCGAAAAGAAGAAGAAATTAAGAGAGAGCTTGTGGCAGAAGAAAAAGAGGTAGAGAAAGAGGGAGATCGTGAAAAGAATATCTGAGAGTCTGTCCACTGGTACTTGGATCAAATCCAGACCAGTCTGCTCCTGCGTGAGCTATTTCATCGGATTTCATTGTCAACCTTCAGTAGCTATTTCTACCATTTTCTTTTCTTTATCTTACTCATCTGTTCAAGCTGTGTGGCAGCAGAGGTCAAGATGTAATCCTCAGCAGTCAGAGGATGGATCCTCTGGATAGCAAGTTGTGTTGCTCAGTCGTTTCTAAGCAAGCTGTGTTGCGCATCGTTTTCAAGCTGTAAGGCAGTAGGAAGCCTCACTTGGATTTGAGTGAGGGATGGACGTAGGTCTGCAGGCAGCAGACTGAACCATCTAAAATCTCCTTGTGCTCTGTGTGGTTTGCTTGTCTTTTATGAATCGATAGATGCATGACTAGGCTCGAGTAGTTTAGCTTGACTTTCAAAATTTACTGGTGCACATCAGTTATTCGAGTCTTGATCTGATTTAATCAGCCCTGTGCATTTGGATTAATTGGCTTTCAGTTGGTCAAAGTTTTTATTGATAGAGAGATTCATTCACCCCCCCTTTGAATCCTACTCGCACCATTGCTAGATCCCATCAATTGGTATCAGAGCAGTTGTCTGCACAAAGGGTCCCATGACCTACAGATCAGTTCCCGGATTTGGTTTCGGTGCGTTTTCGTTTGATCTGTGTCTCTTATCTTTGCCTTCGATTTGTCCTGCAATTAGTTTAGTGATTTAATCTAAGGATGTCTTCGTTTGTTGATCTCTCGAAATTTGAGGGTCTAAATTTTTATAACTGGCTAAACCAGTTCAAGGAACATGTGATGCAGTTTAATCCAAATCTGTGGATAATCATTGCACTCAGGCCTTATGAAGTTCCAAAGGATAGATCCTTATGGAAAGTGAAGGGGCGTGATCTCGTGCGGCTCCTGAGCTGGGAGGATGATCACCGAATAGTGAACTGTAGAGAAAGGGAAACGGATCAGAGGGTCCAGGGATGGTTCCATGGGGAAAACCCTCCGATGCTTAAGTCAGTAGAGCAATGGTGGAAGATATGGAGGGAGGTAGAAAGAGGTGCACGAGATCCCCCTACACCAATGTGGTGAAGTGGTTCCTGCTCAGGGGATTTTAGGCGTGTATTGCCCTTACCTTTCTCTGGAGGGAGTCCCTGGTTTATATAGTGTGCTCACCTTATGAGTCCCGTAAGCTAAGGAGTTTCAGGCGGAAGTTACGTCCTCATCGTGGGATCTTTACGTCCTAATCGTGGGATCTTCATAGCCTTGAGAGATCATGAGTCTCTTATCTTCATAAACTCCTGCTCATAAAGGGCTTTCAACGGTAGCATGGATAAGCAATCGTCGGTCGGTTCGAGCATAGAAGGTGCCAACCCTGTCCGGGCGATAGGCATAGCTCGGATGAAGATAGGTCGGAGTGGGCGCTGAGCCCTTACCTCTATCCCGATGAGGGGATAACTCGGGCATGGGTCTTCCTCCGTTCTGACTGACGCTCGGGCCTTCCGAGCCTAAGGGCCGCCGAGGAAGAGTGAGATCCCGAGTAATCTTATTGGGCTTTTTAGCCTAAGTGGGCCCTATGGGGCTGTCACTTGGATGAGCTGAGCCTCGTTTGGTCCTGATGGACCTAGTTTGGCTGCTCTTAGATGGGCTACAGAAATCCCCCTCTCCACTTGTCCCCCTCCTACTCCTGAGCTTTAGTAATCTCGGAAGAGTAGCTGTTGGGACTTTAGACCAGTGTGGCTCAAGTGGGTGGAGATCTGGCGGTGTTAGGAAGCCACGTGCCATGGTCACCTGGGCCCGTAATAATGATGATCCTGACGGATTTGAACTGAAGGGGCCCCCTTTTCTTGGAGGTCGGAACGACGCGCCGCCTCCCGCATGGGGATATAGCTTCTCAATTTTTTTCTGTTGGTGCCCATTCAGTTAGTAGCCAACTCTTATCTTCTCCTTTCTGCCTTCCGCATTCTCTGCCACCAGTGCGGAGTTCCTCCTTCCTTGGACCTCTTTCACTATTTCTTTGAGTTGAAAGCACATCCTTCGGCCGGGAAGGGTTTCTATTTCATCCAGGCAAGGCGGAACAGGAGCTGCATCTCCTTGGCAGTGAAGGATTCTTTGCATAAGGGGTGGAAAACTCAATTCTTCTGGGTGGGGATTTGTTCAGTGGAGGAAACTTGGAGGTGTCTAGTAATCTCCAATTTCCACCCGAATATCCCCCCAGGCAGAATGAGTTCCCTCCACATGTGGAGAAATATGCGGCCATCTTGCTGAAGCACCGCCAATCCACCGAAGAGTTTGTTACGCCAGAGAATATCGAGCGGTGTCTTCTTACGCGGCTGCATCCGTCGGGATTAGGTGCCACAAACTAGGTTCTCCTTTAGATGTTGGGATCATTTTTCTTTCCTGAATATGTCTTCTTCTCCGTGCAGACACCAGGCGGGAGGCTTTAAAGGAGGCCGCAGAGGTGATTGAGCTTGGCGATGACTCGGCTGCTGATGAATTGGCTGCTCCCATGGGTCGCTTCTGAACCAGAGATAAGGGCAAGGGGGTGGCTCAGGGTGAATCCTCCAAGCCGCGGGGGTGCAAGCGCAAGGACCCCATGGAAGGCATGATCCGGGCCGCCGTGAAGGCCAGGAAGCGGGCCAAGAAGGCCGGGGTCGTGCCTACAGTCGGAGGTGACCTTACCACGGCTCACCCCTCCGCCGGGCATGATGGGGCCGACCCTACCGGGCGAGCTCTCCCACCCGCCAAGCAAGAGGGGGTTGAGAAGGTTGGGGCCGCTCCTGTGGGCGGCGATGATGCTGGCCCGGCTCTCCCCTCAGTAGGAGCCGAGGGGGCCATGGCTTAGGCGGGGGATGCTGGGGCCGTGGCCGAGGCTGGCGCTTCAGGTGGTGGTGCAGGTGCCGAGCCGGTCCAGGTTGGGGGGCCGCAAGAAAATCCGGCCGAGGCACGAGAGGCGACCTGAGCTTGGTCCGAGCCACTCGGTGGGGCGCCGGGCGATGGGGGGTTCTCTGTTCCGGCAGCCTTGGAGCGGCTTGGTATCTCGGGTCCTCTACACTGGGTATGCCGCGGTATATCTGTAAAGGTGAGGTGGGGAGGTAGGCAGTACTCTCCGTTCACGGCCCTCGCTGGGGTTATGGAGGGCGGCCTGGCCCTGGCCCAGATGGGGGCTGTTCTGGCAGAAGCGTACGCTCGGTCGGAGTGGGAGCGAGCGAACCTGGTCTGGACCCTTGGTGGGTCTGACAGGAGGTTGGCTCGGCTTGCCGAGGAGCGTGATGGGCTTCGGCGGGAGCTTTCCTCAATCAGGGAGCTGGTGCGGTCGAGCCATGTGGAGACCTGGGCGCTAACCGAGTAGCTAGCCAAGGCCGCGAATTGTTCAAGAGGAAGAATAGGCTTCTTGAAGAGGAGCGCCTTGCACGCGTTGAGCTGGATGGCCGGTGGGAGACCGAACGTGCAGAGTTGGTAGACCGAGTGGAGGAAGCCGAGCGCCTTCGGTGGGAGGTCGAGGCTGATCAGGCCGAGGCGGAGAAGCAGGCGGCAGAGGCCGAAGAGCGGACGGCGGAGGCCGAGCGGAAGTCAACCGAGGCGGAGCGGGAGAAGGCCGAGCTCGCTGGTAGGGTGGGATCGGCAGGGGCAGAGGCTCTCGAGCAGTACAAAAGCTCAGAGGCCTACCAAGTCGACCTTAAGGAGGCTGCCCTCCCCTACTATGAGTTATGACTTCACCGGGGTATCCGCAAGGGGTTCAAGCAAGGCTACGACCGGGCCATCTCTTACGCCGAGGAGCAGGCGTCCGAAGTAGTTGACTTCCCGTCCGGGCAACGTTATGACTCGGACTTGTCATCCTCCAGTTCTTCTACTTCGGCACAGGATGAAGAGGATCATGGGGGCTCTTCGTTCGAGGGGTCGCCAACTCCGGATGCCTCGGGAGGGCACGCAACCGAGGCTGTTCCCACACCGGTGGGGTCAGTGCCAGGGTCGGCCGTCGCCGAAGATGCCAGGGGCAGACCGTTTGAGCCCTCCACTTCTGGGCTTCAAGGTGGGCTGGAGGCATGATGTATCTACTTTGTTTCCTCGTTTTGTATGTCTTTTTCCTTTTGACGAAAAAAACTTCCTCTTTTGTGTAGAAAAATAGATAAGGCAGTAGCGTTATGATGAAGACTTATCTATTCCGTATCGCCATTGCCGTATGTTGTTCAGCGTATCTGTAGTGGTTGGAAAGAGCCGATACTTTTTGCGTGGATCTCGTCTGATGGTTGGGTGAGCATCTGATAGGGTGTCTTTTCGTTTTCTCATGCTTTGAATGCATGGCCGCTTCGTGTATCCCGCTGGGGCGGAAAATGAGAAGTTTGAGGTGACCGTTCGTAGAGAGGGATCCCTTTGGCGTGTTTTCGAGGAGAGAATCATTTAAGGCAATAGCCTCCCTTCGCCTATAAAAGGTCTGAAGGGCGTCCCTTCCTCTCCACCGCTTAGGGGTTTCCCTGACAGTCTTTCCTGATTCTTTCTTCACGTAGCGTTGTGCCGTTGTACTTGGAGCATGGAAGACGCTCCGGAAGATGAGGCTGCCGATGACGGGGGGCAAAGAGTTCTTGCTGCTTCAGGTTTAAAGAGGGTTCGACGGCCGGCGGATAGACTTAAAGAGGGTTCGACGTGTGGAGGCACGTCATCATCTTTTTATCAGTTCTGGCGACGCTTGCAGGGGGGGCGAGATTGTGGACAGATAGGGGCATTAGGCATCCCTGCCGCCCGTCTCTCCTTGCTCGCTCCATGGAGGGGGGGAGGAAGCCAGCTAAGCTCCCTCCTTTCCGGGCTTTCTCCTGCCTCCTCGTCCAGCGCAGCCTCTTTTTCCCTCTTCTACTCTGCTCCTCCTTTCTTTCACTCTTCGGAGGGTGCCTGCACTCTCTTTCTTCCAAAGAGTTGGCAGGTTGGCGGGGAGGATGCTCTCATATGCATTCCCTCTCCCCCTTCTCTTCTAAGTTCAACTTGGAAGGTAGCCTTCTCCTTCTTAATCCCTCTGTCACCTTTGTCTCGAGCTGCCCGAGCCAACGGGGTCGACTGTCCTTTATCCGAGCTAGTTTCTACACGAGGCAGAGTCAGTGGCTGGATGCAGGAAGGTCATCCGAGTCAGCCGAGCGATGGGCTCATACGACGGTGCCAGATGGGTTTTTTGCTTTTTTGACATGTATTTTCCTGGCTTCGGCCATCCTGATGTACAAGCGAGTTGTTTGAATAAAAGAAAGGAGCCTTTTGTTTTATCTCATGTCGTTTGCACAATACTCAGTATTCAGAAGTAGAACTTGCGTAATGTAGTCGCGTTCCAGGTCCGAGGGATGAGCTCTCCTTCCATCGTGGATAGACGGTATGCTCCTTTTCCGAGCATCTCGACCACTCGATAGGGGCCTTCTCAATTAGGGGATAACTTGCCCGCCACCTCAAGTGGTCGAGAGGCTTCGGCTTTTCTGAGGATAAAGTCTCCTGGTTGAAAGTGTCTATCTCAGACCTTGGCATTGTAGTATCGAGTGAGGCGGCGTCGGTATTCTGTTGCTCTGATGCTAGCAATCTCTCGGACTTCATCTGCTAGGTCGAGGTTTTCGAGCAGTTTCTGGTCGTTTGCCTCGGACGAGAAGCAGATGACTCGGAGGGAGGGGTTACCAATCTCCAACGGGATCACGGCCTCGGTACCGTATACCAGTTGAAAGGGGTTTTCGCCGATTTCCGTTGGGGGAGTCGTTTTGTGTGACCAAAGTACGTTCGACAATTCCTCAAGCTAGCTGCCCTTGGCTTTGCCGAGCCTAGTCTTAATGCCTTTTAAGATAGTCTTATTGGCATTTTCGACCAACCCGTTAGCCTGAGGGTGGGCGACCGAAGTGAAGTGATTGCAAATATTAAGGTCGGCGCACCTGTCTCGGAAATAACGAGAATCAAATTACCGACCATTATCGCTTACTATCACCCGGGGGATGCCGAAATGACAAATGATCGACTCCCAGATGAAATTCCAGACGACTGTCTCGGTGATCCTTGCTGTGGCTTCGGCCTCGATCCACTTAGTGAAGTAATCGATGGGGACGATAATGAACTTCTTCTGGGCCTGGGCCATGGGGAATGGCCCGAGGATGTCGATTCCCCAGTGAGCGAAAGGATAAGGCTCAGCTAGGGTGACGAGCTCGGTTGCTGGCTGATGGACCAAGTGGTCAAATCACTGGCACCGATCACAGTGTTACGTGTAGGTCAAGCAGTCACGCTGTAGAGTGGGCCACCAGTAACCTCGCCGTAGCAAGATCCTGGTGAGCGACCTACCTCCTAAATGCGCTCCGTACAGACCTTCGTGAACTTCTTCGATCGCTCGGTTGGCTTCGTCGGTGCTGAGGCACTTCAAGAGAGGACCGGAGAAGGATCTCCGATAGAGAGCGCCATCCAGAGTGACGAATCGCCGAGCTTGGTACTTTAATCTTCGGGCTTCCTGAGGGTCTGGAGGCTCCTGAGAGTCTTGAAGCCACGACAGATAGGGGGTACGCCAGTCGCTTGGGGAGGCCGAGTCAACAGCTAGGAGCTTCGAATCGATGCTCGGTCGCTCTAGCTCTTCGAGAAGGACCGATCGAGTGCCCTCGGGGTCAAGAGAGGAGGCCAGCCGAGAGAGGGCGTCCGCTTGGGAGTTTTCCTCCCGAGCTATTCGGACTACCTCAAAACTCTCGAACTGTTGTGCCACGGTCTTGACCAGCTGGAGGTATTTGATCATCGGTGCTTCTCAAGCTTCATAACCGCCATTGACCTGGCTAGCGACCAGTTGGGAGTTAGTGTGAATCCTGACTCGCTCAGCCCCCAACCGTCGGGCCATGCGGGCTCCCGATATGAGGGTCTCATACTCAGAAGCGTTGTTAGATGCTTGGAAGTTGAACTTCAGGGTGTACTATAGCTCTGCTCCTTGGGGGACTTCAAGAAGATCCCGGCGCCGCTCCTGGCTGAGTTGGAGGATCCATCGACGAACAGTTCCCAGGTCGGCCCGGGCACGGACGGAGATCTTTCTTCAGTCGGGATGGTGCTCTCGACGATGAAGTCAGCGAGCACCTGGCCTTTGATAGCCGAGCGAGGCCAATACGATATATCGTAGGCCCCGAGCATGATGGCCCACTTGACGAGGCATCCCGAGGCTTCAGGGTGAGCGAGGATCCTCTTCAATGGTTCACCGGTCAGCACGGTGATGGAGTGCCCTTGGAAATAGGGTCGGAGGTGCTTGGCCGAGGTAACCAACGCTAGCACGAGTCTCTCGGTTGCGGGGTACCTTTTTTCAGCCTCATTGAGCACCTTGTTGGTGTAGTAGATCGGTCTCTCTACTCCCGAGTCATTTCTGACTAGGACCGAGCTAACTGTAGATGGAGTCACCGAGAGATAGAGATGCAAGGTTTCACCTGGGACTGGCTTGGAAAGCACCCGGGGCGAAGCCAGGAACTCTTTAAGCTCGGTGAACGCTTTCTGGCATTCCTCGTCCCAAGCGAATGTAGCAGATGCCATTTTAGGCCCCCTCAACAGTTTGAAGAAGGGTAGACATCGTTCAGACGCGTGGGACATGAATCTGCTGAGCGTGGCAAAGCGCCCGGTAAGGCGTTGAACATCTTTGATGCAGGTGGGTGGGCGCATGTCCAGGATGGCCTGGACCCTGTCGAGGTTGGCCTCGATCCCACGCTGGGTGACTAAGAAGCCCAAGAACTTCCCGGACCTTACTCCGAAGGCGCACTTAGCAGGATTGAGCTTCATGTTGTACTTTAGGAGGGTGTCGAGGGTTTCCGCTAGGTCGGCGAAGTGGTCCTCGGCCTTGGGGGTCTTCACGAGCATGTCGTCGATATAGGCCTCGACGTTCCGATCGAGCTATCCCTCGAACATATGATTGACCAGCCTCTGGTACGTGGCTCCAGTGTTCTTCAACCCGAAAGGCATCCGGGTGTAGCAGTGTACGCCAAAGTCGGTGATAAAGGTAGTCTTCTCGATGTCTTCAGGGTGCATTCTGATCTGATGGTAACCTGAATAGGCATCCAGGAAGGTGAGGATCTCATTGCCCGAGGTTGAGTCAACCAGTTGGTCGATGCTCGGTAATGGATAGCAGTCCTTTGGAGTAGCCTTGTTCAAGTCGGTGAAGTCCACGCACATTTGCCACTTTCCCGAAGCTTTTGGCACCAGGATGACATTAGCCAGCCATGTCGGGTACAGGACCGGTCTAAAAAGACCAGTCTTTTGCCCCTTGGTGACTTGCTCCTTGATAATCGCCTGCTTCTCTGGCACGTGCTTCCTTCTGCGTTGTTGTACGGGCTTCATGGTTGGGTCGAGGTTGAGCTTATGCATCACCGTTTCTTCCGGTATCCCAGGGAGTTGATCATCAGACCATGTGAAGACCCGGATGTATGCGGAAAGAAACTCTTTGTATTGCTGTTGATCTCCAGATGTTAGGTCGGCTCTGATCTTTACTCCTAGGGTCGGGTCGTCGTTTAGGAAAACCGCTATCAATTCACCTCCAGGCTCGGCAGTTGTGGTTTTTTCCTCGACTTCCCGGGGGCCCTTGTTCTTCCCGTCCGGTGTTGTGGCCTCAACCGAGATATTGTTGCACCTTCTGGCCATAGCCTGGTTGCCTCGGACTTCCCCCAACCCATTTTTGGTGGGGAACTTCATCTTTTGGTGATAGGTAGAAGGCACCGCTTTCGTTCGGCTGAGGATTCCCCGGTCGAAGATTGCGTTGTATGCTATCATACCTTTGATCACTATGAAGTCCACCATGACCGTAACAGTTTTGGTGGGGTGCCGAGAGTAACCGACAGGCTTAGGGCTCCCTTGGGATAAGTGGCCTGGCCATTGAGCCCGTAAAGAGGGGTTCGGATCGGTCGGAGTTTAGACGGATCCTCCCCCATCTTAAGGAAACATTCATAGGATAAAACATCAGGGGCACTTCCATTGTCAACTAGAATCCTGTCTACGTTAAAATGGTTTATTGTGGCCGATATGACTAGGGCGTCGTCATGCGGGGTGCTTAGCCCTTCCAGGTCTTGGTCGGAGAAGACTATGACCTGGGACTCACTCGACGGGGCCTTGGGAGGCTCGATGGCTCGGCTCACCCGCTCGACATGACGCTTCCTTCCTCGGCCGCTGTCTCCTCCTAATGCAGCTCCTCCGGCGATGACGTTGATGTGGACCCCTCGGGGGGCGTTGTCGATTTCCTCTGGGGCGCCTCGGTCTTCCTTGTGCTCGGCCACGAACCGGGATAGGTGCCCCTGACGAATGAGACGCTCGATCTCATTCTGGAGCTGATGGTAGTCACCGGTGTGATGTCCGTGGTCACTGTGGAACAGGCAATGCTTGCTGCGACTGTGGTTCTTCGACCTCATTGGCTCGGGTTGGCGGAGGAGGCTCGAGCCTTTGATGTCCTCGTAGATCTCGTAAACCGGAGTGGTTAAGGGGGTGTACCGCTCGTACTTCCGTGACGGTTCCTTGCATTCCCTGTCTTGGTTCCACCTTTTCCCCAGACCCAAGTTTGGCTCGGGTGCCCGCTTCTTGTCCCCCTCCCTACCTGAGCCGATTGCGTCTCGGCATGCGCTGAGCACTTCTTCGCACTCGGCATGGCACAATGCCAGAGTCACTAGCGCGGCAATGGTCGAGGGAGGGTGGAGGACAAGCTCGCGATAGAGGTTCTCGTCGCGGGTGCCCCCAGTCAGCGCGGTTATGGCTGAGACAACGTCCAGGCGGGGAATCCTCAGGGCTTCCGATTTGAATCGGGTAATGTAAGACCGAAGTTTCTCCCCTTGGGATTGTTTGAGGGCCAAAAGCCCCGCTACCGACCTTGGGGGACCGCTGCCGGTGAAACTCTCCATGAATACTCACCCGAATTGCTTGAAGTCCTGGATGGATCCGGGGGCGAGGGCCCGGAACCATGCTTGGGTGCCTTGGACCAAGGTGGTCACAAAGGCTCGGCATTTGATGGCGTCAGACGCTCCATGAAGGGTCATCAGGGCGTCGAAGCTGTCGAAGTGATCGGCCGGGTCACCCTGGCCGTCATAGAGCTTGAAGGTTAGGATGGAGGTTCTAGGAGATACATCTACCTTCAAGATATAGTCGGAGAATGGAGATTTCTCTTCATCCTCCGCGGAGGAGTCTTTCTGCAGGGCGCGTAGGGCGCACTCCTGCTCTGCGAAACGTCTCTCGAATTCTCACAGTCGGAGGGATAGCTCTGGCTGCCTCTGCACCGTCGGGCTGTATTGGCATTCCCCAGGGACTTCAGTCTCTGGGTTCAGACAACATGCCCCAGGTCTTCCCTTCTTCGGCGTGGATGAGGCTTCTTGCTCCGTAGGGGGGGCTTGTGAAGGTCCTCTTGACCTGTTACGGATGATCTGCCGGCCCCGGAGGGTGAAGTGGCCTCCGACGGTGTGCTGGGACACGTTCTCACGGGGAGGGCTCTCCGGTGGGGCGCGTGACCTTCCATCCCTAGCTGCCTGGGTCCTCATGAGTTTCACGAGGACATCCAATTTTGTGTTGAGGGCTTGGAAGGCGTCAGTGCCACCGTTAAGCGGCAGCCCTACTGCGGGGGGAGGGGGCGGTCCGTCGGCGGGAGTGCTGGCACCGGAGGGGGGATTTTGGGAGGCTTGAGAGGGGCCTTCCCCCGCCGCCACCATGGCCTTTCCCATGTCACCGGCGGACCTCCTCCCTGAACTTCTTCGCACCATACTGGCTCTTTGGTCGTTTCCCACAGACGACGCCAGATGAAGGGGCGTGATCTCGCGCGGCTCTTGAGCTGGGAGGATGATCACCGAATAGTGAACTGTAGAGAAAGGGAAACGGATCAGAAGGCCCAGGGATGGTTCCCTGGTGAAAACCCTCCGATGCTTAAGTCAGTAGAGCAATGGTGGAAGATATGTAACGAGGTAGAAAGAGGTGCACGAGATCTCCCAACACCAAGGTGGTGAAGTGGTTCCTGCTCAGGGGATTTTAGGCGTGTATTGCCCTTACCTTTCACTGGAGGGAGTCCCTGGTTTATATAGTGTGCTCACCTTATGAGTCCCGTAAGCTGAGGAGTTTCAGGCGGGAGTTACGTCCTCGTCGTGGGATCTTTACGTCCTCATCGTGGGATCTTTATAGCCTTGAGAGATCATGGGTCTCTTATCTTCATAAACTCCTGCTCATAAAGGGTTCTCAACGGCACCGTGGATAAGCAATCGTCAGTCGGTCCGAGCATAGAAGGTGCCAACCCTGTCTGGGCGATAGGCATAGCTCAGATGAAGATAGGTCGGAGTTGGCGCCGAGCGCTTGCCTCTATCCCGATGAGGGGATAACTCGGGCATGGGTCTTCCTCCGTTCTGACCGACGCTCGGGCCTTCCGAGCCTAAGGGCCGTCGAGGAAGGGTGAGATCCCGAGTAATCTTATTAGGCTTTTTAGCCTAAGTGGGCCCTATGGGGCTATCACTTGGATGAGCTGAGCCTCGTTTGGTCTTGATGGACCTAGTTTGGCTGCTCTTAGATGGGCTACAGAAATCCCCCTCTCCAGAAAACTTCAGACATACTGAAATCCTCTGAGAATAAGAAAGCCCTGGACCTAATAAAAGGGGCGATAAATACTGATAAATTCTCTTGCGTTGCCAATTGCTGCAGTGCCTCTGAAGTGCTCGACATGTTAGCATCCAGCAGGAGCCGGGACGAAGTGAAATGTCTCATGGCTTCAGATGAAGATCTGATTCAAACTGAAGAAACTTCCTCACAGGTAAACTCTGACATTGTCAACTTTACATTTCAAGATTTGGTAGAGTTGAATGAACATCTCTTGATCAAGTATGATAGAATTAAATTTGAGAAAAGGAAGTTGAAGAGAGAGCTGGATATATTAAAATCTGAGAATATGAACTTGAAAAACAATTCAATTCGAAATGAGGATTCATGCAATGAATGTGCATTCTTAAAGGAATTGATTGAAGACTTAGATTCTGATGACAATATGCAGAAGAATCTGATTAGATCCCTGAAAGAAGAAAATGAGTAATTGGTGAAACAGAAAAAGGAAACATATGAATCTCAAGATAAATTGATTGAAGAAAACAGCCATTTGAAGGAACAAAATAAAAAGCTGATGGTTCTGAATACGGTCCTTTCTGAAAAATGGCTAGCTCTTGAAATAGGAAAAGCAATCTTGGAAGAAAAAGAAGTGAATATAGAATTGAAATTAACATAGGAGAATGAGACTCTGAAAAGTCTAAATGATGGTTTGCATAATCAAGTCATCTCCTGTGAAGACTACATTGTTTCCTTGCAAACTAAAATTCAAGATCTAAAGAATTCCCTAGCAAAGTTTGTTACGGGAAAGGACAATTTGAATAAGCTCCTTGGAGCTAATGTGAATTTTCAGAGAGAGGGACTGGGTTACAGTCCAGTAATGAATAAGGTTGATGGAAATAAATTGAAAACTATCTTTGTTAAAAGTTCAGAATAAGGAAAACCTTCCACTTCATCTGTATTTCAGTTCACGACGAAGAGAAGTGAAGAACAAAGTAAAAATTTAAAAAATGGAAGAAAACAGAAGAAGAGTGAAAACAAACATAGAACCAAAATTTCATCTAATGCTGTTAAAGTTTCTCTTGTTTCTAAAAATCGTTCTGAACACGTGCATGATAGAAAAAGCTTCCCCATTCAGTCACATGCAAACACTAAACCCTTTTCATGTCACTACTGTGGACAGAAAGGACATGTCATGGATGATTGCATTGTATTGGAAAATGATGAGTTAAATGCATGCAAGCATACCCACACAGTTTGAAATAAGTCTGTGAAAATGCCTGATAGAGTTGTCTCTGATGCATGTTATTACTGTGGCAAAAAGGGTCATTACTTGCATAATTGTTATTTAAAGAAATTGGAAGATCAAAACTACAGAAGTGGTTATGCAAAGAAACATGTGAAGAAATTTCAAAATCAGAGTGTTAGTTGCCTTAACTATGGAAGATTTGGGGATGTTAAATCTGAATGCTGGTTTTTAAGAGACAGAAAAATATATCATGCTCACACGAACCATGTTGCATATAGGAGAATTCAGAATCCTATATTCATGCATAAACCTCCCATTTGCAATAAGTGTGGCAGATTAGGTCATACTAGTTTTAATTGTTCCTTGAAAAGTTGGAAACCATCAATGTGGGGTGCTATTCATCCAGCTGGACCCAAGAATCCTTGGAGTCCAAGGACTTTCAAATAACTCCTTGGCTGCAGGTGTGCTCCTGAAGATAAAATAAAAAAGGAGCTAAATAAATTCAGAGGACTAAGGTCAGTCAAATTCCACCCTTTAGTTTCCTTGTTGAATTTTTGTTTGCATAATAATCTTTGTGGAATGATGCATGATTAATTGAAACAATTCTGATGATTGATGACATTCTTTTATGAGTAATACATATTGAGAATGAAATCCATGCAAACTTCCTGCAGAATGCATATTTTGTTGATACACTTCTGTGAACTTTAAGAAAAACAAAAATAATAATGTTTGATGGAAATCTCTGCTCACTCAAAGGGGATGCTTAGTCTATCTAAGGAAGCAGATCATTAGAGGTATACCGTCTGAAAAAGAGAACATGAGATTTGGTATCTCTTTTGCTGGTGAGCTTTAAGTATCTGGTCTGCTATGAGCTGATAACTCGTTTTGTGGAGTGTCACTGGTATTGGTTCAGTGGGCTAGATGCTACCTTGTGGATGTTTAAAATTTTGAAGGGCTGTGCTTTGCTCTTGGCAGTCATCTTGTGGTGTCTGATGAGTTTGGAAATACTGTTGCCGGTTCTGTCACTGGTGTAAGCTGAAGTTTTGTTTGAGAAGACTGTCTGAAGGCTGGATGATGATTTATTTACTGAGAGAAGTGCTGGTGGGTTGATGGCCGTTCAAGTTACGGTCTTTGGAAATGCTCTTACCCTACTCACGTATGGCATTCATCCTCCTTACCTTGTCATTGGTCTATCTCTCCTATCATTCTCTGTCTTCTAAATGTTTCTGGTTGTTCAAGTCAGGGGGAGTAGTATATAGATAAATACTATCACCTTTACCCTCTTCAATAATTAAATGCCCAGATCACTCTGAACCAAAAAAAAAACATCTTGCTGATCTAAATAGAGATATAATTACAGTGTATGAACATTAAATCTTATCCGAATAGTTCTCACAAATAACAGTGAATGATTTCCAAATGATTTTGAAACAGTCCAAATCGGAAGCTTCTCCGTAGAAGGTCTGATATCTGAAAATCTTTAGTAATCAGCCAATATGTTGGAAACCTAAGGTTTATATGTTTGTTACGTTTTAATAAAGAGATTTTTCTGATAAAAGAACTGGGAATACGCCATGATATAAAATGATAAAGAAATTTTAGCAGAGCAATGGCATGACATTTGAGAAACTGACCATCTGTTTCAAAGAAATTCAGAGGTTATGTCATGATAACTAATGCTAACTCTGTTCAACATATGAAGTACGAAAGTAAATTGCACTGAGTAACCAGGGATTCTGGTGTTTGATAGACATGTGTCCTTGTGTAAAAAAGGTGCAGTCATACTGGAATACTCATCAGAAGTTTTTTTTCCCAATAAAAAAAATGGAGGGAAAAAGGAGTAATGATATATATATATATGGTTGACCCAAGGGTTCTTTCAGTTAATCTCTACAGACTTAATAAAAATATTAAACTGGGTTCTTCAATCAGATTTTGGCTAACGAAAAGGATCGGTAAGATTAATGACTTTAATGACTGAGTTGTTTCCCTGAATAAGCTGTTTTACCTTCATTGACTTCAATTCATAAGATGTCTTGTGAAGAATTACGCTGTGAGATATAATCTCATATTCCGTAAATTGCTTCTCTACGAAGAAAGGCACCTTATTTTTTAAGGAACGGGTATTTTGGGTATTGTCTACTGAAGATTGGTAAAGTTGGTAATATTCCTCTATATACGAAACCCTATCTACTTTACCATTTTACCTTTTCTTTCGAAGCTGAAGCGTCCTCAAGGGACGAAAAGATAAAAGAAAGCAGCATCTACCAAGAGAAAGGGAGATACGTTTACAACGTCTACAGAGAAACCTCTACTAGTGTTGGACGCCGGGAAGATTATACCCCCTCGGTATATTGATTTTGCTGATCAAGAGAAGGCTTCCGAGTTCCCTGAGGTACTTGAGCTGTTTGAATTCCAGCAATGGAAAGATTTCTTAAGCTTGCATAGGGTGTATTGCCCTACTCTGGTAGCAGAATTCTACAGCAACTTGAGGTACGATAATGCTGAGTTCGTAATCTTCTCTCTGGTCAAAGGAAAAGTGATAGAGCTATATGAGCAGTCTCTTCATAGGATTCTAAGAGTCCTTGTAGATGGAGAGGTCGAAGGAGGGTTTACTTTTAACCTATATGATGCGTTTTCCCTCATCACTGACCTGCCTAGAAATATTCATGACAAGCGGCAGACTAAGCCCGGTTATTATAACACCAACAAACTTTCTGCACCCAAGAGACTACTCCATCACATTCTCACCTCCATGATTACTCCACAAGTAGGAGGAAGGGGTAGACTGACAGATTCTCAGTGGTTCATTCTCTATTGCTTGCTAAAGAAAATTAGAATCTGTTTGCCGCACGTAATGATTCAGATTATAGGAACGTGCAAAGAATCAAGAAGATATTTTCCTTATGCTGCTCAGTTGACTACATTTTTCAAAGAGGAAAACATCTTACTGGATGGTGAAGTTGTGTCAACAATCCCCAGGATAAACATTTATAATATGGGTTTCATTAATACATTCATGAAAAAGAAAGGAACCAAACGAACGAGTACTCCTTCTACAAAGGATACTCCACTGGAAAAGGATACAGAAACCCAGGATGAGTCAGTGTCTGAACAGCCCTCACAAGCCTCATTCAAAGAAACTCTCATTCTTGAGTCGATTCAAAGTAAGAGTCAATCAGCTCAGTCACCCATGGAACGAACTCGTCAGGAGAAGGATCAACCTCTAGCTCAAGTTCAAGAAACTGAAGGTTCTGAGGAGCAAGAACTTCAACTGGACCCAACTGCAGCTACAACAACAGAGGCACCTCAAATTCACGAAATAGTTGAACATAATGTTCAGAATGAGGACATCATTCAGGAATTAGACCACAATATTCATGAGATATTTGATGCTTTTGGATAGCAGTCACAGGAAAGACTAGTTACTAATCAAGCAGAGCTGGCGTAGGAAGAGGCTCTAACAAAAGAAATACCTAATGACAGAGAAGAGGAAATCATTGTAGAGGAAGAGGAAATAGCTAAATTGGTCGACGAGGTTATGAAAGAAGTTGCTGAAATAATTTATGAAGGAACTGCCGATTCTGTAGTCAATGAACAAGAAAATGATCAACAAGGAGCTCAACCACCTGCTGAAGAAGCTCAACATGAGCAACCAAATGGTTTAGCTCCAGGGGCAACTGAAGAAGTATCACAAGACTATGTCATGGGACCTGCCCCTCACCATAGGATGTATCCCAAGATGTCTTTCTCTCAGGCTCATGTGTATGGTCCATACCTTGGAGAACTAATTAGTCTTGGCATAGCACCTCCTCCACTCCCTGAACAGCATCATGAATACTTCACTGAACTGCCAGATTCCAGTGCCTCTACTTCTAGTACACATGGAACAAATACTGAACCCAATCTTGCTCAGATGTTATCTAAGCTGACAGAGATTGTTCTAGATCAGAATGACTTGATAAACAAACAGGTCCTATTCCAGACTGCTCAAATAGATAGAATAGAGAGCCGAATGAAACATTTGGAAAAAGCTGTGAAACGCCAAGGGATAGAATTTTTAACTGCTAAGCGAAAGACAGATGAAACTGCAAGAGAAATTTTAGAATCTCTTATGGGTATCAGCACACGAATAGGTGACATGGTCAGTAAACTTCAAGATACCCAAGTCTCCATATTCACCAATATGGGTAAAATTCTTGACCACACCTTTGATCTGAAAAATTGAGTTTGAACTGTTAAAGAGCACATTAACCAAGATAGAAACCACTCAGCCAGAAATCATCATAAAGTTTGAAGCTATTGAGTCTAATTTGGCAACATTGTCAGAGACAGTTAAACAAGCTCTTAACAAACGAGAGTCAGTTACCTCTCTAGTGGAAAGGCTGGGGAACACTGTGCATCAGAAACTTGATAGACTGGCAGACTCAATTAGAGATCTTCGTTCTTCTTTATTGTACACAGCATATTCTACAAGAGATAGGGGGAGCTACCAAGGTCACTAATGTCTCCAAATTCCCCATTTTTGATAATGACAAAGGGGGAGAAGAGGATCTCATGTATGAAGAAGACCTCATGGATTCTGCTGGGTATATGCTGCAAAGAAACTCTGCAAGAAACTCTGCAAAGATATT
Source organism: Amorphophallus konjac (assembly GCA_022559845.1). Lineage (NCBI taxonomy): Eukaryota > Viridiplantae > Streptophyta > Magnoliopsida > Alismatales > Araceae > Amorphophallus > Amorphophallus konjac. The sequence goes on from CM040129.1 coordinate 30,293,863, forward strand.
GTCAAGTGGAATGATGAGCTGTCAAGAAGGAAAATGTGCTGCTTCTAATATTTTTTGTTTTGTGTGAAAAGAGATGTACATTCAAACACAAATGTTTGTTTCTTAATACTCACAGAAGCATTACTCTTACATGTTGCATATTTGCATCTTGCTCATTTACACAGTTGTTTGAATGCTGAGTTCTGAATATTGTCATGGTTTAATCACACATGACTCATAGTTGTCATAATCAAAAAGGGGGAGACTGTTGGAACCCTAGTTTTGATAATGACTTTCTATGAATCATGTTTAGATTAAAGTGTTTAAAATTCTTCGACTCTATTTGTTTTGTATGGTTCACTTGCTGCATGTTATCTCATATAAGAAATCATAGTCATTGCATATGTTGTCCTACTAGAGATCTAGCTCGGTGCTAGTCTAGCTTTGTTCTGCATTTCACGTGTAATTCCTTGCCTCAGTGCAAGTCTATGTTCACACACAAACACTGTCGTTCCGTTTTCATCTCGGTGCATTACTTGTCTCATACACATAAGGGGTCAGTGTATTTCAATGTAGCATACGCATTTAGGCTCGTGCATTCCTTGTCTTTGCATCTCACCTTTCAAGGTCGGTGCAAGTCTTTAGGTCCGTGCAATACTTGCACAGCACGCACTGTTTAGTCTTGTCATTTAGTGTCAGTGCTTTGTTCTCCACCATCTCGGTGCAAGTTCTGTCTTGCATTTTTTCTTTGTCCGTATACTCTTCTCCATCATCTCGGTGCAACTCGTGTCTGGACCGTAAATCCAAGTCGGTGCATCTATTGTGTTATGCATTTTTTTTAAGAGTCAGTGCACTGTTCGCCCAAGACATCTATAGATTCATTGCATATATTTGGTTCTTTTTTCTTTCACTCGGTGCATAGTCTTCTTCTTGTGCTGTAACGACCCGAGAATCCGATTACCGGGAAGGCCCGATAACCCGAACTCGTACCGCCACCCACGAGCCCGAAGGCTCGGAAGGGTTAAAAGGATGGTGTGGAAACTACACAAGCATTACAGATAATTGCAGAAATTAAACAGTTATAATATTAAACAGGAAATAAATTAACATTTTACATGGTCCACAATAAAATAACAACAACAGCAAGAACAGTCCACGACTAGTACAGTGACAAGAAAGAAAAGTACAGCTACACGGGGCATACCCCGGCTCTGACCTCTGGCACTACCTCTGGGCACCCGCACCACGCTGCACTCCTGACGCGCTCCCCGAAGGTGGCGTCTCACCTGAAACACGGTGAAAACACGCAGGGAATGAGTCTCGGAACAAGACTCAGTAGGGATCACTCGAACCCTACCTCGTAAAATGAGAAACCACTACTCTAGCGGTAGGAAAGTACCTCGGAAAGGAAAGCCCTGTACTCTACAGAACTAGACCCTACGGCACGCAAACCGACACACGTGCCACGGTACGAGAAGACCGAAATCAACGGTCGAACCGTAAAACCTGAAGGTCGGAAACACACGACTGACAGTCTGACACTCCGTACTCGACAGGAGTACCACCCACTAGAAGCACAGCCGGTAGCGTCCCCTGACGTCTTACACCGCACCGCAGGTGAACCGCCTGACGTGGTAGGTCCTACCCGAGGCGCAGACACCGTACAAGTAACCACAAACAAGTAACTAGCTGGGGTCACATCCGTCGACGTGGGTCCAACCGCCCCCAACCACGTGTGCACACACAGACCTTGCGTCACTAGGTCTGGTCCTCTGACCGGTTTTCCCCCGTAGCCGGACTCTGGCTACCGACGAGGGGCCTACGGTAACCGGTCCACAAACCGTCTCGAAAGGTGGGTGCCCGTACACCACTCCCAGGTGAGACCAGCACCTCGTACTGGTGGGCTATGACTAGTGGAGGGTCACTGAAGGAGTAGACTCTCGAGTCAACAGAAAATGACGTCCGAGTCCGACAACGTGTGGGAATCACCCCACGCACTAGCTCCGTCAACGGGGCCACGGTCGGAGAAAAACGGACTCACCGCCCACAGCCAAACTCATAACCAAGGCAAACGGAACCTCCGGACACCAAAGACACGGTCACGGAACTCCACGGGGTGCCCGGGACGCACACACGGCCTAAGGGAAACACCCAACAACAGCCAGATCGCGCTAGGGATACCTAGCGCGACACGGAAGAACGCGCTAGGGCCTCCTAGCGGGACAAGGGACATCGCGCTAGGGCCTCCAAGCGCGACACAGCATGTCGCGCTAGGGACGGCTAGCGCGACAAGGCATGTCGCGCTAGGGATGCCTAGCGCGACAAGGCTGATCGCGCTAGGACCCCATAGCGCGACAGGAACCGCCCTACTGTTCATCTTCTCCGATGAACGCGCTTGGTCGGGGCAGCGCGACCTCCAAGAACGCGCTACTGGAGTATAGCGCGTTCTCAGTCCGCGGCCGAAAACGGTAGAAACGCCCAAAAATTCTAACCACGCCCCCATGCCTCCATAGGAGAGGGGGAAAACAAAGCGGAAGACCCCTGGGGACCCCTAGCATGACTCTAGGCCATCAAAACATGAAATCATGCATGAAATCCATAGATCGGGCGAGCTCTCCCCAAATCATGGAAAAACCTAAAAACGCTCAAACGATCCCCTCTCGGCCTCCCCGCGGCCTATAAATAGCGGAAAAGATTGGCATGAGGCTAAGGAACGTCACCCTGCCTCAATGGAGCAAATGCTCCGCCGAATCAATCACGAATCACGAAGAACGCTTTAAACTTCACGAACTCCCCACGCTTCCCACGCACGCCGCACGCCCACGAGCTCGCCTCGCCGCTGCCCACACGTCCGCGCCGTCGCCCCGCCGCCGTCCATAGCCGGAGAGGGGTTCGCCGCGCCCGAATGGGAGAGAGGGAGAGAGGAGGGTGCCACGGTGGGAAGAAACGGAGGAAGAGGAAGAAGAAGAAAGATAAAGGAGAAAGGAAAAAGAAAAAGAATTAGGGCTTTATAGAAAATCCGAATTTTTGAAAAATACCGAAAAATAGAAAAATACATTTCCGGAATCCTCGGAACCCACTGATCGCAACGGTACCACTCGCGCCCGGGTGAACCGCCCGGTTCGCCCGCAGCGAGCTTCCGAAGGAAAAGCCAAAACACACACCGGAAATCGGAAAACATACGCGGAAAAGTCGCGGAACGCCTCCGGGCCTCCGAAACGACTCCGGATCGCGCCGATCCGAACACGAAAGATGTCCGAAACGAAATTTTGGACACAACAGAGCCGGACGCTCCGAAAACCAGATCCGGGACCCACGAAGAAAGATCCGAAAGGTCTAGGATATTACAGCGCTCCCCCCTTAAGGAATTTCGTCCTCGAAATTGAGAACAACCAAAGGGGAAAGAAGAGGAAGACTCACTCAAACAAGTACGGGAACTGCCGACGCATCTCGTCCTCACGTTCCCAAGAAGCCTCCCGACCAGAGTGTCGCTGCCACACGACCTTTACCAAGGGAATGACCTTGTTCCGTAGGCGCTGCTCTCGCCTATCCTCCACGCGGATCGGAAACTCTGGGAGAGAAAGATCTGGAGTCACCTCAGGCCAAACGGAAAACTCGAGCACATGAGAGTCATCGGGCATATACTTCCGCAACATCGAAACGTGGAACACGTCATGCACCGACGCCAACTCAGGAGGTAACTGCAACCGGTAAGCAACCTCACCGATGCGCTCCACAATCGCGAAAGGACCAATATAGCGGGGACTCAGCTTCCCACGCCGTCCAAAACGCATCACCCCCTTCATCGGAGAAACTCTCAAGAACACATGATCGCCCACGGCGAACTCGAGGGGCTGCCTCCTACGGTCAGCATAGCTCTTCTGCTGACTCTGGGCCGCCAACATGTTCTGACGAACCAGGTGCACAACATCCACACATTGCTGCACCAATTCCGGTCCCGTCAAAACACGCTCACCCACCTCAAACCAATCAAGTGGAGTCCGACAAGGACGCCCATAGAATGTCTCATAAGGAGCCATGCCGATGCTCGAATGATAGCTATTGTTATAGGCAAACTCCACCAACGGTAGGTGATGAATCCAACCCCCCTGCCACTCCAGACAGCAAGATCTCAGCATGTCCTCCAAAGTCTGAATGGTCCTCTCAGACTGACCATCTGACTGTGGATGATACGCCGAGCTAAATACCAACTCCGTGCCAAGAGCTCGCTGGAAACTCCTCCAGAATCCAGAAGTGAAGCGCGGATCCCGATCCGACATGATCGAAATGGGAACCCCATGCAACAGCACGATCCGCTCCACATACAAACGAGCCAACCTGGACACGCTCCAGCTGACCTTGACCGGTAACAACCGCGTCACCTTCGTCAGCCGATCCACCAGCAACCAAATACTGTCCTGCCCACTCGGGGTCCTCGGCAATCCCACCACGAAATCCGTGGTCACATGGTCCCACTTCCAAGCAGGAACATCCAAGGGCTGGAGAGTACCTCTTGGTCGCTGATGCTCCGCCTTCACCTGCTGACAGATCAGGCACCTGGCCACAAACTCCGCGACATCTCTCTTCATGCCAGGCCACCAGAACTGCCTCCGCAAGTTCCGATACATCTTCGTCGCACCCGGGTGCACAGTGTACCTGCTCCCATGAGCCTCGCGTAACACCGCACGACGAACCTGCTCCTCCGCTGGGACGTACAGCCTGCCACGAAACCTCGCAGCACAGTCCTCGCCAAGTTCCACATCAGCCATCACAAGAATCCGGGGCAACTCAGGGTCCGCATGCTGAGCCTCTGTCACCTGACGACGGATAGCAGGAGTGACAGTCAGACTCGCAAGCACCGCTAACCCTGGCTCTTGGGGAATATTGAGCCTGAAAGATACCTCAGGCACTTGTTCCCAGAGCCTCCACTTCCTCAACATCAAGGTACTGACCGCCACCTTCTGACTCAAGGCATCGGCGATGACATTCATCCTGCCCAGCTGATAAGACAGGGTGAAGTCATAGTCCTTCATGAACTCCATCCAACGCCTTTGTCTGAGGTTCAGATCTCTCTGCGAGAACACATACCTCAAACTCTGATGGTCAGTGAACACCTCGAACTTCTCACCGTACAGATAATGCCTCCAGATCTTCAGCACGAAGATCACTGTCGCCAACTCAAGGTCATGGGTAGGGTAGTTCTCCTCATGGGGCTTTAGCTGCCGAGATGCATAAGCCACCACTCTACCATGCTGCATCAGAACAGCACCCAATCCGACCCCGGAAGCATCTGTACAAACCACAAAACCTCCCGATCCAGAAGGTAAAACCAACACCGGAGCCGACGTGAGCAATCTCTTCAGTTCCCTGAAGCTCTGCTCACACTCCTCGGACCAGACGAAAGGCACATCCTTCTGCGTGAGCCTCGTCATCGGGGTCACTATGCAAGAAAAATCCTGGATAAACCGGCGATAGTAACCCGCAAGCCCCAAGAAACTCCGGATCTCCGTCACCGACCTCGGCCTCGGCCACTGCATCACTGCCTCGACCTTGGCGGGATCCACGGAAATGCCATCACCAGAAATCACGTGCCCCAGAAAGTGCACCTCGCTGAGCCAAAACTCGCACTTGCTGAGCTTCGCATACAACTGGTGATCTCGCAGCGTCTGCAGCACCACACCCAAATGGTACGCATGCTCCTCAGCATACTGCGAATAAACAAGGATGTCATCCACGAAGATGACCACGAATTGGTCCAAATACGGATGAAACACCCTCTGCATCAAGTCCATGAAGGCTGCTGGGGCATTGGTGAGCCCGAGCGGCATCACCAGAAACTCATAATGCCCGTACCTCGTACTGAACGCAGTCTTCTCCACATCGGACTCGCGAATTCTCAGCTGATAGTAACCGGACCGCAAATCAATCCGCGAGAACACTCGCGCAGACTGAAGCTGGTCGAACAAGTCATCAATCCGCGGCAACGGATACTTGTTCTTAATGGTCACTTCATTCAGCTGCCGATAGTCAATGCACAACCGCAGACTACCGTCCTTCTTCTTCACAAACAACACGGGCGCACCCCAAGGGGAAAAACTAGGACGAATGTACCCCTTGGCCAACAGTTCCTGCAACTGCGCCCTCAACTCCCTCAACTCAGCGGGGGCTATACGGTAGGGAGCCTTCGCCAAAGGTCCCGTACCAGGCACAACCTCGATCACGAAATCTATCTCCCGCTGGGGAGGTAATCCAGGCAACTCCTCGGGAAAAACGTCAGGAAACTCGCACACCACCGCAATGTCCTCGACATCCGGCTCCATGCGGTCAGACACAACCACTGATGTGAGAAAACCCTGACAACCGGAATCAAGCAATCGACGGGCTCGAATAGCAGAGATAAGGAATCGAGAAGAGGCGGAACGGATACCTTGGAAATAGAAGGTCCTCTTGATCGGATGTTGGAAGTAGACCCTCTTCATTCCACAATCCACCACCGCTCCATGAGTCTCGAGCCAATCCATGCCTAGAATCACGTCATAATCCCGAAGTTGCAACGCATACAACCTGCCTGGCATACTCCGCCCATCGATCCACACCGGAACCTGGTCGAAGCAATACGGAGTGACCATAAAGTCACCCGAAGGCAACTCCACTGCCAAATCACAGGACAACTGGGTCACCGGCTCCTCGACGCTCGACGCGAAATCCTCCGAAATAAACGAATGAGACGCGCCAGAATCGAACAAAACCCGAGCCGCACAACCTAAAATATGAACAGTACTTTCCATGAGCTGCGACGCCACTGCCTCTGCCCTGGTCAAGTGCGTGATCTGGCCTCGAGCCCTCTGCCTGCCTCCCACGCTAGCTGACCTGGGTAGCGGCAGATACTGTCCCTGCTACTGCTGCCTCTGCTGCTGGGGAACCTGCTGCTGCTGAGGAAACTACTGCTGCGGTGGCCTCTGAGGATAGTCACGCGCCATATGCCCTGGCTGGTCACACCGAAAACAAATAATCGGCGCCGTGCACTGCCTGCCTGGGTGGGTACCACCACACCGTGGACAAGGTCCTCGCGATCCACCCACTGATCCCTGACGCTGCAAAGGAATCGGCTGCTGCACACTGCCCGATGAAGCCTACCCTTGATCCTTGTTCTTCTTCCGGAGACTCTTCTTCAAGAACTTCTTGACCTTCGAGCCGAAGGACGCAGATCCTGCCACTGACGCTGCCGGTGCTGGTACTCCTGAACCACCCGACGCATGCTGGAAGAAACCCTGCTGCTGGGTAGCCGACTGCTGGCTGCGACCTGACAAGGACTGCCCCTGGCTGACCGGTCCTCGAGTCCTCTGCATGTCCATCTCCAAGGAAATCGCAACACGAGACGCCGTCTCTAGATCAGTGGCCCCATTCGCGATCAAATGGTGCCTCAGCTCCAGCCTCAAGCCCTGTACAAACTGCGTGGTCCTCACCCTCTCATGCTCCATGATGTGAGGTGCGTACCGACCCAGCTCGACAAATCGGGCCCTGTACTGCAACACGGACATGTCACCCTGCACCAGCTCCAGAAACTCCCGCATCCGCTGCGTAGCAACAATATCTGGACAGTACGTACGCTCGAAAGCACTGACAAAGTCATCCCACTCGATCTGCTCAAGTGGACGAAGCTGAAAGGACGTCTTCCACTCGGAAGACCACCACCTCCGAGCCGTACCCTGCAACTGGTTGTAGGCCAACACCACTCTATCCTCGGCAGCACTCTTCGCAGAACTGAACACCCGCTCCATCTCATCGAGCCAATCACGAGCCGCATCAGGGTCTGCCTGGCCGCTAAAGTAAGGCGGATGGAACTGCATAAAGTCCCTCACCGCTCGGCCTGGCCCACCCCTGACAAACGAGCCCTCAGCAGCCTCTCCGCCAAACTGCTGAGACATGAGATGGTGCATGCCACGGAAGCAATCCTCGGCCCCCGGAGCTCTCGCAGCATCCGCGACCTCGGTAGCTCCCGGAACTCTGCTATGCTCCTCCTGGTCCCTCTGGACCCCCTGCTGGATCTCCTGACCTCCAGCCGACTGCCCCTGCTGAGAGCGAGAACTCCTCCTCGGCTCCATACTCGCTCCTGAAGCAAAAGACAGAAAACACGAAAACGGCAATGTCAAAATAAACACACGGTGCCCAATGCCAGCGTCACCTGTACATCATCGTTGTGGACTAGTGGACCACTACAATTACCTATGATTCTCGTGTTATTCCACAACCGCGCTCTGATACCAGCTGTAACGACCCGAGAATCCGATTACCGGGAAGGCCCGATAACCCGAGACTCATACTACCACCCACGAGCCCGAAGGCTCGGAAGGGTTAAAAGGATGGTGTGGAAACTACACAAGCATTACAGATAATTACAGAAATTAAACAGTTATAATATTAAGCAAGAAATAAATTAACATTTTACATGGTCCATAATAAAATAACAACAACGGCAAGAATAGTCCACGACTAGTACAGTGACAAGAAAGAAAAGTACAGCTACACGGGGCATACCCCGGCTCTGACCTCTGGCACTACCTCTGGGCACCCGCACCACGCTGCGCTCCTGACGCGCTCCCCGAAGGTGGCGTCTCACCTGAAACACGGTGAAAACACGCAGGGAATGAGTCTCGGAACAAGACTCAGTAGGGATCACTCGAACCCTACCTCGTAAAATGAGAAACTACTACTCTAGCGGTAGGAAAGTACCTCGAAAAGGAAAGCCCTGTACTCTACAGAACTAGACCCTACGGCACGCAAACCGACACACGTGCCACGGTACGAGAAGACCGAAATCAACGGTCGAACCGTAAAACCCGAAGGTCAGAAACACACGACTGACAGTCTGACACTCCGTACTCGACAGGAGTACCACCCACTAGAAGCACAGCCGGTAGCGTCCCCTGACGTCTTACACCGCACCGCAGGTGAACCGCCTGACGTGGTAGGTCCTACCCGAGGCGCAGACACCGTACAAGTAACCACAAACAAGTAACTAGCTGGGGTCACGCCCGTCGACGTGGGTCCAACCGCCCCCAACCACGTGTGCACACATAGACCTTGCGTCACTAGGTCTGGTCCTCTGACCGGTTTTCCCCCGTAGCCGGACTCTGGCTACCGACGAGGGGCCTACGGTAACCGGTCAACAAACCGTCTCGAAAGGTGGGTGCCCGTACACCACTCCCAGGTGAGACCAGCACCTCGTACTGGTGGGCTATGACTAGTGGAGGGTCACTGAAGGAGTAGACTCTCGAGTCAACAGAAAACGACGTCCGACTCCGACAACGTGTGGGAATCACCCTACGCACTAGCTCCGTCAACGGGGCCACGGACGGAGAAAAACGGACTCACCGCCCACAGCCAAACTCATAACCAAGGCAAACGGAACCTCCGGACACCAAAGACACGGTCACGGAACTCCACGGGGTGCCCGGGACGCACACACGGCCCAAGGGAAACACCCAACAACAGCCAGATCGCGCTAGGGATACCTAGCGCGACACGGAAGAACGCGCTAGGGCCTCCTAGCGCGAGAAGGGACATCGCGCTAGGGCCTCCAAGCGCGACACGGCATGTCGCGCTAGGGACGGCTTGCGCGACAAGGCATGTCGCGCTAGGGATGCCTAGCGCGACAAGGCTGATCGCGCTAGGACCCCATAGCGCGACAGGAACCGCCCTACTGTTCATCTTCTCCGATGAACGCGCTCGGTCGGGGCAGCGCGACCTCCAAGAACGCGCTACTGGAGTATAGCGCGTTCTCAGTCCGCGGCCGAAAACGGTAGAAACGCCCAAAAATTCTAACCACGCCCCCATGCCTCCATAGGAGAGGGGGAAAACAAAGGGGAAGACCCCTGGGGACCCCTAGCATGATTCTAGGCCATCAAAACATGAAATCATGCATCAAATCCATAGATCGGGCGAGCTCTCCCCAAATCATGGAAAAACCCAAAAACGCTCAAACGATCCCCTCTCGGCCTCCCCGCGGCCTATAAATCGCGGAAAAGATCGGCATGAGGCTAAGGAACGTCACCCTACCTCAATGGAGCAAATGCTCCGCCGAATCAATCACGAATCACGAAGAACGCTTTAAACTTCACGAACTCCCCACGCTTCCCACGCACGCCGCACGCCCACGAGCTCGCCTCGCCGCTGCCCACACGTCCGCGCCGTCGCCCCGCCGCCGTCCGTAGCCGGAGAGGGGTTCGCCGCGCCCGAATGGGAGAGAGGGAGAGAGGAGGGTGTCACGGTGGGAAGAAACGGAGGAAGAGGAAGAAGAAGAAAGAGAAAGGAGAAAAGAAAAAGAAAATGAATTAGGGCTTTATAGAAAATCTGAATTTTTGGAAAAATACCAGAAAAATAGAAAAATACAATTCCGGAATCCTCGGAACGCACCGATCGCAACGGTACCACTCGTGCTCGGGTGAACCGCCCGATTCGCCCACAGCGAGCTTCCGAAGGAAAAGCCGAAACACACACCGGAAATCGGAAAATACACGCGGAAAAGTCGCGGAACGCCTCCGGGCCTCCGAAACGACTCCGGATCGCGCCGATCCGAACACGAAAGATGTCCGAAACGAAATTTTAGACACAACAGAGCCGGACGCTCCGAAAACCAGATCCGGGACCTACGAAGAAAGATCCGAAAGGTCCGGGATATTACATGTGCCGTTTGGATTCATGTCCGTACACATCAGCTGCACGGGTGGTCACTAAGATTTGTAAGTCACATGGTGTCATGCATATTTATAAGTCAATATGGTGTCATGCATATTTGTAATTCATTACATTTCCGACGTCTGGTTTTATCAACTCAGTGCATGCTATGTGTACTCTCTCATTATCTCAGTGCAAACTGTGCTAAGTGCTTGACTAAGTGCCTAACATTTTCTGACAGAGTTTCTCTCCGAGGAGGGGCACGTGATCCAAGGTAGATCGACCTCCGAGAGAGTGCCACGAAGAAGGCTACAACGCTTAGATGGTGACACGTGGCTGAGAGCCTTCTGGAAGCCGTTTGGGTGAGAGTTCACCCTCCACATGCCCAGGGCGTGAGCACGGGATTCAGAGACAGAAGATATATGTATATATATATCTATGATGCGAAGAAAAGAAGAAATAGCAGAGAGGGAGAGCAGCAGAAGAAGAGAGTCTCAGTGAAGCAGAAGAAGAAGGTGTGTGAATGAACAATTGAGAGAGAACTGAGAGAATACAAGGTTGCAGAGAGAAGGTAAAAAGATTAGCAGCGAGCCCAATCTAGAAAAGAAGAAGAAATTAAGAGAGAGCTTGTGGGAGAAGTAAAAGAGGTAGAGAAAGAGGGAGATAGTGAAAAGAATATCTGAGAGTATGTCCACTGGTACTTGGATCAAATCCAGACCAGTCATCTCATGCGTGAGCTATTTCATCGGATTTCATTGTTAGCCTTCAGTAGTTGTTTCTATCATTTTCTTTTCTTTATCTTACTCATCTGTTCAAACTGTGTGGCAGCAGAGGTCAAGCTGTAATCCTCAGTAGTCAGAGGAAGGATCCTCTGGATAGCAAGTTGTGTTGCTCAGCTGTTTGTAAGCAAGCTATGAGGCTCAGCGGACGCAAGCTGTGTTGCGCAGCATTTTCAAGCTGTAAGGTAGCAGGAAGCCTCACTCGAATTTGAGTGAGGGATGGACGTAGGTCTGCAGGCAGCAGACTGAACGATCTAAAATCTCCTTATGCTCTGTGTGGTTTGCTTGTCTTTTATGAATCGATAGATGCATGACTAGGCTCGAGTAGTTTAGCTTGACTTTCAAAAATTACTGATGCACATCAGTTATTCGAGTCTTGATCTGATTTAATCAGCCCTGTGCATTTGGATTAATTGGCTTTCAGTTGGTCAAACTTTTTGTTGATAGAAGGATTCATTCACCCCCCCTTTGAATCCTACTCGCACCATTGCTAGATCCCATCAAAATGAACACGCATCATTATATGTTGGGCCCCGGACTGTTTTGACGGAGATCATGTATGAAATGTCATGAGTTCTCATTGTGGTTGATTCACATTGAAATACATATTTGATGAATGATGAGGTTGTTGAATTTCAGAATTGAATGATTGATTTGTCTATACCAACCAAAATGCTCAAATTTGATAAAACTTGATCATATTGAATGTTGAGTGAGCTACTGTTGATTGAACTCAAATGCTGGACATATGTCAATTGATTTTTTCAGAAATCAACTGAATACTTTGAATGTGGAATTCAGTATGTTGTAAATGTGGAAGAATCTCATTTGTTAAACTGAGTTGTTGAGTTGAATGCCAAATTGAATGCAGGTTACCTGTGAAATTTTTCACTCAATCTCTCAAGGCCAAGGTATGAATACCTGACTATTTGGATCTTGTGTGAATGGATTGATCCAGGTAAAATTCATGCTTATCAACGTATATCTGAGTTGTATGAACTCTATTGATCAACTTTGATTCATGTTTATGATTTATGGTGCTTTCAATTGCATTTATTGGAATTTTACTACTGTCAATAAAAGTGTCGACCTTAGGGGTCGACACTTACTTGTGGAGTTTCTACCTTGCGTTGAAAGAGTGGACGCTGGCAAAAAGTGTCGACCTACGGGGTCGACACTTTCACCAGGGCTTTGCTATTTTGCTCAGGCAGAATTCACGGGAAAAAGTGTCGACCTCATAGGTCGACACTTTCAGGTAAGTATGTTCATTTTTGTGAAAATAGAATGTTCGTGAAAAAGTGTCGACCGTGTAAGTTGACACTTTTCATCACGAATGTTATGTTCTTTTCACAGGCCAGAACACTTCGTAAAAAGTGTCGACCCCATGGGTCGACACTCGTATCTCTATTTTTCTTTTATATATGTTCTGGCAGAAAGTTTAGGAAAAAGAGTCGACCCCATGGGTCGACACTTTTTCTGAACGTTCAAACGGGTTTTTCGGATCTATTTCGAAACCTTTAAGGGAGGATCCAAATGTCTTGGCTTTTGACTCTAATAGCCTTAGGGCGACCCTTGCACTTTGTATGTGTTATAAAGGGGGTTTAGAGTGGGCTTTTATGTCCTTTGGGGCATCAAATCCCCTTCTATATAGCCGCCCCCTTCCTTCCGATGAGAAAATCCTTAGAGCTTCTAACGTGAGTTTCCTTTGTTTTGCAGGAGAAGAGGGGTTTCCATCTGTTGGAGGTAAAGGAGAGCTGTGCTAGGATCATCTTCCATCGAGCCCAAGCCCAGAGTTGGAGGTCGCAAGCTGCATCCTCTACATCCGGAGCTTCGGGCGACTACATCTTCCACACTGGCTTCATCCAACCTCGGTTCCTTTGTTCTGAGTGCTACCCTTTTTATATTCCTAGCATATTAAGGATTTGTGGGGAAGATTCATAGTGTTTATCATCTTTCTTAGTCATCTTGTGTTTAGATTGCTACTCTCTGAACTGGGCTTGTATCTTTCTATTCTATTCTTCATATCTGGATATTTTCGGAGCTTGCTCCGAGTGTGTGTGGGTTGTCTCGTCGTCGTGCGAGAACCCCCGTGTGTGGGCCGTAGAGCCCGTGTGTGTGTGGTTGCTGCCGTCGAGCAGCGTTTATAGTGAAATCCTCTCGAGGTGAGAGGGGTGGACGTAGGATGGCACTTGGTGCGTCAGAACCACCTAAAAATACTGTGCCATGGTTTGATTGTCTGGTGGTTGTTGATATCTATTTTTCTGTTCGCTATACGAGTGTGAGACGGTGAGACGGTGAGACGTGAGTGTACTCAACTGTCCGTCCATATACAGTTGTCCGAGTGAGTATATCTTTGCGCTGGGGAGTTGTGAGAGCTTGCTTGATTTAATTTCATTCGTTTCTATCAAGCCTCTGTCCTAGATTTATTCTACATATCTGTGGTCTGTTTGGGTTGTGTTTATATTTGTAGAAAAGGGTGGGCAATCAATTCACCCCCCTCTCAATTGCCTCCTAACCGGGCCAATAATTGGTATCAGAGCCTCTGCTCTGCTTTTTAGAAAACCTAGCGGTTTTAGAGTGATCTGTTAGGAATGGCCAACAACCTCAACAAGGGGATGATGCCCGAAGGGCAATCCATTCAACGGCCACCCTTCTTCGATGGGAGTAATTACCCATACTGGAAGAATAGGATGACCGTATTTCTTAGAGCGCAAAGTCATGAAATATGGACTGTTATAAGGAATGGTCCGTATGTTGTGCACCCCGATGAGGATATGTGGGATGATGATGCTATAAAGAAAGACATTGTGAATTTTAATGCTTTGAAAATAATTCAGTGTGCTATTCACCCTAACGAGTATGCCCGTGTCTCCATGTGCAGTAGCGCCAAGGAAATGTGGGACAAGCTCAAGCTCATCTATGAAGGCACCATAGAAGTCAAGGAGACAAAGGCGAATATGCTGACCCGTGACTACGAGCTATTTAGAATGAAAGATGAAGAAGATATCTCCCAGATGTTCGCGCGACTCCTGGAGATCACCAACTGACTAAAGTCACTCGGAAGAGAGTTCACCAACAAGGAGTTGGTACGGAAGGTGTTATGGTCACTGTCGCCAAGCTGGGACACCAAGGTGACCGTGATAGAAGACTCCAAGGATTTGACAACGCTCACCGTGGATGCACTCATAGGGTCATTAATGACCTATGAGATCAATGTGATCAAAAGGATGGAAGAGGATCCAAAAAAGAAAAGGCCAATCGCCTTGAAAGCACTCCCGGAGAGTGTCTCGAGCCAAGAGGAATCGTTGGGAACCACCAACGATGAAGAGGTTGCTATGCTAACAAGAAAGGTAAGACAATTCTTGCGCCAAAGAAGAAGATTTGGTGGAAAGTTTAGGAAAGGGAAGAGGCAGCCAAGACAAAGAAATGAACCATCCAAGGCCGCCAAAATCATCTGCTATGAATGTAAGAAAGCGGGGCACATGTGAGGAGAATGCCCCGAGCTCCAAAATAAAAAGGGAAAGGTCATCAAAGGCAAAAGGCCGAAGGCTATGAAGGCGACATGGAGCGACGAGGATGATCCCACCACCGATGATGAGGAGCAGGATATTGAAGAACTCGTGAAGACGATGTGCTTGATGGCTAACAGCGACATCGAATAGGTAATTTCTGACACTGAGGCCATTTCAAATGAACAGTAGGAACTTGCTTATGAAGAATTAGATGAGAAGTATAGAAGAATGAAAAATGAAAACATGACTTTAAAGAAAAAGATTCATGAAATTGTACACTCATCTGATTCATGTGGAAAATGTAATTTGCTTGAAATACAAATCAAAAGTCTGAAAAATGGTAATGATGCTTTGGAAACTAAGCTAGCTTTGTTTGAAGAGGAAATAGCATGCTTAGATATATAAAAGAAAAATGCATTTAAGCTGAAAGATGAAATCCAAGAAAAGCATGACCTCTTAGACAAAGAACTTGAAAAGCTGCATGTTCGACTGAGTGAGTGTGAAAAAGAGAAAGAAAATTTGAAAGTGAAGAATGAAAGTTTTGTCATTGAAATTGAAAATCTGAAAAATGTGAATGGAAAAGTTGTGAAAGAGAAAGGAAAACAAGTTGAAAAGAATCCAAATATAATGCATAGCAACAAGAATCATGCTCATTATGCTGTGAAGAAATCATTTCATCAAGAAGAATGTTCACACACATACTTCAAAATATAAACTGTTAATTCCAAATTCCCCTCAACCTTCAGAAATGAAAATAAAAGAAGAAATTTTGGTAGGAGAAGACCCACGTGTTTTTATTGTGGGAAAATAGGGCATGACATGTACATATGCCAACTCATGCAATATGATGATGAATTATTTTTCAGTAGATATTATGAGCCACTTGGGAACACTAATGTGAAGGGACCCAAGCTTGCTTGGATACCCAAATCAAAATGAGCATGGTTGGTAATTGGTGCAGGTCTGCATGAAGGCGGGAGACAATAAATGGTACCTGGATGCCGGATGCTCCAGGCACATGACTGGAAATAAACTCCTCTTTGCAGACCTTGCTGAGAACAATGGCGGAACAGTAATCTTCGGAGGACAGGACAAGGGTAAGATCATAGGAATTGGGAGAATTGGTAAGGACACTAACCATTGCATTGAATATGTTTCGCTTGTTAGAGGTCTTCATCATAATTTACGTAGTGTAAGTTAACTTTGTGACAAGGGACACAAAGTGATTTTTGAATCTTCACATTGCACAATCATTGATGCTAACACATAGAAAATCAAGTTCATTGGTGTGAGATGTAACAACACCTATCAAGTCGATTTTGATGAGCTTGCACCTAAGAAATTGTGTTTAGTTGCTAATAGAAGTGAAGATATTTGGTTGTGGCATCGCCGTCTTGGGCATGCCAGCTTTAATGTGATTAGGAAGTTGAACTGTCATGATTTAGTCAGAGGACTTCCTAAATTGAGTTTTGAAACTTCTAAGATTTGTGAAGCATGTAATAAAGGAAAACAAACTACCACATCCTTTAAATGCAAAAACATTGTGTCTACAGAAAAACCCCTTCAACTGTTGCATTTGGATCTATTTGGTCCCACCAGGACTCGCAGTCTTGGCGGGAAGCTTTATGGCTTTGTGATTGTCGATGATTTCTCGTGATATGCATGGGTTTTATATCTTGCTAATAAAAGTGATGCTTGCAATGAGTTTATTGATTTTTACACAAAAGTCCATAACGAAAAAGGATATTCAATTCAAAAAATTCAAAGTGACCATGGAAAGGAATTTGAAAATCATGAGTTTGATGCTTTTTGCAGGAAGCAGGGGTACGAGCATCAGTTCTCCTCACCAAGAACCCCTCAACAAAATGGCGTGGTCGAAAGGAAAAATAGGACGCTCGTGGAGATGGCGCGTACCATGCTTGCCGAGAATGGTCTTCCACGGTACTTATGGGCAGAGGCGGTGAACACCGCTTGCTACATCACAAATAGAGCAATGGTAAGACCAATCTTTAAGAAAACTCCATACGAGCTTTACAAAGGGAAGAAACCCAACACATCTCATTTCAAGCCATTTGGTTCAACTTGTTATATCTTGAACAATGGAAAAGATAATCTAGAGAAGTTTGAAGAAAAAAGTGATAAAGGGATCTTCCTCGGGTATGCTCTAACATCTAGAGCTTACCGTGTGTATAACACTAGAACACTTGTTGTCGAGGAAAGTCCACATGTAGTAGTTGATGAATTCACGATGAGGAAATCGAGAGATGATCCTTTTCTTATCACAGGTGAGGGAAAAATTAAAAAGGGAGAGTCAAGCAAACAAGGTGAGGCAGCAAATCAAGAAGAAGAAAAAGAACAACAAGAAGAAGAAGCGAAACAAGAGCAACATCTGAATCTTCCACACCAATGGACCACGCACAGGGACCATCCATTGGAGAACGTGATCGGCGGTGTGGATGAAGGAATTCGAACTCGGGCTTCAATGAGGGAAGTAGAAATTCACGATAATCTAGCCTTACTTTCCAGCATTGAGCCTAAATCGTTAGATGATGCTTTAAATGATAATTCTTGGGTTCTCGCCATGCAAGAAGAGCTACACCAATTCCAAAGGAATATGGTGTGGTTCCTTGTGCCCCGGCCTGATGACCATCCTTTCATTGGAACTAAGTGAGTTTTCTGAAACAAACTCAGTGAAGATGGGGTGGTTGTGAGGAATAAGGCAAGATTAGTAGCGAAGGGCTACTCTCAAGAATTTGGCATCGATTTTGATGAATCATTTGCACCTGTGGCTAGATTGGAAGTAGTTAGAATTTTACTTGCTTATGCTTGTCATAGGAACATTAAACTATTTCAAATGGACGTGAAGAGTGCCTTCCTCAATTGAGTAATCAAGGAAGAAGTGTACGTGGAGCAACCACCGGGCTTTGAAGATGAATGATTTCCCGACCACGTATTCAAATTGGACAAGGCACTATACGGTTTGAAACAGGCTCCAAGGGAATGGTATGATAGATTAAGTTCATTTCTTATTGAAAATGGCTTCAAACGAGGTAACATAGACCAAACTTTGTTTACAAAAACTTGTGATGATCATTGATTAATTGTTCAAGTTTATGTAGACGATATTATTTTTGGAGCCTCCAACATAAAAATGAATGATGAATTTGCCCAACTTATGTAGGGGGAGTTCGAGATGAGCTTGATGGGAGAGCTCAACTTCTTCTTGGGATTACAGATAAAGTAAATGGATGATGGCATTTTCATCAACCAGAAGAAGTATACACAAGAAATCATGAAGAAATTTCAACTTGAGACTGCAAAGCCCTTTGCAATACCAATGTCCTCCTCACAGAAAATGGAGGAAGAAAAAGGTAACAAAATTGATCAAAAACTTTTTAGGGGTATGATAGGGTCCTTGCTTTATTTGACTGCTAGCAGGCCAGATATACACTTTAGTGTTTATCTCTGTGCAAGATACCAATCTTCTCCCAGGGATTCCCATTTAGCGGCCGTGAAAAGGATCTTCAGGTATTTAAATGGAACCCTAGACCTTGGTTTGTGGTATCCTAGGAATAACTTATTTGATTTACATGCTTTCACTGACTCTGATTATGCTAGTTGTAAAATGGATCGAAAAAGCACAAGCGGTCACTGTCAGTTTCATGGGGGCTACATGGTTTCATGGGCCTCAAAGAAACAACATTGTGTGGCTTTATCAACTGCCGAAGCCGAGTACGTGTCTGCCGGTAGTTGTGCGGCTCAAGTGCTTTGGATCCAACATCAGTTGCTGGATTTTGATTTTTCTTTAAAGAAAACTCCCATAATGTGTGATAACACTTCTGTAATAAACTTATCCAAAAATCCTGTCCAACATTCTCGCACTAAGTACATAGAAGTTAGACACCACTTTATAAGAGATCATATCAATAAAGGTGATTTTGAACTCATTTTCGTTGATACAAAACACCAACTTGCTGATATATTTACAAAACCTTTGAATTCTGAACAATTTTACTTTCTAAGAAGATAATTAGGAGTGTGTAGATTAGACACTTAGATATTTTGAGCTGAATTGTACATACACTCTTTTCATCATTTTCATAAAGAAACTGTTCACATTGCATTTTGCTTTGCACATAAAAGCTTTCATTGTCTTTACTTTTCAAACTTTGCCTTTTGTGCATAACACACTGAATAATCATCTGGTTCCTATACATACTTTTATCCTTTTGCATCCGCATGTACATAAATGCATATACTTCACCAATGTGTGCATGAATGCCATGATTTACCGGTATATCAAATTATGTTAGTGGAAAGGTGGATCAAGTCCACCTGGAAGCTTTCATCATGTGTGAGTGTGGTCTTCGGACCTAAGTACTCCGCCACGTATCGGTAATCAAATTGCTTGAAAACATCATTTTGAAATGCTTGAGTGTATATAATTTGCACATTCTTCAATTGATATCTTCTATGACCTTTCGCCCTTGCTAAATAAAATGCTTTGACTAGGACATGTTTTAACATGGCACATATTAAGGGGGAGGTTTTTGCTATAACGGTGCATACACTTAGGGAGAGACATCACCATGAATAGACTAATTCATCTCTTACATTCTACGTAATCTCTCACACAATTTGCACATGTGAGTTAATGAATCTAACTAATAAGGATTTCACTTATTCCACTTAACACATTTTAAGACTTTGGAACTTACATGGAAATTACGTGACTTGTGAGGAAAAAGCTGTCAGCCCCGTCAAAAATAGTCAATAAGTGTGATTTGACATGAAGTAAATCGGGAATCCCCCTTGAGATAAAGGAGGAAACTCGCATTGAAAAGTGTCATATCCACATTATCATAAGTGATGATACCGAGTAACCGGGAAGTGCCCCTGAAACAAACGGCATGACTCGTGTCAAAAGGTTAGCCATCTTGTCTTTTAAAAATCAAAATAATCTTGGGGTTGTGCGAAGCTATCAAAAGTCGAGCACGTTGTATGAAAATATAGGGAAGAAAAGTTCCTATTTGTGTTCTTTAGAAAATCTGAAAATCCATGCTATCTAGATTTCATCGCTCATATTTCACATATTCATCTAGGGAGTGATTGTATGGATGTACATCTTGAATCAACCATATTTCATGAGTCTTGCAGTACCACTTCTTGTAAGCACTACCCTTTTACTATTGCACATGAAATTCATGTTCTTGGTCTATAGCATATTTCCTAACCCGTTCATAAAGAACATGTTTGCTATTTTATGGTACGATGAGTGCATATGTGCTTGACTGGTCATTACTTGCGTTTCATATGCATCTCATTGAGTTGACTGTGTATATAGAGGCTTTACTTTCATCCTCTACAGTTTTAATAAACCCCTATTTGACTCTGACAAAAAGGGGGAGAAATAACTTTGCATTGCTTGAACGAAGATTCCTGACTTGCTTAGTTTTTGATTGATTATATTTTTGGCAAAAAGGGTGAGTTGATCTCTACATGTTGATTCAGCAAGTTATGAATTCCTGACTAAAAGTCATGCATCTAGTGTGCATGAGAAAATGGTTGTTTTGGTTCAAAAATTGTCATCCTTCATGCAAATATTATAATTCTATCAACAGTTTTATCTTCGTCAAAAAGGGGGAGATTGTTGTGCCCCGGACTGTTTTGACGGAGATCATGTATGAAATGTCATGAGTTCTCATTGTGGTTGATTCACATTGAAATACATATTTGATGAATGATGAGGTTGTTGAATTTCAGAATTGAATGATTGATTTGTCTATACCAACCAAAATGCTCAAATTTGATAAAAGTTAATCATATTGAATGTTGAGTGAGCTACTGTTGATTGAACTCAAATGCTGGACATAAGTCAATTGATTTTTTCAGAAATCAACTGAATACTTTGAATGTGGAATTCAGTATGTGGTAAATGTGGAAGAATCTCATTTGTTAAACTGAGTTGTTGAGTTGAATGCCAAATTGAATGCAGGTTACCTGTGAAAATTTTCACTTAATCTCTCAAGGCCAAGGTATGAATACCTGACTATTTGGATCTTGTGTGAATGGATTGATCCAGGTAAAATTCATGCTTATCAACGTATATCTTAGTTGTATGAACTCTATTGATCAACTTTGATTCATGTTTATGATTTATGGTGCTTTCAATTGCATTTATTGGAATTTTATTGTTGTCAGTAAAAGTGTCGACCTCAGGGGTCGACACTTACTTGTGGAGTTTCTGCCTTACGTTGAAAGAGTGGACGCTGGCAGAAAGTGTCGACCTATGGGGTCGACACTTTCACCAGGGCTCTGCTATTTTGCTCAGGTAGAACTCACAAGAAAAAGTGTCGACCTCATAGGTCGACACTTTCAGGTAAGTATGTTCATTTCTGTGAAAACAGAATGTTCGTGAAAAAGTGTCGACCTTGTAAGTCGACACTTTTCATCACGAATGTTATGTACTTTTCACAGGCCAGAACACTTCGTAAAAAGTGTCGACCCCATGGGTCGACACTCGTATCTCGGTTTTGCTTTTATATATGTTCTGGCAGAACATTCAGGAAAAAGAGTCGACCCCATGGGTCGACACTTTTTCTGAACGTTCGAACGGATTTTTCGGATCTGTTTTGAAACCTTTAAGGGAGGATCCAACTGTCTTGGCTTTTGACCCTAATAGCCTTAGGGTGACCCTTGCACTTTGTATGTGTTATAAAGGGGGTTTAGAGTGGGCTTTTATGTCCTTTGGGGCATCAAATCCCCTTCTATATAGCCGCCCCCTTCCTTCCGATGAGAAAATCCTTAGAGCTTCTAACGTGAGTTTCCTTTATTTTACAGGAGAAGAGGGGTTTCCATTTGTTGGAGGTAAAGGAGAGCTGTGCTAGGATCGTCTTCCATCGAGCCCAAGCCCAGAGTTGGAGATCACGATCTGCATCCTCTACATCCGGAGCTTCGGGCGACTACATCTTCCACACCGGCTTCATCCAACCTCGGTTCCTTTGTTTTGAGTGCTACCCTCTTTATATTGCTAGCATATTAAGGATTTGTGGGGAAGATTCATAGTGTTTATCATCTTTCTTAGTCATCTTGTGTTTAGATTGCTACTCTCTGAACTAGGCTTGTATCTTTCTATTCTATTCTTCATATCTGGATATTTTCGGAGCTTGCTCCGAGTGTGTGTGGGTTGTCTCGTCGTCGTGCGAGAACCCGCGTGTGTGGGCCGTCGAGTCCGTGTGTGTGTGGTTGCTGCCGTCGAGCAGCGTTTATAGTGAAATCGTCTCGAGGTGAGAGGGGTGGACGTAGGACGGCACTTGGTGCGTCCGAACTGTTAGCGCAGCGAAGAGTGATATAGAAGGGGGGGATGAATAGATCACTCCCGATTTGGAAAACTTCAGCGGAAAATCACTACTTCGAAATACAACCCTTCAGAAATAGCTAAACAATATAGCTAACGCAGTAAGAAACTAAGACAGAATAATAAGGTGCGATTGGAAGAGGCCGTCCACACACAAACACAATGCCAAGCAGAAGGAGAGCACAAACGATAATAGCAAACCACAGAGGAGACAAGAGATTTTAAGGTGGTTCGATTGTAGTCCACAATCTACATCCACCCCTCACTCCAACTAGAGTGAGGATTCCACTAACCACTGCTAGAAAACTGCAGACTCAGTCTGCGAACAATATGCTGCCACACAGCTTGAACAACCAAGGGAAACAAATCCCTCAACCAAACTCTGCTACCCACAGAGCTTGACACCTGGACCTGCTACTAGCAAGACCAGAACCGGAGATGGCTCTCCCTTCCTCCAACCCGGAGGGAACCTACTAATGACAACCCGTCACTGGCAAACCAGAGATCACAGATCTCTCTTCCTCTGCAGCCCAGAGGGGAACCAGAGTAACTCTCCCTTCCTCCAAACACTGGAGGGTAACAACTCGGAATCAGATATATGAAGAAATGAAAGGAAAAATAGAAATGTAAACAAGACCTACGATGAACAACAATCGTTTCATAAAACCAAAAATCAAATGTAGCTTCCGAAGAAGAAAATTAGACTCTTCTCTCTCACTCTGACTTTTCTCTCACAGCAATACTCTCAGATCTTTTCTCTCTATCTTCTTTCTAGAACGTGGAGGCTCTCTCTCTCTTTTCTTCTTCTGCTCAGGGATTCTTCTCTTCAGCTTTTCTCCAGTTCTCTCCATCTAATCGCAGAAGACACCTTTTATATGGCATTCGACCTGACTTTCAGGCCTTCATACGAGTGGGTCTCGTTCCCTCCTTTTCCAGAGCATCCTCGGATCACGTGCCAGGCATCATCCTCGATTCACGTGCCCAATCATTAACCTGAATCATCTGCAGGCAGAGACAAGGAAATGTGATTAGTTAGTTCAGTCATATATCAACGAATGTATATACTTTAGAAGCAGTAACTGAGTAAGTGTGTACACTGAGAGAGTGTATAGACTTGTGAGTCTTCATGCGACCTCAGTGTATATACTTGCTGAACAATGCATTATCATAACAAGGGGAATGTGTGGACTTCTGTGAAATGTATGAAGCCATCGAGTGTATAGACTTAGGGACATCAACTAGGCAAGTGTGTCAAATGTGAGAGTGTATACACTTGAAAATAGCATATAGGCAAGTATGAACAACGTGAGAGAGTATACACTTGAAGACAGCATAAAGGCAAGTATGAACAACGTGAGAGAGTATACACTTGAAGCCCTTCAGCGTCCTCAGTGTATAGACTTGAAATCCGATGCATTAACGAGCCTATCCAATGTATAGACTAGAAACATTTGAACACATGGACAATGTATACACTTGGCCTTTGAGGAATGATGTATTGACTCTGAACGTGAAGGCAGGCTATATAGACTTGGAGAATATTGAAGCACTGTATAGACTTGGTAAACCTGAACCAATGTACATACTTGGAACGCCTGAGGACCAGTGTACAGACTTGGAATCAATGAAAGCGTTGGCTGTACCGACTTGCATGAACGATGTATACACTTTGCCAATGTGTAGACTTAGGGTGTAGCTAAAGCAGCGAACGTAGGAATAGGTTGGAACGTATAGACTTACGTTCGATCAGCAATGTACAGACTTGAACTAGGGAAGTTACAGTGCTATGTCTAGACTTAATGATGCAAGCCTTGTATAGACATTGGAACGCTTGAAGCGATGTACAGACTTGGTGAGCGCCAAGCAATGTACAGACTTTGATGAACGCCGCTCGCTGTACAGACTTCGAATCAAGGCATGAATAGTGAATCAATGTCTAGACTTGGATGCCCAAGCCAATGTATGGACTTGTGCAGTGTAGCCAGTGTATGGACTTGTACAGTGCAGCGTAGTGTACAGACTTTAAAGTGCGACTAGGCAGGATGTGTAGACATTGAACGCAACCAGAATGTCTAGACTTGTTATGAAGCAATGCACAGGCTGTACATACTTGAAGTAATGCTTGCAGAAGGCGATGTATGGACTTGGTTTGTGACTAGAGGCTGTACAGACTTTGGGACATGATGCATGAGACGAAGGACAATGTATTGACTTTGAAATGGCAGACGATGTATAGACTTGGGGTTCAACTGAGGATGTATAGACTTGGAAGATGTGAGGCGATGTGTAGACTTGGGGTTCAACTGAGGATGTATAGACTTGGGGTTCAACTGAGGATGTATAGACTTGGAAGATGTGAGGCGATGTGTAGACTTGGAAATGAACGGGAGATTGTATAGACTTGGCCCCTTGAAGGATGTATAGACTTCAGATGTGCAAGCTACAGTGCCGTTGTATGGACTTGATCTCAAGGAATGGCTGTACAGGCTTTGAATATGAAGACCAATGTATGGACTTAGAAAACAAAGGGGGCGTCGACCCATCAGAAGGGGGCGTCGACCCACAACTGTCCAGACTATGCAGACAGAGTGTAGACATGATCGAGTAGTGCATATCTATCTGACAACCATATGAACTGCACTGTCCTACATGATGAAGCATGAATTAATCTAGAGATAGAAGATTGATTTATAGTGTGAGACATCATCAAAACCGTAGGGATGCAACAATCTCCCCCTTTTTGATGATGGCAACACTATGAATCAAGCAATATCAAAGCTTAACAAGAAATTAACTGTAATTTCAATAATCAAAGCAAATTCAAAGCAAGTGCAAGCACATCCAAATTAAACACTACTGCAGAAGCACTTCTTTCTCCAAAACCACTCCCCCACAACTCACTCTCAGCTCCCCTACAACCCATTCTGAGATAAAGCCATCACATGACAAGGTAATCTCCCCCTTAGCTCATGAACAAAACTCCCCCAAAACTCATGACAATACATGATCTACTGATATTGCAAAACCTCTCTCCCCCTTTGACATCAGCAAAAGGAAATGCAGAATATATGAAAGTGCTGGAGACATGAAGAAGAAGTACAGTAACTTCTTAGTGCAGAAAGACACAAGCAAGTCTTAAAAAAATAAGTGAGGTGCTAAACTCAAGTGAAGATTCTTGAACTCCAGTACACACTAGAGAAATAGAATGATAGAAAAGTTTATCAGCATACATAGAGTATGATTTAGAGCAGGAGTTAACAAGTATGGCCAGATATAGCTGAACTGTCAACAATCCAAAAAGACAACAAGAGACAAAGTCAGAGAGGTGTTCTCAAGGTATTGAGGACAAGCAATCCATTAGTTGCATAACAACAAGGAATTTTTTGAGATGATTTTCAAGAAGAGCAATGAGTAAGTTGGTAATTCACTCTTTTGACATTAGGGAGACACCTTGATTAGAGGCCTGAATCCCCAGTTACTCAGAGTGAGTACCTCATTACTTCCTCCCTTTTTTTTATTAAAGGAACAGAGTTAGTAACTGTGGCTTTTGACATGAGGAAACACCTTGATTAGAGGCCAGAGTCCCCAGTTACTCACCAGCAAGCCACCATTGCTCTGTCATGTCTTTTTCATTCATTTTAAGCATTTGACACCTCATGACATAGGAGAAATATTCATTTCATTGATGAAGCTCCCAGTTTCTCAGTGAACAAAACAAGACATGTTTGTTTAGTTAAGCCCTTGTGTTGAAGAGATGGAATGATTGAAAATAATACCAGAAGGACTATTACTTGAAGTGAATCTTGAAGTCTAGATTTCAAGTTGATTGGGTCAGATATCAAGACATACAGGTTTTGGCCTGAACCAGAATCATTGACAATGTAGGAAGATATACTTTTTACAATTAATCCAGATCTCTGAAGGAATACCAGAGGAAAGATTCTAACAGGACTTTAGTATCACTAATTTATAGACTTAAGAATTAAGTGACCTTCTACTGTCTGAGAGAACCACACTAGATCTATCATGAAAACCAGCAAAGACACACATTTGGTCAATCTTTTTGAATCTGTCAAAGAATACTTCCTCTCACAGCTCAACCAGCTCCCCCTCACTCATAGCATTCCTGAAAGCTAACCAACAGTCATACAGAACTCCCCCTCACAAAAAGAACAGACCACATAATTAAGATAATTTGTATAAGCCTAATTCTCTTCTCAGTGTTGTGAATTTTTCATTATCCAGAGGTTTAGTGAAGATGTCAGCAATCTGATTATCTGTGCCTACATGAATCAGTTCAAAATTGCTTTTAGAAACCTCATCTCTTATGAAATGATGCCTTATCTCCATGTGTTTGGTGCGTGAATGCAAAACAGGATTTTTGGCAAGATTAATGGCACTGGTATTATCACAATAGATAGGTGTGCACCCCAGGTCTACTTGGTAGTCCTGAAGCTGGTGTTTAATCCAAATGACTTGTGTTCCACAACTCCCTGCAGCCACATATTCAGCTTCTGCAGTGGAGAGGGCCACAGAATGTTGTTTCTTGGAATCCCAAGACACTAAACACCCACCCAAAAATTCACAATGACCCCTAGTGCTTTTCCTGTCTAGTTTACATCCTGCATAATCAGCATCTGTGTATGCAACTAAGTTAAATGTGTGTGATGCAGGAAACCATAAACCAAGGGAATGAGTAGCTGACAAATATCTAAAAATTCTTTTCACTGCAGCTAAATGTAATTCAGTAGGTCTAGACTGATACCTTGCACACATTCCTATACTGAATTGTATATCAGGTCTGGAAGCTGTCAAGTAAAGAAGAGATCCAATCATACCTCGATAGAGCTTGGCATTTACTTCTTTACCTGTCTCATCTGCATCCAGTGAGGTATTGGTATCCATGGGTGTTGTAATGTGCTTCAGGTTTTCCATACCAAACCTCTTGAATAGTTCCATTGTGTATTTGGTCTGGTTGATGAAGCACCCATCCTCTAGCTGTTGTACCTGCAAGCCAAGAAAGTACTTTAGTTCACCAACCAAACTCATCTCAAATTCAGCAGACATCATTTTAGAGAATTCAACACATAGTTCATGCTTAGTTGATCCAAACACAATGTCATCTACATATACCTGAAGTATGAGAAGATCTTTATTTGTACCCTTGGTAAATAAAGTTTGATCTGCTTTACCTCTTTTGTAGCCCTTGCTGATCAGAAATTCAGTCAATCTTTCATACCATGCTCTTGGAGCCTGCTTTAGACCATACAAGGCTTTGTTTAACCTGAAAACTTGGTTAGGTTGAGGAGAGAATTGAAATCCGGGGGGTTGCTCAACAAAAACCTCTTCTTTAATGACTCCATTTAAAAAGGCACTTTTAACATCCATTTGTTGGAGTTTTATATTCTTTAAACATGCAAAAGCAAGCAACAATCTTATAGCTTCCATCCTAGCAACAGGTGCATAGGATTCATCGAAATCTACACCAAATTCCTGATAGTATCCCTTGGCTACTAATCTGGCCTTATTCCTAGAAATGATTCCATCTTCATTCATTTTATTTTTGAACACCCACTTAGTTCCTATGATATTAACATTATCTAGTCTTGGAACAAGTTCCCAGACATTATTTCTTTCGAACTGGCCCAATTCCTCACACATGGCATTGACCCAAGCTTGATCAGCCAAGGCCTCTTCTATTGATTTGGGTTCAATTTGTGAGACTAAAGCAATTAAGTCTTCATTATTCACATTCCTAAAATAAGACCTAGTCCGAAGAGGATCTTCAGGATTGCCTATGACATTATCTATCGGATGATCTTTAAGAAATCTAACATTTATTGAAGACTCACCTGCTTCTCTTGGATCTTCCTGGTTGGGAGGATTTGCTGTTCCACTTGGTTGAGTCTTCTCTTCTTCTTGGTGTTCTAGGAATTCCCCATCATGATTGGAATCCCTGTCAAAATTTTCAATGTTAGAAACACCTTTCTTTTCACTAAAAATAATGTGTGGAGACTCTTCAACCTTTTTCTCTGTTATGTTAAAGACCCTATATGCCCTAGACACTTCTGAATATCCCAAAAATATTCCAGGGGAACTTTTAGCTTCAAACTTGTCTAAATCTTTCTTGTCATTGTTATGAATAAAACATTTTGCTACAAAAATTCTGAAATGAAACAAGTTTGGTTTCTTCCCTTTTAGAAGCTCATAGGGTGTTTTCTTGTGAATGAGTCTTACCATGGCCCTGTTGATTATGTAAGTTGCTGTATTGGCCGCCTCTGCCCAAAACCTCCTTGGTAATTGACTTTCAATTAGCATGGTTCGGGCCATCTCCACCACGATTCTATTTCTTCTCTCCACAATTCCATTCTGTTCAGGTGTCCTGGGAGAAGAAAATCTGTGTGTTAGTCCCTCTCTTTCACAAAGATCATAAAACATGGAGTTTTCAAACTCACCTCCATGGTCAGATTGAATAGAACAGATCTTGTGTTTTCCTTCTTGTTTGACCTTATTGAAAAATAGATTAAACTGTTGAAATGCATCACTTTTATTTGCTAAGAAAAAGATCCACGAATATCTAGAGAAGTCATCTATGATGACATAGCCAAACTTGTTCCCATTAAGACTCTGAGTTCTAGTAGGACCGAAGAGGTCCATATGGAGAAGTTCCATTGGTCTAAAGGACAATGGCTCAGATCTTAATTTGAAAGAATTCCTGATCTGTTTGCCTAGAGAACAGGCATCACAAGATTTTGAAATAGAATTGAATTTAATTCTAGGCATGCCTATCACTAAATCATGCTTGACCAATTTATTTAGAGTAGTAAAGCTAGCATGACCTAGACGTCTATGCCATTCAAAAGCATCATTTTCAGAATTGGCAGATAAACAAATATTAGATTCAGATTCCTCATCTAGGTCTACCATGTAGACATTATTAATCCTGTTGGCTACAAATTTAACCACATCAGAATTTATTTCAAAGATTTTGCATGAATTATCATCCAACACAACCCTGTGACCCTTGTCACATAACTGACTAATGCTAATCAGGTTGTGTTGAAGACCTTCCACAAGTAGAACTTTTTCAATGGAGTTTGTGAAAGACTTACCTACTGTACCAACTCCAATAATCTTACCTTTGTTCTTTCCTCCAAACTTGACCAGACCCCTTACCTTCATCTCTATCTTGCTGAACTTGGATCGGTCTCCTGTCATGTGGCTGGAGCAGCCACTGTCGAGGTACCACTTGTTGTCTTCAGCTGCCAGGCCGACCTACACAAATAACATTAAGCAGAGTGATTTGGAACCCAAGATGAGTTGGGTCCAAGGACATTATTCAAATCTCTAATCAAATGTTTAGGAATCCAAATTTGCTTCAGCATGGATTTTCCTGGCACCTTTTCTTATGGTTTATTGAAATTAAGTCCAGCTGGTCTGGAGAAGTAAGTTCTATTCCATTCATTAGGCTTGCCATTCCTAGGATATCTTCTGTAAGTTTGTTGATCAACAAATTTTTGAAGATGATGATCATTTCTCCAGTAGGTCCTCTTTGGACCCATCTGATTGTAGTAATTCCAGCTTTTCTTCTGATTCACTTGCTTGGTCCATTTACCATTTATGTTCTGATTGGCAGGCTTAGTGAAATTCTTCACAGAATTCATTCCCATTTTAAATGGTTGACCAGCACTATTTTTAGAACTTTCCTTATGACCTTGAGTTCCCTTACTGCTGTTTGAGTTGGATGGTGTGTCCAGCTTTTCTTTTCCCTTCTTTGGGCAGAAGGTAATGATTTTGAATTGTAAGGGTCTTTTGTTAGTTGGGTCATAGCCTAGACCCTCCTTATTGAAGTTAACCCTAGCCCCCAGTATAGCATCCAGACTAGATTTTCCTTGGACAAATTTTTCCAAAACTTTCTGTTTGTCTTCCAGCTCCTTTTGAAGGGACTCAGAATTTTTTAGAAGTTCACCATTGACTTTCTTAACAGCTTCATATTTTTCTGAGTTCACTCTACTTTCATTCAAGCTTTCTTCAATTCTTATTTTGAGTTTATTGAGCTGATTTTGACTTTCTTGATTTTCTCCCTTGAGCTTATCATTTTCTTTTCTTAGTGAGGTCATTTCTTCTAGTTGCTCTTTTAGTTTCTGATTTTCCTCATAGACCTGGGTTTGTTCTTCAACATTAGTATTAAATTTTCTTTTCAGAACTATATGCTCTTTACTAAGAGAATTGAACTTATCTAATAACTCAGCATAAGCATCTTCCCAGTCATCAATCGTAAAATTTTCAAAAACATTGGTTACCTCCTCTTCACTGTTTGCCATTAGGCAAATTCCTTCTTCATACTCCTCTGAGGAAGTATCTTCGGGATCTTCTTCCTCCTCGCTCCATGTGTAGACCATCGCCTGTGGCTTCTTCTTCTTCTGCACCTTTGTGTTCTTCTTCTGGAAGTAGGGACTGTTCTTCTGAAGATCTGGGTATTCACCTTTCATGTGTCCCTGTTTGTTACAATGATAACAAGTCAGTCTCTTAGGATTTCTATCCCTATGATTGGTAGATTCAACATTATTGTTAAAGGAGTATGGCTTTTTCCTCCTAAAGGTCTTCCCCTTTCTCCTTAAAAATTTACTGAACTGACGAGTGAGCATTGCCTGCTCCTTCTGGTTGAGATCGGAGAAGCCATCAGACTCACCGCTACTACTGCTGCTGCTGCTACTGCTACTCTTGTAGCGGGATGCCTTGAGAGCTACATTCTTAGCCTTCCTATCACTTCCTTCACCACCTCCTTTGAAATTCATCTCATAGGTCATGAGGGATCCTATGAGTTCATTCACTGTCACGGTTGTCAGATCTTTTGACTCTTCAATCACGATGGCCTTAGTGTGCCATGCTGGGGATAAAGATCTAAGTATTTTCCTAACTATATCTGCCTCAGCTAGATCCTTCCCTAGCCCCTTAAGAGTGTTTGTGATCAAGGACAACCTGGCATACATTTCAGTAATATTCTCCTCTGCATTCATCCTAAACAGTTCATACTTAGAGGTGTAGAGGTTTACCTTCGAGGCTTTCACTTAAGCTGTACCTTCGTAGATTAATTGTAGCTCATCCCACATTCGCTTGGCAGTCTTGTAGGCAGATATATGGGCATATTCCTCTGGGTGAACAGCACACTGGATGATGTTCAGCGCCGTCCAGTTGAGTGAAGATAGCTTGACATGCTCATCTGTCCACGCGTCCTCGTTCGGTGGCAGATCATACGGCCCAACAGTAATTACCCTCCACAGCTTGTGGCTCTGTGCCCTGATAAACACTTCCATCCTGTTCTTCCAAAAGAGATAGTTATTACCATCAAAAAATGGAGGGCGACTAATGGATTGACCTTCAGCCATGAAGCTTCTAGGACCATTAGCATTTCCCTGACCGTTCGTCCACATGATGCAAACCTGCTCTGATACCAAATGTTAGCGCAGCGAAGAGTGATATAGAAGGGGGGGATGAATAGATCACTCCCGATTTGGAAAACTTCAGCGGAAAATCACAACTTCGAAATACAACCCTTCAGAAATAGCTAAACAATATAGCTAACACAGTAAGAAACTAAGACAGAATAATAAGGTGCGATTGGAAGAGGCCGTCCACACACAAACACAATGCCAAGCAGAAGGAGAGCACAAATGATAATAGCAAACCACAGAGGAGACAAGAGATTTTAAGGTGGTTCGATTGTAGTCCACAATCTACATCCACCCCTCACTCCAACTAGAGTGAGGATTCCACTAGCCACTGCTAGAAAACTGCAGACGCAGTCTGCGAACAATATGCTGCCACACAGCTTGAACAACCAAGGGAAACAAATCCCTCAACCAAACTCTGCTACTCACAGAGCTTGACACCTGGACCTGCTACCAGCAAGACCAGAACCGGAGATGGCTCTCCCTTCCTCCAACCCGGAGGGAACCTGCTAATGACAACCCGTCACTGGCAAACCAGAGATCACAGATCTCTCTTCCTCTGCAGCCCAGAGGGGAACCGGAGTAACTCTCCCTTCCTCCAAACACTGGAGGGTAACAACTCGGAATCAGATATATGAAGAAATGAAAGGAAAAAATAGAAATGTAAACAAGACCAACGATGAACAACAATCGTTTCAGAAAACCAAAATCAAATGTAGCTTCCGAAGAAGCAAATTAGACTCTTCTCTCTCACTCAGACTTTTCTCTCACAGCAATACTCTCAGATCTTTTCTCTCTATCTTCTTTCTGGAACGTGGAGGCTCTCTCTCTCTTTTCTTCTTCTGCTCAGGGATTCTTCTCTTCAGCTTTTTCTCCAGTTCTCTCCATCTAATCGCAGAAGACACCTTTTATATGGCATTCGACCTGACTTTCAGGCCTTCACACGAGTGGGTCTCGTTCCCTCCTTTTCCAGAGCATCCTCGGATCACGTGCCAGGCATCATCCTCGGTTCACGTGCCCAATCATTAACCTGAATCATCTGCAGGCAGAGACAAGGAAATGTGATTAGTTAGTTCAGTCATATATCAACGAATGTATATACTTTAGAAGCAGTAATTGAGTAAGTGTGTACACTGAGAGAGTGTATAGACTTGTGAGTCTTCATGCGACCTCAGTGTATATACTTGCTGAACAATGCATTATCATAACAAGGGGAATGTGTGGACTTCTGTGAAATGTATGAAGCCATCGAGTGTATAGACTTAGGGACATCAATTAGGCATGTGTGTAAAATGTGAGAGTGTATACACTTGAAAACATCATATAGGCAAGTATGAACAACGTGAGAGAGTATACACTTGAAGACAGCATATAGGCAAGTATGAACAACGTGAGAGAGTATACACTTGAAGCCCTTCAACGTCCTCAGTGTATAGACTTGAAATCTGATGCATTAACGAGCCTATCCAATATATAGACTAGAAACATTTGAACACATGGACAATGTATACACTTGGCCTTTGAGGAATGATGTATTGACTCTGAACGTGAAGGCAGGCTGTATAGACTTAGAGAATATTGAAGCACTATATAGACTTGGTAAACCTGAACCAATGTACATACTTGGAACGCCTGAGGATCAGTGTACAGACTTGGAATCAATGAAAGTGTTGGCTGTACAGACTTGCATGAACGATGTATACACTTTGCCAATGTGTAGACTTATGGTGTAGCTAAAGCAGCGAACGTAGGAATAGGTTGGAACGTATAGACTTACGTTCGATCAGCAATGTACATACTTCAACTAGGGAAGCTACAGTGCTATGTCTAGACTTAATGATGCCTTGTATAGACATTGGAACACTTGAAGCGATGTACAGACTTGGTGAGCGTCAAGCAATGTACAGACTTTGATGAACGCCGCTCGTTGTACAGACTTCAAATCAAGGCATGAATAGTGAATCAATGTCTAGACTTGGATGCCCAAGCCAATGTATGGACTTGTGCAGTGTAGCCAGTGTATGGACTTGTACAGTGCAGCGCAGTGTACAGACTTTGAAGTGTGACTAGGCAGGATGTATAGACATTGAACGCAACCAGAATGTCTAGACTTGTTATGAAGCAATGCACAGGCTGTACATACTTGAAGTAGTGCTTGCAGAAGGCGATGTATGGACTTGGTTTTTGACTAGAGGCTGTACAGGCTTTGGGACATGATGCGTGAGACGAAGGACAATGTATTGACTTTGAAATGGCAGACGATGTATAGACTTGGGGTTCAACTGAGGATGTATAGACTTGGAAGATGTGAGGCGATGTGTAGACTTGGGGTTCAGCTGAGGATGTATAGACTTGGGGTTCAACTGAGGATGTATAGACTTGAAAGATGTGAGGCGATGTGTAGACTTGGAAATGAACGGGAGAATGTATAGACTTGGCCCCTTGAAGGTTGTATAGACTTCAGATGTGCAAGCTATAGTGCCATTGTATGGACTTGATCTCAAGGAATGGCTGTACAGGCTTTGAATATGAAGACCAATGTATGAACTTGGAAAACAAAGGGGGCGTCGACCCATCAGAAGGGGGCATCGACCCACAACTGTCCAGACTATGCAGACAGAGTGTAGACATGATCAAGTAGTGCATATCTATCTGACAACCATATGAACTGCACTGTCCTACATGATGAAGCATGAATTAATCTAGAGATAGAAGATTGATTTATAGTGTTAGACATCATCAAAACCGTAGGGATGCAACACGAACCACCTAAAAATATTGTGCCATGGTTTGCTTGTCTGGTGGTTGTTGATATCTATTTTTCCGTTCGCTATACGAGTGTGAGACGGTGAGACGTGAGTGTACTCAACTTTCCATCCATATACAGTTGTCTGAGTGAGTATATCTTTGCGCTGGGGAGTTGTGAGAGCTTGCTTGATTTAATTTCATTCGTTTCTATCAAGCCTCTATCCTAGATTTATTCTACATATCTGTGGTCTGTTTGGGTTGTGTTTATATTTGTAGAAAAGGGTGGGCAATCAATTCACTGTTGAATCTTTACATGTTTTGATGATGACAACACTATAAGTCTTAGTGGTGTTCAAAAATACTTCTCTGGGAAAAAAATAATTAACAAAAATAGTTTTCTGTGAAAGTGAACCAAGAACATTTTACTATGAAGAATAAACCTTCTTTTCACTTCAGATATTTTTCAGGGAATGTCTTCGTGTCTGTTGGTACTTCGTCATGTTTGTATATCGTGTCGTTTTTCGTTTTAGTACCATTTGTGCTTTCAACACGCCGTGTCGTCCTCTCATACCTCGTGTTGGTTTAAGGTGTGTTCTGTTTGACCGCGTGTCGTGTTTCCTAGACCTCACCTCGTGTCGATTTCAGTTTTTGTCTTCGTGTTATGTTTTTGTACTTCGTGTTGCTTTCTTTATTTCGTGTTGTAGTCAACGTGTGTACCTCGTGTCGTTCCTTCTCACTTCGTGCTGTTCTCATCTCACTTCGAGTCGTTTCTTTGTATTCTGTCTTCGTGTTGGTTTCTGGCTTTTGACTTCGTGTCGTTTTCCTTTCTGTGTCTTCGTGTCATGTTTTCCACACCGCGTGTCGTTGTCGCTTTAGTAACCTCACCTCGTGTTGGTTACTGTTGTCTCCATGTCTTCGTGTCGTTTTTTGTTCCACTGCGTACAGAACATTGCAGCACCTCGTGCTGTTTTTGTCTTCACGTCTCCGTGTTGTTTTTTGTCTTCATGTATTCGTGTTGTTTTTGTATTCGTAACTTCGTAGTGGTTATTGTTACAGAGACACCTCGTGTCGTTCTCATTTTACTCCGTGCTATTTTTTATCTGACCTCGTGTCATATTCTTCCTGTCACATGCTGTAGTAATACTTTCTACTTCGTGTCGTCCTCTTTCTACTTTGTGATGTTCTCCTTCTACTTCGTGTTGTTTACTTTCTACTTCGTGTTGGTTACTTTGTACCTCGTGTTGTTCTCTTCGTAGTATCTGTTTTGTCACCTATGGACTTCGTGTCGTTCTCATAGTAGTGCTTGTTTTGTCACCACTGTACCTCGTGTTGTTCTCTGTTTATTGCACCTCTTGTCGTGTCCATATACCTCATACAGTTCTAGTTCTTGTGGCACTCAAGGTTAATGGTTTTTTATCTCGTTGCAGGTCCAAGGAAGAACATTCATCGGTGTCTGGCCGCACATGATCCGATACTGAAGGAACAAATATGAAAAGGGCACGTGGCAGGAAGGTTCTGGATCAAGCGTGTGAGGCACACGCACTTCATATCCCACCCTCCTGCTGGTTGCTGATATAAAAAGAAGAAAGGCTGGTCGAGCAGAACAAGAGAGGCAGACGAGCCAAAAGGCACAAAAGAGCAGAGCTTGAGAGAGTAAAAAGAGAAGAAGAATAGAAGAAAAAAAAAAGTAAAAGAGGAAGAGAGTTGAAGAGAAAGAAAGAGAGATAGTGAGTGAGCTAGAGAGCTCGTGGAGTAGAAGGAAGAAGCTTACCTGAAGATCTGATTACTGGACCGTGGATCAAATCCAGGCCAGTCAGCTCCATCCGAGCCACATTTGTGTTATCTGTCTTTACAGCTTTCTGATCGCTGTGTATTTTTCTTTTTCTTATTTTTCTTGTTTTCTTTTGGTTATCTGTGTACTACCGATCCTCTGGTCTGAGGTTGGGTTCCCTCCGTTGGGAGGAAGGGAGACTTGTCTCCGGTTCTGGGCTTGTGGATTCAAGTCCAGGGGTTCCCTCCAGGTCTGGAGGAAGAGAGACCATGTGTCTCTGGTTTGCTAGTGACTTGTGTCACTAGTGGTTCCCTCCGGTTGGGAGGAAGAGGGGAGGCTGTTCCCATGGTCAAGCTGTGTGGCAGCAACTGTTTGCAGACTGAGTCTGCTGGGTTCTAGCGTTTGCTAGTGAAGCCTCACTCCGGTTGGGAGTGAGGGGTGGATGTAGGTCTGAAGGACCGAACCACCTAAAAAATCTTTTGAGCAGTGGTTTGATTGTCTGATTTGCTTCCGTTAGATGCTTGAATAGGCGCGCTCCATGTGTTTGTCTTTGAGCTGAATCGATTTGTTTATATTCTGTGTCTTTATCTAGCATCCTAGTTTAAATTTGGCCATTATACGTAGTAGGATTCATTCACCCCCCCTCTGTATCCGGGCCAAGCACCCTAACAGTTGGTATCAGAGCGGGTGTCTGCTTACAAGGTCCAGCGACCTTCAGATCGATCTTGCAATCTTAGGTGCTTATTTCCTTTTAGTGCATCAATATTCTTGTGTGTTAATCTGTGTGTTCTCATGGCCCATCCACCGATCTTCAGTGGTACGTATTCTGATGCATGGTTCGCTGTTTTGAAGAATTATGTTAAATCTGTGAATCCAGACCTGTGGAAAGTAATTTCACATGGTCCTCATGAACTACCTAGGAAAAAGTCCAAATGGACTGACAGTCACAAATCCATGAATGAAGAAAATCAGATAGCAATAAATTTAATGAAGGCAGCTACTGATAGAGCTTTTCATTCATGTTTCTTTGAATCCAGTTCTGCTAAAGATATTTTGGATGCACTGAAGCGAACTCAGGAGATAGATGTGGACAGATGCATGATGGCCAACAGAAGAAATCAAAGTGCCAGCGATCAAGGCAGCAATCAAACTAAAGAAGATGATGATGATGAGGTAAATATCTTCGAGAATTTCTCTCTAGAAGATTGGGAGAATGCATATGCTGAATTATTTGAATCTCATGAACTGTTAAGAAAACAGTATAAAAAGTTGAAAAAGAGTATTCGGGTAGATAGTTCTAGCTCTCCATGTAAAAATTGTTCAAGTACGAAGAAATCTCATGATGCATGTCTGTCTGATAATCATATGTATAAAAACCAGAATGCAGAACTGAAGAAGGAACTTGAATGTGTTCACTCTGAGCTGAACAATTTAAAATCTGAAGATGACTTCCTCAGAAAGCTCTCTAAAGAAAATGATGAACAACTAGAGAAACTTAAACGAGAGAATGAGTTGCTAATTGAAAAATTTAACGCCATAAAATCTGTAAACATAGAATTACAGAAAGATTTTGAAAAACAACAAAAGGAATTGAGGGAGTTTGAAGCTAGGAGAGAAAGCATGGTTAACTCAGAAGATCAGCTTCTAATAAATGAGCTAGTTCAAAATGATAAGCTTAAAGAAGAAGTTGAAAAATTAAAACTGTTAAACAGTGCCATGTCTGAAAGACTTCTCACATTGGAAAAAGGAAAAGCTATCTGTACAAACGAGACTAAAGAGGTAGATGAGCTAAGAAAGGAAATTGAAGAATACAAAACAGCTAACAAGGTTTTGAATGAAGCTGTCAATTGTAGTGAACAAGAGATCACTAGTTATGAAATACACATTGCATCTCTTGAAAATGAAATTCAGGATTTGAAAGCTTCCTTGTCTAAATTTGTTGATGGGCAGAAAAACCTAGACAAGCTGCTAGGTGTAAAAGTCAATGTCAAAAAGGAAGGGTTGGGCTACAATAATCTCAATAAGAAGGCCTTGCAGAACAAAGTAATGACATCCTTTGTAAATACTTCAAATGTAGCCACTACATCAAAAAATAAACAGCCCATTGTTCAGAAAATACTGGGAACAAAGATTAACTTTAACAAGGAAGGACTGGGTTACAGTCCAGTCATGAGGAAGGTTGATGGAGCCAACCTGAAAACTGTCTTGGTCAAATCCTCTGAACAGGAAAAGCCTTCTATCTCATCTCCACCTCAGTACAAGGCTAAGAAAATAGAAAAACAAAATAAAAATCATAAAACATCAAAAATTCAAAGGAACAATCTGCATGCTAAGAACTCATCAGATAAATGCCATGTTTTAAAGAAATCAAGTGGCTCATGTCATTATTGTGGTAAGTATGGACATCTTATGAGTAACTGTTTTGTGATGGAAAAAGATGACAACAAGCATGCTAGAAAATCTGTGTCTGGTCAGAAAAGGAATGTCACATGTTCTAATTGTGATAAAGTAGGACACACTACTGCTCATTGTTGGTTTGCAAGTAGTAAGGAAAAATCATGCTCATATCATACAAAACACTTTGCAAATCAGCATGTCTTTAACAAGAACCAGCACATTATATGTTTTAATTGCAACAAAATTGGTCACAAGGTCTCTGAATGCTGGTCAGGTTCTTTTAAAAGAAATTCTATCTCATGCTTTGAATGTGGAAAGTATGGCCACAGGGCCATTGATTGTTGGCATGCTCAAAGAAAAAATTTCAGTTCTGGAAAGTATAGATTCCCTGCTAGTAGAAATGCTCTTAGAAAGAACAAAGTGGTTTTCAAAAAGAAAAACTTTGAATGTGTTGATTATGGAAATCAGTTTGGTCATGCAAATAACAGAAATTTCCATGCTAATGCACATACAATTCATGCTCATAATAATGTGCATAACCCAGATCTGAAAACTACTGCTCCTTGCTATCAAGCTAAAAATGTGCTAAGAAAACCTGCTAGGAGTGATAATGTCATGACAGGACCCAAGACTTCCTGGGTACCTATTTGTGCAAAATAAACTTTGTTTTGCAGGTGTGCCTTGGGACTGGAATAAAAGGGGAAATGATCCAAGGCACTCAAGAATGAAAACCCCATTCTCACAATTTTCAGGTAATCTTTCTACATGTCCCATTTTGAAACTTACTGCATATCTGGTTTGATGCATTCTTGCATATCTTGCTATTAGTTTCATCTAGTGCATGCATATTGAATCTGGTCTTGCATATTCATTCATCATCTGCAAGTTGCATTATTTTCTAAAACATGCACTCTGAAATTTCTAAAATTTTTAACTAAAAGCGAATGCTAGTTGAAAACTGTATGTTGCATAATTCTTTGGAAATCTGAATTGCTTATAGGACTGTTGAGTTTACCCTGTTATCCATGACCTCTTCGGTATATCAAATGGTAAGCTACCAAAAGACAGGGAAATCTGTCAGGAGGTTCTTACTATGTGTGAGGTGGTCTCTTAGACCAAATGCTCCGCCTAGTACCATAAGTCATTCTGCTGATCAGGGGAGTCTGTTTATGCATAACTCATAAACACACTTGTTTAATTTTCGTGGCAAACACTGCATTCATTAAATAATTAACACTTCCAAGAGTCGTGTGTGAGTTGTCCTTGAGTGGGCTGAAGAGGAGCTTGTCAGGCTATTTGGTTTCTGAAGATTTTTGTCAGCCGATGCAGTTAATGTGGTTTTAAGATCAGTCATCTCAAGAGGTTGCAGTCTGTTGCCCAAGAGTTTCTCTGGATGTGAGACAGAACTACTTCAAAAAATACTATATTTGGATATGTCCTTAGTGCCTAATATCTTGA
The DNA here is from genome assembly GCA_022559845.1 of Amorphophallus konjac. Lineage (NCBI taxonomy): Eukaryota > Viridiplantae > Streptophyta > Magnoliopsida > Alismatales > Araceae > Amorphophallus > Amorphophallus konjac. The sequence continues at coordinate 30,333,993 of CM040129.1, forward strand.
GTGATCTCTCACTTGTTGGCTTGCTGATAGGAGTGCTGCTCATCTCATCTCATCTCTCTCTATTCGATCAGCCACCTCCTTATCTCTCACCTATCACTCTTGGTTCAGATTCTCTCTCGAAGAAATTGTGGGTTCAGTCTTCTTGCTCTTATCAGATATGATCTGTATACCTTAAACCACCCAATATCTAGTGTAACAATTCACACCTGTTAATAAAGAACTTCAATGTTTGGGGGTTATATTTGGTCCTTGATCCTTCTAAGTTATCTTCTCAAGTGTTGGTCAACATATTATAAAACTTCCTGTTAAATGAGAAAAACTTATTGAGGATCTCGACTTAACTGAAACTTATGTAAAGAGAGCTCTGAGATAAAATTGTGTTAAGTAAGATTTCTATTTTTTGTCTAAAATCATGAGAAGTGCCTCCAGGGAATACGCCATTCTTTGTGCCAGAGCAATGGCTTTTGTGGAGAAATAGACACTCTTGATCAAAGAAGTCCAGAGTTTCTGTCATGATACAACTAGCTATCTCTGTATAGAAATGTTAAAAAAAAAGGGGGGGAAAGTCCTCAAAGAAAAATATCATTGGCATAAAGGTAGTCCGTCCTGAGTAACCAGGGTTTCTGGTGTCTGATAAACATGTCTCCTTGTGTAAAGAGGGACTATTCTACCTTGTGTTCAACAAATTGGTTGACCCTGTATGCCTTCTCGTCCATTAAATGAAGAAATGAAATCTGCTTGACTTTGATGTGTTATTTCGTTGCTTGACAAACATAAGGAGCAATTTAATCGTGACTCTCTCTAGTTTAAGCAACTTTAACAGCTAATTTTGTGATTATGCTGATTTAATATCTTGAGTTAACTGACCTTGGTTTTTGGAAGAATATAACCCGTCCACATATTGAAGGGCTAACTTTAACATGCTGTAGCTGCGTTACATCAGGACTAAGGGTATTTTGGGTATTTACAGAAAAAGTTGATAAGAGTAAAAAGCTACCCGACAAAACTTTTCTTGTTTCACACGCCTTCCACCTCAAACCCTTATTTCCCCTTGCCGCTTCCTATTCATCGTCGTGCTGCTCTACCTTGAGCGTCTTCTTCAAACCCATCTCCATCTCTTCCCGCTCACTTTCTTCCCCCACAGAGGTCTATTCCTCTCTTAAGTCTAGCTTCACTTCCAATAGCAGCCTGCAAGAGAGAGTTGATACTCTGGAAGTTCCGGCAGATGGATCAGCAAAGGTCAGCAGCTCCGGGTGAAAGAAAGAGGAAGGGAAAAGAAATAGTTGAAGAGCCTTCATCTAAGCAACAGAGATGTCTTGAGCCAGAACCTACTGCGGAAGTCTCTTCAGAACAAGGTACCAGGATTTCTCAGTCTACCGTGTTCTTAGAAAGTGGGAAAATCATTCCTCCTAGAATAATAGATTTCGGAGATGAAACCTTGGTCTCGAAGTTTCCAGAATTGTTGAAAATCTTTGAGTTTCAGGAGTGGAGAAATTTCTTAGAAAATCACCGTGTCTATTACCCTAGGCCGGTAATGGAATTTTACAATAACTTGTCCTTGAGCCGAGACAAGTCTACCTTGTTATCATCTGTTAAAGGGGTCGAGATAACTGTTACATGTGACTCCCATCACAAAGCTCTCAGTATTCCAGATAAAGGGGAGGTAGAGGGAAGCTTTCGATACAGTCTCCATGAAGCTTTCTCTGTCATTACTGGTAAACCCAGTAACATTCATGATAAGGGGCAGTTGAAGCTAAAAGCTTATCAGACATCGTCATTTCCTCCTCTTCACAAGCTCCTTCAGAACGTCATTGCTTCCATTATCACCCCACAGACTGGGGCTAGAGGTAGAATTACAGACACACAGAGATTTCAACTATTTTGTCTGATTCAAAATGTGAAGATATGTCTGCCAGAGATCATTTTTAATGTCATGAAGGGATGCATTGGATCCAAGAGACATCTTCTCTATGCCGCCCATATGACAGACATCTTCAAGCATTCTGAGATTTGCTTGGATGGAGAGGCCGCATCAGAAGTTAAGGCCCGAAACATTTTTAATATGAATTTTGTTTCAGTGTTTTTGGGCTTAGAGGACTCTTCTATGGTGGGGCAAGTTAAGGTCCAAAAGGCCAGGGAATCACAAACTCAGGGGGAGCATTTGGAAGAATTTCAAGTCTTAGCCCCAACTGGTGAGCAATTAGTTTCTGAGATTGATCATCAGGAAACACCAGCTGAACAACCAGAGTCCACCTTGCCAGCTGCACCCACCGAAGTATCCTTCTCCTTTCAGAGGCTAGTTGAGGCTGCATCTGAGGACATCAGATTGTCTGACGAAAGCATTCAGACAGATCTAGATGCAACTATTGCTGGGCTATTTGATTCTTTTGGGAAGACATCTGAAGAGGTAATAGTGCCTGAAGAACAGCCAGCTAAAGAGCAAGACAGTACTGATCAAGATCTTGCTATTTTTGTTAATGAAATTTTAAGAGAAACTGTTGAGCGAAGCTTGGAAGAGGCTACCAACTTGGTCGTATCTGAAAGTCTTGAGCAGGCCTTTGTTGGCAGCCCTGCAGATCAGGAACTCATGGAAGATAGAGAAAAGGTTCCTGTCATAGAACTAGATACAGAATCTACAAGTGAAGAAGAGGAACCTGAAGATGTATTCCCTCAGAAAGAAACTCAAGCTGAAGATGAAGTTCAGGTCCCAGCTGAGAGCAGTCAAATGCCAGTACAAGAGGAAGCAGCTGAGAGAACTGCATCTGGCAGTGAATTTTTTGGTACACCTCTAGGTCCACCTAGACTCTTATCTGCACAGGCGCCCAACATTGAATCTGCTCGGGCGCCCAACATTGAAGATCTTCTCATAAACCTGACTCAGCAGATGCACAAGCAAGATAAGAAATTAGATGACCTGCTCACATATGTCACCCTCAACATAAATCAGGTACATTCCAGGCTACTGAAGCTCGAGATATCCCTCCTCACTGAATGGAAGCGATTCCTTCTCAACAAAAAGGCTTCAGATGATGCCAACAGATCCCTGATGCAAGGGTTGCAGGAGGTGTGTTCAAAGATAGCTAAAGCACTGAGTGAGTTGCAAGATGTTCAAATCTCCTCCTTCAAAATGTCTTCTACCATTATAGATCACTGCTATGAGATCAGAACATCTTTAGAACTTTTGAAGAAGTCATCCAGTGTCCTAGGTCCAGGTATTCAGCAGGTCTATGATAAATTGGCCGCCTTCTTAACAGAAATGACACTTCTGACTGACAGATATGAAACTGTCAATGTTCGCCAAGACGACATCATTTCTGAAGTGGCACAGGTCAGAAGCTCTGTGATATATTGGCTAGCTGAACTGTCAAATGACCTAAAGGAACTTCAGTCTACCTTGGGTTCAGCACCTGGTCACGCTTCTTCCAGCAGAACTCCACCTCAAGAACATTCTTCTGCTTCTCCAAGGGGGAGACCACCTCATGGCAGGCAGCGTGGCTCTTCTAGCAGACAAGCCAGATATTTTTCTTGAACAGTCAATTCTCTGTATCTTGTTGCCCATTTTTGAGGCCTTCTCTCTCACACTCTTGGATTTATTAATTAAAATTCATATCATTTGCATTGTTGCATCCTTCTTGTTTTCTCTTTTTGATGATGACAAAGGGGGAGAAAATCAGACCTTTGCTAACTCGGCGAGGTTGTTTGTTTGTTTAGCCTTGGAAAGGCTGAAATCTCTCTGCAAAGTTTCAAGACTCATAGTGTTGCCATCCATCAAAAAGGGGGAGATTGTTGAATCTTTACATGTTTTGATGATGACAATACTATAAGTCTTAGTGGTGTTCAAAAATACTTCTCTGGGAAAAAAATAATTAACAAAAATAGTTTTCTGTGAAAGTGAACCAAGAACATTTTACTATGAAGAATAAACCTTCTTTTCACTTCAGATATTTTTCAGGGAATGTCTTCGTGTCTGTTGGTACTTCGTCATGTTTGTATATCGTGTCATTTTTCGTTTTAGTACCATTTGTGCTTTCAACACGCCGTGTCGTTCTCTCATACCTCGTGTTGGTTTAAGGTGTGTTCTGTTTGACCGCGTGTCATGTTTCCTAGACCTCACCTCGTGTCGATTTCAATTTTTGTCTTCGTGTTGTGTTTTTGTACTTCGTGTTGCTTTCTTTATTTCGTGTTGTAGTCAACGTGTGTACCTCGTGTCGTTCCTTCTCACTTCGTGCTGTTCTCATCTCACTTCGAGTCGTTTCTTTGTATTCTGTCTTCGTGTTGGTTTCTCGCTTTTGACTTCGTGTCGTTTTCCTTTCTGTGTCTTCGTGTCATGTTTTCCACACCGCGTGTCGTTGTTGCTTTAGTAACCTCACCTCGTGTTGGTTACTGTTGTCTCCATGTCTTCGTGTCATTTTTTGTTCCACTGCGTACAGAACATTGCAGCACCTCGTGCTGTTTTTGTCTTCACGTCTCCGTGTTGCTTTTTGTCTTCGTGTATTCGTGTTGTTTTTGTATTCGTAACTTCGTAGTGGTTATTGTTACAGAGACACCTCGTGTCGTTCTCATTTTACTCCGTGCTGTTTTTTATCTGACCTCGTGTCATATTCTTTCTGTCACATGCTGTAGTAATACTTTCTACTTCGTGTCGTCCTCTTTCTACTATGTGCTGTTCTCCTTCTACTTCGTGTTGTTTACTTTCTACTTCGTGTTGGTTACTTTGTACCTCGTGTTGTTCTCTTCGTAGTATCTGTTTTGTCACCTATGGACTTCGTGTCGTTCTCATAGTAGTGCTTGTTTTGTCACCACTGTACCTCGTGTTGTTCTCTGTTTATTGCACCTCTTGTCGTGTCCATATACCTCATACAGTTCTAGTTCTTGTGGCACTCAAGGTTAATGGTTTTTTATCTCATTACAGGTCCAAGGAAGAACATTCATCAGTGTCTGGCCGCACATGATCCGATACTGAAGGAACAAATATGAAAAGGGCACGTGGCAGGAAGGTTCTGGATCAAGCGTGTGAGGCACACGCACTTCGTATCCCACCCTCCTGCTGGTTGCTGATATAAAAAGAAGAAAGGCTGGTCGAGCAGAACAAGAGAGGCAGACGAGCCAAAAGGCACAAAAGAGCAGAGCTTGAGAGAGTAAAAAGAGAAGAAGAACAGAAGAAAAAAAAAAGTAAAAGAGGAAGAGAGTTGAAGAGAAAGAAAGAGAGATAGTGAGTGAGCTAGAGAGCTCGTGGAGTAGAAGGAAGAAGCTTACCTGAAGATCTGATTACTGGACCGTGGATCAAATCCAGGCCAGTCAGCTCCATCCGAGCCACATTTGTGTTATCTGTCTTTACAGCTTTCTGATCGCTGTGTATTTTCCTTTTTCTGATTTTTCTTGTTTTCTTTTGGTTATCTGTGTACTACCGATCCTCTGGTTTGAGGTTGGGTTCCCTCCGTTGGGAGGAAGGGAGACTTGTCTCCGGTTCTGGGCTTGTGGATTCAAGTCCAGGGGTTCCCTCCAGGTCTGGAGGAAGAGAGACCATGTGTCTCTGGTTTGCTAGTGACTTGTGTCACTAGTGGTTCCCTCCGGTTGGGAGGAAGAGGGGAGGCTGTTCCCCTGGTCAAGCTGTGTGGCAGCAACTGTTTGCAGACTGAGTCTGCTGGGTTCTAGCATTTGCTAGTGAAGCCTCACTCCGGTTGGGAGTGAGGGGTGGATGTAGGTCTGAAGGACCGAACCACCTAAAAAATCTTTTGAGCAGTGGTTTGATTATCTGATTTGCTTCCGTTAGATGCTTGAATAGGCGCGCTCCATGTGTTTGTCTTTGAGCTGAATCGATTTGTTTATATTCTGTGTCTTTATCTAGCATCCTAGTTTAAATTTGGCCATTATACGTAGTAGGATTCATTCACCCCCCCTCTGTATCCGGGCCAAGCACCCTAACATTCACCCCCCTCTCAATTGCCTCCTAACTGGGCCAACATTATAGAACAAGCGGTCAAACTAGGGCCGCTATCGTTTTAGGTGGTCGAACGACGAACCGTCGCGTGCTACCCAACGGACTAACCGTGAAATTTCTTCCACCATTCAAATCTAATTTATTTACGTGGTTTAATCGTCAGCCGCTCGGTTCACTAAAAGGTTTATGGCAAACCGTTATAAAATCTAAAATAAATTAAACATAGTCCTTACCGGAGAACCGGATCCACCGGAATCACAATTGGATCCCTTCTCGGTCGACTCAAATCGACGGGAATTATCATTTTTAACATGTTCCCTACCAATCCATCATCTCAATATAACAATTTATAATCTATGAACTCAGCGACGATGGGCATGCTTTTGTTAATCTACGAACTCACCGACGATGTGCATGCTTTTATTAATCTATGAACTCAACGGCGATGGGCATGCTTTTATTAATTTATGAACTCAGCGATGATGGGCATGCTTTTATTAATCTATGAACTCAAAGACGATGGGAATGCTTTGAAAACATAAAGACGATGGGCATGCTTTTGGAACAATTTAACGGGCTAGGGCAATGATCCCCCTACCTTAAACGTGCCGAAATGTTCGATCCGGCCGCGAACAAGCCTAGGGTCATCGCGGTTCGCTCGTTCCCGATCGTCTCTCCACTCCGCGGTTGGTCCGGGGTTGATGCTACGGCGTTCCTCTAGTCGTGGGGAAGCTCCCGCCGGTCCTAGCACGAGAGGAAGGCCGCCCCTCCGCCGTATTTGAGTCGAGGTTATCGATTCGCCGTGCGAATGCCGTGAGAGAGGGAGAGAGGAGCGCCCGATGTTGCCGTGAGTTCGGGTCCAACAAGATCGCCGCTGCCTCCTACGCCTTGCAAGCCCGCCGCCGGAGCTCCGACGCCTCCGCCGTGGCCTCTGGGTCACCGGGCACCGAGAGGAGAGAAAGAGGGCGAGAGGGGGCCGGTCCCGCGGATCCACCGGTGAAAGGGGAGGGGGTTCGCCGCCGCGATCTTCCTCCCCACCAGCTCACAGGCGTCATTGGCCGATCGCCACCGTAGTGCCGGAGTCACCGCCGCCGCAGAGAGGAGGAACGAGCGAGGGGGGGCCTCGCGTTCGCGGCCATCCGCGGTTCCTACACGCCTCCGCGTTTTGGTGAAAAAGGAAAGGGGGGAGAGGGATTGGGAAAGTGGGAGAGAGAGGGGAGATCGAGAGGGTAAAAAAAAGATTAAAAAATATTTTTATTTTTTATTTTTAACCCCCATGTGCATTCTAAACCCCTTAAGAAGCATATTTATGCATATGCCCAATTATTTACTTAAAGGCTTTAATCTAATTCGATTAAATAATAGAAAAAGCCCATAAATTTCATAAAATTAGCCGAAATTCATGGATTAAAATACATTTTAATATCGGTAGAGCTCCGTTAAAGAACGGGTCTCACAGTCCCTCCCTCCTAATAAAAATTTCATCCTCAAAATTTAAAAGGAAGAATAAGGAGAGAACTGAAAGGAATATACCTTATTCGAACAAGAAGGGAAATTGCTGGTGTATTTCGTCCTCACGTTCCCATGTAGCTTCATTACTAGAGTGACGCTGCAAGACAACCTTAACCAGAGGGATTACTTTATTTCTCAATCGTTGCTCACGACGATCTTCAATTCTGATCAGATACTCTGGTGTGGATAAATCTGCAGTCACTTCAAGCCAAACTGAATCATCAAAGACGTGAGATGCATCAGAGACATATTTCCTCAGCTGAGACACATGAAAGACATCGTGGATTACTTGCATCACCGCTAGCAATTGAAGATGATAAGTCACTTGGCCCACATGTTCCAGAATAGGAAACGGACCAATATAATGGGGACTGAGCTTTCCACGTTTCCCAAACCTCATAACGCCTTTCATCGGAGATATTTTTACAAACACCATATCTCCAAGCTCAAATTGCAATGGTCGCCTGCGCTGATTTGCATAGCTTTTCTGTCGACTCTGAGCTGTCAACATTTTCTGCCTGATTAAGCGAACCATATCAGCACATTGCTGAACCATATAAGGTACTATCAATAATCTATCACCGGCCTCAAACCAATTTAAGGGTGTACGACAAGGAGGCCCATACAAAGCCTCATACGGTGCCATGCCAATGCTGGAGTGATAACTGTTATTGTAAGCAAATTTCACAAGTGGCAAATGCTGACTCCACGAACCCTGCCATTCTAGGCAACATGATCTCAGCATATCTTCTAAAGTCTAAATAGTCCTTTCTGATTGACCATCTGACTGCGGATGATAAGCTGAACTAAAGGCTAACTCTGTGCCCACCACTTTTTAAAAGCTGCGCCAGAAGCCAGAAGTAAACCGTGGGTCGCGATATGACACAATTGATATTGGAATTCCATGTAATGGTACAATCCTTTAAACATAAAGCTCGACCAATTTCTGAACACTCCAAGTAACTTTAATTGGCAATAATCTTGCTGTCTTTGTTAATGGATCAACTAACAGCCAGATTCCATCGAAGCCTTGTGAAGTGCGGGGTAAACCCACAACAAAATTTGTCGTGACATGATCCCATTTCCACATCGAAATTTCGAAGGTTGAAGCATTCCTCCAGGTATTTGATGCTCGGCTTTAACCTGTTGGAATGTCAAACACTTAAACACAAATGCAGCTACATCCATTTTCATTTTCGGCCACCAGAACTGCCTTTTTAGATTTTGATACATCTTGGTAGTGCTGGGGTGAATAGCATAACGAGATCCAAGGGCTTCACGCAAGATAGTATTTCTTAACTCATCAACAGCTGGAATATACAACCTGCCACGGAGGCTGACAACTAAATCATCATCAAACTCAACATCATGCATCATTTTAACGCGGGACAAATCAGAATCTGCCTGCTGAGCTTCCTTGATCTGCTGATAAATAGCTGTAGTCATTACAAGACTAGCACACACAGCTACCGTCGGATCAGAAGGAATGTCCACGCTGAAAGTTTCACTAGGAAATGGTTCCCACAACTTCCATTCATGAACAAGCAAATGACTAATTTGCACTTTCCTGCTCAGAGCATCAGCCACAACATTCATTTTTCCTAGCTGATAGGAGATAGTGAAATCATAGTCTTTTATATATTCCATCCATCTACGCTATCGAAGATTCAAGTCTTTTTGAGAAAACACATACTGCAAGCCTTGATGATCGGTAAAGATCTCAAATTTATCGCCAAACAAGTAGTGTCTCCAGATTTTTAGTGCAAAGATCACCGATGCAAGCTCTAAATCATGAGTCGGATAATTCTCTTCAAGTTGTTTTAATTGTCGGGATGCATAAGCTATGACTTTACCATGTTGCATAAGCACTGCACCCAGACCTACTCAAGAAGAGTCTGTGGAAACCACGAATCCACCCGAGCCAAAAGGTAATACCAGCACTGGAGAAGAAGTGAGAAGCCTTTTCAATTCATTAAAGCTCTGCTCACATTGATCTGACCAGACAAAAGGTACATCTTTCTGTGTCAGTCTAGTCATCGGCGTGGCAATCCGTGCAAAGTCTTGAATGAATCTTCGATAATAACCAGCAAGACCGAGAAAACTTCTGATCTCTGTCACAGTCCTCGGTCTCTGCCATTGAAGAATAACTTCGATTTTAGCTGGATCAACTGTGACTCCATCACCAGAAATCACATGGCCGAGAAAATGAACTTCCCGAAGCCAAAACTCACATTTACTGAATTTTACAAAGAGTTCGTGATCTCGCAGAGTCTGCAATACAATCCTGAGATGCTGACCGTGTTCCCCTACAGAAGCCGAATAAACAAGAATATCATCGACAAAGATCACAACAAACTGGTCCAGAAATGGACGGAACACACGCTGCATCAGGTCCATAAATGCTGCTGGAGCATTGGTTAGCCCGAACGGCATAACCAAAAACTCATAATGACCATAACGCGTGCTAAAAGCAGTCTTTTCCACGTCAGATTCTCGAATCCGCAATTGAAAATAGCCAGATCGAAGATCAATTCGTGAAAAGACAGTAGCATACTGCAATTGATTAAACAAATCATCAATCCTGGGCAGAGGATATTTATTCTTGACAGTCACCTGATTCAATTGCCTGTAATCAATACATAGCCTCAAGCTTCCATCTTTCTTTTTCACAAACAGGACTGGAGCACTCCATGGAGAAAAGTTGGGACAAATATAGCCTTTTTCTAATAATTTTAACAATTGTGCCCTCAGTTCCTTCAATTCAACTGGAGCCATACGGTATGGTGCCTTTGCCAAAGGTGTCGTACCTGGAATCAATTCAATCACCATTTCTATTTCTCGCTGAGGAGGTAATCCTGGTAACTCATCAGAAAATACATCAAAAAATTCACAAACCACAGAAATGGCATTAATATCCTACTGTGGTGCCTCAACAGCAACCACAGAAGCTAAGAATCCCTGACAACCTGCATTAAGTAATCTACAGGCTCGAATAGCAGAAATAAGCAAGCGAGAAGAACGAGATCGAATACCTTGGAAGTAAAATGCTGGTTTTCAATGTGGCTAAAAATAGACTTAATTTGATCTGCAATCAACCACGGCTCCATATTTTTCTAACCAATCTATGCCCAGAATAATATCATAATCAACCAGCTGCAACACATATAATCTGGCTGACAACTGATGATTACCAATCATAATAGGCGACTCTTCCAGACAAAGAGGAGTGAACATGAAATCCCCAGAAGGTAGTTCCACAAGCAACTCACAAGTAATTTCAGAAGTCAGCTCCTCAATACATGCAATGAAATTTTCAGAAATAAACGAATGAGAAGTGCCTGAATCAAATAAGACACGAGCCACATGTCCATAAATCATAACCGTACCTTCAATAAGATGAGACGCCACAACTTCAGCCCGGGTAATATGAGAAACCTTTCCCTTCTGCTTCCTGCCCGCTACAGTAGACTGCTGGGAAGAAGACACTGAAGCTTGAGGATAATACTGTTGTGCCTGAGGTGGTGGAGGAGGTCTGAACTGAGGCAGCTGCGGTTGAGAAAACTGCACTGCCTTCGGCCTCTACGGACAGTCTCGAACCACATGTTCCGGTTGATCGCATCGGAAACAAACCACAGGTAGCGAAGAAGGCTTGCCTGCATGGCTCTCACCACATCTTACACACACTCTCGGCTGACTAACTGTTGAGCCTTGACGCTGCTGGAAAGAAGGTGGCGATTGCTGCTGCACGGTACCTGAAGATGCCTGACTACCATACCGCTTCTTAAACTTCTTGAATTTCTTGAACTTAGGCTTAGAAATAGGAATGCCACTGGCAGCAAGAACAGCAGATGAGACTTCTGTAGCAGATGGCTGACTGAACTGTTGATGTTGCACACCCGGCTGGATTGACGCCGTTTGAGTATGCCCTCGAGATCTTGCCAAGTCAAGCTCTAAAGCCGCGGCTGCCTGATATGCTGCGTCCATCTCAGCCACTCTGGTCGCAATCAACGGCTACCTCAACTCTGGTTTTAATCCACACAGAAATTGCCCAGTCTTTAAAGCTTCATCAGCAAGAATATGGGGCACGCACCAACCCAATTCCATAAACTTGCTCCGATATTCCAGCACAGTCATATTGCCTTGAGGTAGTTCCATAAACTGGGGCATTTTATCCATCCTAAGATAAGCTGGACTGAAGGTGCGCTCAAAGACTGTGACAAACTCCATCCATGTAATTTGACGAAGAGGACGGGATCTTAAAGCGACCTCCCACTCCGTGGTCCACCACGTAAGTGCTTCTCCTTGGAGTTGAAAAGTAGCCAGCATAACCTTTTCATCCTCCGTGCACTCCATGGAACGGAATACACATTCAGTTGCATCTATCCACACTCTGGCTGCTTTCGGATCTGCCTGTCCTTGATAAGTTGGCGGGTAGAACAGCAAAAATTCTTTCAAAGCTCTGCCACGGCCACCAAGAGGCAATTCAGCTTGAGGAGCAGGGTCAGCTTCAATTGGAGCTGGCACATTAGCTGGAGTCGGAGGAGAAGTGCCACTACCTTCCCTCGAGACGCGTGGCCTTCTGCGAGGTGGCATTTTAATCTAGAAGAAAATATGCAATAACAGAAAATGCATCAGTAATCACGAAAAACATCCTAAGCCAATAGTAGACTCTCATGGACTTGTTCTGGACTAATGCAATTTCAATTCTTTATACAATTCCTCAACACCGCTCTGATACCAACTGTGACGACCCAGGAGATCCGGATACCGATAACCCAATATCATCGATTTACCGATGCCAAGAGCTCGGGGACGCCACCCAAGAGGCTGATGAGGCCCCGTAAGGGTTAGTGAGTGTTTGTTGAGGGGATGCATAACGAATAGAAATCACACGCGCAATATCAATTAAAGCATTCATTTGGACTTTAAACGGAAGCATCTATATATATCAGAGTGGTAAAATTATACAAGTAGTCAAGATTCATATATCACAAGTCCCACACTGTACAATGGTCCAAAAATAGATAACTACATAGGACGTAGCCCGGCCAAAAGAAGAAAAAGGACATACTAACCACTGACCGACCACTACTGGCTCTAAGGTTTTTCGCCAAAAGCACGAGAGAATCCTGCGTCATGTTCTTCCGCATCACCTATAAAAGGAAGGGGTGAGTCTCACACTAGAGACTCAGTAGGGTTCACAGAAATTCCTATCTCGCAACTAACTAAAGGAAAGCAGTAAAGCATGCATTGGCTTAAATAAATGACAATCTAAAAAAGCTGTAAAACTAACTAAACAGTTTATGAACAGCTAACTAGCATGCCAATTAGAATTTAAACGCAAGAACTCGAAATCTACCAATAGACAATAACTCAATCATTTCTAAGTTACAAAAGAGAGAAGGAGAGAAGATCCACCAGAAGAATAAACCAGATGCGTCCACTGACGGCTTACACTGCGTCTCAAGCATCTATGCAAGCCTGATCATAGCAAGCGAGACGCGTAACAGTACCAAAACAAGTAACTAGTCAGAGCAACACTCGTCAGTGTCAGTCCAAGTCTATGACCACTTGTGCACACACCGGCTCATGCCTAGATCCAAGCCTCTAGCTAGTATTCCCCTCCGTAGGACGCTACGGTTGGATTGGGGCCCACGGAACTAGCTAAAAAACCGTGAAACTGGGATACCCCGCCACCTCTCCCGGGTGGGATCAACACTAAAAGTTGTCAGGCTACGATTGGTGGTTCCATCACTTGGAAAGAGAATAAAGCTCTATTGGTGGTTCCATCACTTGGAAAGAGAATAAAGCTCTACAAACATGCCATAATTTAGGATTACAATTAAACATGGCAAATATGCAAGATTCAAGGCATAATTAACTGAATATGCTAAGATGGCCATTATGCAATAATTCAATGCATAAATAATTGAATATGCTAAAATGGCAATGATTCCATAATTAAATGAATAATTTAAATGAACACGCATCATTATAGAACAAGCGGTCAGTCGAACGACGAACCGTCGCGTGCTACCCAACGGACTAACCGTGAAATTTCTTCCACCATTCAAATCTAATTTACTTACGTGGTTTAATCGTCAGCCGCTTGGTTCACTAAAAGGTTTATGGCAAACCGTTATAAAATCTAAAATAAATTAAACATAGTCCTTACCGGAGAACCGGATCCACCGGAATCACAATTGGATCCCTTCTCGGTCGACTCAAATCGACGGGAATTATCATTTTTAACCTGTTCCCTGCCAATCCATCATCATAATATAACAACTTATAATCTATGAACTCAGCGACGATGGGCATGCTTTTGTTAATCTATGAACTCAGCGACGATGGGCATGCTTTTGTTAATCTATGAACTCAGCGACGATGGGCATGATTTTATTAATCTATGAACTCAGCGATGATGGGCATACTTTTATTAATCTATGAACTCAGCGACGATGGGCATGCTTTGAAAATATAAAGATGATGGGCATGCTTTTGGAACAATTTAACGGGCTAGGGCGATGATCCCCCTACCTCAAACGTGCCGAAATGTCCGATCCGACCGTGAACAAGCCAAGGGTCATCGCGGTTCGCTCATTCCCGACCGTCTCTCCACTCCGTGGTTGGTCCCGGGTTGATGCTACAGTGTTCCTCGAGTCGTGGGGAAGCTCCCGCCGGTCCTAGCACGAGAGGAAGGCCGCCCCTCCGCCGTATTTGAGCCGAGGGTGCCGATTCGCCGCGAGAACGCCGTGAGAGAGAGAGAGAGGAGCGCCCAATGCCACCGTGAGTTCGGGTCCGACGAGATCGCCGCTGCCTCCTACGCCTTGCAAGCTCACCGCTGGAGCTCCGGCGCCTCCGCCGTGGCCTCCGGGTCACCGCGCACCGAGAGGAGAGAAAGAGGGTGAGAGGGGGGCGGTCCCCCAGATCCGCCGGTGAAAGGGGAGGGGGTTCGCCGCCACGATCTTCCTCCCCACCAGCTCGCCGGCGTAGTCCGCCGGTCACCGCCACCGTGCTGGAGTCGTCGCCGCCATCGCAAAGAGGAGGAATGGGCGAGGGGGGGGGGGCCTCGCGTTCACGGCCGTCCGCGGTTCCTGCGCGCCTCCGCATTCGGGTGAAAAAGGAAAGGGGGGAGAGGGATTGGGAAAGTGGGAGAGAGAGGGGATATCGAGAGGGTTAAAAAAAGATTAAATTTTTTTTTTCTGATTTTTAACCCCCATTTGCATTCTAAACCCCTTAAGAAGCATATTTATGCATATGCCCAATTATTTACTTAAAGGCTTTAATCTAATTAGATTAAATACTAGAAAAAGCCCATAAATTTCATTTAGCCGAAATTTATGGATTAAAATATATTTTAATATCGGTAGAGCTCCGTTAAAGAACGGGTCTCACACTATGCACTAGAAAGTCATGTAATAAGCAAGCATGTTAATTAATTAGATTACCTCATGGATTTCACCAGTTCATAAAAAAATTACTCCAAGCGTAATGCAACGCCAGTGTTCATCATACCGCATGGTTTATAGCATGTTTTCGGCCATCTGCCAAGGGGGCTAGCGTGTAGCCCTTGGACAATGTCCGTGCCCGTTGTTGCATCTTCAAGTTATAAATCAAGTTACTTCCACGAAAAATATAAATGTGGGCCAATAATGCCGGGTTCAACAATAGTTTCATGACAATAATAACCAAGGTAAGAACGTACCAAAAACGAGATCATGAGAGTTCAAAGATAAATTAATTGGACATTATGGTACAGATCGAGGAATTCCGATAGCATAACAGTACATTTCCATAGTTTCATAGTTCATAAGTGACTTATTAAATAAGGTGTGGGGCTCCATATAATCAGAAGATTATCTAGGAACAGAGTAGAATCAACCCTTGGGTCAAACCACGGGTTGAATAGCAAGATGACAGAACGTGGTCTCAGGGGGACCGTTTCATTGAGGTAGCGGTCGAGTCAAGACTGCTCTCTGGAATGGACTCGACGCAGAAGAAGGCACAGGTTGATGCAAGGATCAACTAGAAGAACGCGGTCGTGCCAGAACAACTATCTTGAAGTAGCAGTCGCCTGATGACCGCGTTTAATCCAGTCCACAGAAAACGTAGAGTTCACGAAGTGCTTTCTACACTTTTTGGTTTTTTGGGTACAACCAGCTCGGCGTCCTAGTGGGAATCCGAGGCTCGTGGAGTCTTACGGAGACCTTGAAATAAGATCACCATGTCCGGAAGAAGGAATATCCGACAGAGAGACTTTCAAGTCCAAGAGGTGTTCCTACCAAGTGCAAGTGTTCTTATAGCGTCGTACCGAAGTATGAGCTATATGTGAAATACTAAAATAGAAAGGGTGTCATGCCCCGAGATATGCAGTGGAATTGAGTCGGGAACGTAAATAGCCGGCAAACAAAGTCTCAAGCTAGCAAGATAATCAGAGCGCTAACATTCACACACATAAGAGTGAACACCATCATACATACTTGAAAACTCCACTTTATTGAATAATAAGTCAATGGTTACAAAAGACACTTGACTTTGACTCTTTCAGACTTACTAGACTCAATAAAAGAAAATTACATCACATGATCAACTTCACCGCCTATTATAGTGAAGGAATTTAAATTACAATAACCGACTCCAGACTCTTTAACTATCTAGGCTTCACTCGTTCATCAATCACTCTCGGATCCGCCACTCAAATAATCTGAACCCGACCTGCTAGAGTCTCCGGAAAAAGATTGGAAAGTAGAGAATGAGCGCACTCGCCCAGTAGGTATCTTCGTATCAACATGAAGGCATAATTTAAATAATTAACATGTTATCTCTAGAAGGTAAGATAAAGGAAATGCGATGAAACATGTGAATAAAACCAAAGTAACAATAAGATATCAAGGCAAGTGTATAGATATGAGACGATATGAGAACAAGATCAATCAATATTATAATATGGCCTTTCATTAACGGGAATGCACTATCATGTAACGAGAATGTGCTTTTCATAACGTTGAAAAGGCTATGCACTAGAAAGTCATGTAACAAGCATGTAATAATCAAGCATGAGATTTCGTGGATTTCACCCGTTTATAAAAAAGTATTCCCGACGTAATGCGACGCCAGTAAGCATCATACCCCATGGTTTATAGCACATTTCCGACCATCTGCCGAGGGGGCTGGCGTGGAGCCCTTGGACACTATCTGTGCCCGCTTTTACATCATCAAGTTATAAATCAAGCTACTTCCACGAGAAATATAAATGTAGGCCGATAATGACAAGCTCAACAATAGTTTCATGGTAGTAAAACCAAGGTAAGAACGTACCAAAAATAAATCATGAGATCAAGGATGAATTAAAAGATATTATGCCACGGGAGTAATCCGGTACCATAACGGTGCATTCTTATGTTTCCAAAGTTCATTAATAAATTAATGTATAAGATGTTGGGTTCCAGACGATCAGAAGATCATCGGAGAGTAGAGTAGGATCAGACCTCGGGTTTGATACAAGATAGCAGAAGATGGTAGAGCCAGGACTGCCATCAGGAAGTAGCGGTCTAGCCAAGGCCGCTATCTGATAGGGTCAACATCAGAAAGAAAAGGGGTCGATGTAGTGATCAAGCCTAGCAGAACGCGGTTGCGCCAGGGCTGCTATCTGGAAGTAGCAGTCACCTGTTGGCCGCGATCTATACAGGTTGCAAAAAATGTAGAAAACTCAAGTGCTTCTAGACCATTAGGTTTTTAGGGTGCAACCAGCTCGGCATCCTAGTGGGAATCCCAGGCTCACAGAGACTTACAGAGGCCATGAAACAAGATCACCCAGTCCGGCATAAGGAATATCCGACGGAGAGGATCTCATGTCCAAGAGATGTTCCTATCAAGTGAAAGTGATCTAATAGCATCATATCGGAGTACGGGCTATATGTAAAATTAATAAAATAGAAATAAGGAAAGAAGAGAACAAATGATAACTCAATCACGATGCAATTAAGTCATGAAAATACCTTTATGTACAAACTATAAGGTTTGGGCATGAAAATTAACATACATGAAAAAAATAAGTTTTTAGCACATGCTAGTACTAACTTATGAAAACATGACATGATCAGGACAAAATAAATGAAATATGGCATGCTTAGTATCATATTTAATGGGGAAATAAATAAAGTTTGGGTAGCGGTCTAGATAGGGCCGCTACTTTAAGGTGGTGGTCTATCGGGGGCCGCTTCTTGAGTATAACGGTCGCTGTCGAATTGCCTTCTGCCTTTATTAGACATAAGCTAAAACTGTTGGGCAGGGCTTATTCTGGGCAATAAATGGATGGAAACTATAGGAAATTGGAAGATAATAAATGATATCATGTTTAGGGTAAAGTGAGTACGTGGAAAAGACATGAGTTAAAGCAAAAGTTCTTATCTTTTGATTGGGGTTGCAGGGATAGCATATAGTGAAAGATATGATTGCACAATCACAGAAAAATGCTAAATACTTCGTGTATAGTGCATGAAATCATGAGATATTAGAGGGCTTTTGTTCCTAGCTTGATGTTTAAGCCAACATAAGATAACCTACCTCTGGGGTTCCTCCTAGAGTGCGAATTTGTCGTCGGAAGTACACCCTCGTTCCTGCGCGTCCTGCGTGGAACCGGCAACTTCCAGACCTTCTAACTCCTTAGAGGCTTGTTCTCCTAACAAGGGAATTTACAGAACGTTAGAAGAGACTAAGGGAAATAAAAACCTCTAAAGGAAGATATTGAAATAACCATACTCTACCTTCGAACTACGCGATCCAAGATTAGGGTTCGCACAGGATGGATCTGGGACCTATTTATAGGGAATGACCTAGGGATGAGATTTTAGGTCAAATTAGGAGTCATATGGGGTGTCAATTCGATCCCCTAGGAGTCCTAGATATGTTTTCTTGCCAGATCACATCGATCCTTGGCAATAGGATTGATAAAAATATAAATTTTCGCGCTTCTCCATCACCTGTTTACGAAACCAGGTGGCGGTCTGGTCTGGACCGCCATCTCCAGAAGGCGGTTGCGCGATAGACCGCGACTTGCCTGGATGCCAGAATTTGAATTTTGGTCAAATTCCACCTATAATTATCCCCTAATTATCTATTTTAATTAGGGAAATTACCCTATTATGTATCTAGGGTTGGGCTTGGGCCAAAAGCCTTAGGATTTGGCCTATGGGCCTATTTTAAATGGTCTTAATGGGCTACAATTAATTGTGCCTTTAAATAAATGTTAAATAACCCATTAAATCAATAATTGGATTATTTTAAGCTTAATTAATCTATTTAATTCCTAAAAAATCAGAATAAATTCAGATAATTATCAAGGTTGCTACAAAGGGGATGACAAAGGAATGCGTCAAAGCATAAATCTTCATATAATCAATGTAAAAATTCCTTTATGTACAAACTATATAAAGTTTGGCATGAAACTCATATATAGTGAAATTAAGCCTTGAAAACATGCTAACATCAAACATGAACTCATGACATGATTAAGAATCAGGAATAAGAAAAATAAGGCATGATTACTATCAGATATAATAGGGATTAGACATGGTTTAACCTGGTTACAAAAATCAGATAGCGGTCGATTAAAGACCACTATTTTCAACTAGCGATCTTTACAGGACTGCCTTCTGTCTGTAACAGACAGAAGCTAAGTCCAGTGTGTAGATCCTATTCTAGGGCAATAAATGCATGAAAGCTATAGAGAACAGGAAGATAACACATGATAGAATGTTTAGAATGATGTAAGTGCATGGGAAAGACATGAATTAAAGCAAAATTCTTATCTTTTGATCAAGGTTGTAGGAAATAACATGCAGTGAAAACCTATATGCGCAGTCATGCAAAAATATCAAATACGCCGTGTACAGTGCATGAAATCAAGAGATAGGAGAGGGCTTTTGTTCCAAACTCGTTTGTTTAAGCCATACATGAGATAACCTACCTTTTGTATTGCCCCTAAACTTCAAATTTGTCACCGAAAGTACGCTCCCATTCCTGCGCGTCCTACGTGGAACCAGTAACTTCCATACCTTCTAACTTTTCAACGGCTTGTTCTCTTTGCATGAGATATATAGGGAAGTTAGAAGATATTAAAAAGGACAAATAACCCTAAGGAACTAACCTGTGAAGACAACGCCTTACCTTCGAACTATGTGATCCAAAATTAGGGTTCGCGTAGGATGAATCTGGGCCCTATTTATAGGGATTGGCCTAGGGTTGAGGGATAAGGTCGAATTAGGAGTCCTTATTGGGGTTAGAATCGATCCCTAAGAGTCCTAGATAAGTTCCCATGCCAGATCACATCGATCTCTAGTGATTTGGGAGGATAAAATCCAAACTTTCTAGGGTTTATCACCTTCCATTAACGGAACTAAGTCGCGATCTTCTCTGGACCGCCTTCTCCAGAACGCGGTCGCCCGATTGACCGCGTCTTGCCAGGGCACTGGAAAATTGAATTTAATTCAAACCCTTCCCTAATTATCCCCTCATTATCAAGTTAAAATAAGCAAATTACCCTATTACGTTTCTAGGGTTGGGCTTGGGCCAAAAGGCTTTGGTTTTAGGGTTTTTGGTCCATTTTAAGTGGACCTATATATTCATCTATTAATAACTAGGCTCATAATAATTCATTAATTAAGCCCATTAGGCCTTTAAAAGTATTAAATGCTCAAATTAATCCTTTTTAATTCCAGATAATTCTAGATAATTTTCAGGGTTGCTACACTTTCCACCTAGAGCCAATGAAGGAAATGATTTCCTTACTTTGGCACTAACCATGTGCCACTGAATCAACCACATCAGCATCTGACACATTGTTGGAGCCGATGATTACCCTTAGCCTAGACTGTAGCACCCCAAAAATTCCTAGGGTTTTTTCTGAAATTAAAAAAGGATTATTTAAATATTTACTAGGCTTACATGGGTCATTTAATAAATAATGGCTTAGTTAATTTAATGATTAAGGCCTTTATCCTAAAAGCCCAATTATTAACCAAATAGATAAGCCAAATTAAATTGTGCCCAAAGACCAATTTCTAAGACCTTTTGGCCCAAGCCCACTTCTAGAGACGTAATTAGGGCTATTTTTAGATTTAAAATAGATAAATAGACTAATTAGGGGATAAATAGCGGATAAATAGGAAAATATAATTTTTTTGATAAAACGCCAGATGGCTATCTATCACGAGACCACGTCTTCCAAGAGGCGGTCCAGACCCGACCGCTTTCTGCTTCCGTGAACGGGTGATTGAGAGGCGTGGAAAACATGGATTTTTGCCATCCCAATCGGCTAGGATCAAAGTGCTCTCGCATGTAAACCTATCTAGGACTCTATGAGGATCGGATTGATGCTCCATAGGACTCCTAATTCAATCTAAAACTTCAGCCCTAGGTCATTCTCTATAAATATGGCCCAGATCGACCTACGCGAACCCTCATTTTGGCTCGCGTGGTTCGACAGTAAGATGATGTTATTTCATGTCAGTCTTTTAGAACTTTTTGTTCCCTTTAGTATTTTCCAACTTCCGTCAAAATTTCGTGTAAGGAGATCAAGCCGTTGTGGAGTTAGAGGATCTGGAAGTATCTATTCTTCTGCAGAACACATAGAAACAAGCGTGTTCGTCCGGCAAAGATCTGAGATTTAGGGACCTTAGCAGAGGTAATTCCGTATCTAGCCTTTAGAGTAAATTATTCCCCTTTATGTCTTCTAATCTCCCTCCAAATCTCATGATGAAAGATCAAGCGATCAGGGAGATAGAGCATCTAGAAGTTTCTAGTTCCACGTAGGACGCGGAAGAACGAGAACCTTCTTCCAGCAACAAATTCAAAGTCTTGGGATTAAATCAGAGGTAGGTTATCTCATGAATGGCTCAAATATCAAGTTAGGAACAAAAACCCTCAATTACCTCGTAATTTCATGCACTGTACTTAGAGAATTTGATGTTTTTCTATGATTGCACAGTTAGGTTTTCATAACATGCATGTCCCTGCATCTAATGGAAAAGATGATAAATTTGGCCAAAGTTATCCAAATTCACGTATCTCCTTGCATTAGTTCTGTTCTATCATGCATTATCATCCTATTCTCCAAAGTTTTCATGTGTTAATTACCCTTAGAGAGCCCTTGCACATCAGTTTGACCTTTTGTTTGTTGCAAACAGAAGGCGGTTGCCCAAAGACCACTACCATCATAAGGTGGTCGTCCCTTGACCGCTACCTACATAAGGTGGCCTTCTGATGACCGCCACCTCTTTCTGATTGCTGTTCACCCTAAACAGCAGACAGATCGCCCCTTTTTGGTCCATGATTATACTATCCTTCATGCTATATTTTATTCTAAGTCTACTATGATACGTTTTCTGTTATATTATAAGTTCCAAGGTTCTGTTTTATAACACATTATGTTTTGGGGACTTATTTCCATCTTATGCTAATTTCATGCGAAAATCATATAGTCTTGCATTAAAGGTATTTTTCAATGTTTTGTGGAACTCGCTACTTTGGTATTGTGATCGCGGTTTTATGCGTTTCACTCTCGTCTCCAGTCTTTCTTAAGTACATAGCACATATCCCTGTATGTTGCTATTAGATACACACGGACTTGATAGGCACATCTCTTGGGCTTGAGATCATCTCTGTCAGATATTCCTTCTGTCGGACTAGGTGATCTTGTTTCAAGACCTTCATAGGTCTCTGCGAGACTGGGATTCTCACTAGGATGCCGAGCTGGTTGTACCCTAAAACCCAATGGTCTAGAAAGCACTTCGTGAAACTCGCATTTTCTGTGAACTGACTTGAACGCAGCCTTCAAGTGACCACTGCTTAATGAAGGCAATCCTGGCACGACCGCGTTCTGCCTGTAGTTCCACTGCGTCGACCTAGTCCTTCTTTCTACGTCGACTCCACTTGATTGCGATCTTAACTTGACCGCTACTTCAAGAAAACGGTCCTCACTTGACCGCATTCTCCTAGATTGTGTCTAACCCGTGGTTTGACCAAAAGGGTTAACTCTACCTTATTCCTAGATGGTCTTTTGAACATCTGGAACCTAATACCTTATTCTTCAAGACATTAATGAAAGATGAAACTTTATTAATGTACCGTTATGCTACCAGAATTCCTCCGTGGCATATTGTCCAAATAATTCTTCCTTGAACTCATATATATTCACTTTGGTACATTTTTACCTTGATTTTTGCTATCATGAACTATTTTTTGAACTGGACATTATTGGCCTACATTTATATTTCTCGTGGAAGTAGCTTGATTTATAACTTGAAGATGCAAGGGAGGGCACGAATGGTGTCCAAGGGCTCGACGCTAGCCCCCTCGGTAGATGACCAAAAACATATTGTAAACCATGTGGTATGATGCTTACTGGCGTCGCATTATACTGGGAGTACTTTTTTTATAAATGAGTGAAATCCACAAGACAATCTCATGATATTTGCATGCTTGTTAAAGTACATTCTAGTTACATGACTTTCTCGTTACATGCTAGTACATTCTCATTATTGAGAGGCCACATTATAATCACTTGCTTCATCATGCTCTTATATTTGATATCTCATATCTCTACCTTCATCCTGATATTTATGGTTACTTTGGTTTTATCACGTATTTTATCACATTTTACAGTGTTGCCTTTCATAGAGCTAAAATGTTAATTATTTTAACATTGCCATCATGTTGATACGAAGATATCTACTGGGCGAGTGTGCTCATTCCCTATCTTTCCAATCTTTTTTAGGAGATTCTAACAGGTCGGATTTGGAATATTCAAGTGCCGAGTCCGAGAGTGAATGAAGATCCGAGTGAAGCCTAGTAGTGTTTTATTTAGAGTCATAATGATATAATCTTTCTTTTATTGAGTCTAGTTAGTCGCTATCTCAAGAGAGTGAAATGTAAATGTACTATTGATTACCATTTAATAAAGTTGGAGTTTTAATTAAATATTGTGCATTCCTCTTTTATGTGTGAATGTTATAGCGCTCTGATTATATTGCTAGCTTGAGACGTATTCCCGACTATTTCGCGTTCCTGACTTAATTCCACTGCATATCTCGGGGCGTGATAGTTAAGTTGGTATCAGAGCCTAGGCATAAGTAAGTCCTAGGAAAATGTCATGTCGTAGGTTAAGTCCAAGGTTTAAGGACCCATACCAATGAACTAGGGAAGGAATTTCCAAACCCATGTGAGAATTGGGTAGAGCTGGGATGAGATCCTTTATTTAGAAATTAACCTTTAGGTTAATCTTCCTAAATTCCAAAGAAATAAATAATTGTTTATTTTCTCAGGCACCTCATTCTTACAATGGCTGGCAACCGTGCAAGCTGGGAAGCTCTGAAACAAACCGTTGTGGGTCTTACCCATGCCCTCCAAACTGTGGCTCAAGCAGGCGCGAGAGCAGGCGCCAGTGATCTGCATCACAATTTCTAGAATATGAACCCTCCGTGGTTCTCTGGATCATCTAATCCTGATGAAGTCGAGAATTGGATCAATGAAATGGACCGAATATTTAATATCATGCAATGCTAAGACCGGGAGAAGGTCCTTCTTGTCACATTTCAATTAAATAAGGATGCCCGAATATGGTGGAAGGCCACCTCGGCCTATCTACATAATGCCCAAATTACTTGGGAGGAGTTCCTTGAACTCCTCCGTGAAAAGTATTTCTCTGAACACATGCGTGAGAGGAAGGCTGCGAAATTCGCCTCCCTTCGGCAAGGGGTGATGACCGTGGCGGAGTATGAACTCCAATTCTCAAGGCCGACGCCGTATGCTCCGCATCTGGTAAGCACGGAATTGCTAAAAGCCAATTGCTTCATGGATGGCCTCAGGCCCATCTTTGTCAAGTAACTTGGCCCATAAAACATCCGGACCTATACCGAGATGGTCCATCGAGCTCACCTATTCGAGAGGACCTTGGAAAAGGTAGATAAATTTAGAGGAAAACATGAAAAGCCAAACCGAAAACATGATGGGCGAGAGGAAAAAGAAGAAAAGTTTAGCATCATAGAGGATTACGAACCCCGTAACAACAAGAAGAGATCTTGCGATGGGAATAGTAATGGTGAAAGAAATGGTAATGGAAAGAACAAAAGAGTCAAGGAGGAAGAGGAGAAGTAGGTCATGACGGCTTGCTCATTCTGCGAGAAATTTGGTCATTCGGCCGAAGAATGTTGGAAGCGTCTTGCAGCTTGTTTACGATGTAGAAGACGGGAACATCGCATGTCCACATGTCCCCTCATAAAGGAACAATCTTCACGGGACGATAATGGACCCAGGCGGCAAGGTCGACTTAATGCCATCTTGGATGGTGAAGGTAAAATGATTGAAGGTACCATCTTAACCTACTCGCACTCGGCATGGTCTTAATTGCTAGCTGAACTGTTTAACTATAAGTAAAATGCACTCTCCCAAAATCCTATGCGATGAATTTAGGGACCAAATTCTTTTTAAGGGGGGGAGGGTGTAGCACCTCGAAAATTCCTACGGTTTTTTTAAAATTAAAAAAGGATTATTTAAATATTTACTAGACTTACATGGGTCATTTAATGAATAATGGGTTAATTAATTTAATGATTATGGCCTTTAGCCTAAAAGTCTAATTATTAACCAAATAAATAAGCCTATTTGAATTGGGCCCATAGACCAATTGCTAAGACCTTTTGGCCCAAGCCAACTTCTAGAGATGTAATTAGGGTCATTTTCAAATTTAAAATAGATAAATAGGCTAATTAGGGGATAAATAGTGGATAAATATGAAAATCCATTTTTTCAGATAAAATGCCAGAAGGTGGTCGATTGTGAGGCCGCGCCTTCCAAGAGGCGGTCCAGACTTGACTACTTTCTGCTTCTGTGAACGGGTGATAGAGAGGCGTGGAAAACTTGGATTTTTGCCATCCCAATCAGCTAGGATCGAAGTGCTCTGGCATGTAAATCTTGAGTGGTGATAGGCAGATCTAGAGGAGAGGGTGAATAGATCACCCCCTTTTTTGCCCTTCTTTACGAAAATAAAAATCAGATCTAACACAAATGATGATGAGATGGATATTTGTTAATGGCTAAGAAGCTGGACACTTAAATGATATCCATGAACAGTCCTACCAAGCTACTACCGCTAGAACATAACTGAAAGCAAACCACAAGACACAATCTTTAAGGTGGTTCGGTCTCAATCTAGAGACCTATGTCCACCCCTCACACAACACGGTGAGGCTTCACTAGTGCAAAAGCACTGCCGCTGATACATAGCTTCTACCAGAGAGATACACTCTCACAACTCCGCTGCCACATAGCTTGAGGGATAATAACCCAAAACACACAGACCGGTCACCACACTATCTATCTTCCTACTCACAGGTAGGGAACAAATATAAGGAGTGTGTTTTGAAGAAAAGCAAACAGAAAGTGAAACCGCCAGACAGAGTATCGTAATGAGACATTATGAGAGAGAGATCTCCTGTCTGGAAAGAGCTTGAAGACTTCTTGGCTTTCTTCTTGTTCTTCCTGGTTCTTCACCACAACCCTTACGAGGGAAGGATGATCAAGCTTCCAGCTTTCAAGGGTTCTGGACGGAGCTTCACGAAACCTTCCATCTTGCTAAGAGATTTTCTTTCAGTGAGGAAGAAGATCGTCTTCTTCGTTGCATTCCCTCCAGCAGCATCAGGAAGAAGATAGCTTCGTCAGCAAGCTTCTAGCTTTTCTTTTCTCCTCTGGCTTACCTTTCTGTTGAACTGGAGCTCATGCTCCTGATATATTGGTTGTCTTCAGCGACACCAACGTTGACTCCTTTTCTGTCACATCCACTTAATTTGATTTGCTTCTATTTGCCAAGTTGACTCCTTTTCTGTCAAGTCTGCAGATATGTGGGTAGGAAGGAGACCAAATCAAATAAGGTACAATCTTTTCAGGGGATTTCAATGCCAGACCATCATCCTCTGACAGAGTACCGTCTTTGACAGCATTTTACCAGACAGAATGGATCCTCCAGGACAAGTTCCAGATCTTGAAAATGGCTTCTATCAGATTCAGACCCATTCTGGTCGAACACGAATGTGTCGACACTTTCCACACAGTGTGTCGAGACATCCCATTGAATAACTTGAAGACAGCTTCTGCCGATTTCAAAATCGTTCTGGTCGAACACTGATGTGTCGACACTTTACACATAGTGTGTCGGGACATATGTGCTTGGTTCCGAGATAACATCATGACTGTGTCGAGACATTGTCAAACGGTGTCGAGACATGTGCGTCATGTGCAGAGTTGCCACACGAAGGTGTCGAGTCATTATGCGCTAGGATCAGAGTCATCGCACGAAGGTGTCGAGACACATCCGCCATACAGAAGTGAGTCTTGAGGTGTGTCGACACTTTTCACTCAGTGTGTCGAGACATCAATTAATCCATAGGCCAGACAAACAACGGCTTCAGCTTGATTTCTTCTGGAGGTGTCAAGACATTGGTTAGATGTGTCGACACATTCTTTTCTGCTAGAGCTCAACCATTCGTATATCAGCACGATCTCTTCTAGATGTGTCGAGACATCATCAGATGGTGTCGAGACATCACTTAGAGAAATTCTCCTGCACTTGTTTAGTCTATTCATTAAACCAAAACATGTTAGATATTCCTTAATTATCTACTAATGATTTATGATTTATTATTATCAAAACCAGGGGACACAACATTCTCCCCCATTTTGATGATGACAACCATGAATCATTATCACCAAGCATTCATATAGCATTACACAATTTGGTTGAGGAACCATCAAACAAGTGAAATTCATTCATTCAACACAATGACTGCACTTTAGCATTTTTCAACAAAAAGCTTGTTTCATTGATCAACCAAGGTTTCATACAGATCAAGCAAGACATGTATTCAATCATTTACATTGCACTGACTAAATGCAAAAACTAAAATCTAGATGAAAAATCTAACTACGTGCTAGATGCTAGATGATGCTTGTCTTCTCAGAAGATCTTCAGTACTTCTCCCCCTTTGTCATCTGCAAGGAGGGGGTGAAGGAGGAGGCTGTTGAGGTGGAGGCATGGAGCTAGAGTTGGCTAGGTGAAGGATCTGTGCCTCTTCAACATCGTGTTGCAGGTGAGAGATTACTGTTGCTAGAGAGTCAACCCTCTGAGTTAGCTGTTCATCCCTTTGTCTAACAAACCTGTGTAAAGTCTTGACATTTTCATTGATGTCCAAGAGCCAGCCATGAATCATTTCACAGATGTATTCTGTCTCAGCCCTCTGTTGGGAGCCTTGTGGTGGAAAACGAGAAGAGGTGGCTTCTGTTTGAGGAGGAGGACACCATTCATCACCTGCGTCCTGTAGGGCTAGTTGGAGTTGAGCTTTATGCAGACGAATGAGTTCCAAGATTTTAGTACCGACCATATTCAATTTTATGTACACTACATCCATTTTGGCCTCTGCTTTGGTGGTGCTGTTGACTGCTCGAGCTGTGTCTGTGTGGATAGTTTCTGCAAGCTTGGAGGAGGCATCCAATAGCTTGTTGCAGTCAGAATACACCTTCCCTTTCAGCCGTTGGGAGGCATCCAGCAGTCGAGAAGTAGTAGCATTAACTGTGCGCTCCAAATTGGAGGTGGCATCAATAGATCTGTTGGTCTCTGTGGTCACGTGTGCTCTGATGGATGTAGTTGCGCCAACCACTTGTGCTCGGATGGATGTTGTTGCGCCAGCCACTTGTTCAGCTAGCTGATTGGAGGAGTCCATCAGTTTGGCACCCTTAATGTTGATATTACCTTGCTCTTCTCGTATGTCATATGCATGCATGACCATTTTAGCAGTTTTCTCCTGGGTTTCAGTATGGATCTTACATAGTCTTTTCATGATTCTCCCTGCTCATTCATACACATTTATCAAGGAGTTCATAAAGCTTTTCAACCTTTCATCTGACTTATGTTTATCGTGCACAAATTTTTCCCATCTGCTGCTTTGGACTTGCTCAAAGTGAAGCTGTCTGGCTTTGATTCTGTCAACTTGCAGACAGAGTTGACGAAAAGAGGAGTTCATGCTCCCAAACTGTGCAGTCAGAAACTTGATGAGAGTAGGGTGAATGTCCATGGGACTGGCAGTGGCACCATGAGCTGTACCTCTTGAGGTGGAGGCCTCTGCATGGAATTCTGGAGGAGCATCTCCTTCAGTGAAGATTTGTGGTGCAGGTTCAGGGGAGAGAAGAGGTCGGATACCAAAAGCTGTCATTATCCCAGGCTAGTCCATGGGATCTTTAGACTGCTGCTGCTGATGGGCCTGCTCAAAGTGAAGGTCTACATGGAACATTTCCTCATGCTGATCTAACTGTGCATCTGAAGCTGGCTGTTCCTGTGCAGGCTGTTCCTATGGAGCTGGCTGTACTGGAGGGACAGGTAAATGTCTAGGCAGATTCCTTACAAGTTTGTCTCCTTCTTTCTTAAAGTGCATGTAATTTTTTATGAACCACATGCTATAAACATTACTTCTGGGGATAGGTATGGACTTTTCATTATCAAGAGGGATGCCAACCTTCTGAAAGATAATAGTGAGCTGTGCGGCATAGGGCAGGCTACGCCGGTTGCAAGTGCAACTGTCTATAATCTGGAGCATGATCTCTGGTAAGCAAACATGGTAATTGTTGAACACGCAGTAAAACATGAACCTCTGGGTCTCTGTAATTCTACTTCTGCCACCCCCTTGTGGGGTAATCATGGTAGTGAAAATGTGATGTAGTAGACATTGTAAGGGGGGAAACCGATTGGTGTCAAAGGATTTGATAGGAAGTTGGGTTGCATCCTGAGGGTTTCTAGGCTTTCCTGTCAAGATGGTGCATGCTGCAGATAGGTCAATCTGAACCTCAGATTCTATTTCCCCATCCCGGGGTATGTGTAAGCTCTATGAAGAAGCTTTGTTGTAAGCTTGATGGAAATCCTTTTTACTTTAGTGCGAAGGACTTTCTTGTTCTCATCAAAAAATAAGTTCTTATAGAACTGCTGAACTAAAAATGGGTAGTATATCCTGTAATCGGACATAAATCGTCGCCATCCTTGGAATTCAAATAACAGTAGTATTTCAGGAAAATACTCAACCATCTCGTGGTCACTAAAATCCACATACCTAGGGAATAGGATCCTGGTGGGATCACTGTCTTCTTCCCTAACTGAGGGAGTAGCACTGGGCTGCAGAGGAACTGACGGCACCTTGGCCTTCCCTTTTTCCTTTGCGGACAGCCGTGGCCATTTTTCCTTTGAATGTGACGGAGAAACCCTTTCACTGTTCGAGCCCTAGGCCTCGGCAGCTCTTCTCTTTGCTGGTTCAGCAGCAGGGCGGTCTTCAATACTCTTGGAGCGCCCTTCTGTGGAAGCTTTCGAGGCAGTGGCTTTCTTGGATGAAGCCGTGTCTTTCTTCTTGTCGCGGGTGACCGGAGGAGCCATGGAGAAGGTAGAGGAGAGGGAGGAGAGAGAGGATGAAGGGCGTCTGGAGCGAGCTGAGGAGATGGTGGCATAGACGACGGAGGGAAAACGAGGGCGTCGACCTCCATTGTGAGAGTGTGCAGGGTCTCCGGAGAACGGGTGTGAGAGGGAAATAGGGTTGAAATGGGGAAAGGTAAAGATAAATGAGTTTCACCATCAAGTAAATAAGGAAAGTTGAGATTTTTGATTTTTTAAAAAAACAACCCTGAGATAAGAAATGGCGTATATAACCCTATGTTATGTTCAAAACAGTTTAAAGCTTATAAGCTCATTTTTGAGAATGAAGGTTTGAGAAAACACCGTTTTTGCAACAAATAATAAGATTCAAATATTTGAGAAGGTTAAAGAAAATGCAACCAAGGCCATTTGACTTACTCATCACTTTCATTTGGCATGATTGGAAAATGAGGATAAGCAAGTATTGAAATTAAACAAAAACCTTTTTGTTTAGAAGCAAGGTGTAGAGTCAACCCCAAACCATTTTTTTAATTAATTAAATAGTCTGATAAAGTATTCACTTTTTGACTCAAGGAAACACGTTGATTAGACGCCAGAGTCCCTGGTTACTAAGTGTAGCTTATCTTTCTGAATTTTTCTAAATAGAGTTGACAACCTTCATCATGACTAGATTAACCTTCGTTTCATTGATGGAGGATCTAATTTCTCTGAAGATGAGGTCATTGCTCTGAAATTATTACAATGTGATTTTTAAGAGGCGTATTCTCTAATTGACTTTAAGTTAGGTAATTTGTTTAAGGACAATACATGGCAGTCAATTCATAAACCAAGAAGCCTATTAGCAGTGAACTTTCAGACGCTTAGGCAATGATCATTTTCAATGACTTGATGAATGTTTTAATCCTATTATGAGTGCAAGATTGGTAGAACTCAACGCAATGATTAACGAAAATGAGGATTATAAACGAGAAACCATTTCTTTAACCAGGAGTAAAATAGATGAACTTACCCAGGGTTGTATAAACGAATGAAAACATTCTCAACTCCCCCTCACTTAATGCTCGGTGAAAAGTGAAGGTTCAGAGGCAAAAGATTTGAGGTGGAAATGAAGGAAGCAGTGTGTAGCGAGAATCAGAAGGCTCTCCATTGGATCTTTAAACTCAAGGGCATCTGAGAGACAGTCTCGACACATGACTGGAGGGTGTCGACTTGTTCAACAGACTTGTCCTTCATGTTTCGACACATAGTTGTAGGGTGTCGACCTGTGCAATATACTTTGTCCTGTAGGTCTCGACACAAGACTAGAGGGTGTCGACCTGTTCAGCAGACATTGTTCTGCATGTCCTGACACATACCGGTAGGGTGTCAACCGCTTCAAGAAATTTTGTCCTGCATGTCTCGACACATGACTGTCCACTTGAACTATGCTCAGCTAGTTTATGTGTGATTCTTTATTTTTGAAAATGCACCTGCCAGCTTCTACTATCTGTGCCTCTGACTTTCTTCTTTCAGACAACCATTCAACAATGGTTTTATCTCTTTGCTGCCACCGAGATGTGCTATGTTGGATGCTAAAGCTTTAAACATGCTTATGCACTAGAAATCAACTATACAATTATCAACATGCATGTCTGACTTATGGTACTTGGCGGAGGCCTGTCCTCACGTATGAAGAGAGTTTCCTGACAAGCGTGACCTTTCTTTCCACTTCTCGACATTTGATATACCATTTAGTCAAGAGACAATATTCAACAAAAAACAACTAGAAATACACACAAGCTCCCCCTAAGTGTGACCAACATAGCAAAGACATGGTTTATACAGCCAATAAACCAATTCCAGATCAAAGCAAACATGCTTGTTCCAATCATAGCAAAGACAAGTAACTTGAGCACTGAAAAAGGAATAGATACCTCAAACCTGATTGGATTGAGGTCTGCATAGATCGAGCTGTCTCTTTAATGTTGTGAACCTGTCATTACTTAAGGGTTTTGTGAAAATATCTGCAATCTGATTTTATGAGACTACAAAATGGAGCTTAAAGTGATTTTTTAGGACTTAATCCCTTATAAAATGATGCCTAATTTCAATGTGTTTAATCCTAGAGTGCATGACTGGATTCTTGGCAAGATTTATAGCTATTGTATTATCACACATAATGGGAACACAGCCAAGATCTATTTGATAGTATTGGAGTTGGTGTTTGATCCACAGTACTTGGGTGTCACAACTCCCTGCAGCAACATATTCTGCCTCTATTGTTGAGAGGGCAACCGAGTGCTGTTTCTTGGAGGCCCAAGAAACCAAACACCCACTAAGAAATTTGATGGGAATAAACACCGGGCACTAACTCTTTAGTTTGTATTTGTGTCCTTTTATTTGCATTTATATCCTTGGGAAAACATGTTTGCAATTGTAAGGCTTTATAAGCCAATTTGTTATTCCCTAAGGATATTTGGGTTTTTGTGTAAAAGTCTAGTAGGACTAGCAAGGGACCCCCATCTCCTTCCCCATTGGTCCACCTAATCCCTAGGTCCCATGTGAGATTGGTCAAAGGTCCAAGGCGGGCTTCTAGATGACTTGGACCAAGGGGGGACAAATGGTTTCAAAAGTCCAATTTGGAAGCCCTTATGGTCAAGGGGGCGCACCACTCCACTATGTTTTTTTTATTTTTTATTTTTTTTGACCACATGGGATTAAATGTGATGACCCTTGTATACCCCTCCCCTAACTTAGATCGGAGGATATTTTAGGTCATTTTACATTTCTTATATAAACCTTGTATTTTAGGAATTACTTAGCATTAACGAAGAGAAATTCCATTATTTGCTCCAAGGCCCAAGGGCGCCCCTCTCTCCCCCTCTAGAGTTGTGAGAGCTTTGATTTAGAGGTGTGAAGCCTCTCCACCACCACCTCTCTGAGTGCGACGCTTAGCCCCCCCGCCGCCGCCGCCGCCGCCGCCGTTCGTGCCGCCATCGCACCGCCACCGCCGCTTCGCCGGAGTTCTGTTCAAATCAGGACAGAGCCCCCTTGTCTGAATTTTAGCTCCCAATCCACCAATCTGCTGGAGCCCAAATTTTTAGGGTAGGTTCCCCACGTAAATACCCTCTCCCAAATTTTTTTTCCCAATTTCTATCCATCGTTTGCCCTCTGTTTCACCTCCGTTTTACCCGATCTTCACAGTCTGCCTCTGTGCAGATCTGTGTCACAACAACTCTGTGTTTCAATAGTGCGACCCCCTTTCCCTTGTTTGTTTGAGTTGCCAATTTAAGTGGGAGTTTTGTCCACCTAAACCTCCTTCCACGATTTTTTTTGAGAATTTTAAATCTCATTTACATTTTCTAAAAATCTCTTTCTTTTCCCAAATCAATTATGTCCCTGCTGTCCAGATCCAACCACCCAGTGTTAGAAATTCCATTTTCCCAACCAAACCTCCACCATAAATTACAAAAAAAACTATTCCCGTCTTCTTTACTTCCCCCTCTCCAACTTTCATGAAGAGCCCAACTTCCAGATCCGAAGTTTGAGCCACGGTCAACCCGTGTTATCAGAAAAATCCATTTCTGTCCTGAGTTTCCTAAGTCTGTCAACCAGCGTGTTCAAAAATCCACCACGAAAAATCCGTTCCTACAAAAATTCCTGACACAACCCTTGGTCGTAGAACTTTGAAAGAGCTTTCCAACGGTGCCAATATCGCGTCGATCCGACGTCGGGATTGATCACAGCAGCTGTTCTTGCCGGGTCGCGCACTGCAAAAATAAAAGTTCAGATCCGTGGACAGCAAGTTTACACTTGACGGTCGGAGCCGCCTAGCCTTCCACGAGGCGAACCAGGGCATTCCCCTTTGAGGGAGCGTCCCCCCATGAGTCCTCTTCGCAGCAGGACCCACCCCGCCCAATTCGGAGGTCCGAGCAGCACGTGGGCCCAACAACCCGCAGCAAGCGTCTTTCGGATGGCGCCGACGACGCGGATCAAAGTGCTGCCCGTCAACCCAAGATTGGTCCTCCCGAGCCCACATTGTAGCCCTTTACCTCCCTGCATGGAGTGGGCAGCAAATTTACTTCTGTAATTATTGTAATATTTTTACCGGGAGTTACTGTACTTGGTCGGGATCGTCTTCCCCACGCCTGACGCGTGGAGGTATCGTATCCGCTCCCCATCTCGGCACTTTGCTTCACTCATATCCATTTCTTTATGCCGCTACTAGAGAGCATGGTAGGATAATTAGCTCGCCAACTATTGTTATTCACCACTGCGAGCGAGAGAGCGAGACCCGTCCCGTGACCCGATCCGGGCACGAGAGAGAGCCGACCACCCTAGCTCACTGCCGGTTTCTCAACCGCGCACGTCCGACGCTTCCCTTGCTAAGGGACGATCGCGAGCTTGTCTAAAGTCCAAGGTTGGCATATCAAATTGGAGTCGAGTCCGTTGTCAGTCTCGCATCAAAATTGGCAATAACCACTAGTGCTCTTGCGGTCCAGTTTGCATCCAGCATAATATGCATCTGAATAAGAAATAAGTGAAAGTTCACAGGATGCAGGATACCATAATCCCAATTCTTGAGTGCCAGCAAGGTATCTAAAAATACGCTTGACAACAGTCAAGTGGGACTCTCTAGGACTAGACTAAAATCTAGCACAAAGGCAAAAACTTAACTAAATGTCTGGTCTAGATGCAGTTAGATAGAGTAATAACCCGATCATACCTCTGTACCTCTTTACATCAACAAGTACCTTGTTCATCTGCATCTAGTGAGGTGGGAGTCCCCATTGGAGTTCCTAATGCTTTGTAGTTTGTCAGATCAAACTTTTTTAGCAACTCCTTCACATATTTGGCTTGATTGATAAAACAGCCTTCATTGCTTTGATTAATCTGCAAGCCAAGAAAGAATTCAAGCTCACCCATTAGACTCATTTCAAATTCATTGGTCATGAGTTTTGCAAACTCCTCACACATTTGGGGTTTAGTGGACCCAAACACTATGTCATCCACATAAATATGAACTATCAAGATATCCTTACCTTGTTTCTTGGTGAATAGTGTCTGGTCTACATTACCTCTTGAGTACCCTTGTTCGGTGAGGTATGAGCTTAGTCTATCATACCAAGCTCTAGGTGCCTGCTTCATGCCATATAAAGCACTGTCCAACTTATAAACATGATCTTTGAAATATGAGCATTCAAAACTAGGGGGTTGCTCTATATACACTTCTTCTTTAATAAGACCATTTAGAAAAGCACTCTTAACATCCATTTGCTGCAGTTTGATTTTATGAGAACATGCAAATGCTAGCAGAATTCTAATGGCCTCTAG
This sequence comes from Amorphophallus konjac, assembly GCA_022559845.1. NCBI lineage: Eukaryota > Viridiplantae > Streptophyta > Magnoliopsida > Alismatales > Araceae > Amorphophallus > Amorphophallus konjac. The sequence continues at coordinate 30,369,224 of CM040129.1, forward strand.
TCTAGCAACATGTGCAAAAGATTCTTCATAATTTATGTCAAATTCTTGATTATACCCCTGAGCCACCAATATAGATTTGTTTCTTATTATCTTTCCATCTTCACTTAGTTTATTTCTGAAAATCCATTTAGTTCCTATGACAGATTTCTCTTGAGGCCTTGGAACTAGATGCCATACTTTGTTTCTTTCAAACTGGTTTAATTCTTCATGCATGGAATTTATCCAATTATCATCTTTTAAGCCCTCTACAATATTTTTGGGTTCAGTTTGAGATACAAGAGCAAGTTGTTCAATTTCATCCATAACTTTGAAATGAGACCTAGTTTTGGTTTGGTCATGCAGATTACCTAAGATGTTTTCTAAGGGGTGGTCTTTTAATACTCTTAAATCAGGCTGAGTGTTACCTTCATCTGCTTCGATGACCGGATCATTGCTTAGCCCTTCTTGGTCTTCATTTGCTTGTGTCTCCTCATGTGGAAGTTCCTCTTTTCCTTTTATGTTCAGGAATTCCCCATCATCATCTTCCCTGCAAGTGTTGTCATGACCAATTTCATCAAAGGTGATGTGAGGGGATTCTTCCACACAAAGGGTCTTAAGATTAAAGACTCTATAAGCTCTAGACTTATCGGAGTACCCAAGGAATATCCCTTCTTCACTCTTGGGCTCAAACTTGTCCAGAACACTTTTATGATTGTTGTGAACAAAGCACTTTGATCCAAAAACTTTCATGTGAAAGAGAGATGGCTTTTTACCTTTTAACAGCTCATAAGGGGTCATTTTGGTGAGTGGCCTTACCATTGAGCGGTTGATGATATAACATGCAATGTTTACCACTTCTGCTCAAAATCTCCTTGGTAGATGCCTTTCAGCAAGCATTGTGCGTGCCATCTCTATGAGAGTTCTGTTCTTCCTCTCAACTACCCCATTTTGTTCAGGAGTCCTTGGTGATGAAAACTTGTAAATGATTCCTTCAGACTTGCAGAAATTTTCAAAGTCAGCATTGTCGAATTCACCACCATGATTTGAAATTATGTTGGAAATCTTAAACTTACCGTCTTGCTTCACTTGCATGTACAGTGCCTGAAACTCATCAAAGGCATTATTTTTATGTGCAAGATAAAATACCCAAGTGAATCTAGTAAAGTCATCTATCAAAACATAATCATATCTTTTACCACTTAAGCTAGCTGTTTTTGTTGAACCAAACAAGTCCATATGGATTAGTTCAAGTGGTTTGGATGATGAGTTTTCAGTTCTGCTTTTAAAAGTCTTTCTAGTTTGTTTTCCTTGAGCACATGCATCACAAATCTTAGTGTTTAGTTTGAATTTTATTTCAGGCAGACCTTTGACAATAGAATGCTTCACCAATTTATGAAGAGTATTGTAGCTAACATGACCTAGTCTGCGATGCCACAAACATGCTAATTTAGATTTGGGTGCAGCAAGACAAAGATTTATGTGAGCAGGGTCATCTAAGTCAATCATGTACACGTTATTGACACTTTTACTAGAAAACTTGGTTTCTTTTGAATTTGGGTGCAAGATCCTACATTCATTAGAGTCAAAGACTACAGTATGACCTTATCACACAGTTGACTTATGCTCAACAGATTATACTCTAGACCATCAACAAGTAATACATTATCAATCTAGTTGGAGGGGTTCTTACCAACTTTACCTGTACCTATGATTTTTTCTTTGTTGTTTCCTCCAAATGTGACATGTCCAGCTTCCTTTTCAACCAGGAGACAGAACTTGGTTCTATCTCCAATCATGTTTCTTAAGCAGCCACTATCAAGATACCAGCGGTTGTGCACGACTACAAGACACTCCTGCACAAGGAATTAAGTGACAATGTTTGGAATCCAAGGACAATTGGGTCCCAATAATTTCTTTATTTCGGTGAAGCAAGATATCACAGATTTTGAAATCCAGACTTTCTTAGGATTTTTGCTTTGTTGGGAGTTCTGGTTTTTCATCTCCTTAGTCTTTTGAACTTTATGGTTTTTGGGAATAGTGGAAAATGATTATTTGTTAGACCATTTGTTCCAGTTGGTTGGTCTAGAGGAATAGGAGGTGTTATATTGTCTAGGTTGTTGAGGTTGAGTGAACCTATGACCATAGGGAACATAACTGTTCCTAACCCATGGAGGTGTCGACCTATAGAAGGTAAAGTCTCGACCTATCTCATGTTTTATCCATCTATGGCTTTCTCTGGATGAAGGATGAGTGGACCTCCTGTACTGAAAGTGTCGACCTGTTGGTGCAAACATGAGGTATTGTTGGACGTTTGACCATGTGGGTGTCGACCTATTTCGTGGATTGTCCCGACATGTTCCACCATTGTAACTGTTTCTTCTATTGAAATGTGCAGGCTGATGCTTGGATAATTGTCGGCCTATTTGGGATTGTTGATTAACCGTTTTGGGTTGTTGAGAAGTTTTGTTGATTGATTCTCCTACTTTTTCTTTTCCTTTGTTTTCAACATTTTCATGGTGTATTGTTTTGTAGGTTGATGCTTCGGAAGATGAAACAAAGGTGGTAGTTTTTAACCCAAAAGTTTTCTTCTTGGTTGGCTCATACCCTAGCCCTTCTCTGTTGATGTTTATTTTGGTTCCTAGGAGGGCATTCAAGTTTTCACTTCCATCAACAAATTTTTCAAGAGTAGTTTGTTTATCTGCTAGGTCCTTCTAAAGTTTTTCATTTTCTTTCAGCAGTTGTGAATTGACTTGTTCGAAGGCTTCTGATTTTTCATTGCACAGATTGTTGTCCTTCACATAGCTTTACATCTTTAGCTTTAGTTCATCAATTTCATCTCTCAGTCTTTCATTTTCATCCTCCAAATCTTTTATCTCTTTTCTTCCTTCTTCAAGATTTTCATTCATTTTTCTTAGATCCTCAATTTCAGTTTCTAGAGAGATTATCTTTTCATTGAGAGTTTTATCTTGGCTACATGAGTCAACCTTCTTCTTTAAGATTTTTTTTATTTTCTGTACACTTCATACTTATTCATCAATTCGAAGTAAGCTTGTTCCCAATCATCAGTAGAGAAGTGCTCAAAGGGAGAGCTCACCTCACTGTCTTTGTCTCCTTTGGCCATTAGACAGAGATCATCTTTTTCCTCTTGAGAGGAGTTGTCTTCAGTCTCTTCCTCTTCTTCATCACTCCAAGTGCACACCATGGTCTGCTTCTTCTTGCTCTTCCACTTAGGCATGGCTTTCTTTGCTTCTTCTAAACACTCAGACTTGACATGTCCTGGTTTCCTACAAGAGTAGCAGACAAGCTTTCCAGAATTTTTAACATTTTCAGGTCTTGGCCTGAAACCTCTTTTTACCTGGGGCTTCTTCTTAGTGAAGCATGTACCTTCCTTTCTTAGAAATCTTCTGAACTTCCTTGTCAATAGAGCAACTTCATCCTCTTCAGTGTTGCTACTTGAAGGCTCTTCTTCTTCAGATGAAACCTTAGTGCTTGGTCCAACTTTAAGAGCCACAGGCTTCTTTTTACTTACCTCAGTCTCTTTGTTCTTCAGATTCATCTCATAGCTCATCAGGGACCATATGAGTTCTTCTACATTGATGGTAGTTAAATCTTTTGATTCTTCAACCACTGTGGCCTTTGTATGCCAAATAGGAGTTAGTGATCTCAGAATCTTCCTTACTATCTCCTACTCAGAATAGGTCTTACCTAGCTCAGTCAAGCCATTAGTGAGCACGGTTAGCCTAGCATATATGTCCGAAATGGACTCATCAGATTTCATTCTAAACTTTTCATATTCAGATACTAACATGTTTGCTTTGGTTTCACGTACCTGCTGTGTCCCTTCATAAATTACCTCAAGGCGGTCCAACATTTCTTTTGCAGTAGTGCAAGTTGACACCCTTGAGTACTCTGTTGGATGAAGGGAGCACTGCATGATGTGCTTAGCACCCCAGTTTAGCATTTATTGTCTGATCTGTTCTTTAGTCCATGTATCCTCGTCCGGAGGTAGCTCAAATGGTCCCTTGCTGATCACTCGCCAGACTTCATGATCCTGGGCTCTAATGAAGACCTGCATGCGATTTTTCCAGTAAGGATAATTTATCCAAGTGAAAAAGGGAGGTCTATTTACGGAATGTCCTTCGGCCATAGGACCTTTAGTTGCCATATCACCAGTTCTCTCAAGGTCGTTAGACCACATACAGAGAGACTAGCTCTGATACCACGTGTTGAGTGGTGATAGGCAGATCTAGAGGGGAGGGGTGAATAGATCAGCCCCTTTTTTGCCCTTCTTTGTGGAAATAAAAATTAGATCTAACACAAATGATAATGAGATGGATATTTGTTAATGGCTAAGAAGCTGGACACTTAAATGATATCCATGAACGGTCCTACCAAGCTTCTACAGCTAGAACATAACTGAAAGCAAGCCACAAGACACAATCTTTAAGGTGGTTCGGTCTTAATCTAGAGATCTACGTCCACCCCTCACACAATATGGTGAGGCTTCACTAGTGCAAAAGCACAACTGCTGATACACAGCTTCTACGAGAGAGATACACTCTCACAACTCCGCTGCCACACAGCTTGAGGGGTTATAACCCAAAACACACAGACCGGTCACCACACCGTCTGCCTTCCTACTCACAGGTAGGGAACAAATATAAGGAGTGTGTTTTGAAGAAAAGCAAATCGAAAGTAAAACTGCCAGACAGAGTATCGTAATGAGACACTGTGAGAGAGAGATCTCTTGTCTGGAAAGAGCTTGAAGACTTCTTGGCTTTCTTCTTGTTCTTTCATGGTTCTTCACCACAACCCTTGCGAGGGAAGGATGATCAAGCTTCCAACTTTCAAGGGTTCTGGACGGAGCTTCACGAAACCTTCCTTCTTGCTAAGAGATTTTCTTTCAGTGAGGAAGAGGATCGTCTTCTTCGTTGCATTCCCTCCAGCAGCACCAGGAAGAAGATAGCTTCGTTAGCAAGCTTCTAGCTTTTCTTTTCTCCTCCTGCTTGCCTTGCTGTCGAACTAGAGCTCATGCTTCTGATATATTGGTTGTCTTCAGCGACACCAACGTTGTCCACTATTCAAGCAAAACCTAGAATGTCACATCCACATAATTTGATTTGCTTCTATTTGCCAAGTTAACTCTTTTTCTATCAAGTCTACAGATATGTGGGTAAGTAGGAGACCATATCAGACAAGGTACAATCTTTTCAGGGGATTTCTCTGCCAGACCATCATCCTCTGACAGAGTACCATCTTTGACGGCATTTTACCAGACAGATCGGATCCTCCAGGACAAGTTCCGGATCTTGAAAATGGCTTCTATCGGATTCAGACCCGTTCTGGTCGAACACGAATATGTCGACACTTTTCACACAGTGTGTCGAGACATCCCATTGAATAACTTGAAGACAGCTTCTGCCGATTTCAAAAGCGTTCTGGTCGAACACTAATGTGTCGACACTTTACACATAGTGTGTCGGGACATATGTGCTTGGTTTCGAGATAACATCATGACTGTGTCGAGACATTGTCAAACGGTGTCGAGACATATGCGTCATGTGCAGAGTTGCCACACGAAGCTGTCGAGTGATTGCGCGCCAGGATCCGAGTCATCGCACGAAGGTGTCGAGACACGTCCGCCATAGAGAAGTGAGGCTTGAGGTGTGTCGACACTTTTCACTCAGTGTGTCGAGACATCAATTAATCCATAGGCCAGACAGACAACGGCTTCAGCTTGATTTCTTCTGGAGGTGTCGAGACATTGGTTAGATGTATCGACACATTCTTTTCTGCTGGAGCTCAACCATTTTTATATCAACACGATCTCTTCTAGATGTGTCGAGACATCATCAGATGGTGTCGAGACATCACTTAGAGAAATCCTCCTGCACTTGTTTAGTCTATTCATTAAACCAAAACATGTTAGATATTCCTCAATTATCTACTTATGATTTATGATTTGTTATCATCAAAACCAGGGGACACAATAGTAAACCTATCTAAGACTCTATGAGGATCGGATTGATGCTCCACAGGACTCCTAATTCAATCAAAAATTTCAGCCCTAGGTCATTCCTTATAAATAGGGCCCAGATCGACCTACGCGAACCCTTGTTTCGGCTCGCGTGGTTCGACAGTAAGATGGTGTTATTTCATATCAGTCTTTTGAAACTTTTTGTTCCCTTTAGTATTGCCTAACTCCCCTCCAAATTTTGTATGAGGAGATCAAGCCATTGTGGAGTTAGAGGATTTGGAAGTAGTTGTTCTTTTGTAGAATGCACATGAACATGTGTGTTCATCTGGCAAAGATCCAACATTTAGGGACCTTAGCATAGGTAATTCCATATCTAGCATTTAGAGTAAATTATTCCCCTTTATGTCTTCTAATCTCCCATTAAATCTCGTGAGGAAATATCAAGCGGTCAGGGAGATAGAGCATCTGGAAGTTGCTAGTTCCACGCAGGAATGAGAACCTTCTTCTAGCAACACATTCGAAGTCTTGGGATTAAACCAGAGGTAGGTTATCTCATGAATGGCTCAAATATCAAGTTAGGAATAAAAGCCCTCAATTACCTTGTAATTTCATGTAATGTACTTAGAGAATTTGATGTTTTTCTTTGATTGCACAGTTAGGTCTTCATAACATGCATGTCACTGCATCTAATGGAGAAAGATGATAAATTTGGCCAAGGTTATCCAAATTCACGTATCTCCATGCATTAGTTCTGTTCTATCATGCATTATCATCCTATTCTCCAAAGTTTTCATGTGTTAATTACCCTTGGACAGGCCTTGCACATCAATTTGACCTTCTGTCTGTTGCAGACAGAAGGAGGTTGCCTAGAGACCGCTACCATCATAAGGCGGTCGTCCCTTGACCGCTACCTACATAAGGTGGCCTTCTAATGACCACCATCTACATTTTGATTGCTATTCACCCTAAATAGCAGACAGATCGCCCCTTTTTGGTCCATGATTATACTATCCCTCATGCTATATTTTATTCTAAGTCTACTATGATATGTTTTTTATATATTATAAGTTCCAAGGTTCTATTTTATAGCACATTATGTTTTGGGGACTTATTTTAATCTTATGCTAAATTCATGCCAAAATCATATAGTCTTGTATTAAAGATATTTTTCAATGTTTTGTGGAACTCGCTACGTTGATATTGTGATCACTATTTTATGCATTTCACTCTCGTCTCCAATCTTTCTTAAGTACATAGCGCGTATCCAGGTATGTTGCTATTAGATACACATGCACTTGATAGGCACATCGCTTGGACTTGAGATCCTCTCCGTCAGATATTCCTTCTACCGGACTAGGTGATCTTGTTTCAAGGCCTCTGTAAGTCTCCGCGAGCCTAGGATTCCACAAGGACGCCGAGCTGGTTGTACCCTTAAACCCAATGGTCTAGAAAGCACTTCGTGAAACTCGCGTTTTCTATGAACTGACCTGAACGCGGCCTTCAAGTGACTGCTACTTCATGAAGGTGGCCCTGGCGCGACCGCGTTCTCCCTGCAGTTCCACTGCGTCGACCTATTCCTTCTTTCTGCGTCTACTCCACTTGATTATGGTCTTGACTTGATTGCTACTTCAAGAAACGGTCCTCACTTGACCATCCCAGATTGTGTTTAACCCGTGGTTTGACCAAAAGGGTTAACTCTACTCTATTCCTAGATGGTCTTTTGAACATCTGGAACCTAATACCTTACTCATTAAGGCATTAATGAAAGATGAAACTTTATTAATGTGCCATTATGCTGCCGGAATTCCTCTGTGGCATAATGTCCAAAAAATTCTTTCTTGAACTCATATATATTCACTTTGTTATGTTCTTACCTTGATTTTTGCTATCATGAACCATTGGTTGAACTGGACATTATTGGACTATATTTATATTTCTCATGGAAGTAGCTTGATTTATAACTTGAAGATGCAAGGGCGGGCACGGACGGTGTCCAAGGGCTCGATGCTAGCCCCCTCGGTGGATGGTCGGAAACATATTGTAAACCATGGAGTTTGATGCTTACTGGCGTCGCATTACGCTGGGAGTAGTTTTTTTTATAAACGGGTGAAATCCATGAGGCAATCTCATGATATTTACATGCTTGTTAAAGTACATTCTATTTACATGACTCTCTCGTTACATGCTAGTACATTCTTGTTATTGAGAGGCCACATTATAATCTTTTGCTTGATCATGCTCTTATATTTGAAATCTCATATCTCTACCTTCATCTTGATATTTATGGTTACTTTGGTTTTATCACGTATTTTATCGCATTTCACATTGTTGCCTTTCATAGAGCTAAAATGTTAATTAATTTAACATTGCCATCATGTTGATATGAAGATACCTACTCGGGAAGTGCGCTCATTCCCTATCTTTCCAATCTTTTTCAAGAGATTCTAGCGGGTCGTATTCGGACTACTCAAGTGGCGAGTCCGAGAGTGAATGAAGATCCGAGTGAAGCCTACTAGTGTCTTATTTAGAGTCATAATGATGTAATCTTTCTTTTATTGAGTCCAGTTTGTTGCTATGTCAAGAGAGTCAAATGTAAATGTACTTTTGATTACCATTTAATAAAGTTGGAGTTTTAATTAAATATTGTATATTTCTCTTTTATGTGTGAATGTTATAGCGCTTTGATTATGTTGCTAGCTTAAGACGTATTGCTGACTCTTCATGTTCCCTACTTAATTCTGCTGCATATCTCGGGGTGTGACATAGACCATCCGTCTGAGCCAACGAACAAAATGACCTCCCTTGCTTTGGCACAAACCCTGTGTCAATGATTAAACCAAATTAGTGTCAGACACCTTGCCCAAGGCTAGCGAATACTCTGTACTTGGCCTAGACCCTCCGTCTAGGGCCACCAAAATAATAATAATAAAAAAGAGGGGCTTAAAATTGAGGTGTCCAGCCGGACTTGCTCAAACATCCATTGAGCAAGGGGAATAAGGGCTTAAAAACCTAGTCGTAGTGAAAACGCAAAAGAGCGCTACGAGCAAAATTAGGTACCCGGCCACGTGAAAACATGGAAAGGTGCCTGCGTAAAAGTGAGAAGGGGTTGGCTTTGGTGAAAACCCGAAAGGGCACTTAAATCAGTAATGTGATAAAAAAAATCATTTGACAACATTTACAACTTTCAGAGCATTCAGAAAATCGAACAAGGAAAGACCTCTGTCATCGGAAACCCTTTTTCCTTGACGAATAAGTCCCTCCGACATCGGACCTTTCATCCTTGTCGACAAAGACTCTCCTTGGTTAACACCAACCTCTAGTCCCATTGGGGCCATCATAAATCCTTTGGCTTAGACCTTCCGTCTTAGCCAATGAAGAAACAACCCTTCCCCTGCGATGGGCAGATCAGAGCAAGAGCACTGAAATTTTAATTTGTATTTGTGTCCTTTAGTTTATTTTTATATCCTTGGGAAAGCATATGTGCAATTGTAAGGCTTTATAAGCCAATGTGTCATTCCCTAGGATTGTTTGGGTTTTTGTGTAAAATGTTAGTAGGTCCAGCAAGGGGGCCCCCACTCCTTCCTCATTTGTCCAAGTGGCACCTTGGGGGTCCATGTGGGGCCAGTCAAAGGTCCAAGGTGGGCTTCTATATGGCTTGACCATTCAAGGGGACAATTGGATTAAAAAGTCCAATATTCCAACCCTTAAAGTCCAAGATGCTTCCCCCTTATAATATAGTTTATCCCATGTTATATTTTTTATTTAATTTGGTCATTTGACCACATGGGGAAGAAAATCCCCTCTCTCCCACGAAATTCTCAGCCCCCCACCCCTTGTCATTCTCTATATAAGCCTATGTATAGTGTCATTAGAGATTTTAATGAAGAATTAAGCATTTTTACCAAGAGCAAGTCCAAGGGCACCCCTTGTGTCTCTCATCCCCTCTTGCAGATGGATTTCTACCATTCTAGGGTGTGAAGCCCTCCCCTTGGTGTGACTCCAAGAACTCCACCTCTGCTGGATGCGACTTCCGGCCACCGCCTTCCGTTCGTGCCGCCAACGCGCCGCCACCGCAGCTTCGCCGGAGTTCTGTCTCTATTAGGACAGAACCTCAATCCCGTAATTCTAGTTATTTCTCTTGTTGTCAGATCGAACCCTAAGTTTGAGAGTTTTTTCTGCTCATCTCCCCTAACCTCCAGTTCAAATTTTGTGTCATTTGGACACCATTTGGTATTTTTTCGACATTTATTGTTCTTCCCCCTATAATCTGCCATTCTGCAGATCTACGTGACAGTGTCGCCTTGTTTTATTTTTCCCATCCCCTTAAAAAATTTTAGAAAATCCACATAAATTATCTATACCCCCTTCCACCATAATTTCTGTGAAGTCTCGAAAAATCATTTAGCCTTTGGTCAAAGGTCAGTTTCAGGCAGATCTCTTACTGTCCTGAGTGTCAGTAACCTGATCCATAGGAAAACCCGTAGCTTGAAGAGTTTTTCATTTCTAATCCCTCCTCTGGATCGATTTGAAAATAATATATGCTGTAGTTCTGTGAGTGCTCTTTCCAACGGTACCAGCCACGCCTCGATCGGCCTCCGGATCTGAGCATAATAATTCTTGCCGCCGAGGCGCGCAAATCTGTTCCTTGTGTAGATCAGAAAAATCAGTCTGGGAATAATTCGTGTAAAAATATCAAAGGTCAACTTCTGGAACCGCCACTTCACGGAGTCGATCAGGGACATCCCGCCATCGTCCCAGCCAAGTGGCGCCTTCAGAAGACCTCAGGAGGGCGACATTCCTTTGGAAACCATGCCTTGCTATCCAGCGAGTCAGAACCGAGTCAGCGCAGTACCGAGTCGGCGTAGGACCGAGTCGGACCAGCAGGCCGAGTTCATGCCAAACGCACCTCCAGATTGCTGCCCGTCAACCCAGGGTCGGTCCTCCCTGGCCCCATTTGTAGCCCTTTACCCCCCTGCGTGGAGTGGGTAATAAAATTTACTGTTGTAATTAACTTTTTACCGTTGTTACCGGGAGTTACCGTAACTGGCCGGGATCGTCTTCCCCATGCCTGGAGCGTGGAGGTAAACTCGCTCCTCTCTCTTTGCATTTGCTTATGTCGTATTCCTTCGTATATGCCGTTGAGAGTGTAGGTTTCTAGCTTGTTATACTACTATCACCGCTACGAGAGAGCGAGATTGAGTGTACCGTCTCGTGACTCGATCTGAGTTAACGCGGAAAGGCCGATACCCGAGACTCATGGCTGGTTTCTCAACCGCGCCCGATCCCACGTCTTCCCTCGCATAGGGACGATGGCAAGCTAGAGTCCCAGGTCGCGTGTCCGTCCCGCATCAATTTGGTATCAGAGCCAGTTGAGTCTAGGGTAGTATTTGTGTCTATGTCCACAAAAATACAAAAAAAGAGTCATTTAAGTCGAGTCTAAGTTTAAGTCGGTCCGAGGTTGCATCGCTTACCATTAATCGGTATATCAAAAGGTGTTGTCCGAATGTTATGCTACGCCTATCGGGAAGGCCGCACACTTACGTGAGTGATCTTCGGATTGATTATCTCCGCCACGTACCGAGTCTTGGTTTAAGTATAGGGTCCTTAGTGTGCATACATTCCAACCCTGCATAGTCGGTCTAGTGTCTTGTCCAAGTGTCGGCATGTATAGCATGTAGTTCCCCAAAATCCCATGAATTCCCCATCACCCGGGCAATATGGCCGTTGGTCCACCCATGGGCTTGGCAACCACCCTCTCCACTTCCGTAGGCCCGAAGCCTCGGATTTTTATGGCTCCAATGACCCGGGCGACTACCTCAAGTGGGAGGCCGCCATGGACAAATATTTTGAATGTTACACCATGTCCGATGCCATGCAAGTTAGTTTTGCCCAAGAGAGGCTTCTCCACAAAGCAGCCTGGAAATGGGAGAGCATTGAGCGCATGAGAGAGGTTAAGAGGCAAAAGCCCATCGAGTCATGGCATGAGATGAAGGGCAAACTTAGGAAGGTCTACCTACCCGGCCCGGTCACCTCCAACCGACCCAACCCAATCACCTCCACCCAAGTGGGCCATAATCGGAGGCAAAGCGCCGCACATGTAGAAGAGCCTAGGTCCATGACTAAGCCGAGTTCATATGGGAGAGTCCATCACATCGCTCCTACTCAAAACCCCACCATTGCCGAACTCTTGCAAATGATTTCAGATCGGGTGGATAGGAGATGTGCCTATATGGAGTCGTTGGTCTCCCCTTGCCCACCTTCGAGGCAGGAGGTAGCCATACCCGTGCCTAGGGAGGCCATAGCCCGTATCCCCAACCCGGCCCCATCTAAGGGGTCCCCAAGCCCTCTCCCCATCATGGAGGCCCCTCTTTCGTCACCCGTGAGTGCTCCATTACCACCCTTACCTTCAGATCCTCATCCGAAGCCATCATATTGGGAGCCACCTCCACCCGAGCCACCCGTGTTTCTTACGGGAACGCTTTTCATCACCGAGCCACTCCTTAGCTGGCTCAAATTTAGCTTGGTCCCACCTCCCTTCACATCCATGGACCCCACACTACCTCTAGTGCCAAGCAACTCATTTCACACCACCTTCCGGTCTAGTCACTATGTGGATACATTGGACGACCTTCTTAAAGGGTTAGACTGCCAGTTGGCGTTTACGCACTTGTTGGCCCCAAGCTTTGACCGACCCACCGGTCGTAGCTTCACCCATCCCACCTTAGGGTCTATTACCTCCGTGTACACTGTGGGTCATGTTACCACGGAGGTTCTTTTACTCCTCCCGCTACCGGCCGAGCCCGACTTCACTCCTTTTATCCCGAGGGAGGAGCCCTATCTTCTATACATTGTCCCATCTACCACGATGGATGGAGGTGACCATCACCTTCATGAATTTCAAACATGAGACTATGTAATGGAGGAACCGAGAGGTCACACATTCTTTGACCCATTCGACCCCTTCTCTAGTGGGCCTCGTGACCCATCACTTCCTTTATACCTTGTCGGGGAAGTACACTTTCACACCCCTTTCCCACAGGCAGGGCCATCTACGCCCACCAAGCCCGATACACCTACATCCGGCCCTCCTAGCCCTCCCAAGTCTCCCAAATCCAATGGGCAGCCGCATGCTAGGGATAAAGTAGGATGTCTAGGAGTCCCACTTTCCGCCAACCACCGGTTGCCACTAGTGTACGCATGGCACATGTTCGGGTGTCCTGGTCCACCATCGCCTATGCATAGGTCATACTAACATTAGGTGTGTCTAGGGTCTTGTGTGTCTGTATACATTGAGTCGAGTCAGTCTTTTGTACGCTCGCGTTGTTAGTCCCTTTCGAGTTCGAGACTTGTTGGACTTTGGGATCGGTTCTACTTCACATATCGGATCTTATCACATAAGGGACAAGCGGTGATTCCTAGTGAGTCTTCGAGCCGCCTTCCTTCATTTGAGTGTGACCCCAACTCGGAGTGTCCACCTCTAGCCTCCTCCCCAGCAGCGTGTGCATATCGAATCTATACAGGATGAGTAGGTGTCGATTACTTGGAGTGGAGCGTACTCCGCACTTCCAGGTTCGGTGACGCATCGGCCGGAGCTACTCGAGCAGCCACACCCCTTACTCGACGGGGTTGAGTTCTTCCCACCCGGGGAGAATTGATGGGGACATCAGAGCAAGAGCACTGACATTTTAATTTGCATTTGTGTCCTTTAGTTTATTTTTATATCCTTGGGAAAGCATATGTGCAATTGTAAGGCTTTATAAGCCAATGTGTCATTCCCTAGGATTGTTTAGGTTTTTGTGTAAAATGTCAGTAGGTCCAGCAAGGGGGCCCCCACACCTTCCTAATTGGTCTAAGTGGCACCTTGGGGGTCCATGTGGGGCCAGTCAAATGTCCAAGGTGGGCTTCTAGATGGCTTGATTGGATTAAAAAGTCCAAGATGCTTCCCCCTTATAATATAGTTTATCTCATGTTATATTTTTTATTTAGTTTGGTCATTTGACCACATGGGGAAGAAAATGCCCTCTCTCCCATGAAATTCTCAGCCCCCCACCCCTTGCCATTCTCTATATAAGCATATGTATAGTGTCATTAGAGATTTTAATGAAGAATTAAGCATTTTTGCCAAGAGCAAGCCCAAGGGCACCCCTTTTGTCTCTCCTCCCCTCTTGCAGATGGATTTCTGCCATTCTAGGGTGTGAAACCCTCCCCTTGGTGTGACTCTAAGAACTCCACCTCTGCTGGATGCGACTTCCGGCCACCGCCTTCCGTTCGTGCCGCCAACGTGCCGCCACCGCCGCTTCGCCGGAGTTCTATCTCCATCAGGACAGAACCCCAATACCATAATTCTAGTTATTTCTCTTGCTGTCAGATCGAGCCCTAAATTTGAGAGTTTGTTCTGCTCGTCTCCCCTAACCTCCAGTTCAAAGTTTGTGTCATTTGGACACCATTTGGTATTTTTCACACATTTATTGTTCTTCCCCCTGTAATCTGCCATTCTGCAGATCTACGGGATAGTGTCGCCTTGTTGTATTTTTCCCATTCCCTTAAAAAATTTCAAAAAATCCTCGAAAATTGTCAGTTGTTCCTTACCTATACCCCCTTCCACCATAATTTTCGTGAAGTCTAGAAAAATCATTTAGCCTTTGGTCAAAGGTCAGTTTCAGGCAGATCTCTTGCTGTCCTGAGTGTCAGTAACCTGATCCACAGGAAAACCCGTAGCTTGCAGAGTTTTTCATTTCTAATCCTTCCTCTGAATCGACAGGAAACAAATATACGTTGTAATTCTGTGAGTGCTCTTTCCAACGGTACCAGACATGCCTCGATCGGCCTCCAGATCTGAGAATCATAATTTATGCCGCCGAGGCGTGCAAATCTGTTCCTTGTGCAAATCAGAAAAATCAGTCCGTGAATAATTCGTGTAAAAATATCAAAGGTCAACTTCTGGAACCGCCACTTCAGGGAGTTGATCAGGGACATCCCGCCATCGCCCCAGCCAAGTGGCGCTTTCAGAAGACCTCAGGAGGGCGACGTTCCTTTGGAAACCGTGCCTTACTATCCAGCGAGTCAGAACCGAGTCGGCACAGGACCGAGTCGGACCAGCATGCCGAGTTCGTGCTGAACGCACCTCCAGATTGCTACCCGTCAACCCAGGGCCGGTCCTCTCGGGCCCCATTTGTAGCCCTTTACCTCCCTGCGTGCAGTGGACAATAAAATTTACTGTTGTAATTAACTTTTTACCGTTGTTACCGGGAGTTACCGTAACTAGCCGGGATCGTCTTCCCCACGCCTGGAGTGTGGAGGTAAACTCGCTCCTCTCTCTTTGCATTTGCTTATGTCGTATTCCTTCCTATATGCCGCTACGAGTGTAGGTTTCTAGCTTGTTATACTACTATCACCGCTGCGAGAGAGCGAGATTGAGTGTACCGTCCCGTGACTCGATCCGAGTTAATGCGGAAATGCCGATACCCGAGACTCACGGCCGGTTTCTCAATCGCGCCAGGTCCCACATCTTCCCTAGCATAGGGACGATCGAGAGCTAGAGTCCCAGGTCGCGTGTCCGTCCCGCATCACCCTGTCCCACCCGGACTGCTATAAAGCCTTTGGCTTAGACTTTTCATTTAAGCCAATGAACAAACAACTATTTTCTTGTCCCACTGGGACTTCTATAAAGCCCGTCTGTCTATGTCAATTAACAAACAACCCTTTTCATGTCCCACCGGGATTGCTATAAAGACTTTGGCTTAGACCTTCCCTCTAAGCCAATGAACAAACAACTCTGTTCTTATCCCCCTGGGTTTTGTATAAAGCCTTTGGCTTAGACCATCCATCTAAGTCAATGAACAAACAACCCTTTTCTTGTCCCACTGGGGATGCTATAAAGTTTTTGGCTTAGACCTTCCGTCTAAGCCAATGAACAAACATCCCTTTTCTTGTCCCACCAGGACTACTATAAAGCCTTTGGCTTAAACCTTCCATCTAAGTCAATGAATAAACAACCCTTTTCTTGTCCCACTGGGGCTGCTATAAAACCTTTGGCCTAGACCTTCTGTCTAAGTCAGTGAATAAACAACCCTTCTCTTGTCCCACCAGGGCCACTATAAAACCTTCGACCTAGACCTTCCATCTAAGTCAATGAACAAACAATTTTCCTTGCCCGAATACTAGCTACTAGTCCCACCGGGATTCACCCCACCCCATCGGCCTAGACCTTCCATCTAAGTCAACGCATAAAATCCTTCTTCCTTGCTTCGGCATTGGACCCATGCCGACGATTAAATCCCTCCAGCATCGGATTCTTTCTTCCGGGCTGATCAACATACCATTTTCAGCCTAAACTCTCTGTCTAAGGCTAGCAAACAAAAGCCACTTGTAATAACCTAGATTCTTAGGATCGGAATCGGAGAGCTTTCGGAGCCCTTTCGTGGGTCCCTGATTGTGTTTTACGATCAACCCAGGTTATTCCCCTGTATAACTTGCGGAACCCCGTAGAGAGTGAACCACTGAGTTTTCAGACTCCGGGATGCTACAGGTGTGTTGTGTTCTTTCCGAGGATCGCAGAGACTATTTTTCTGATTTTATGGAATTTCGGGCCAAAAATCAGATTTCACAAATATTTAAATTTTCTTTTCTTTTTAACCCTCACCCTCTCTCCACTCTCTTCTCATGTTTTCACTCTCTCCCTCCATTCTCTCTCCACTCTTCTCCTCTCCCCCGGGGCGTACGACCATGGCAGAGGTGGACGAGGTGGTGATGGCGTGTAGCAGACCTAGAGCGTGATGGCGCGAGAATCAGAGCATGGTGCGTGGTGCGATCCCATTCCTAGATTCGAAGTGCCGGCGTGGGTTCGTGTGATGATTTTCGGCGTGGTTTGGCCATTTTGGCGTGTGAGAACTTTGGTGGAGGTAGGGGGTGGATACTCTACCTCTTTCTTGCTTCCTCTCGCGATTTAGAGCTGAATAGTGTGAGTTTGAGCGGCTTTTCCTGCTTTAAGGGCAAATGCATGTTTCGGGAGTGTGAGCCATGATCGCCGTTCCAGGCGATGATTTTTAGTTTAAATGGTATCATTTGAACCCTTGGCATGTTGGGATTCGATTCCCGCCAGTTTAACTCCGTTTGAGCGTGATTTGGGGTCGGTATGAGGTCGGATGCCCACGTGAGTTGTTTTGGGTGGATTTATGGAAATTGTCCATTTCTTGCAGTTTTGTGGTTATTTGGCCCCTTCTGGCTTGTGGAAGGTTGGGATCATGTTTATGTATGTTTCCCCATCGTTCTGGGAGGATTGGGTCGTGGAAATACCAAGTTTTGAGCCTTCCTACAATTTTCGCACCAGTAGGAAGTAGCGGTGAAACCAGAGACTGCTACTTGATAAGGCGGCCCTAGGCGGACCACCACTTGATGAAACGGTCCCAGAAGGACCATTATCTGGTTCTTAAGCATTTTAAGTCAGTTCGAGGTAGCGGTCTTTCTCCCGACTACAATTTTGTAGTAGTGGCCCTAGGGTGACCGCTATTTGGTTCTAAGTCAGTTTGAGGTCGGTTCCTAGTTGCAGCCTTGCGACTGACCGTCTTCAGAAGTAACGGTCAAGGCAAGGACCGCCACTTGGATGACTTATTGTGCATTTTTTGAGGTAGTTTGGAGATGGCAGTCTTTCCAGGACCGCTACCTTCAAGAGACGGCCAAAGGAGGACCGTCACTTCCAAGAGACAGCCCAGGGCATACCGTTTCTTGCTTATTTAATTCTACAAGTAGCGGCCAGGCTATGACCGCCATTTCCTGTTTACAGCCATAGAGGTGACCGCCACTTGATTTGCCCGTGAGGTAGCGGCCAGGCTATGACCGCCACTTTCTGTTTGCGGCCAAAGGGGTGACCGCCACTTGTTCTGGGTGTTTCTTTCGCCGGTTCGGTTCCCGTTTGGCTTGGCTTCGACCCCTTGGTTAGCCCATTGTTTCATGGATGTCTTGGACGTCCTATGCGGGCTGTGACTGTGATATAGGGTGTTTGGAAGTGCCATGTTGTTTCTAGAGTCATTATGGTTTTCGGTCAACTCGGTTGTGACCCAGTGGTTGATACGTGACCTCGTGAGTGTCTTGGCTATCCCGTGTGGATCGAGACCTGGTTTTGGACGCTTGGAGGTATTATACTGCCTCGATTTGCATGTCCATGTTGTTTGAGGGCTTCAGTGATCCCTCATGTTCTGTGTTTCTTCTTATGCAGAATTGTTAGTCCGATGAGTGGCCTAAGGGCCGAGGACATCCAATTGATGTAGATCCAACTGTTGTGTGCCACTTCCATATGTTTTATCGAGGATTGACTTAGGGACTAGGCTGATTGGCCGCGTGTTACCGCTTTGTGCAACAATCTTGACTCGAGTCTTGTGACTCAATGATCGTTGTGTTATCAGGTCTAGTTGGCTGTCTTGAGTCTGGTGGCAGTTGTGTGCTAGCATTGTGTTGCGAGTACTTACGACAGGTGCGTGCTTAGCCTGTCCATACTTCGGTATTTTTGTTTGAGAGTCTCTGTGTCTAGTGAGCCACCACCAGTCATAGCCTAACGACACTTTTGTGTGTCGGCCCACCTGGGAGTGGTGGCGGGGCGAGTTCCCGATTGAGATGGTTTGTAGGCTGGTTGTCGTGGGCCCCTTTGTCTAGCCGTTAGATTCTAATGGGAGGGGAAAACCAGCTGGAGGCCTGGCTCAAGACATTGATCTTGTATGTGCACACGTGGTCAGGGGCGTTTGGACCAACGCTGACGGGCGTGACCCTGACTAGTCACTCGTTTCTATTGTTCCTTGGTTAATGGTTCAGTATCTCAGTTACTGCGTTTGAGGTGAGTGGGAGACGCTTGAGGCACAGTGTAAGACGTCAGTGGACGCATCTGGCTTTTCTACTAGTGAGGATGTGCTTCTGTCACATGACACATGACTTGTGGCTTTCGTGACTAGTGTCCGTCATGGTTGACATGACTCATCAGGTAGTCTGTGTTTGGCTTCACCCATGGTCAGTGTAGCATACACGGCGGTGAGGTCATGTATGTATTGGTGCTTTTAGACCGTGTGGTCTTGAGTTGGGCTTTTGTCTCTATAGATGAGCTTGCACGACTGAGGTGTCGTGATGTTGTCCTGGCTGTGTAGCTAGAGTTCCTTGCATCAGTTTAGTGATTCTTGACAATGTGTCTGGGGATTCGTGTCCTTGCCAATTAGGAGTAGTTTAGAGGGCCAAGGTTCGATCGGCTGTCATGTTTCTATTCAGTATGGCTTTCCTCTTTACTTTTGTTATTCCTACTCTCGTTCCTGCTTTTGCTGTTGCTTTTGTAGCATTGTTGTTACTACGTTCATTTTGTGGTGGGGATCTGTGGGACCCCTATTGAGCCAGCGAGACTAGGTCACCCCTGACATTTCAGGTGTAGCTGTTCTTCCTCGTGGTTGGAGGCGCAGTGCGGTGGTTCTTAGTTGCCAGCATTGCCAGTGTCGGGCTTCCCCCGACTTGAGAGTACGTTCTCTTTCCTATTATACTGTACTTTGGTTGGAATGGACTCTGCTAGCTTTGTAGTTTAATTTGTTTAATAGAAAATGTAATTTTATTTCTACTATTTTAGTAATCCTGATCATAGTAATTAATTATTTAATGCTTTCTCTGGAAGATCAATGTACTTACACACACCTTTTATCCCTTCGGAGCTTTCCCACTCTTAGGAGGCCTCTCATGATCCAAGTGGTATCGGGTTTACCCAGTTTCTGGAGTCTGGGTCATCACAGTTGGTATCAAAGCATGTGTTTGTGAAAGTACATGGGAATTCGAGATATTGCAGTGCTCATAGTCCATAAGGTCAAGTACAGTCGACAGCTGGCATAGGTTTTGTGTTCCTTTACCGCTTTGCTTCTCACGCGAGAGCTTGTGCGCGCTGTGTTGGCGCTGCGTAGGTGGTTTTGCTCTCGTTAGGAGCTGATGGAGTGTGATGACCCGAGAATCCGGTTACCGGGAAGGCCCGATAACTCGAGACTCGAACCGCCACCCACGAGCAGGGAGGGCTCGGAAGGGCTAAAAAGGAGTGTGGAGGTACAAAGAAATAGGAAATAAGGCAGGATAATTCAACAATTAATAGAAA
Organism: Amorphophallus konjac; assembly: GCA_022559845.1. NCBI lineage: Eukaryota > Viridiplantae > Streptophyta > Magnoliopsida > Alismatales > Araceae > Amorphophallus > Amorphophallus konjac. Next base: position 30,389,284 of record CM040129.1, read on the forward strand.
TAAATGAACAACTACAATAGAGTCAAGTCCAACAGAAAGTATAGTCTAAAGCAGTAAAACGTACCACATGCCAAGTGAACACTCGGCCCGGCAAGCTGACAACTAAGAACCTCCGTACTGCACCCTCGAACCTCGAGCAAGAACCGCCGTACCTGAAACGCAGGGGTGAGCCTCCTATCACTAGCCCAGCAGGGATCCCGCGGAACCCCAACTGAGAACAACGGCGGCACAAAAAGTAGTAACTACGAAAGCAGGAAAGTAACTACGGTGGCCGGTAAAATCTCGGCTCTACAGCTACTCCTACTGTACCAGAAAACACAACCTAGTCTCCCGTCGGGGGACAACCAAGCCACGCACCTGACCACCCGATTCCACGATCGGGGACCACCCGACACGAACCACCCTAGCCACGCTATTAGGAAAACGCCACGATACCTCCGTAGCGGAGGCCTGCCCTCACAAAAAGGACCCGAGCCAAAATCACACGGACAGGGAACATGGTCACGACCTCACCGTCGTGAACACAACGCTATCTAAATAAAGGCCCTCGGAGACGCTCAACGGAAACCCCAGACCTCGACTCTGGGAACACTCCCGAAACCACTCACGAAGTCCCGTCTCACGGACGGAAATAGAACCCGGTACACGACAACTCACGTCTCGTGACAGAAGCACCACCCACTAGAAGAACGACCGGATGCGTCCCCTGACGTCTTACACCGCGTCACAAGTGTCTAGCTACAACGCCCCAGGCGGAGACTCAGACACACTCAGTAACCAGCACCACAGAACAAGGACTAGTTGGGGCCGCGCCTGCCGGCGCCGTCCGACGCCCCCAACCTCGTGTGCACACTCAAACCATACGCCATAGGCCTATCCTCTAGCTGGTATTTCCCCCTAAGCCCGGACTCGGTTGTACGTGGGGGCCCTACGGTAACCAGCCTACTCACTGTCTCTCGCGGGTCAGCCGCTCCACCACTCGCAGGTGGGTCAGCATACGCGTGCCGTAAGAAGGCTACGACTAGTGGACGTGTCACAGAACGTGGACACTGAAAACCACGCACGCACTCATTACGAGTAACGCGGAGTAACAGGTGGCATGATGCCACCAGACTCTAGATGGTCCAGTAGACCTACTAAACTCAACGGACTTTGAGTCACAAGACTCGGGGTCGAGACCGTTGCACATGACATCACTAAGCCGTCAATCTGGCCTAATCCCTAGGTCCAAAACCACAATGCGATAACTCACGAGGCAGTTCACAACTTCCGAGACCCATCCCTCGAGGAGGGGACTAAGAAACCTCCAACCCCAGGATGGGAGACTGGACTCACCGCCCAAGGCCACACGCTTGGCCGACTCGAAAGCCACCTTCCAGAGAAGCAACGACTTGCGGGGAAACCTCACCGCACTCACATCGATACACGGTGACTCGATCTAGCAAGAACACTGAAGCCCGGAACACCTGGGGTCACTCGGACCCACCAAGCCCACGGGCACACTTATCGAGGTAACATGGTACAGCCAGACGCCCCAAAAACATGGTAATGAAACCCACGGGGCGCCCGGGACACACACGAGGCCAAAGGTCGACCACTGGGTCACAACCGGGTCGACCGAAGACCAACACAACACAATCGGAACGCTAGAAGGTCACCCGGACCCTTAAACCGATGGGCACGCTAATCGAGGTAAATGGAACCTCTGAACACCCAAAGACACGGTCACAGAACTCCACGGGGTGTCCGGGACACACACGGCCCAAGGGGAGCACGATCAGCCGTAGACTGCCCGCCCCGGGCAGCCCGGCAGGCCACCCCAAGAACGCGCTATACATACCTAGCGCGTTCAACAAGAACGCGCTACAGGTCCATAGCGCGACCAGACCAGGTCGCGCTATGATCCTATAGCGCGATGACACACAACACGCTGGGACCCTAAAGCGCGACAAGAACCGCCTTACTGTTCATCTTCTCCGATGAACGCGCCCCATCAGGGCGGCGCGACCCTCAAGAATGCGCTACCTGAGACTAGCGCGTTCTCAGTCCGCGCCCGGAAGAATGGGAAAACGGCGAGAAATCCATTCCACGCCCCATTCACCCCCAGGTGAAGGGGAAACAAAAGGGAAAACATTCCCCAACCTCTCCAGCACCGAGAGGACCCATTTAAACCCAAAAAACACAATCAAAACACAAGATTCGGCTCACACACCCAAAACATGCATTTTCCCCAAAACGCCCAAACAAGCCCGCTCGGCTCACCACGGCCTACAAAACTCACTGGAAATGAAGTACGCGGGTTGAGGGTCCATCTCCCTACCTCCACCGAAGATTCGACGCATCATGGACGCCGATCCACGAAGAAAACACCGTTGAAGCCTCGCCGTTCCACGAACCCACGGCCGAGCTTCACCGTGTCTCCACCGCCTCGATCCTCACCCATCCTCACCCGTGCCTCGCCCGTGCCGTCCCCACCTCGCCCACGCTCCACCCAGTCGGCCGCCGGAGAGAGAGGGAGAGAGGAGAGAGCGTGAGAAGAGTGAGGGAGAGAAGAGAGAAATGAGAGGGGAGAGAGAGAAAAAGGAGGTTAATATATAGAAAATCTGGAAATTCTGGAAAAACCAAAAAATAAAAAATCACGTTTCCGCGATCCTCGGAACGCACCAATCGCAATGGTACCACTCGCGCCCTGGTGAACGGCCCGGTTCACCCGCAACGAGGTTCCGAAAGAATTACCGAAACACACATCGGGAATCGGAAAACACACGCGGAAAGCCGCGGAACGCTTCCGGGCCTCCGAAACAACTCCGGATCGCGCCGATCCGAACACGAAAAGATGTCTGAAATGAAATTTTGGACACAACGGTGTCGGACACTCCGAGAAGCCAGATCCCGGACCCACGAATAAGGATATGAAATAAAAATCCGGGGCATCACATGGAGAGTGCTTTTTTTTGTTCAAGATGTTGGTCTCGGTTGTGATACACTGGGCAGAGTTTGCCGGCATGCATGAGTCTGTGGTGCGGTGTTCGAATTTTTTCCATGGTGTGATCATGTGGCTGGTGGCATTATCGTTGGTGTGATGGTCGTACATCTCCTCTGGTAGAGATTAATGTTGTTTTGGCCATCCTAGCTTGAGGTTTGGTCAGCCCCTAAGGTGTTAAGGTTGTGCTTGAGGTGGTTGTTGGATGCCCTGGTTGAGAGAGTGCTCGAGCGAGCTAAGGATTTCCTTCCTGGTGAGCTGTTGTTAGTCGTGCTTGGCTTTTCTCATCCTGTCTTGTGGCATCATTTCGACGTAAGCTTTGGAAGTGATGTCTCCATGAAGCCTTAGTCCTGTGTCTGCTTATGTGTGGACTGTGTTAGTTCTGAACCTGATTTGCTCTTGTTTCGGCGGTGGCTTGGTTTTGGACCCAGATTAAGGATTTGGGGGCCATTGTGCACCGTGTTTGGCGGCTGTTGTGCTGTAAAGGTTCAATAATTATTTCGGGACTAGAGGATAAGCTGAGGCAGGCATCCTTTGCGGCTTGTGTTGTGGCTCTTGGCATGATGGTTTGCACTATGGCGACTTGTGATCGACAGTTGGCAGGATCGGTACTCGAGGCGTGGTATATTGTACTTTCATGAATTACGATGGCATCGAGGTGTGCTAAGATGCGGATGCCGAGTTATCTGTGATGCTTGTGTGCGTTGTGTTGAGTGCGCGGCGGAAGCGTGTGGGCTCATAACCCATAGGTTGAGGATCATTTTGTTGGAAGATTCTGACCAGCCGAGAGGATTGTTTCCTCTGTGTAACATTGTTTTGGCTATGTGTGCCTTGATGTTGTTAATTACCATGCCGTTGCTTGAGGCATTATGGTTGTTGGCACCGACGAGTTTGAGAATTGGGGAAATCTATGGGCGTATATGCTGGTTGAGTACCCTTTTCTTTTTCTATATTTCTTAGAAGTTGTGCTCTTGAGACGGAACGTGGTCCTCGAGATGCATTTTTTGAGAGGTGTTTGTGGGTCCTTATTGGTAAGCTGCGAGCGGCTAGTACATTTTAGCCGTGTGTTCAGCAGTAATTTTTCCTTGATGTGACCCAATTTGCAGTTTTGTCTCGTGGTTCTGTGTTAAGAACGGAGCCGGGATCTGTAGGTGTTTTTTGAGGTTATGTGTTGGATTGTGCTTGTGGTCAGCTTGGGAGGAGTTCCCTGTGAGTCTGAGTTTGGATTTGTGTGGAACAAGGTCTTGTCGATTGGTTTTTCTGTGCTCTCCTGAGAAGGTAGAGTTGGCGTGCAATTCGAATCATATGTAATGCCCGAGTGTGGACCGACTCGATTGTATTTGTGGTCCAGTGCTATCATTGGCATTCTGGGTGCCAGTTTCGATCATTGTTCATGGCGTGGAAGCCGATGGGTGGAGCTATCAGCTGAGATATTTGTCTTTCTCATAAGAGCTTATGTTTGTGTGTCTGTCGTGTATGAAATTTTATCGGTGGTTGTTTCGTGGCATGGGTCGTGTCTCCTTGTTCTGTGAGATGGAAGCGATGATGCCATGTTTTGGAGGTGCCAGACTTGTGTTTCTTTGTGTGCCATGCTCGTTCTGTGGATCGATGTGCCTTGAGATCCGGAGCGTGTGCCTATGATTGTGGTCTGACAGTGTTCCTATGAATTGTGTTTTTTGATAATTGTGTTATCGTAATTTGTGTGTTCGAGGTTTGGCTGGTGCTTGGAGAGCGTAGCCAACTGTTTGGGTTGTTCTTCCCTTTTCCCTTGTTTGCTCCTTGAATTTCAAGAATGAAATTTATTAAAGGAGGGGAGGATGTAATAACCTGGATTCTTCGGATCGAAATCGGAGAGCTTTCGGAGTGCTTTCGTGGATCACTGATTGTGTTTTACGATCCACTCGGGGTTTTCCCATGTATAACTTGTGGAACCCTGTGGAGAGTGAACCGTTGAGTTTTGAGACTCCGGGATGCTACAGGTGCGTTGTGTTCTTTCCGAGGGTCGCGAAGACTATTTTTTCATAATTTTCCGATTTCATGGAATTTCAGGCTAAAAATTAGATTTCACAAATATTTTTCTTTTCTTTTCTTTTTAAACCTCTCCCCCTCTCTTCCCACATTCTCACTCTCTCCCGCCGTTCTCTCTCCTATCTTCTCCTTGCCCCCAGGGCGTACGGCCGTGGCGGAGGTGGATGAGGTGGTGACGACGTGGAGCTGACCTGGAGCTTGATGGCGCGAGCATTGGAGCGTGGTGCTTGGCGTGATCCCATTCCTAGATTCGAAGTGCCGGCGTGGGTTCGTGTGATGGTTTTCGACGTGATTTGGCCATTTTGGGGTGTGAGATCTTCGGTGGAGGTAGGGGGGTGGATACTCTACCTCTTTCCTGCTTCCTCTTGCGATTTAGAGCTGAATGGTGTGAGTTTGAGCGGGTTTTCCTTCTTTAAGGGCAAATGCATGTTTCGGGAGTGTGAGCCATGATCGCCGTTCCAGGTGACGATTTTTAGTTTAAATGTTATCATTTGAACCCTTGGCATGTTGGGATTCGATTCCCGCCAGTTTAACTCCGTTTGAGCGTGATTTGGGGCCGGTATGAGGCCGGATGCCCACATGAGTCGTTTTGGGTGGATTTGTGGAAATCTCCCGTTTCTTGTTGTTTTGTGGTTAGTTGGCCCCTTCCGACTTGTGGAAGGTTGGCATCATGTTTATGTATGTTTCCCCGTCGTTCTGGGATGATTGGGGTGTGGAAATACTGAGTTTTGAACCTTCCTACGATTTTCGCACCGATAGGAAGTAGCAGTCAAACCAGAGACCGCTACTTGATAAGGCGGCCCTAGGCGGACCACCACTTGATGAAACGGTCCCAGAAAGACAATTATCTAGTTCTTAAGCATTTTAAGTCGGTTCAGGGTAGCGGTCTTGCTCCTGACCATAATTTGGAAGTAGTGGCCCTAGGGTGACCGCTATTTGATTTTTAAGTCGGTTTGAGGTCAGTTCCTAGTTGCAGCCTTGCGACTGACCGTCTTCTGAAGTAACGGTCTGGCCAAGGATCATCACCATGATGACTTATTGTGCATTTTTTGAGGTACTTTGGAGATGGCGGTTGTTGGGTCCTGTAGTGCAGGAACACGATTCTAGACGGGGGGTAAATAGAACCCTCTACTAATATTTTGTCCAATTAAAAATGCGAACCTACTCGCAGCGGAATTAGCAGGATTAACAAGATTGAGGAATGAGTAATTTAAACTAATTAGAATAAACTTGATTCTCTCAATCTCACTGTACTCACCCAAACAGATAAATGGATTTGAACAACAAAGCAAACCACCACAACACAAACCACAAGGCAAACCACAATGCATAGGGATTTTTAAGGTGGTTCGGGACCACGACGGGCTCCCTACGTCCACCCCTCACCAAACCGGTGAGACTTCACTGTTGCATAAAATAGCCCGGGGATAAATCCCCACACACACACGGAGCCAAGCTCCAACACACACACGTAGGACAAAGCCTACACAATCACACGGGAGTAAACCCCCAACCACACATGGGGAACACACCCCAAATGAATCCCAAGCACACACGCGGATATCCTCCACACAAACCGACGCACACGCGTCAAAACAAATAATCGGAGAACCCTTTCTCCGAACCCCCACACAATATATCCTTCCAGAAATTTAAGAAGCGAAGACAAATAGATTCAATGAGCCCCAAACAAACTCTGGAGACTGAATCAAAGAAGATAAAGCATGTATGAAGCTCCCCCTTCAAGAAAGACTCCGGCTCTTCTTGGATCGTTGTCGGATGGCCGCGATTTTGGCATCCTCGCATTCCTCTCCTTGAGTCGCTCCCTTTCCTCTTCTATCACAAGCTGCAAATCTTCAAGGATGTAGATGAAATCCCCCTTGCAAGAGCTCCACCTCGTTTTCCCACTTTTCTTCACCTACAAGAAAGAAGAAATGAGCATTAGGGTTCTTCACCCCCAAATTCGGAGTTCACATTCATATAAATAGAGGAAAGGCTAAAAGACACATATAACCCTCCTAAAACATGTTAGAAACCCCCTCAAAATATTAGAAACTATTAGGGGGTATTTTGGTAAAGTTATATAGGGTTTACAATGAGTTTTAGACACTCTCTAAAATCTCAACCGGAAAAGGTCGACCCTTGGGGTCGACCCTCGTGCAACCAGAGGGCACCCGGGGCTGAAAAAATGGTCTGGCACACAGGGGTCGACCCTTGGCGTCGACCCATGTATGGGGGTTCGACCCCAGGGGTCGACCCCTGCAAGCAGGGTTCAAAATATGCGTTCTGTTCAGCCCATAACCACTGAGGGTCGACCCATGGGGCCGACCCATGCAGGAAAAAGATTGAAAAACTCATTTTTAGCCCCTTTAAGCTATGCAAAATCAATTGAATAAATGTGATTAGATGTTACCATAAGCCCATGAAGATTTACCATGTATTTTCATCCTGAAAACATGAGAAAGCAAGAGGTTAGATGTGAATTAAAATTCATGAGTCAAGCATTAACAATTTCAACTTGTTCACTTGCAAAAGCATCATACAACCAATCCAAACTTGTATTTGGCTATCCATTCACAACCAACAAGAACACATTTCATCAAATAGCATGGTTTTGATATGATGAACATGAATCTCTCAATTAACCAAATCTAATGACATGGGAGCACAACCATTCAATCACTTCATTGTATCTACCATAACTTCAACATCAAAATACTACAATAAAATATTAAGACCATTTAAACCACATTTCAACAAGATTTATGAGAATAGATTAAGCACATCAAAAAGAACAAAAACCTCATTTCAAAGATGCATAAAACACTTTCAATGCAATGCAATCTCATGAAAGATGTTCATGAAAACAACTCGGAACTTAGCCAAATGTGAAATCACATAGTCATGCATGTGAGCAATACATGTAAATATCAAATACCTCATTTTCACCAAGTGAACAATTTTTGCATAAAACTTAATTCATTAAAACCCAATCATGGTTTCTTCATAAAAACCATATACATGAGAAACACTCTCAAGCCAACAAAACCTCAACTGAGAATGAGGTCATTTAGACATGCATTTTTCTATACATGAAACTCATTCACCTCAAACTCATCAATGCTCATGTGAATGGTTAAACACCATATAAGTTGATTTCATCAAGTGAAATGTAAAGAAAGTTGAAACACATACCAGCTCAAAAGTCTAATGAACAATAACTATTGTCAACCTGAACTCTCCAATAGATTTTGAAACCTCTAAGACCCATGAGGAGAATACTTAAAACACAAGTGTGTTGACATGCCATCCTTGAACATGAATGAGATTTACAACCTGTTTTGAATCATGGACATTAAAATACTCATGCAAGCATGGGTTTTACTTGTAAATGATGTCCACCATAGATGTTTATCCTGCAAAGCAAGATAATCAAAATATAAGCCCTTTTCACACCAATGAGCATTTTTCACAACACATGAGAACATGAATAACCATTCAAGCACAAGACCAAGCAACAAAGTCATTTTGTAATCATCAAAATCACATACACAATAATCTCCCCCATTTTGATGATGACAAAATGTTACGCATTATTGCTCTCTCCCCCTTTGACATAATCAGAAATGAGGAATATTATGGGGAATTCACGATAGCATTAAGATCAAAACCAACATGCTTTCTCCCCCTTTGTCATTGATAAAAACTGACAGACAATGCGGTGATTTAGAGAATCATATGCACAATATGTTCAACAAAGATGCAATTCAAAATATGCATGTGTGAATGTTATAAATGCCAAATATGCACAAGTTTGAAATGCAGGTAAGGACTATATGAACAAGCAAAGTGCAAGTTGAATGGTCAAGTATGATTGACCTCCAAGTAGATAAATATATATACATACAATATAGCTCCCCCATTTTATTTAAAGTGAAGGGATAGGTGTAAGAAAAGTGCAAGTGAGTCATTAAAACCAGGATGCTCATGTTTACACCTAGGGGATTGTGCAATCATATAGGAGAATTAAGCAATAGCCAATGCAATCAATCAATTTTTTGAATACATATTAAATCAAATTTCCATCTGTGTAAGTGAATAACATGAAAATAGATTGTTGCAATATGGATATTCAGATTTTCAGATCAACACAATGAGAGATCATAAAAACTACACTTCAATTTATTAGTACAGCGTATTGGAGGCTGCGCTCTGCCACAATGAGATTTTCAAAAATTTTTCAATTCAAAAATTTTCACAACAACAATCAGAGTTTTTCAGGAGTGATCAAATTCAAATAACTCATTTTTACACGAGGAGACACTTGGAGCTCATGCTAGACTCCTCGGTTACTCAGAGTATCGAACCATTTCACTTCATTTTGAACAGATGTACTTTAGTCAACACTTTTCTGAAATGAACCACATCACGTCTCAGGTGACATGTGCCCAATTTACTCAGTGACACCAAGCATTGCTCTGCCTTTCATTTTCTATTTTCTTTCAGCAAAAATGCAAGTAGCTTTTTACTCAACTGTCTCTTCAACATACATGCAGCAAATTTAATTTCTCTAGAGTATTGAAAGGAAATTCCTATATCCTTATCTTTAACACTCATTTTCACATTTGTGCTTAAAGTGTGCGAATTTGATTCAGCATGTATATTGAAAATATTATGAGCACATAACAATATAGCTCCCCCTATCTAGATGCACTTATTACATATTTACTCCCCTGAGTGTGTGACAAACACACTTGTTAGGACTCAGATGCAACATTATTTATCAAGGGAGTGTATGGTTTTAGAAAATCCAAGGCAGGGGTTGTAGCATATATTAGCATGCAAGCACACAGTTGAAACATGCAAAATGCAAATGTAGAATGCATCATGAATGCAGATATCCAGATTTTACATGACAACTCTATATGCATCTAATGCAACTAATGCGTGAAATGCATTTTTACAAATGCGAGAACATAGTTTTATTTTGAATAGAGGATTAAGGAGTTTCATACAATACATCACAACATTCACCACTTGATATACAACCATAAAGCAATATCATCATCCAAAAGAGAGTGGAATAGCATCAATTTCAAATATTTCAACTAGCAAAGCTCCCCCATAATCAAATGCATGAATTTCAGAGAATGAATTCAGTGAAGGTGCAATGTAATCCAATATGATCCAGGGGTAGCTAAAAAGTGAGCATGGAGAGACAGCTGAAAATTCATTCAAAACCAAACATTTAATTTCTCTAAGTTCTGGTACAAGGCGGAGGTCATAGGTCCGAAGACCATCTCACGCAAGGCAATGCTTTTCTGATAGGCATAACCTACCATTTCAGCAAAGACTTTTGATATACCAGAAATTCGGTTAATCTCAAATGTGCATAAGCAAATCAGATTGAAGAATATTCAATAGCCAAGATATTCTCATACAAACTTCTCAAAATTTTCATGATCACCTCAGTCAATCATTCACAATTTTTTTTCACACAACCAAAAACAACCAAAGATTGTTCAAAGTTTCAAATACAATACCTGAGAAAATAACACTAGCATCTTGAACAAGAGCTTCAAAGAAAAACTTATTTTCTCACCTTTATCTTGAGTTACCTTTATTTATCAACATTCCTTCATTGGCCTCAAGGCATTCCTGCATCAAAATCTCATTTGATAGTTTTGGGTACCCAAACTTCCTTGGGTCCCGAATGGTTAGTTGCACCTCTAGTGGGTGCCTTCCACATTCTATAGGCATGCATATCATCAAAATGCATCAAGGAACAATCATACATGGTATGCCCAAACTCACAACAATAATGACAACAACTAAAAGGTTTCACAGGTTTCTTATATGCATAAGCATTGAAGTTCTGTGATTTAACAGAAGTGTTTTTATTTTCAACATGAAAAAATTTTCTTTTTCAGAGCATGATGGTTGACATTTTTCTTTTGAAAGTAGGATTTCATCAAGTTACCATATTTTCCATAATGATAGCAGTTCAATGGAGCAAAATAAGCGTTTGAACATGGCAATGAGCAAGACAAGTGTTTGAACATCTATTAACATGAGGAGATTTTTTTAAACATGTCAAACAACTTATCAATTTTGCAAAACAATCACACATGGTCAATGAGCCTTAAATTAAGCCATGGTCAACATTCAATATCAATTGTTGAATTTGATCAAGCAAGTCCATAGTTCAGAAAATTTTATCTTTTGAAACAAGAAGGATTTCAGATTGAATTTGAAAGCTATACAAATCAAAGGCAAATTGATTCCACTCAAAACACATGGTTCCTCATAAGTCAAACAATTCAATTTCTGAATTTTGGTACAAGGCGGAGAACATTTATCCTAAGATCACCTCACACATAGTGATAGCTTCCTGACATACTTGATCTGTCATTTCACATATCACCATTTGATATACCAAATATTCATTCAATGAAGGCATGAATGGCTTATGAAGAATTGCAATTGAAACATAACATAATATAAGAACCATAACCTAAGTAGAAGACATCAAAATCACCAATTTAACAATAAGAAGCAAAGTCGAGGTATTACCAAACGAGTGTGCCTTGTTCCCTTTTATTGGAACCCCTTTCAATTTATTTCCTTAAGACACACCTGTATCAAATCCAATTTATTTGACAAATTTTAGAACCCATGCCTTCTTGGGTCCCTTGGAGTTAGTAGCATTACCACCAACCGAATTCTTCCACAATTTCATTCCATCCATGTCATCATTTCTCATGATCGCTCCGTCCTCAATCACATGTCCATGATTTTCACAATAAAAATATTGAGGAGTGACAACTTTGGCAAAAGATTTTCTTTTAACATGATCAAGAAGGTTTTCAAAAACATTCCTTCTTTTATTTCTAAAATTTTTAGGTCTAACAAAATCAAACCTAGCATTCATTCTAGAAGCATGGAAATTCTCAGTTTTTAAAAACCAACATTCATTCATAACATGACCGTACTTCCCACAATGAAAGCAACAAGGAGATGTCGGTCTACGGAATGACTTTTCATTGTTTGCATGAGTTTTTGGAAGCAAGTTTTTCTTAGAGGATGCAAACCTTTGAGCATGAGACACATGTTCATTTCTGAATTTTCTTTGAATATTAAACTTAACATTCATGACATGAAAATCATCATTTTGCTTCACAAAATAATTATCAATGACATGGCCAAGTTTGTGACAATAAAAATAAGAAATATTCAATTTTCTCTTGAAAGTATTTTGTTCAACTTTCTGCTTTGAAGAATAATTTTTCATCGTGTGGCCTAGCTTACCACAATGAAAGTAAGAAATATTTCTTTGTGATTTAAAAATATTTTTCTCTTTGCATGTAAGTTTGTCATCCTCTTTCATGACAACACAATCATCCATCACATGTCCAAACATAACACAATAGAAATATTTAACATTATACTTTGATTTTTGAGATCTATATGGCATGGAAGGCTTAGTGTTGACATTTTTCTTTTTCTCAAAACTATTTTCAGAATTTTTGATTTGAGAAATTGGAGGAGGTGGTTTGGAAGTGCTAGGAGTGTCGGAAGCATGAACAAAAGAGGTTTTTAGTTTTGATTCAAAAGACATTTTTTTAATTGGAGAATATCCAAGACCCTATTTTTGAAAGTTGACCTTAACACCTAGCATTTTGTCTAAGTTCTTCTTCCCTTTGACAAATTTAGACAATGATGCATTTAAGTCTACAATTTCAGATTCAAGGGATGTAATATGCAATTCATAGCTAGTTATCTCGTGTTCACTACAAACAATGCTCTAATTCAATACTCTATTTGTAGTGTTATAGTTCTCAATTTCTTGTTCTAGCACATGCACTTTTTCACATTCATCTTCATGCAATTTGACATTAACGGATTTCCCTTTTTCAAGAACGAGCAGTCTTTCAGACATGGCGTTGTTTAATTGTTTCAACTTTTCATTTTCAGATTTCAACAACGTATTTTCTTTTTCACTTTTATCAAAACTGTTCAATCTACCTTCAAGCAAAGCATTCTAAATTAGTATGACACCATTTTTCTTTTTAAGTTCCTCATTTTCAAATATGACGCTCTTATTGTCAATTTCAGAATCAAGAAGTTTTTCAAACATTTTATCATCGTCAGATAAGGAATCCAACTTATTTCTAAGACATTTTTCAGTTTCTTCAAGCAATGAAATCTTAGAGAACAAAAGTTTATGTTCTTCACTCAAATCATGACAAGCATTCTTAATTTCAAAAGATGTATTAGATTTTCTAGCCATTTCAAGCTCTTCAGTCATGTAGAAAATCTCATCTGAAAATAATTCAACTTTTGATTAAAGAGATTCATTTTTGTTTTCTAGATTTTCAATTTTTGATTCTAAATCAATGCATCTTTCACAAGGAAGATTATCATGTACACTTTTATCAAGTTTCTTTTTCAATATTTATATTCAGACTTGATTTTGTTATATCTACTCGACAACTCCTCATAAGCATGAAGTAGTTCTTCAAATGACATTTCATCTTCATCAGAATTAGAGTTTACCTTATCGACATTTTCATCACTGTGTTGATCAGCATCGTCGGCCATGAGACCTTTTTGTCCTTCCTTCTCTTGAGCTTTGATCAACTCATCCATAAGCTCCTTTGCCAACCTATAGAAAGATACAAAAGGATACTTGTTAGTGCACACGGAAGCTTTCAATAAACTCAAGACAGTGAGATTTTCATGGTTCTTCAATTTATCATTATTAGACCACTTGGTCTCATCTAGAGGTAATATGTGAGGACCATCATAAATCAACATCCAAAGATTAGGATTAATAGAATTAATCATTCCACACATTTTACCTAACCATGAAGTAAAATCAGAACCATTAAAAATAGGCAAGTAATTCATTGATACATGCTCAACAGAAAAATTCATGATTGTAGAATGCATTGGGATAACTCTGTAGATCGTGAGATCTAGGGACAACAGAGCCTCGCTCTAATACCAGTTATTGGGTCCCGTAGTGCAGGAACACGGTTCTAGAGGGGGGGGGTGAATAGAACCCTCTACTAATATTATGTCCAATTACGAACCTACTTGCAGCGGAATTAGTAGGATTAACAAGATTGAGGAATGAGTAATTTAAACTAATTAGAATAAACTTGATTCTCTCAATCTCACCGTACTCACTCGAACAGATAAATAGATTTGAACAATAAAGCAAACCACCACAACACAAATCACAAGGCAAACCACAATGCACGGGGATTTTTAAGGTGATTCGGGACCACGACGGGCTCCCTACGTCCACCCCTCACCAAACCGGTGAGGCTTCACTGCTATATAAAATAGCCCGGGGATAAATCCCGCCATACACACGAAGCCAAGCTCCAACACACACACGTAGGACGAAGCCTACACAATCACACGGGAGTAAACCTCCAACCACACACGGGGAACACACCCCAAATGAACCCCAAGCACAGACGCGAATATCATCCGCACAAACTGATGCACACGCGTCAAAACAAACACTCGGAGAACTCTTTCTCCGAACCCCCACACAATATATCATTCCAGAAATTTAAGAAGCGAAGACAAATAGATGCAATGAGCCCCAAACAAACTCTAGAGACTGAATCAAAAAAGATAAAGCATGTATGAAGCTTCCCCTTAAAGAAAGACTCTGGCTCTTCTTGGCTCGTTGTCGGATGGCCGCGATTTCGGCGTCCTCGCATTCCACTCCTCGAGTCGCTACCTTTCCTCTTCTATCACAAGCTTCAAATCTTCAAGGATGTAGATGAAATCCCCCTTGCAAGAGCTCCACCTCATTTTCCTCCTTTTCTTCACCTACAAGAAAGAACAAATTAGCATTAGGGTCCAAATTCGGAGTTCACATTCATATAAATAGAGGAAAGGCTAAAAGACACATATAACTCTCCTAAAACTTAATAGAAACCCCCTTAAAACATTAGAAACCATTGGAGGTATTTTGGTAAAGTTTCATAGGGTTTACAATGAGTTTTAGACACTCTCAGAAATCCCGACCGGAAAGGGTCGACCCTTGGGGTCGACCCTCGTGCAACCAGAGGGCACCCGGGACTGAAAAAATGGTTTGGCACACAGGGGTCGACCCCTGCAAGCAGGGTTCAAAATATGCGTTCTGTTCAGCCCAGAACCACTGCGGGTCGACCCATGGGGTCGACCCATGCAGGAGAAAGATTGAAGAACTCATTTTTAGATCCTTTAAGCTTTGCAAAATCAATTGAATAAATGTGACTAGATGTTACCATAAGCCCATGAAGATTAACCATGTATTTTCATCCTGAAAACATGAGAAAGCAAGAGGTTAGATGTGAATTAAAATTTATGAGTCAAGCATTAACAATTTCAACTTGTTCACATGAAAATGCATCATACAACCCATTCAAACTTGTATTTGGCTATCCATTCACAACCAACAAGAACACATTTCATCAAATAGCATGGTTTTGATATTATGAACATGAATCACTCAATTAACCAAATCTAATGACATGGGAGCACAAGCATTCAATCACTTCATTGTATCTACCATAACTTTAACATCAAACTGCTTCAATAAAATATTAAGACCATTTAAACCACATTTCAATAAGATTTATGAGAATAAATTAAGCACATCAAAAAGAACAAAAACCTCATTTCAAAGATGCATAAAACACTTTCAATGCAATGCAACCTCATGAAAGATGTTCATGAAAACAACCCGAAACTTAGCCAAATGTGAAATCACATAGTCATGCATGTGAGCAATACATGTAAATATCAAATACCTCATTTTCACCAAGTGAACAATTTTTGCATAAAGCTTCATTCATTAAAACCCAATCATGGTTTCTTCATAAAAACCATATACATGAGAAACACTCTCATGCCAACAAAACCTCAACTGAGAATGAGGTCATTTAGACATGCATTTTTCTATACATGTAACCCATTCACCTCAAACTCATCAATGCTCATGTGAATGGTTAAACACCATATAAGTTGATTTCATCAAGTGATATGTAAAGCAAGTTGAAACACATACCAGCTCAAAAGTCTAATGAACAATAACTATTGTCAACCTGAACTCTCCAATAGATTTTGAAACCTCTAAGACCCATGAGGAGAATACTTAAAACACAAGTGGGTTGACATACCATCCTTGAACGTGAATGAGATTTACAACCTGTTTTGAATCATGGACATTAAAATACTCATGCAAGCATGAGTTTTACTTGTAAATGATGTCCACCATGGATGTTTATCCTGCAAAGCAAGATAATCAAAATATAAGCTCTTTTCACACCAATGGATATTTTTCACAACACATGAGAACATGAATAACCATTCAAGCACAAGGCCAAGCAACAAAGTCATTTTATAATCATCAAAATCACATACACAACAGTGGTCTCGCAAGGACCGCTACCTTCAAGAGACGGCCATAGGAGGACCGTGACTTCCAAGAGACAGCCTGAGGCAGACTGCTTCTTGCCTATTTAATTCTACGAGTAGCGGCCAGGCTATGGTCGTCATTTCTTGTTTGCGGCCATAGAGATGACTGCCACTTGATTTGCCCGTGAGGTAGCAGCTAGGCTATGATCGCCACTTTCTGTTTATGGCCATAGGGGTGACCCCCACTTGTTCTTGGTGTTTCTTTCGCCGGTTTGGTTCCCGATTGGCTTGGCTTCGACCCCTTGCTTAGCCTATTGTTCCGTGGATGTGTTGGACATCCTATGAGGGCTGTGACTGTGATATAAGGTGTTCAAAAGTGCCTTGTTTTTTTTAGAGTTAGTATGGTTTCCGGTCAACCCGGTTGTGACCCAGTGGTTGATATGTGACCTCGTCAGTGTCTCGGCTATCACGTATGGATCGAGACCTGGTTTTGGACGCTTGAAGGTATTATCTTACCTCGATTTATGTGTCCATGTAGTTTGAGGGTATCGGTGATTCCTCATGTTCCATGTTTTATGGAATTGTGAGTCCGATGAGTGACCTAAGGGTCGAGGACTTCCAATTGATGTGGATCCAGCTGTTATGTGCCGCTTCCATATGTTTTATCGATGATTGACTTAGGGACTAGGCTGATTGGCGGCGTGTTACCACTTTGTGCGATGATCTTGACTCGAGTCTTGTGACTCAAGGATCATTGTGTTAGCATGTCTAGTTGGCTATCCTGAGTCTGGTGGCAGTTGTGTGCTGCCATTGTGTTCTGAGAACTTGCGACAGGTGCGTGCTTAGCCTATCCGTTCTTCATTGTTTCTATTTGAGAGTCTCTATGTCTAGTGAGCCTCCACTAGTCGTAGCTTGATGACACTTTCATGTGTCGGCCCACCTGGGAGTGGTGGCGGGGTGAGTTCCCGATAGAGACGGTTTGTAGGCTGGTTGCCGTGGGCCCCTTTGAAGTCCTGCGATCAATGACACCCAAGAGGGGGGGTGAATTGGGTGATTACAAATTTTTAGAAAACATTACCCGATTGAAAAGATATGATGATTTAATAACTTAGAAACTCAGATCTGTTATATAACCAATTAGATCTATCAAAATTTGCCACACATAACAGTTCCTTGGTACTATGGCGGAGGTGTGAATCCGAAGATTCTACTCACGCAAGGTGTTATCATCCTGACAAGACTAACCTTGTCAATTCAAACCCACTTTTTGATATACCAAAAATCTAATGTAAAATTGACAAATTATGCTAGATCTGAATGAAAAACACAAGTAGAGTGATAAAGTGTGTGCCGACACAGAATGGGGGATGAAGAGAAGGATCAAACCACACAAGAGACAATAATTTTTAGGTGGTTCGGATGCAACGGCGGCAACCTACGTCCACCCCACACGATCTGTGAGGATTCACACACTATCTTGTAAATGATTACAAGATCAAAACACACACACACTCGTAAAGAGTTCAGAACTCCCACGAAGGTGCAAACGCACAGAAACACACATGAATCTGAAAGAAACCACACACACACACACGGATCTGAGTAGATCCACACATATGAATGTTTATGAATTACAAAGAACACACACTTGAAGCTCAGAGAATATGGAAGATGAAACACATTAGAAAAAACTCTAATTTAAGCTCCCCCTGAGTAGGTGATGCGGATTTTGGATGAAGCATGGATCTCCACTTGCTTTAAGGTTGAATGGCTTTAGATAGATCTTGAAAAGCTTGGTGTTGGATAAAGAATCCTTGGACGGAGCACTATTCATGGAGGTGTTACAGCAGCCTTCTTTCTCCCCTTGGTAGCCTCCTTGATCTCCCTTAAGTAATTAGGGTTTATTGGCCCAAAGAGATGTTTTTATATCTCTTGGATGGTCAATAGACATGCCCAGACACAGATCCACAAATCCTGGCATGTCTGGAGGCTTTGGGACTGAAAAGTCCTAAAAATAAGCTTTGAACATGTTGAAGAAAACAAAGTCAACAATGGGGGCTTCGAAGGGTTCGGCCGACCGATGCAAGTCGGGCAGTTGATCGAACTGTGATAGTTTCTGTAACATTCAACATTGGGAGAATCGGTCGATCGAACTGGTGCCATCGGTAGTCAACCGAACTCTATAAAATTACAGAGTTCTGAAACCTGCGAAAATTGGTCGACCGACCAAGCTTGATTGGTCGACCGAAATCTGGAAAACATGCTGAATTGATTTGTTAGCCCAAGAAAGCATATCCATATGACAAAGCCTTTGTGTCCACATTTTGTTCCAATCATTTTGAGTTTATTTGACTTATTCTGAGCATTTTTGAAGCATGATAAGTTTGAGCATTAGTTTGTGTTAAAAATGGCTTTGTGGGCCTACTTGTGCTCGCACTTTTGCAATTACGAACGGTACCAAACTATTTACCATTCTGGGGTTTTGTTATCATCAAAATCATCTAGAGAGACTCAACAATCTCCCTCTTTTAGATGATGTCAAAACCCTAGATTACTAATGACGCGGTCGGCGTCAGAGGAAGGATCGATAGCAGCTCTGAGGGGACGAATAGGACGAGATAGCTTGCTACCTTACGCAGCTCGGCCTCACGCCGCATGGTCTCACACCGGGCAACACTCTATTCTCACAGGGGAGTTAGAGGGAGGGAAAAGCACAAGAGAGGAAGGCTCTCACGTACAAGCTAGCTTTCATTCAATTCATCATGTTACAAACCTTCATTAGCCCCCCTTTATATAGTGAAAGCCATTACATTCTTACCTTTAAACTTCTCCTATTTGCATATATGCCCTAGCCTAATAAAACAAGACTTAACAACCCACCTTTGACTTGAGGGTTTAATAAAAAAAAATACACATGTCTTTTGACCAACCTTGCCTAATAAAACAAAAGTAAATATACATGTAGTAATACATGTATTTTACACACGTACATACTCAATACTCAAATCCGTACAAATACACACAAGTATCTACTCAGGATGTCGAGTCTTTGAGTGAGTCTCCGAGCAACAAGCTCGGTGTCGGGGCAATGCAGCATCGGTTCCGAGTAGTGGGTCCGGTGTCCCCACCAACCCTCCCTGGGCGGCTGGAACTCGATTCCGTCGAGTAAGGGGGAACACTGCTCTGGTAGTGCTCTAGCAATTCTGGATCGAGGTGCTGGAGATCTTCCCGAGTGATCCGGGAATCATCGAAAGGTGGACAGTCCCGCCAGTTGACAAGGTAGCACTGGTACACCTGGCTCCGTGTAGTTGTCACATGCTCATCCAGTATCCTCTCAATTTGCTCACGCAGTGCTCTCGAGGCTGTGGGATGCACAGGGGTGGGCTCACTCGCAATGGGAGGAGACGGCTCGAAAGGGTCACTAGGAATCACTGTGGGTTCCTTGTAGACCACTAGGTCTGCCACATTAAAGGTCGAGCTAATCACGTATTCGGGAGATAAGTCCACAACATACGTATTGGAGCCAATCTTCTACAGATTTGGGAAGGGACCATCACTACGGGCTTGCAACTTTTTAATGGCTCCCGAGGGTAGTCGTTCGGGTCGAACCCGTACCATAACCATGTCACCTTTTTGGAATTCATGGTGACGCCTATGCGAATCAGCCAAGCGTTTGTAAGTCTCATTATTGAGGTTTATTTGCTTGCTAATTGACTCATGCAGACTTTTGACATGCTGTGCAAATTCCTTAGCTGACTTGGATGTTCTAGACTCGAGGGGAAGGGGAATGAGATCCATTAGTTTCCTAGGTTTGTATCCATGCACGACCTCAAATGGACTCATACCTATGGACCTATTGACAGAGCTATTATATGAAATTCGGCTCTGGGCAAAAGAAGATCCCAATTGCCAGAATGTTCCCTTACAAGACACCTCAAAAGGTTTCCTAAACTCCTGTTGACGACCTCAGTTTGCCCATCGGTTTGGGGGTGATAGGCAGTGGAAAATTTCAGCTTAGTGCCAACAAGGTGCCAAAGTGTCTTCCAAAAATAGCTAGTGAACTGGACATCTCGGTCCGACACTATGGTTTGAGGGAGACCATGCAGACACATGACTTCATCAAAGAATAGGTGGGCTACTCTAGATGCATCAGATGTTTTAGAACATGCAATGAAGTGGGCCATCTTAGAGAACCTATCAACTACCACAAAGATGGAGTCATGTTTGTGAGTAGTGCATGGTAACCCAAGGATAAAATCCATGCTAACATCATCCCATGGTCTATCAAGAATGGGGAGAGGAGTGTAGAGACCAGTGTTTTGTTTGACCTGTTTGGCCATTGTGCATGTCCTACACTAGGCTACAATTTTGGCCACATCTTTCTTCAAGCCAGGCCAATAAAAATGCTCCTCCACAGAATGGATGGTCTTGTTGCATCTAAAGTGACCAGCAAGACCTGCTACATGCATTTCTCAAATCAGAAAGTCCCGAACAGAAGTCCTCGGGACACAGAGTTGTTGCCCTCGAAATAGAAAACCATCTTAGAGTAGATAGTCAGCAAATGCTGTCGAGGATCCAGTAGACAAGGTAGAGTAGGCAGGGCAAAAATCGGGACACTCTCCATAGAGTTCCTTCATGCGGTCAAATCCAATGACCTCTACCTGAACAGTGGAAAGAAGAGAGACCCTTGGACTCAAGGCTTCAGCCACCTTATTCTTTTTTCCAGCGTTATGTTTTAGGACAAATGTGAAAGACTGGAGGAATTCTACCCATCGACCATGCCTAGGGTTTAAGCCCTTCTGAGAGCTAAGGAATTTCAGAGCCTCATTGTCTGAATATAAAATAAACTCTTGAGGTAAGAGATAGTGTCGCCAGTGTTTGAGAGCCTGGACCACGGCATAGAACTCTTTATCGTAGGTGGAGTAGTGAAGCTTTGCATCAGAAAGCTTCTCGCTGAAATATGCCACAGGGTGGCTTTCCTGACTGAGCACTCCTCCTATTCCTACGCTAGATGCATCACAAGAAATTTCAAAGACTTTGGAAAAGTCTGGAAGGCGGAGGACATGTGCTTTGGTCATAATCTCCTTTATGGCAAGAAAATCCTGGGAGGCGGCTTTGGTCCACTCAAAAGTCCCTTTACAGATGCAATCCGTAATGGGCACCATAATTGTGCTAAAACCCTGAATGAAGCGTCCGTGGAAGGTGGCTAGCCCATGGAAACTACGAACGTCATGGACATTCTAAGGCTCTGGCCAGTCTATTAAGGCTTGGACCTTGAATTGGTCCACAGACACTCCTTGGCTAGAAACCACAAACCCGAGGAAAGCGACCCAGTCTGTGATAAATTCACACTTTTTGAGATTGGCATACATGGTTTCTCTCCTCAAAGTCTGGGAAACTTCCCTCAAATGGTGGATGTGGTCCTGAGGGTTGTGACTATAGATGAGAATGTTGTCGAAGTAGACGACAACAAAGAGACCGATGAGAGGGTGGAGGACTTCCGTCATAAGCCTCATGAAGGTGCTGGGGGCATTGGATAGCCCAAATGGCATGACGAGCCACTCATACAGACCTTCTTTTATTTTGATGGCTGTCTTCCACTCATCCCCTGGTCGGATTCGGACTTGGTGGTAGTCACTCTTCAAGTCAATCTTGGAAAAGATGGCGGCTCCACTCATCATGTCAAGCATGTCATCATAACGAGGAATGAGAAACTTATACTTGACAGTGATCTTATTGATGGCGTGGCTGTCAACACACATCCGCCATGTGCCATCCTTCTTGGGTGTAAGCAAGGCAGGGACAACACATGGGCTCTTGCTCACCCTGAGAAAACCCTTTTGGATAAGGTCCTCGATAATTCTTTGGAGCTCAACATGCTCCTTAGGGTTCAGTCGGTAATGGGGAAGGTTGGGTAGGGAGGACCTAGGGACAAGGTCAATGGCGTGTTGTACATCACGCATGGGAGGGAGTCTAGAGGGTGCCCAAGTCCTCGAGAAAAATGTCTTGGAAGTCCTGCAAGATTGCTTGGACTTTAGGTGGGACTGAGACGTGGGACTCCTCGGGTGTGATGGTGACGACAACAGCCCAACAGGGGCACCCTCGGAAACCTCTCTATTCAGCTCATGGACACCTATGAAGTTAAGGCGCCTAACTTGGTCAAGATTGACCTTAGGGGCCTTTGGAATGGGTGTGGTAGGTGCTGAAGAAGAGGGAATAGACAACTTCTCTTTAGTGGGAGTTTGGGGACCCTCCTGAATCTTGGGGGTTCCAGTGGGGTGGAGGTAGAGCTCTTTTTCGAGGCCACCTTTGGAGGTGCCGAGTACAGATGAATCTTCTTCCCATTATGGGAGAAAGAACACCGGTTGGATCGACCGAATGTAGTAAGGTCTACATCATAGATCCACGATCGTCCTAGGATGATGCTACCGACCTTCATAGGCACTACATTGTACAAGATCTGTCCTTGGTAGGACTTAAACTGAATGGGAATGACACATGTAGTGGTGACTGGGATAGACGTGTCATCAACCCAAGTCACGTTGTATGGCCTAGGATGAGGATGGGTAGGTAGACCTAGACGAGAGATAAAGTCTGAAGAGACTGCATTGATACAGCTCCCGTTGTCAAAGATCCCCTTACAGGGTTGGGATTTCACCATAATGTATGTTTGGAAGATGGAGGTTCGACGCCAGTTATCTTCCTGGGAGTGTGTTAAGATGCAGTGAACTACACCCAGCCTTCCCTAGTTTGAACTGTCAACAATATCTCCCATTTGCATGTACTCGACATGCGTTCCATCATACCCTGCATCCATTTCCTCAAACTGGGCGATGAGGTCAAGATCGGCCTCATACCTCTCAATGGCTTCTCCTTCCTGAGGTGGAGGCTCCACAGGCTGGGGGACGATGATGACTAAGGCTCGGGTGGGGCAATTACACGCAACATGCCCTAGGTTATGGCACCTAAAGCAATGAATTCTTGAGATAGGGACTGGTTGGGTGGTGCTAGGGATGACTCCCTTTCCCTTGTCATCTCTCCTATCAGCTGGCGGAGTATACTCCAGCCTGGGCAAGGCAGCGGGTGCAGGTAAGGGGTTCCTTATGAAAGGAACATTAGGGGCAACGGCCCTAAGTGGGGTAGCAGTAGGGACATAAGAAGTGGAGGGGCCAGGTCTCTCAGAGTATCGGACCATGGGGTTCCGGGATTCAGGTTGGCGGTTGGTGAGGACCCGAGGTGGGACCACCCTTTGAAACCGCTCAACATCTCGCGCAACCTGATAGGCATGCTCGAGAGTATTAACCTCTCGTAAAAATAACTCCCGTTGTATGCTCTCGTGTAGGCCAGCCCTAAACCATGAGAGGGTGACGGAGGCATCCTCCATGACTCGACTTCGAAGGAAGAAGTCATCAAATTTGGCGATGTACTCGTCCACAGACTTTCCATCTTGGGTGAGTTTCTGCCATTGGTCTAAAAGACGCTGATGGTAGGAGGGTGGTAGATACTTCTCACTCAATTTCTCCTTCATTTCTTCCCACGTACTTATGGGCTCCTCTCGTCTCCTTGCTAGGAGATTTTTGATGTTGCACTAGTAGGTCTTGGCTAGACCTAGGAGTTTCATTTTGACAAACCACACCCTTGTAGCAGGGGTCATGCGGCGATGCCAGTCAAAATATTGATCTATCCCGGTCTCCCAATCAAGGTATGTAGCAGGGTTTAGAGACCCATCAAAACTCGGAGCGTCAATCTTGACGTTCCGTAGGATGATATCCTTATCGTCGTGTTATCTCTCTCGAGACGTACAAGCCTCTTGCTCTCTACCTTGGGGAGCCTTATTTTGGCGAGCTTGGTCTCTCTCCTCCCTAGAATTGGCTACGGTATCACCGTGGCCATTCACTTTTCCTTTCTCTCCCTTCAGTCGTTCCTCTAAAGCCTGGATCTTCTCATCTAGCTCCGCTCGTAATTGGCCTAAGGATTCTTCAAAGTGGGCCATAAGGTTATGTTCGAGCTGGACTAGCATAGCACTCACGCTCTTTTGATCCATGGGTAGCGTTGAAGGGCGCTCTAGACGGCCTGATGAATTTCTAGACCAGCGTGGCATGCACGGGCTTGGACCTAAATGATGCAATCCTGGGACCAAAAATTAGCAAGCTATAGACCCAAATTTTGTTGGCTAATAGGCAAAGGGTCAATTCGAAGGGACCGGTCAGGGAGAGTTGTTTGCCCGTAGGCGGAGTAGTTGTGGAACTATCTCCTGACAATTAGGGTGTCCTAATGTGACAGTTCTAGGGCTTAAAGGATGGGTACATACAAGCTCTCTCTCTCCGTCCACAGTGATGCACTCAGAAGATAGGCTACATGGATATGGCTCTCCCTCTCTTCGTTGCACGGTAATTGAAAAGATACTAAATGAGCAAGCGATTGGAGCACGTACCTAGCTAGACTAAAAAGTCCAGCTCCGAACGGAGATGAAGGTGAGCGGGGACGTGCATGCCTGCACGGCGTCGACGAAGCTTGAACGGTTACAATAAATTCTCTCCACGCAGGGAGGGTGCAATTGTTATAAAATCGCTTAATTTAAAATTTCTGGTGCAGGGGAACAAATTAATCCAATTTCTCCGCGCAGGGAGACTCAGGGGTACCAACGTTCAGTAATTTACGGACCGTCTGTCGACTTCCGGGCGACTCAGTTGTCAGTCGAGCCATAGTTGTAGACTCGGATGCCACAATTATTAACTTAACCAATATATATATATATATATATTTCAAACCATTTTAAAACCCCTTTTTCCTTTCTTCATGTGCGTGATTCACGGGGAGGGGTTAAGAAGGCCGGCAGGTGCAGGCTTCGTGGTGGTCAACGCAGGAGGGCGTGGGCGACCCACGGGTGCGGCGAGCGTCGACTGGGGATGGGCGCGCATGTGTGGACCGGCATTGATGCAGATGTTGCGTTGAGGCGGCTCGCGGGCGGGGCGCTCGCGCGGGGTGCTGGCGGGGGCCCACGTGCAGGCGCGCGGAGCAGGTGCCGGATGGGGGCGATGCGGGTGGGCGCTGCTTGCGGGCGTGGCCTGCAGGTCGCCCTTGGCGGGGCGGCCGCTGCGGGCGTGAATGACAGCTGCGGTGCGTACGGGCGTGGCCTGCAGGCGGTGCGGTCGGGCAGCGGCAGCTGGTGGGCGGAGGCGCGCGGCAATGGGCGCGGCCGGCTACTACCAGCGGGGGCGGCGGCGGGGGCGGTGGTGGCGCTGTGGCCGCGGCGGGGGCGCTACAGTCACGATGGAGCGGGTAGCCGTTGGCCCTTTCAAAATGGGCACGGGCGACGAGGCTAAAGAGCCGTGAACCTCTTTTTTTTTCTTTTTTTCTTTTTTCTTTCTTAGTCGAGATCTCTTCTCTCTCTCTCTTTTTTTCTTTTTTTTCATTTTTCTTCTTTCACTCAGTCGAGAGATGGAATCCTCTTATATATATATATATAATTTTTTTTCACTTCTAGTAACCGAAAGAAGGGGGGAAAAACGATGCAGACATCAGAGTTGACGGAAACGCCGTTGTCGGGCTCTAATACCAAATTTGACGCGGTTGGCGTCAGAGGAAGGATCGACGATAGCTCCGAGGGGACGAACAGGACGAGATAGCTTGTTACCTCACGCAGCTCGGCCTCACGCTGGGCAGTCTCACACCGGGCAACACTCTATTCTCACAAGAGAGTTAGAGGCAGGGAAAAGCACAAGAGAGGAAGGCTCTCACGTACAAGCTAGCTTTCATTCAATTCATCATGTTACAAACCTTCATTAGCCCCCCATTATATAGGGAAAGCCATTACATTCTTACCTTTAAACTTCTCCAATTTGCATATATGCCCTAGCCTAATAAAACAAGACTCAACAACTCACCTTTGATTTGTGGGTTTAATAAAAATAAAATACACATGTCTTTTGACCAACCTTGCCTAATAAAACAAAAGTAAATATACATGTAGTAATACATGTATTTTACACACATACATACTCAATACTCAAATATGTAGAAATACACACAAGTATCTACTCAGGATGCTGAGTCTTCGAGTGAGTCTCCGAGCCACAAGCTCGGTGTCGAGGCAGTGCGGCATCGGTTCCGAGTAGTGAGTCTGGTAGTGGGCCCGGTGTCCCCACCAACTAAGTGCATTGGCGTGAAATCAACGCATTGTATCCTTGCAATTTCCCACACGATTCTTGTACGAGGAGGAGTTTACACTCACGCATAGTGAGGGATTATAGATGGGCTGACCTATCTTTCATCCAACACCATTTGAGATACATAGAACCGATTGGAGGATAGGCTAAACAAACAATCCGCAAGGCAATCAATCCAATTACAAACATTTCATCAAGCCAAACCAACGCAAACCATTCAATCATATTTGCCAAATAGAGACTAAATGAGAGGCAAGAACCAACATGTTTGTCCAATATCAATTGCATTCATTTCAAGTTCATTACAAAGTACATGGATGCTTGAGAATGCAAAACTCCTAGACACATGGCAAATGCAAATGCAAAAGCAAAACTGACTCAAATACAAAATGCAATGAATGCAATGACTCACAAATGCAGACATACATACAAGCATGGGACATGCATGCATAAGATATATATAAGCCTATACTTGCTACTTCTCCCCCTTTGACATCATCAAAAGAGGGGAGGGGATACAAGAAAAATGGACCAAAAGTGAACAACATACCCAAAAACAGACACTTAAGGTGAATAACCAGAAAATCCTCAATTGCCATCTCAAGGAGGGGGCCAATAGCCAAGGAGGCGTCGGATATCATCAAGAGTGTGATCTTGATACTGAAGGCGGTGCTGAACATTGGCAAGAGTATTCTCATGAGCCCGACTACGGTGTTGCATGTCAATGAGTGGACATGGAGGTCATTTGAGTGGACAAGATATCCAAAACTGTGGAGAAGGAATCAATCCGGTCCGACATGGAGTCAAGCATATCACCCATGGTGTAAATGTTACTCCTAAAGTTAGAGAGTTGCTCCCCAAAAGTATCCACGCGAGTGTCTAGTCTAGAAAGACACCTATCAAAAGCCTCATAATCTGCCCGAGAGGGTTGTCCGGCGCCCTGAGTGGAGGACTCCCCAATATGGAACTGTGGTGGAGGTGGCATTTCCTGATCGGCATGTGGAGGAGGAGGTGGTTGCTCATCCACCTGAGTTGGAGGTGGAACTAGCTCTTGACCTTGCTACTACGGTGGCTCTTCTTCCTCTTCCTTATCTTCAGATTCATCTCCATACACCCTCACATTTCTGCATAATTCACCATCTAGACCCCAATAGTTGCCAAAATCGATGAACATCTTGTGTTTGTTATATATGTTACTTTGTCGTACTTGAATGAATGCTTCATTAACCAAGCTTACCCCGACATAAATGAATACTGCGGTCAACTGAGATGCATAAGGCAAAGATCGCCTTCTTTGAGTGCAACATGAATCAACTAAATCTGTCATAAGGCGGCCCATGTTAATGGTCACGCCATTCATCACATGATAGAATAGAAATCTATGCACCTCTATCACTTCATTTCTGCTACCAGCCTTGGGATAGAAAAGAGTGGTGAACATATGATGTAGAATACGCTGCAAAGGAGGAAAATAGTTAGAGTTCAGCATGATCAAGTTGCTAACTCCTTCAATGTACTTACAGCAGGTCATAAGCATAAAAGCCTCCTCAACATCGCCATGACAAAAAATCATATCAGCTCCCCTAGTTGACACTCATAGGGCTCTTTCAAATAGTGCTAGATTGACCGTTATTTCAACTCCCTTGACAATCGTATAGAGACAGTCATTCCTCATATTCAAGTTCCCATAAAATTCTTGAACAAGGCTAGGGTAATACCTTGAATATCTAGAAGCAAAATCAACCCAACCGTCCTGAACTACAAAAAGAGCACCAATATCTGGGAGAAGTTCAACCATCTCCTCAAAGTCGACTAGACGAAAGTTGATTATCGGCCGTGGGCACATTGGCGGTGCACGTGGAGGTGCAGGAGCCCGCTGTGGTGAAGGAACTGGAGCCTCACCTCGCCTGGCACTAGGCTCCCCTGGGTAGAGTGCCGAGAGCTTCTTCTAGGTGCCATCCTAGGCTTGAAAAATGATGTAGAAACCATTGAAGGGACCTATCCCTTCCCTTGGGAGTAGATAGACACAGGAGGATACACCAAAATGTGGTAGAGGACTCTCTTCCACGATCTAGAACCCTAGGAGGAAGCTGCAAAGCTGCACAAGCCGCTGCCCAAAATCTACGCCGGAAGACGGTGAAGATCCCGATCTTGTGCGGATGGAAGAATGTGGAGGTTATTGGGGTGCAAATGGTGAGAATGAGAGTTCTAGGGTTTGAGGAGAGGGTATGAGGGTGAATGGGTGTGAGAGAGTGAGAGAAATGGGGTGAAAACCCCTTTAAGAAGGAGGTTGGATGCGGGTCGGCCGGTCTGATTCGCCAGATTCGGTCGACTGAAACTAGGCGTCGATCGACAAAAATTGTCAGCCTAGACCTATTTTCATCATTGTTTTTGGTATAACTCCTTCACCCTTTTTTTAATATAACTCATTCAATGCTTTCTCTTTTTTGTGTTATATCTCCTTCAACCCCCCCTTTTTTGTTTGAACCTCCACCTTGTGTTGTAGTAGAAAGGGAATGACTTGATGAAAGTGGTGATGAGGCATTTTCAAAAAATCCTCTGACTCTCCCCCTCAGAGAGTGCCTCAGATCCTGAGGTCACTAGGTCCACATTTATTTATCAAGGAATATTTGGTCTTAGAAAATTTCAAGGAAGGGCGATATGTAAAAATACAATCAAGCATGCAAGGGGTATTTACAAACAAGGAATTAGAAATAATCACACAGAATATGCATTGCAATTTACCTTTTATGCAAGTGATTATTATTTTTAAACATATACAACACTTAACTTAAGTGCAAACCTAGGTATGTATGCTCTCACCCTTGCACATGCCAAGTTCTCTTCTAATTTTGCTGAATTCTTTCTGGTTTAGGGGTTTTGTGAAAATATCAGTTAACAGATTGTGTGTGTCAATGAATTCCAATTCAAAGACCCCATTTCCTGCATGATCTCTCAGAAAATGATGTCTAATGTCAATGTGCTTTGTTCTAGAATGTTGAACATGATTTTTTGACAAGTTAATTACACTGGTGTTGTCAAAGAAAATTGGAACACATTTCATTTCAACATTCAAATCAAGCAATTGATTTTTGATCCAAAGTACTTGCGCTCCACAACTTCCGGCGGCTACATATTCAGCCTCGGCCGTTGAGAGAGCTACTGAATGTTGTTTCTTGGAAGCCCATGAAACTAGGCACCCCCTAAAGAAACTGACAGTACCCACTAGTACTTTTGTGATCAATAGTACATTCGGCATAATCCGCATAGGTGTATGCAATCAAGTCAAATGAACTACTGATGAGAAATCACAAGCCAAAGTCTACTGTGCCAATTAAGTATGAAAAAATTGGTTTAACTGCCAATAAATGATATTCTTTAGGACATGACTAAAAATGAACACATAGACAAACGCTGTATTGAATGTCAGGACGGCATGCTGTTAAGTACAGTAGTGATCCGATCATACCTCGAAACAGTGTAGGATCTATTGTTTTACCATTTTTATCTTTATCTAACTTCGTGGTTGTGGCCATCGAAGTTGACATGGGTTTTACTTCTGCCATCCCGTATTTCTTTAACAGCTCCAAGGTGTACTTGGCTAGATTTATGAAAATGCCTTCAGACGTTTGCTTCACCTGTAAACCAAGAAAGAATGTAAGTTCACCCATTTAACTCATTTCAAATTCGCACTGCATTATCTGTGCAAATTCATCACATAAGGCATTGTTAGTAGCTCCAAAAATGATATCATCAACATACACTTGGACAACTAATATGTCTTTACCTGAATTTCTTGTGAATAGGGTCTGATCAACCTTATCTCTCTTGAATCCATTTTCAAGTAAAAAGGAGGTGAGCCTTTCATACCATGCCCTTGGTGCTTGCTTTAATCAGTACAAGGCCTTCTGCAGCTTGTACACATGTTGTGGATGTTTTGGGTCTTCAAAACCTGGAGGTTGTTCTACAAAAACATCATAGTTGATATACCCATTTACAAAAGTAGATTTAACATCCATTTGAAATAACTTAAAATTTAGAGAGCAAGCATAGGATAAGAGAATCTGGACTGCTTCTAATCTTGCAACCGGTGCAAAGGAGTCATCAAAATCAATACCCATCTCCTGGCTATACCCTTTGGCTACAAGTCGGGCCTTGTTCCTAACAACCAATCCCTTGTCATTTAGTTTATTTCTGAAAACCCAACGGGTTCCAATTACGGGATGATTCTTAGGACGCGGCACGAGAGACCATACATTGTTTCTTTCAAAGTGGTGTAGTTCTTCATACATAGCCTAGATCCAGGATTCATTTTGAAGAGCGTCATGAACATCCTTAGGCTCTTCTTGAGAAATAAAAGCCATCAGATCCTCTTCTTCCACTTGCCTTACTGAGGAACTGGTTTTAACACCATCTTCAGGATTATCAATAATGTTTTTAGCAGGGTTATCATTCAGGAGCATTGTAGCTCTAGGCATGTCGGGGTGCTATAGTGGCTGGTCTTGGAGTGTTTCAATTGAAGGATCTTCATCATTTTCATCCTTGCTGGAGGTTCCTTCCATTGGTTCATCCTTAGCTTTAGATGATCCAGCATCAGTTGGATTTCTACGAGCTTCTTCTACATCCAACATTGGGGTAAGTTGATTCGTCAATTTTGAATCAGATTCATCAAAGATAACATGAGGACTTTCTTATACAACTAAGGTCCTCTTATTAAATACTCTAAAAGCTCTAGAATTCAGTGCATAATCCAGGAAGATTCTTTTGTCACTCTTTTCATCAAACTTTCCTAGGTTAGTCTTACTGTCACGCCCCGAGCCTTTATTACAGCGGAAGACTCGGTCGGGGAGCGTGAATAGCCGGCATAGTAAGCCTCTTGCAAGTAAAAACGACCAGAGCGCAATACAATCACACACATAAATACAATTGCATAGAATTTAATCAAACTCCAACTTTATTTCATAAATGATCAATACTCGAAATACAACCACTTTCCATCATCTTTCATTCTACTAGACTCAAGAAATAGGAAAATTACATTGACTCAATCTAGACATTATAGACTTCCTAAGTCTTCGCTCATCTTTAATCACTCTTGGATCCGCTACTTGAATAATCCGAATCCGAACCCGACTCACTTTCATTTCCTGAAAAAGATTGGAAATAGATAATGAGCACACTTGCCCAGTAGGTATCTTCGCATCAACATGAAGGCACTATTAAAGTGATTTATATTTTTGCTCTAAAGAAATAAGGTAAAATCATGCAATGCGATGATCACGCGATTAAATCAAAGTAACAAGACAATCATATAAGATGGAATGAGAACAAGAATGAACTAGCAAGAATGGAACAAGAACATGATATTGGCCTTTCATGAACAAGAATATATCGAGAATGTACTAGCAAGCCATATATTCATCACTTTAGTATCTTATGCTTATGAGCAAGTGCTTCGTGAATTTCTGTGGAATATCAAGTAAGAATGTCATGTCGTGTCGTGAATCTTCACTTATTTATAGAAATAGTACCCGCAGCGCAATGCGACGCCAGTAGCATCATACTCCATGGTTTATAAAATAGTATGTTTTCGGCAATCAGCCGAGGGGACTAACATAGAGCCCTTGAACACAATCAGTGCTCAATCGCATCTTCAGGTATAAATTAAGCTACTTCCACGCATGTAACAGTAAAGTATGGCCAGGAATATAACAATTCTAAATAATGAAAATCAATGAATGACCGCTTCAATTTGAATATATGAGATCAAGAATGACTTAGACTATACTATGCTTATGGAAATAAATCGGCAGCATAACAGTATATTCTCTTAACTTTCATTCATTATATTAAGTCTATTAAGCAAAATGATAAGTTCTAGATCATCAAGGTTTATCTAGAAACATTAAAATGTCAACCCTTAGTCAAACCTTGGGTTGAGATATTCAAGTCATGTGACGGTCATTAACTGGGCCGTTACATTGTGTGATGGTCTAGTATAGGACCGTTACATTTGTCTGAATCCAGAATCAAGAATTCAACCTCAGATGAATGTGACGGTCGTATATTGGGCCGTTACATGAGCCTGACGGTCCAATACAAGGCCGTTACATTACTAGAATCAGAAAATAACGATAGTGTATTCTAGTTAATGGGTTTTAATGGTACAACCAACTCGGCGTCCTAGTGGGAATCCCAGGCTCGCGGAGAATTACGGAGGCCTTGAAACAAGATTTCCTAATCCATTGGAAGGAATATCCAATAGAGAGGTCCTCAAGTCCAAGATTGTGTTCCTATAGTGCAAAGTGTGAACTAATGGTCAACATATCGGAGTATGTGCCATGTACTTATAGAAATGACTCTATTGATAGGGAGATACAAGTATCAACGTGAAAAGGATGATGAAAACTCCAACAATACAATAGTTAAAAGAATCATGATTTAGAATACAAGACTATAGAATTTTTGGCTTATGAAACTAACATAACTTAGAATACCATTAAGTTCCCGAAATCATGCAACCCCTATTATGAATAATTAAAATAACCTTAAATTCACATAATCAGGTGAAAACTCTAATCAACTAGGCTTAATAATAAGTAAGATTGACGAATCTTATTCTGTCTAGGGTTGACAGAACACAGGGCTTCTGACCGTCTATAAGTGGTGCGTCACAGTAGTGTGACGGTCTATCAAACAGCTGTTACAGTAACATAACGCCCCTGTATAGATGCGTCAGAGTCAACAGAGAAATCAATTGTCAATCAGGGACTGTGATGGTCCATCGTATGGCCGTTACATGAGTGTGACGGTCCTACGCTGATGTGTCAGAGGGTCTGCTAACAGAAAGTGATATAAAACCTAAGGTATCAACTCACATCATGTCTGTAAATCAAATACCATGTCTATTCTAGGCATGATAACGATGTATACGCTATCTATATGCGTGGGTACCCGTGAGATAGACTAGATACATCTTTTTAATTTTCCAATTAGGCTAAGAGATGCATGTAATGTATAGAACTTAGTAAAACATGAAATTGATGCTCTACTATGCATGAAATTCAATCAAACCAGAGGGCTTATAGTCCTATCAAGTTATTTTTGCCGTTCATGAGATAACATATCTCTTGTCTAGGCTTCAAACTTCCAATTATGGTCTGAACACCGAACCCTAGTTCCCTTCTTCCTGTGATTTTTCAGTAACTTCTTTGGGCTCTAACTCCAAGACCTCTTGACCTAAAGACGTGAAATTTGGAGAGGAGTTAGGCTAAAGTATTGTAAATAAATACTTCTAAAGAACTTACCAAAGATTACACCTCCTTACCTTGATTTCTTACGAGCCAAAAGTAAGGGTCGCACAGTTCAGAACTATGTCCTATTTATAGGGTTTTGAATATTAGATAGATTCTAGAGTCCTTAATTTGCTAAAACATGATCTCTAAGAGTCCTTAGTAATATTATAACTCTTCCTACATTGATCTCTAGCGGATAAGAGTCTAAAGTTTTGATCTTTGTACTTGTTCTTTCCTTCATGGAACTAACAGGATGTAACGGTCTAATGCAGGTGCGTCAGAGGCATGTAACGGTCTCACGATAGACCGTTACATTTATTGTTCCCAGAGTTCAACATGAATCAAACTCTTCAGCTTACAGAATTCACAGAGTGTAACGGTCGTGGACCCATGCGTTACAAGCATGTGACGGTCGCACGATAGACCGTTACCTTCAACGTATATAGAGTTTTAAATAAATAAAACTCTTTTATTCATTTTCCTATATTATTATTTATATAATTCATTTTTATCCTTAAATAAGCTAAGTAACCTTCTAGAATATGGGCCAAACTTAATGGTTTTGGGCCTTAAACCCTTTTAGATGATGTGTAAATAGGCTTGGTTAATTATTCAACCTAATTGGGCCTATGATGACTTATTAGTCTCAGAATTCTTTTATTAATATATTTAGGCCTTTATAAATTCTAGAAAATTATTTATATAAAATTCTGTGGCACTACACCCTCCCCCACTTAGAAGAATTTGGTCCCCAAATTCAAGACATGGATTGTGGAGAGTGTACTTACAGTTAAATAATTCTGGAAATCTTTTTCTCATGGCTGCTTCGGTTTCCCATGTTGCTTCGTATGACCATGTTTTCTTCCATTAAATTTTGACCATAGGGATAACCTTATTTCTTAGTTGACGCACTTCCCGACCCAGAATCTTTATTGGCGTTTGCTCATAAGTCATATCCTTCTGAATCTCCAGATTGTCATAAGTGATAATATGGTCAGGATCGTATACATATTTCTTCAGCATGGAGACGTGAAATACGTCATGAACTCCTGCTAATTGTGGAGGTAAAGCCAATCTATAAGCCACTTCATCGACCCTTTCAAGAATTTCAAATGGGCCAATGAACCTTGGAGTTAGCTTTCCTTTAATGCCAAATCTTCGAATAGCACGACCTGGAGAAACTTTTAAATATACATGATCTCCTACCTGAAACTCCAAGTCACATCTTCGATTGTCGGCATAAGACTTTTACCTATCTTGTGCCATTTTCATTCTCTCTTGAATGAGCTTGATTTTCTCCGTAGAATCCCTGACAAGGTCGGGGCCGAAAAATTGATTTTCCCCTATTTCATTCCAACATATTGGAGATCAACAACTTTTCCCATATAGAGCTTCAAAAGGTGCCATTTGTATGCTTGCTTGATAGCTGTTATTATATGCAAATTCCACCAGAGGCAAGTGATCATGCCAACTTCCTCTAAAATCAATGACACAAGCCCTGAGCATGTCTTCTACCACCTGATTTGTTCTTTCCGTCTGACCATCAGTTTGTGGATGAAAGGCTGTGCTAAAATTTAATCTGGTCCCTAGTGAATGTTGTAGACCTTTCCAGAACTGTGATGTGAATCGAGGATCTCTATCTGATACAATAGTGACGGGGACACCATGTAATTTGACAATTTCCATTATGTACAATGCTGCTGTTGTGACTCCTCTGTGTTGATGATGTTGACATATGATTTACTTCATTGGCAACACATTGTTTTGATTGATTGGCAACTGTTTATGTTTTGATGAAATTGCTCTTATCAGATTGTCTGTGTGTTCTATGCACTTTATAGGTTTACACACTGCACACACACTCAAAGTCTACACATTGCACGTAGAGTCTATGCACTGCTTTGTGTTGTGTTTGGGCATCGTTTAGAACACAAGTATATACATCCATGCATCATGGGTCGACCCCCTTCTTAGATGCGTCGACGCCCCCAGATTTCCAAGTCTATACACTCATCTTCATGCATAGCAGAGTCTATACAGTGCATCTCATATAACTTGCATGTCTATACATTGCATTGTGGCGTTTGTGCTCAAAGTCTATACATTGTCCATCTTCTTAGTGTCTAATGCATTAACTAAGTCTGTACACTGTCCGTATGACTTAGCATCTTTGTGCATTGGGCGAAGTCCATACATTGCAGCTCACTTAACTAGCAAGTCTATACATTGCATCGGTGCATTGCTTCCTTTGTGCATATACTGCATCAGTGCATCCATTAGGCATACAGTCTATACACTAATGCATGTGAGCTACTGTCTGCACGATAATGTCTATACATTACTTAGTGTCTCATGCAGCGTCAGCTCAGTAAGTCCATACATTAGTGAAGTCTGTACAACGTCATGCATCATTCCTCAAAGTCCATACACTGCACTGTTGCTTGCTCGAGGTGAAGTCTGTACATCCATCAGTGAACTTCGAAGTCTATACATTGGGATCTTTACCTACGTTCAGTTCTGCAAGTCTGTACATTGGGCTTTCACGTAAAGTCTATACATCCTTGAACTGTGCAAGTCTGTACATCGTTGCTTTGCCAAAGTCTACACATTGTGAACCTTCAAGTCTGTACAGACTTTACGTTGCTCAAGTCTGTACATCGTCCAGTTGTCTTTGGCAAGCCTTCACATCGTGAAGTCTATACACTCGATTGTCTTGCATTGCATCAAGTCTGTACAGCCTTTCCTTTGGCAAGTCTGTACATCGTTCATGAAGTCTGAACAATGAGCAAGTCTGTACATCGGACTAGTCTGCATCGGCTAAGTCCATACATTGTCCAGTGCATTGCATGCATCATTCATGAAGTCTATACATTGAGATGAATGCTGGCTAAGTCTGCACATCGTCTGTCTTACTTAGAGTCTCATGCATAACATGAAGTCTGTACATCGTACAACATTCAAGTCTACACATTGTGCATCAATTTAGATGAAGCCTGTACATCGTGCATCTAGTGTTTCAAGTCTATACATTGTTGCACGTTGTGTCTATCTAAGTCTTCACAGTGCTTCTTCATGCATTGAAGTCTGCACATTGCTGCACGCTCATCAAGCCCATACACTGGCATGTCTTTACATTGCCTAGTCTATACATTGGCTGCTGAATGTTCTTCAAAGTCTGCACATTGCATTGCACTTCAGCAAGTCTGTATAGCGGTTGCCTTCATATAGGAAGTATGTACATCGCACAGCACTGCATATATGAAGTCCATACATTCCAGAGTCTGTACATTGCATTCACATTCAAAAAGTCTATACAGCAAAGTCTATACAATGCATTCGAGTTCACAAAGTCTATACAGTGAAGTCTATACAATGCATTGCATCCCACAAAGTCTGTACAGGCTTTATACTTAAACTGATAATTCTATTTCGTCTGTCTGACAGGGATTCTTTGCAGAGCCTAATGAAGGCACGTGATCCAAGGAAGGACGAGGTGCCCAGATGGTGACACGTGGAAGCAGCTCAATCAGGATGCTGCCAGGTGGTCGAAGTTCCTAGAACCTAGCAAAAGCATTGGGCGGGAAATGTGGAAGCCACACGCCCTTATCCAATCTGCTGCTGGTATATATATGAGTCTTCTTCTTTGGATGAAGGTAGATCGAATAGTGGCAAAGTCTATACAGTGAGAGAAAAAGCCTGAAGCAGCAGAGAGCCACCGATCCACAGAGAGAAGAAAAGCAGAGAAGAAGAAAAAGAGAGAAGAGAAGATTGAGAGAGAGGTGTTGAGAGAGTGAGATTGAGAGAGTTTGATTGAGAGGTTGTATCTCAGACTCTAGGTTCAGATACCAGAGCTTTGCTTTGCTCATTCGAGCTACATTCCCAGTTGGGTTTTCTTAGTTTCGTTTGCTTCTGTTTTTGCTTTCGAACTCTTTTATTTCTTCAAGCTGTGAGGCAGCATTTGCAGTGGTGGTTTCCACTGGACAGGTGAAGCTGTAATCCTCAGCAGGCGAGACTTGGTCTCGGACGGCTAAGCTATATTGCCCAGCAGTTGCAGAGGATCTGTTCCTCTGGTCGGCAAGCTATAAAGCCCAGTGAAGCTGTGTATCAGCGGTTGTAGGCCAAGCTGTACTACCCAGCGGACACAAGCTATACTGCACAGTAGTAAGCCATACTCGGTTGAGTGTGGGGTGGACGCAGGTCTCTGACCGAACCACCTAAAATTTTGGGTGTCTTGTGTTTGTGAGTTTGCTTGTGATATGCTGTGTGGTTGCATGTGTTGACACTCCTCATAGTGTTCTTTCTATCGCTCAACAGTTGTTTATTTTATATTCCGCATTATAGTTCAACTATGTTTTAAATTAGCCATTAGATCTATTCACCCCCCTCTAGATCCACTCTCAGTGGAGATAGACTGCGTCCATCTAACATAACACTTGGTATCAGAGCCATACTCTTCTACAGGGACTCATCGCCCAAAGAGGGAAGGCAGAGATGGGAAGGCAGAGATGGATGCTCGAGGGATGATAGCTGAAGGACACTCAACCGCAAAGCCCCCATTCTTCGATGGATCTAACTATGCATACTGGAAGAATCGTATGCAAGTATTTTTGAGGGCTAAGGATTACGAGATCTGGAAGGTAGTCAGCAAGGGACCTTATGAGCTGTCCCCAAATGAGGAAGTCTGGACCAAGGAGGAGATCAGAAGGTCTACTCTAAACTAGAGTGTCATAAATGCTATCCAGTGCTCTCTACACCCCACCGAATTTTCTCGAGTATCTGCTTACAGTTCAGCTAAGGAGATGTGGGATGCACTGGAAGTGATCCATGAAGGGACTTCTCAAGTTAGGGAGACGAAGGCTAATTTCCTAGTGTCTGAATATGAGGCATTCAAGATGAAGCCCAACGAGAGAATCAAAGAAATGTATGCTCGGTTGACAATCATTACCAATGGTCTTAGAGGTCTCGGGAAACCTCTGACAGAGTATGATCTAGTGAGGAAGATATTACGTTCCCTGACTCATGCTTGGCATACTAAGGCTACAGTTATGGAGGAGTCAAGGGATTTGCGAAATACAAGGGCTGATGAGCTAATTGGCTCGCTGATGGCATATGAGATTAATATGCCAAGGATAGAAGAAACTGAGAGGAAGAAGAAGCCAAACGCTCTGAAAGCTGGTACCAGCAAATCCAGCAAGTCCAGCAGATCCAGCTCTAGCAGTTCATCATCAGAGGAGAGCCTGAATGAAGAAGACATAACCCGTACTGAAATGGCAATGATGACCAGAGAGTTCAGGAGATTCCTCAGAAAAGGAGCATGACGATTCAGCCAAAAGAAGTACAGTGGCGGCCGAAGGGATAAAAGGTATAAACATAACCCTGCAAAGAAAACTGAAACTAATACTTGTTATCAATGCAGGAAAACAGGCCATATGAAAGCTGACTGTCCAGAGAATCAGAAATACAAGGACAAGTCAAAGAAGAAGAACATGAAAGGGAGAGCTATGGTTAGCACATGGAGTGATGAAGATGAAGGCTCCTTGAGCAATACCTCTAACAGTGAAGCCGAATCTGAGAAGCCCATTTGCCTTATGGCAACAAGTTCTGAAGACAGAGAGGAGGACTCAGATGAGGTAATCACTAGATTCGAAAATTTCACTATTGTTGATTGGGTAGATGCCTACCATGACATAGCTGATAGAGCTGATGATATTAGGAAGGAAAACATGCATTTAAGAAGGAAGATTAACTCCATGCAAAATGATACAACTCTAACTGATAAAATTGCATGTTTAGAATCTGAGAATAAAAATTTGAAACTCACATGTTCTGAATTAGATGATATCAAGAATGAGTTAAAAGCCTCTAAAGAAGATAATGAGAGGTTAGAAAAAGAAGCTGATGAATGGAAGCTGAAAATCCAGAAATATGAAAGTGAGATAAAAATTGTGAATGAAAAATATCAAGCTGTCCTAAGTGTGAATTCAGAACTTAAAAAATTCCATTGAAGACATTCAAAAGGATAGTGAGGACAAGCTTAAAACCATTGAGAAAATGACCCAAGGTACAGATAATCTAAATGCTTTGTTAGGGTCAAAGGTCAACTTCAGAAAAGAGGGCCTTGGATTTAATTCTAGTGCAACAAAAACCTTTGGAATGAAAACTATTTCATTTGTTGCACAAAAAGAAAAAGGACCTCTAATTAGCATGAATTCAAACATGTCAATGAACAAAACTGCTAATATGAAAAAGCCCAGTGCTGAGGAGAAGGGCAAACAAAAACTGAGTGAGCCTAGTAGAGCTAGCACATCCATGTAAAATCCCAAAGCTCAGTCTCAGGTTAGGGGTCAACCTAAACAGTCTTATAAACCCCATGCCAAGGTCACCAAGTCTCCACCATCACCACCACCTATGAAGAAGACCCAACACACACCAATGAATAGGTCAGCAGGGTCCAAGGTGCAGGGGAGGCAGAATGCTTTTAGAGCTCAACCCAAACACTTCTACCAACCTAGAGCCCAGTCCCACTTCTTTACGCAGTCAACCTATCCAAATAGGTCAGGATGGACTAGGACTCAAGGAAGGTTTACAGGTCATGGATATCAGGCTACACAGTCTTATAGAACTTACCCTAGAAATTGGGTTAGTGGGTATGGCAAGTGGACACCTAGGAATCAATATTTCTACAGCCAGCCCAATGATCACTATGGCCAAAATTTCGTGAATACATCCTAGCCAAGGCACTGGCACAGAAATAATAAATCTGTAAATAATCATGCTAGTGTCAACAAGAAGAAGCAAAACAAAAAGAAATCTGGAAAATCTAGAAAATCCACTGAACAGAACTGTTTCAAACAAATGTGGATTCTGAAAAGTCTGCTTTCTTATTTTAACTGCTTTCCATCTTCTCTGGAGCCCAATCAATCTTGGGTTCCAAACTTCTCTACCTGATTGTGTGTGCAGGTATGCCTGGCAGCCAAGAACAACTTGTGGTACTTGGATAGTGGCTGCTCCAGGCATATGACAGGGGATAAGGCCAAGTTTTGCATGCTGACAGAGAAACAAGGAGGCCTTGTCACCTTTGGTAGCAACACAAAGGGTAAGATTGTTGGAACAGGTAAGGTAGGTAAGTGTACTACTTGCTGCATTGAGGATGTTATGTTGGTTGAGGGTTTAGCTTATAACTTACTTAGCATCAGCCAGCTACGTGATAAAGGATGCAAAGTGCTTTTTGACTCTCAATGTTGCAAAGTTTTTGAACCTGATTCCGAAACTGTTAAATTTTCTGGTAAGAGGATAAATAACACTTACATGATAGATCTGGATGATATTCAACATTCTAACCTATGCCTTACTGCTAGTAGAGAGGACTTAGTATTTTTATGGCATCGTAGGTTAGGCCATGCTAGTTACACTGTTTTGCATAAACTGAATAAGCATAGCATGGTTAGAGGACTTCCTGAAGTTTTCTTTAAGAAAGAAAATAAAATCTGTGATGCATGCACTCAATCAAAGTTAACTAGAAAGTCATTTAAATCTAGAACAGAAAATCTGTCTTCTAAACCCTATGAGCTGATACACATGGACCTTTTTGGGCCAACCAGGTCTATCAGCTTATCAGGGAGGAAGTATGGGTTTGTCATGGTAGATGACTTCTCTAGGTATACTTGTGTATATTTCTTATCACATAAAAGTGATGCATTCTTAGAATTTCAGGAGTTCCATGTTAAAATAAATCAGAAAATTGAAAATATTTTGACTGATCATGGAGGTGAGTTTGAAAACTCACAGTTTGA
The DNA here is from genome assembly GCA_022559845.1 of Amorphophallus konjac. Lineage (NCBI taxonomy): Eukaryota > Viridiplantae > Streptophyta > Magnoliopsida > Alismatales > Araceae > Amorphophallus > Amorphophallus konjac. The sequence continues at coordinate 30,430,976 of CM040129.1, forward strand.
TGAATTCTACAGGTCAAATGGAATTAACCACAGGTTCTCCTCACCAAGGATACCTGAGCAGAATGGAGTTGTGGAGAGAAGGAACAGAACCCTAGTGGAGATGGGTCGTACACTCTTGGTTGAAGGTGGTCTACCAAGGAAGTTTTGGACTGAAGCAGTAAATACTGCCTGTTATGTAATTAACAGAGCCATGGTAAGACCTTCTACTCAGAAAATACCATATGAGATCTTAAAGGGTAAGAAACCTTCTATTGCTCATTTCAAGGTTTTCGGTTGTAAATGTTTCATTCATATAAATGATAAAAGAGACCTTGATAAATTTGAACCTAAAGGTGAACTAGGAATTTTTCTTGGTTATTCTGAAAACACCCGAGCATATAGAGTGTACAATCTGAATTCCAAAACTATTGAAGAATCTCCACACATAGTTTTTGATGAATCCATATTAAAGACTAACATTGGTCAATGCAGGATTGAAGACATTGGTGAAATTCTGAAAGAAGGAAATCCTACAGACCAATCCGAAAATGAGGAAGAAAATGAAGAGCCTAATGAAGAAGAGCTTACAGCTCAGGGGGAGGTAAATGAAAATCATGACAATCCAATTGTTAACATTAGATATCTTAAAGATCATCCAGTAGATAATATGATTGGAAATCTGCATGATCCCCCTAGGACTAGAGGTCACTTAAGAATTCAAAATGAATTGAATACATATGCGTTTGTTTCAAATGTAGAACCCAAGTCCATTGACTGTGCTCTCAAAGATGTGCATTGGATTAATGCCATGCATGAGGAGCTCAATCAATTTGACAGGAATAAGGTGTGGCATTTGGTTCCACCTCCTGATCATGAAACAGTCATAGGGACTAAATGGGTGTTCAGAAATAAAACTGATGAATCAGGGAATGTCATTAAAAATAAGGCCAGACTTGTAGCTCAGGGGTATAATCAGGAATTTGGAATAGACTTTGAAGAGTCTTTTGCCCCTTTAGCCAGGTTAGAAGCAATCAGAATATTATTGACTTATGCATGTTCCCTAGGAATAAATCTTCAGCAGATGGATGTAAAATCTGCATTTCTGAATGGGAAAATCAGTGAGGATGTCTATGTGAGACAGCCTCCTTGATTTGAATGCTTAGATTTCCCTAATCATGTCTATAAACTCAAAAAGGCTCTCTATGGTTTAAAGCAAGCTCCTAGAGCTTGGTATGACAGGTTGAGCAAATTCCTCACTGAAAAGAACTTCACAAGAGGTGTAGTTGATCAAACATTGTTCACCAAGGTGAGTCATTCAGATATTCTTATCATTCAAATTTATGTGGATGACATTGTCTTTGGGTCAACTAACCCCAAATTGTGTGAGTAATTCTCTCAAATTATGACTAATGAGTTTGAAATGAGCTCAATGGGTGAGCTCAAACTATTTCTTGGACTGCAGGTTACACAATCAAAGGATGATACTTTCATCTCTCAGTCTAAGTACATAAAGAATTTATTGAAGAAGTACAAAATGGGTAATCTCAAGGAAATAGCTGCATAAATAGGTACCTCACCAGTTTGGATGAAGATCCTCAAGGTAAACCAGTGGACCAAAGGCTATATAGTGGTATGATCGGATCCCTCCTATATCTTACAGCATCTAGGCCTGACATTCAATTTTCAGTGTGTATATGCTCTAGATTTCAGGCTAGCCCTAAAGAAACACATCTTAAGGTTGTGAAAAAGATTTTTAGGTATTTACTAGGCACCCAAGAGCTAGGTCTATGGTATCCTGCTAAGTGTGAGTTAGAACTTCTAGCCTACACTGATGCAAACTATGCTGGGTGTCGAGTAGATAGAAAAAGTACTAGTGGCTATTGTCAATTCCTTGGTGGATGTCTAGTATCTTGGGCATCTAAGAAGCAACACACTGTAGCCTTGTCTACAGCTGATGCTGAATATGTTGCAGCAGGTAATTGTGCTGCCCAAGTACTTTGGATCAAGCACCAACTAGATGATTATCAGATAAAATTGGAATGTATTCCAATCTTGTGTGATAATACTAGTGCTATATGCATTGCTAAAAATCATGTTCATCATTCTAGGACTAAGCATATAGAGATAAAACACCATTTTCTTAGAGATGTTGTAAATAAAAAGGAAATTCAAATGAACTTCATTGAAACTGAAAAATAAATTGCTGATATCTTTACTAAGCCTCTTGGGAATGAAAGGTTTAAATTTCTTAGAAGAGAACGTGGCTTGTGTAAATTTCAGCATAATGAATAAATTTTCTGATGGCTTGAATAAAATGTGTGAATGTTGAATGTAGCAATAGACTCATGATCATGCATGAAACTCAAATTTTTTTCACTCATGATCATCACTGCATATTATTTAGTCATGAATGTGTCTAAAACCACATGCATATCATTCACAATTTTTTATGACATAGTTTTCATTACATATCATTCATCCATGACCTATGTCGAAGCTCTCTCTCATTTAATTCTTGCCATTCATGTACAGAACTGCATGCATATAGACAGGGGGATTCTTGTCAGAAATTCAGGGTGAACTGCTGCATCGACGCTATCACGATGTAGCGTTGACGCACTGAGGTATTCCAGTGAACCATTAACTCAGCATTATTAACTGCTGCGTCGACGCTGCTCTACTGTGGCGTTGACGCAGTGAACTAGATCTGCGAATGCCTCTGCTTCTTATTCTGATGAGTTGACGCTGTAATGGCGTGGAGTCGACGCACTGATATTGTCTTAGTGTTTTATATTGTTGCCTCTTCAACTGATGCGTGGACGCCTTGAACTCCCAGCGTCGACCCTGTTCATTCATCCTTTGACTCTGAATGATTGAGTCTGACAATATGGCAATCTGTTAGTCAGTTCTGATTCCTAAGCAATAGAAAACAGACTTCTTCTCTTATAAGAATTTTAATTACTTAAAGACTGACTTTAATGGTTTAAATTTTATAAACTTTTAAGTTTAAAGATTACAATCAGTAAATAAGAAAGCTAAAAATTGATAAAGCTCTCAACCCTTATCTTATTTCATGTCAGACAAAGCTAATGATATCTGAAATCTGAAAACTCATCTGAAAACATGTTAGAGAAGCTAAGTATGTGTATTGTTCTTAAACAAGTCATTCTGAAATAAATAAAGGATAGCTAAGAAAGATATTGAAAAATATTAAAAATTAATTGAAAATAACATTGGCAAAGCAATGACTGGTAAAATACTGAGAAACTAAGTGATCCATCAAATAAATGGACAATACTTAAGTCATGAGGTGTATCAGTTATCTCTGCATAAAATGATCAAAACAGTAAGGTGGTTTCACTGAGTACCTAGGGGTAACTGGCGTCTGATAAACGTGTACCCTCACACAAAAAGGTGAAAATCAGTTATATTACATTTGATCATGGCAGAATGGTCCACCATATTGAGTATCTAGGGGTATTGACGTCTGATAAACGTATACCCTTACGCAGAAAGACAAATGGCACCTGAATGCCCTTAATGAAATACAATGAAAAATGTTGTTCCTTCAAAAGAAATTTCGTGGATGTCAATTTGTTTAATCTCAATACATGACTTGGTATCTCTTAATCATTCTTTTCTGAGTCTATGAAAGTAAGATATTTTGAAACTGAATCTCTCATGCAAATGTGATTCTGGTTTATTATTTTATCATGCACAGAAAACTTATCCATTGATTGTAGTGCATGAACTCAAAATTTATAACCTTTAAACCAGAATTCTATCTGAAAGTAGTTTCTAAATTCATATGATTGAAGACTCTGTGCTTTAGAATGCTTATTCCTGAACTGCTTCTTCAGAATGCCAGTCAGATGACCTCTCTTGTTCCTTCCCTTGTAATCACTTTCCCTCCTCTTTGTTGATGGCAAAGGGGGAGAATATTATCTTGTTTGATGAATTCTGAATTCATTCCAGGGGAAGTGTATGCATCATGTTATGACAAAGGGGGAGATTTTGTTAGCAGGGAGTTATTTACATTTCTAGCATGCATTCATAGCATCTGCATGACAATCTGAATAACAAATCATGTCTTTTATCAAAAATTCATCTGAATGACAGGTTGTTGCTCTTCTATATGATAGGGGGTTGCCATCATCAAAAAGGGGGAGATTGTTGTGACTCCTCTGTGTTGATGATGTTGACATATGCTTTACTTCATTGGCAACACCTTGTTTTGATTGATTGGCAACTGTTTATGTTTTGATGAAATTGCTCTTATCAGATTGTCTGTGTGTTCTATGCACTTTACAGGTTTACACACTACACACACACTCAGAGTCTACACATTGCACGTAGAGTCTATGCACTGCTTTGTGTTGTGTTTGTGCATCGTTTAGAACACAAGTATATACATCCATGCATCATGGGTCGACCCCATTCTTAGATGCGTCGACGCCCCCAGATTTCCAAGTCTATACACTCGTCTTCATGCATAGCAGAGTCTATACAGTGCAGCTCATATAACTTGCATGTCTATACATTGCATTGTGGCGTTTGTGCTCAAAGTCTATACACTGTCCATCTTCTTAGTGTCTCATGCATTAACTAAGTCTGTACACTGTCCGTATGACTTAGCGTCTTTGTGCATTGGGCGAAGTCCATACATTGCAGCTCACTTAACTAGCAAGTCTATACATTGCATCGGTGCATTGCTTCCTTTGTGCATATACTACATCAGTGCATCCATTAGGCATACAGTCTATACACTAATGCATGTGAGCTACTGTCTGCACGATAATGTCTATACATTACTTAGTGTCTCATGCAGCGTCAGCTCAGTAAGTCCATACATTAGTGAAGTCTGTACAACGTCATGCATCATTCCTCAAAGTCCATACACTGCACTGTTGCTTGCTCGAGGTGAAGTCTGTACATCCGTCAGTGAACTTCGAAGTCTATACATTGGGATCTTTACCTACGTTCAGTTCTGCAAGTCTGTACATTGGGCTTTCACGTAAAGTCTATACATCCTTGAACTGTGTTAGCCTATACATCGTTGCTTTGCCAAAGTCTACATATTGTGAACCTTCAAGTCTGTACAGACTTTGCGTCGCTAAAGTCTGTACATCATCCAGTTGTCTTTGGCAAGCCTTCACATCGTGAAGTCTATACACTCGATTGTCTTGCATTGCATCAAGTCTGTACAGCCTTTCCTTTGGCAAGTCTGTACATCGTTCATGAAGTCTGAACAATGGGCAAGTCTGTACATCGGACTAGTCTGCATCGGCTAAGTCCATACATTGTCCAGTGCATTGCATGCATCATTCATGAAGTCTATACATCAAGTTGAATGCTGGCTAAGTCTGCACATCGTCTGTCTTACTTAGAGTCTCATGCATAACATGAAGTCTGTACATCGCACAGCATTCAAGTCTACACATTGTGCATCATTTTAGTTGAAGCCTGTACATCGTGCATCTAGTGTTTCAAGTCTATACATTGTTGCACGTTGTGTCTGTCTAAGTCTTCACAGTGCTTCTTCATGCATTGAAGTCTGCACATTGCTGCACGCTCATCAAGCCCATATACTGGCATGTCTTTACATTGCCTAGTCTATACATTGGCTGCTGAATGTTCTTTAAAGTCTGCACATTGCATTGCACTTCAGCAAGTCTGTACAGCGGTTGCCTTCATATAGGAAGTCTGTACATCGCACAGCACTGCATATATGAAGTCCATACATTCCAGAGTATGTACATTGCATTCACGTTCACAAAGTCTATACAGCAAAGTCTATACAATGCATTCGAGTTCACAAAGTCTATACAGTGAAGTCTATACAATGCATTGCATCCCACAAAGTCTGTACAAGGTTTATACTAAAACTGATAATTCTATTTCGTCTGTCTGACAGGGATTCTTTGCAGAGCCTAATGAAGGCACGTGATCCAAGGAAGGACGAGGTGCCCAGATGGTGACACGTGGAAGCAGCTCAGTCAGGATGCTGCCAGGTGGTCGAAGTTCCTAGAACCGGGCAAAAGCATTGGGCGGGAAATATGGAAGCCACACGCCCTTATCCAATCTGCTGCTGGTATATATATGAGTCTTCTTCTTCGGATGAAGGTAGATCGAATAGTGGCAAAGTCTATACAGTGAGAGAAAAAGCCTGAAGCAGCAGAGAGCCACCGATCCACAGAGAGAAGAAAAGCAGAGAAGAAGAAAAAGAGAGAAGAGAAGATTGAGAGAGAGGTGTTGAGAGAGTGAGATTGAGAGAGTTTGATTGAGAGGTTGTATCTCAGACTCTTGGTTCAGATACCAGAGCTGAGCTTTGCTCATTCGAGCTACATTCCCAGTTGGGTTTTCTTAGTTTCGTTTGCTTCTATTTTTGCTTTCGAACTCTTTTATTTCTTCAAGCTGTGAGGCAACATTTGCAGTGGAGGTTTCCACTGGACAGGTGAAGCTGTAATCCTCAGTAGGCGAGACTTGGTCTCGGACGGCTAAGCTGTATTGTCCAGCAGTTGCAGAGGATCTGTTCCTCTGGTCGGCAAGCTGTAAAGCCCAGCGAAGCTGTGTATCAGCGGTTGTAGGCCAAGCTATACTGCCCAGTAGACGCAAGCTGTATTGTGCAGCAGTAAGCCATACTCGGTTGAGTGTGGGGTGGACGTAGGTCTCTGACTGAACCACCTAAAATTTTGGGTGTCTTGTGTTTGTGAGTTTGCTTGTGATATGCTGTGTGGCTGCATGTGTCGACACTCCTCATAGTGTTCTTTCTATCGCTCAACAGTTGTTTGTTTTAAATTCCGCATTATAGTTCAACTATGTTTTAAATTAGCCATTAGATCTATTCACCCCTCTCTAGATCCACTCTCAGTGGAGATAGACTGCGTCCATCTAACATAACAGCTGCTAGAATATCCACAGACCATCGACTCTTTATTGGTATGAAGTGTGCAGATTTAGTCAATCGATCTATGATTACCCATATGCCATCATGTCCACCTCTTGCCTTAGGTAAACCCATAATGAAGTCCATCCCTATGCTCTCCCATTTCCATTCAAGAATATTTAACGGATGTAATTTACCTACGGGTCTAAAATGTTCAGCTTTAACTTGTTGGCAGGTTAGACAACAAGACACGAAGTCAGCTATTTCCCTCTTCATATTGGGCCACCAAAAGTTTCTTTTGAGATCCTGATATATTTTTGTACCTCCTGGATGAATGGTGTACTTTGATTTATGTGCTTCTTCTATGATCAATTTCTTTGTATCCTCATGATCCGGTATACACATTCGGCCCTTGAATAGCAATCTTCCATCATTAGAAGTAGAAAAATCTGGCCTTTGTTCAATATTGGCCTTAATTTCCAGTAAAACTGGATCATCCTCTTGTAATTTGGCCAAATCCTCTATTAATGTAGGTTGAGCTCGGATATTAGCTATGAAGCAATCTTCTTCCTTAATGTCAACATCGAAATTCAACTGAGCAAATTGAGGAATAAGGTTAGTTACACTAATCATGAGACTTGATAACATACCCATTGGTTTTCTGCTGAGTGAATCTGCTACAGCATTTGCCTTGCTAAGATGATATTGAATAGAAAAATCAAAGTCCTTGAGATGTTCTAACCACCTCCTTTGCCTCATGTTAAGCTCATTTTGAGAGAATTAATATTTCAAGCTCTTGTGGTCTGAGTAGATCGTAAACTTTTCTCCATAAAGATAATGACGCCAAAATTTCAAGGCGAAAATAACCGCTGACAATTCTAAATCATGTACTGGATAATTTTCTTCGTGACGTTTCAATTGTCTTGAAGAATAGCAAATCACCTTTCCATTTTGCATAAGGACACAGCCTAAGCAAATTCCAGACGCATCCGTATATACCTCAAATCCACCACCCTCCATTGGTAGTGACAAAATAGGGGCTGTTGTAAGATGATTCTTAAGAGTTTGGAAATTCTTCTCACATTCCTCTGACCAGACAAAAGGATTTTCTTTTCTGGTGAGTCTAGTTAAGGGAACTACTATCTTTGAGAAGTCCTTAATGAATCTTCTATAATAACCAGCTAGACCCAGAAAGCTCCTTACTTCAGACACAGTCGTAGGCCGACTCCAATTCTTGACAGCTTCTACCTTAGAAGGATCCACATCAATACCTTCTTTTGAAATAATGTGGCCTAGGAATGAGACTTCCTCGAGCCAGAATTCACACTTATTGAGTTTGGCATAAAGCTTGTGTTCTCTAAGTGTTTGCAAAGCTATTTTCAAATGTTCTTCATGTTCTTCTTTTGTCTTGGAGTTTATCAGGATATCATCGATGAAGACGACAATGAATTGATCCAGGTATGGCTGGAAGACACTGTTCATAAGTTGCATAAATGCTGCTGGGGCATTAGTTAACCTAAATGGCATTACCACGAATTCATAGTGGCCATAACGACTTCGAAAAGCCGATTTATAAATATCTTCCTCTTTGATTCTAAGCTGATGATAACCTGATCTGAGGTCAATCTTAGAAAAATATTCTGCTCCCGAAAGTTGATCGAAGAGCTCATCAATACGCGGCAATGGATACTTGTTTTTAATTGTCAGCTGATTCAGTCGCCGGTAATCAATGCATAGCCTGAGAGAACCATCCTTCTTCTTGACAAATAAAATAGGCGCACCCCAAGGGGATGTGCTAGGTCTGATGAAACCCTTGTCTAGTAGTTCCTACAACTGCCTTTTTAGTTCCTTGAGTTCTGTGGGGGACATCCTGTAAGGGGCTATAGAAATAGGTGCTACTCCTGGAATGAGTTCAATGGTAAAGTTTACTTCCCTCTCGGGTGGTAAATTAGGTAGTTCAGATGGGAACACGTCTGGGAACTCATTCGCAACGGGAATGTTTGCTAGGACAATTTCCTTAGATTCGGTGATAATGACTGAAGCAAGAAAAGCTTCACATCCTTGCGAGATAAGCTTGAAAGCGTAAAGAGAAGGTATAATGGTAGGATGTTTCTTGTATTTGATGCCAAGAAAAGAAAATCTTGGAAGACCGGGCTTTCGAAAAGATATAATCCTATTTCGGCAATTGATATAAGCATCATGGTCTACAAGCCAATCAACCCCTAAAATGGCATCATAACCTTTCATGTCAAGGCACACGAGGTTTGCGGGGAGATTGTAACCTTCTACTATCACCTTGCTATTAGGATAATACTCGGTGAGCTTGGTTCTAGATCCTAAAGGTGTAGTAATAGCAAGATTTGAAGGTAAGGGGACTGATACAATTGACAATGTTTTTGCAAAGGTAGTGGAAATAAAAGAATGAGAGACACCAGTATCAAATAGCACAAATGCAGGATGAGAACAAATTTGAAGAGTACCTTCCATAAGCCCATCATCTCTGGGCGCTTCCTCTTCGTCTAGAACGGCATTGAGGCAAGCCTACCTCCTACGTCCTCCATTAGCTGATTGATCTTTCATAAGGGGGCAATCTGGCACACGATGCTCCCTACTTCCACAACGCAAACAAGCACCGAGGCGCTTCCAGCATTCTTCAGCCGAGTGGCCGAATTTCTCGTAAAAAGTGCATGCCGAGGCAACTTGCTCCTTCTCTTCCTTAACCTTTTTATTATTCTTATGGGAACTTCCACCATTCCCGCTCCTTGATCTTTTCTTGCTATCACGGCTTTTGTATGGTTCCGTGATGCTAAACTTCTCCTTCTTATAATGCCGATCAGATCGTCGGCTAGATTCTTCTCCTTTTCCTTTCAACTTTTCGACCTTCTCTAAGGTCCTCTCGCATAGATATGCCCTTTGAACCATCTCCGCATAAGTGCAGATATTCTGTGTCCCAAGTTGCTGAATGAAATCGGGTCGTAACCCGTCCATAAATCGATTTACTTTTAATAATTTCGAGCTAATAAGGTGTGGTGCATATGGTGCTAGTCTTGAAAACTGTAGCTCATATTCTGCCACCGACATCATCCCTTGACGAAGGGATGCAAACTCCATGGCCTTCCTTTCCTTTACATGTTCGGAAAAATACTTGGTACGGAATAAAGTAAGAAACCCATCCCATGTATGAGGTGCATCGGCCGGAGGTGTCGGAACCGACTTCCACCATGTACGGGCATCTTTATTTAGTTGAAATGTTGCTAGACGCACCTTCTCCTGATCAGTGCATTGAATAACGTCAAATATCCTATTCATCTCATCGATCCAATTTTCTACCTCATCGAGATTTGAAGATCCATAGAATCGCGGAGGATTTAGACTCCAGAAGTTGCGATGTAGGTCACCAGCCCTTGCCCCTGCACCACCTTGTGCTATAGTTTGCAATGCCTGAGTGAAGCCGGCAACTGTTTGTTGCATACCGTCCCAATCTACGCGATGAGCCATTTGTAAAATAGGGTACCAGAGATAGAAAAATAACAACTTGTTATTTGTCATGAAAATCAACCTTAAAGCTAATTAATTATCTTATCCCGGGCTCTACCCAATCCTCACATGGGTATGGAATTTCTTCCTTAGTTCATAGGTAGGGGTCCTTAAACCTTGGACTTATCCTATGACATGATTCCTTTCCCTAAGTCCTGAGACTTAGGCTCTGATACAAACTTAACTGTCACACCCCGAGCCTTTATTACAGCGGAAGACTCGCTCGGGGAGCACAAATAGCTAGCATGGTAAGCCTCTTGCAAGTAAGAACGACCAGAACGCAATACAATCACACACATAAATGCAATTGCACAGAATTTAATCAAACTCCAACTTTATTTCATAAATGATCAATACTCGAAATATAACCACTTTCCATCATCTTTCATTCTACTAGACTCAAGAAATAGGAAAATTACATTGACTCAATCTAGACATTATAGACTTCTTAAGTCTTCGCTCATCTTTAATCACTCTTGGATCCGCTACTTGAATAATCCGAATCCGAACCCGACTCACTTTCATTTCCTGAAAAAGATTAGAAATAGGTAATGAGCACACTTGCCCAGTAGGTATCTTCGCATCAACATGAAGGCACTATTAAAGTGATTAATATTTTTGCTGTAAAGAAATAAGGTAAAATCATGCAATGCGATGATCACGCGATTAAGTCAAAGTAACAAGATAATCATATAAGATGGAATGAGAACAAGAATGACCTTCATTAATCATCTCTGTGCTGAATTTTTCTGGCAAGGTGGAAATGGAACTAGCCGCAGACATTGGGTTGCCTGGTCTGAGATTCAAAGGCCTAGGCTAGAGGGTGGCCTTGGCATTAGAAATCTACAGCATGTACAGACTGCCTTGGCTACTAAAACTCTATAGAATATTTTACATGGCTCATCCCTTTAGTCTCAGTTTGCCCGCAGGAGGTTTATAAAAGCACACTTTGCAAACTGCACTAAACCTTTCCCTGTAGGGATGCCCATGGCTGTTTTTAAACAGGCCAAAGATTTAATTCTAACCCACAGTAGATGGTTTATTGGAAATGGGACAAAGGCTGACTTCTTATGGGATAATTGGACAGGAAATGGTTCCTTTCTAAACATTGCTAATGTCAGTGATAGCAGTGGACCAAATGGTATTCCCAAAGCCTCTGTGAGAGATGTTTTATGTAACACTCAGCATCCAGCCAGAGGGTTTTTAAATAATGAAGCCACTTTTCCTATTATTCAGCTCAACTCTGAGTCTGACATGTGTGTATGGACTGCAACTCCAAAGGGTTCTTTATCAGTAAAGTCTGTATGCAATCTAGTCCGCACCAAAAGTCCATCAAGGTCTGCCTGGGCAAAACTTTGGCACTCTGTGGTAAATCCGAGGGCAGCAATATTCATCTGGAAACTGCTCCACCGGGCAGTCCCTGTGGACAGCAGAGTGGCAGACTGTGGAATCCCTTTGGTTTCTAAGTGCAGTTGCTGCTCTCTCTCTGCCAATGAAGACCTTAATCACCTCTTTATTCAAAGCAATATGGCATCAGGCTTGTGGGGCTGGGTGTATCCTTTAATCAGCCACAGGATTCATCTTAGTGACCAAATTACAATCCGGTGTTGGAATCTACTAAAGGCAACTGATTTACACTCAGCATTTAGCTTTGTTGGGATGTATGCAGTTGTTTTAATGCTGTGGGAGATATGGAAGTCAAGGTGTGCCATCAGATTTGAAAATAAGCCCCTGAATATGGACTCAGTAAAGAGAAGAATAATTTACTCAATTGCCTTGGCCATAAACAAGCTTTCTTTCACCAAACCTCCATCTGCAAATCAGCTAAACTGTCTTAGCTCTCTTCATCTGGTTCCTAGTCTCAAGTTTAAGCAGTCATCCATTGTTTATTGCAGAATTGCACCCAGATTATACACTCTACATGTAGATGGTGCTTCGAAAGGAAACCCGGGAAAGAGTGGAGGAGGAGGATGCATCAGAGATCCAGCTGGTAGACTCATAGTTGGGTTCTCATTCTTCTATGGTTCTGGCAACAGTCTGCTGGCTGAGGCTAGGGCCCTGCATGATGGACTCTCTATTGCAAAGCAAAGTAGATTAAAACTGGCAGAAATATACTCCGACTGTGCACTTCTAGTTGATGCAGTGAACAAATCTTCCAATCCTAGCTGGATGATCATTCCTTGGTGGAGGAAAATCATTGAATTGACTCAGGAAAGTGGCTGCCAAATACAACATACCTTTAGAGAGGGCAATAAAGTGGCAGACTCATTGGCTAACTATGCTTGCTTGGCTGCCGAGAATAAGATATTCATGCATGAAAAGGAGCTCCCACAGCTGGCGAGGGGAACACTTAGGGTTGATAAAGCTGGTTTGCCAGCCTTTCGTTGTATGTAACCTCAAGTAGCTAGAGGTTATGATTGTCACACTTTATCAGGCTGAAAGCCCTGCTTTTCCTTTTGGGGACTGCCCCTTGGTCAATGTAATCTCTTCATATATCAATAAAATTAAAGCCGCAGTCATTTCCTGGGGGAGTGAGAACATTCCCCTCTTTGAGGGTGGGGTGCACTCGACCAGTGAATGATCTGTTGGTCGGTTTTAGTGAAAAAAAAAGAACAAGAATGAACTAGCAAGAATAGAACAAGAACATGATATTGGCCTTTCATGAACAAGAATATATCGAGAATGTACTAGCAAGTCACATATTCATCACTTTAGCATCTTATGCTTATGAGCAAGTGCTTCGTGAATTTCTGTGGAATATCAAGCAAGAATGTCATGTCGTGTCGTGGATCTTCACTTATTTATAGAAATAGTACTCCCAGCGTAATGCGACTCCAGTAGCATCATACCCCATGGTTTATAAAATAGTATGTTTCCGACAATCAGCCGAGGGGACTAGCATAGAGCCCTTGAACACAATCAGTGTTCGATCGCATCTTCAGGTATAAATTAAGCTACTTCCACGCATGTAACAGTAAAGTATGGCCAAGAATATAACAATTCCAAATAATGAAAATCAATGAATGAACGCTTCAATTTGAATATATGAGATCAAGAATGACTTAGACTATGCTATGCTTATGGAAATAAATCGGCAGCATAACCGTATATTCTCTTAACTTTCATTCATTATATTAAGTCTATTAAGCAAAATGATAGGTTCTAGATCATCAAGGTTTATCTAGAAATATTGAAATGTCAACCCTTGGTCAAACCTTGGGTTGAGATATTCAAGTCATGTGACGGTCATTCACTGGGCCATTACATTGTGTGACGGTCTAGTATAGGACCGTTACATTTGTCTGAATCTAGAATCAAGAATTCAACCTCAGATGAATGTGACGGTCGTATATTGGGCCGTTACATGAGCCTGACGGTCCAATACAAGGCCGTTACATTACTAGAATCAGAAAACAACGATAGTGTATTCTAGTTAATGGGTTTTAAAGGTACAACCAACTCGGCGTCCTAGTGGGAATCCCAGGCTCGCGGAGAATTACGGAGGCCATGAAATAAGATTTCCTAGTCCATTGGAAGGAATATCCAATAGGGAGGTCCTCAAGTCCAAGATTATGTTCCTATAGTGCAAAGTGTGAACTAATGGTCAACATACCGGAGTATGTGCCATGTACTTATAGAAATGACTCTATTGATAGAGAGATACAAGTATCAACGTGAAAATCATGATGAAAACTCCGACAATACAATAGTTAAAAGAATCATGATTTAGAATACAAGACTATAGAATTTTTGGCTTATTAAACTAACATAACTTAAAATACCATTAAGTTCCCGAAATCATGCAACCCCTATTATGAATAATTAAAATAACCTTAAATTCACATAATCAGGTGAAAACTCTAATCAACTAGGCTTAATAATAAGTAAGATTGACGAATCTTATTCTGTCTAGGGTTGACAGAACACATGGCTTCTGACGGTCCATAAGTGGTGCGTCACAGTAGTGTGACGGTCTATCAAACAGCCGTTACAGTAACGTAACGCCCCTGCATAGATGCGTCAGAGTCAAGAAAGAAATCAATTGGCAATCAATGACTATGACGGTCCATCGTATGGCCGTTACATGAGTGTGACGGTCCTACGCTGATGCGTCAGAGGGTCTGCTAATAGAAAGTGATATAAAACCTAAGGTATCTACTTACATCATGTCTGTAAATCAAATACCATGTCTATTCTAGGCATGATAACGAAGTATAGGCTATCTATATGTGTGGGTACCCGTGAGATAGACAAGATACATCTTTTTAATTTTCCAATTAGGCTAAGAGATGCATGTAATGTATAGAACTTAGTAAAACATGAAATTGATGCTCTACTATGCATGAAATTCAATCAAACCAGAGGGCTTATAGTCCTATCAAGTTGTTTTTGCCATTCATGAGATAACCTACCTCTTGTCTAGGCTTCAAACTTCCAATTATGGTCTGAACACCGAACCCTAGTTCCCTTCTTCCTGTGATTTTTCAGCAACTTCTTTGGGCTCTAACTCCACGACCTCTTGACCTAAAGACGTGAAATTTGGAGAGGAGTTAGTCTAAAGTATTGTAAACAAATACTTTTAAAGAACTTACCAAAGATTACACCTCCTTACCTTGATTCCTTGCGAGCCAAAAGTAAGGGTCGCACAGTTCAGAACTAGGTCCTATTTATAGGGTTTTGAAGATTAGATCGATTCTAGAGTCCTTAATTTGCTAAAACATGATCTCTAAGAGTCCTTAGTAATGTTATAACTCTTCCTACGTTGATCTCTAGTGGATAAGAGTCCAAAGTTTTGATCTTTGTACTTGTTCTTTCCTTCACAGAACTAACAGGATGTAACGGTCTAATGCAGGTGCGTTAGAGGCATGTAACGGTCTCACGATAGACGGTTACATTTATTGTTCCCAGAGTTCAACATGAATCAAACTCTTCAGCTTACGGAATTCACATAGTGTAATGGTCGTGGACCCATGCGTTACAAGCATGTGACGGTCGCACGATAGACCGTTACATTCAACGTATATAGAGTTTTAAATAAATAAAACTCTTTTATTCATTTTCCTATATTATTATTTATATAATTCATTTTTATCCTTAAATAAGCTAAGTAACCTTCTAGAATATGGGCCAAACTTAATGGTTTTGGGCCTTAAACCCTTTTAGATGATGTGTAAGTAGGCTTGGTTAATTATTCAACCTAATTGGGCCTATGATGACTTATTAGTCTCAGAATTCTTTTATTAATATATTTAGGCCTTTATAAATTCTAAAAAATTATTTATATAAAATTCTGGAGCACTACACTTACGATTGTTCAGGATGAAGCAAGGGCAACCAAAAGGTTTAAGGTAGGAGATATTTGGTCTCTTACCCTTGTAGAGCTCATATGGGGTTTTCTTTAAGATTGACCTTACCATTGCCCTGTTGATGATGTAGCATGTTGTACTTACTATCTCAGCGCAGAAGTATTTTGGTAAGGAGTTCTCACTTAACATGGTCTGTGCCATGTCTATCAAGGTTTTATTTTTCCTCTCCACTACTCCATTTTGTTGAGTCATCCTTTGTGATGAGAAGTTGTGCGTATATCCCTGCTCTTTACAGAAGCGGCTTAAATCATGATTTTCAAATTTAGCACCATGATCACTTTGGATTGTAGTGATGACGTAGCCTTTATCATTTTGGATTTTCTTGTAAAATATTTGAAACTCCATCAAGGCATCACTTTTATTGGCTAAAATAACACAAATGTGAACCTGGAGTAATCATCAACAATAACAAATCCAAAAGAGTTGCCTCCTAGGCTTGATGTCCTAGTAGGGCCAAAAAGATCGAGATGCAGCAGTTCTATGGGCCGAGAGGTAGAAACAATATTCTTATTTTTGAAAGAGATGCGTGTTTGCTTGCCTTTTGTGCAAGCCTCACAGATTTTATCACTTTCAAATTTTAACTTTGGCAGTCCATTTACCAAGTCATGCATATATCGATCGTGTCATTCATGTAAAGACAGAGTGCGCATAGTACTCGGCAAATCTATTGCTAACTCAAAGTTTGAACATAATACCATAGTCCAAGATGACAATTATCTACTTTACCAAATGACAATATCCCAGAATCATCCATAAGGCTACAAGTTTAATAAGTTCCATCTAACTATATCATAACTGACTCAATTAAGTTATACAAGCATTTAACAATAACTAGAAATACAAAGTAGGACACAAGACTAGCTGACGGTACACCAATCGGTGACTCTAGAACTCATAACTCGGTATCATTCCCATCGGGGTGGTGGTCGCTATCAAAATTACCTGAAAATGTTAGGAAGCAACGGGATGAGGGAATCGCTCAGAAGGATTTATATCTCAAGCTCTAATAATCTTTAAGTTAATTATAAGTTCATGCGGTATAATGATGCAGGTTGGATCAAGCAAGAATATCAAGAATTGTATCAAGAGAGTATCACATGAATATCAATAGATCTATCAATAAGGAACTAGCAAGTAATTACCAAGTAATTTCACAAGTCTTTCTAAGAAATCAATATTCAAGCGAGTCTTTCCAAGAAGATAATAAGCAATATTCGAGCAAGTGATCTCAAGCTCGTGTAATAACAAGTAGTGTAATAGAATTGACTATTTCATTTATTTCATTCAAGTAAGTAATTGCCCTTTTTCGGGCCAAGCAATTCATTTCAAGCAAGTCAAGCATGTCACGAGAGAGTGAGTGGGAATGTCTCAAGTCAAGCAAGCAAGTACTTCGGTGCAATGTCAAACACCGGAGTCAATAAACTCCCATGGGCACAAGTACCTTCGGTTGCTCCTCCCGGGACCAGACCGGGCCCTTATATGTATGCACAGTATTTCATGTATACTTTTAGACATCCACTCTCATTTATATACCCAATATAGAATTTCAAGAAGTTTACACATTGTAGGAACATATGGTAGATTTTCAGGAATAGAATTCAAGGACAATATCAAGTGTAAATGATGAATTATGGCCATCTACTTAAAATACATGACACAAAGGTAAATCAGGGTTAAGGAGATGGCCAGGGATCATTGGGTAAGGGCTTGATAGAAGCCCAAAATTTTTAGTTTATAGGGAAATGCCGCCCTTGCAGAGGGTCTCTATTTCAGTAAATAGAGTCTTCTCAGAGAGTCTCTGTTTCAATGCTGAAATAGAGTCTTTCCGGAGGGTCTCTATTTCAGTATATAGAGTCTTCTCGGAGAGTCTCTATTTCAATGCTGAAATAGAGTCTTCCTAGAGGGTCTCTATTTCAGAAAATAGAGACTTCTCAGGGAGTCTCTATTTCAGAGTGTTAACAATAACTCTATATTTAACAGGATAACATGTTTACACGTTATGTAACCAGGTTTAGTAGGCTATGCGATTAACAAGCTATAGGATAAACAAGGCTTAACGATGGCTATGTAATTAATAGGGTTTGACAGGATATGTAATTACCAAGCTCTATAATTAACAAGTTTAATAGCTAACAATCTAAACAAGGTAAGTAATTACAAGGTTAATAGGCATCAGGTTTAACAGGTAACTGGTTTAACATGTGACAGGTTTAACGGGATTCAGAAATAGAGACTTCCCGGAGGGTCTCTATTTCAGAAGGTTAAAATAGAGTCTCCCCGGAGAGTCTCTATTTCAAAAAATAGAGACTTCCCGGTGTAGATTCTAAGACATCCACTTAGAACAATTAAAAATAAAAGAATTAAAGCATGCACGTGGTGCTAAAGGGAAGTGTGATCGCCAGAGACGCGAGAGCCTCAAAAGATATAAACAATAATAAAAGGGAGGGATCGCGAATATAAATACCTCAAATGCGGGGAGATTGTGAGTGCTCCTTTCTCTTCCGATCGGCCGGCCGATGAAGAGAGTTATTCTTGTTGATTACCCTTGCAAAGATCAAAGATAACAACCAATAAAAAGATTGGATTAGAACCAAGGTGAGTGTAGCATCAAATTCATAATAAGGATGAGCATGAAGATCATGTATAAGAACACACCTTGTTGGGTGTTGCTGTTAAACCCCTATGCAAAGGGTGGGAGATATGATGAATGATATGAAAGAAACTAAAATAGGTGCAAGTGTTGCACCATGGGAGTCTCAACGTGGTTGAGTGAGAGGAATATATAAACAAGATGTATGCATGCGTAGGAACTAATGCAATAAAAAAAAAGAATTGAAAAGATAAAGAAGCCTGTGTTTCTTTGGCTTTGATGCTCAATGGGGAGGGAGCCTCCGTCAGAGATGAAGCTTTAGATGTGTAGGAAGTTCCTCCTTCAGCCAAGAAGCAGTAGCAATTCCCTGTAAAAAAAAAGAAGAAGAATCCTCTCTTTCGACAGAGCCGTAGGGCTCTATTTATAGGGAAAATTGAAGTTTTAATTCCAATAATGATTAGGAGAATTATTTTTTGCATGAGACAAATATTGGAAGGGGTCCTCCCAATCATGGAAAGCCTTGGGGTCCTTTCCGAAGTGAAAAGGGGCTCAAAATGAGGAAAGAAGGAGGTTTCTGGAAAAATCGGAATTTGATCAAGAAATGACGCCTTAGAGACGGTCATTTCTTAAAATGACGCCCGCGGAGGAAACGTTAATTTCAGAATTGACGACTTGCAGAGGGGCGTTATTTATAATTTAACACGAATTTCGGTCGGATCCAAACTCTCAAAATATAGCAATGGAAATGTCGACCTGAACATGGGCGTTAATTGGAAATGACGCCTTGCACAGGGGCGTTAATCAAAATGATAAAAAACAAAAAAGAATGGACGACCGGGAATTCGGGCGTCAATTTAATTGACGTCCGATTCAAGGTCGTTAATTCAAAATATTCAACACAGGGTCATTTTTCATTTCTCAATATTATTTTCCCATTTTTTAGGTGGAGGTGCATCAAGCTGTGCTGATTCCAATTACTATTTTTTCGTATTTTTCTGACACTCGGAAGTCCACCAAATCACCCCTGGAAGAGGGTTAAAAATAATATTAAAAAATTCAATTTGAAATTGACGCCTTCTCAAATGTCGTTACTTAACTTTTTTTTATTTTTTATTTCATTTAAAATCAAAATAACGTCCCTTGTTAAGTCGTTAATTCATAAAAAATTCTGAAAAATCCTCAGAAAAATCTAAAAAAATTAGAAAATGACTGGAATTGACGCCTAATGGAAGTGGCGTCAATTTTCTTAATTATTTTCTTAAATTTTCTTAAAATAAAATGACGCCCTCCCTCATGCCGTTAATTCGGAAAAATTCATAAAAATAGGGAAAAATACCCAGAAAATTCAAAAAAATAGGAAAAAAATAAGAAACGGGAGAAATCCAAGAAAAGTGAGAAAAATCACTCAAACAAAGTTAATTTGAGGTTCAAATTGGGGCATTACAAGATAATATGAGATGTACTCACAGTAACGTTAATTTTGGCGTGTCTACAGCTGCCCTGCCTTGGCGTCTGCTTTGCAAGGGAGCAGAGCGAACTGAAAAGTAGATGACAAGGTGTGATGAGACATGCAATCAACATCACTTGATGAGAATTAAATCAAAAGCTCAAGATGAAGTAATCTCGAGAAATTCAATGAAATCAACGATGTTTGGATAAAAGAGGGAGTGTGCACGCGGGCACGAAGGAGAATGATCAACTTCCAGCGCGGTGGAAGTACTCCAGGTCACAAACCTGTAGGTTTCACCATTGGGGAGCGGTTACCAGCCAATGTGGACGTGCTGCAGCCAAGGTGGATCAAGAGAAAGGACTGAAATAAGATGATAGAAATTCAAACAATGAGCTTTCGAGAAAATGACCCAAAACAACGATAAAACGAACTGAGGATTCCATTCAGCAATGAATATCTCAAATCTGGAAAGATTAAGATCAATTTGACTCTCCAAATCAGCTTATCAGAGTGATTTTTCAATATTGATTCAAAGTCCTATATGAATGCATGCTGGATTTAAAAGAAAAGGTAAAACAAATTAAAATATAAGATAATCAAGGATAATATTATTAAGCTGTCCAGACTGGGTCAAGAAACTGATTTCGCGAGCTGATACCAAGCCGAAGCCCATTTATCCGCGCACCAACTCACAAAAGGGAACCATCGTCCCCAGTATTGGACGGCTCAACGGTCTATCCGTATGACTAAGACGCCTCTGGAACCATCATTGTTTTTGATGAAGGGGAACTCAAATTCCAGATTTACCAAAGTAACAAGGTCCTTGATATAATCTAATAGCGTATGTAACATATAGTAAGAATGCAGATAGGAAGATGGTGATAGCAATAAGCATATGGGGAACTGAGAAATGAGGCGCAAGCACCGTGGGACTTGGATGATGATGTCTAGTCGGTGGGACCAAGAGCTTCTTCCTGCGCTCAAAGATTCATCAGCCAAGATATAAAAGATAACAAGTAATGAATAAGACATTTAAGCATAGCAAGTATAGAAGGGATATAATTCAAGCATGAAAGCATTGAATAGCATGAAAATATAGTATGTATCAAAGCATCAATAACATGTATGTATCATATCATGAATAGCATTCAAGTGTGCACAGCGTGAAAGGCATGAATAACATTTAACATAGATAGCATCATTAAAGCATAGATAGCATAGCATCATTGTTTGTTGTTTGTCATGAGGATGACAACTTGGCTAATCAAGATTTGGAGTTGAATGATCAAGATCTGATAATGCCCATCGGCGGAGTGATCAGCAAGATTTGATAAAAAAGATTTGGAGATAAATAATCGGAGGTAATGCGCAGCAAAACAATGAAGATGTGATCATTGTGAATACGGGGAGAATCAAAAGGTAGATAACAACGAATGGAGAGGACTCATCCCGTGCTCTTGGTCCTTGCAAAGTTGTTGTCCCGGCAAAAACACCATCAGAAAAATACAATGTAATTTTTTTAGATTTTGAATTATGCAAATTTTTATGAGTTTTAAAAATATTTCAATTTTTATGGATTTTTGGAAGATATGTGAATTTTTTATGGATTTTTTGAAAATATTCAATTTTTTGGGAACTTGGTTTATGAAATATTCAATTTTTTTGGTTTTTTTGATCAGGAAATATTCAATTTTTTTTAGATTTTGGATCAGGAAATATTCAATTTTTTTGGATTTTGGTTTAGACTTCGTTAATGCAGCATCAAATGGTGTTTTTAAACCACTGGCTAGGGGTCCTTATTCCTTCCCCTTTCGCTAAAAACTGCCCAAAGCCGGGTGTGCATTTAAAGGTGGCGCCCTATAACCGACTGCCCTTGATTAATGGTGCCCCTACCAAGGCCATACCTGAGAATCATTCGGTCTTAGAGGGAGAAGAGAAGAATAATTGGAGATAAGCTTTATGCAAGACGGGAGATGTCGGGACTTGAATTCCTTCCAAGGTATTTCCCCTCAAAGAGGTAGTCTGTTGTGCCGGAGCTTTGTGCCTTTGGTTTTTAGACCCTTGACATGTATACGACCAGGGTTTTCCCTGCGGGGACTTTGCCACTCTTGTCATGCTATAATTCATAATTTTGCTTTTATCAAAATTTTGACTTGATTTTCATAATACCCCTTTTGGCGAGATGTAGATCATGAAATTTCACTTTATTTTGGGTCAAGACTGCCCCTATTTGAGACTTCTCTCGTATTGGGGATTACCTAGGTTGGTCATCTCATCCGTCAACCTCTTGCCCCTGCACTTGGCCGAGTAGAGAAGAGAAACGACTTTCAGATATACTCATGGCATGGCCAAAGTAGCAACGGTGTTTAACCAAAGGAGCCGGCTAAGGACGCCGTGAAGTGTGTGCGGTGCCCAGCTAAGGGTTGCTCTTAACAAGCGGGGAGAGAATGTTGAATTCCCAGCGCGGGGTTCTTATTAATCAAAGGTGCTGCAAGAGCAAGCCTAAAGACTCTTTTGTGAGATTTAATTAAACAAAAGCCTAAGATAAAGGTCTAAAACACCACCCTTAATCTTGTTAATAAGCACTTCATTTTGAAAATCATGCGTGAAGCAATGAGATAATGATATCATAAAAATGCTTACTTACGTCAACATATTACTTTACGATCTTTGTTGAAGCTGTTGCCGTGAGAGGTGGGGTTGATCATCGTGGGATAGTCCTCTTAGGCAGATAAAAGGATTGGAAGCAAAGGATTTGGAAGTGGCTTAACAAGAAGGAGTGGTGCCAAGACCAGACTCAGACGAATAAGGAGAAAAGGAAGAGAGACGGAGGCTAGAACTCCCTTGCTAAGGCGCGGAGACCCTGATTACATGAAAGGTCTACAGAAGGAGTGAAATATCAAGAAGAGAGGTGAGGACTAAAGCCTCGGAAGTAGTGGGAGAAAGGGCAGATGCCCAAAGCAGTGGATGTGGAAGAAGTTGGGTCGGACCCGGGATCAGGAGGAATTAGAAGAAGAAATTGATAGATGGAAAGAGGCGAATCCGGAGGGTTCGGGGGTAGAGGAGGAGAATCCTGATAGGAGGAATCCAGAGGATCTAGAAGAGAAGAATCTCGAGGGACGCGATGCCCTGGGAAGAAATATGCAAAAAGATGATGAAAAGGGAAAAAGAGGACAAAGGACGTGATATCCCGGAGGAGCAGGAAGATGAAACGGAGGAAAGATGGAGGGTCCAGAGGTTCCGAAGGAATGGAATCAGAAGGGTCGGGATGCCCCAAAAGAAGATAGAGAGAATGAGATGGAGAATCCGGAGGTTCCGGAGGAGGAATATAGAAAAGGGAGCGATGCCCTGGGAGGAAGGAAAGAGAGTCCAGCGGTTCCAGAGGGGGAAGATACCATGGGACGCGATGCCCAAGGAGAAGAGAAAGATTCGGAGGTTCTGGAGGAAGAAGATGGAAAGGGGCACGATGCCCAAGGGATAAAGAGAGGGGTGAAGGATCCGGAGGTTCTGGAGGAGTGAAATCAGAAAGGGCGTCATGCCCTAAAAGGAGGGATAAAACACCTGGAGGTTCCAGGAAAATAGCAGGAAAGGGGACGTGATGCCCCAGGGAGAGTGGATTAGAAGAGGATGAAGGATCTGGAGGTTCTAGAAGGCGGGGAAGATACGGGTTTTGAAACCCGAGAAAGAAGAAGTGCAAATGTATGCGAATGCAATGCAACAGATGCGATGAATGCATGAAATGCAAAGAATGTGTAGAATACGAGGGATGAGAGGATGAGATCCTCCTCTTCACCTGTGGAGTGGCCCATGAAAAATCGATGATAGATGTGAATGTGGGTGAAGTTGAATAGAAGGTGGAAGGCCCCTTAGCGGAAGCATGTCTGCCCCTCCACGGCAGCAAAAGTGTACAACCGGATAAAATCAAAGTCTATGATGGAGCTTTAACAATCACTGCCAACTCCCTTGGAGGGTGAAGAGTGACAATGTGAGAGAATTGGAAAATTAGAGCGTGAAGCATTATCATATCCAAGGATTGTGGTGTTTGAAAGGTGTTGAACAAAGCGGGCATTCGCCCCTTGTATGAAAGAGAAGGTTCCAGATTGAAGGATCGGAACAAGGGGTGCCCCGTCCGGCCCTTGGACATAGACTTATACGGCATCAATGCTTGGCATTCTCTTCTGGCGAGCAGCGGCGGGGACTTGGCCTCTTCAACCATGCTCGTCACAACAACCCGGATTGGCATCCGAAAAATAAACTCTTGCATCTTGAACAGCATGGCCGTGGCCAAATCTTTCTTTCCCGGCTCTTGATCATCTCCGGCACAAGTACTTACAGAAGGACGCCCGTTCCGAGTAGTAAAGGGGGGTGAAGCATAGGCAGAAGGTTCCATGGATGGTGGAGGTATAATGGAAGGTGTTGGATAAAGGGTGAGTGGAAGCGAAGGTTCAAACACGTCGAGCTTCCCCTTTTGCTCGGAAGCAGTCGGGGTTGGCTCGAGTGCAAAAAGGGATAGATCCTGCTCAGGACTAGCCACGGGTAAGGGTGAAGGGTTATGTAGTGGAATAGGGATTATGGACATAGTGGGTTTTGGGGTTAAAGGGATAATGGAGGGTTGAGGTGGTGAACAAAGAGGAGTAGTAATAGAAGGCTTGGCAGAGATTGGCGTAGTGGAGAGTGATGGAGGTTCGGCTGAGGCTGATGGAATGAAGGCTACTGGTGTGGTTACGGGAGGTATAAAAGAATGGAGGCTGGTGTTATGAAGGTTGATGGCATAGTGGGAGGTATAAAAGAAGGGGGTTTAGTGCGGAGGAAACGCCGCATGTGGCGAATGGTGTTAGGGATAGAAGGTGACTCATGATGTGTCGGTGTGGGTGATCGAAGTATCGACCCATCATCGTAACACCAGTAAGTCTTAGAAACGGGGGTTAGATTGGGGATGGTGGCTTCGTCCTGAGCAAGGGGTTCATCAAGTGGTAGCGAAGGGAGAGGGAAGCGAAGGAAACTCGGAAGGGGTGCTTGCAGAGCTTCATCGTATGCCGCCTCAAATTCTTCAATCGCCAGTTCTTCATTAGCAGGTTCAAGTGGACACCGTAGTGAAGGCGTGTATGTGGGTGGTGGAATGTAATGGTATTGTGTATGTGGAGGTGGAGGGCCATATGCGTGAATTGGGTGAATGGGTGGAGGATGGACGGCGTCCACTTGAACGTTGAAACCCGCCGGCTCTTGCTTGCTCGCACTGTCGACGCCGTAGCCGTCTCTCCTATCCTTCCAATCTTTCTCCATCTTTGTAATGTCATTCAGAGCGGCGTGGAGGGGATTGACTGGAGTAGGAGGAGCGGGCCGTGGGCTCGTAACCCTCTTTAATTGTTCCTCCAACGAAGTGACTTTGTCGAGAAGCGTTTGTTGGAGGGGTGTGACTTGAGCAACAGAGAGTTGGCAGGGCCTCGAAGAAGGGGCCGCATAAAAAGGCCGTGGAGGGGGCGTGACGAGCTGACCCAAATGAGGACCCGGCCGGGCCAGGTTGGAAGGAACAGATGGGCCTTGGGGCCGTGAATAGGGAGGAATAGAAAGAGGCGGGTGATGGGCCACCCGAATAGGAGTATGTGTGGATGAAGGAGGCGGGTGATGGGCCACCCGAATAGGAGTATAAGGAGGATGAGATGAATGAGATGCGCCCTCAATAGCGACCTGAAGGGCTGGGATTTGCGGAGGGGTGAAATGATCTAAGGCGTGAATGATCTGGGAGACCTTCTGATCGTCGGGAGGAGACGTCCCCGAAGGAGTGATGGCTCGCAACTGAGGGAAGGGACCATGAGATTGGACATTGCCCATGGGCCGGGCATGACCATAGGAATGAGTACGTGATCCCTTGAAAGAATTGTGGTGTGAATTATGAAGTTGAGGGGAATAAGATGCGCTAGGTTGATCACCCTCATGAATATTAATTGAATTAAACATGTTAGTCTTCTTATCATGGTAAGCCATTATGCAAACACTTTAATGTGCAATCAAAACAATTTACCAAGATAGCAAACAAGTTGGAATGGTTACCCTTGATTTCTTTTGTTTGATCCTTGGTGAGTTAAAGTGATTTTTAACAAAGTTGATGTGATCACTCAAGGTCTTGGACCTAATTTCAGATGCTCTTTTCTCCAGTGCCAACTAGGTTGATTCTCACCATGAATAGGCCAACTAAAACCCGGAGACTTCAAAGGTACAACTGCCCAAGCGTCTGTGAGGGAATCCATGGGTGCGGAGACTTATGGAGGCCTTGGTTTAGGAATTCATGGTCCAAAGAGACGGAATGCTCAATGGAGGGTCCTTCCTTAACCAAGAGAGGGGTATGGCTCCTAGAAAGTGTGGGGAGAGGAGGTCTCCCGAACCGATGCAAAGATGAATGCAGCAGGCAATATCAAGCAGATAACAACACAGAACAAAATGACGACCTGGGAAAGGTCGCTATATCAAGAAGCAGCATCTGAGTGTCAGTCGCTAATCACTGTGAATAGTGTAAGCAGAGTAAAAATAGCGCCTTAAGGTGAGGCGCTACCTATAGATTGGACGCCCGGGAGCAGGGGCGTCAAATGGCAATAATCAATATGAATAAACAATGATAATAAAAATGACGCCTTACAGTAAGGCGCTACTCAAGTGAAAGATGCCTCTGACAGGGGCGTCCAAAGAAAATGACGCCTTGGTAAGAGGCGTTATACTTGAAAAATGACGCCTCTATGAGGGGCGTTAATTCCTTCTGTCTCCAGAAACAGTCCAACGGCTAGAAATTTCAAACAGGGATAATACCAATAGGAAGGAATAACACTCACAATCAAAATATCATGGCAATCAATAAAAACATGAAAGGGGATATAGCATGCTCATCTTTTTTTTAAAAGGATGGATAAATAGAATTTCTAAAAATCTATCAAACTAACCAATCACATAGGGAAAGTGCTACGTGGAGCACAAAAGGAGGTGCACCGTGGATGCAAAAGGGGAGGTGGCACACGTGGGTGCCCAAGGGGACGGGTAATCAAAAGAAAAACAAAAGGTGTCCCACCGTGATCGTCAATTTGTAGATTCTAAGAGATCCACTTAGAACAATTAAAAATAAAAGAATTAAAGCATGCACGTGGTGCTAAAGGGAAGTGTGATCGCCAGAGACGCGAGAGCCTCAAAGGATATAAACAATAATAAAAGGGAGGGATCGCGAATATAAATACCTCAAATGCGGGGAGATTGTGAGTGCTCCTTTCTCTTCCGATCGGCCAGCCGATGAAGAGAGTTATTCTTATTGATTACCCTTGCAAAGATCAAAGACAACAACAAATAAAAAAATTGGATTAGAACCAAGGTGAGTGTAGCATCAAATTCATAATAAGGATGAGCATGAAGATCATGTATAAGAACACACATTGTTGGGTGTTGCCCTTAAACCCCTATGCAAAGGGTGGGAGATATGATGAATGATATGAAAGAAACTAAAATAGGTGCAAGTGTTGCACCATGGGAGTCTCAACGTGGTTGAGTGAGAGGAATATATAAACAAGATGTATGCATGCGTAGGAACTAATGCAATAAAAAAAAAAGAATTGAAAAGATAAAGAAGCCTGTGTTTCTTTGGCTTTGATGCTCAATGGGGAGGGAGCCTCCGTCAGAGATGAAGCTTTAGATGTGTAGGAAGTTCCTCCTTCAGCCAAGAAGCAGCAGCAATTCCCTGTAAAAAAGAAGAAGAAGAATCCTCTCTTTCGACAGAGCCGTAGGGCTCT
This sequence comes from Amorphophallus konjac, assembly GCA_022559845.1. Taxonomy (NCBI): domain Eukaryota; kingdom Viridiplantae; phylum Streptophyta; class Magnoliopsida; order Alismatales; family Araceae; genus Amorphophallus; species Amorphophallus konjac. The sequence continues at coordinate 30,458,550 of CM040129.1, forward strand.
ATTTATAGGGGAAATTGAAGTTTTAATTCCAATAATGATTAGGAGAATTATTTTTAGCATGAGACAAATATTGGAAGGGGTCCTCCCAATCATGGATAGCCTTGGGGTCCTTTCGAAGTGAAAAGGGGCTCAAAATGAGGAAAGAAGGAGGTTTCTGGAAAAATCAGAATTTGATCAAGAAATGACGCCTTAGAGACGGTCGTTTCTTAAAATGACGCCCGCGGAGGAAACGTCAATTTCAGAATTGACGACTTGCAGAGGGACGTTATTTATAATTTAACACGAATTTCGGTCGGATCCAAACTCTCAAAATATAGCAATGGAAATGACGACCTGAACATGGGCGTTAATTGGAAATGACGCCTTGCACAGGGGCGTTAATCAAAATGATAAAAAGCAAAAAAGAATGGACGACCGGGAATTCGGGCGTCAATTTAATTGACGTCCGATTCAAGGTCGTTAATTCAAAATATTCAACACAGGGCCATTTTTCATTTCTCAATATTATTTTCCCATTTTTTAGGTGGAGATGCATCAAGCTGTGCTGATTCCAATTACTATTTTCTCGTATTTTTCTGACACTCGGAAGGCCACCAAATCACCCCTGAAGAGGGTTAAAAATAATATTAAAAAATTCAATTTGAAATTGACGCCTTCTCAAACGTGGTTACTTAACTTTTTTTATTTTTTATTTCATTTAAAATCAAAATAACGTCCCTTGTTAAGTCGTTAATTCATAAAAAATTCTGAAAAATCCTCAGAAAAATCTAGAAAAATTAGAAAATGAGTAGAATTGACGCCTAATAGAAGTGGCGTCAATTTTCTTAATTATTTTCTTAAATTTTCTTAAAATAAAATGACGCCCTCCCTCGTGCCGTTAATTCAGAAAAATTCATAAAAATCGGGAAAAATGCCCAGAAAATCCAGAAAAATAGGAAAAAATAAGAAAAGGGAGGGAAAATGGAGAAATCTAAGAAAAGTGAGAAAAACCACTCAAACAAAGTTAATTTGAGGGTCAAATTAAGGTATTACAAGGTAATATGAGATGTACTCACAGTAACGTCATTTTTGGCGTGTCTACACCTGGAGGGTCTCTATTTCAGAGGGTTAACAATCACAGGTGTAATGGGTTTACACGTGCTGTAACAGGTTTAACATACTAATCACAGGTCAACTAGCTGTAGGATTTTTACAGGCTTAATAGGGTATATAATTTACAGGTTAATAGGTAACCGGTTTAGCAGGTTTAATAGTTTTAACAGGCTAATCAGCAAGGTTTAACAAGTAACATGTTTAACAAGCTAATTGATAGGGTTTAACGGGCTAACCACATGGTTAGTGGGGGGTTTAACCCCAGGTGGAAATGGTGCCCTGGCCAGGGGTGCCCCAAGGTGAAATGGCTCCCTGGCCAGGGGCGCCCTATTGAATGCCACCCGGGTCAGGGGCGCCCTTCACCAGGGTGCTCCACTAGACTCATAATATTGTTCATCATGCAAAATTTCACGAAATCCAGAAATGAGGTTATGGTAAAATGGAGAAAAATATGAGGATTCCAAACTCATGCTCATGCAGGAGTTTCACGATTTGGTTCAATAGATATAAATCCCTAAACATGTGGCTACTAATCACGTAACTTTACTGTTCATGATTTATAACATGTTCACAGAATCAGGAAATAAAGACATATATAGACATGGAAAAATAGCAGGATTGCAAGGTCGTGCTCGTGCAACAATTTATGAGTTTAATTTCATAGATATTAATTTTTAAACATGAATCAATTTATAAGAAATTGGGACAGATTATGAGTATTAACAAATCCGTATGCTGTGCATGGGATACTTGGCGGAGGATCTCCTCATGCAAGAGTTAGTGTTTCAGATAGGCGTAGCCTAACCTTCCCACTAAGTCTTTTGATATACCCCTGACTTAAGTGACCAGATTGTGACTATGAAAGGTTTAACTAGCATGCATGTTCACCTATATTAACTACTAGTTAAGCTAGATCTTGAGAACACCTACCTGTTGATGTGGTTAACGAGGTAAAGCCGTGGAATCCTACCATCCACGTTCTCTGCAGCCAAGCTTTCTGCCGCAGGATGTGGTACGTAGCCTACACATGAAGTGAAAGGATTAACATCTCTCTTCTGCAGGTGGAGAAAAAGAAAAGGCACAGATAACCTTCTCTTCTGTGACAGGATAACAGTAAGGGTCATCTACATTGGGTAGTGGGAGTTGTTTATAGGGAAATAGTAAGGGTCCATTAGAAATCAGATCCAAAAACCCTGATGTGAATGTTCCCTCATGGGTCCATTGCCAGCAAATGTAGGTTGTTATTGTTCCAACCCTTTCTAGAAGCATTAGAAATGGCGCCCAGGTATAGGGGTGCTCATCAATTGGGTGTTCCTATTCATGTAAATGATGTTTCTACATGAGGGCGTCCATTCTTCATGACTTTAGCAACCTTCACGTGTATGGGTGCATATACATTAATTATTAATGGGATGGTGGCCCCTTTTGTTGAATGGCGCCCTGGCAACGGGTCTTCATTTGGTGAATGGCGCCCTGGTAAAGGGCGCTCATTCCCTTGGTATTGGAAAAGGGGAAACCCTACTACGTACTACCCATGTGTTGGCATAAAGTGATGTTGGGCTTGTAGATTTATATAGTAGTCCTCATAAGGTATAGTTCTTTATATAAGGCCTTCATGTAGAATTCTTTAGGAAGAAGTTTAAATTCTCTATTGCTTTATCGGGGGTGCTACACCCTCCCCCACTTAAAAGAATTTGGTTCCCAAATTTAAATATATATATGGAGGCATAGAGATGGTAAGAACTTACGACAAGAATAGCTCCGAAAATTGCTCCAGAAACCTTCTTCTCATTGACTCCTCGATTTTTCATGTAGCTTCTTGGTCTACGCATCGATTCCATTGGACTTTCACCATAGGGATCGTCTTGTTCCTTAGAACTTGGACTTCTCGGTCAAGAATCATCCTTGGCTTCTGTTCATAGGTAAGGTCCTTCTGTATCACTAGGTCAGTGTAGTCGATGACATGGAAAGGATCGTGCACGTATTTCTTCAGCATAGAAACATGGAATACGTTGTGCACTTTCGATAGTTGTGGATGCAAGGTAAAATGGTAAGTCACCTCGCCTACTCTTTCCAATACCTCGAATGGGCCAATAAACCTCGGTGTAAGTTTGCCCTTAACACCGAATCTTCTAATGCCTCGGCCAGGAGAGACCTTGAGGAAAACATGGTCTCCAACTTGGAATTCCATATCTCTTCTCCTATTATCAGCATATGACTTTTGCCTGGACTGTGCTATCTTTAGCCTTTCCTGAATGAGGTGTATCTTTTCAGTTGAGTCTCTCACCATATCTGGGCCTAGGATTTGCTTTTCACCAACTTCATCCCAGCATATTGGAAATCGACAACTTCTGCCATAGAGTGCCTCGAAAGGTGCCATTTGGATACTGGCTTGATAGCTGTTATTGTATGCGAACTCGGCTAGGGGTAAGTGGTCATGACAACTACTGTCGAAATCGATAATGCAGGCCCTTAACATGTCTTCAACAACTTGATTTGTCCTTTCTGTCTGTCCGTCTGTCTGGGGATGGAAAGCAGTGCTGAAGTTGAGTTTCATCCCCAGAGAGTGTTGTAGACTCTTCCATAAATGAGAGGTGAAGCGTGGGTCTCGGTCGGATATGATTGACACGGGAACTCCATGCAACCTAGTTGTCTCCTTGATATACAAGGCAATAAGGACATCAACTGACCATCGGCTCTTGATGGGCAAGAAATGAGCCGATTTAGTTAAACAGTTGATGATTACCCAAATTCCATCATGTCCGCCCCTTGATTTGGGCAAGCCCATGATAAAATCCATGCCAATATCTTCCCACTTCCACTTGGGAATATCTAGCAGATGTAGTTTTCCAGCGGATTTTTGATGTTTCGCCTTCACTTGTTGGCAAGTCAGGCAGCGAGATACGAAGTCCGCTACCTCCCTTTTCATATTAGGCCACCAGAAAGTTCTTTTCATGTCTTGGTACATCTTGGTGGCTCCAGGGTGGATCGTGTACCTTGATCGATGAGCTTCTTCAAGAACCTTCTTCTTCAACTCGGGACAATCGGGTACACATGTTCGTTCATCGAATAACAGTCTTCCATCGGGTGTCAGCTTGAAATCAAGTCTCTCGTCTAGCTTGTCCCTTATCTCCACTAGTGTAGGATCTGCTTCATGTAGCTTCTGAATTTCTGGTAGCAAATTCGGATGTAGACTCATATGGGACAGAATAATGCACCCGTTCTTCTGATCTGTACTGATATCAAGCTCAGAGAATTTCTCCAGCAAATTCCATTCTTGAATCATGCAACTGGCCAATATTACTCTCGACTTTCGATTGTGGGCATCGTCTCCAGAATTACCCTTATCGGGATGGTACTATATAGTGAAGTCAAAATCCTTGAGAAACTCGAGCGAACGCCTTTTCCGGCATGTTAAGTTCCTTCTAGGAAAATAGATATTCGAGGCTTTTATGATCGGAGTATACAGTGAATTATTCTTCATAGAGATAGTGTCTCCAGATCTTTAAGGCAAAAATCACTGCGGCTAGCTCTAAATCATGAACTGGGTAGTTCTCTTCATGCTTCTTCAATTATCGGGAAGAGATGCAATAACCCTTCCATTTTGCATCAATACACATTCGAGGCCAATACCAGAAGTATCGGTATATACCTCGTACTTCTCTCTTTCAATTGGCAATGATAAGACTGGAGCAGTGGTCAATAGATCTTTCAAAGCTTGGAAACTCCTCTCACAGTCTTCATTCCACTCGTAAGGTATTTCCTTGCGAGTCAATCGGGTGAGAGGAATAGCAATTCTTGAGAAGTCCTTGGTGAAACACCGGTAATAACTAGATATCCCAAGAAACTTTGAATCTCCGTTGCATTTGTTGGTCGCTCCCAATTCTTCACGGCTTCGACCTTTGATGGTCCACGGAAATTCTGTTCTTCGAAATTATATGGCCCAAGAAGGATACTTCCTCGAGCCAAAACTTGCACTTGCTGAATTTGGCATATAATTTGTGTTCCCTTAATATCTGCAGTGCCTGCTTGAGATGTTCTTCATGGTCTTCTTCAAAATTTGAATAAATCAAAATATCATCGATAAAGACCACAATGAACTGGTCTAAGTGAGGCCTAAATATGATGTTGATTAACTGCATGAAAGCCGCAGGGGCATTTGTTAGTCCGAAAGGAATAACAGTGAATTCATAATGCCCATACCTACTTTGGAATGCAGTTTTATGGATGTCTTCTTCTTTGATCTTTAGTTGGTGATAACCAGATCGAAGATCAATCTTAGAGAAATATTTAGCTCTAGATATTTGGTCAAACAATTCATCAATCCTTGGCAGTGGGTACTTGTTCATGATTGTAAGGTGATTTAACTGCCGATAGTCGATGCAGAGTCTCATCGATCAGTCCTTCTTCCTGACGAATAGCACAGGCGCTCCCCATGGGAAAGTACTCGGCCGGATGAAACCCTTGTTTAATAGCTCCATTAGTTGTTCCTTTAGCTCTTTCAGGTCAGCAGGAGACATTCTGTAAGGTGCCTTGGAAACATGTTCAGCACTAGGGACAAGGTCGATGGTGAACGACACCTCCCGCTCCGGGGGTAAGCCGGGTAATTCTTCTGGAAAAACGTCAAAAAAATCCCGAACTACACAGATGTCTTCAAGCTTAGACTCCTTGATGTCCGTGGTAGTTACAAATGCAATGAAAGCCATACATCCCTTGCTTATAAGTTTACTAGCTCGGAGAGCTGATATAAGAGGTGATCTATTCCGAGGGCTAGTGTAAACCAGCTCTTGGAAATCCACGAAAGTTACCTAGCCATGTCAGCAATCTACAATTACTTGGTATGTGGATAACCAGTCGGCACCTAGTATGACATCATACCCTTCCATATCTAGGCAAATTAGGTCGGCAGGTAGATTATTTACTTTAACCATAATCTCACAGTTTGGGTAATGATGTGTGAGGTCTGCCTTCTTCCCGATAGGTGTAGATATGACAAAGTCGAACCATTCAAGCTCCTTAGTAAAAGCAGCAGCAAAATTCTTGGAAATAAATGAATGTGTTGCTCCAGTATCAAATAAAACATTAGCAGTCTTAGACCAAATGCTTAGTGTATCTTCCACGATTCCTCTTCCATTGGTTCCGTCTCTTGGAGAGCTTGCAGACGGCCTTGCTTCTTTGCCGGGAACTTCTCATCTTTAATGGCTTGCTCCTTCATCAGTGGGCAATTAGGGATCCGATGTTCTCGGCTCCCACATCGGAGACAGGCTCCTAGCTTCCTCCAGCACTCCTCGGTCTTATGGCCGGGTTTATCACAGTATTTGCAAACTTCCTTGGAAGGTGTGGTGGTCGAGAATGGCTTGACATTCTTTTGGAATCTCTTCCCTTTGGAGGACTCCCCTCCACTGTAGTACCGCTTCTTGTTGAATGATGCTTTAAGATTTTCTGAGCTTGTGATAGGTTCCTTCTTGTCCCTTCCTCGGATCCTCTCTTATAATTCAATGGCGTCCTCGAGCAACTGCACACGCCGAACCATTTCCGAATAGACTTGGATGCCCATCGGTGCAAGTTGTGTAATATAATGGAGCCGAAGCCCGTTGAGGAACCTTTTAGCCTTCATCTTCTTCGTATACACCAAGTGGGGTGCATACTTGGATAGTCTTGAGAATTGGGCCTGATACTCGGCCACTTTCAAGGCCCGTTGTTTCAATGCAGCAAATTCCACAGCTTTTTTTCCTAGATATGGTCGGAGAAGTACTTGTTGTTGAAATGCTTAGTGAATTCATCCCATCTGACGCGGTCATCGAGTAATGTTGCTTCTATGGATTCCCACCAACATCGAGCGTCCCGCTCGAGTTGGAATATAGCCAATAGAACCTTCTCCTTGTCCGTGCATTGCATCACACGAAAAATTCATTCCATTTCCTTTAACCAATTTTCGGCATCCTTGGGGTCAGACGAACCCGTGAACCTTGGTCGGTTCATATTACGGAAACCCCTGTGGAGATCACTGGCTCCCCGATTAACGTCGCCTTACGCCACTTGCTGTAGCGCCTGTGTAAGGCCTTACACGGTGCACTGCATCTTGCGCCATTGTGCTCTTTTAGCAGCCATGATCCTACAAAAGGGTTTAAGCATAATAAAGATCGTGTTTAATTATAAGGTCAAATGTCATTATAAAACTTAACCCATGGCTCTAGCCATCTCACCGGGTAAGGTATAAACGGTAAACTAACCTTGGACTTGGGTTTTTCCTAGATTTCAATCATGACTTCTAATTTCCTGACTTCTTATTCCCTAGGAAATTGAAATCCTGGGCTCTGATACCACGAAGATTGTCATGCCCCGAGGGTGGAAGATACTCAGATGCGTGACGCGTCTATATCGATCGTGTCATTCATGTAAAGACAAAGTGCACATAGTACTCGGTAATTCTATTGCTAACTCAAAGTTTGAACATAATACCATAGTCCAAGATGACAATTATCTACTTAACCAAATGACAATATCCCAGAATCATCCATAAGGCTACAAGTTTAATAAGTTCCATCTAACTAGATCATAACTGACTCAATTAAGTTATACAAGCCTTTAACAATAACTAGAAATACAAAGTAGGACACAAGACTAGCTGACGGTACACCAATCGGTGACTCTAGAACTCATCACTCGGTATCATTCCCATCCGGGTGGTGGTCGCTATCAAAATTACCTGAAAATGTTAGGAAGCAACGGGATGAGCGAATCACTCAGTAGGATTTATATCTCAAGCTCTAACAATCTTTAAGTTAATTATAAGTTCATGCGGTATAATGATGCATGTTAGATCAAGCAAGAATATCAAGAATTGTATCAAGAGAGTATCACATAAATATACATAGATGTATCAATAAGGAACTAGCAAGTAATTGCCAAGTAATTTCACAAGTCTTTCCAAGAAATCAATATTCAAGCGAGTCTTTCCAAGAAGATAATAAGCAATATTCAAGCAAGTGATCTCAAGCTCGTGTAATAACAAGTAGTGTAATAGAATTGGCTATTTCATTCATTTCATTCAAGCAAGTAATTGCCCTTTTTCACACCAAGCAATTCATTTCAAGAAAGTCTAGCATGTCACGAGAGAGTGAGTGGGAATTGAAGTCACGCGATCAATGACACCCAAGAGGGGGGTGAATTGGGTGTTTTCAAATTTTATGGAAACTTTTGGCTTTTTGACATATGTGATGAACACTAATTAGGAAGTTGAAAACTGTTAAACAAATCCTCTCAATCTCTCCATTCCCACAAGAGCATGTAACAAAATATAACAATCAAACCACACACATGCACAACCCAAATCACAATGCACAGCGATTTTAAGGTGGTTCGGATGCAACGACAGTAATCCTACGTCCACCCCTCATCAAACCCGGTGAGGCTTCACTCAGGGATAAATCCCCAAACAGAGATGATGATCCAACCACACACGCAGGACGATGCCTGCACACACACACACACACACACGGGGACGCGCCCCAAAACACACACACACACAGGGAGACGAAGTCTCCAACACGATCCGACAACCGGATCACCGACACAAACACCCGCTGCCACAAGTGGAGCAATCCACACACACGAGATAGAATGGATCTAAATAGACACACACACACAAACGCAGATCTAGGAAGATCCACGCACACACACGAATCAAGTGCGACACACACACAATCACGGATCCAACAACGATCCACACATACACACAAATATTTCCAGATTATAAAGAACACAAATATAAAGCCCAAAACATAAAAACAATGAAGCACAGTTTAGAAGACTCCTGATTTGGCTTCCACTGAGTGTATGATGTAGAGCTTGGAACGATGCTTCCTGCTTCACTTGAATGGCTTTGGATGGAGCTTGAAAGGCTTGTGTAGGGATGAAGAGATCTTCCATGAGGTACTATTCACGGCTACAGTACAGCTTCTTCTTCCTTGGACAGCCTTCTTGATCTCCTTGATGTTTGCTTGCTTCTCCTCTTCCTCTTTGGTTGCTGGCTTCAGATGGAGCTTGAATACCTTTAGATGGATGAAGAAGTTACTGGATGGAGTACTGTTCACGGAGGGTTACATCAGCCTTCTTCTTCCTTTGATAGCTCTCTCCCTTCATCTCCCCTTGGATCTCTTGGATAGATTGGGGTTATGACTCTAATAGGATGTTTTATAACCTTTGAATGGTCCATGGACAACCCCAAGACCAGATCCACAAAACCTGGAGGGTTTGGTGGCTCTGGGATTAAATAATATCAAAAGGAGGGGCTTCTTTCGAGGTGAACAAAAGTCAACATTTTGGGCTTATCGTGACTGGCGGTCGACCTGCAGAGGCTGGCGGTCGATCGCTCTGCAACAACCCTGTAGACAGAGAACTTCTGTTGTTTCCGGTCGACCTGGAACAGGCTGGCGGTCGACCGCTCTGAGACATTCTGTAGATGTTTGGATGCTGAAAAAGCTGGTCGATCACCCCTATGCTGGCGGTCGACCGAAATCTGGGATTTTCTAGATTTCGATCATTCAACCCTTAAAACCCATTTGCAGTCTGTGGATTCAAACTCCTTCGACCTTGAAGATTTGTACTTAGTATATGGACATGCAAACACATGGATAATTGTCTAGAACTATAGCTCAAACATCCATATGATGAATGCACGAGCTTCATGCAAACCATTGAGTATGAAATCAAAATTTTGTTCCGGGGGCTCCGCCCCCAGAAACCCCCGCAAGGGGCGCTGCCCCCTTGACCCCCGCGACTTGACCGCGCAGGTCAATCCGCATGCGAGGGCGCCTGATTGCGAGTTTTGCAAGGGCTTGAAAAACCTTCATTTGCAAGCCACATTCAAGCTAAAGGGTTCCATGTTTAAGGTGCATGAATGAGGTGTATTAAGGAGAGGTATATGAAATATCCATGGTGAGATTGATGCTACAACAAGGTAAATATCTTACCAATGGTTCTTGACAGTAAATGACATATATCACCTTTGTTGAATTGTAGAGAAGCAAGGTACTTGTCCACATGTTTGGTTTACCAGGCGACTGCCATGGGATTATAAGGTTGATCCTGCAACCAAGATAGTTAAGGTTAATACCATGCTTGTTCACATTAAAGAGATTATGAAACCTCTTGTCTCTTGTAAAACCAACATATGCAAACCAAGGATCAAGACCATGTAACCGTTGCCATTTGCCATCTTAACCATACATAGATAACAAGAGCATGAATGTACACAGTCATCAAGAACATATGCAATTAACCACATGTTTAGTTATCATCACTTAATCAGACATTAAGTTTAGTTATCATCAAAACCATAACTCAACAATCACAACAATCATCAAAACCATAACTCAACAGGAATGTCTCAAGTCAAGCAAGCAAGTACTTCGGTGTAATGCCAAACATCGTGGTCAATAAACTCCTATGGGCACAAGTACCTTCGGATGCTCCTCTCAGGACCAGACCGGGCCCTTATATGTATGCACAACATTTCATGTATACTTTTAGACATCCACTCTCATTTATATAGCCAATATAGAATTTCAAGAAGTTTACACATTGTAGGAACATAAGGTAGATTTTTAGGATTAGAATTCAAGGACAATATCAAGTGTAAATGATGAATTATGACCATCTACTTAAAATGCATGACACAAAAGCAAATCAGTGTTAAGGAGATGGCCAGGGATCATTGGGTAAGGGCTGGATAGAAGTCCAAAAATTTTAGTTTATAGGGAAATGGCACCCTTGCAGAGGGTCTCTATTTCAGTAAATAGAGTCTTCTCAGAGAGTCTCTATTTCAATGCCGAAATAGAGTCTTTCCGGAGGGTCTCTATTTCAGTAAATAAAGTCTTCTCGGAGAGTCTCTACTTCAATGATGAAATAGAGTCTTCCCGGAGGGTCTCTATTTCAGAAAATAGAGACTTCTCAGGGAGTCTCTATTTCAGAGTGTTAATAATAACTGTATATTTTAGAGGATAACAGGTTTACACATTATGTAACCAGGTTTATGAGGCTATACGATTAACATGCTATAGGATTAACAAGGCTTAACGATGGCTATGTAATTAACAGGGTTTGACAGGATATGTAATTACCAAGCTCTGTAATTAACAAGTTTAACAGCTAACAGGCTTAGCAAGGTAAGTAATTACCAGGTTAACAGGTGTCAGGTTTAACAGGATCAAGTTTAACAGGTAACTGGTTTAACATGTGACAGGTTTAACGGTATTCAAAAATAGAGACTTCCCGGAGGGTCTCTATTTCAGAAGGTTAAAATAGAGTCTCCCCGGAGAGTCTCTATTTCAGAAAATAGAGACTTCCTGGAGGGTCTCTATTTCAGAGGGTTAACAATCACACGTATAACGGGTTTACACGTGCTGTAACAGGTAACAGGTTTAACATACTAATCACGGGTTAACTGGCTGTAGGATTTTTACAGGCTTAATAGGGTATGTAATTTACATGTTAACAGGTAACAAGTTTAACAGGTTTAATAGTTTTAACAGGCTAATCAGCAAGGTTTAACAGGTAATAGGTTTAACAGGCTAATCGATAGGGTTTAACGGGCTAACCACATGGTCAGTGGGGGGTTTAACCCTAGGTGGAAATGGTGCCCTCGCCAGGTGCGCCCCAAGGTGAAATGGCGCCCTATTGAATGCCGCCCTGGTCAGGGGCGCCCTTCACCAGGGTGCTCCACTAGACTCATAATACTGTTCATCATGCAAAATTTCATTAAAATCCGGAAATGAGGTCATGGTAAAATAAAGAAACATATGAGGATTCCAATGTCATGCTCATGCAGGAGTTTCATGATTTGGTTCGATAGATATAAATCCCTAAACATGTGGCTACTAATCACGTAACTTTACTGTTCATGATTTATAACATGTTCACAAAATCAAGAAATAAAAACATATATAGACATGGAAAAATAGCAGGATTGCAAGGTCGTGCTCGTGCAACAATTTCTGAGTTTAATTTCATAGATATTAATTTTTAAACATGGATCAATTTATAAGAAATTGGGACAGATTATGAGTATTAACAAATCCGTATGCTGTACATGGGGTACTTGGCGGAGGATCTCCTCATGCAAGAGTTAGTGTTTTAGATAGGCGTAGCCTAACCTTCCCACTAAGTCTTTTGATATACCCCTGACTTAAATGACCAGATTGTGACTATGAAAGGTTTAACTAGCATGCATGTTAACCTATATTAACTACTAGTTAAGCTAGATCTTGAGAACACCTACCTGTTGATGTGGTTAACGAGGTAAAGCCGTGGAATCCTACCCTCCACGTTCTCTGCAGCCAAGCTTTCTGCCGTAGGAGGTGGTACGTAGCATGCACATGAAGAGAAAGGATTAACATCTCTCTTCTGCAGGTGGAGAAAAAGAAAAGGCACAGATAACCTTCTCTTCTATGGCAGGGTAACAGTAAGGGTCATCTACGTTGGGTAGTGGGAGTTGTTTATAGGGAAATAGTAAGGGTCCATTGGAAATCAGATCCGAAAACCCTATTGTGAATGTTCCCTCATGGGTCCATTGCCAGCAAATGTAGGTTGTTATTGTTCCAACCCTTTCTAGAAGCATTAGAAATGGCGCCCAGGTATAGGGGTGCTCATCAATTGGGTGTTCCTATTCATGTAAATGACGCTTCTGCATGAGGGCGTCCATTCTTCATGGCTATAGAAACCTTCACGTGTATGGGTGCATATACATTAATTATTAATGGGATGGTGGCCCCTTTTGTTGAATGGCGCCCTAGCAAAGGGTCTTCATTTGGTGAATGGTGCCCTGGTAATGGGCGCCCATTCCCTTTGTGTTGGAAAAGGGGAAACCACACTATGTACAACCCATGTGTTGGCATAAAGTAATGTTGGGGTTGTATATTTATATAGTAGTCCTCATAAGGTTGTTGGAACTGGTGGTACACGGAAATAGATCCAGAGGGGGGTGAATGGATCCCTCTTCAAAACAAATTGTGAAATTAAACTTTTGCCTACACTCAATGTCGTGCAAAGAGACAACTAAGCTCACTTACTCAGATGACATACAATGTTGGAAATAGATTGCCCAAAGAAAAGATCTCAAAGGCTCTTGCCACAAGAAGCACTAATGCAAATGCTTCTACTAAGCATTAAGTTAAACACTTAATTCGTTGTATTGAATATAAGAGAAGTCTTACAGAAAAACTTCTGATATCAAATGCACAAGCAACCTGAGAAGTGGTGATATAAGATATGGAAGAGTGCTCACAGAACAAACCACAATGGGCAAGATATTTTTAGGTGGTTCAATTTTCACCTACGTCCACCCCATAATCAGACCTGAGTATGGCTTCTGCTGACACACAGTTTAAACGACTGGGCCTCACAGCTTGCCTTCAAACCGCTGACTAACAGCTTGCGCTGGGCTTCACAGCTTGCCATTCGCTGGGCATTACAGCTTTGCCGACCGCTGAGCATTACAGCTTAGCTATCTAGAGGAATCCTCCTCTGCCGCTGAGGATTACATCTTACCCACCGCTGACTAACAGCTTGAAGCAAGAGTTTAAAAGAAAACAAGAAAACTACAGTAATGGAAAATTGGAAATGAAATCAGATAAAGTGTAGCTCTCGCAGGAGCAGGCTGGCTTGGATCTGATCCAAGGGCCAGTTGAACATATCTTCAGGAACTCCAATTTCTTCTCTTGATCTCACTCACTCTTCATCTCTTTTCTCGATCTCGCGATCTCTTCTAATCTTCTCAAGCTTGGCTCTCTTCGGCTTTCTATCTCCATGTCTCCTCTTCTTCCTTCTTCACGATCGTCTCTTTTTCTCTTTTCGCACTTCTTCTCTTCTCTGATTCTGGCTAGCCTTCTGCTGCTCTCACCTCTCTTCTTAGCTCTCTTCTTCTCACCTCTCTGTCTATCTATCTCGATCAAGATCAACTATTTTAAACTACTCCACTTGCTCTCATAGATCTCTCTCAGCTCCACAGTAGCTCTCCCTATCTTTTACCACTCTCTACTCTCTCAGATCTTCTCTCTCATCACAACGTCTTCGAAACTCTTCTCAATTCTATCTAAGTCTTCTATTCTCTCTCTCTGGTTTTCTATGCGACCGGTCTCTGTATATATACATGCTTCCGAGAGAAGGGCGCGTGGAAACCACGTTTCTCCCCAAAACTTTCGTCTAGATCTGAGATGGTAGTGCCTATGTGGCACCATCTTGGCTTGACAACTTTCCACATGTCACGATCATAGCTATGCTTTCTACCTTGGATCACGTGCTTAATGATTGGTTCTCTTAATCGTACGAGCATATGCTTCAGGCATGACTCAAGTGATCACGTGACCTTCTTCATCCTCCACGAGCAAGCTTTAGGATATTCTTTTTGGATTTGATTGAATCCCTGCAATAAGAGAAGAACAATTTGTCAACACTCTATGGTCAAAGTCATAGTCAATATCCCCAGACCATAATATGCTAGTATTGACATAAGAATAAGTCTACTGCCAGATATAAGGAGCCGAGCATTGACCTGTTATGCACACTAAATGACATATACATCGACCTAAGTTACTGTGCATAACATAGAAAGTGGAAACATGCATCGACCCTAGATAGTTTAGATATGCGAGCAAAACAAGCTAACCTCGACCTGAGTTACTGTTCATAACATAGAACATGGGAACATGCATCGACTACATTTGAAGACAGGTAAATGTGCTCGGACCTTTGCACCAAACATGCACTGACTTCATATGAACACAGGCGAATGTGCTCAGACCTTCCAACAAACATGCATCGACTCATATGTGAGCACGGCAAAAACATGCACAGACCTGTATGCATGCTACAGTAACGTGCACAGACCTTGTTGCGCATGTTATGAAAACATGCTCAGACCTTATTGCTAAACATGCACAGACTTTACAAGATGCGTAGGGTAAATGTGCACCGACCTCAATGCTGCTAAGGTAGAACCTGCACCGACTTTTATGTGCAATGGAAAAACATGCTTCGACCTTAACAATGAACAAACCACAATGTGTACCAACCTATATGATGACTAATGAGACTATGCACGGCCCTAGTGTTCTTTAAGGGACAACTAACTTCGACCCTCAGTAGAACTAGCATAGACTAGCTACAGGGATGTGCACAGACCACATTCTGCCTAGTGAAGGATGTGCACCGACCTTGTGACCATTAGCACAAGCATGCACTGACCTTATTATTATCATATGCACAGACTATGCGTGTTGACTCTATGAGTCGACTCTTGCTTGAGGGTAAGCAAGAGATGCATTGACCTGATAGATGTAATAACATAATGCGCATTGACATTTATGCAAAAATGCATGGTTATGAATATCAAAATTAAGCACAGAATTAACTATTGCCAGCATCAAAACACATAGAATACTGAGAGTCATTTATCAGAAAAGACATGCATTCTTCCCACATACCTCTCCTCAACATTCTCCCCCTTTTTGATGATGATAACCCCCAAAAATAACAATTCTAAATTTTGATGGCAATGTTAAATTCATGATACATGGAATGAATTCACAGATGCAGACATGACCCAAATAATGATCTCTCCCAAAAGATGAACTTCTCTACCACCTGAAGATAGTCTCCTCCCCCTTAATACCACAACCTTTTTCTCTTTTTCTCTCCCCCTTTGCCATCAGCAAACAAGAAATGGGGAATATAGCAGAAAGGAGGAAATAAACTGAATAGAGGGATGTCAAGAAGTGGAAATGACACGATATGATTGAAATTTTCTGTGGAGATGAGAGAATATGAATGATAAAACAACCATATGATTAGACCTAGACATGACTTAACTGAACTACCCCTGACAAAACAATGCAACATGGACGGGTAGTCTAATGCTAAACATCAACTCCCCCTGTCTATATGCATGTTTATTCAAGCATTCAGATTTATCAAGGAAGTCAGCAATAGGAACAATCACCAAGAGTGAGTGAAGTTTTCAGACATGCATCAGAGATGCCCAAGAGTGCTTCAGTCAGATAGGAATTGAAGGAGTACAGTGACTGTAGTTTATTCAGGTAGCAGTTGGATCAAAGATTGGATCAATCTCCCCCTTAGCAAATATAGGAGCAATATGATTCACTAACAAGAAAACACCCCAATGAATGAGTAGTGAACCACATGGACATTTAGAGTGGATAGTCAAGACAGATGGATTTAACAGTGAGATCAAATGAGAGCAATAAGAATCAAGCACATTCTGAAAGTCTCAAGAACAGTGAGACTTAAACACATTCAGCAAGATTTTCAAAGAGTATACCAATTTCATAAATCCAAATATAGAAATTTTTTCATAGTCTCCCATTATAAAGGTTTACGAATGAACTTTATTGGACTGCATGGTTTAAAGATGATGTATACATGGCTTGACAATAAAGTTCTGTACTCATATCTGAAATCAAGATTTAATAAAAATGAACCAAAAACTCATATTAACATCTTGATTAACCTCCTTTCATCTTAATCAATCAATTTCAGTGACTTCTTTAGGAATTAAACTCATAAGTATTGAGATTAAACAATCATGAAACCATTTGATTTTATCAAGGGTTATAGCAATTTATCCTTAGCATTCTTTTTCAGATTTTTCATTTTATCAAGTTGATAACTTTTGCTATTAAATCTTACAAGCAATCTAGTTCAGTACACACCTTGTAGCTAAAGGATATACGTTGTTTAGACGTCAATATCCCTAAGTACTTAGTGTGAATAACAATCATGCATTAAAATTAAATATAGCTAACTTTTCACCTCATGACATACCTTTTCTCATTTCTTTGATGAGTGAGATATGTTTCTCAGTGTATCAGCCATTGCTTTGCCTATTTTCCAATGATTTTAAGCAGAGTTAACTAAGACACCTCATGACACAGTCTTTTGGACATGTGTTTCTCAGCGACCAAAGTCATTGCTCTTACAAGATTTGCCATATTTGACCCTTGAACATTTTTAGAAAGTTCAGATGCTTAAAGATAATACAGATTTCATGTATTTCAACCAAATAAAGTCATGATTTCAACATTTTCAGATTTCATAAGATTTGACAAGACTTAATCATGAACCAGTTGGTTAAGGTTTATTAAAGTTGATTCAGATATTTTCAAGGCATTTATAACTAACCTACATGAATAGATTAAATTTAAACCAATTTGATGCTTCTGACATTCATGAATCTGTATAATAGAAGATTCTTCATTAAATTAATTTTTCTGATTTATGAGCAAGGTATATAGATTGAAGTCTTCCTGAAGTTCAGATAGTTCAAAAACAATAATAGGAATAATAAGGGTTCCAATCACAATGACCAGAGATTTCAAGGCATTTCGTGTGGAGAATAGTAAATTGAATTTCAAGTTTGTCAGGAAATTTTAGGAAAGCACTCAGAAGTATTGAGTAGCAGCCAATGAAACTTGATACCAATAGTTCAACAAAGCAATTTATTTAGAAGTTTTTGAGAATCATATGGAATCAGTGATCTAGGAGCAATGCAAATGTTTAATGTTTGCCAAAGATCAATGTTCAATGAGTTCAGTGATTTGAAATCAGTGACATACCATCTTGAGACAAACTTGACATAAATGTCAGCAAAGAAAATTAGATTTCAAGAATAGCCAAACAGTTTTGGAATTTTTGATTCTCCCCCTCAGCAAATGCAACTAAGCAGAGTTATAAATGATGAGAGAGATTAGCAGATAATCAATTTGTTCGGACTTGCAGTGTTTGAAGAGAGTCATCATTCAGAATTCAGCAAAATGTTCTATTTGAATTGAGCAATCACTCTATCTTTTCTGTATTTTCAATAATGATGATATGCAATGAACTATGTATGCATATGCATTGACTATTTTTCACAGAATGCATTAATCCACCATACATGAATTGTAAAAATTTGTTTGACAGACTCCCCCTAACTTTATGCAATATGTGTAATGAAGGTTAAGCATGGGGTCTTCTGACTGGACTGCCCTATCTACAAAATTACCCATGGTACTAGGCGGATGACTTGGTCTAGAGACCACCTCACACATGGTCAGAGATTCCAGACAGATTGCATCTGTCTTTTAGCAATTTCCATTTGATATACCTTTGGGTCATTCATGTCAATGTGATGCAAGTGCAGTCCTAAAAGATTTTCAATGACTTATGCCAAACATATGTGTATACATACAATTGAGAATAGTAATTTATTTTCAGTATCTCTGCATGATGACAAATATCAAACAAATGCAATTAACAACTGTATGCATCACATTCAGACAATTCTGAATTTTCAATGAAAGATATCCAATTGTTTTCAATCTCACCTATGCACAAATATGCAGACTCTTGCTCATGAGTTAAAAACATAAATGCATGCAGATTGAAAATGAATTCAGCATATCTTCAATGAATATGTGCACACACATCTCAGAGCTCATGTAGCTTAATGTGAATGACAAAACATATAACGATCTTGCATGCATGACACTTTTGACTGAACAGATTTAACATGATATGCAGTTAAATCAGATTTCTAAGAAGTTCAACTGAACAAATGTGAAAAATGCAGATACTACCTGAAAAGTACCAGAATGGGGTTTTACCAACTTGGGTGCCTTGGTTTATTACCCCTTTATTCATCAGCTTCCAAGGCACTCCTGCAAAAATAGAATTTCATTTTGCATATTGAGGTACCCAAGAATTCTTGGGCCCTCCCTGGTTAGCAACTCCTCTGGCAGGAGTTCTCCAAGATTTCAGGGCATTGTTATCATCAAATTTCAACATGAAACAATTTTTCATGTCATGCCCAAACCTACCATAGTAATGACAATAACATGAGGTTCTCATAATTCTCTCAAATGACGGACTATTAGATTTTTGTGAGTAATCAGGCATGTTATCATGTTTAACATGAGATTTTCTTTTATCATAGTCAGTGGAGAGGGGGATTTCCGTAGCCCACCACAAAGGCAGCCCAACAAGACCCACACGGTCCAACTAGGCGAGCCCGCCCGAGTGATAGCCTGCTGGGCCCACTCAGGGAAGAAAAGCCCAATAAATAAAGACTCGAGGAACCAACTCTCCCCGGCGGCCTTCTAGGCTCGGAGGGCCCGAGACAGCGGTCAGGTCCCAAGGAAGGTCCGGTCTAAAAGCCCTCTCCTCACCCGAGAGAGACAGGCTCTAGCCGACCTATCCGACCCCACCTTCGCCGGGCCATCGCTCAGACCAGAGCTAGCCTCCCCGAAGCTCGGTAAGACCGTTTGATTAATCCGCAGGTACGGCCGTTCAGAGTCCTCCGCCGACGGGAGAGTCAGGGGTACCGCCGGACTCCAAGGGGATAACGTCCCCACGATCCGGCCATAAAAGCCCCCGCTGAAGACGTAACTCCCGCCGGGAAGCCCTCAGCTCACCAGACTCTTAAAAGGTGACGCACTATTTAAGCAAGGGATACCCTCCGGAAGATGGTAAGATGAACTAGGCATTCACATACCCTAAGCTCTTGAGCACGATTCGCTTCACCCTTTGGTGGAGAGGATTCTCGCGCATCAGCTCTCTCCTCCCCCCATTATCGCTTCCACCATCGCTCTACTGACTTAGCCATCGGAGGGTTTGCCCCAAGAAGATCCCCTGGGCCCTCTGACACGTTTCCCTCTCTTGCAGATTCATCTTCTGGTGATCCACAGCCCGCTCAGGACCCAGCGCGAGATTCCGCCTCTTCATCTGGCGTCGTCTGTGGGAAACGCACAAAGAGTCAAGATGGTAAGAAAAAGCTCAGGGAGGAGATCCGCCGGCGGGACAGGTAAGGCTGTGGCGGCGGTGGGAGGCGCCCCCTCTAGGGTCTCACAAAGCCCCCCATCCAACGCCAGCGTCCCCACCAACGGGCCACCACCCCCCCCAGCGGAGACAGGGGCACCCCTCGACGATGGCGCCAACGCCTTCCAGGCCCTCAACGAAAAGATGGACGTCCTCGTGGAGCTCATGAGGGCCTAGGTGGCCCGGGACGCGAGGTCCCGCGCCCCGTCAGGAAGTCCCCCTCGAAGGAGTGCAACGCAGCACACCGCCGGAGGCCGCTTCACCCTCCGCGGCCGACAGCTCCTCCGCAACGACGTCGGAGGACCCTCGCAAGCTCCGCCTGCGGAGCAAGAGGCTTCCTCCCCGCCGAGGAGAGGGAAGCAGGGGGCGAGGCCGCCGCGCCCGGGTACCAGTGCTCCGGGAGATCGCCACGACGCCCCCCCCCCAGCCCCACGGCGCGGCCACAGCCGGAACTATCTCTCCGGCTAGGAGATTTTGAAAGACGGTTCGCAGAGCAAGAGCGCGCTCTCCGCGCCCTGTAGAAGATCTCTTTCCCGGAGGATGAGGAGAAATCCCCTTTCTCCGAATACATCTTGAAGGCAGAGGTCTCTCCTAGAGCCTCCATCCCAACCTTCAAGCTCTACGACGGCCAGGGCGACCCAGCCGACCACTACGATAGCTTCGACGCCCTGGTGACCCTGCATGGAACGTCAGATCCCATCAAATGCCGAGCCTTCGCGGCCACCCTGGTCCAAGGCGCTCAGGCATGGTTCCGGGCCCTCGCCCCGGGGTCCATTCGAGACTTCAGGCAATTCGGGTGAATTTTTAAGGAGAGCTTCGCCGGTAGCGCCCCCCCAAGGTCAGTAGCGGGGCTCCTGGCTCTCAAACAGGCGCAAGGGGAGAGGCTCCGGACTTACGTCCACCGATTTAAATCGGAAGCCCTTAGGATCCCCCGCCTGGATGTGGCCTCAGCCACAACCGCACTGACCGGGGGCACCCGGGATGAGAATCTCCGCCGCGAGCTTGTCCTCCACCCTCCCTCGACCCTTGCCGAGCTAGTGACTCTGGCACTGCGCCACGCCGAGTGCGAAGAAGTACTCAGCGCCTGCCGAGACGCAACCGGCTCGGGTCGGGAGGGGGACAAAAAGCGGACCTCCGAGCCAAACCCCGGCTCGAGTAAGAAGCGCGACCGAGAAGGAGAGCGCAAGAGAAAGTATGAGCGGTATACCCCCTTGACCGCACCAGTCTACGAGATCTATGAAGACATCAAAGACTCGGGACTTCTCCGCCAGCCCGAGCCAATGAGGTCGAAGAACCGCAAGCGGGACAGGCATTGCCTGTTCCACGATGACCACAGGCACCACACCGGAGATTGCCATCAGCTCCAGGACGAGATCGAGCGCCTCATCCGTCTGGGGCATCTAGCCCGGTTCACGACCGGGCACAAAGAAGACCGAGACACCGCAGAGGAGATCGACAACGCTCCCCGAGGGGTCCACATCAACGTCATCTCCGGAGGGGCGGCATCGGGCGGCGACACTAGCCGAGGAAGGAAACGTCATGCCGAGCGGGCCAGCCAAGCCTTAGAGCCTCCCAGAGGTCCGCCGATGGAGCCCCAGGTCATAGTCTTCTCCGACCAAGACCTGGAAGGGCTGAGCACCCCGCATGACGATGCCCTCGTTATCTCGGCCACGATAAATCACTGTAATGTAGATAGGATTTTGGTTGATAATGGGAGCGCCCCCGATGTATTATCTTATGACTGTTTTCTCAAGATGGGGGAAGACCCATCCAAGCTCCGCCCGATCCGAACACCCCTTAGCGGGTTTAATGGCCTGGCCACCTACCCCGAGGGAGCCCTAAGCCTGCCGGTCACTATCGGCACCCCACCCAAAACCGTTACGGTCATAGTGGACTTCATAGTGATTAAAGGTATGATAGCATACAACGCCATTTTCGGCCGAAAATTTCTCAGCCGAATAAAGGCCGTACCATCTACCTATCACCAAAAAATGAAGTTTCCCACCAAGAACGGGTTGGGGGAAGTCCGAGGTAACCAGGCCACGGCTAGAAGGTGCTACAATATCTCGGTGGAAGCCTCAAGGCAGGACGGGAAGGATAAGGGCCCCAGGGGAGTCGAAGGAAAAGCCGTGACCACCGAGCCCGGTGGCGAATTATTAACGGTATTCCTGAACGACGACCCGGCCCTTAGAGTAAGGATCGGTGCCGACCTACCACCGAAGGAACAGCAGCGATACGAGGAGTTTCTCTCTGGGTACGTTCGGGTCTTCGCTTGGTCCGATGATCAACTCCCTGGTATACCAGAGGAAACTGTGATGCACAAGCTTAACCTCGATGCCACCGTGAGACCCGTACAGCAGCGGAGGAGGAAGCATGCGCCCGAGAAACAGGCGATCATCAAGGCGCAGGTCACCAAGGGACAAGAGACTAGTCTTTTCAGACCGGTCATGTACCCAACGTGGCTAGCCAACGTCGTCCTGGTGCCGAAGACCACCGACAAGTGGCGAATGTGCGTAGACTTCACCGATCTGAACAAGGCCACCCCCAAGGACTACTATCCGCTACCAAGCATCGACCAACTGGTTGACTCAACCTCGGGCAACGAGATACTTAGTTTCCTGGATGCCTATTCGGGTTATCATCAGATCCGAATGAACCCTGAAGATGTCGAGAGGACCGCCTTCATCACCGACTACGGCGTGTACTGCTACACCCGGATGCCCTTCGGATTGAAGAATGCTGGAGCCACATACCAGCGACTGGTCAACCATATGTTCGAGGGACAGTTAGGTCGGAACGTCGAGGCCTACATCGACGACATGCTCGTCAAGACCCCAAGGGCCCAAGACCACTTCACCGACCTCGCCGAGACTTTCGGCACCCTCTTGAAGTACTGCATGAAGCTCAACCCCGCCAAGTGCACCTTTGGGGTAAGATCCGGGAAGTTCCTGGGTTTCCTGGTCACTCAGCGAGGGATCGAAGCCAACCCCGATAAGGTCCAGGCCATCCTGGACATGCGCCCGCCCGCGTGTATTAAAGACGTCCAGCGTCTAACGGGGCGTGTCGCTGCTCTCAGTCGTTTCCTGTCCCGTGCGGCCGAACGATGCTTGCCCTTCTTCAAGCTGATGAGGGGGCCCAAGGTAGCATCTACCACGTTCGCATGGGATGGGGAATGCCAGACAGCGTTCGCCGAGCTCAAAGAGTTCCTGGCTTCGCCCCCGGTGCTTTCCAAGCCCGTCCCAGGCGAGGTCTTGTTACTCTATCTCTCGGCGACGCTGTCAACGGTCAGCTCGGTCCTAGTCAGAAATGACTCGGGAGTCGAGAGGCCGCTCTACTACACCAGCAAGGTGCTCAACGAGGCCGAGCGGAGGTACCCCGCAACCGAGAAACTCGTGCTAGCGTTGGTTACCTCCGCAAGGCGCCTCCGACCCTACTTCCAGAGGCATCCCATCACAGTGCTAACCGACGAGCCACTGAAGAAGATTCTGGCCCACCCCGAAGCCTCGGGGAGACTTGTCAAATGGGCCATCATGCTCGGGGCATACGACATCTCGTATCGGCCACGATCAGCTATCAAAGGGCAAGCGCTCGCCGACTTCATCGCCGAGAGCACCGTTCCGGTCGAGGACAGGCCTCCGACAGCAACCAGGCCAACCTGGGAGCTATTCGTCGATGGATCGTCCAACTCGGCCGGTAGCGGTGCAGGGATCCTCCTAAGGTCCCCCGAAGGAATAGAGTTGCAATACGCCCTAAAGTTCAACTTCTTGGCATCCAACAATGCTTCCGAGTACGAGGCCCTTATCTCGGGGGCCCGCATGGCCCGACGGTTGGGGGCTGAGCGAGTCAGGATCCACACCGACTCCCAGCTAGTTGCAAGCCAGGTCAGTGGCGAGTACGAAGCTCGGGAGGCACCTATGATCAAATACCTCCAGTTGGTCTGGAGCCTGGCCCAGTAGTTCGAGGAGTTCGAGGTAGTCCGAATAGCTCGGTAGCAAAACTCTCGGGCGGACGCCCTCTCCCGACTGGCCTCCTCCCTAGACCCGGAAGGTACACGATCGGTCCTCCTAGAAGAGCTAGAGCACCCGAGCATAGACTCGGAGCTCCTCGCCATTGACTCGGCCACTCTCGACGACTGGCGCTCCCCCTACTTATCCTGGCTACGAGACTCCCAGGAACCCTCCGACCCTCGAGAAGCCCGCCGGATGAAGTACCAGGCTCGGCGCTTCGTCATCCTCGACAACGCTCTCTACCGAAGATCGTTCTCCGGGCCCCTTCTGAAGTGTCTCGGCCCCGACGAAGCGAGCCAAGCTATTGAAGAGATTCATCGAGGCCTGTGCGGAGCACATTCGGGAGGTCGGTCGCTGGCCAGAATCTTGCTAAGGCAAGGATACTGGTGGCCGACCCTACAGCGCGACTGCACGGCTTACGTACAACATTGCGACCGTTGCCAGCGGTTCGACCATTTGGTCCACCAACCGGCCACGGAACTTGTCACCCTTACCGAGCCCTACCCTTTCGCTCGGTGGGGGATCGACATCCTTGGGCCATTCCCAACGGCTCAATCCCAGAAGAAGTTCATCATCGTCGCCATCGACTACTTCACCAAGTGGATCGAGGCCGAAGCAACAGCGAGGATCACCAAGACAGTCGTCTGGGGTTTCGTATGGAAATCGATCATTTGTCGCTTCGGCGTCCCCCGAGTGATAGTGAGCGATAACGGGCGACAATTCGACTCTCGATACTTCCGAGACAGATGTGCCGACCTAATTATCCGCAACCACTTCACCTCGGTCGCCCACCCTCAGGCCAACGGGCTGGTTGAAAATGCCAACAAGACCATCTTGAAGGGCATAAAAACCAGACTCGGCAAGGCTAAGGGTAGCTGGCTCGAGGAACTGCCTAGCGTACTATGGTCGCACCGAACGACCCCCAGAACGGCAACCGGTGAGACCCCTTTTCAACTGGTATATGGCACCGAAGCCGTCGTTCCGTTAGAAATCGCCAATTCGTCTCTCCGAGTGATCAGCTTTTTGCCCGAGGCAAACGAGCAGAAGCTGCTCGAGAACCTTGACCTGGCAGACGAACTCCGAGAGATCGCGAACGTCCGAGCTACGGAATACCAGCGCCGCCTCACTCGGTACTACAACGCCAAGGTCCGAGGCAGACAATTCCGACCAGGGGACTTCGTTCTCAGGAAGACCGAAGCATCTCGACCACTGGAGGCGGCGGGCAAGCTATCCCCCAACTGGGAAGGCCCCTACCGAGTGATCGAGACGCTCGGGAAAGGTGCGTACAGGTTAGCCACAATGGAAGGGGAACCCATTCCCCGGACATGGAATGCAACCACACTATGCAGATTTTATTTCTGAATACTGTATCAACAAATCGGGTAAAATAAACCCCCTTATCTTTCGCATTCATTCAAGATAACTGTTGGTACATCAGAAAGGCAACTGCCAATACATTACATAGTGAAAAGCAAAAATCCATCTAGCACCGCGGCAAACGGCCATCACCCGGCCGACCCGGTCTTGACCTTCTCGCATCCAGCCACTGACTCTGCCTCGCGTAGAAACTGGCTCGAACAAGAGATGGTCGACCCAGTTGGCTCGGGTGGACCGTGACAAAGGTGACAGAGGGGACTGCTCCACCCTGGGCACCCCGCCAGAAGGCCCTGTTGTGGCGGCGAAACCAACCGCCCCGCGCGCCATGGTCGGTTGGGGTTGCAACGCCTCCCCGGGCGAACCCCCACCCTCGACCGGTGCCGCGGGATCAACCGCACCAGAAGCTGCCGGCACTTGGGGTTGCGACGCCCCCGCGGGCGAACCCCCATCCGCGCCGACCGAACCCTCGGTCCCAGCGCCGGCCACGCCGGTATCGGCCCCTTCTGTCCCTACAGAGGGGAGAGCCGACCCATCACCTCCCTCTGCGGGGCCCCTGGTCTCCTCGGCCCCCTCTCGCTCGGCGGATGGGAGAGCCAGCCCGGAAGGGTCGGCCCCATCCTGCCCCCGAGGGGGGAGTGCCGCCGAGCCAGAATCACCCCCGACGGCGGTAGGAAGACCGGCTTTCCTGGCCCTCTTCCTGGCCTTCGCGGCCTCCCGCAGTTTCCCCACCAGGGGATCCTTGCACTTCAGACCAGTCGATCGAGAAGACCCCTCGGAGGTCGCCCCCTTGCCCTTATCTCGGGCATTGACGCGACCCACCGGGGCATCAGGCTCATCGGCTGCCGAGTCATCTCCCAGATCGATGACCTCGGCCGCCTCCTCTAGAGGCTCCCGCCTCACGTCTGCAGCAAGAAGAAGCCCCGGTCAGGAGGAGAAAAAAAAAGAGCTACCACCCCAGAAAAAGAGCCTCAAGAGCCATACCTGACGACGTCAACCGCGAGAGAAGACACCGTTCGATGTTCTCCGGCGTCACCAGCTCCTCGGTCGATTGGCGATTCTCCAGCAGATGGGTAGCCTACTGCTCCACGTGGGGAGGGAACTCCTCCTGGCGAGGGGGCAGATTCGGGTGAAAGTTGGGCGAGGTCCGGCATCTCCAGATCTCGTCCGTCGCCACCGCTTTCACCCAGAAGAATTGGGTCTTCCACCCCTTGTGCGAGGAGTCCTTCGCCGCAAGCGAGATGCTACTTCTGTTCCTCCGCGCCTGGATGAAGTAGAAGCCTTTCCCCGCCTGCGGGTGCGCTTTCAACTCAAAGAAGAAGTGGAAGAGGTCCAGAGAAGGGTAGATGTCGCACTGGCGACACAGAATCCCGAAGGCCGAAAGAAGAAGATAGGAGTTGGCCACCAACTGAATAGGTGCCAATCGGAAAAAATTGAGAAGCTGCAGCACGTAAGGATCGAAAGGAAGCTGAAATCTGCTCTTCCAAGCCAGAAGGAAGGTGCAAATAAGCCCAGCACGATCATCCAAACTCATCTCGTACGGAGTGGTGGCAACAAAGCTATAGCGGAGAGGCAGACGGAAACGGTGCTCTAACCTCCTCACCTCCGTCTCCCCCAACTCGCTACAGTTGGGGACGGGTTCCCGCCTCACCGGCACAGGCTCCGGGCTCCGGTCCGCCATCGAGTCGAGAGAAGATCCCTCGCACGAGCTTGAAGACTCCGAGGGAGAAGGAAGCTGCCGGATCGCCTCCGCGGTTATCATCGCCAACTCTTCGAACGCCGCCGCAAGGCTCCGCGTCCCCGCTGTGCTCTCACGGCGCATCAAGAAGCAAGGAAAGCCTAAAACCTTGGAAGCCTAGAATGATGAACAGCGCCCCTTAAAAAACCCCTGAGGGTGGCGGCGCGCCGTTCCGTGCTCCGAGAAAAAGGGGGGCCCCTTCGCTTCCAATCCGTCAGGATCATCATTATGGGCCTCGGCGACCGCTATAAGCGGCTCCACAACGCCAACGGAATTCCACCCACCTAAGCCACGCCGGTCCAAAGCCTAGAAAAACTACTCATTCGAGCCTCCTTGGCTCGGGAGTAGGAGGGGGACAAGTGGAGAGGGGGATTTCCGTAGCCCACCACAAAGGCAGCCCAACAAGACCCACACGGTCCAACTAGGCGAGCCCGCCCGAGTGATAGCCCACTGGGCCCACTCAGGGAAGAAAAGCCCAATAAATAAAGACTCGAGGAACCAACTCTCCCCGGCGGCCTTCTAGGCTCGGATGGCCCGAGACAGCGGTCAGGTCCCAAGGAAGGTCCGGTCTAAAAGCCCTCTCCTCACCCGAGAGAGACAGGCTCCAGCCGACCTATCCGACCCCACCTTCGCCGGGCCATCGCTCAGACCAGAGCTAGCCTCCCCGAAGCTCGGTAAGACCATTTGATTAATCCGCAGGTACGGCCGTTCAGAGTCCTCCGCCGACCGGAGAGTCAGGGGTGCCGCCGGACTCCAAGGGGATAACGTCCCCACGATCCGGCCATAAAAGCCCCCGCTGAAGACGTAACTCCCGCCGGGAAGCCCTCAGCTCACCGGACTCTTAAAAGGCGACGCACTATTTAAGCAAGGGATACCCTCCGGAAGATGGTAAGATGAACTAGGCATTCACATACCCTAAGCTCCTGAGCACGATTCGCTTCACCCTTTGGTGGAGAGGATTCTCGCGCATCAGCTCTCTCCTCCCCCCATTATCGCTTCCACCATCGCTCTACTGACTTAGCCATCGGAGGGTTTGCCCCAGGGAGATCCCCTGGGCCCTCTGACACGTTTCCCTCTCTTGCAGATTCATCTTCTGGTGATCCACAGCCCGCTCAGGACCCAGCGCGAGATTCCGCCTCTTCAGTCAGCAAACCAGCATTCTCTAGCCTTATGACCTGATTTTCTACAATTAAAGCATTGAATATGCTGACTGTTTCAAACGGATTTATTTCTTTAAAAATAATGATTTACAAAATATTTAGCATGAACATTATGAAATTGAGGTTTCTTCTTTTGATTGACAGACCAACATTTGGCTGCCATGTGGCCTTTCTTAGCACAGTTATAACAATAAGAAGAATTTCTTCTTTCAACAACCGACCAGCAGTGACTAGCCCTATGGCCTAGCTTTCCACAATTGAAACACACAACATGCTGGTTCATTGAGGCAGCCTTATTCCTACCAAAGACATGTTGATTCTCATAAGGATTTGTATGATGAGAATAAAATTTACCCTTACTTTTAACAGCATTCACATTTTTACAAGCATTCATATCATCAATTTTCATAACATATCAGTCATGCATCATATGCCTTGCCCTACCACAATAGTGACATGAAATAATTTTCGAGTTTGCATGTTAATGAGTTTGAAATTTTTTAACAGCATGCATTGATGAACTACCAAGATTCTCAGAAATAGCAGAATGAATAGAGTTCATAGCACTAGCATAAACAACTATAAGTTTTTCCAGATTGGCATTCTTTTTCTGCTTTTCAGTCTTTTTCAAGTTCTTATTTTGGTTTCCAATTCTTTGAGCAGTAAATTGGAAAATAGGTGTAGTAGAACTCGAAACAGAAGAAGTTTGAGTTTTATTTTCAAATTTCTTTTTATTGATAGGGCTATAACCCAACCCTTCCTTCTGAAAATTTATTTTAACTCCAAGGATCTTATCAAGATTGTCCTTCCCTTTAACAAATTCAGACAGTGAATTTCTTAGATCTTGGATTTCAGATTGCGAAGTTGAAACGTTAAGTTCATAGCCAACAATTTCAGTCTCACATAAAATGACCTGTTTATGCAGTGCATCATTTAGATTTTTCAATGTTTCAATTTCCTGTTTTAGCTCTTGTTCCTTGTTGACTTCAATTTCTTTCAAAATACAATTTTCTTTTTCGATTCTCAGTAATTTTTCTGATATAACAGTGTTTAAAACCATGAGTTTCTTATTTTGCTCTTTCAATCTTTTATTTTCATCCATCAGAGTTTCTTCAGATTCTTCTACTTCCTTTTTCTTTTCAAGCAACAAATGATTTTCATTTTTTAAGGATGCATTCAAATTCTCTAGCATATCAACCTCAGAATAAAGATCTTCAATCACTTCTTTTAGAAAAACGCATTCATCATTTTCTTCTTTTGAGCATGTGTTTTCTACTTCAAGGGATTTATTTCTAAAACTGTCATTCTCAGATTTTAATATGTTCAACTCAGATTATACCTTGTTTAATTCCTATAATTTCATTTTGAGTTTATCAATTTCAGCTCTCAGAACTTCATCTTCAACATAATCGGATACAGCATAGTTAACAGATTTCAGTTCCTCTTTCAATGATTTTTTTCTTTTCTCAAATTTTCAATTTCTTTTTCACAAGAGGAAACCATAGATTTTTCTTTCTCAATACTGAGCAATCTATCAGTCATGACATCATTTAGTTCCTCTAATTTCAACATTTCATCATTACTTGTACTCAAATTTTCTTCTAATTCAAAAATTCTCAGATTAAGTTCTTCATTCTCATCTTTTAATGAGCATAGTTGTTTCTTGTATGTATGAACATTAGATGAACATTCATCAAAGGATTATTTCAGTTTCGAACAATTTTCACAAAAAATATTAGAACTAATCTGATTAATTTTTTTCTTCAACTTTTTATTCTCAGATTGCATCTTTCTCGATTTCTCTAGAAGTTCATCATACATCACTATCAATTCATAAAATGAAATATCTTCTGATCCGGAGCTTACCTGAGATGATGTTTCCTCCTGTTGATTAAAGTTCTGATCACCCTGGTTGGCCATACGGCATTCTTCTCCCTTCTTCTCATGAATGGCAACCACCGCATCCAGGATTTCCTTTCTAGAATTGCATCTGAGAACAAGAGGAAATTTGTCAACATTGATTACAGCTCTCAAAAATTTAAGAACCATATTATTTTATCTATCCTTCAATATGTCCTCATCAGACCACTTAGTATGGTCATGAGGCAGTTTATGTGGGCCGTTTGATACAAGATTCCTTAGATTGGAGTCAATGGAATTCATGTAAGTACATAGGGCGCCTAGCCAGCTGCTAAAGTTAGAACCATTGAAAACCATAAGAGAAGCCATTGAAATACAACTGAATAGATTCAGATCTTAAGAGCTCAAAAATAATTCATGAAAAATGCACCACACTGGAACAGTAAAGCACGAAATCGAACAAGCATGATCCTCTGCAGATCGTTGGATCTGGAAGTCAGAGACCGCTCTGATACCAATTGTTGGAACATGTGATACACAGAAGTAGATCTAGAGGGGGGGGGGGTGAATGGATCCCTCTTTAAAACAAATTATGGAATTAAACTTTTGCGTACACTCAATGTCGTCTAAATAGGCAACTAAGCTCACTTACTCAGATGACAGACAATGCTGAAAATAGATTACCCAAAGAAAAGATCTCAAAGGCTCTTGCCACAAGAAGCACTAATGCAAATGCTTCTACTAAGCATTCAGTTAAACACTTAATTCGCTGTATTGAATACAAGAGAAGTCTCACAGAAAAACTTCTGATATCAAATGCCCAAGCAACATGAGAAGTGGTGATAGAAGATATGGAAGAGTGCTAACAGAACAAACCACGATGGACAAGATATTTTTAGGCGGTTCGATTTTCATATACGTCCACCCCACACTCAGACCTGAGTATGGCTTCTGCTGACACACAGCTTAAATGGCTGGGCCTCACAGCTTGCCTACAAACCGCTGACTAACAGCTTGCGCTGGGCTTCACAGCTTGCCATCCGCTAGGCATTACAGCTTCACCGACCGCTGAGCATTACAGCTTAGCTATCCAGAGGAATCCTCCTCTGCCGCTGGGGATTACAACTTACCCACCGCTGACTAACAGCTTGAAGCAAGAGTTTAAAAGAAAATAAGAAAACTACAGCAACAAAAAATTGGAAATGAAACTAGATAAAGTGTACCTCTCGCAGGAGCAGGCTGGCTTGGATCTGATCCAAGGGCCAGTTGAGTAGATCTTCAAAAAATCCAATTTCTCCTCTCGATCTCACTCACTCTTCATGTCTTTTCTCGATCTCGTGATCTCTTCTAATCTTCTCAAGCTTGGCTCTCTTCTGCTTTCTATCTCCTTGTCTCCTCTTCTTCCTTCTTTAGGATCGTCTCTTTTTCTCCTGTCTCACTTCTTCTCTTCTCTAATTCTGGCTAGCCTTCTACTGCTCTCACCTCTCTTCTTCTCACCTCTCTGTCTGTCTATCTCGACCAAGATCAACTATTTTAAACTACTCCACTTGCTCTCACAGATCTCTCTCAGCTCCACGGTAGCTCTCCCTATCTTTTACCACTCTCTGCTCTCTCAGATCTACTCTCTAAGCACGGCATCTTCGAAACTCTTCTCAATTCTCTATAAGTCTTCTATTCTCTCTCTCCAGTCTTCTATGCGACCAGTCTCTGTATATATACACGCTTCCGAGAGAAGGGCGCGTGGAAACCACTTTTCCCGCCAAAACTTTCATCCAGATCTGAGATGGTAGTGCCCATGTGGCACCATCCTGGCTTGACAACTTTCCATGTGTCACGATCATAGCTATGCTTTCTACCTTGGATCACGTGCTCAATGATTGGTTCTCGTGATCGTACGAGCATATGCTTCAGGCGTGACTCAAGTGATCACGTGACCTTCTTTATCCTCCACGAGCAGGCTTTAGGATATTCTTTTTGGTTTTGATTGAATCCCTACAATAAGAGAAGAATAATTTGTCAACACTCTTTGGTCAAAGTCATAGTCAATATCCCTAGACCATAATATGCTAGCATTGACATAAGAATAAGTCTACTACCAGATATAAGGAGCCGAGCATTGACCTATTATGCACACTAAATGACATATACATCGACCTAAGTTACTGTGCATAACATAGAAAGTGGAAACATGCATCGACCCTAGACAGTTCAGATATATGTGAGCCAAACAAGCTAACCTTGACCTGAGTTACTGTTCATAACATAGAACATGGAAACATGCATCGACTTCATTTGAAGACAGGCAAATGTGCTAGGACCTTTGCACCAAACATGTACCGACTTCATATGAAGATAGGCGAATGTGCTCGGACCTTCCAACAAACATGCACCGACTTCATATGTGAGCACGGCAAAAACCTGCACAGACCTGTATGCATGCTACAATAACATGCACAGACCTTGTTGCGCATGTTATGAAAACATGCTCGGACCTTATTGCTAAACATGCACAGACTTTACAGCATGCATAGGGTAAATGTCAAGGCCCGACGTGGAATATCGGGACTGGCAATAGAAACAAGTAATAATAATAGATATGCTAAAGCTAAAAGATCACACGTCACCATAAATAGAAACAACTCCATTCATTAAATAACATACAATTAATCCATGTTCCAACCCACAATAATCTCATTTAACATATCCTTCAACAACATCCACTTAACACTATTACATTTACAGAATTCAAATTTTACAACTCTTCCAAAACATTCTAAGACACAACTAGACATAATCAACCACGACTGGCTAGTTCGCTCCATGGTCGTCACTCTTGGCCGTCCCCATCAGTCTGTGAGTCCTCACCTGAGCTACCTGAAAAAGGGGGAAACAACTAGGTGAGCGAACGCTCAGTAGGTAATAACATGCAAGTTTAAGTAATTAACCAATTAATTACATATTTGAGCGCGTAAATAAAGAACGAAAGGAAATGACTATGTAACAAAATAATGAAAGCAAGGCAAGAACATGATATAACTGGAAATTGGCCAACAAGCAAGAACTAATCAAGTCAAGAAAAATTCAAGTATTAGATTATTGTCATAGACATCACGCTAGTCATGCACTCGGTGCAATGTCTCACCATGTCATTCAAACTCCCCGGGGCACAAGTACTTTTCGGGCGCTCCTCCCAGGACCAGACCGCGCCCTTATGATGCGTTGGCATTGATTTGTTGAATCCAAGATCCTAAGTTATGTCTAGACATTAATCAAGTTAATGGCCAATAATGTCAAGGTATAGCTCACCTCGGAGGATTCCAAGGGTAAGTTGAAGAGATACTTTGACCAGAAAATTCAAGTTATCAAGAACCAATCAGGTCCTTGGATTCACACACGAATAATCACAGAAATCACTTCTCGATGATAAGCGATCAGAACTGGGTCGCTCGAGCACTACACGGTCTGTACTGGACCGTTTAGAATAGAAAGGGACTTAGGATCAGCCACACTGAAGTCAAGGATACACGGTCCATGTAGGGCCATTTAAAGGATTGGACGGTTGATAATGGGCCATTCAAGACTAGTAGAGCTGGAAGCCCACGAACAAGATAAACGGTCCTTACAGGGCCGCTCAAAAGACACACGGTCCAATAAGATCCGCTCTATAACATGGGCAGTTCTAATCGGTCCGTTCAATTTAATCAACTAGAACTCTACCCAAATGGGCTCCGGGCTGCCAAAAGTGCGGCAGAACTGAACCAAGGTCCAGCCCACTCACCACTGGTCAACCTAGGCTTATTGGGTCGATCCAAACATGATTTGGTCGAAGGTAGATTAAGGTTAAACGACCAATATAAATGGCACTTGTCTAGGGATGCACAGTTCATGTTGCATCCCATAGTTCGTGCTTAGTTTCAATGATATCAAAACGATTGTGTTTGTGTGTGTATATGTTTCATTGAGCAACATGTTTTATATCTTGATTTGATGAGTTGAAAGATGACGTCAATGTTTACTCTTGAAAGTCATGTGAACTCTCGGTGTTTAAGGAACTAATATTATATTTATGTTCAAGGCTCATACTTGGAATCGTAAGGAGTCCATCAATGAAGCTCTTCTTCTTGAAGGGAGTTAACTCTATTCATGTTTGTAAGTTATATGAATGATTTATATTTAAGGATCTCATGCCTTGAATATTTTGATTTGCAGGATCAAAATCCATGATTCATGTTTGGGACTCAAAGGAGTGTATCAATGAAGATCTTATTGAAAAAGGGAGTTGACTCACTCATTGCATTGCATTGACTCTTCTACATTTCATTCATTTCATCTAATAACTTTTTAAAGTCTTGGTTGGATATTTTCATGCGTTTTCTTCATAAGATTTTTGGACCTAAAATATTCATACAAGACTTCATGAGAGTTGGTTCCATATTGCTCATGCATTGGATGAATGATTGGTCATGTGTACTATGCTCTAAAAGCTTGAGTTAATGACTTTCTGTGTGAAAGAATTGCATGAAGATGGCCTTACTGAAGATGACTTCATTTGGGTCTCAATCAAGGAGATTGTGTTCATTTAACATACCTTTCTAATTGAATGATAGTGACATATCATTCATAGAGTTATTGTGATTTCAATGTATGGTTGTTTCAAAAAGAACCCTTGTTTGTATCAATGCTTCTCGTGAGATAATGCTTCATGAATGTTAGCTTTTAACCAACAAGAATGCCATTTGAATGAATATGGTTCCAAGATATTATGCATGCTTTGCATTTGGCATAATTGTTAACACTTGTGTAATGAAGCACTTTGATGTTGAAGATTTGGTTGATTCAAGAAAGTGATTGAATGGTTGAGCTCCTATGTCATTTTATTTGATTAAGTGAAAGATTCATGTTCATCATATCAAAACCTTGTCAAATGGCGAATATGTTTTTGTTGGTTGAATTGAGAAGTCAATTACATGATTGAATGTGTTTAATGATGTATTTTTATGTTAACTAGTTCAAAGAGTTGATGCTTGGTTCATGAGTTTTGATTATCATCTAACTTCTTGGTTTATCATATTTTTACAGGTTCAAGGATGGTTTTGAAACCCTCTCATGTCAAGTGGATGATGGTAACATCTAACCATTTCTATGCTAAGTTCTGGGTCATTTTCATGAACATCTTTCATGAGGTTGCATTGCATTGGAAGTGTTTTATGCATCCTTAAAATGAAATGTTTGAGCCTTTACAATGTGCTTAATATTTTCTCATAAATCTTGTTGAAATGTGGTTTAGATGGTCTTAATGCTTTGTGGAATTCATGGTAATTAATTCTTGATTTTTGAGATTTTTTCCGGCACTTTATCGGGGCTAAAACCGCATTTCTTGACCCTCTGCTGAAGGGGTCGACCCCTGGGGTCGACCCATGCAGGGAAAAGACCCTTGGGGTCGACCCCCCCTGGGCTGGTGCCCAGGCACCTGCATGGGTCGACCCCTGGGGTCGACCCACTGCAAGGGTTGACCCCTGTAACTCTGGGTGTTTATTTCAGTTTTCCAGCACTCTGGTTGCCGAGGGTCGACCCCTTTCGATCGGGATTTACGAAAGTGTTTAAAACACATTGAAAACCCTATCAAACATTACCATACTACCCCCTATTAGTTTCTATTATTATTAAGGTGTTTTTAACATGTATTAGGAGGGTTTTATGAGT
Source organism: Amorphophallus konjac (assembly GCA_022559845.1). Lineage (NCBI taxonomy): Eukaryota > Viridiplantae > Streptophyta > Magnoliopsida > Alismatales > Araceae > Amorphophallus > Amorphophallus konjac. Next base: position 30,494,354 of record CM040129.1, read on the forward strand.
CTTTTCCCCACCCCTTGAGTTGCTTATATAAGAGTTACGAATTTGGGAGTTGATTAACCCTAATGCTCATTTGTTCATTCGTATAGGTGAAGAAAAGGGGAGAACGTGGTGGAGCTCTTGCAAGGAGGAGATCATCTACTTCCGTGAAGATCTGGAGATCGTGGAAGAAGAGGAAAAGGTGCGGATCAAAGAGAGGATCAAGAGGACGTAAGAATCATCTTCATCCGGCTTCCCCCAACTCGTTGTTCAAGGAACATCATCAACCGGCCTTGAAATACAAAGGTGGACTACTTCTATGTCTTCTATTAGTTCTTTGTGATGTGTTCTATGATCTATATTTTGGGTTTGAGCATGCTTGAATATTTGTGTTTATTTTCTGAACACTAGAGATATTTGTGTGTGTGACCGTTTGTGTATACGGTCGTGTTTGATCGCCTTCGTGCGATCATGTTTGTGTCATTGTGCTGCGGTTGTTGCAGCGTGTGTGTGTGTATTGTGATCCGATCGTCGGATCATGTGTGTGTTTGTGATCCGGTCGTCGATCGTGTGGGAGACTTCGTCTCTGTCTGTGTGTGTGTTGGGGCGTGTCCCCGTGTGTGTGCCGGTGTCGTCCCGTGTGTGTTTGGAGCGTCGTCTCCGTTTGGGGATTTATCCCCGAGTGAAGCCTCACCGGGTTTGGTGAGGGGTGGACGTAGGGAGCCTGTCGTGGTCCCGAACAACTTTAAAAATCCCCGTGTCTTGTGGTTTGATCTTTGTGATTGTGTGCTTCGCTATCTTATCTGTTTATGCAATCGTGTGAGCTCGGTGAGATTGAGTGAATTAAGTTTAAATCTGTTTAGATTAATTTCGTCAATCTTATCAATCTTGTTAATTCCGCTGTGCACTAGTTTATATTTTTAATCGGACATCGTTTATAGTAGTAGGATCTATTCACCCCCCCCCTCTAGATCCGTGTTCTTACACTACGGGACCCAACAGTTCATTATGGGCCACCCAATGAGATAAACGGTCCCTTTCGGGCCGCGTAATTCTCCGAGGGTCCAAGTCGAGCTGTGACTCACAAAATGATAATCCAAGCGATTCGATCACATCCACAGGTTCATGTCTTGATGGTACAACCTACCCGGCGTCCTAGTGGTAATCCCAGGCTCGCGGGGGCGTACGGAGGTCCCGTAATGAAGGTCCTAGTCCGATGGAAGGAATATCCGGCGGAGAGTCCCAAACATTACAAGGAATTGAGCTAATAAAACCGCAGAAACCAGTATGACGGTCAGTCAATTGTACCGGAGTAGAATGACTGTCAAACAATCCTACTAGAATTTAAGATGTCATGTTTGAATTTACATAATGAAATAACTAAGGCCATGATGAAACAAGATCAAGTGAAAGAAATTAGTAAAATTCAAGATTTATCTACTTCAATATGTTCCAATTATCATGTGGTTGCTAGCTTCTCAAATTATCCATCAATCTATTAAGAAAAATCATGCCAAACCAACTCTGAAGGGTTGGGCGGTTCTGTCGGAGCCGCTCAATCACCTCGGCAGTCGCATGACAGGCCGTTCATCCCTCCTTCAGCCCGAAAGCCTGATAGGGTTGAGCGGTCTGTAATGTGCCGCTGGGGATCATGCACGGTCTAGAACAGGCCGCTTAACGATAGGGCGGTTTTAGTTATGCCGCGCAAACTACGAGAACAGACTCAAAACGTAATACATGAACGGTCAGGAACTAGCCGCCCGCCTTGGATGGGCGGTCTATCGCGAGGCCGCGCAAACCTGATCGATCCGCCACCCCTTCGCCTTGCCCGTCGCCGGCGGGGATGGCTAGGGTTAGCATCAACGATTTAATACGGACAGTACAATGCATGAAAATTATGGCTTTTGGACTTAAAAGAAAGAGCACAAAAAACTCTACAAGATAACATAAACAATTTAAGATTTGTGCCTGTAATCCCTACTTAAAACGAGATAGAACAGGTATAACCCTAGATGTAGCATGCCTCCACTAAACGCTAAAATTCTAACAGGATACTAAATAACTTTTAGGGCTTTTACATTCAAAAGAGAGAGTACTCGATGCTGGTTCTAACAATATAGAGTACTTAAGATTTGGCTTGTTATAACCTACCTTAAACGAAGGAAGAAGGAAGAAGAGGGGATGACGACGCGCTAAGGACACCCTACCGGTGATAGCCGGAATGCTCCCTCTACCTGAGTTCTCGTCAGCCGCCACAGCACCCAAACAAAAATAGGGTTCCTAAGGGTCATTTATATAGGTCACACAAGGTCTAGAGTCTTCTATTCGCGGAGATAGAGTCCAATCAAGTTGGACGTGCACGAACCGCACGGATAGGGTTAGCCGCCGCCTTCTAATCCAAAATTCACTATCTAGGGTTAGGTTCGGGGAAAACTAAGAGAGAAAATGATCCTCTCATCCTAGCCTTTCATTTGGATCCGATCTCAGCCTAAATGATTAGGTAATGGGCTCCAATTTCGCGTTTTAAGGTCCAATTAGGTTTAAGTGTGATTTGGGCCTTAATCAGTTAATTCGGCTTGTCTATGAATTTTATTTGGGCCGGTCATAGAAGACACTATTGTTAAACGTTTTATCCTCTACAAGATTCTAATTTTTTTAGATTTTTATAAAAATGGTCGAATTTTCACTTATCCTATTTCTTACAGAATTTCTTATTAACTTTCACATAATTTTTATTATTTAATAAATCGGGGTATTACACCCTCCCCCACTTCAGAGAATTTAATCCTCCAAATTCACTACACTTATCATGATGGGGAGTGGAAACTCACCTAGAACAAATCGGGATACTGCTTTCGCATAGTATCTTCTGACTCCTAAGTAGCTTCTTCGGTTCCACGCCGACTCCATTGCACTTTAACCAAAGGTATAGAACGATTCTTGAGCTGCTACTGCTTACGATCCAGAATCTTAACAGGTCTCTCTTCATAAGTCAGATCTTTCCTTAACTCCAGATCCGCATGCTGAATGACATGAGTGGGGTCATACACATATTTTCTCAACATCGACACATGGAAGACATTGTGTACTCCAGATAACTGAGGTGGTAGTGCCAGACGATAAGCAACCTCCCCCACTCTTTCCAGAATCTCGAATGGACCAACATACCTTGGGCTCATCTTGCCTCGAATGCCAAATCTTCGGATTCCTTTTATGGGAGAAACCTTTAGAAACACATGTTCACCTACCTGAAATTCTAAGTCCCTCCTTCTATTGTTTGCATAACTCTTCTATCTTGATTGTGCTACTTGCAATCGGTCTCTGATAATACGAATATTCTTTGATGATTCAGAAATCAGATTTGGTCCCAGCCACTGCTTCTTGCCTATCTCGTTCCAACATAATGGGGATCGACAACTTCTTCCATATAAAGCTTCAAATGGAGCCATCTGAATACTGGACTGATAACTGTTGTTGTAAGAAAATTCAATCAAGGCTAGGTGATCACTCCAACTACCTCCAAAATCAATCATGCAGGCTCTCAACATATCTTCCACTATCTGGTTGGTTCTTTCCGTCTGTCCGTCTGTTTGTGGATGAAACGCAGTACTAAAATTAAGACGAGTTCCCAAAGATTCTTGCAATCTCTTCCAAAAGTGCGAGGTGAATCTGGGGTCTCTGTCGGACACAATACTGACCGGAATACCATGGAGTCGTACAACTTCCTTTATATACAAAGCTGCTAAAACATCAATAGTCCACTTAGATTTAATAGATAAGAAATGAGCAGACTTTGTCAATCTGTCGATAACAACCCAAATCGCATCAAGTCCACTACGAGTCCTAGGTAGACCCATAATGAAATCTATGCCAATACTCTCCCACTTCTATTAAGGTATATCTATCGGTTTCAACTTCCCAGCAGGTCTGAAATGCTCAGCCTTAACTTGCTGACACACCAAGTATCTTCTCACGAATTCTGTAATTTCTTTCTTCATATTCGGCCACCAGAAAGATCTCTTTAAATCCTTAAACATCTTAGTACCTCTAGGATGAATAGTATATCTGGATCTGTGCGCTTCCTCGAGGATCTGGTTCTTAACTTTAGCCATATCAGGTATACAAGTCCTTCCCTCAAACAATAATCTACCGTCACCAGCGAGCATGAAGTCAGGTCTGCTATCCAAGCTCTCCTTGATTTCTACCAACTCTGGGTCATTGTCTTGCAAGGACTTGATTTCTGCCAAAAATTCTGGTTTAAGCTGAATCTGAGCAATCATAACTCGGTCCTTGTAAACATTAATATCCAAACTAGCTAATGGCTCCAACAGTTTCCATTCTTGTAACATGAGACTTGACAACTTAGCCATTGGCTTGCGACTTAAGGCATCAGCCACCACATTACCCTTCCCAGGATGATATTCTATAGAGAAGTCAAAATCCTTTAAATATTCTAACCATCTTCTCTGCCTCATATTGAGCTCTTTCTGAGAAAATAAATACTTCAAACTTTTATGGTCTAAAAATACTGTGAATGTCTCTCCATATAAGTAGTGTCTCCATATCTTCAAGGCAAACACTACTACTACTAGTTCCAAATCATGGACATGATAATTCTCCTCATGCTTTCTCAACTGCCAAGAAGAATAGGCTATCACTCTCCCGTGCTGCATTAACACACAACCTAAACCAATTCCCGAAGCATCGGTGTACACCACGAAGCCTCGTTCTCCATATGATAAAGCTAAAATAGGGGCAGTCGTTAAACACTCCTTCAAAGTCTGGAAGCTCCTCTCACAATCCTCCGACTAGTCAAACTTATTCTCCTTGCGGGTTAATCTTGTTAAGGGTACCGTAATCTTAGAGAAATCCTTAATAAACCTTCGATAATATCCTGCCAAGCCTAGGAAGCTTCTAACTTCTGTTACACTAGTAGTCCGATCCCAATTCTTCACTGCCTCTACCTTAGAAGGGTCAACCGAGATACCTTCTTTTGTAATGATATGCCCTAGAAAGGACACCTCCTGCAGCCAAAATTCACACTTGCTAAACTTGGCGTATAACTGATGATCCCTCAATATCTGCAACGCCATCCCAAGATGTTCGACATGCTCTTCCTCACTCTTAGAATAAATCAGAATGTCATCAATAAACACCACGACCCATTGATCAAGATAGGGCCGGAATACACCGTTCATCAACTGCATGAAAGCTGCAGGTGCATTTGTTAGTCCAAAAGGCATTACAACAAATTCAAAGTGCCCATACCTGCTACGAAAAGTTGTCTTATAAATATCCTCCTCCTTAATCCGCACCTGATTATAGCCTGATCGAAGATCAATCTTAGAGAAATACTAAGCTCCTGCTATCTGATCAAATAACTCGTCAATCCTCGGCAATGGATATTTATTCTTGATAGTCAGCTGGTTCAGTTGCCGATAATCAATACACAACCTCATCGAGCCATCTTTCTTCCTAACAAATAACACTGGAGCTCCCCACGGGGATGTAATTGGACGAATAAACCCCTTCTCAAGTAATTCCATTAACTTCTACTTCAATTCCTTTAGCTCCGTAGGAGACATACGATAAGGAGCCTTAGAAATAGGGGTCGCGCCAGGAATTAAATTAATAGAGAATACAACTTCCCTCTCTGGTGGAAGTCTTCGCAATTCCTCATGAAAAACATCCAAAAAATTTCGGACAACATGAATGTCCTTAATCTCAATCTTCTTCTCAGGGGTCACATAAACAAAGGCTAGAAATACCTGACACCCTTTCCTTATCAACTTATCGGCTCGGATGGTCGAAATAAGTGGCACAGACTTATGGTGCCTAACCCCTATGAAAGAAATTCCTTGGTGTCTAGAAAAAGACACTGAACTGGAACTACAATGGACATTGGCCTCATGCTTAGCCAACCAATCTGCTCCTAGAATTACATGCAAACCAGATCAGCCGGCAAATTCTGTTCATTAACTATAACCTTGCTAGAAGGATAAAAATACTTAATCACTGATCTAGAACCAATAGGAGTTGATATCTCTAATGGGGAATCCATCAAAACCGGCTTCACAGCTAATGTCTTAGAAAATTTTCGAGAGACAAATGAATGAGTAGCACCGGTATCGAAAAGAACAAAAGCTGGCTTTCCATGAACAATAAGGGTACCTTCAACGAGTCCACCCTCCTCGGGGGTGCCTGCATCATCTTCCTGTAGGGCCTGGAGCTTGCCCTGCTGCTTCTTGTTGCCTTTAGGTTTTGTCGGGGTAGCTTGCTCGGATAAAAGAGGACACTCTAGAATGCGGTGATCCCTACTTCCGCAACGTAAACAGGTGCCCAGCTTGCGCCAGCATTCTTCCATCTTGTGAGCAGGACGGTCACAATACTTGCATACGCCCTTGAATGGAACAATAGGGCCAGGCATCTTGTCTTCATTCTTTGGAAATTTCCCCTTCGATGAACCAGACCCGCCATTGAGCCTCTTCTTGCTATTCCCGGGTTTAGCACTCCCGGAACCAGTAGATTGCTCCTTCTTGACATTCTTCCCACGGATTTTCTCTGTCATCTCCAGGGTATCTTCTAGAACTTGGGCCTTCCTTACCATCTCTGCATAGGTCTGAATCTCCATCGGCGCCAACTGGTTAATATAATGCAACTTTAGCCCATTAAGAAAATGTTTCGCCTTCATCTTCTCGGTGGAAATCAAATGAGTAGCATAACGAGAGAGTCTATAAAACTGGGCTTCGTACTCTGCTACGTATAGACTTCGCTGCTTCAAAGCTGCAAATTCCGCCGCTTTCTTCTCTTGGACTCTGTCGAAAAAGTACTTGTTATTGTAAAATTCTTCGAATTCCTTCCTTGAAATCTGCCTATCACCGAGGGTCGCCCTTACTGACTCCCACCAAGTCCTAGCATCACGTTCCAACTGGAAGGTCGTTAAAAGCAAACGCTCGTGTTCGCTGCATTGCATAACTTCAAAAATTCTCTCCATCTTCTTAAGCCAGTGCTCAGCTACATCGAGATCAGTTGAGCCTCCGAAACGTGGGGGATTCATCCCACGAAAACTCATGTGTAGATCACCAGCGCCATGATTTGCCGCTCCACCTTGGGCCACTTGTTGCAAAGCCCGCGTAAGTCCTTGGACAGTTCATTGCATGTCTCGCCACTGCGCACGCTCAGCTGCCATCAGAACGTCCTGCACGAAAATAATTTATCTTAAGTTCTTTTAGGAGAAAGAGTTTAGAGTTGATTATTAACTCAACTAAAGTCTCTACCCAAATTCTCACAAGGTTTGGCCCTTTGACTCATACCAAGGGTAAGGTTCTACGACAAACACTTAGAATCCTAGAACTTAGATAACCTAGGGATATTAGGAAACCTAGGCTCTGATACCACCTAACTGTCACGTCCCGACACGGAATATCAGGACTGGCAGTAGAAACAAGTAATAATAATAGATATGCTAAAGCTAAAAGATCACACGTCACCATAAATAGAAACAACTCCATTAATTAAATAACATACATTTAATCCATGTTCCAACCCACAATAATCTCCTTTAACATATCCTTCAACAACATCCACTTAACACTATTACATTTACGGAATTCAAATTTTACAACTCTTCCAAAACATTGTAAGACACAACTAGACATAATCAACAACGACTGGCTAGTTCGCTCCATGGTCGTCACTCTTGCCCGTCCCCATCAGTCTGTGAGTCCTCACCTGAGCTACCTGAAAAAGGGGGAAACAACTAGGTGAGCGAACGCTCAGTAGGTAATAACAGGCAAGTTTAAGTAATGAACCAATTAATTGCATGTTTGAGCACGTAAATAAAGAACGAAAGGAAATGACTATGTAACAAAATAATGAAAGGAAGGCAAGAACATGATATAACTGGAAATTGGCAAACAAGCAAGAACTAACCAAGTCAAGAGAAATTCAAGTATTAGATTTTTGTCATAGACATCACGCTAGTCATGCACTCGATGCAATGCCTCACCATGTCATTCAAACTCCCCGGGGCACAAGTACTTTTCGGGCGCTCCTCCCAGGACCAGACCGGGCCCTTATGATGCGTTGGCATTGATTTGTTGGATCCAAGATCCCATGTTATGTCTAGACATTAATCAAGTTAATGGCCAATAATGTCAAGGTATAGCTCACCTCGGAGGATTCCAAGGGTAAGTTGAAGAGATACTTTGACTAGAAAATTCAAGTTATCAAGAACCAATCAAGTCCTTGGATTCACACAAGAATAATCACGGAAATCACTTCTGGATGATAAGCGGTCAGAACAGGGCCGATCGAGCACTACACTGTCTGTACTAGACCGTTCAGAATAGAAAGGGGCTTAGGATCAGCCATACCGAAGTCAAGGATACATGGTCCATGTAGGGCCGTTCAAAGGATTGGACGGTTGATAATGGGTCGCTCAAGACTAGTAGAGTTGGAAGCCCACGAACAAGATAAACGGTCCTTACAGGGCCGCTCAAAAGACAGACGGTCCAATAAGATCCGCTCTATAACATGGGGGGTTCTAATCGGTCCGTTCAATTTAATCAACCAGAACTCTACCCAAATGGGCTCCGGGCTGCCATAAGTGGGGCAGAATTGAACCAGGGTTCAGCCCACTCACCACTGGTCAACCTAGGCTTATTGGGTCGATCCAAACATGATTTGGTCGAAGGTAGATCAAGGTTAAACGACCAATATAAATGGCACTTGGCTAGGGATGCACGGTTCATTATGGGCCGCGCAATGAGATAAACCATCCCTTTCGGGCCGTGCAATTCTCAGGGGGTCCAAGTCGAGCCGTGACTCACAAAACGATAATTCAAGCGATTTGATCGCGTCCATAGGTTCAGGTCTTGATGGTACAACATGCCCGGCGTCCTAGTGGCAATCCCAAGATCGCGGGGGCTTACGGAGGTCCCGTAATGAAGGTCCTAGTTCGACAGAAGGAATATCCGGCGGAGAGTCCCAAATATTACAAGGAATTGAGCTAATAAAACTGCGGAAACCAGTATGACGGTAAGTCAATCCTACCGGAGTAGAACGATTGTCAAAAAATCGTAATAGCATTTAAGATGTCATGTTTGAATTTACATAATGAAATAACTAAGGCCATGATGAAACAAGATCAAGTGAAAGAAATTAGTAAAATTTTATATTTATCTACTTCAATATGTTCCAATTATCATGTGGTTGCTAGCTTCTCAAATTATCCATCAATCTATTAAGAAAAATCATGCCAAACCAACTCTAAAGAGTTGGGCGGTTCTATCGGAGCCGCTCAATCACGTCGGTGGTCGCATGACAGGCCGTTCATCCCTCCTTCAGCCCGAAGGCCTGGTAGGGTTGAGCGGTCTGTAATGTGCCGCTGGGGATCATGCACGGTCTAGAACAGGCCGCTTAACGACCGGGCGGTTTTAGTTATGCCGCGCAAACTACGAGAACAGACTCAAAACGTAATACATGAATGGTCAGGAACTAGCCGCCCGCCTTGGATAGGCGGTCGATCGCGAGGCCGCGCAAACCCGATCGATCCACCACCCCTTCGCCTTGCCCATCCCCGGCGGGGATGGCTAGGGTTAGCATCAACGATTTAATAGGGACAGTACAATGCATGAAAATTATGGCTTTTGGACTTAAAAGAAAGAGGATGAAAAACTCTACAAGATGACATAAACAATTTAAGATTTGTGCTTGTAATCCCTACTTAAAACGAGATAGAACAGGTATAACCCTAGATGTAACATGCTTCCACTAAACGTTAAAATTCTAACAGGATACTAAACAACTTTTAGGGCTTTTACATTCAAAAGAGAGAGTACTCGATGATGGTTCTAACCATATAGGGTACTTAAGGTTTGGGTCATTATAACCTACCTTAAACGAAGGAACAAGAAAGAAGAGGGGATGACGACGCGCTAAGGACATCCTACCGGTGATCGCCGGAATGCTCCCTCCACCTAAGTTCTCGTCGGCCGCCATAGCACCCAAATGAAAATAGGGTTCCTAATGGTCATTTATATAGGTCACACAAGGTCTAGAGTCTTCTATTCGCGGAGATAGAGTCCAATCAAGTTTGACGTGCGCGAACCGCGCGGATAGGGTTAGCCGCCGCCTTCTAATCCAAAATTCGCTCTCTAGGGTTAGGTTTCGGGGAAAACTAAGAGGGGAAATGATCCTCTCATCCTAGCCTTTCATTTGGATCGATCTCAGCCCAAATGATTAGGTAATGGGCTCCAATTTCACGTTTTAAGGTCCAATTAGGTTTAAGTGTGATTTGGGCCTTAATCAGTTAATTCAGCTTGTTTACGAATTTTATTTGAGCTGGTCATTGAAGACACTATTGTTAAACGTTTTATCCTCTACAAGATTCTAATTTTTCTAGATTTTTATAAAAATGGTTGAATTTTCACTTATCCTATTTCTTAAGGAATTTCTTATTAACTTTCACATAATTTTTATTATTTAATAAATCGGGGTATTACAGTAAATGGGCACCAACCACAATGCTGCTAAGGTAGAACCTGCACCGACTTCTGCGTGCAATGGAAAAACATGCTTCGACCTTAACAATGAACAAACCACAATGTGGACCGACCTATATGATGACTGATGAGACTATGCACGGCCCTAGTGTTCTTTAAGGGACAACTAACATCGACCCTCAGTAGAACTAGCATAGACTAGCTACATGTACACAGACCACATTTTGCCTAGTGAAGGATGTGCACCGACCTTGTGACCATTAACACAAGCATGCACTGACCGTATTATTATCATATGCACAGACTATGCGTGTCGACTCTATGAGTCGACTCTTGCTTGAGGGTAAGCAAGAGATGCATTGACCTGATAGATGCAACAACATAATGTGCACTGACATTTATGCAAAAATGCATGGTTATGAATATCAAAATTAAGCACAAAATTAACTATTGCCAGCATCAAAACACATAGAATACGGAGAGTCATTTATCAGAAAAGACATGCATTCTTCCCACATACCTCTCCTCAACAAAGGTATGGTTCTTTATATAAGGCCTTCATGTAGGATTCTTTAGGAAGAAGTTTAATTTCTTTATTGCTTTATTGGTGGTGCTACATCATGTCTAGACAATTTAGAGATTACTCCAAAACTAGCATGACTATAACGCCCGAGAATTTTCTAGTAATTTTTTGGGATTAAAATATAATTATTAGGCATTTTTAAAAGCTTAATGGGCTATTATGAAAAAATTAAGGATTTATTTGAACCATTTAACAATCCTATATCAATTAAAGGGCTATGCCCAACTCAAATAGGCCCAAAGACCCAATTCCAAGACTTATGGACCCAAGCCCATTAATAGAAACATAAATTAGGAAATTTGTGGATTTAAAATATGATATATACATCAATTAGGGGTTCAATGGGGGATAATACAAAAATTCAAAAATTTTAGATCTTTTCAAGCCTGGCGGTCTATCGCGGGACCGGTAGACCCACCTAGTGGTCCTGCAATGACCGCTAAGCAACCCTAGTTTCGTGAATGGAAGAAAACGTGAAAAGCTTGAATCTTTGTCCATCAAATCACCTTGGATCGAAGCTACCTGGCATAGAAGACTCTCTAAAACTCTCTAGGGATTAACTCTACTCCAATTTCGAACTCTAGGTTCTATCTAATCCCTTAAACCCTAGGTGAATCCTATAAATGGACCCTAACTTCGACTCATGCAAACCCTAATGTTGGCTCACGTATTTTGAAGGTAAGGAAACTCTATCTCAGGATGGTTATTTAGAACTATATGTTCTTCTTAGTTATCTAACTACCCTCAAATTTTCGTGCTAGAAGCCCCAACCGTTGGAGAGTTAGAGACTCTACAAGTTGCTAGTTCTCTGCAGTCTGCACAGGAACCAGAGCGTCGGTCCAGTGAAGATCGGGAAAGTAGAAGTCAAAATCGAAGTATTTAAGAATTAGTCCTTTACAACTTTATGTTCCCCGTCGTGTCTTCTACCTATCCTCTAATTTTCATGGATTTATGTCAAGAGGATCGAGAGATAGAGGGATGGGAAGATACTAGTTTGGCACAGGACGTGCAAGAACTAGGGTCTTCTTCCAGTCAGAAATTCGAAGTCTAGGAGCACTACCAGAGGTAGGTGATATGGATGGCTAGAACAATGAGTTAGGAGTAAAAGCCCTCTTGTTTCATGTGTTTTCATGCATTGTACATGTTATATGTAATGTTTTGTTATCACTACGCAATTAGATTACTCAGCATGCATAGTCCCTAACCTTAAGTACAAAGACAATAATGCTAGCTTAAACTATGGAACCCATGCATCTTCATGACTTTATTTCCCTTGCAGCATGTTTTATATTCTTTTCTAGCATGTTTCCATGCATATATTTCTATAGAATTGGCCTCACATGACCTATCTTATTCTGCCTGTTATAGGAACGAATCGGTCTCCGTAAGACCGCCAGAGTTCTCTAGCGGCCCTGCGATAGACCGCTAGGCCCATTCAAATGGTCCTCAAGTGACCGCTAGGTTTTCCTGAGTTCTGTATTTATGTTAACCCGAAACATAATGCAGATTAGCTTTATTTATCATATGATAAACCTACATAATTAGACTCTAATCCTGTTTAAAGCACTGTAACCTGGATATGTTTCATGGTTTCATGCACTTAGCCGTTATTTTTAATCTAAGCTAGTTTCATGCCAAAACAATATATTCTTGTATTAAATGCATATTTTAAAGTGATAGATGAACTTGTTTCACTAATTGGTTCATCGCTATTTTACAAACTCTTCTTATCTATGTGTCATTTTATTAAGTACATGACACGTATTCTGGTACGGAGTCATTAGATACACTTTGGCACTATAGGCACACTTTCTTGGACTTGTGATCCTCTCCATTGGATATTCCTTCCACCGGACTAGGTGATCTTGTTTCAAGGCCTCCATAAGACTCCGCGAGCCTAGGATTCCCACTAAGACGCCGAGTAGGTTGTACCATCAAAACCCAAATTATCTAGAAAGCACTTACACTACCGGTGTTTTTCTTAGTCCTGGTTCTAAACGGTCCTCAGACGACCACTAAGCCCTGTCTAGCGGTTGGCCCGAGACTGCTTTTGTCCACTAACGGTCTGTCTATGACCGCATGTGTCCTTGAGTCAAGCCTTTTGATTCTTGCTTCGACTCAACGTAAACGGTCCTTACCTGACCACATGGATCTCCTTAACGGTCCAGATCTGACAGCATGAGTTGTCAAACGGTTCAGTAAACGACCGCTTGGTCCCTGACCCTATCTATCCCGAGGTTTGACCTTTGGGTTAGGTTTTATAAGTTCCTAGATGATCTGATGATTGCTTAGAACTTAAATAAGATATTAATAACTAATGGAAAGTGAAGAATGTGCCGTTATGATGCCGAATTATCTTCATAGCATAACCTTGTTCTAAATCAATCTTGAACTCTCATATTCTTAATTGGTGCATTCTTACCTTGATAATTGTTAGCATGAAACTATAGTTTGAACTTGTTCATTATTGGCCTACAATATTGATATTTCTCGTGGAAGTAGCTTGATTTATAATTTGAAGATGCAAGAGCGAGCACGGACAGTATCCAAGGACTCCACTCTAGTCCCCTCGGCAGATAGCCGAAAACATACTACAAACCATGGGGTATGATGAATATTGGCGTCGCATTACGCCGGGAGTACTTTTTTTATAAACGGGTGAAATCCACGAATTCTCACGAGACAATCTTGTGAAATTACATAATTGCTAGTACATTCTTGTTACATGACTTTCTAGTGCATAGCCTTTATGGTTATGGAAAAGTACATTCTTGTTCATGAAAGGCCAAATTTCATTCATGTTATCATATTTTCAAGTCTACATGAATTCTCATATCTCACCTTGATCATATCTTGTTATTTGTGTTACTTTGGTTTATTCGTGTGTTTTATCGTATTTTCATGACTTATCTTGCACTCTAGAGCTAAAATGTTAATTACATAAACATTGCCTTCATGTTGATACGAAGATACCTACAAGGCATGTGTGCTCATTCCCTACTTTTCCAATATTATTCAGAAAATTATAGCGGGTCAGATTCAAGCTATTCAAGTGGTGGATCCGAGAGTGATTTAAGAATGAGAGAAGACCAAGTAGAGTCTTAAGTCAAGTCGAGTCTATGTATTTTTCCCGTTATTTGAGTCTAGTGAATTGAGTCAAATATCATTGTAAATTGATTATCGTTTGTTGACACTGAAAATATTTCTGACATTTCTTAAACTTTTTTACTTTTGCAAGCATGGAGCCCTAGCTGAAGTACCCCTATGCCGATAAGAAAAGGAAAGAAGGAAAGGAGTGGCAGAAGCCGAACAAAGATGAAGAACAAAATAAAAGAGAAGAAAAGAAAAGACGCCCGGCTCCAATGGACAGTCGCTGAAGCAAGACTCAAGAGCTCAAAAAAGGCTCGGGGCCATCCCCGAACGAATAAGATAAAAGCTCGGACAGTAAGACAAGTCAGTCGATGGGTCAACCCTCACAAAATGAGAAATGAACACAAATGGGCCTAAACAAACAAAAATGGGCCAAAGGATGCTAAGAAATGAGCTGAAACCGGCACGGGAGTGAACCAGCACGCCACTAAACCGGCATGGGAGTGAACCGGCACGCCACTGAACCGGCACGGAGGTCAACCGGCATGAACTGAAACTGGCACGAAATGAAACCGGCGTGAGATCGCAATCGGCGCGCAAACACCAATCAGCGCGCCGGTTCCTCTACGCGTCGATGGAAACAGGGCCACACCCTCTATATATCTAAACCTTGCTTCGAGCACAAGAAAGGAGAGCGGAAGAAGCCAGAGAGAGGAGAGCAGAGAAGTGATCGAAGCCAGAGCAGCTACTCTAAAAAAAAAAAAGAGACATGAGAGCCCGCTGAAAGAGATCTGAAGGGGGGGAGAGAGCAGCAGAAGCCCGGGGAAGGAGATCCAAGGTGGGGTTCTTCTATCGAGTGCCTTCAGAGGCTATATCCTCCCTTCCCCGTCATTTGTTTGAGTCTATTTTCTTTCGTTTGGTCTACTTCCGAGCGTTGTTCTTCTGATGATATCAACTACCAGTGTAGCCCGGTTGTCAAGGGGCATCCTCTGTATTTAGATTCTCGCAGTCTGATTTTCCCTTCTGTGCTGAATGTATGCATCCTCTGCAATGAAACGAAGTATGAGGTTCTGGAGTTATTTCTCTTTCTCTCTGCTTCTCTGAAATCTGATGTATTCAATAGTCGATGTGGATAGATTTGGTTCTACTGTATGCTTACCCCTCAGGTTACATGAGTGATTTCTATTGCATCGTCTCTATATTTTCAACCTCACGATCACGATGAGAGCCTGAGACAGTCCATCTCATGGCCTCTCATTCGTAAAATGGTGAGGGATATGTTAGTATCAAAGGTCACACGACTCAATCGATAACCTGGCTCCCAGTGGTGCCCTAGAGTGAAAGCCCTCTCCTCCTCGGGGTGATTTGTTTTCAAACAATCCTCAGTGTTCCGTGGCCATCTCAAAGCCCCCCGTATAAAGCCTCCCAAAACCCTGAATAAAACCCCTCGAAACCTTAGGCGAAGCAGCTTAAAATCCCTGAATAGAACCTCTTAAAATACTTAGATAAAGCCTCTAAAACCCTCAGCTCAAAACCCTTCCAAACGCCCAGAACCCTCGGCCTCACAAAACCCTCAGAAACCTTCTATCGCCCCCTTAACAGCCTCCCGGCACGACCCTCCCGACGCGACCCTCTCCCGACGCGAGTTCCACGCCGAGTGCTCGATTTGCCATTCACACTCCGGGCGCGACCCTTTCCCGGCGCGAGTTCCACGCCGAGTGCTCGATTGGCCATTCACACTCCCGGCGCGACCCTCTCCTGGTGCGAGTTCCGCGCCGGGTGCTACTCGTGCCGATTGGCAATTCACCCTCCAGCGCGCCGAGACCCTCCTAGATGCCACCCATCGCGCTGAGGCCGAGGCCCCTTCATGTTCTCCATCGCTCCGAAAGCTAACCGCACCGAGGCACTACCGTGCTGACGCCCTCAGGAGCCCCGAGCCCTTTAACCACTCAACATGAAATCCTATCACCTCGAGAGAAGTAACATGATTTAACCCAAGCCCACGGGAACTAAATCAATGGGGTTAACCCCCCTACATTCTACTGCCCCATTGGCCTCTTCAGGGGGATATCAACAAACACCGTGGTAATGGACACTGTCCCGCCACACTCATATCCATTTTGGATCCAGGGCTACGCCCGCCTCTCTTTTGGCTTCCATCCCGGCATTCCGTGGGTGGATGACCTATATTCCCATTTTGGCATAGTTCAAAATAAGGGGATATGCTGCCGGATTTGCACCATAACCCATGGGAACTAAAACAATGGGGCTAACCCCCCTACATTCTGTCACCCCACTGGCCTATGGAGTTCTGTTCTCCCATGGCCTCTTCAGGGGGATATTAACAAATACCACGATGAGTGGACACCGCCCCGTCGGATTACGATCCTTTTGGATCCCGGGTTACGCCCATCTCTATTACGGATTCCGTCTCGGCTCTCCGTGGACGGTTTCCTATATACCCCATCAACCCTCCGGGTACAGGGGAGATGCTACCGGATTTCTGCCAGACATAAATATTAACCGTCGAACTGCTAAAAAAATAAAATAAAAATAAAATAAAAAAATAATAAACATAAACTAATAAAATAAATAATAATACTAAAAAGATAAAAATGATAAAAAAAATGATAAAAATGAATAAACAATCAAATAGGATGAAATAAACAAATAAATAAACATATAATAAAAAAAATGAAAATGATGCTAATCGGCGGGGGGGGGCCTCTCGGAGCCAATTCTTCTCGGCACCAAAACCGCGTCGGGATGAAAGCATGCCGAGATGAAAGCCACGCCGAGATGCAAACTAAAGCAAAACAAACCCCTCTCGGCGCCATTGCTTCTCGACACCAAAACCGCGTCGGGATGAAGGCATGCCGAGATGAAAGCCACGCCGAGATGCAAACTAAAGCAAAACAAACCCCTCCCGGCACGACCCTCTCGGCACCATCCACTGATCCTTATAAAACAAACAATAAGAACAAGTGAGACTTTCATTCGAGAGAAATGGAGAAATAATAATAAAAAGATGACTGAGATAAAAAATATATAAAAAAAACATAAATAGTGGCCAAATAAATGATTAGAAAAATATAATAATAGAATAAAAATGATAAATAAATGATAAAAAATGTAATAAACAAGAGTGCTAAACAAATAATAATCAAACAAAAGGCAATAATGGAAATAAAATACATACACACAATAAAAAAATAATAAATAATAATAAATAACATGTGATAATAAAATAAAAATAACCAAAAAGGATACGAAGTAATAATGTTGAAAAACAAACACACACTCATGCTTCCAAATAACAATGATAATAAGGGAATAAATAAATAAACGAAAAATATTGATAATGGCCGTGTCTGCTCCGGTACCTTCACCTTCCCTGACCTCCGGGTATGAGATATTAATGCCGCTCCGACGGATCGTGCTTGGTTCTATGGACTCACTCCCATTTTAGCCAAAGTATGATCTTGTCATGGGCCGATAACTCATTGAATTTGATCTGTTCCGATCGGGTTTCAACCGCGTCCCCTCGGTTCTTGAACAATAAATTTGCCGTACCCCGACATACATTGCCCCAATAATATGCGCTTGCCCGAATACGGTCACACTCGACTCACCTCATGGGTCTATGTGTGTGCACCGTAATGATATGCACAGCTTCAAAATAAAAAGGCCTCGATTCCCCTCAGAGCAGGATGGCACTGCCAAAATCTCTCTCGAAGTTCTAAATAAATGACCAAACAAATAATAAACGATAATATTGAATACTCTTATCTTGCATGCTTGCATGATCCGATTCTCTGGTATATTAAATGGTGATTTGCGAAAAGCCGGGTTACGCCCGACCGGAAGCTATCACTATGCGTGATGATGATCCTCGGACCTAGGTTTTTCGCCTCGTACCGGGAGTCAATTTAATAAATAAGTACTACCATATTGTGTGCTAGCATGCAATTACATCTTTAATCATATGGGCCCCATGGTCTTTATTTTGGCGATTAATGAAGGGTTGTCTCTTTTTCGGAGGGGCGTAATTAACGTCGTAGCCTTTATGGTACGACGGGTTTTGGGTCCCGACATGATCACCCATAATTGTCTGATCAGTCAGATGAGTGCATAATAAATTATCACGACAGTGACTGGCACGCTGTGGACGCCAAAAAAAAATGACGATGATGATCATGGCGACATTCGCGTCTACACATTAGAGCGCGAGTCGAAGACAGAAATGCCGAATAAACCTCATGCCTCGCCCGATCAGGACGAGAACTCACTTGGTGGTCCGCTACCCGCTAAGAAAGCCCCCTAAGCAGAAGATACAACTACAACGCTCCGACCAGCCATGCCGAGGGCTGAATCAGAGAAAAGTCAGGAACTCCGGCACAGTCTCGGCATGCACCGAAAGTCACGCAAAGTCTGGGACCGAGTCTCGGAGGCTGCGAATAGAATATTACGGAGGCCATGCATTGCAACCAGAATGTTATGGGAACGCCGACATTCATATAAACGGCCGCGACTTCGAAAAGAATCAATTTGAGGCTTAAAACGGCACGGAAGGGACTTAAATCGGCGCGCCCCCCTTCAACATCTTAAGCCGGCGTGCCCCATTTTCTTTCACGTGCCCTTGCTTTGGCCTTAAACCGGCGCGCCCTTCTTCTTGGGTTAAACCGGCGCGCCCCTTTTCCCCTTCATCTTGGGCTAAATCGGCGCGCACCCTTTCCCTTGCATCTCACGTTAATCCGGCGCGCAAACAAGCTGTCCCATCTACATTCCGATGCTCTGTTTTGCATCATTATGGCGTGCAGAGAACATTCAATGCCAAGGGCTCTGCTTCTACCTTCGTTCGACAGCACACAAGCAGCAGCAGCAAGGCAAGCTCCGGCAGATCTCTGAGCGTCCCATCCTCGGACGAGCAACAGTGTACGGGACAAATGAACAGCGTCCAGCACAGCCGGTCAACTCCTGACTTCGTTGCGGACGAGGTGGAAATGGCAGGAAGGCTCCCAGGCTGGCTGATGTATATAAGGGGCAGCATTGTGAAGCGGAAGCGGAAGAGAGAAAAAAGAGAGACAACAGGGAAGAAGAGGAAGGGAGACAATAGGAAGAGGTTGAAGAAGGAGAGGAGAGAGGTCTTCAGGGGAGCTCTCCAGCCTCCGAAGAGAAGAAGCTACAGCCATCGGTTCACGCCTGCAAGGTGAAGAAAGAGAGGGAGGGGGTGAGAGCAAGAGAGGGGAGAGAGGGGGAAGAGCTTGTGCTCTGTTCCTCCTTCTCCCCCACCGATGTATCTTCTTCTCCCACCTCAACACTTAGCTTCTCTTTTATTTTCTTCGTTGTATTCTTCCTTTCCTTTCCCTTGAGGATGAATAAAAGAATGGCTTTGTGAGCATGCGCAGTATTATATTGCTCTGATCCTTTCCTCCTTTTTCTTCCGATTTACTTCTCTGGTCCTCTGAATCACCTGGGGTCCTCGGGAGCTTGCCCTTCTGTGGCATGAACTCTGAGGGAACCCGTTCGAAGGGTGAACAGTCATGGCCACCTACGGCCAACATCCGTCCCGTTCCACGAATTCATCACCCGTGAGTTGTGAGAGCTCTTGAAGGCTAGTCCTCGAGCTCTCCAACACTCACATTTGGGTTTTTGGACCGCCATGAGGTCTAGATTTGAGGTGCACCCCGGAGTTAACCGTTTGGTGTTCCTTATTGCTCTCTGGCAACTCTCAGTCCAGGGGAGGTGCTGCCCAAATTTCGCCAGGATGAGAACACTCAAGAACAGACGAACAGGATGAGTTCTCTGAACACGAGAGCAGACGAACAGACTTAGCTCTGTGGGGAAAAGAACCGCTTTCAGCCTGAACTTCTGAGTTCCTTCAATCTTCATGCTCGTTCATCTTAATAAACGATCAAAAAGCTTTAACCACCTTCTCCATCAACTTAACCCATCAATCAAGTGAATAAACCAACCAAAATATCAATCTGCAAGTTGAAGAAACGAGAAACAGAGCAAAAGAATCAAACAGAGCAAAGCAAAACCTCGTAGAAGCTTAACCCGGCGCGCCCTAATCCGGCGTGGGCTAACCCGGTGCGGTACCCCCCCACGCCGGTTTAACCCCACACTCAAAACCCATTTCATTTCCTTTGCCACAAATCGACGCGCCTCCCCTTTTTTAGCCTGTTCCGGCGCGCCCCTGGCCCCTCTTCCTTCTTGCCATATACCGGCGCGCCCCCCCTTTTCTTGGCCATTAACCGGCGCGCTCCCCCTTGGCATCCTTATTCCGGCGCGCCCCAACTTGCCACCTTAGCCGGCGCGCTCCCCCTTGTGCTCCCTTATCCGGTGCCCTCCTTCGAAGCTCTTATCCGGCGTGCCTCCCCTCTTGCCCACTTCAAACTCGGCGTGCCTCCTTTATATGAAAAGGGGGGGGGAATAATAAAAAGATAAAAGGAGAGAAATGCTCAAATAAAAAAGAAGAATGCAAAGATCAATAACAAAAATGAAAGGAGCTCCAGTACCCGCGCTTCAATTAAAAATTTTGTTCCGAGGGCGCTGCCCCCGAAAACCCCCGCAAGGGGCGCTGCCCCCTTTGACCCCCGCGACCTGACCGGGCAGGTCGAACCCCGCGACCTGACCGCGCAGATCGATCCGCGTGTGAGGGCGCACGTTATTGAGCTCGGGCTACGCATTTAACAATTCACTCCCTCGGACTGGGCGCAAAGAGAAAATCAACGACGCCTTATGGTATCGGACGTGGTTTACGGAACTTCCGACATGACCATAATCCGAAATCATCTCCGGCCAACAGTCTATCAACTTGACCCATCCCTACCGGGATCCAATCCCGCATTCTCATTAAACTTGCCTTGTTCATGGCAGACATTCGCGCGGTTTTGCTACCGTCTTTTATACTACAAGCACGGACCTTCGTCCGAACATGAAGTGGCCCATGAGTGGCCGACATAGTCTTAGCATTCACGTCCCGATACGGGTTTCTAGCATAGTTCATCCTTCACTATCCTCCTGCATTATTAGTATTCTCTTTAGGCCGTAGGGCCCTCATTCCCGGCAATCAATCAAGGGTGTTCCCCCGTATGGGGGATGTAAATAACGTGGTGGCCTTTACGGCACGGCGGGTTTCGGTCCCGACACGAACTACACAATCGTCTGATTAGTCAGATCGAGCGCACCATGGGCTTCCATGAAGCCCGAATAAATCGTCACTATGTGACTGGCACGGCCTCGCACTAAATAGAAGAATTAACCCTGATCAACAAACGAACGGATCCCCCCTCCGAATTTTAGTGCGTCCACAAGTCTGGCACGCCCGGTGGGACCGAAATTACCCTTCATCTCTTTGCCGGGACTAAGGGACCTACGGCCCCTTTCTTGTAATACTAATTGTTTGGTTGGCAAATGCAGGTCGCATTCCGAACACCATGATGGCCGCCACGTTCGGCCAACAGGCCGTCGAGAGCCATGTTCGAAATGGCTACTTGGCCGTCCCCCTCAGCTTCGGGAGCTTCCCTCCCGCGGTAGGCTTCCCCAACTTCCTTGGGGTAGCCTTCACGAACCTGCTGGACGTGGAGGCGTCTGACAGGACTGAAAGCAACGCTCCCATCCGGGGGGCCGCCAAAGCTGCTGTCGGCCGATCGATGGCCGAGACTTCCAAGACCGTCCCGACTGGGACGCTGAGCTGCAACGTGCACCACGTGCACCAAACTGCCGGCCCTTCTCACCCAGGGTCGGCCTCTCACCAAAGGAGGCTCCGAAGGAGCCATGCCACAACATCATACCGAGGCCGGTTCTCCAGCACCGGCAAGTCGGCTGTCATCGGGACTTTCCGGGTGCATCTTAACGGACAACGTTCCGAGGTGATCCCGGATCGCATTGTACCCGCCGTACCAGTGCGCAACTCTTTTCAGGCACTGGAGAAGATGAAGGGCAGGATGACGCCCGCCATTCAGGCCCCAGCGCCGCAACATCAGTCAGCCTCCAGGCCCACCAAAGCTAAGCAAGTTTGGGTTCCCAAGGGGGCCCGGTTCACCTCACCAGCCCAGGCGAGGCCCAGCACCTTCCGCCCGACAAGGGCACAACAAGGAGATCGGGTCAAGACATCTGCCCCCATCTACCAGAAGACATTAACTACACCGCCCCCACCGGACAACATCCACCGTCGACACTACCGACGCCACTATCAGGCTGCCCGTGTGGAGCCTGCAACCCACATGCCCGTTGCTGCCGACAGGGCGACATCATCACCTTCTCCTCCTGACCAGGACTGGGAAGGAGTGGAGCAAGCCATGACAAACTACTTGCGGGGCCCGGGGAGCACTCCCCTGGGTCGCTAGAGATTACTGGAGGTAGTAGCCTCTGCCTTTGAAGAACAAGAGACCTAGCCAGTGCCCACTGCCGAGTCAAGAAACTACTCTGAGGAGCATTATCAGTCCCCGGCAAGGGAAGAAGTGAAGCCGCGGAGAGCGGTCTTTGACATATTGGTCTTTCCAGGTAGACCATCGAGAAGAACAACAAGAAGAGGCAGAGACCTAAGAGTTTATACCTGCAATATGGCAGGGGTATCTGGCCGGTACGGGGCTCTACCAACCGAGCCCGAAGAAGTAGCCAGGCTTGCCACAAGGCCAGGACCTCTTACCAGAAGAGGGAAAGCGGCAGCTGAAAAGACACAAGTCCACACTAGAGGAGCTAACTATGAGGAACCTTCAACATCCTTGGCTGCCAATGTTATTACAGAAGGCACGGCGGGAGGACCATCCACTTCATCCGAAGAGGTGCCGATCGAAGAAAGGGGGGGCACCCCTAGCCTTCCCATGAACGACCCCGCGGTATTGCACATGATGCAACAATATCAACGGGAGATCGAATTGTTGAAGAAACAACTGACTGAAAGTGCCGCTCAGCCCTCAACATCCGGGCAGACTGAAGCATTACCAGAGACCCCTGGGGGCAACGGGCAGGCCTCGGAAGCTTCTCCACAGGCGACGGTGTCTCCCCCAATACCTACCTACACTGGAGGCGTACCCCTGCATCAGCCACAACATGTCACACCGGCCCCGCCACCGAACCTGCCATTCCAAGAGTCCACTATTGCACCTCAGGCGACAGTGTTAACAACACCGCTGATGCAACCGGCCCATTTCTATCCAAACCCGGTTGACCCGACAGCAGTGAGCAGACTAATGCTTGAACAAATTATAGATATGAAGCTGGCAGAGAGGAGCGATGGTGATCACATGCCATTCGACGTATACCGGGTACCTTACCCGGCACACTATGCTGCAAAGAGGCCGCCAGCCGGCATTACCAAGCCGCCGAAGTTTGAGAAATTTAATGGACAAGGGTCTCCCAGGGAGCACATTGCCTATTATGTGAATGTTATGGGGGATCTAGCTGCGGATGAAGCTTATCTTCTCAAGTTCTTTGGCTCGACACTTACCGGGCTCGCTTTCGAGTGGTATTCGAGCTTGCTCGCCGGTTCCATTGCAGACTGGCCTGATATGCAGAAGAAATTCAAGGAAAGGTTCTACATAGCTGAGCGGGAGGTGACCGTGGCAGAGCTTTACGCCACGAGACAGAGAAATGAGGAGTCGGCACTCGACTACATAAAGAGATGGAGGAACCTCAGCATGAGGTGCAAACGTCCCCCGCATCAGGAGGACGCAGTGCAGATCTGTAAACAGAATCTGAAGAAGGAGATCCTTGAAAGGATGATCGGTGCTGAGGTGAGGTCGTTCGACCGCCTGAAGAACATAGTGGCAGAAATCGAAGCATTCCTTGCTCGATACTCTTCCGCCCCAGCTGCATCAAGTCAGAGGGTCCGGCAGGCCGAGAGGAGGCCAACACCGCCAGAAGTTCATACACTGGACTTCGAAGCTTTCGAGAAACAGAAAGAGAAAGCCAAAGAGATGGCCAACACCTCCACTGAACGGCGGGAAGGTCCCTCCCTGCGGGAGAAGATGAGGGACAAATTGTATTCCTTTCCTCGAGACAAAGCCCGAGTCCTATTTGAATGGGCCACCAGGTACAACAAGATCACATTGCCATATCCAAAGAGGCCTGGTGACTTGAAGAAGAAGGATGATCCTCATTTCTGCCCATACCATCAGATGCTTGGGCATACCATTGAGGATTGCTACATCTTCAAGGATGTCATTGAGTCCTTGATCAAGAAGGGAGAGCTGGACATGGGGGAGCTCAGAGTGGATCCTCCGCAGCCGCACGAGATGTCGAGCCTTGGCACCACTGTCAACATGGTATCTTTATACCAATAGTTTCCTGAAGAATGGGCGGAGTCCAGTACGCAAGCCACTTATCAAACCTTCGTCATGGCGCCAGCTCATGATCAAGGAGGTTGGCAAGCCGCGCCAACGAAGAACAGAAGAAGAAGACAAGCTCCTCGGCCCACTCCAGAGGTTCACATAAGGGGTGTTACATCCCGACAAGCACCGCCACCAGTGACACCTGTTTTGCATGACACAGCCCCCCGGCTCGTTATGAGACGGCCCACTCACAACAAGAAGAAACACATCCCGATGCGGGTGCACAAGGAAACCAGCCCTGCGGTTGAAAGACTCCAGGCTATTATTGATGGGCTTGAAGATTATGAACAGCCCGAGATCCAGCCTATGGAGTTGAAGGAGTATGTCCCTTGGGAGGAATTCGAGTCACTCAAACTAGCTCCAGAAGTGGAAGCCGAGACGAAAGAAGAGCCTCTCTTATGGGGTGAGCTTCCCCAAGAGCAGTTGCCAGCCACTGAAGAGAAAAAGAAAAAGAAGAAGAGAAGACCTAGAAACAAGAAGAAGAGTGGGGTGGTCCTCGCTTGCAACACCCTCTCAACATTATTTGACACAGCCCTCTCCCTGAGAGAGGAAGAGCAAGAAGCACCCGTTGAGCCGGCTCCCCAGGCCCAGACTAGGGGCAGGCGCAGTAGAGCCGAAGAAATGAAGTTGCTCGAAGTCCGAGCTAGCAACAGAATAGTCAAAAACCTGAAGAAGATCACAGCCAGGTTTACCGTCTGGGAAATCCTATCCTTAGATGAAGAAACACGGCAAGCTGTCATCGCCGCACTCCAGACACCAGCATATGTTGAAGCCTGCCTTGCAGAAATGTCACCTGAGGTACCTGTGGCCTTCACTGAAGAGGACATGCTTTTACCAACCTGCAGTCACAACACGCCACTCTACATGAAGGGTCAGCTGAATGGGCATCCCATCAACAGAGTCTTGATCGACCCTGGGGCAGCAGTGAACATACCCCCCTATCGGGTGTATCAGAAGCATTTCTTTGACGTACACCTGGTCGAGGTCAGGAACATCAAGATTGCCGGCTTCAACTAGATGTGCGAAGTCCCTATGGGGGTCGTAGAGTTCAACCTCTCTCTCGGTGACTTCACCACCAAGGTCCAATTCCATGTGATCAACTCCAACACCTCTTACAAGGCGTTGCTCGGCCGACCTTGGCTACATCAAAATAGGGTGGTACCATCCACTCTGCACCAATGCATCAAGTACCCCGGCAACGGGAAAAAGGAGAGAATCTTCGCCGACCTCCATCCTTTCGAAGTGTTCGAATGTCACTTGTCGGATGCTAATCTTTATTTGGAAAAGCCGAAGCAAGCCTCCAAAGCTACTCAAGACAAAGGAAAGAAAAAGGCAGAGCTTGACAGCTGGTTCCCTCCACCACCGCCTGGCTATGTGGCTCCCCCTCAGGTGTCATTCGTTTCTGAAGCAGAAGGGGTATTCCGGGCCACCTACCTTCCCATCTACCCTACACCGGGAACACCATACCTTGAAGACTTGCTGGAAGACATCCGGGTCCCTTCCGGGATCATCAAGCCTCTTGCAGAAGCTGATTGCCAGGTGGCTGAACAATTAAGGACCTTCAAGGTGCCCAACCCCGAGAGTCTGCCTACCATCTTTTATGTGGCCAAGGAGCACCCGGTCAAGGGGGATGATGATTGTAGACTGCCCGATGAGCTGCACGACCCACTCGTCCCAATAATGGGACTTCCCGACACAGCCGGTCCTGTGGTCAAGATGGCCAGAAAGCAAGGGATCCCCTTCTGCCAGCTCTCCAGTCGGAAAGAAATGTTCAAGAGAATGTGGAACCCGCCAAACCTGGACCGGCGGTTGTTGCAAATCACCCGACATCCAGGATTGGGCTTTTCACTAGAAGATTCCTATGAAGCTGATGTGATATCATTCTCGGCTCTAGGCTGCAATAGCCACGCAGGCACTGTAGGCCCATGGCAGGATAAAGGCCGTCAGCACCTTATGCCTTTGGGCAACGAAGAACAAGATGAAGAAATATTCCTATGGAATCCACCTCCCTGCAGGAATAAGGGGAAGACCCCGTCCTCCTCCGGGGGACCAATCCCGAATGACCACAGCAGCGGGGTGCCATCGCCCTCGTCTGACACTGACCCAAAGGATGGGGAAGCGGGCCGAGCCCCGAACCTCACTCGGTGCGACTCTACCCTACTCGCCCTATACTACAGCAACAGCGAGAGATCGAAATGTTGAAGGTTCGCTTGGCCGAAATGACTGTACTCATTAGAGGCATCCTCTATCGACAAAGCATCGGCACACACCGGTCCCCGAACACCATCCCAAACACCCCCGGGCACTTGAAAGGGGAGGCTAGGGATGTAGCTGCTTCCCTGGTCAGGCAATCAGTCGAGCGAAGTCCCACGCTGCGGGAGAAGATGCAAAGACCCTACTCTTTCCCAAGGAATAAAACCCGGGGAATTTTTGAATGGGCCTGCTACTATGGCAAGGTCTCCCTCCCAAGGTCAAAGAGGCCGCAAGATGCTCGCAAAAGCGGTGACCCCTCGTTCTGCCCTTATCACCAAATACTGGGCCACTCCATCGAAGACTGCTACGTCTTCAAGGACATTGCTCAAGACCTGATTGAGAGAGATGAGCTCAGAATGGGAGATTATGTGGTCGCTCCGCCACGCCCCCATGTGGCAGGCGGCCATGAAAGAAGTGTTTACATGGTGTCAATTCAGCACCAGATTTTTGAAGACACAGCTGAGAATGGGCGGCCCCAGCCACCAGCAGAGCAACAGCCCCCAGTATGGCAATCAGTCACCTTAGCCCCTGCAAGAGCCATCTATGACAATTACAAAGAAGATCCCGAAGAAGTCCTTTACCTCTCCACACAAGAGAGCCCCCCAGAGCCGCACTCAACAAGCCCAATAGAGGGGGAAACAAGCAAAACCTCGTTACTCAATAAGGCAGAGCAAGAAGACACCTATGGTGTCCTTGAAGCAGAAGATGGTGAAGATAAGGATTTCATTGACCTGCTACCAGCGCCTCCAGAATTTGAAGATGGCGGCCAGGCCACAGTGGATGAGCTCATTGAAATTAATCTAGGCACAGAAAGCGACCCCAGGCCGACCTTTCTGAGTGCCCTTCTTCCTCCACATGAGAGGGGACAATATGTAAAGTTGCTGCAAGAATTCCGGGACTATTTCGCCTGGAACTACAAAGAGATGCCCGGTCTGAGTCCCGGCGTGACTCAACATATTCTGGCTATTGATCCCAAGGTGGAGCCGGTGAAGCAGCCCCCCAGGCGTATGAGGCCGGAGCTGATAAAACTGATTTGTAAAGAAGTCGACAAGCTCATTGATGTCGATTTTGTAGCTGAAAACCAATACACTACTTGGTTGGCCAACATTGTGCCGGTGAAGAAGAAGAATGGACAGATCAGGATCTGCGTGGACTTTCGCGACCTGAATAAAGCTTGCCCAAAAGATGACTTTCCGGTGCCCGTCACTGAAGTGATGATTGATGCAACTACCGGCCATGAGGCCTTGTCTTTCATGGACGGATCGTCCGGCTATAATCAAATATGGATAGCTGAACATGACCGAATTCATACGGCCTTCCGGTCACCTAAAGGGATATTCCACTACAAAAGGATGCCCTTCGGCCTCAAGAACGCTGGCGCCACTTACCAGCGGGCGATGACCAAGATATTCAACGAACTGCTATATAGCAAAGTCGAATGCTACATCGATGATCTGGTCGTCAAGACAAAGAAAAGGGGGGATCACCTGAATGACCTTAGAGTCATTTTTGAGAGACTCCGGCAGTACGAGCTGAAAATGAACCCAATGAAGTGTGCCTTCGGCGTCTCTAGTGGAAAGTTTCTCGGCTTCATTGTCCGATATAGGGGGATCGAGATCGACCCCTTTAAAATAAAAACCATTCAGGAGCTACCTCCTCCGGAGAATTTGGGAGAGTTAAGGTCCCTGCAAGGTCGGCTAGCCTACATCCGAAGATTTATCTCCAATTTGTCGGGGCGCTGTCAACCATTCCACAAATTAATGATGAAGAATGCACCTTTCAACTGGAACCATGAATGTCAGAAGGCCTTTGATCGGCTGAAGGATTACTTAAAGACCCCGCCTGTGCTGGGGGCACCTGTCAAGGGGAGGCCGCTTATTCTATATATAGCTGCCACTGAATGTTCACTGGGGGCAATGCTCGCCCAGAACAATGATGAGGGGAAGGAGCAAGCTCTTTATTACCTTAGCCGAAGACTAATGGGGGCAGAAGCAAAATACACCCCGATTGAGAAGGTTTGTCTCGCCTTGGTCTTCGCAGTCAAGAAGTTGAGGCATTACATGCTCTCGCATGAAGTGAGCTTAATCTCTAAGGCTGACCCAGTCAAGCACATTCTCTCCCAGCCAGTACTGAAGGGACGCCTCGGCAAGTGGGCCGTACTGTTAATGGAATTTGACATCATCTACGTGCCTCAGAAGGCCGTTAAGGGTCAAGCCATGGCCGATTTCTTTGCAGCACACCCTGTGCCTGAAGACTCCCCACTGGCCACGGAGTTGCCTGAAGATGAAACACTGGAGGTGGCCCAAGCCCAACTGATCGCCTGGCAGCTGCACTTTGATGGAGCTTTGAGAATAGAAACAACCCCGTCTGGGCACACAAAAGTACGAGCCGGGGCCGGCATCGTCCTTAAATCCCCTGAGGGAGAAGTATTGCACACATCCTGCTCCATTAGCAAGCCCTGCACAAATAATGAGGCAGAATATGAAGCTCTGATCATTGGTCTCCAAGTCGCTTTACAGATGGAGATTAAAATATTACATGTGTTTGGCGATTCATTGCTGGTCGTCAAGCAGGTCCAGGGACAGTTTGACGTCCGAAAACCCGAGTTACTCCCTTACTACACTAAGGCGAAACGGCTCATGCAGCAGTTCTACCTCATTGAGATAGGCCACGTTGCCAGAGGAGAGAATGCACAAGCTGATGCACTGGCAAAATTGGCGAGTTCATTGGTAGTCCCGCCAGATGGATCCCTCAGCATCCGGGTGGTGAATCAATGCCAAGTGCCTAGCATGATAGAAGGGCCAGAAGAAGAAGAGCTCGAGGTCGCCACAGCAGAAGCCATCAGCCTACCCGACTGGAGGGACCCCCTTTTGCAGTGGTTTAAATATCAGCAGCTACCCAGAAAAAGGGAAGATAAGATCAAGTTAATCAAAATAAAGGACTCTTACGAGGTCCGGAACGGGATCCTATTCCGAATTATGGCAGACGCCAAAAGGAAGGTGCTCCTCCGATGTTTATCTACTGAAGAAGCTTGGAAAGTCATGAAAGAGGTTCACGCTGGAATAGCTGGTGCACATCAGGCAGGATCGAAAATGAAAATTGAAATAAAGAAGCTCGGCTACTATTGGCCGACAATGTTCGACGACTGCTGCAAGTATGCCAAGTCTTGTCAAAAATGCTAGGAGCATGCGACGGTGCCCAGGAGACCGCCCGTACCCCTACATCCAACACTGCCCAGCTGGCCCTTTGCCCAATGGGGAATAGACGTTGTGGGTCCACTACCCGCATCATCAGCTGGGTGCAAGTACATCTTGGCCGCAACTGATTACTTCTCCCACTGGGCGGAGGCTATTGCTTTGAGAGAAGTGACCGGGGAGATCGTCACCAGATTTGTCCGTCGCAACATCATATTCTGGTTTGGCACTCCGAACTGAATTATCTCAGACAATG
Source organism: Amorphophallus konjac (assembly GCA_022559845.1). Taxonomy (NCBI): domain Eukaryota; kingdom Viridiplantae; phylum Streptophyta; class Magnoliopsida; order Alismatales; family Araceae; genus Amorphophallus; species Amorphophallus konjac. The sequence goes on from CM040129.1 coordinate 30,524,551, forward strand.
GAAGTCACTTCCGCAACCAGAAGGTCTACCGGCTTGCAGAAAAGTACAAGATCGACTGGAGGATGTCGACCCCCTACAACCCACAGGCCAATGGCTTGGCTGAAGCTTTCAATAAGTCTCTTTGCACTCTCCTGTCCAAAATTGTTAGTTCTAACAAGAGGGACTGGGAAGAGAAAATGTACGAGGCCCTGTGGGCGTATCGAACTGTGTACAAAACTCCGACGGGTTGTTCACCCTTTTCCCTGGTATATGGCTCAGAGGCAATTGTCCCTATCAAGCTGGAAATACCCTCCCTCTGGGTCGCAGTCCAACACGGGTTGGTCCGGGAAGAGCAGACAAATGTCGAGCGAAGGCTCGAAGAGCTCTCCAACTTGGAGGGAAAAAGGCTCCAAGCCCAGCAGAACATCCAGGTCTATCAGGCCCAGATAGCTCGCGCCTTTGACAAGCTCATCAAGGAACGCGAATTTAAGAAGGGTGACCTCGTTATGGTGAAGAGAAGAGAAGTCATGGCTTCCAACCCCAAGGGCAAGCTGAATGAGAATTGGCTTGGACCCTATGTGATCCAGAAAGTCTACGAGGGCGGAGCATATGTAATCGTCGACCATCGGGGGGAGGTTCAATTTTCGCCCCTCAATGGTAGGCATCTGAGGTTGTACCATGCTCCGATTCCCCCATTCGAAGAATAATGCTTTTCTCTGCCCTGCCCCGGGCGAATTTGCATTACTATTGTCCAGATGGATTGGGCACTATTCATCGTGCATGTCAAAAAAAAAAGAAGAGAAAAAAAAGAAGAAAAGGAAAAGAAAAAAAAAGAAAGAAGAGAAAAAAAGAAAGAGGAAAAAGGGAGGGAGGAATCGGTCTCCCTTTATTAACACTCACTCTTATCTCCAAGAATATTTCAATAGACGAATCGACCATGTCAGCCTCTGACTTCCTGTCGGCACTGACAAAGAACACCCCACCCGAACCTTTCGTTCGAGATCGGGGAATCAACATTTTCTCCTTGCGTTGGCACCAGCCCGTACCAACGAATGTTTCAATAGACGAATCAGCCATGTCAGCGCTTGACATCCTATCGGCACTGACGAAGAACACCCCACCTGAACCTTCCGTCCAGGGTTGGGGAATAAACCTTTGCTCCTTGCGTTGGCACCAACCCCGTGTCAATGAATGAATCACGTCGGTCCCCGACTCCTTGTCGGCGTCGATGAATAAACCAGTGGCCCAGACCTTTCGTCTGGTTCCATGAACAAAAAGACCTTTGCTTCGGCACTAACCCCGTGCCGATGAATAAACCACGTCGGTCTCGACACCCTGTCGACATCAACGAATAAACCAGTGGCCCAGACCTTTCGTCTGGTTCCATGAATGAAAAGACCCTTGCTTTGGCACCAACCCCGTGTCAATGAATGAATCACGTCGGTCTCCGACACCCTGTCGGCATCGATGAATAAACCAGTGGCCCAGACCTTTCGTTTGGTTCCATGAACAAAAAGACCTTTGCTTCGGCACTAACCCCGTGCCGATGAATAAACCACGTCGGTCTCCGACTCCCTGTCGGCATCGATGAACGAACCAGTGGCCTGGACCTTCTGTCTGGTGCCATGAATAAAAATACCCTTGCTTTGGGACTAACCCCGTGTCAATGAATAAACCACCTCAATATTACAACTCCAGTCCCACAGACGAATAAACCCTTGGCTTGGACCTTCCGCCTAAGTCGATGAACAAAAAAGAAAACGCCTTTGCTTGGCTCGGATCTTTCATCCGAGTCGAAGAACAAAAAGAACCTTCTTGCTTGGCTCGGATCTTTCATCCGTGTCGATGAACAAAAAGAACCTCCTTGCTTGGCTCGGACCTTTCGTCCAAGTCGATGAACAAAAAGAACCTCCTTGCTTGGCTCGGACCTTTCGTCCAAGTCGATGATCAAAGTCGATGAACAAAAAAAGAACCTTCTTGCTTGGCTCGAACCTTCCGTCCAAGTCGATGAACAAAAAGAACCTCCTTGCTTAGCTCGGACCTTCCGTCCCAGTCAATGAACAAAAAAAAAGAGAGAGAAAAAAAAGAAGAATCTTCTTGCTTGGCTCGGACCTTCCGTCCAAGTTGATGAATAAAAAAAAAAAGGGGGGGGGACCGCCTTTGCTTGGCTCGGACCTTCCGTCCAAGTCCATGAACATAAAGAAACCCCTCCTTGCCTGGCTCGGACCATCCATCCCAGTCCATAAACAACTACTCGGCTCGGACCCTCCGTCCGAGTCGGTGAATGAACAACTTTCCTAAGCCCAGCACGAGTCAACAACTCCCTCTTTGGGGTTGTCCTCGTCTAAGCTGTTTTGGGCCTTTTGCCTGAGACGACACATAGACCCTTCATTCTCGCTTCGATATTCACCCCATGCCGATGACTAAACCCTCACTCTGACATCTCAGTCCGCGTGCATATGCGGTGAAGCGATCCCCTCATCCCTTCGCTGAAGGAGCGAGCGCTTTCCCGTGAATTTGCACCGGACCAGCATCCCAGTGGCTCAGAAGAATAGACGTCATGTTGAAGAACTCTACACTCGCGGGCCCCGCGCATTCATCCCTCGCTTGCGCCGCCCGTGAGTGGGGGGCATTTGTGGACGCCAAAAAAAAAATGACGATGATGATCATGGCGACATTCGCGTCTACACATTAGAGCGCGAGTCGAAGACAGAAATGCCGAATAAACCTCATGCCTCGCCCGATCAGGACGAGAACTCACTTGGTGGTCCGCTACCCGCTAAGAAAGCCCCCTAAGCAGAAGATACAACTACAACGCTCCGACCAGCCGTGCCGAGGGCTGAATCAGAGAAAAGTCAGGAACTCTGGCACAGTCTCGGCATGCACCGAAAGTCACGCAAAGTCTGGGACCGAGTCCCGGAGGCTGCGAACAGAATATTACGGAGGCCATGCATTGCAACCAGAATGTTATGGGAACGCCGACATTCATATAAACGGCCGCGACATCGAAAAGAATCAATTTGAGGCTTAAAACGGCACGGAAGGGACTTAAACCGGCGCGCTCTAAACCGGCGCGCCCCCCTTCAACATCTTAAGCCGGCGCGCCCCATTTTCTTTCACGTGCCCTTGCTTTGGCCTTAAACCGGCGCGCCCTTCTTCTTGGGTTAAACCGGCGCGCCCCTTTTCCCCTTCATCTTGGGCTAAACCGGCGCGCACCCTTTCCCTTGCATCTCACGTTAATCCGGCGCGCAAACAAGCTGTCCCATCTACATTTCGATGCTCTGTTTTGCATCATTATGGCGTGCAGAGAACATTCAATGCCAAGGGCTCTGCTTCTACCTTCGTTCGACAGCACACAAGCAGCAGCAGCAAGGCAAGCTCCGGCAGATCTCTGAGCGTCCCATCCTCGGACGAGCAACAGTGTACGGGACAAATGAACAGCGTCCAGCACAGCCGGTCAACTCCCGACTTCGTTGCGGATGAGGTGGAAATGGCAGGAAGGCTCCCAGGCTGGCTGATGTATATAAGGGGCAGCATTGTGAAGCGGAAGCGGAAGAGAGAAAAAAGAGAGACAACAGGGAAGAAGAGGAAGGGAGACAATAGGAAGAGGTTGAAGAAGGAGAGGAGAGTGGTCTTCAGGGGAGCTCTCCAGCCTCCGAAGAGAAGAAGCTACAGCCATCGGTTCACGCCTGCAAGGTGAAGAAAGAGAGGGAGAGGGTGAGAGCAAGAGAGGGGAGAGAGGGGGAAGAGCTTGTGCTCTGTTCCTCCTTCTCCCCCACCGATGTATCTTCTTCTCCCACCTCAACACTTAGCTTCTCTTTTATTTTCTTCGTTGTATTCTTCCTTTCCTTTCCCTTGAGGATGAATAAAAGAATGGCTTTGTGAGCATGCGCAGTATTATATTGCTCTGATCCTTTCCTCCTTTTTCTTCCGTTTTACTTCTCTGGTCCTCTGAATCACATGGGGTCCTCGGGAGCTTGCCCTTCTGTGGCATGAACTCTGAGAGAACCCATTCGAAGGGTGAACAGTCATGGCCACCTACGGCCAACATCTGTCCCGTTCCACGAATTCATCACCCGTGAGTTGTGAGAGCTCTTGAAGGCTAGTCCTCGAGCTCTCCAACACTCACATTTGGGTTTTTGGACCGCCATGAGGTCTAGATTTGAGGTGCACCCCGGAGTTAACCGTTTGGTGTTCCTTATTGCTCTCTGGCAACTCCCAGTCCAGGGGAGGTGCTGCCCAAATTTCGCCAGGATGAGAACACTCAAGAACAGACGAACAGGATGAGTTCTCTGAACACGAGAGCAGACGAACAGACTTAGCTCTGTGGGGAAAAGAACCGCTTTCAGCCTGAACTTCTGAGTTCCTTCAATCTTCATGCTCGTTCATCTTAATAAACGATCAAAAAGTTTTAACCACCTTCTCCATCAACTTAACCCATCAATCAAGTGAATAAACCAACCAAAATATCAATCTGCAAGTTGAAGAAACGAGAAACAGAGCAAAAGAATCAAACAGAGCAAAGCAAAACCTCGTAGAAGCTTAACCCGGCACGCCCTAATCCGGCGTGGGCTAACCCGGCGTGGTACCCCCCCCCCCCCGCGCCGGTTTAACCCCACACTCAAAACCCATTTCATTTCCTTTGCCACAAACCGGCGCGCCTGCCCTTTTTTAGCCTGTTCCGGCGCGCCCCTGGCCCCTCTTCCTTCTTGCCATATACCGGCGCGCCCCCCCTTTTCTTGGCCATTAGCCGGCACGCTCCCCCTTGGCATCCTTATTCCGGCGCGCCCCAACTTGCCACCTTAGCCGGCGCGCTCCCCCTTGTGCTCCCTTATCCGGCGCCCTCCTTCGAAGCTCTTATCCGGCGTGCCTCCCCTCTTGCCCACTTCAAACTCGGCGTGCCTCCTTTATATGAAAAGGGGGGGGGAATAATAAAAAGATAAAAGGAGAGAAATGCTCAAATAAAAAAGAAGAATGCAAAGATCAATCACAAAAATGAAAGGAGCTCCAGTACCCGCGCTTCAATTAAAAATTTTGTTCCGGGGGCGCTGCCCCCGAAAACCCCCGCAAGGGGCGCTGCCCCCTTTGACCCCCGCGACCTGACCGGGCAGGTCGAACCCCGCGACCTGACCGCGCAGGTCGATCCGCGTGTGAGGGCGCACGTTATTGAGCTCGGGCTACGCATTTAACAATTCACTCCCTCGGACTGGGCGCAAAGAGAAAATCAACGACGCCTTATGGTATCGGACGTGGTTTACGGAACTTCCGACATGACCATAATCCGAAATCATCTCCGGCCAACAGTCTATCAACTTGACCCATCCCTACCGGGATCCAATCCCGCATTCTCATTAAACTTGCCTTGTTCATGGCAGACATTCGCGCGGTTTTGCTACCGTCTTTTATACTACAAACACGGACCTTCGTCCGAACATGAAGTGGCCCATGAGTGGCCGACATAGTCTTAGCATTCACGTCCCGATACGGGTTTCTAGCATAGTTCATCCTTCACTATCCTCTTGCATTATTAGTATTCTCTTTAGGCCGTAGGGCCCTTATTCCCGGCAATCAATCAAGGGTGTTCCCCCGTATGGGGGATGTAAATAACGTCGTGGCCTTTACGGCACGGCGGGTTTCGGTCCCGACACGAACTACACAATCGTCTGATTAGTCAGATCGAGCGCACCATGGGCTTCCATGAAGCCCGAATAAATCGTCACTATGTGACTGGCACGCCCTCGCACTAAATAGAAGAATTAACCCTGATCAACAAACGAACGGATCCCCCGTCCGAATTTTAGTGCGTCCACACACGCCTAATTAATAAACCAAATAAACAAGCAAAATAAACAAATAAAAACTAAATAAAATATTCTAAATAAAAAAATCCATCCCCACAAGCTGGCACGCCCGGTGGGACCCAACCTCCCTTCATCTTTTCACAAAAATAGAGGGACCATGGGGCCCCCACCCAACTACCTCAAATGCTAATTATTCATTCGTTTTGTTTCTCCTCTTGCAAGGTTGAAGTGATGGCGAGTGGACTGTCTGGAGTTGTTTTCGGTCCCCAAATCGTGGCCGACCATGCTGCATACGGCTACCTTGCCGCACCCACTCCCTTCGGCAACTTTTCTCCGGTCGTTGGCTTCCCCAACTTCTTGGGAGTTGCATTCGCGGATCTCCTGGAGGTGGAGAGTTCTGAACCTGCGAAGCTGAAGAACGACAAAATTGTGGCTCGCCGAAGTGAGGGCCATGTCAAGGAAGCTTTGCTGAAGAGCCCGGTGGTCGTGAGCTACCACGTCTACCATACTATTTGCCCAACTGCGGCACATGAGAAGAAGCCTGCTGGGGGCAACAAGAAGAGCTCCAGAGGAAGAATTGCTGCTGATCCTCGGAGCCAACTTTCAGCCTCTCGGAAGTCCATGTTGATCGGGGACATCCGAGTCTACTTCAATGGCCGTGGCGCCGAAGTTCTACCAGGTCGGATCATCCCGACTGTGCCCACTCAGCAGGTCGGAGGGTGAATTTTGACGACAACAAGCATGGGAGGCCGACCCCAAACTTGCCAAAGTTCAAGAAGATCTGGGTTCCCAAGTGGATCCGAGGCCCTGCACTAGCTTCGCAAGGCTTCAAAAATTATGCTGAGATCCCCAAGAGAGGGGGGAAAAAGGCTATACATGCAGAAGAGACCGCGGTTGCAACTCCTCCACCTGCCATCAGGGTCTCCGCAAGATAAGCCCACATCTCCAAATTATCAAGGAATTCCATTCTAGCTGCCAAATTGATACGGCTTTCACATATGCCATATGCCCGAGTCCAAGTGTTGCCTCTTGCTATTTCTCTAGAGTGCAGTCAAGAAGACATGACAAAGATAGTCCACGAATACTTCCATAGCCTCGAAAGTCCTGCCCTGGGCCGACAAAGGTCGCTTCGTGTCATGAGGACAGAAGAGGAAGAAAAAGACAAAATATCACCCGTGGGGGCGAATGAAGAAGAGAAGCAACCTGGGGCTGGAAGGCCTGAAAAGCCTCCACAAAATGAAAAGATGAAAAGAACTTCTATATATGAAGAGTCGACTTTCTCCCGTCAGGCCCAAAGGGGAGTCAGAAAGCACAAAAGAAGAATGCAAGTTCTTACTTGCAATATGACAGGGGTAATGAGTACACCTGGTCCCCTACCAAATGAACAAGAAGAGTCGGTTGAGATTGCCAGAAGAATAGACCCGGTGACAAGACATGGTAAAAATGAGGCCGAGCTACTGCTAACCACAAAGGGCAAGCAGCTTGCTGAAGAAAACATCACTACTATCACTCCCAGAATAGTGGCATCAGAGCAAGAAGGAGCATCTCTACCTCCTTTAATTGAAGGTCCTTTGGGTAACACGCTCGAGGGCATCAGTAATAAGACAACAATAGACCCTGCCGCCCTGGTGTTGCTGCAAGGATACCAACAAGAGATAAAACTTCTGAAGAGAAAATTAAATGAAAAGGCTGAACATGTTGTAGCACCCGACCCCACGGGTGCTCCTTCACCAGCTGTCCTACAAACTGCTGATCAGAACTGGGCCACTCCCCAACATTATTCCCAATGGCTCCAGCCAGCACGGCTAACGCCTCCTCAAATGCAGCAGCAGGTACCCTTGTCAGAGCCCTTGCCACCTCATGTTGCAGTTCAGGCTGCACAATTAGTGCGGACCGCCCACCTCTACCCTCAACCAGCAGATCCAGTTATGATGGACAAATGGATGGTGGAGCAGATGATTGAGGCAAGGCTGGCAAAGAGGGGTGGTGATGATTACGCCGCCTTCGACATATATGAAGTGTGATATCCAGCCTACCATGGTGCCAAAAGGTTGCCGCCGGGCGTCAATAAACTCCCAAAATTTGACAAATACAACAGGAAGGGCTCCCCGAAAGAACATGTTGCACACTATATAGCAGCCATGGGTGACTTGGCAGCGGACGAGTCATACCTACTGAAGTTCTTTGGGTCTTCACTAACAGGACCCGCCTTCGAATGGTATTCCAAATTATCGGCCATGTCTATCCATGTCTATCCACGTCATCGAGGCAGAGGTGACCGTGGCTGAGCTGTTGGCAACCAAGTAAAAAGATGATGAAACAGCTGTAGAATATATCGAGAGATGGGAGGATCTGAGCATGAGGTGTCGGCGTCCTCCGCATCCAGAAGATACAATACAAATATGCAAACAAAATATGAAGAAGGAAATTCTGGAAAAGATGATCGGAATAGAAATCTGGTCATTTGACCGATTAAGTGATATTGCCACGGAGGTTGAAGGTTTCTTCACAAGATTTCCCTCCATTTCTGCCGACTCAAGTCATGAAGCCAGGCAGGTTAATAAACGACCGATGCTGAAAGCGGTTCATGCTGTCAGTGTCAAAGCAAAAAGGCATAAATGGGTGCACAATCCTCCTCCCAATGAACCTGCTAAATGTCGAGAGAGTCATCCTTCACAGAACAAAGCAAAGAAGCTCTATGCCTTTCCCAGGGATAGGACTCGAGCATTATTCGAGTGGGCTATCAAGGATAATAAGATCACTCTTCCAAAGTCAAAAAGGCCTGATGACATCAGAAGGAGAGATGATCCTCATTTCTGCCCCTACCATCAAATCTTGGGGCACCCTATTGAAGATTGCCAAATATTCAAGGACATCGCCCAAGGCTTAATAAAAAGAGGGGATTTACAAACGGGGAAGGACAGAGTCGATCCTCCATGCCCTCATGAAGTGCCTGCTACGGGGGCATCAATTAACATGATATCTATATGCCAACAGCTGCCCAAAGAAATGCCAGAGGGCTGTGCCTGGCACACTCATGAAGACTATATCCCATCACATGAAAGGGAGCAAGAGAATTGGCGAGCATCGCCAACAAAGAAAGGAACAAAGTCGGCTTATCGCCCGGCACTAGAAACCCAAATTCCTGGCACCATGGACCGGCCTACTCTACCTCTTGCAGTCTCTACCCGCCTTCAAACAGCCTCTCCGATGGCCATCAAAAGGTCAACTGACAATAAAAAGAAGAAACAGACCCCGTCACGGGTACATGAAGAAGCTAGCTCAGCCATGGAGCTGTCACAAGCTATTATAAGTTGGCCTGATAACCATGAGCAGCCAAAGAACCAGCCAATGCAGCTCAAAAAGCATGCCCCTCGAAGATGCAATGAGTCCCACGGGTTAACAAAAAGAACTGAAGAAAAAATAGAAAAGCTGAATGCATCAAATAGCCCACTGTGGGGGCAGGTGCCGACCATGAAGGGAAATAAAAAGAAGAGTGCAAAGGCTAAAAGGAGGAATCTTGTCTTCTCCTGCAACACATTGTCAGCATCTTCCAGCGGGGCACAAATTCTTGATGAAGAAGATGAAGAAATTTACTTTGTGCCAAAGGAAGCAACTCCAGCTAAAGCTTCCGCCTCTCACCCATCTACCAGGTCTGGGAAAATGCCAAAGCAACAATCACCAGCTAATAATAAGGCTCAATGTCATATTCCTCCACCATCTGAAACTGTAAAACACAAGGAGTTCATCTCAAAGGAGTTAGCTGTAGCTGGCAATAATGGCAGGAAGCCATTTATCTCAGGCAAACCGGAGGTGGAAGGTAGTAGCACTCCTGGTCCCTTCTTACAAGACCCTATCATAATGGCACTACTACACCAGAAGTAGTAGGAGATTGAAACGCTACAAAAGTAGCTGAATGAAATGAACATAAAGCCATATACGTCACAATTGACAAGACATCTATATGAGACAGCCCAAGACAGTGCTAGCTCATCAAAAGCTTCAACGTGGCCAACAATGCCCCGAATAGTATATGATCATTCAGGGGGCATCCTCCCTCAGCCATTCCAACCCAAAGTCCCCTGGGTAAGTCTGGGGGAAACTAAAGCATCTCCGGTAATGAGGTCGATGAGGCCGCATGTGCAGCCAACTACCGTACACCTGAGATCAGCGGGTCTAGCCACAATGGACAAGCCAAAGGCGGGGCGAACAATGAATACAAAGACGGCTGAAGAAGAAGTCACTGAAGCGGAATTACAAGCAACCAAACAAAAGGATGATGAGTCTGTCATGGACTATAGAAGAAGGTGGAGAAATCTCCGTGAAAAGTGTCGACATCCGCCTAGCTACGGGGATTCTATTCAAATTTGCAAAGAGAATTTAAGAATAGAAATTCTACGATGGGTCATTGATATTGAAGTCACGACCTTTGAACAACTAGGTGACATCGCAGCCAATGCCGAAGCAGTTTTTGCAAGGCTCTGCCCAGCTCCGATAGTCCCGAGTCAAAAGAATGAACCAACCGGCAAACACCTAGCCCAAGAAGAACTTTGTGCCTCAAATTTTGAAGCCTTCGAGCAACAGAAGAAGAAAATGAAAGAGGCACCTTCTGCCGATCCGGTAAAACAAGGGCCCTCATTAAGGGGCAAAACGATGAAACTATATTCCTTTTCAAAGGACAAGACTAGGGCACTTTTCGAGTGGGCCCATGGATACGGCAAAGTAGTGCTTCCGAATTCAAAGAAACCAGGCGATGTCGAAAGAAAAGACGATCCACGCTTCTGTCCTTATCACAAAATGTTGGGGCATCCCATTGAGGATTGCTACGTGTTCAAGGACATTATTGAAGGCCTGATCAAGAAAGGTGAACTACAGATGGGAGAGTATAAGGTGGACCCACCGTGCCCTCATCAAATATCTGTCCTTAAAAGAGCAGCCCCGTGCGACGTTATCGCCTCAACTGCTCCTTGTAAATCTGGCTGAAGCCGATGTCTAGCAAGCCCGCATGGCTTGAATGCGGATGTTTGCCAACAAAAGAAGAATGGCAAATAAAAAAAAGGAAAGAAGAAAAAAAGAAGAAGAAAGGAAAGGTCCTGTTCTAGGGGCAGGCACCCAAAAAAAAGAGAGAAAAAAAAATTCTTTTGAAGGAGGCCTTGATGGCTGCATCAGTCAAGGGAGATATCACTCCCCCCCATGTCTTGGTCCGTGCCAAATAAGGAACTACCATTGTGAGGTTGGCGTGATGGAGAGAACCACTTATCCCCTCTCCGAGGGGGTGAGCGCTCTCCTATGGACCCACTTTGGTCTGTTTAAAAACAAATGGATAAAAGGTGACGGCTCTGCACTGCACTACACTGCACTGCACTGTCGGCGCCATCCGAGTTATCCGTTCAAAAAAATGAATGCAAAAGAAAAGAAGAATGGAACTTATAAGGTCAGCAAGGCCTCCCCATCCTCCCCATGGGCAGAAGACTCCTTAGTAGCATTGCATGGTGAATGCCCAAGGAATAATGAAATGACTACATCATCTGTGGAGGTAAGAGGACCCTACAACTGCAACTTCTAAGAATAAGCGTAAAGAGGAGGACACTTGGCGTAAGCACCGGAGGCCCGAACCGAAGCTATTTGGAGCATCTCCTAAAGAAATCAATCACAAAATAAGATAGCTATTGATCTGATGTATAGCTATCACTAAATACTCCCAGGGGGATCATGTTAATCAACAGTCCCACCGATGCTAAAGAACCTTCATTGGCCACTGGGCCTCCCGTTTCAAATACGGGTCCAAACCCTATTGGGGAACGAAAAGAACAAGTCCTGCCGAGTTGTCTGCAATCTCGGCTCCATTCTCCTCATCAAGCCAACAAATACGAGCCTTTCGGCTTTTAGTGGCCTATCTCAGCACCCTTGGTCCCACCAGAATTCATGGTGCCTTGCCGCCCTCCTATCCTACGGGGATACTCCCCACTCGCCTCACCGGAACTAACCCTCCACCCTTGATCTGAGACCTATGCTCCCAGCTAATGCACTCTCATGGCCTTTCGGCATTCAGCCACGACAATGCCATATTTGTCCCATGGGACTCTCCTATCACTGTCGATTTGGATTCCTTGCCCAATGTCGGCCCAATAAAATCTCATTTTCCTTGGCATAAGGCACTCTGCCCTTGTCGAGCTCAAAATTTGCCCATCAATCCCGCCGGGCTGTGTCCGTACAGCTTTCCCTTGGCCAGGGGCGATCTGCCTCAGCCGAACTTGAAAATTATCTTTTGTCCCATCGGGCCGAGTCCACAAGATCTTTTCCTTGGCCTGAGGTGCTCCGCCTCAACTGAACTCGAAAATAATCTTTGTCCCACTGGACAAGATTCATAAAACCTTTTTCCTTGGCCAAAGGTACTCCGCCCTCGCCAAGCCCCAAAACTGCCCTTTGTCCACTGGGCAGGATTCATAAAACCCTTTTCCCTGGTCAGAGACACTCCGCCCTCGCCAGGCCCACCGGGCTCTTGGACATCAATCCCCAGCCCCACCAGCAAAATAAATAGTCAACTTCATCAATAGTCCCACCACACAAAAATATCTCGCATCATAGATGAGTCTGTGTCGGGAAGCCCCAAAATAAAAAAAAGTGGAAAAAGAAAAAAAAGAAAAAAAAGCAACAACAACAAAAAAAAGAAACAAACAAAAAAAAGAAGAAAAGAAAATGACAATCTAAAATAAGCATAATGAATCAATAAACACAATAAACTCAACGAACTCAACAAAATCAATAAATCCTATAAATCTAATGAGCTCAATAAACTTAACGAACTCAATAAATCGATAAACCCAACAAATTCAATAAACTCAATAAATCAATAAACTCAGTAAATCAATTAACTTAACAAACCCGATAAACCCAATAAAATCAAACAAATCAATAAACCCAATGGAATCGATAAAATCCAACAGACCTAATAAACCCAACGGGTCAATCGACTCATCAAATCAATAAACTCAACCAATCCAAACTAATAAACCAATAAAAGACCTCTTCACTTTGCTTTAGACCTTCTGTCTGGGCAAAGTTTGTTGATCCCGACATCTCCATGGGTCAACGTCCATATTTTATCTTGGCTTAGACCTCATGTCTTCGCCAAGTTGGTCAGCTTCGACATGACGTTGGGTTGACATCTTCATCTACGCATTCTACCCTTGTTTCAGATCTTCCGTCTGAGCGAGGTTGGTTGACTCTAACACTTTGTCAGGGTTGACATTGATATCTAGCCCTTGGGTCTGGGCCTCTCATATGTCTGCATTCTAGTCAATCCTCGCCCTAAATCTTCTACCGAGGTAGGGCCCGTTGACTTCGACGTTCCGTCGGGTCGACACCTATCTTATGTTCAGCCCTTGGCTCAGGCCTCATGCCTTTGCCAAGCTCGTTGAGTTTGGCATGACGTCGAGTCAACACCTATCCTATATTCTACTCTTGGCTTAGACCTCACGCCTTTGCCAAGTCCGTTGGCTTCGACAGGACGTCGAGTCAACACCTATTCTACATTCTGCCCTTGGTTTAGGGCTCACGCCTTTGCCAAGTTCGTTGGCCTTGACAGGACGTTAAGTCAACACATATCCTATATGCTTCCCTTAGTTTGGGCCTCACGCCTCTGCCGAGTTTGTTGACTTCGACATGACGTCGAGTCAACACCTATCCTACATTATGCCCTTGACTTAGGCCTCATGCCTCTACCAAGTTCGTTGGCTTCGACAAGACGTCGAGTCAACACTTATCTTATATTCTGCCCTTGGCTTAGGCCTCACGCCTCTACCAAGTTCGTTGGCTTCGACAAGACGTCGAGTCAACACTTATCCTATATTCTTCCCTTGGCTAAGGCCTCATGCCTCTGCCAAGTTCGTTGGCCTCGACATGACGTCGGGTCAACATTTATATCCCATATCCCTTCCTTGGCTTAGACCCCATGTCGTCGCCAAGTTGGTTGACTTTGATAGTCTGTCAAGTCAACAACCATTTTCTACCTTGGCCCAGACCCTGTCTCTCTCCCAGGCCGGTCGTTTTCGACATGACTTTGAGACGGCAACGGTGTTTTATCTCTGCCCTTGTCTTCGACATACTGTCTAAGCAAGGTTTGTTGACTCCGACATCCCGTTGGGTCAACGTCCATATTTCACATTTGGTTCGGACCTTCCATCCGACCATACAACAAAAAGACCTTTCTACCTCTGGCTCGGACCTTTCGTCTAGCCACTCAAAAAAAAACCCTTTCACATTTGGTTCGGACCTTCCATCCGACCATACAACAAAAAGACCCTTCTACCTCTGGTTCGGACCTTCCGTCCGACCATACAACAAAAAGACCCTTCTACCTCTGGCTCGGACCTTTCGTCCAGTCAGTCAACAAAAAGACCCTTCTACCTTTGGCTCGGACCTTTCGTCCAATCAGTCAAGAAAAAGACCCTTCTACCTCTAGTTCGGACCTTCCGTCCGACCATACAACAAAAAGACCCTTCTACCGTTGGCTCGGACCTTTCATCCAGTCAGTCAACAAAAAGACCCTTCTACCGTTGGCTCGGACCTTTCATCCAGTCTTCATCCAGTCAGTCAACAAAAAGACCCTTTTTACCTCTGACGCGGACTTTTCATCCAGTCAGTCAACAAAAAGACCCTTTCACCTTTGGTCCGGACTTTCCGTCTGACCATACAACAAAAAAAAACCCCATTTTACCTCTGGCTCGGACCTTTTGTCCAGACAGACAACAAAAAGACCCCTTCACCTTTGGCTTGGGCCTTCCGCCTAGCCAGGAAACAAAAGATTCTTTCTACTTGTGACTCTACCCTTTCATCTAGTTGAAGAACAAAAGACTCCTTCTATCTACGGCATCATGGCTTTCCGCCTAAGCCGATAAATATTCTACCTTGGTGTCATGGCCTTCTACCTAAGCCAAGTTGTACGGCGTCATGACTTTATGTCTAAGCCGTTAAATATTCTTGTCTGGCATCATGGCTTTCCGCCTAAGCCGGTAAATATTCTACCTTGGCGTCATGGCCTTCTGCCTAAGCCAAGTTGTACGGCGTCATGACTTCATGTCTAAGCCATTAAATATTCTTGTCTGGCATCATGGCTTTCTGCCTAAGCCGGTAAATATTCTACCTTTACGTCATGACCTTCCGCCTAAGCCGAGGTGTACGGCGTCATGACTTTATGTCTAAGCCGTTAAATATTCTTGTCTGGCATCATGGCTTTCTGCCTAAGCTGGTAAATATTCTGCCTTGGCGTCATGGCCTTCTGCCTAAGCCAAGTTGTACGGCGTCATGACTTTATGTCTAAGCTGTTAAATATTCTTGTCTGGCATCATGACTTTCTGCCTAAGCCGGTAAATATTCTGCCTTGGCGTCATGGCCTTCCGCCTAAGCCAAGTTGTACGGCGTCATGACTTCATGTCAAAACTGTTAAATATTTTTATCTGGCATCATGGCTCTCTGCCTAAGCCGGTAAATATTCTACCTTGGCGTCATGGCCTTCCGCCTAAGCCAAGTTGTACGGCGTCATGACTTCATGTCTAAGCCGTTAAATACTCTCATACGGCGTCATGGTTTCTGCCTAAGCCGGTAAATATTATGCCTTGGCGTCATGGCCTTCCGCCTAAACCAAGTTGTACGGCGTCATGACTTCATGTCTAAGCCGTTAAATACTCTCGTCCGGCGTCATGGTTTCTGGCTAAGCCGGTAAATATTCTGCCTTGGCGTCATGGCCTTCCGCCTAAGCCAAGTTGTACTGCGTCATGACTTCATGTCTAAGCCGTTAAATACTCTCGTCCGGCGTCATGGCTTCCGCCTGAGCCGATAAATATTCTACCTTGGCGTCATGACCTTCCGCCTAACCAAGTTGTATGGCGTCATGACTTCATGTCTAAGCTGTTAAATATCCTTGTCCGGCGTCATGGCTTTCCGCCTAAGCCGGTAATTTTTTTTCCTTGGCGTCATGGCCTTACGCCTGAGCCAAGTTGTACGGCATCATGACTCTATGTCTAAGCCATTACATATTCTCCCTTGGCGTCATGACCTTACGTCTAAGCCAAGTCATTCGACGTCATGACCTTTGGTCTAAGTCGACAAACCTCTTACCCTTGGATCGGAACTGTTGTCCGAACTAACGAACGAAAAGACCTCCTTTGGTTTCATACCAACCCGTGATCCCTCCAGGGATTTACCACCACATATGACACCTGCCCTCCACTGCCATGGCATCGGGCTCCCGACGCCAGAATCATTGCGGGCATGCCCATTAAGCCCTTTAGAAAAGAATGAGTAAAAAAGAAAAAAGGAAAAAAAGAAGAAGGAAAAAAAGAGAAAAAAAAAGAAGAAAAAAAAGAAAATAAGAAGAAATGATGATCATGACGTGATTTGTGTGCTTGTTTACCTCACGTGCATGTCTGCCTGAAATATAATATTAATACGCTTCCTTCAAATTTCTAAGGCCGCGTACTCCTTTGCTAGATAACGTTGCCCTGATTCAGGATATGTGTGTGTCACGGCATACGCTAAGAGATGAAAGCCGATTCTTGGTGAGTGCATACGACTAGGAGAAGAGTCGTAGCCACGTTGCAAGCATAATTCGCAAGATACACCCTCGACGAAACTCACACACCTTACGCGTAATATGAGTAACGTACCTTAGCTATAGGGACGTCGTAAATTTTTTTTAACACTTCATGGAAGCTTAAATCTCTACGCTCATGTGAAGGGTAATCGTGAGGAAATGGTCTTATGTCCCCTTAAAAAAAAAAGAAGAAAAAAGAAAAAAATTGATGAGAATGAGGGTGAATCTTAGTAGCCGGGAATCCCCATTGAGACACATGAGGAAACTCACGCCGAACGGTGAAGTCCGTAATAAAATTACTATGAAGGATGAATCCTAGTAGTCGGGAATCCCCATTGAGACACATGAGGAAACTCGCGCCGAATGGTGAAATCCGTAATAAAATTGCTATGAAGGATGAATCCTAGTAGCCGGGAATCCCCATTGAGACACATGAGGAAACTCGCGCCGAACGGTGAAGTCCGTAATAAAATTGCTATGAAGGATGAATCCTAGTAGCCGGGAATCCCCATTGAGACACATGAGGAAACTCGCGCCGAACGGTGAAGTCCGTAATAAAATCGCTATGAAGGATGAATCCTAATAGTCGGGAATCCCCATTAAGACACATGAGGAAACTCGCGCCGAACGGTGAAGTCCGTAATAAAATCGCTATGAAGGATGAATCATAGTAGCCAGGAATCCCCATTGAGACATATGAGGAGACCCGCGTCAAACGGTGAAGTCTAAAGATTAAGAATAAATGAGGGGGTTATGCGAAGCTACCCAAAATCGAGAGTCATGAACATTTGTGTAGGCGATGAAGTAATCCTCCAGTGTTACTTAGAACTTCCTCACATCCCTATATCTAGGGTTCACTACTCATATAATTGCACTTTCACACTATGGAGGAATAGTCCTGGGTGTGGATCGTGGTTTAAGCTAGGCATATGTTCTATGTGACGTCCTCTTTATGTAGGCACATCTCTCTTAGCTATGCTTCGTGAGCCGCACTCTGTCTGTGAATCATGGGCGATGTTCTTATCCTATCCCTAATATAGGGGAGCTATTCTATATACATCTAGTTTATGCGTGCGATCAAGGGGTGTCTACATGCTTGCATGAATATGGAATAAATAATAATAATAATAATAATAATAATAAAACATGTTCTCAGATAGGGCTGCACCCGCAAGTCCCTCTCACTCGTCCCTGTTTCGCACCACCTACGGGTGGGGGGTATTTGTTGACACTGAAAACATTTTTGACATTTCTTAAACTTTTTTACTTTTGCAAGCATGGACCCCTGGCCGAAGTACCCCTATGCCGATAAGAAAAGGAAAGAAGGAAAGGAGTGGCAGAAGCCGAACAAAGATGAAGAAAAAAATAAAAGAGAAGAAAAGAAAAGACGCTCGGCTCCAATGGACAGTCGCTGAAGCAAGACTCAAGAGCTCAGAAAAGGCTGGGGACCATCCCCGAACGAACAAGATAAAAGCTCGGAGAGCAAGACAAGTCAGTCGATGGGTCAACCCTCGCAAAGTGAGAAATGAACACAAATGGGCCTAAATAAACAAAAATGGGCCAAAGGATGCTAAGAAATGAGCTGAAACCGGCACGGGAGTGAACCAGCACGCCACTAAACCGGCACGGGAGTGAACCGGCACGCCACTGAACCGGCACGGAGGTCAACCGGCATGAACTGAAATCGGCACGAAATGAAACCGGCGCGAGATCTCAATCGGCGCGCAAACACCAATCAGCGCACCGGTTCCTCTACGCGCCGATGGAAACAGGGCCACACCCTCTATATATCTAAACCTTGCTTCGAGCACAAGAAAGGAGAGCGGAAGAAGACAGAGAGAGGAGAGCAGAGAAGTGATCGAAGCCAGAGCAGCTACTCTAAAAAAAAAAGAGACACGAGAGCCCGCTGAAAGAGATCTGAAGGGGGGGAGAGAGCAGCAGAAGCCCGGGGAAGGAGATCCAAGGTGGGGTTCTTCTATCGAGTGCCTTCAGAGGCTATATCCTCCCTTCCCCGTCATTTGTTTGAGTCTATTTTCTTTCGTTTGGTCTGCTTCCGAGCGTTGTTCTTCTGATGATATCAACTACCAATGTAGCCCGGTTGTCAAGGGGCATCCTCTGTATTTAGATTCTCGCAGTCTGATTTTCCCTTCTGTGCTGAATGTATGCATCCTCTACAATGAAACGAAGTATGAGGTTCTGGAGTTATTTCTCTTTCTCTCTGCTTCTCTGAAATCTGATGTATTCAATAGTCGATGTGGATAGATTTGGTTCTACTGTATGCTTACCCCTCAGGTTACATGAGTGATTTCTATTGCATCGTCTCTATATTTTCAACCTCATGATCACAATGAGAGCCTGAGACAGTCCATCTCATGGCCTCTCATTCGTGAAATGGCGAGGGATATGTTCGTATCAAAGGTCACATGACTCAATCGATAACCTGGCTCCCAGTGGTGCCCCAGAGTGAAAACCCTCCCCTCCTCGGGGTGATTTGTTTTCAAACAATCCTCAGTGTTCCGTGGCCATCTCAAAGCCCCCCGTATAAAGCCTCCCAAAACCCTGAATAAAACCCCTCGAAACCTTAGGCGAAGCAGCTTAAAATCCCTGAATAGAACCCCTTAAAATCCTTAGATAAAGCCTCTAAAACCCTCAGCTCAAAACCATTCCAAACGCCCAGAACCCTCGGCCTCACAAAACCCTCAGAAACCTTCTATCGCCCCCTTAACGGCCTCCCGGCACGACCCTCCCGGCACGACCCTATCCCGGCGCGAGTTCCACGCCGAGTGCTCGATTGGCCATTCACACTCCCTGCGCGACCCTCTCCCGGCGTGAGTTCCGCGCCGGGTGCTGCTCGTGCCGATTGGCCATTCACCCTCCAGCGCGCCGAGACCCACCTAGATGCCACCCATCGCGCTGAGGCCGAGGCCCCTTCGTGTTCTCCATCGCTCCGAAAGCGAACCGCGCCGAGGCACTACCGTCCTGACGCCCTCAGGAGCCCCGAGCCCTTTAACCACTCAACATGAAATCCTATCACCCCGGAGAGAAGTAACAGGCTTTCACCCAAGCCCACGGGAACTAAATCAATGGGGTTAACCCCCCTACATTATACTGCCCCATTGGCCTATGGAGTTCTTCCACTGCAGGTTCTCCCGTGGCCTCTTCAGGGGGATATCAACAAACACTGTGGTAATGGACACTGTCCCGCCACACTCAGATCCTTTTTGGATCCAGGGCTATGCCCGCCTCTCTTTTGTCTTCCATCCCGGCATTCCGTGGGTGGATGACCTATATTCCCTCTTTTGGCATAGTCCAAAATAAGGGGATATGCAGCCAGATTTGCGCCATAACCCATGGGAACTAAATCAATGGGGTTAACCCCCCTACATTCTATCACCCCACTGGCCTATGGAGTTCTGCCACTGCATGTTCTCCCATGGCCTCTTCAGGGGGATATTAACAAATACCACGATGAGTGGACATCGCCCCGTCGGATTACGATCCTTTTGGATCCCGGGTTACGTCCATCTCTATTACGGATTCCGTCTCGACTCTCCGTGGACGGTTTCCTATATACCCCATCAACCCTTCGGGTACAGGGGAGATGCTGCCGGATTTCTGCTAGACATAAATATTAACTGTCGAACTGCTAATAAAATAAAATAAAATAAAATAACAAAATAATAAACATAAACGAAAAAAAATAAATAATAATAAAAGGATAAAATTGATAAGAAAATGAGAAAAATGAATAAACAATCAAATAGAATGAAATAAAAAAAATAAATAAACATATATTAATAAAAAATGAAAATGATGATAATCGGCGGGGGGGCCTCTCGGCGCCAATGCTTCTCGGCACCAAAACCGCGCCGGGATGAAAGCATGCCGAGATGAAAGCCACGCCGAGATGCAAACTAAAGCAAAACAAACCCCTCTCGGCGCCATTGCTTCTCGGCACCAAAACCGCGCCGGGATGAAGGCATGCCGAGATGAAAGCCACGCCGAGATGCAAACTAAAGCAAAACAAACCCCTCCCGGCACGACCCTCTCGGCACCATCCATTGATCATTATAAAACAAACAATGAGAACAAGTAAGACTTTCATTCGAGAGAAATGGATAAATAATAAGAAAAAGGTGATTGAGATAAAAAAATATATACAAAAAAATATAAATAGTGGCCAAATAAATGATTAGAAAAATATAATAATAGAATAAAAATGATAAATAAATGATAAAAAATGTAATAAACAAGATAGCTAAACAAATAATAATCAAACAAAAGGCAATAATGGAAATAAAATACATACACACAAATAAATAATAATAAATAACATGTGATAGTAAAATACAAATAACCAAAAAGGATACGAAGTAATAATGGTGAAAAACAAACATACACTCATGCTTCCAAATAATAATGATAATAAGGGAATAAATAAATAAATGAAAAATATTGATAATGGCCGTGTCTGCTCCGGTACCTTCACCTTCCCTGACCTCCGGGTATGAGATATTAATGCCGCTCCGACGGATCGTGCTTGGTTCTCGGGACTCACTCCCATTTTAGCCAAAGTATGATCTTGTCATGGGCCGATAACTCATTGAATTTGATCTATTTCGATCGGGTTTCAACCGCGTCCCCTCGGTTCTTGAACAACAAATTTGCCGTACCCCGGTATACATTGCCCAATAATATGCGCTTGCTCGAATACGGTCACACTTGACTCACCTCATGGGTCTATGTGTGTGCACCGTAATGATATGCACAGCTTCAAAATAAAAAGGTCTCGATGCCCCTCGGAGCAGGATGGCGCTGCCGAAATCTCTCTCGAAGTTGTAAATAAATGACCAAACAAATAATAAATGATAATATTGAATACTGTTATCTTGCATGCTTGCATGATCCGATTCTCTGGTATATTAAATTGTGATTTGCGGAAAGTCGGGTTACTCCCGACCGGAAGCTATCACTATGCGTGATCATGATCCTCGGACCTAGGTTCTCCACCTCGTACCGGGAGTCGATTTAATAAATAAGTACTACCATATTGTGTGCTTGCATGCAATTGCATCTTTAATCATATGGGCCCCATGGTCTTTATTTTGGCGATTAATCAAGGGTTGTCCCTTTTTTGGAAGGGCGTAATTAATGTCGTAGCCTTTATGGTACGACGGGTTTTGGGTCCCGACATGATTACCTATAATTGTCTGATCAGTCAGATGAGCGCATAATAAATTGTCACGACAGTGACTGGCACGCCTAATTAATAAACCAAATAAACAAGTAAAATAAACAAATAAAAACCAAATAAAATATTCTAAATAAAAAAATCCATCCCCACATCATTATCAATAAAAGTTAGATTTTTGATCAATCATTATGTCCATTCATCTTATGTTTGAATGATTTGTGTTCTGATTATATTGCTTGCTTGAGGCGTACAAGCCTACTGTTCTCGTTCCCGATTATTTTCGCTACATAATCTCGAGACGTGACAGTTAAAGTGGTATCAGAGCCTAGGTCTAAGGACTTACTTATTCCTAGGAAAAATGTTATGTCATAGGCTAAGTCCACGGCTTATGGATCCACACCTATGAAACAAGGAAAGAAATTTCTAACCTTGTTAGAATGGGTAGAGCCGGGATGAGATAGTTATTAAGAACTTATCTCTAAGTTAACTCCCTTTAATTCCGTAGGAATTAACAAATTATTCATTTTTCTCATGTACCTAATTCTTATAATGGCACACTGTGTTGAATGGGATGGGATGCAACAGACTGTTGTAGGTCTCACCCAGGCCTTGCAAAATATGGCCCAAGCTGGCACGAGGGCTGGTGCTGGGGATTTGCACTGCAACTTCCGGAGTTTAAATCCTCCGCGATTTTCTAGTTCTTCCAACCCAGACAAGGCTGAAAACTGGATAGATGAAATGAATAGTATATTCGAGGTCATGTAGTGTGCCGATCAAGAGAAGGTTCATCTCGCCATGTTCCAACTCAACAAGGATGCACGTACTTGATGGAAATCTATTTCGGTACCGCCTCAAGATGCACCACACACTTGGGAAAGATTTCTCACAGTATTCCGAGCAAAATACTTCTCGGAACATGTTAAGGAGAGGAAGGCGGCGGAGTTCACTTCTTTGCGTCAAGGCAAGATGACGGTGGCAGAGTACGAATTACAATTCTCTCGCCTAGCACCATATGTTCAACATTTAGTGAGCACAGATCATCTCAAAGCTAATTGTTTTATGGACGGGCTACGACCCATCTTCATTCAACAACTTGGCTCACAAAATATTCGGACCTATGCGGAGATGGTCCAACGAGCCCATCTATATGAAAGGACCTTGGAGAAGGTCGAGAAATTCAAAGGCAAGGGAGAAGAATCGAGCAGAAAGTCTGATCAGCGAGGAAGAAGAGAGGAAAAATTTAGCATCACTTATAACTCTCAGGACAACAAGAAGAGATCCCGGACTAGGAACAATAAGGAAGATCGCAGTAACAAGAAGGCTAAGGAAGATGATAAGCAAGTCATGGCAGCTTACACGTTCTGCGAGAAATTTGGCCATGCGATCGAGGAATGCTGGAAATGCCTAGGGGCATGTTTGCGATGTGACAGCCGAGAGCACCGCATGTCGGATTGCCCCCTTATGAAGGATCAATCTTCCAACGCTGGACGCAAGTGACATGCTAGTCTTAACGCTGTTCTAGATGATGAAGAAGTGCCGAAGGATGATGGGCTAATGGAATGTCACGCCCCGAGCTTTTTAATATAGCAGAAGGAATATCAGGAACATAAACAGTCGGCTAGTACGTCTCAAGTGAGTAATATAATCAGAGCATTGTTGGGTCCCACGAGGTGCAAACGGATCTAGAAGGGGGGGTTGAATAGATCCTTTCATAAGTTTTGGCCTATTTAAAAACTCTTAGCTAGCGGAGGCTTAAACCACTCTTATAAAGTGAATGAACCACTTAGGCACAATGCACAGCGGATGAAATAGCCTTGTAACAAGCGTGTGTGTGTGTATGCTATGTTGATCACTTAGAGTGCATATGTGTGTGAATGTAGTGGTGATCAACCAAGGTGCAATTATGAGAGCTTGAGTGTATAAAATAAGATAACCAAGTTTGAAAGCACACGAACCTGTGAATGGGGGTAGAAGAGATAGAGAAATCACACACGAAGAACAACCCACAACACAGGGATTTTTAAGGTGGTTCGGTTGCAACCCCGCAACCTACATCCACCCCTCACCAAAACCCGGTGAGGCTTTCTTGCTGACTCACAGCTTGACCGGGGACACGCCCCAAACCACAGAACAAGGAAAACCCTCTTTCTATCTTCCTACACACAATACCGGCAGGGACGGCTACATCGCAGATCGGAGAACTCCCGATTGCCTTCCTACTAACCATTGGTAGGGATGATCTTCAGTTTCAATAGATTGAATGAAAGGGAAAAAGAACAACTTATGAAAAACACTCAACAAGATATAGAATATGCTTAAGAGAAAAGATCTTGTCTGAGGTTTGCTGAAGCTTGAATCTCTTGAGGATTTGATGAAGAGCTTTGATTTTCCTTTGATCCCTTTGAGTTGATGGAGATGATATTGGATGTAACTTCATCTTTTCTTGAATCTCCTTGAGTTGATGAAGAGGTGTATGGATGTAGCTTTGATCACCTTTGAGAGCCTTGAATGCTTCTTGCTTGCTTGGAGGTTGCTTGGCTTCAGATTTGAGCTTGAATCACCTTGGAAGGATGAAGAACTCCAGCCCGAAGTACTGTTCACGCAGGTGCTACAGTACCCTCGAAATGGCCTCCCTTGAGCTCTCTTTGATTCACTTCATCAACTACATCAACTAGGGTTTCTAACCCTCTTGTATTGGTTTTATAGACTTTGAATGGTCTATAGACAAGCCCCAGACCAGATCCACAAATCATGGGTGATTAGGTGACTTTTGGATTAAACAAATCCATGTTGAATGGCCCTTTTCGAAGTGGAAAACAAAGTCAACATTGGTTGGCTCGGGGATGGCGATCGACCTACAGCTTCTGGCGGTCGACCTCTACTGAAAAATACTGTAGACGGATGGTCCCTGGGATTTCCGGTCGTCTGCTACGAGCTGACGGTCGACCTGCAGCTGAAAGAACTGCAGACGGGGAGTCTCTGGCTGGGGCAGTCGACCGCCCCTGTGCTGGCGGTCGACCGCCAGCTGGGTAGACCCCGGTCCATCCCGGGTTGGTCCGTTAGCAGCTTCAGCTCCGTCGCTTGACTTCTTTAGCAGCCCATTCATGTCTGTGGCATCACCTTTGATAGTCTAAAAGGTATCAACTGAGTCTCTGGCCTTAGATTCTCTTGGCTATACTTCTTTGTGCATTGACCTTGGCTATTGATGGATGTGTAGACTTTGTGTGCATGTATGAACTCTGTACAGACTTAACACGGTGAGCATGCATGAGCCTGTAAAGACATGGTTCATGAATGTATAGACTTGGTAGCTTGATGCACGAACACAACAGAAAGCAATGTATAGACTTGCTGCTGAAGGATGTACAGACTTTGAGTTTGTGCTAGCAGGATCTGTAGACTTGCTGATGTATAGACTTGCTGGCTGTATAGACTTGATGTGCCTGCAACAGTGACGATGTACAGACTTTGAGTTGTAGGATGTATAGACTTTGCATGGCAAGCTATGAAACCAATGTATAGACTTGTTAATGAAGATGCTTGGAGAATGTATAGACTTTGCATGGCAAGCTATGCAACCAATGTATATGAATGAACCAATGCAAGATATGAACAATGGTATGCACTGATGCATTGCTCATGCACACAACATGTTCGATGAAATGACTAACTGTTTAAACAGATACACAATGACGTCATATGCAAACACAGTGTGACTTAGTATTTGCTATCAAAACCATGCACTGCTCATGCACACAACATGTTCGATGAAATGACTGATTGTTTAAACGGATGCACCACAGTGTGACTTATAGTAGTTGCTATCATCAAAACCATAACAGTAATGATGGTGCACACGTATTCAACATTCTCCCCCTTTTTGATGATGGCAACACTGTGAGTCATTATATGGCAGAAATAGCCAAGAAGGCAAAGTTTATGACATATGTAACATGTGCAGCTCAAGATTCATGATAGTGATGCATGTGAATGCAGATATGTATGCATGGATATACATATTCATGGAGAAGGCAAAGTTTATGACATATGTTACATGTGCAGCTCAAGATCCATGATAGTGATGCATGTGAATGCAGATATGTATGCATGGATATACGTATTCATGGAGAAGTAAAGTGTATGAATGCTATGTATAAACCCTCATCATAAATGAAGGTTCTCTCCCCCTTGGATTCTCCCATATCCACAATTCATCTCTCCCCTTTGACAACTCTCAAAGGCAACATTAGGCAACATCTCCCCCTTTATCCCAAGTCCACAGCAAGGACTCACAACAAGACATTCTCCCCCTTTGCCAATAGCAAAAAGGAGGGATACGGTACAGTGGTTCACACAAGTCCTAGAGATCATAGTGGAATAGTAGTGGAAGGGCAAGCCATTATATGGAAATTGGAAACATGCCGGGAGCAATATATATGGTTCAAATCTAATGAAAACCAAGATCATCAATAGAGTTCAAAAGGCATCGATATCCATGGTTTAATAGAAATGAACCAGAAGCGCATATCATGACAGTGTTTAACCTTCCCTTGTCTTACACATCCATATTCAAGAACTACAAAGGAAATAGCACAAAAACTAGTATTGAGGCTAAACAATCATGATTAGATCATGGAATTTTATGATCGCAGCAAATGTGATTTTCAGTATCTTTTGCATTTGAAGGCACAAGACTCATATTTTACCAGCAGTCTAGTCTATTACATGCCTCCTAACCGTAAGAATACACGTTGTTTAGACGCCAGTATTCCTATGTATTTGGTAAGACTGACTGTTATGCTTCAAACTAAACAGAGATAGCAACATCACGTCATGACATATCCAAACTCATTTCTTTGATGAGAAGATATATTTCTTAGCAATTATACCATTGCTCTACCTAGAGTCCAAATGAATTAAGACAGAGATAACAAGGGCACATCATGACATATCATCCGTCATTTGATTTGATGACGTGACATATGTCTCCGTGCAACAATATCATTGCTCTGTCAAATTGATTTTTCAAGAATTCCAGCTCATCAAGATGTTTAGAAACAATACTAAGCTCTAGAGTATCACCAAAGTTGTCAAGACGTTTGGATTTTCAGATTTCAGGATAGTTATTCAAGGCACAACATGCAATCTCTAGTTAAGGTCTATTAAAATCACAAAATATAGATGATTTCAAAAGATATATCAGAACTTCAAGGAAATCATTAAATCTGAACCATTCTCATTGAATGGACAATCATCAGTTCATATAATAGAAAGCTCTTACACCGTAGTGATGTCTGTCTCTTGAACTTATTATCACACTGGAGGCCATTGAGGTTCAGATGCAAAAAGGACAGATGAACCAAGAAAAAATAACACGACTCCCCCTAAGAATATGCAATGAATGCACTCAAGGAGTTATGTAGGCAGTCAAATAGAATGACGAATGTCAATGAGAGGTTTACTTGAACCATGTAGGGGTTGACCTGATCAAACATGAATCTAGCAGACATGAAATGCATGAACCAACACATGATTTTACACTTATGAAATGCAACATAATGAATATGAAACATATGCATGAATGCCTCAAGAAGACAACTCCCCCTAGCTATATGGCTTATCTGCGACAGTGGTACATGATACTTGGCGGAGGTTGGTCCTAACGCATATTGAGTGCTTCCAGACAAGCATAACCTGCCTTTCCATACATCAACATTTGATATACCATGGCCGTGCAAGAGTGAAATGATGTAAAATGATTCAAGCTAGATTGATGTTGACTCCCCCTGAATACATGCATGGGTTGACAATGAATTATGCAGCCTAAGACTTATGTGAATACACAATGCAATGAAGATGTTGTAAAATAATTGTGCATTTTTGTGTCTATTAAGCATGATGTGCATTTAAGGTATGTGTGATCACAATATGATGCAAACACAAATCATTCACAATTGATTTTGAACTGAATGCAACATGATGATGTCAATTGCTAGACTCCCTCTTTTGAATAATGCTAACATGAATAACGAGTTGAAAATGCAGCCATGACATGCATCATCAAAACCAAAATCCAAGCATTTGATGTGGCTGATAGTAAGACTTATGCAACTCATCATCACATTAACTTCATCAGCATAACAAGTTTTTCATGAGTTAAATAGCTGAAATCAAGCATGGTGTGAACAAGTTATCTAGCTCAAAAGTTCATCTCACACCATGGGGGGTTTTGCATTTCAAAGAGTAATTCAGTTTGCAGAATCTAATGACATTGGGCAGACGTATGATGCAATATCTACATGTCAAGACTAAACATAAAAAAAGATATTTACATACCTGTGCCTTGAGCTTTTATTTACCTGACCATTCATTTCTCAGCTCCAAGACATCCTACACCCAAAATTCTCATTTGGAATTTTTAGGTACCCAAGCTTGCTTGGGTCCTTGTGGTTTAGCAACATGTTTAGCATCTTGGCCCATCTTTTTCAGAGTAATCACATCATCCTCCCTCATTGTGAGGCAATCATATATCTCATGCCCATTTTTCCTACAATAGAAACAACACACAAAAGATTAATTTTTCATTTTATGTTCATGTGTGTGTGCATGAGGACTATGCTTTTGTGGACGAGCATGATTCTTACCTTTTATTGTATGAGGGTGGTGTCTTTCTTTCAGATGCCAGCATTCTTGGTCAGTATGACCAGTCTTACCATAATGAAGGCAGCAAAGAGAAGCATTTTTGTTGAAGACCATGGGGAGTGTCGACCTGTCTGAATGAGAATGTCAACACTTTTGATTCTCCATGTGATTCTGTGTAGAGTTCTACTGACCAGGCCCTCTGCCAGTGTTGACTTGTTTCTTTCCTGGTCCTTTCACTTGATCTCCTGCTCTAAGCTCATCATTTCTCAAGATAAAATAATCATGCACAATGTGACCATGTTTACCACAATAATAATAATTGACATTCATTTTGTGGAAGGCATGGTATTTAGCATTGGACATGTTATGATGCATGTTTGGATAAGCATGCTGAATTTTACTTTTCTTTCGAGCAGTGTGCCCTTTTTGGTGACCACAGGAAGTGGTGGCTTCCGGTGAGCCAGAATCTTAGATTTGGGCAAACATTGACAAGAAATCATTCAAACTTTGAATTTCATTTTCAAGTGAGAAAATGTGCTGTTTAGATTCAACAATGCCCACTTCGCATGCTGCCAATTGCTCATTGAGCATGGCGTTTACTATTTTAAGATTTTGATTTTGTTGTTGTAAAGCATGCAAAGTTTCAGAGTGATCTTTAATGACAGATTTACCTTTTTCATGTGTAGCCAGTTTTTCATGCAATTCTTCTTCTGCTTTTTCATGTTCAATTTTCTTTTCCAACAACTCTCTATTCTCTTCTTTCAGAGAATCAATCAATTTTTGTTGCCATTCAAGATCATCATGGAGACCAACATTTATGTTTCTCAAGAATGAACATTTTTCACATGCAAAATTAGCAGAGCATGAAACAGAATTTTTGTTTCCTTCAATCAACTTCTCATGATAGATTAGCCCATCGGCCATAGTTTGATCATTAGAGATTGACTTAGGTTGGTTTTGAAGTTTTATTACAATTTCTTCCAACCTTGTGATTTCATCATGAAGATTTTCATTTTCTTCCCTTAGACATGCAATGCTTTGTTTATGCGTATCTAGATCAACTGAGAGAGTGTCGTTAAGCTCTTTAAAAATAGAACACTTTTTACAAATCGAGCTTTCATTTTGGTTAATTTTCTTGAGATCCTTTTTCAAATTTTTGTTTTCTGTTTTTACCTTTTTGTATTGTGTGATCAATTCATCATAGGCTTCCATAAACTCTTCAAAAGTAAATTCCTCGGAGTCAGAGTTTACCTGTGATGAGGATGTATTGCTAGACTGTTCTGCACGGTCGGCCATGAAGCTTTCTTATTCTTGTTCCTTCCCTTCATGGATTTTCACCAACTTGTCCAATACTTGCTTGGCTGTGCTGCAAGAGGACACAAGATGAGTTAGTCTTCGTTCAACTGCAGCTGTAATTAAGTTATATGCAAGACGATTATCATTGTGTTTGGTCTCATGTTCGGCTAACCATTCAATTGAATTTGATGGCAGCTCATGAGGACCATTGTATATAAGAGTCCACAATTGTGGATCTATGGAGCTAACATAGATGAACATTCTTCCAACTCATGTAGAAAAATCTGAACCATCATAAATGGGCGGAGAAGCCATCGAAGCATGTGTAGCATATGAAGCCATCTAAATAACAAACACTGGGATCTTTCCCTGCAGATCGTTGGATCTGGGAATGACAGAGCCTCGCTCTGATACCAATTGTTCGGTCCCACGAGGTGCAAACGGATATAGAAGGGGGGGTTGAATAGATCCTTTCACAAGTTTTGGCAAATTTAAAAACTCTTAGCTAGCGGAAGCTTAAACCACTCTTATAAAGTGAATGAACCACTTACGCACAATGCACAACGGATGAAATAGCCTTGTAACAAGCGTATGTGTGTGTATGCTATGTTGATCACTTAGAGTGCAAATGTGTGTGAATGTAGTGGTGATCAACCAAGATGCAATTATGAGAGCTTGAGTGTATAAAATAAGATAACCAAGTTTGAAATCACACAAACCTGTGAATGAGGGTAGAAGAGATAGAGCAATCACACACGAAGAACAACCCACAACACAGAGATTTTTAAGGTGGTTCGGTTGCAACCCCGCAACCTACATCCACCCCTCACTAAAACACGGTGAGGCTTTTCTGCTGACTCACAGCTTGACCGGGGACACGCCCCAAACCACATAACAGAGAAAACCCTCTTTCTATCTTCCTACACACAAAGCTGATAGGGATGGCTACACCGCAGATCGGAGAACTCCCGATTGCCTTCCTACTAACCACCGGTAGGGACGATCTTCAGTTTCAATAGATTGAATGAAAGGGAAAAAGAACAACTTATGAAAAACACTCAACAAGATATAGAATATGCTTAAGAGAAAAGATCTTGTCTGAGGTTTGCTGAAGCTTGAATCTCTTGAGGATTTGATGAAGAGCTTTGATTTTCCTTTGATCCCTTTGAGTTGATGGAGATGATATTGGATGTAACTTGATCCTTTCTTGAATCTCCTTGAGTTGATGAAGAGGTGTATGGATGTAGCTTTGATCACCTTTGAGAGCCTTGAATGCTTCTTGCTTGCTTGGAGGTTACTTGGCTTCAGATTTGAGCTTGAATCACCTTGGAAGGATGAAGAACTCCAGCCTGAAGTACTGTTCACGTAGGTGCTACAGTACCCTCGAAATGGCCTCCCTTGAGCTCTCTTTGATTCACTTCATCAACTACATCAACTAGGGTTTCTAACCCTCTTGTATTGGTTTTATAGACTTTGAATGGTCTATAGACAAGCCTCAGACCAGATCCATAAATCATGGGTGATTAGGTGACTTTTGGATTAAACAAATCCATGTTGAATGGCCCTTTTCGAAGTGGAAAACAAAGTCAACATTGGTTGGCTCGGGGCTGGCGGTCGACCTATAGCTTCTGGCGGTCGACCTCTACTGAAAAATGCTGTAGACGGATGGTCCCTGGGATTTCCAGTCGACCGCTACGAGCTGGCGGTCGACCTGCAGCTGAAAGAACTGCAGACGGGGAGTCTCTGGCTGGGGCGGTCGATCACCAGCTGGGCAGAGCCCGGTCTGTCCCGGGTCGGTCTGTTAGCCGCTTCAGCTCCATCGCTTGACTTCTTTAGCAGCCCGTTCATGTCTGTGGCATCACCCTTGATAGTCTAAAAGGTATCAACTGAGTCTCTGGCCTTGGATTCTCTTGGCTATACTTCTTTGTGCATTGACCTTGGCTATTGATGGATGTGTAGACTTTGTGTGCATGTGTGAACTCTGTACAAACTTAACACCTTGAGCATGCATGAGCCTGTACAGACTTGCTTCATGAATGTATAGACTTGGTAGCTTGATGCACGAACACAACAGAAAGCAATGTATAGACTTGCTGTTGAAGGATGTACAGACTTTGAGTTTGTGCTAGCAGGATCTGTAGACTTGCTGATGTATAGACTTGCTGGCTGTATAGACTTAATGTGCCTGCAACAGTGACGATGTACAGACTTTGAGTTGCATGATGTATAGACTTTGCATGGCAAGCTATGCAACCAATGTATAGACTTGTTAATGAAGATGCATGGAGAATGTATAAACTTTGCATGGCAAGCTATGCAACCAATGTATATGAATGAACCAATGCAAGATATGAACAATGGTATGCACTGATGCATTGCTCATGCACACAACCTGTTCGATGAAATGACTAACTATTTAAATAGATGCACAATGACGTCATATGCAAACAAAGTGTGACTTAGTATTTGCTATCAAAACCATGCACTGCTCATGCACACAACATGTTCGATGAAATGGCTGATTATTTAAACGGATGCACCACAGTGTGACTTATAGTAGTTGCTATCATCAAAACCATAACAGTAATCATGGTGCACACGTATTCAACAAGCGCAAGATAATCACATAAAAGTAATTGCACATGTAAAATTCCTCAAAACTTCAACTTTATTTTATAGTAGTAATAAAAATTACATAAGGTCACTACTTGACATCTTTTCAATACTATGTCTTAAGAAAATCAAAACTTACAATCTGATTGGACTGGACAATTGATAACTAAGGCTTCTCTCATTCCAGTAGACCTTCAATCACTCTCGGACCCGCTACTTGCATAATCCGAATCCGATTAACTAGTATTTCATGAAAAAGATGAAAAAATAGGTATGAGCACACTTGCCCAGTAGATATCTTCGTGTCAACATGAAGGTAATATTTAAGTGATTAATGATTTAGCTCTAGAATTAAGATAAAAATAATGATAAAGTGGTAAATCATACGGCATAGCAAAAATATCCAAACATATAGAATCAAGTAGACATGATCGAGTATATGAACAAGTAATATTTAATCATGTAGATGTGAGTTGGCCTTTCATTAACAAGAATGTACGAGCATGTAACTAGAAAGTACTTACACAACCTTGTAAAGGCTATGCATTAACAAGCATGTAATTTTCAAAACGAGCCTCGTAGATTTCACTCATTTATAAGCGAAAGTACTCCCAACGTAATGCGACGCAAGTATCATCGTACCCCATGGTTTATAGCACGTTTCCGACCATCGGTTGAGGGAACTAGCATAGAGCCCTTGGACACAATCCATGCCCGATCTAGCATCTTCAAGTTCTAAATCCAGCTACTTCCACGATATATAACAATAAAGTACGGCCAATAATGTAACAAGTTCAATAATAGTTTCATCATACAATATCAAGGTTGAGAATGCTTCAATTAAGAACATGAGAGTTCAAAGAAGGATTAAAAGAACATTATGCTACGGTGGCATTC
This sequence comes from Amorphophallus konjac, assembly GCA_022559845.1. Lineage (NCBI taxonomy): Eukaryota > Viridiplantae > Streptophyta > Magnoliopsida > Alismatales > Araceae > Amorphophallus > Amorphophallus konjac. The sequence continues at coordinate 30,557,567 of CM040129.1, forward strand.
CGACAGCATAACGGTACAATAATTAAGTTCCATATCTTAACATTAACTTATTATACATAAGTTTTGGGATCCAGATAATCCTAAGATCTTCCAAGAACAAATTTTAGACAACCCTTAGGTCAAACCTCGGGTTATGAACCTGACAGAAAGAAATGGTCATTTACTGGTCCGCTTCATGCAGAAGACGGTCACAGTAAGGCCGCATGATAAGAACTTGGCGGTCCAGTGAAGGCCGCATTTAAACTGTGTCAACCAGAACGAAAAAAAAGTCAACACTTAATGAATTCTGGATAATAACGGTCGCCAAAGGGCCGTTTTACGAAACAAAATGGTCTGAGAAAGATCGCTAAGTAACATAGACGGTCGTCTATAGGCCGCAATTAACCAGAGTACAGAAAATAAAACACCGATCATGTGAGTGCTTTCTAGATAAATTTAGGCTTTAAGGGTATAACCAGCTCAGCATCCTAGTGGGAATCTGAGGCTCGCGGAGTCTTACGGAGGCCTTGAAACATGATCCCCCAGTCCGACAGAAGGAATATCTGGCGGAGAGGTTGACAAGTCCAAGAGAGTGTGCTATAAGTGCAATGTTTATCTAATGGTCGCGTATTGGGGTAAACGCCATGTACTTATGAAAATGACTCAAGAGATGAGAGTGAAACGTGAAACATACGGTCAAAACCATGATATTAACACCTCATAAATCATATCCATCTCGTAGAAATTCATTTACTTACAAAATTATAACATTTGGTATGAAATTACATAACAATGAAAAATAAAGTTCTAAGACATGATCATTCTGTAACAGGGTATTTAACAGGAAAATAAACATAATTTTTAGTGAAAATTCCATTATTATGTGCCAAAATTTAACTAGGCTTGGATTGGTTCACAGAACCAAATACGGTTAGGATCTGGCCGCATAGTGTCCCAGACGGTCTTGCGATAGGCCGCAGGAAAAGTATATAGACGGTCCTTTAAATGGTCGCTTGATTACCTGTGCGGTTCCTATAAGACCGCCTTCTATCTTCGGACAGAAGCCTTTACACAATAATCAAAAGGCAAATCTAGGTCATATTATGCATGAAAATGATGTAAAACTTGTAGTAAATCATGCTAGAAGAATATTGGGCTAAGAATATGCATAGGAATTTGTAATTTCAACAAGAATTGCATCTTTTTCCATTAAAGGGTTAGGTTCTTGCTTGAAAACGAACTTACTACACAGTCCCAATAAAATGTAAAATTCTCTACATATAATGCATGGAAGCAACTGGAAATAGAGGGCTTTTATTCCTAACTTCAAGTTTAAGCCGTTCATGAGATAACCTACCTCTGATGTGGGATTTAGACTTTGAATTTAGGGCTGGAAGTCAACCCTAGTTTCTTGCTCATTCTGAACCGAACCAGCAACTTCGTGGCCTTCTAACTTCTGATCCCCTTCACCTAATACCTTAAAATTTGGAGGGTAAGAAGAGAGTACTAACATGAACAAATAACTCTAAAGAACCTATATCTAATTACCTTGTTTAGGGCTTCTAATTAGCCGATCTTCCTGACCTGGTCGCACAGTTTCCAAGTTTGCTTGTACCAAACCAGTGACTTTGGATGCCTCTAATTCCTTGTAGGCTTGATCTCCTAGAACAAAATTTTGAGGGTAGTTAGACATTAGTATTATGAACCAAATGTTCTAAAAAACCTACCTCTGATAATGCTTCCTTACCTTAGTTCCACGCGAGCCAAACGTAAAGGTCGTGCATGTGAAACTTTAGTTCTATTTATAGGGTTAGCTAGGGTTTTGAGGATTGGAACAAACCTAGAGTCCTAATTAGAGTTCCAATTCGATCCGCTAGCATTATAGACTCTTCTAAAAGATAACATCAATCCTAGGTTATTTGGATGCCAAAGATCTCAACTTTTCATGCCTTCTTTCATTCATGGAATCTAGAGAGAATAGCGGTCGTTTGGAGACCATTTTATGCTTCAGGCGATCCCTCGATAGACCATTTTTATCCTTGAGCACCGAATTTGAACTATTTCAAACTCTTTTGATATTATCTACCCATTATTAGCATATATATCCCTTACATTTCGTAAATAGCCTATTTTCAGCTTCTAGAGTATGGGCCAAGTCTTGTGGGCTTGGATTTGGGTCATTTGGTCTATTTAAATGGGCCTGGTCCATTAATTAGTCTAGGACTTTTTAAATTGAATTAGCATTTCCTCAATTCATTTAATAACCCATTAAGCTTGGATTAATTCTATTTTAATTCCAAAAAAATCTTAGAAAATTCCAAAATACTTTATATAAAATTTTGGCGTATTACACCCTCCCCCACTTAAGAGAATTTGGTCCCCAAATTCAATACATGGATTTTATGGAGAGTGTACTTACAGTTGAATAGCTCGGGAAATCTCCTGTGCATGGCTTCTTCCGTCTCCCATGTTGTTTGATGTGGGCAAGATTTGATCCATTGGACCTTGACCATGGGAATAGTTTTATTCCGAAGTTGACGTACTTCTTGTTCAAATATGTTGATTGGCTTTAGCTCGTACGTCAAATCTTTTTAAATTTCTTGATTATCATAAGTGATAACGTGGAATGGATCATAGACATATTTCTTTAACATAGAGACATGGAATACATCATGGACTCCTGCCAACTATGGGGGTAATTCTAGACGATACGCCACTTCTCCCACTCTTTCAAGAATTTCGAAAGGGCCAATGAATCTAGGCGTAAGCTTACCTTTAATACGAAACCTGCGAATACCACGACCAGGGGAAACCTTGAGAAATATATGATCTCCCACTTGAAATTCCAGATCTCACCTTCGATTATCAGCATATGACTTTTGCCTATCTTGAGCCACCTTGAGTCTTTCTCATATCACTTTCACCTTGTCGATTGTATCTCGAACAAGATTAGGGCCTAGAATTTATCTTTCACCAATCTCGTCCCAGCATATAGGTGTACGGCAACTTCTTCCATATAATGCTTCAAACGATGCCATTTGAATGCTAGCTTGGTAGCTGTTGTTGTAGGCAAATTCCACCAGAGGTAAATGGTCGTGCCAGCTTCCACCGAAGTCTATAACACATGCCCTTAACATATCTTCCACCACTTGATTGGTCCTTTCAGTTTACCCATCAATTCGTGGATGATACGTAGTGCTAAAATTCTGTCGAGTTCTCAAAGAATATTGTAGCCCCTTCCAGAATTATGAAGTAAATCGAGGGTCTCGATCAGAAATAATGGTGACAGAGATAACATGTAATTTAACAATCTCCATTATATATAAAGCAGCCAAGATATCCACAAACCATTGGCTTTTAATTGGTAGAAAATGAGCCGATTTAGTTAAACGGTCTATGATCACCCATATTCCATCATGTCCACCTCTTCATATAGGCAGTCCCATAATAAATATCATTCCTATACTTTCCTATTTCCATTCTGAAATTTCCAAGAGATGTAGTTTTCCAGTAGGCTTTTGACGTTCTGCCTTCATTTGGTGACAAGGCAACGTGACACATAGTCTGCTATCTCTCTCTTCCTATTGGACCACCAATAATATCTTTTAAGGTCATGATACATCTTGGTAGCACCAGGATGAACAATATATTTAGATTTATGAGCTTCTTCTAAGATCATCCTCTTAGTATCATCATGATCCGAAATACAGATACGGCCCCGAAAACCTTCCATCATTTACAATAGAGAAATCTGATCGTTATTCCATATCAGCCTTAATCTCTACTAGTATAGGATCATTCTCTTGTAACTTGACTAGATCTTCAATCAATGTAGGTTGAGTCCGGATATTGGCTATAAAGTAATCTTCTTTCTTCACATCAACATTTAAATTCAACTGAGCAAATATAAAAATAAGATTTGTCATACCTTTCATAAGACTTGATAGTTTTCCCATCTCTGGCTAAGTGCATCGGCGACAGCATTTGCTTTGCCAGGATGATATTGAATAGCAAAATCAAAGTCCTTGAGATATTCCAGCCATCGTCTTTGCCTCATATTCAACTCCTTTTGAGAAAAGAGATACTTCAGGCTCTTGTGATCTGAATATAACGTAAATTTCTCTCCATAAAGATAATGACGCCAAATCTTCAAGGTGAATATGACAGTAGCCAGCTCCAGATCATGAACAAGATAATTTTCCTTATGCCGCTTTAGTTGTCTTGAAGCATAGCAAATCACCTTGCCATTTTGCATGAGTACGCACCTTAGGCCAACGCCAGATGCATCAGTATAAACTTCGAATCTGCCCCCTTCAACGGGCAATGCCAGTACAGGTACCGTGGTGAGATGTTCCTTCAGAGCCAAGAATTTTTCTTCACATTTCTTTGTCTACTCGAAAGGATTTTCTTTTCTAGTGAGTTTTGTTAAGGGAGCGACGATTTTGGAGAAATCTTTGATAAATCGCCTATAGTAACCAGCTAGGCCAATGAAACTCTGAACTTCAGATACGGTGTTTGGTCGGCTCCAGTTCTTAACAACTTCAACCTTAGAAGGATCTACTGCAATGCCTTCTTTAGAAATCATATGGCCAAGGAAAGAAACCTCCTTAAGTCAAAATTCACATTTGTTCAACTTAGCATAGAGTTGGTGTTCCTGCAAGGTTCGCAGTACAGCCCTAAGATGTTCCTCGTGTTCATCCTTCGTTTTAGAATAGACGAGGATATCATCAATGAACATGACCACGAATTGATCAATATATGGTCGGAACACGTTGTTCATTAGTTGCATGAATGCAGCCGGGGCATTGGTTACCCCGAATGGCATTACCACGAATTCATACTGTCCGTATCTACTTCGGAAAGCAGTCTTGTAGATATCTTCCTCCTTGATCCTTAGTCGATGATAGCCCGACCTGAGGTCAATCTTGGAGAAGTACTCCGTGCCAGAAAGTTGGTCAAATAGTTCATCAATACGCGGCAGTGGATATTTGTTTTTGATGGTAAGTTGATTCAAATGTCGGTAGTCGATGCATAACCTGAGGGAACCATCCTTCTTCTTGACAAATAAGACCGGTGCACCCCAAGGGGATGTGCTAGGTCGAATGAAACCTTTTTCCAGCAGCTCCTGTAGTTGCTTCTTCAATTCCTTCAACTCCGTGGGGGACATCCTGTAAGGAGCTATTGATACAGGTGCTGCTCCAGGCGTGAGTTCAATGGTGAAGTTAACCTCCCTTTCGGACGGCAAACCAGGCAACTCAGAAGGAAAAACATCTGGAAACCCCTTAACTAAGGGGATTTCATCTATCTGAATTTCATTAGACTCCGTAACTACTATGGAGGCAAGGAAAGCTTCATAACCTTGCGAAATGAGTTTGCAAGCATGAAGGGAAGAGATGATAGCTGGATGCTTCCTGTATTTGATGCCAAGAAAGGAAAATCGCGGAAGACCTGGTTTCCGAAAAGAGATTATCCTATTCCGACAATTTATATAGGTGTCGTGATCTACAAGCCAATCAACTCCCAATATGGCATCATAGCCTTCCATATCAAGGCATACGAGATTAGCAAGAAGATTATGCCCTTCTACAGTGACTTCACTATTACAGAAATAAGTTTTCAATTCTGTTCCCGGCCCTAAAGGGGTTACTATGGTTAAATAGGATGGTAAGGGAACATGTGAAATAGGTAATATTTTTGCAAAGGAATTAGCAATAAAGGAGTGAGTAGCACAAGTATCAAATAGTATGAAAGCAGGATGCGAATGAATGTGAATGGTACCTTCAATAAGTTCTCCTTCTTTGGTTGGTTCATCCTCATCTAGAAAGGCATTCAATCTAGCTTGCCGCTTTCGTCCACTGTTGTTCCTCGTAAGTTGTTGCTCTTTCATAAGAGGACGGTCAGGCATGCGGTGCTCCCTACTTCCACATCGTAGACATGCACCTAAGCGCTTCCAACATTCTTTGGCCAAATGATCGAATTTTTCACAAAAAGAGCAAGCAGTTGTGAGAGTCTTTTCTTCTTCTTTAACCTACTTGTTCTTGTCGTTGCCACTCCCGTTACTATTACGAGACCTCTTCTTGTTATCCCAGGAATCGTAGGTGATGCAGAGTTTTTCCTCTTTTATTCCTCGCCGATCAGATTTTCAGCTCGGCTCTTCCCCTTTGCCTTTTAGTTTATCGATCTTCTCCAAGGTCCGTTCGCACAAGTGTGCCCGTTGGACCATTTCGACGTAGATCCGAATGTTTTATGGGCCAAGTTGCTGAATGTAGATGGGACATAGCCTATCCATGAAGCAATTTGCCTTTAGAAGATCAGTGCTCACTAAATGTTGAGCATATGGTGCTAAGCGAGAAAATTAGAGTTCATATTCTGCTACTGACATCATGCCTTGACGTAGTGATGTGAATTCTGTCGCCTTCCTCTCCTTGACATGTTCGGAGAAGTATTTGGCTCGGAAGAGAGTGAGAAATCCCTCCCAAGTGTGTGGAGCACTCGGAGGCGGTGCTGGAACAGACTTCCACCAAGTATGGGCGTCTTTGTTAAGCTAGAATGCGGCAAGATGAACCTTTTCTTGACTGGTGCATTGCATGACGTCAAATATCCGGTTCATCTCGTCGATCCAGTTCTCTGCTTCATCTGGGTTAGAGGATCCAAAGAACCATAGAGGATTTAAACTCTGAAAATTGCTGTGCAAGATACCCGCGCTAGCCCTTGCGCCAGCTTGGGCTATGGTTTGCAGGGCTTGGGTAAGACCCGTAAGATTTTGCTGCATCTCGTCCCAATTCACATGATGAGCCATCGAGAATTCAAGGTACCTGAAAAAGTCAACTTTTAGTTATTGCCTTTGGGATCGAGAAGATTCACCCTAAGATAATTTATATATAACTATCTTACCATGGGTTCTACCCAATTCCTCTCATAGCTTAGGAATTTCTGTCCTTGCTTCATAGGCATGTGTCCTTAAACCTTGGACTTAATCCTATGACCTGACATCTTTTATAGGAATACGTGAGTCCTTAGACCTAGGCTCTGATACCACTTTAACTGTGACGTCCCGAGCTTTTTAATACAGTGGAAGGAATATCGGGAACATGAACAGTGGGCTAGTACGTCTCAAGCGAGTAATATAATCAAAGCGCAAGATAATCACATAAAAGTAATTGCACAAGTAAAATTCCTCAAAACTTCAACTTTATTTTATAATAGTAATCAAAATTACATAAGGTCACTACTTGACATCTTTTCAATACTATGACTTAAGAAAATCAAAAATTACAATCTGACTGGACTAGACACTTGATAACTAAGGCTTCTCTCATTCCAACAGACCTTCAATCACTCTCGGACTTGCTACTTGCATAATCTGAATCTGATTCACTAGTATTTCTTGAAAAAGATGAGAAAATAGGTATGAGCACACTTGTCCAGTAGGTATCTTGGAATCAACATGAAGGCAATATTTAAGTGATTAATGTTTAGCTCTAGAATTAAGGTAAAAATAATGAGAAAGCAGTAAATCATACGGCATAGCCAAAATATCCTAAAATATAAAATCAAGTAGACATGATCGAGTATATGAACAAGTAAGATTTAATCATGTAGATGTGAGTTGGCCATTCATGAACAAGAATGTACGAGCATGTAACTAGAAAGTTCTTACACAACCTTGTAAAGGCTATGCATTAACAAGAATGTAATTTTCATAACGAGCCTCGTGGATTTCACTCATTTATAAGACAAAGTACTCCCAGCGTAATGCGACGCCAGTATCATCGTACGCCATGGTTTATAGCACGTTTCTGACCATCGGCCGAGGGGACCAGCATAGAGCCCTTGGACATAATTTGCACCCGATCTTGCATCTTCAAGCTATAAATCCAGCTACTTCCATGAGATATAACAATAAAGTACAGCCAATAATGTAACAAGTTCAATAATAGTTTCATGATACATTATCAAGGTTGAGAATGCTTCAATTAAGAACATGAGAGTTCAAAGAAGGATTAAAAGAAAATTATGCTATGGTGGCATTCTGACAGCATAATGGTACAATAATTAAGTTCCATATCTTAACATTAACTTATTATACGTTACTTTTGGGATCCAGATAATCCTAAGATCATCTAAGAACAAATTTTAGACAACCCTTAGGTCAAACCTCGGGTTATGAACCTGATAGAAAGAAATGGTCATTTACTGGTCCGCTTCATGCAGAAGACGGTCATAGTAAGGCCGCTTGATAAGAACTTGGTGGTCTAGTGAAGGCCGCAGTTAAACTGTGTCAACCAGAACGAAAGGAAAGTCAACACTTAATGAATTTTGGATAATAACGGTCGCCAGAGTGCCTTTTTATGAAAAAAAATGGTCTAAGAACGATCACTAAGTAACATAGATGGTCGCCTATAGGCCGCAATTAACCATAGTACAGAAAATAAAACACCGATCATGTGAGTGCTTTCTAGATAAATTTAGGCTTTAAGGGTACAACCAGCTCGGCGTCCTAGTGGGAATCTCAGGCTCGCGGAGTCTTACGGAGGCTTTGAAATATGATCCCTTAGTCCGACAGAAGAAATATCCGACGGAGAGGTTCACAAGTCCAAGAGAGTGTGCTATAAGTGCAAAGTGCATCTAATGGTCGCGTACCGGGGTAAACGCCATGTACTTATGAAAATGACTCAAGAGATGAGAGTGAAACATGAAACATATGGACAAAACCATGATATTAACGCCTCATAAATCATGTCCATCTCGTTGAAATTCATTTAATCACAAAATTATAACATTTGGTATGAAATTACATAATAATGAAAAATAGAGGTCTAATACATGCTCATGCTGTAACAGGGTATTTAACAGGAAAATAAACATAATTTTTAGTGAAAATTACACAATTATGTGCCAAAATTTAACTAGGCTCGGATTGGTTCACAGAACCAAATATGGTCAGGATCTGGCCGCATAGTGTCCCAGACGGTCTTGCGATAGGCCGCAGGAAAAGTATATAGACGGTCCTTTAAATGGCCACTTGATTACCTGTGTGGTTCCTATAAGACCGCCTTCTGTCTTCGGACAGAAGCCTTTACACAATAATCAAAAGGATAATCTAGGTCATATTATGCATGAAAACGATGTAAAACATGTAGTAAAGCATGCTAGAAGAATATTGGGCTACGAATATGCTTAGGAATTTGTAATTTCAACAAGAATTACATCCTTTTCCATTAAAGGGTTAGGCTCATGCTTGAAAACGAACTTACTATGCAGTCCCAATAAAACGTAAAATTCTCTACATATAATGCATGGAAACAACTGGAAATAGAGGGCTTTTATAACTAACTTCGAGTTTAAGCCGCTCATGAGATAACCTACCTCTGATCTGGGCTTTAGACTTCGAATTTAGGGCTGGAAGTCAACCCTAGTTTCTTGCTCGTTCTGAATCAAACCAGCAACTTCGTAGCCTTCTAACTTCTGATCCCCTTCACATAATACCTCAAAATTTGTTGGGTAAGAAGAGGGTACTAAGATGAACAAATAACTCTAAAGAACATATATCTAATTACCTCTTTTATGGCTTCTAATTAGCTGATCTTCCTGACCTGGTCGCACAGTTTCCAGGTTTGCTTGTACCAAACCTGCGACTTTGGATGCCTCTAACTCCTTGTAAGCTTGACCTCTTAGAACGAAATTTTGAGGGTAGTTAGACCTTAGTATTATGAACCAAATATTCTAAAGAACCTACCTCAGATAATGCTTCCTTACCTTAGTTCTACGTGAGCCAAACGTAAAGGTCACGCATGTGAAAGCTTAGGTATATTTATATGGTTTGCTAGGGTTTTGAGGATTGGAACGAACCTAGCGTCCTAATTAGAGTTCCAATTCTATCCTCCAGCATTCTAGACTCTTCTAACTAAGGGATATCATCAATCCTAGGTTATTTGGATGCCAAAGATTCCAACTTTTCATGCCTTCTTTCATTCACGGAATCTGGAGAGAATAGCGGTCGTTTGGAGACCGTTTTATGCTTCAAGCAATCCCTCGATAGACCATTTTTAGCCTTGAGCGCCGAATTTGAACTATTTCAAACTGTTTTGATATTATCTCCCCATTATTAGCATATTTATCCCTTACATTTTGTAAATAGCCTATTTTAAGCTTCTAGAATATGGGCCAAGTCTTGTGGGCTTGGATTTGGGTCATTTGGTCTATTTAAATGGGCCTGGTCGATTAATTAGTCTAGGACCTTTTTAATTGAATTAACAATTCCTCAATTCATTTAATAACCTATTAAGCATGGATTAATTCTATTTTAATTTCCAAAAAATCTTAAAAAATACCAAAATACCTTATATAAAATTTTGGGGTATTACATGGAAGGTACCGTTCAAATCTATTCCCATCGTGCATTCATGTTATTTGATACCGGTACTTCTCATTCTTTTATATCTACTGTTTTTGCAAAAACCTTGCCAGTTTCATCGGTTCCTCTACCTTTGGACCTAGCTATCACCACACCTTTAGGTCTCGGAACTAAACTTACAACCCACTATCCCGATAGTGAGGTAATGGTAGAAGGTCATAATCTTCTTGCAAACCTCATATGCCTTGACATGGAAGGCTACGATACTATCCTAGGTGTAGATTGGCTTGTAGACCATGACGTCTATATAAATTGTCGTAGTATGAGAATCTCTTTTCAGAAACTAGGTCTCCCGCGATTCTCTTTCTTTGGCATCAAGTATAGGAAACATCCTACCATTATTTTATCTCTTCACACTTGCAAACTCATTTCGTAAGGATGTAAAGCTTTTCTTGCCTCCGTAATCATCACTGAGTCCAAAGAAATCTTCTTAGAGGATATCCCCATTATGAATTAGTTTCCCGATGTGTTCCTATCAGATTTACCCGATTTACCACCCAAAAGGGAAGTAAACTTCTCCATTGAACTCATTCCCGGAGCAGCACCTGTTTCAATAGCTCACTACAGGATGTCCCCTACAGAACTCAAAGAATTGAAGAAACAACTTTAAGAGTTATTAGACAAGGGCTTCATTCTACCTAGCACATCCCCTTGGGATGTGCCAGTTTTATTTGTTAAGAAGAAGGATGGATCTCTTAGGCTATGTATCAACTACCGGCTACTAAATCAACTTACTATCGAGAACAAATATCCATTGTCACGTATTAATGAGCTCTTTGATCAAATTTTGAGAATAGAATATTTCTCCAAGATAGACCTCAGGTCGGGTTATCATCAACTCAAGATCAAGGACGAAGATATATACAAGACTGCTTTCTAGAGTAGATATGGGCACTTTGAATTCGTGGTAATGCCGTTCGGGTTAACTAATGCCCCGACAGTATTTATGCAACTTATGAATAATGTCTCCAGACCTTATCTCGATCAATTTGTGGTCGTCTTCATTGATGATATTCTTATATACTCTAAGACTAAGGAGGAACACGAAGAATACTTAAGAATAGCCTTGCAAACTCTAAGAGAGGATCAACTCTACGCAAAGCTTAGCAAGTGTGAGTTCTAGCTAAAGGAGGTCTCTTTCCTTGGCCATATCATTTCAAAGGAAGGTATCACTGTTGATCCTTCTAAGGTAGAAGCAGTTAAGGATTGGAGCCGGCCGATGACCGTGTCTGAAGTTAGAAGCTTTCTGGGTCTGGCTGGTTATTATAGATGATTCATTAAGAATTTCTCAAAAATTGTTGTCCCTTTGACTAGACTTACAAGAAAGGAGAACCCTTTTATATGGTCAAAGGATTGTGAAGAGAGTTTCTTAACTCTTAAAGATCATCTCACTACAACCCCTATATTGGCACTACCCGTTGAGGGCGGTGGCTTTGAAGTCTATGTTGATGCATCTAGCATTGACCTAGGATGCGTTCTATTGCAAAATGGAATGGTAATTTGCTATTCATCAAGGAAGTTAAAGCGTCATGAAGAAAACTACCATGTTTATGATCTGGAGCTAGCTGCGGTTATATTCACCTTGAAAATTTGGTGACACTACCTTTTTGGGGAGAAATTCACTATATTTTCAGATCACAAAAGTCTGAAATACCTCTTCACCCAAAAGGAATTGAACATGAGGCAACGCAGATGGTTGGAGTATCTCAAAGACTTCAACTTTACTATCCAATATCATCCAGATAATGCAAATGTTGTAGCTGACGCTCTTAGCAGAAGACCAATGGCAACACTAGCAAGCCTCAGGAATGGTACAACTTATCTTATCGAGGATTTTGCTTGTTTGAATGTCGATATCGATAAGGAAGAGGAAGGATGTATGATCGCTAATATAAGGTCACAACCTACATCGATTGAAGATCTAGTGAAATTACAAGAAAATGACCCCACATTACTGGAGATCAAGGCTAATATTGATTAAAGGCCATAATTCTCCATTTCAACGGATGGAAGACTATTGTTCAAAGATCAAATCTGTTTGCCAGATCATGCTGACACTAAGAAATTGATCATGGAAGAAGCTCATCAATCAAGGTATGCTATTCACCCTGGTGCTACCAAGATGTACCAAGATTCATAAAGAGATTTTTGGTGGCCCAATATGAAAGGAGAAGAAGCAGACTTTGTATCCCGCTGCCTCACTTGTCAGTAAGTAAAGGCGGAACATTTAAAGCCCAACGGGAAACTACATCCCTTCGATATTCCTGAGTGGAAATGGGAAAGTATAGGGATGGATTTCATCATAGGTTTACCTAATGTTGAATCGACTGAATTCATATCTAGAGGGGGGGTGAATAGATCTACCCCAAATTAAAATTGATTCGCAGCAATTTAAAAGAGATGCGGAATTAAGAAGGAACTACTGTAAATCACAATACTTAATCAATATGAATCATCATCTATGGAAACAACAGTTCACTGAATTGATAACTCAGTATGGTACCAGGCGGAGGGTTGATTAGATAATCTCCTCATGCAAGTGTCAATTTTCCAGATAGATGTAATATATCCTTCTAACTTAGACCTTTTTATATATAACTAAGTTATCTATTATAAACCAGAATTACGATGAAGAAATTAAACTCAATTCAGAATAGATTCATACTTTAGCGAATATGCACATCAATCGAATATAGAGGACTTTAGATGAATATGCAGACAAATCAGAGAAATTAGTGTTGTGCTTTCCTAGGCATTCATCTAGCAGAGAGGCGAAAGGCGGATAAGCAGACACACAACGAACAAAGCAATTTTAGGTGGTTCAATCTCGAGCTCGAGATCTACATCCACCCCTTACTCAACTGAGTAAGGCTTACTGCTGACACACAGTTTGACTCTGCTGATCCACAGCTTCGGGCACTAGATCTCTACAATCCGCTGAGCTTCACAGCTTGCTAGACCGCTGATTCACAGCTTCAAAAGTTGAGCTTCACAACTTGCTATCTGAGGATTCAACCTTACCTGTTGAGCTTCATAACTTGCTCTGCTGATACAAAGCTTATAAGAGATTTGAAAAGAAAATGAAAACAGAAATGCAAATGTAGCTCACAATTGAGCAATTTGACTTTGGATCTGAACCAATAGTCAATATACAACTCACTCAGATTGCAAGTATTTTGATACTCTGTTTTCCCTCAACTCACTGCAACTGGCTATCGCGAACTTCCTCTCAGATCCCTCTCTGAATCCTTTCTTCCTCGATTGCCCTCCTTCTATCTACTTCACTTTTCTCTCTGTAGGTGCTCTCTCAGATCTATATGCTCTACTTCTTTTTGCTTTGCTCTCTTATCTTTCTCTCCCTTTTCATTTACGCGATCGGGCCTCAATTTACAACCTCGCGAGAATGTGGCGCGTGGAGAACACGTTCCCGCTCAAGGAAATTCAAAAAGGAATGCTCTGCTAGAAGTCCACGTGTCAGGTGTAGATGGTACGATGATCCATGTGGCAGAATATCATAACAGTATTTGCCTTGGATCACGTGCCAATTATTGGAATCTGGGATCACGTGCTCCACTTGAATTTCTACTGTTCTCATACACTTGATGTTTGCCTTAATCCTGCCAATCAGAAGACATACATTTAGTCAAACACCTTATATGTTAGAGTTCATACTTAGGCAGTAATCAGAGAAAAATTATGCTCAGACCCATAATATGAATTTATATGCAAATGCCTTAGAGCATGGATTTTGATGCACAGACTTGCTAACGTGAATCTACATGTGCATCGACCTACGTAGATAGGAATCTATGCATGTGCTCAGACTTGAAGATGAGCAATGCAAATGTGCATCGACCTTCTAAATGAATAAGGCAGATGTGCCTCGACATTCTAAATGAATAAGGTAGATATGCACCGACCTTCTATATGCACAAGGCAGATGTGCACTGACCTTTTATGTGCACAAGGCAAATGTGCACTGACCTTCTATATGAACAAGGAAGATGTGCACCGACCTTTTATGTGCACAAGGCAGATGTGCATCGACCTTCTATATGAACAAGGCAGATGTGCACCGACCTTTTATGTGCACAAGGTAAATGTGCACCGACCTTAGTATGTACAAATGACTATGTGCACGACCTTCCTGTGCAACAGTGACCATGTACCTCGACCTTAGTTTGTACAAATGATTATGTGCACCGACCTTATGCACTTACATGCCGACATGCACTGACCTTCATATGCAGTATGTATGAACATGCACCGACCTACATCTATAGTATGTATGAATATGCACCGACCTGCATATGCATCACTATGAGCATGCACCAACCTTAGTGAGAAACACATACATGAGAAGCTATAAGATACTAAACAGTGTTGCCATAATGAAATGTAGATTTAGAGTATTGTTGCCAAAAGTTGAAGAGAAAATGTATTGCTGCCAATCATCAAACATAAAAAGAAATTAAATTCAGAGAATCAAGTTAAAGAGGACACAACATGTGTCACGCCCCGAGTCTTTGTGACAGCGGAAGACTAGCTCGAGGAACGTGAACAGCCGGCATGGTAAGCCTCTTGCGAGTAAGAATGATCAGAGTGCAAGGCAATCATGCACATAAATGCAACTACACAATATTTACTCAAATTTCAACTTTCATTATCAATCAAATATTCAAATACAATCACTAATTCAACTTCTTTCATCATACTAGACTCAAGAAATAAGAAATTACATAGACTCAATCTAAACAATGCAGACTTCCTAAGTCTTCACTCATTTTTCATTCACTCTTGGACCCGCTATTTGAACGTTCTGAATCTGTTCCCGACTCACTTCCATCTCCTGAAAAGATTGGAAATAGGTTATGAGCACACTTGCCCAATAGGTATCTTCGCATCAACATGAAGGCACTATTAAAGTAATTGACATTTTAGCTCTAAAGGTATAAGGTAAAATCATGCGAATGTGATAAATAACAAGTAACCAAAGTAACAAGATGATCATGTAAGATAGAATGAACAAGTATGAACTAGCAAGAATGTAACAACTATGAACAAGAATGTAGCATGGCCTTTCATGAACAAGAATGTACTAGCAAGTTCACATACTTATCACCCAACATCTTTTGCTTATGAGCAAGTATTTGGTGAATTTCTGTGGAATATCATGTAACAAGAAAGAAAGTCATGTAACGTGTACGTGTATCGTGGATTTCACTTATTTATAGAGAAAGTACTCCCAGCGTAATGCGACGCCAGTAGCATCATACCCCATGGTTTATAATAGTATGTTTCCGACAATCAACCGAGGGGACTAGCATAGAGCCCTTGAACACAATCAGTGCTCGATCGCATCTTCAAGTATAAATCAAGCTATTTCCACGTTTCAAGCTATAAAATATGGCCAAGAATGTAAATAAGTTCATGATAACAATAATCAACAATGAACGCTTCAACTTAGGACATGAGAGATCAAGAATGATTTAAAACGATGTCATGCTTATGGCAATAACTTGGCAGCATGACGGTATATTTATTATCATTCATAATTTTAAGTTAAGTATCTTGAGACAATATGACAAGTCATAGACCATCAATAATCTATCTAGGAACTTAGAATATCAACTCTTTGGTCAAACCTCGGGTTAATAAACTTTACTACTGTGACGGTCTAATACTGGGCCGTTACATGAACATAACGGTCGAGTGTTGGGCCGTTAGAAAGGTTGAATCCAGAAACAAAGAAATTGGACTCGGTACAATGTGACGATCATATATTGGACCGTTATATGTGCTTGACGGTCGAATATATATCCGTTACATATTCAGAACCTGAAAACAACGATAGTACTTTCTAACAATTGGGCTTTCATGGTACAACCAACTCGGCGTCCTAGTGGGAATCCCAGGCTTGTAGAGAATTACGGAGGCCTTGAAACAAGATTTCCTAGTCCATTTGAAGGAATATCTAATAGAGAGGTCCTCATGTTCAAGAATATGTTCCTATAGTGAAAAGTGTGAACTAATGGCCATATATCGGAATATATGCCATGTACTTAAAGAAAATGACTCTATAGATAGAAAACGACTGTGCAGCGATGTGAAACCATGATAAAAACTCTGTCATTACATCATTTAAAATAATAGTGTAAATATAAAATTATAAAGTTTAGCTATGAAATTAACATATGCTTGAAATAATTAGAGATGCCTTTAAACATGCAATTTCTATTATAAGTCAATTTATAATCTCAAGGTCATGAAAATAGGTTAAAACTTAGCTAACTAGGCTTATTTATAAGTAAATCTGACTCGTTTCCATTTTGTCTCGGGTTGATAGAACACAGTGGTCTGACAGTCAAACATGGGGGCGTTACCTTTCTGTGACTGTTTATCATGGGGCCGTTACAATGTTGTAACGCTCCAGTTATGGCGCGTTAGAGACAACAGAGAATTTTTAAACACAACAGAGGGTGTGACGGCTGATCGTAAGGCCGTTACAACCATGTGACGGTCCTACTTTAATCTGTCAGAGGTCCTACTGACATTAAATAGAATAGACAACTATGAAAATATGTCATGCTTGGAAATCAAAATACTTAAACTATTCCAGTCATGAAAAACGAAGTATAGAAGCTATCTAGATGCATAGATTGCAGTGAATTGAACAAGATAATATCTCTTATCTTTGATTAAGGCTCAAGACATGCATGTATGCATGGGTCAAACTAAAACATGAATTCATGGTCTAGAATGCATGAAATCAATCAAAATCAGAGGGCTTTTATCCCTAACATGATGTTCTTGCCATTCATGAGATAACCTACCTCTTAACTGGGCTTTAGACTTCCAATTTGCTCTTCAAGACACGCCCTAGTTCTTCCCTTCCTAAGATTTCTCAGCAACTTCACGTCGCTCTCACTTCTCAACCTCTTGACCTAAGGACGTGAAATTTTGAGGGTAAGAAGATGATACTAAAAGAAACAAAAACTTCTAAAGTACTTAACTCTAATTACCTCGTTTATCCTCTTTAATTTTCTGATCTTCAGCAATCTATTGCACAGTTTCCAGGGTTGGCGTGATGAAACCAGCAACTTTAGAAGATCCTAACTCCTTTGATACTCGACCTCCTAACATGAAATTTTGAGGGTAGTTAGTCTAAAGTATTATAAACGAAAACCTCTAAAGAACTTACCTAAAATTCTGTCTCCTTACCATGTTTCTTCACGAGTTAAAAGTAAGGGTCGCTCAGTTCAGAACTGGGCTCTATTTATAGGGTTTTGGCTAGGGTTTTAGGATTAGATCGATTATAGAGTCCCTGTTAAAACTTAGATGGACTTCTAAGAGTCCTTAGTAACCTTATACATTCTCCTAATTAGGTCTCTTGCTGATAGGATCCCAAAGATCCAATCTTTTTATTCTCTCTTCCATTTACGGAACTGATAGAGTGTCATAGTCGAAGGTAGGCGCGTTACCTGACTGTGGCGGTCGCGCGATAGACCGCTACATCCCATGTGCGCAGAATTCAATAAAATTCAAACTCTTTTGTTTGTTTATCCATATTATTATCTCATAAAATGGTATTTATCCTTAAAATTCGTGAATAGGCTAAATAACCTTCTATAATATGGGTCAAACTTAATGGGCTTGGTCCATAAACCTATTGGGTTTTAACTATTAAAGCTAGATTAGTTATTTAACATAATTGGGCTTTATAATCGCAATATTAATTCATTTGTTAATCTATTTTGCCCTTTATAAATTCTGGAAAATTTGATAAATAATCCAAAAATTACTTATAAATTTTGGGGCACTACACCCTCCCCCACTAAGAAGAATTTGGTCCCCAAATTCAATACATGGATTTACAGAGAGTGTACTTACAATCGAATAATTCTGGGAATCTTCTACGCATACATTCCTCTGTTTCCCATGTTGCTTCGTGTGGCCATTGCTTCGTCCATTGGACTTGGACCATAGGAATAGTTTTATTCCTTAGTTGACGCACTTCTCGTTCCCGAATCCTGACCGGTTTCTGCTCGTATGTCAGGTCCTTTTGGATTTCCAGATTATCATAAGTAATGACATGATGAGGATCATATACATATTTCTTCAACACAGAGACGTGAAATACATCGTGAACTATTGCTAATTGTGGAGGTAAAGCCAGTCTATAAGCCACTTCACCGACCCTTTTGAGATTTTCAAATGGGCCAATGAACCTTGGAGTTAGCTTTCCTTTAATGCCAAATCTTCAAATACCACGATATACATGATCTCCCACCTGAAACTCCAAGTCGCGTCTTCGATTGTCAGCATAAGATTTCTACCTATCTTGCGCCATCTTCATTCTTTCTTGAATGAGCTTGATCTTCTCTGTAGAATCCCTGATAAGGTCGGGGCCTAGGAATTGCTTTTCCCCTATTTCATTCCTACATATTGGTGATCTACTACTTTTTCCATATAAAGCTTCAAAGGGCGCCATCTGTATGCTGGCCTGATAACTGTTGTTGTATGCAAATTCTACCAGAGGCAAGTGATCATGTCAACTTCCTCCAAAATCAATAGCACAAGCCCTGAGCATATCTTCTACTACCTAATTTTTTCTATCAATCTGACCATCAGTTTGTGGGTGAAATGTTGTGCTAAAATTTAATCTAGTCCCTAGTGAATGTTGTAGGCCCTTCCAGAATTGTGATGTGAATCGAGGATCTCTATAAGATATAATAGTGACGGGAACACCATGTAATTTGACAATTTCTTTTATGTATAATGCTGCTAGAATATCCACAGACCATCGACTTTTTATTGGTAGGAAATGTGCGGATTTAGTCAATCGGTCTATGATCACCCATATACCATCGTGTCCTCCTCTGGTCTTAGGTAAACCCATAATGAAATCCATTCATATACTCTCCCACTTCCATTCGGGAATATTCAAGGTATGCAATTTACCTGCGGGTCTAAAATGTTCTGCTTTTACTTGTTGGCAGGTGCGACAACGGGACACGAAATCAGCTATTTCCCTCTTCATATTGGGCCACCAAAAGTTTCTTTTGAGATCTTGATACATCTTCATGCCTCCTGGATGAATGGGGTACTTGGAATTATGTGCTTCTTCTAGGATCAGTTTCTTCGTATCCTCATGATCTGGTACACACACTCAACCCTTAAATAGCAATCTTCCGTCATTGGAAACAGAGAAATCTGGCCTCTATTCTAAATTGGTTTTAATTTCCAGTAACACGGGATCATCATTTTGCAGCTTGACCAGATCCTCTATTAATGTAGGTTCAGCTCGAATATTAGCTATGAAACAATCATCTTCCTTTATGTCAATATCTAAGTTCATCTAAGCAAATTAAGGAATAAGATTAGTTATACTAATCATAAGACTTGATAGCATACCCATTAGTTTTCTGGTGAGTGCATCTGCTATAGTATTAGCCTTGCCAGGATGATATTGAATAGTAAAATCAAAGTCTTTGAGATATTCTAACCATCTCCTCCGTCTCATATTAAGCTCCTTTTGAGAGAATAAGTATTTCAAGCTTTTGTGGTCCGAGTAGACTGTGAACTTCTCTCCATAGAGATAATGACGCCAAATTTTTAAGGCGAAAATAACAGTTGCTAGTTCTAAATCATGCACGGGATAATTTTTCTCGTGACGTTTCAATTATCTTGAAAAATAACAGATTACTTTTCCATCTTGCATGAGAACACATCCTAAGCCAATATCAAATGCATCCGTATATACTTCAAATCTACCACCTTCCACCGGTAGTACTAAAATAGGAGCTGTAGTAAGGTGATTCTTAAGAATTTGAAAACTCTTTTCACATTCCTCTGACCAGACAAAAGGATTTTCTTTTCTTGTGAGTCTAGTTAAAGGAACCGTAATTTTTTAGAAGTCTTTAAAGAACCTCCTATAATAACCAGCTTGACCCAGAAAGCTTCTTACTTCTGATACAGTCGTTGGTCTGCTCCAATTTCTGACAGCTTCGACTTTCGAAGGATCCACAGCGATACCTTCCTTTGAAATAATGTGGCCTAGGAATGAAACTTCATTGAGCCAGAATTCACATTTGTTAAGCTTGGCATAAAGTTTATGTTCTCTAAGTGTTTGCAAGGCTATTCTCAAATGTTCTTCATGTTCCTCTTTTGTCTTGGAATATATCAAGATATCATCAATGAAGACGACGATGAACTGGTCCAGATATGGTTGAAAAACACTGTTCATGAGTTACATAAATGTTGCTGGGCCATTTGTTAACCCAAACGGCATTACCACAAAGTCATAGTGGCCATAACGACTTCGAAAAGTCGATTTATAAATGTCTTCTTCTTTAATTCTAAGCTGATGGTAACCTGATCTGAGGTCTATTTTAGAAAAATACTCTGCTCCTGAAAGCTGATCGAAGAGTTCATCAATACACGGCAACGGATACTTATTTTTTATTGTAAGTTGATTTAGTCGCCGGTAGTCTATGCATAGCCTGATGGAACCATTTGAAAAATAAGGTACCTGAGAGAAATATAACAACTTGTTATTTGTCGTGGGATTTGAAGAAAATTTATCTTAAAGCTAATTAACTATCTTATCATGGGCTCTACCCAATTCTTACATGGATATGGAAATTTCTTCCTTAGTTCATAGGTAGGGGTCCTTAAACCTTGGACGTATCCTATGCCATAATTCTTCTCCCTAAGTCCTGAGACTTAGGCTCTGATACCAACTTAACTGCCACGTCCCGAGCCTTTATGACAGTGGAAGACTAGCTCGAGGAACGTGAACAGCCGGCATGGTAAGCCTCTGGCGAGCAAGAATGATCAGGGCGCAAGGCAATCACGCACATAAATGTAACTGCACAATATTTACTCAAATTTCAACTTTCATTATCAATCAAATATTCAAATACAATCACAAATTCAACTTCCTTCATCATACTAGACTCAAGAAATAAGAAATTACATAGACTCAATCTAAACAATGCAGACTTCCTAAGTCTTCACTAATTCATCATTCACTCTCGGACCCGCTATTTGAACGTTCCGAATCCGTTCCCGACTCACTTCCATCTCCTGAAAAGATTAGAAATAGGTAATGAGCACACATGAGAGACATGAGGAAACTCGCGCCCGAACGGTGAAGTCCGTAATAAAATCGCTATGAAGGATGAATCATAGTAGCCAGGAATCCCCATTGAGACATATGAGGAGACCCGCGTCAAACGGTGAAGTCTAAAGATTAAGAATAAATGAGGGGGTTATGCGAAGCTACCCAAATCGAGAGTCATGAACATTTGTGTAGGCGATGAAGTAATCCTCCAGTGTTACTTAGAACTTCCTCACATCCCTATATCTAGGGTTCACTACTCATATAATTGCACTTTCACACTATGGAGGAATAGTCCTGGGTGTGGATCGTGGTTTAAGCTAGGCATATGTTCTATGCGACGTCCTCTTTATGTAGGCACATCTCTCTTAGCTATGCTTCGTGAGCCGCACTCTGTCTGTGAATCATGGGCGATGTTCTTATCCTATCCCTAATATAGGGGAGCTATTCTATATACATCTAGTTTATGCGTGCGATCAAGGGGTGTCTACATGCTTGCATGAATACGGAATAAATAAAAATAATAATAATAATAATAAAACATGTTCTCAGATAGGGCTGCACCCGCAGGTCCCTCTCACTCGTCCCTGTTTCGCACCACCTACGGGTGGGGGTATTTGTTGACACTGAAAATATTTCTGACATTTCTTAAACTTTTTTACTTTTGCAAGCATGGACCCCTGGCCGAAGTACCCCTATGCCGATAAGAAAAGGAAAGAAGGAAAGGAGTGGCAGAAGCCGAACAAAGATGAAGAAAAAAATAAAAGAGAAGAAAAGAAAAGACGCTCGGCTCCAATGGACAGTCGCTGAAGCAAGACTCAAGAGCTCAGAAAAGGCTGGGGACCATCCCCGAACGAACAAGATAAAAGCTCGGAGAGCAAGACAAGTCAGTCGATGGGTCAACCCTCGCAAAGTGAGAAATGAACACAAATGGGCCTAAATAAACAAAAATGGGCCAAAGGATGCTAAGAACTGAGCTGAAACCGGCACGGGAGTGAACCAGCACGCCACTAAACCGGCACGGGAGTGAACCGGCACGCCACTGAACCGGCACGGAGGTCAACCGGCATGAACTGAAATCGGCACGAAATGAAACCGGCGCGAGATCTCAATCGGCGCGCAAACACCAATCAGCGCGCCGGTTCCTCTACGCGCCGATGGAAACAGGGCCACACCCTCTATATATCTAAACCTTGCTTCGAGCACAAGAAAGGAGAGCGGAAGAAGCCAGAGAGAGGAGAGCAGAGAAGTGATCGAAGCCAGAGCAGCTACTCTAAAAAAAAAAGAGACACGAGAGCCCGCTGAAAGAGATCTGAAGGGGGGGAGAGAGCAGCAGAAGCCCGGGGAAGGAGATCCAAGGTGGGGTTCGTCTATCGAGTGCCTTCAGAGGCTATGTCCTCCCTTCCCCGTCATTTGTTTGAGTCTATTTTCTTTCGTTTGGTCTGCTTCCGAGCGTTGTTCTTCTGATGATATCAACTGCCAATGTAGCCCGGTTGTCAAGGGGCATCCTCTGTATTTAGATTCTCGCAGTCTGATTTTCCCTTCTGTGCTGAATGTATGCATCCTCTATAATGAAACGAAGTATGAGGTTCTGGAGTTATTTCTCTTTCTCTCTGCTTCTCTGAAATCTGATGTATTCAATAGTCGATGTGGATAGATTTGGTTCTACTGTATGCTTACCCCTCAGGTTACATGAGTGATTTCTATTGCATCGTCTCTATATTTTCAACCTCATGATCACAATGAGAGCCTGAGACAGTCCATCTCATGGCCTCTCATTCATGAAATGGCGAGGGATATGTTCGTATCAAAGGTCACATGACTCAATCGATAACCTGGCTCCCAGTGGTGCCCCAGAGTGAAAACCCTCTCCTCCTCGGGGTGATTTGTTTTCAAACAATCCTCAGTGTTCCGTGGCCATCTCAAAGCCCCCCGTATAAAGCCTCCCAAAACCCTGAATAAAACCCTCGAAACCTTAGGTGAAGCAGCTTAAAATCCCTGAATAGAACCCCTTAAAATCCTTAGATAAAGCCTCTAAAACCCTCAGCTCAAAACCCTTCCAAACGCCCAGAACCCTCGGCCTCACAAAACCCTCAGAAACCTTCTATCGCCCCCTTAACAGCCTCCCGGCACGACCCTATCCCGGCGCGAGTTCCACGCCGAGTGCTCGATTGGCCATTCACACTCCCTGCGCGACTCTCTCCCAGCGTGAGTTCCGCGCCGGGTGCTGCTCGTGCCGATTGGCCATTCACCCTCCAGCGCGCCGAGACCCACCTAGATGCCACCCATCGTGCTGAGGCCAAGGCCCCTTCGTGTTCTCCATCGCTCCGAAAGCTAACCGCGCCGAGGCACTACCGTCCTGACGCCCTCAGGAGCCCCGAGCCCTTTAACCACTCAACATGAAATCCTATCACCCCGGAGAGAAGTAACAGGCTTTCACCCAAGCCCACGGGAACTAAATCAATGGGGTTAACCCCCCTACATTATACTGCCCCATTGGCCTATGGAGTTCTTCCACTGCAGGTTCTCCCGTGGCCTCTTCAGGGGGATATCAACAAACACCGTGGTAATGGACACTGTCCCGCCACACTCAGATCCTTTTTGGATCCAGGGCTATGCCCGCCTCTCTTTTGTCTTCCATCCCGGCATTCCGTGGGTGGATGACCTATATTCCCTCTTTTGGCATAGTCCAAAATAAGGGGATATGCAGCCAGATTTGCGCCATAACCCATGGGAACTAAATCAATGGGGTTAAACCCCCTACATTCTGTCACCCCACTGGCCTATGGAGTTCTGCCACTGCATGTTCTCCCATGGCCTCTTCAGGGGGATATTAACAAATACCACGATGAGTGGACACCGCCCCGTCGGATTACGATCCTTTTGGATCCCGGGTTACGTCCATCTCTATTACGGATTCCGTCTCGGCTCTCCGTGGACGGTTTCCTATATACCCCATCAACCCTCCGGGTACAGGGGAGATGCTGCCGGATTTCTGCTAGACATAAATATTAACTGTCGAACTGCTAATAAAATAAAATAAAATAAAATAATAAAATAATAAACATAAACGAAAAAAAATAAATAATAATAAAAAGATAAAATTGATAAGAAAATGAGAAAAATGAATAAACAATCAAATAGAATGAAATAAAAAAAATAAATAAACATATATTAATAAAAAATGAAAATGATGATAATCGGCGGGGGGGCCTCTCGGCTTCAATGCTTCTCGGCACCAAAACCGCGCCGGGATGAAAGCATGCCGAGATGAAAGCCACGCCGAGATGCAAACTAAAGCAAAACAAACCCCTCTCGGCGCCATTGCTTCTCGGCACCAAAACCGCGCCGGGATGAAGGCATGCCGAGATGAAAGCCACGCCGAGATGCAAACTAAAGCAAAACAAACCCCTCCCGGCACGACCCTCTCGGCACCATCCATTGATCATTATAAAACAAACAATGAGAACAAGTAAGACTTTCATTCGAGAGAAATGGATAAATAATAAGAAAAAGGTGATTGAGATAAAAAAAATATACAAAAAAATATAAATAGTGGCCAAATAAATGATTAGAAAAATATAATAAAGAATAAAAATGATAAATAAATGATAAAAAATGTAATAAACAAGAGTGCTAAACAAATAATAATCAAACAAAAGGCAATAATGGAAATAAAATACATACACACAAATAAATAATAATAAATAACATGTGATAGTAAAATACAAATAACCAAAAAGGATACGAAGTAATAATGGTGAAAAACAAACATACACTCATGCTTCCAAATAACAATGATAATAAGGGAATAAATAAATAAATGAAAAATATTGATAATGGCCGTGTCTGCTCCGGTACCTTCACCTTCCCTGACCTCCGGGTATGAGATATTAATGCCGCTCCGACGGATCGTGCTTGGTTCTCGGGACTCACTCCCATTTTAGCCAAAGTATGATCTTGTCATGGGCCGATAACTCATTGAATTTGATCTATTTCGATCGGGTTTCAACCGCGTCCCCTCGGTTCTTGAACAACAAATTTGCCGTACCCCGGTATACATTGCCCAATAATATGCGCTTGCCCGAATATGGTCACACTTGACTCACCTCATGGGTCTATGTGTGTGCACTGTAATGATATGCACAGCTTCAAAATAAAAAGGTCTCGATGCCCCTCGGAGCAGGATGGCGCTGCCGAAAAATCTCTCTCGAATGTAAATAAATGACCAAACAAATAATAAATGATAATATTGAATACTGTTATCTTGCATGCTGGCATGATCCGATTCTCTGGTATATTAATTGTGATTTGCGGAAAGTCGGGTTACTCCCGACCGGAAGCTATCACTATGCGTGATGATGATCCTCGGACCTAGGTTCTCCGCCTCGTACCGGGAGTCGATTTAATAAATAAGTACTACCATATTGTGTGCTTGCATGCAATTGCATCTTTAATCATATGGGCCCCATGGTCTTTATTTTGGCGATTAATCAAGGGTTGTCCCTTTTTCGGAGGGGCGTAATTAATGTCGTAGCCTTTATGGTACGACGGGTTTTGGGTCCCGACATGATCACCTATAATTGTCTGATCAGTCAGATGAGCGCATAATAAATTGTCACGACAGTGAATGGCACGCCTAATTAATAAACCAAATAAACAAGTAAAATAAACAAATAATAACCAAATAAAATATTCTAATTAAAAAAATCCATCCCCACATCATTATCAATAAAAGTTAGATTTTTGATCAATCATTATGTCCATTCATCTTATGTTTGAATGATTTGCGTTCTGATTATATTGCTTGCTTGAGGCGTACTACCCTACTGTTCTCGTTCCCGATTATTTTCGCTACATAATCTCGAGACGTGACAGTTAAAGTGGTATCAGAGCCTAGGTCTAAGGACTTACTTATTCCTAGGAAAAATGTTATGTCATAGGCTAAGTCCACGGCTTATGGATCCACACCTATGAAACAAGGAAAGAAATTTCTAACCTTGTTAGAATGTTTAGAGCCGGGATGAGATAGTTATTAAGAACTTATCTCTAAGTTAACTCCCTTTAATTCCGTAGGAATTAACAAATTATTCATTTTTCTCATGTACCTAATTCTTATAATGGCACACTGTGTTGAATGGGATGGGATGCAACAGACTGTTGTAGGTCTCACCCAGGCCTTGCAAAATATGGCCCAAGCTGGCACGAGGGCTGGTGCTGGGGATTTGCACTGCAACTTCTGGAGTTTAAATCCTCCGCGATTTTCTAGTTTTTCCAACCCAGACAATGCTGAAAACTGGATAGATGAAATGAATAGTATATTCGAGGTCATGTAGTGTGCCGATCAAGAGAAGGTTCATCTCGCCATGTTCCAACTCAACAAGGATGCACGTACTTGATGGAAATCTATTTTGGTACCGCCTCAAGATGCACCACACACTTGGGAAAGATTTCTCACAGTATTCCGAGCAAAATACTTCTCGGAACATGTTAAGGAGAGGAAGGCGGCGGAGTTCGCTTCTTTGCGTCAAGGCAAGATGACGGTGGCAGAGTACGAATTACAATTCTCTCGCCTAGCACCATATGTTCAACATTTAGTGAGCACAGATCATCTCAAAGCTAATTGTTTTATGGACGGGCTACGACCCATCTTCATTCAACAACTTGGCTCACAAAATATTTGGACCTATGCGGAGATGGTCCAACGAGCCCATCTATATGAAAGGACCTTGGAGAAGGTCGAGAAATTCAAAGGCAAGGGAGAAGAATCGAGCAGAAAAGTCTGATCAGCGAGGAAGAAGAGAGGAAAAATTTAGCATCACTTATAACTCTCAGGACAACAAGAAGAGATCCCGGACTAGGAACAATAAGGAAGATCGCAGTAACAAGAAGGCTAAGGAAGATGATAAGCAAGTCATGGCAGCTTACACGTTCTGCGAGAAATTTGGCCATGCGACCGAGGAATGCTGGAAATGCCTAGGGGCATGTTTGCGATGTGACAGCCGAGAGCACCGCATGTCGGATTGCCCCCTTATGAAGGATCAATCTTCCAACGCTGGACGCAAGTGACATGCTAGTCTTAACGCTGTTCTAGATGATGAAGAAGCGCCGAAGGATGATGGGCTAATGGAATGTCACGCCCCGAGCTTTTTAATATAGCAGAAGGAATATCAGGAACATAAACAGTCGGCTAGTACGTCTCAAGTGAGTAATATAATCAGAGCATTGTTGGGTCCCACGAGGTGCAAACGGATCTAGAAGGGGGGGTTGAATAGATCCTTTCACAAGTTTTGGCCTATTTAAAAACTCTTAGCTAGCGGAAGCTTAAACCACTCTTATAAAGTGAATGAACCACTTAGGCACAATGCACAACAGATGAAATAGCCTTGTAACAAGCGTATGTGTGTGTATGCTATGTTGATCACTTAGAGTGCCAATGTGTGTGAATGTAGTGGTGATCAACCAAGATGCAATTATGAGAGCTTGAGTGTATAAATAAGATAACCAAGTTTGAAATCACACAACCTGTGAATGAGGGTAGAAGAGATAGAGCAATCACACACGAAGAACAACCCACAACACAGAGATTTTTAAGGTGGTTCGGTTGCAACCCCGCAACCTACATCCACCCCTCACCAAAACCCGGTGAGGCTTTCTTGCTGACTCACAGCTTGACCGGGGACACGCCCCAAACCACAGAACAAGGAAAACCCTCTTTCTATCTTCCTACACACAATGCCGGCAGGGACGGCTACATCGCAGATCGGAGAACTCCCGATGCCTTCCTACTAACCACGGGTAGGGACGATCTTTAGTTTCAATAGATTGAATGAAAGGGGAAAAGAACAACTTATGAAAAACACTCAACAAGATATAGAATATGCTTAAGAGAAAAGATCTGTCTGAGGTTTGCTGAAGCTTGAATCTCTTGAGGATTTGATGAAGAGCTTTGATTTTCCTTTGATCCCTTTGAGTTGATGGAGATGATATTGGATGTAACTTCATCTTTTCTTGAATCTCCTTGAGTTGATGAAGAGGTGTATGGATGTAGCTTTGATCACCTTTGAGAGCCTTGAATGCTTCTTGCTTGCTTGGAGGTTGCTTGGCTTCAGATTTGAGCTTGAATCACCTTGGAAGGATGAAGAACTCCAGCCCGAAGTACTGTTCACGCAGGTGCTACAGTACCCTCGAAATGGCCTCCCTTGAGCTCTCTTTGATTCACTTCATCAACTACATCAACTAGGGTTTCTAACCCTCTTGTATTGGTTTTATAGACTTTGAATGGTCTATAGACAAGCCCCAGACCAGATCCACAAATCATGGGTGATTAGGTGACTTTTGGATTAAACAAATCCATGTTGAATGGCCCTTTTCGAAGTGGAAAACAAAGTCAACATTGTTGGCTCGGGGATGGCGATCGACCTACAGCTTCTGGCGGTCGACCTCTACTGAAAAATACTGTAGACGGATGGTCCCTGGGATTTCCGGTCGTCTGCTACGAGCTGACGGTCGACCTGCAGCTGAAAGAACTGCAGACGGGGAGTCTCTGGCTGGGGCAGTCGACGCCCCTGTGCGGGCGGGTCGACCGCCAGCTGGGTAGACCCCGGTCCATCCCGGGTTGGTCCGTTAGCAGCTTCAGCTCCATCGCTTGACTTCTTTAGCAGCCCGTTCATGTCTGTGGCATCACCTTTGATAGTCTAAAAGGTATCAACTGAGTCTCTGGCCTTAGATTCTCTTGGCTATACTTCTTTGTGCATTGACCTTGGCTATTGATGGATGTGTAGACTTTGTGTGCATGTATGAACTCTGTACAGACTTAACACGGTGAGCATGCATGAGCCTGTACAGACATGGTTCATGAATGTATAGACTTGGTAGCTTGATGCACGAACACAACAGAAAGCAATGTATAGACTTGCTGCTGAAGGATGTACAGACTTTGAGTTTGTGCTAGCAGGATCTGTAGACTTGCTGATGTATAGACTTGCTGGCTGTATAGACTTGATGCGCCTGCAACAGTGACGATGTACAGACTTTGAGTTGTAGGATGTATAGACTTTGCATGGCAAGCTATGAAACCAATGTATAGACTTGTTAATGAAGATGCTTGGAGAATGTATAGACTTTGCATGGCAAGCTATGCAACCAATGTATATGAATGAACCAATGCAAGATATGAACAATGGTATGCACTGATGCATTGCTCATGCACACAACATGTTCGATGAAATGACTAACTGTTTAAACAGATACACAATGACGTCATATGCAAACACAGTGTGACTTAGTATTTGCTATCAAAACCATGCACTGCTCATGCACACAACATGTTCGATGAAATGACTGATTGTTTAAACGGATGCACCACAGTGT
Source organism: Amorphophallus konjac (assembly GCA_022559845.1). Classification (NCBI taxonomy): domain Eukaryota; kingdom Viridiplantae; phylum Streptophyta; class Magnoliopsida; order Alismatales; family Araceae; genus Amorphophallus; species Amorphophallus konjac. The sequence continues at coordinate 30,587,458 of CM040129.1, forward strand.
GACTTATAGTAGTTGCTATCATCAAAACCATAACAGTAATGATGGTGCACACGTATTCAACATTCTCCCCCTTTTTGATGATGGCAACACTGTGAGTCATTATATGGCAGAAATAGCCAAGAAGGCAAAGTTTATGACATATGTAACATGTGCAGCTCAAGATTCATGATAGTGATGCATGTGAATGCAGATATGTATGCATGGATATACATATTCATGGAGAAGGCAAAGTTTATGACATATGTTACATGTGCAGCTCAAGATCCATGATAGTGATGCATGTGAATGCAGATATGTATGCATGGATATACGTATTCATGGAGAAGTAAAGTGTATGAATGCTATGTATAAACCCTCATCATAAATGAAGGTTCTCTCCCCCTTGGATTCTCCCATATCCACAATTCACTCTCTCCCCTTTGACAACGCTCAAAGGCAACATTAGGCAACATCTCCCCCTTTATCCCAAGTCCACAGCAAGGACTCACAACAAGACATTCTCCCCCTTTGCCAATAGCAAAAAGGAGGGATACGGTACAGTGGTTGACACAAGTCCTAGAGATCATAGTGGAATAGTAGTGGATGGGCAAGCATTATATGGAAATTGGAAACATGCCGGGAGCAATATATATGGTTCAAATCTAATGAAAACCAAGATCATCAATAGAGTTCAAAAGGCATCGATATCCATGGTTTAATAGAAATGAACCAGAAGCGCATATCATGACAGTGTTTAACCTTCCCTTGTCTTATACATCCATATTCAAGAACTACAAAGGAAATAGCACAAAAACTAGTATTGAGGCTAACAATCATGATTAGATCATGGAATTTTATGATCGCAGCAAATGTGATTTTCAGTATCTTTTGCATTTGAAGGCACAAGACTCATATTTTACCAGCAGTCTAGTCTATTACATGCCTCCTAACCGTAAGAATACACGTTGTTTAGACGCCAGTATTCCTATGTATTTGGTAAGACTGACTGTTATGCTTCAAACTAAACAGAGATAGCAACATCACGTCATGACATATCCAAACTCATTTCTTTGATGAGAAGATATATTTCTTAGCAATTATGCCATTGCTCTACCTAGAGTCCAAATGAATTAAGACAGAGATAACAAGGGCACATCATGACATATCATCCGTCATTTGATTTGATGACGTGACATATTTCTCCGTGCAACAATATCATTGCTCTGTCAAATTGATTTTTCAAGAATTCCAGCTCATCAAGATGTTTAGAAACAATACTAAGCTCTAGAGTATCACCAAAGTTGTCAAGACGTTTGGATTTTCAGATTTCAGGATAGTTATTCAAGGCACAACATGCAATCTCTAGTTAAGGTCTATTAAAATCACAAAATATAGATGATTTCAAAAGATATATCAGAACTTCAAGGAAATCATTAAATCTGAACCATTCTCATTGAATGGACAATCATCAGTTCATATAATAGAAAGCTCTTACACCGTAGTGATGTCTGTCTCTTGAACTTATTATCACACTGGAGGCCATTGAGGTTCAGATGCAAAAAGGACAGATGAACCAAGAAAAAACAACACGACTCCCCCTAAGAATATGCAATGAATGCACTCAAGGAGTTATGTAGGCAGTCAAATAGAATGACGAATGTCAATGAGAGGTTTACTTGAACCATGTAGGGGTTGACCTGATCAAACATGAATCTAGCAGACATGAAATGCATGAACCAACACATGATTTTACACTTATGAAATGCAACATAATGAATATGAAACATATGCATGAATGCCTCAAGAAGACAACTCCCCCTAGCTATATGGCTTATCTGCGACAGTGGTACATGATACTTGGCGGAGGTTGGTCCTCACGCATATTGAGTGCTTCCAGACAAGCATAACCTGCCTTTCCATACATCAACATTTGATATACCATGGCCGTGCAAGAGTGAAATGATGTAAAATGATTCAAGCTAGATTGATGTTGACTCCCCCTGAATACATGCATGGGTTGACAATGAATTATGCAGCCTAAGACTTATGTGAATACACAATGCAATGAAGATGTTGCAAAATAATTGTGCATTTTTGTGTCTATTAAGCATGATGTGCATTTAAGGTATGTGTGATCACAATATGATGCAAACACAAATCATTCACAATTGATTTTGAACTGAATGCAACATGATGATGTCAATTGCTAGACTCCCTCTTTTGAATAATGCTAACATGAATAACGAGTTGAAAATGCAGCCATGACATGCATCATCAAAACCAAAATCCAAGCATTTGATGTGGCTGATAGTAAGACTTATGCAACTCATCATCACATTAACTTCATCAGCATAACAAGTTTTTCATGAGTTAAATAGCTGAAATCAAGCATGGTGTGAACAAGTTATCTAGCTCAAAAGTTCATCTCACACCATGGGGGGTTTTGCATTTCAAAGAGTAATTCAGTTTGCAGAATCTAATGACATTGGGCAGACGTATGATGCAATATCTACATGTCAAGACTAAACATAAAAAAAGATATTTACATACCTGTGCCTTGAGCTTTTATTTACCTGACCATTCATTTCTCAGCTCCAAGGCATCCTACACCCAAAATTCTCATTTGGAATTTTTAGGTACCCAAGCTTGCTTGGGTCCTTGTGGTTTAGCAACATGTTTAGCATCTTGGCCCATCTTTTTCAGAGTAATCACATCATCCTCCCTCATTGTGAGGCAATCATATATCTTATGCCCATTTTTCCTACAATAGAAACAACACACAAAAGATTAATTTTTCATTTTATGTTCATGTGTGTGTGCATGAGGACTATGCTTTTGTGGACGAGCATGATTCTTACCTTTTATTGTATGAGGGTGGTGTCTTTCTTTCAGATGCCAGCATTCTTGGTCAGTGTGACCAGTCTTACCATAATGAAGGCAGCAAAGAGAAGCATTTTTGTTGAAGACCATGGGGAGTGTCGACCTGTCTGAATGAGAATGTCAACACTTTTGATTCTCCATGCGATTCTGTGTAGAGTTCTGCTGACCAGGCCCTCTGCCAGTGTTGACTTGTTTCTTTCCTGGTCCTTTCACTTGATCTCCTGCTCTAAGCTCATCATTTCTCAAGATAAAATAATCATGCACAATGTGACCATGTTTACCACAATAATAATAATTGACATTCATTTTGTGGAAGGCATGGTATTTAGCATTGGACATGTTATGATGCATGTTTGGATAAGCATGCTGAATTTTACTTTTCTTTCGAGCAGTGTGCCCTTTTTGGTGACCACAGGAAGTGGTGGCTTCCGGTGAGCCAGAATCTTAGATTTGGGCAAACATTGACAAGAAATCATTCAAACTTTGAATTTCATTTTCAAGTGAGGAAATGTGCTGTTTAGATTCAACAATGCCCTCTTCGCATGCTGCCAATTGCTCATTGAGCATGGCGTTTACTGTTTTAAGATTTTGATTTTGTTGTTGTAAAGCATGCAAAGTTTCAGAGTGATCTTTAATGACAGATTTACCTTTTTCATGTGTAGCCAGTTTTTCATGTAATTCTTCTTCTGCTTTTTCATGTTCAATTTTCTTTTCCAACAACTCTCTATTCTCTTCTTTCAGAGAATCAATCAATTTTTGTTGCCATTCAAGATCATCATGGAGACCAACATTTATGTTTCTCAAGAATGAACATTTTTCACATGCAAAATTAGCAGAGCATGAAACAGAATTTTTGTTTCGTTCAATCAACTTCTCATGATAGATTAGCCCATCGGCCATAGTTTGATCATTAGAGATTGACTTAGGTTGGTTTTGAAGTTTTATTACAATTTCTTCCAACCTTGTGATTTCATCATGAAGATTTTCATTTTCTTCCCTTAGACATGCAATGCTTTGTTTATGCGTATCTAGATCAACTGAGAGAGTGTCGTTAAGCTCTTTAAAAATAGAACACTTTTTACAAATCGAGCTTTCATTTTGGTTAATTTTCTTGAGATCCTTTTTCAAATTTTTGTTTTCTGTTTTTACCTTTTTGTATTGTGTGATCAATTCATCATAGGCTTCCATAAACTCTTCAAAAGTAAATTCCTCGGAGTCAGAGTTTACCTGTGATGAGGATGTATTGCTAGACTGTTCTGCACGGTCGGCCATGAAGCATTCTTGTTCTTGTTCCTTCCCTTCATGGATTTTCACCAACTTGTCCAATACTTGCTTGGCTGTGCTGCAAGAGGACACAAGATGAGTTAGTCTTCGTTCAACTGCAGCTGTAATTAAGTTATATGCAAGACGATTATCATTGTGTTTGGTCTCATGTTCGGCTAACCATTCAATTGAATTTGATGGCAGCTCATGAGGACCATTGTATATAAGAGTCCACAATTGTGGATCTATGGAGCTAACATAGATGAACATTCTTCCAACTCATGTAGAAAAATCTGAACCATCATAAATGGGCGGAGAAGCCATCGAAGCATGTGTAGCATATGAAGCCATCTAAATAACAAACACTGGGATCTTTCCCTGCAGATCGTTGGATCTGGGAATGACAGAGCCTCGCTCTGATACCAATTGTTCGGTCCCACGAGGTGCAAACGGATATAGAAGGGGGGGTTGAATAGATCCTTTCACAAGTTTTGGCAAATTTAAAAACTCTTAGCTAGCGGAAGCTTAAACCACTCTTATAAAGTGAATGAACCACTTACGCACAATGCATAACGGATGAAATAGCCTTGTAACAAGCATATGTGTGTGTATGCTATGTTGATCACTTAGAGTGCAAATGTGTGTGAATGTAGTGGTGATCAACCAAGATGCAATTATGAGAGCTTGAGTGTATAAAATAAGATAACCAAGTTTGAAATCACACAAACCTGTGAATGAGGGTAGAAGAGATAGAGCAATCACACACGAAGAACAACCCACAACACAGAGATTTTTAAGGTGGTTCGGTTGCAACCCCGCAACCTACATCCACCCCTCACTAAAACACGGTGAGGCTTTTCTGCTGACTCACAGCTTGACCGGGGACACGCCCCAAACCAAATAACAGAGAAAACTCTCTTTCTATCTTCCTACACACAAAGCTGATAGGGATGGCTACACCGCAGATCGGAGAACTCCCGATTGCCTTCCTACTAACCACCGGTAGGGACGATCTTCAGTTTCAATAGATTGAATGAAAGGGAAAAAGAACAACTTATGAAAAACACTCAACAAGATATAGAATATGCTTAAGAGAAAAGATCTTGTCTGAGGTTTGCTGAAGCTTGAATCTCTTGAGGATTTGATGAAGAGCTTTGATTTTCCTTTGATCCCTTTGAGTTGATGGAGATGATATTGGATGTAACTTGATCTTTTCTTGAATCTCCTTGAGTTGATGAAGAGGTGTATGGATGTAGCTTTGATCACCTTTGAGAGCCTTGAATGCTTCTTGCTTGCTTGGAGGTTGCTTGGCTTCAGATTTGAGCTTGAATCACCTTGGAAGGATGAAGAACTCCAGCCCGAAGTACTGTTCACGTAGGTGCTACAGTACCCTCGAAATGGCCTCCCTTGAGCTCTCTTTGATTCACTTCATCAACTACATCAACTAGGGTTTCTAACCCTCTTGTATTGGTTTTATAGACTTTGAATGGTCTATAGACAAGCCTCAGACCAGATCCATAAATCATGGGTGATTAGGTGACTTTTGGATTAAACAAATCCATGTTGAATGGCCCTTTTCGAAGTGGAAAACAAAGTCAACATTGGTTGGCTCGGGCTGGCGGTCGACCTACAGCTTCTGGCGGTCGACCTCTACTGAAAAATGCTGTAGACGGATGGTCCCTGGGATTTCCAGTCGACCGCTACGAGCTGGCGGTCGACCTGCAGCTGAAAGAACTGCAGACGGGGAGTCTCTGGCTGGGGCGGTCGACCGCCAGCTGGGCAGAGCCCGGTCCGTCCCGGGTCGGTCTGTTAGCCGCTTCAGCTCCATCGCTTGACTTCTTTAGCAGCCCGTTCATGTCTGTGGCATCACCCTTGATAGTCTAAAAGGTATCAACTGAGTCTCTGGCCTTGGATTCTCTTGGCTATACTTCTTTGTGCATTGACCTTGGCTATTGATGGATGTGTAGACTTTGTGTGCATGTGTGAACTCTGTACAAACTTAACACCTTGAGCATGCATGAGCCTGTACAGACTTGCTTCATGAATGTATAGACTTGGTAGCTTGATGCACGAACACAACAGAAAGCAATGTATAGACTTGCTGTTGAAGGATGTACAGACTTTGAGTTTGTGCTAGCAGGATCTGTAGACTTGCTGGCTGTATAGACTTAATGTGCCTGCAACAGTGACGATGTACAGACTTTGAGTTGCAGGATGTATAGACTTTGCATGGCAAGCTATGCAACCAATGTATAGGCTTGTTAATGAAGATGCATGGAGAATGTATAAACTTTGCATGGCAAGCTATGCAACCAATGTATATGAATGAACCAATGCAAGATATGAACAATGGTATGCACTGATGCATTGCTCATGCACACAACCTGTTCGATGAAATGACTAACTATTTAAATAGATGCACAATGACGTCATATGCAAACAAAGTGTGACTTAGTATTTGCTATCAAAACCATGCACTGCTCATGCACACAACATGTTCGATGAAATGGCTGATTGTTTAAACGGATGCACCACAGTGTGACTTATAGTAGTTGCTATCATCAAAACCATAACAGTAATCATGGTGCACACGTATTCAACAAGCGCACGATAATCACATAAAAGTAATTGCACATGTAAAATTCCTCAAAACTTCAACTTTATTTTATAGTAGTAATAAAAATTACATAAGGTCACTACTTGACATCTTTTCAATACTATGTCTTAAGAAAATCAAAACTTACAATCTGATTGGACTGGACAATTGATAACTAAGGCTTCTCTCATTCCAGTAGACCTTCAATCACTCTCGGACCCGCTACTTGCATAATCCGAATCCGATTAACTAGTATTTCATGAAAAACATGAAAAAATAGGTATGAGCACACTTGCCCAGTAGATATCTTCGTGTCAACATGAAGGTAATATTTAAGTGATTAATGATTTAGCTCTAGAATTAAGATAAAAATAATGATAAAGTGGTAAATCATACGGCATAGCAAAAATATCCAAAAATATAGAATCAAGTAGACATGATCGAGTATATGAACAAGTAATATTTAATCATGTAGATGTGAGTTGGCCTTTCATTAACAAGAATGTACGAGCATGTAACTAGAAAGTACTTACACAACCTTGTAAAGGCTATGCATTAACAAGCATGTAATTTTCAAAACGAGCCTCGTAGATTTCACTCATTTATAAGCGAAAGTACTCCCAACGTAATGCGACGCAAGTATCATCGTACCCCATGGTTTATAGCACGTTTCCGACCATCGGTTGAGGGAACTAGCATAGAGCCCTTGGACACAATCCATGCCCGATCTAGCATCTTCAAGTTCTAAATCCAGCTACTTCCACGATATATAACAATAAAGTACGGCCAATAATGTAACAAGTTCAATAATAGTTTCATCATACAATATCAAGGTTGAGAATGCTTCAATTAAGAACATGAGAGTTCAAAGAAGGATTAAAAGAACATTATGCTACGGTGGCATTCCGACAGCATAACGGTACAATAATTAAGTTCCATATCTTAACATTAACTTATTATACATAAGTTTTGGGATCCAGATAATCCTAAGATCTTCCAAGAACAAATTTTAGACAACCCTTAGGTCAAACCTCGGGTTATGAACCTGACAGAAAGAAATGGTCATTTACTGGTCCGCTTCATGCAGAAGACGGTCACAGTAAGGCCGCATGATAAGAACTTGGCGGTCCAGTGAAGGCCGCATTTAAACTGTGTCAACCAGAACGAAAAAAAAGTCAACACTTAATGAATTCTGGATAATAACGGTCGCCAAAGGGCCGTTTTACGAAACAAAATGGTCTGAGAAAGACCGCTAAGTAACATAGACGGTCGTCTATAGGCCGCAATTAACCAGAGTACAGAAAATAAAACACCGATCATGTGAGTGCTTTCTAGATAAATTTAGGCTTTAAGGGTATAACCAGCTCAGCATCCTAGTGGGAATCTGAGGCTCGCGGAGTCTTACGGAGGCCTTGAAACATGATCCCCCAGTCCGACAGAAGGAATATCTGGCGGAGAGGTTGACAAGTCCAAGAGAGTGTGCTATAAGTGCAATGTTTATCTAATGGTCGCGTATTGGGGTAAACGCCATGTACTTATGAAAATGACTCAAGAGATGAGAGTGAAACGTGAAACATACGGGCAAAACCATGATATTAACACCTCATAAATCATATCTATCTCGTAGAAATTCATTTACTTACAAAATTATAACATTTGGTATGAAATTACATAACAATGAAAAATAAAGTTCTAAGACATGATCATTCTGTAACAGGGTATTTAACAGGAAAATAAACATAATTTTTAGTGAAAATTCCATTATTATGTGCCAAAATTTAACTAGGCTTGGATTGGTTCACAGAACCAAATACGGTCAGGATCTGGCCGCATAGTGTCCCAGACGGTCTTGCGATAGGCCGCAGGAAAAGTATATAGACGGTCCTTTAAATGGTCGCTTGATTACCTGTGCGGTTCCTATAAGACCGCCTTCTATCTTCGGACAGAAGCCTTTACACAATAATCAAAAGGCAAATCTAGGTCATATTATGCATGAAAATGATGTAAAACTTGTAGTAAATCATGCTAGAAGAATATTGGGCTAAGAATATGCATAGGAATTTGTAATTTCAACAAGAATTGCATCTTTTTCCATTAAAGGGTTAGGTTCTTGCTTGAAAACGAACTTACTACACAGTCCCAATAAAATGTAAAATTCTCTACATATAATGCATGGAAGCAACTGGAAATAGAGGGCTTTTATTCCTAACTTCAAGTTTAAGCCGTTCATGAGATAACCTACCTCTGATGTGGGATTTAGACTTTGAATTTAGGGCTGGAAGTCAACCCTAGTTTCTTGCTCATTCTGAACCGAACCAGCAACTTCGTGGCCTTCTAACTTCTGATCCCCTTCACCTAATACCTTAAAATTTGGAGGGTAAGAAGAGAGTACTAACATGAACAAATAACTCTAAAGAACCTATATCTAATTACCTTGTTTAGGGCTTCTAATTAGCCGATCTTCCTGACCTGGTCGCACAGTTTCCAAGTTTGCTTGTACCAAACCAGTGACTTTGGATGCCTCTAATTCCTTGTAGGCTTGATCTCCTAGAACAAAATTTTGAGGGTAGTTAGACATTAGTATTATGAACCAAATGTTCTAAAAAACCTACCTCTGATAATGCTTCCTTACCTTAGTTCCACGCGAGCCAAACGTAAAGGTCGTGCATGTGAAACTTTAGTTCTATTTATAGGGTTAGCTAGGGTTTTGAGGATTGGAACAAACCTAGAGTCCTAATTAGAGTTCCAATTCGATCCGCTAGCATTATAGACTCTTCTAAAAGATAACATCAATCCTAGGTTATTTGGATGCCAAAGATCTCAACTTTTCATGCCTTCTTTCATTCATGGAATCTAGAGAGAATAGCGGTCGTTTGGAGACCATTTTATGCTTCAGGCGATCCCTCGATAGACCATTTTTATCCTTGAGCACCGAATTTGAACTATTTCAAACTCTTTTGATATTATCTACCCATTATTAGCATATATATCCCTTACATTTCGTAAATAGCCTATTTTCAGCTTCTAGAGTATGGGCCAAGTCTTGTGGGCTTGGATTTGGGTCATTTGGTCTATTTAAATGGGCCTGGTCCATTAATTAGTCTAGGACTTTTTAAATTGAATTAGCATTTCCTCAATTCATTTAATAACCCATTAAGCTTGGATTAATTCTATTTTAATTCCAAAAAAATTTTAGAAAATTCCAAAATACTTTATATAAAATTTTGGCGTATTACACCCTCCCCCACTTAAGATAATTTGGTCCCCAAATTCAATACATGGATTTTATGGAGAGTGTACTTACAGTTGAATAGCTCGGGAAATCTCCTGTGCATGGCTTCTTCCGTCTCCCATGTTGTTTGATGTGGGCAAGATTTGATCCATTGGACCTTGACCATGGGAATAGTTTTATTCCGAAGTTGACGTACTTCTTGTTCAAATATTTTGATTGGCTTTAGCTCGTACGTCAAATCTTTTTAAATTTCTTGATTATCATAAGTGATAACGTGGAATGGATCATAGACATATTTCTTTAACATAGAGACATGGAATACATCATGGACTCCTGCCAACTATGGGGGTAATTCTAGACGATACGTCACTTCTCCCACTCTTTCAAGAATTTCGAAAGGGCCAATGAATCTAGGCGTAAGCTTACCTTTAATACGAAACCTGCGAATACCACGACTAGGGGAAACCTTGAGAAATATATGATCTCCCACCTGAAATTCCAGATCTCACCTTCGATTATCAGCATATGACTTTTGCCTATCTTGAGCCACCTTGAGTCTTTCTCATATCACTTTCACCTTGTCGATTGTATCTCGAACAAGATTAGGGCCTAGAATTTATCTTTCACCAATCTCGTCCCAGCATATAGGTGTACGGCAACTTCTTCCATATAATGCTTCAAACGATGCCATTTGAATGCTAGCTTGGTAGCTGTTGTTGTAGGCAAATTCCACCAGAGGTAAATGGTCGTGCCAGCTTCCACCGAAGTCTATAACACATGCCCTTAACATATCTTCCACCACTTGATTGGTCCTTTCAGTTTACCCATCAATTCGTGGATGATACGTAGTGCTAAAATTCTGTCGAGTTCTCAAAGAATATTGTAGCCCCTTCCAGAATTATGAAGTAAATCGAGGGTCTCGATCAGAAATAATGGTGACAGAGATAACATGTAATTTAACAATCTCCTTTATATATAAAGCAGCCAAGATATCCACAAACCATTGGCTTTTAATTGGTAGAAAATGAGCCGATTTAGTTAAACGGTCTATGATCACCCATATTCCATCATGTCCACCTCTTCATATAGGCAGTCCCATAATAAATATCATTCCTATACTTTCCTATTTCCATTCTGAAATTTCCAAGAGATGTAGTTTTCCAGTAGGCTTTTGATGTTCTGCCTTCATTTGGTGACAAGGCAACGTGACACATAGTCTGCTATCTCTCTCTTCCTATTGGACCACCAATAATATCTTTTAAGGTCATGATACATCTTGGTAGCACCAGGATGAACAATATATTTAGATTTATGAGCTTCTTCTAAGATCATCCTCTTAGTATCATCATGATCCGAAATACAGATACGGCCCCGAAAACCTTCCATCATTTACAATAGAGAAATCTGATCGTTATTCCATATCAGCCTTAATCTCTACTAGTATAGGATCATTCTCTTGTAACTTGACTAGATCTTCAATCAATGTAGGTTGAGTCCGGATATTGGCTATAAAGTAATCTTCTTTCTTCACATCAACATTTAAATTCAACTGAGCAAATATAAAAATAAGATTTGTCATACCTTTCATAAGACTTGATAGTTTTCCCATCTCTGGCTAAGTGCATCGGCGACAGCATTTGCTTTGCCAGGATGATATTGAATAGCGAAATCAAAGTCCTTGAGATATTCCAGCCATCGTCTTTGCCTCATATTCAACTCCTTTTGAGAAAAGAGATACTTCAGGCTCTTGTGATCTGAATATAACGTAAATTTCTCTCCATAAAGATAATGACGCCAAATCTTCAAGGTGAATATGACAGTAGCCAGCTCCAGATCATGAACAAGATAATTTTCCTTATGCCGCTTTAGTTGTCTTGAAGCATAGCAAATCACCTTGCTATTTTGCATGAGTACGCACCTTAGGCCAACGCCAGATGCATCAGTATAAACTTCGAATCAGCCCCCTTCAACGGGCAATGCCAGTACAGGTACCGTGGTGAGATGTTCCTTCAGAGCCAAGAATTTTTCTTCACATTTCTTTGTCTACTCGAAAGGATTTTCTTTTCTAGTGAGTTTTGTTAAGGGAGCGACGATTTTGGAGAAATCTTTGATAAATCGCCTATAGTAACCAGCTAGGCCAATGAAACTCTGAACTTCAGATACGGTGTTTGGTCGGCTCCAGTTCTTAACAACTTCAACCTTAGAAGGATCTACTGCAATGCCTTCTTTAGAAATCATATGGCCAAGGAAAGAAACCTCCTTAAGTCAAAATTCACATTTGTTCAACTTAGCATAGAGTTGGTGTTCCTGCAAGGTTCGCAGTACAGCCCTAAGATGTTCCTCGTGTTCATCCTTCGTTTTAGAATAGACGAGGATATCATCAATGAACATGACCACGAATTGATCAATATATGGTCGGAACACGTTGTTCATTAGTTGCATGAATGCAGCCGGGGCATTGGTTACCCCGAATGGCATTACCACGAATTCATACTGTCCGTATCTGCTTCGGAAAGCAGTCTTGTAGATATCTTCCTCCTTGATCCTTAGTCGATGATAGCCCGACCTGAGGTCAATCTTGGAGAAGTACTCCGTGCCAGAAAGTTGGTCAAATAGTTCATCAATACGCGGCAGTGGATATTTGTTTTTGATGGTAAGTTGATTCAAATGTCGGTAGTCGATGCATAACCTGAGGGAACCATCCTTCTTCATGACAAATAAGACCGGTGCACCCCAAGGGGATGTGCTAGGTCGAATGAAACCTTTTTCCAGCAGCTCCTGTAGTTGCTTCTTCAATTCCTTCAACTCCGTGGGGGACATCCTGTAAGGAGCTATTGATACAGGTGCTGCTCCAGGCGTGAGTTCAATGGTGAAGTTAACCTCCCTTTCGGACGGCAAACCAGGCAACTCAGAAGGAAAAACATCTGGAAACTCCTTAACTAAGGGGATTTCATCTATCTGAATTTCATTGGACTCCGTAACTACTATGGAGGCAAGGAAAGCTTCATAACCTTGCGAAATGAGTTTGCAAGCGTGAAGGGAAGAGATGATAGCTGGATGCTTCCTGTATTTGATGCCAAGAAAGGAAAATCGCGGAAGACCTGGTTTCCGAAAAGAGATTATCCTATTCCGACAATTTATATAGGTGTCGTGATCTACAAGCCAATCAACTCCCAATATGGCATCATAGCCTTCCATATCAAGGCATACGAGATTAGCAAGAAGATTATGCCCTTCTACAGTGACTTCACTATTACAGAAATAAGTTTTCAATTCTGTTCCCGGCCCTAAAGGGGTTACTATGGTTAAATAGGATGGTAAGGGAACATGTGAAATAGGTAATATTTTTGCAAAGGAATTAGCAATAAAGGAGTGAGTAGCACAAGTATCAAATAGTATGAAAGCAGGATGCGAATGAATGTGAATGGTACCTTCAATAAGTTCTCCTTCTTTGGTTGGTTCATCCTCATCTAGAAAGGCATTCAATCTAGCTTGCCGCTTTCGTCCACTGTTGTTCCTCGTAAGTTGTTGCTCTTTCATAAGAGGACGGTCAGGCATGCGGTGCTCCCTACTTCCACATCGTAGACATGCACCTAAGCGCTTCCAACATTCTTTGGCCAAATGATCGAATTTTTCACAAAAAGAGCAAGCAGTTGTGAGAGTCTTTTCTTCTTCTTTAACCTACTTGTTCTTGTCGTTGCCACTCCCGTTACTATTACGAGACCTCTTCTTGTTATCCCAGGAATCGTAGGTGATGCAGAGTTTTTCCTCTTTTATTCCTCGCCGATCAGATTTTCAGCTCGGCTCTTCCCCTTTGCCTTTTAGTTTATCGATCTTCTCCAAGGTCCGTTCGCACAAGTGTGCCCGTTGGACCATTTCGACGTAGATTCGAATGTTTTATGGGCCAAGTTGCTGAATGTAGATGGGACATAGCCTATCCATGAAGCAATTTGCCTTTAGAAGATCAGTGCTCACTAAATGTTGAGCATATGGTGCTAAGCGAGAAAATTAGAGTTCATATTCTGCTACCGACATCATGCCTTGACGTAGTGATGTGAATTCTGTCGCCTTCCTCTCCTTGACATGTTCGGAGAAGTATTTGGCTCGGAAGAGAGTGAGAAATCCCTCCCAAGTGTGTGGAGCACTCGGAGGCGGTGCTGGAACAGACTTCCACCAAGTATGGGCGTCTTTGTTAAGCTAGAATGCGGCAAGATGAACCTTTTCTTGACTGGTGCATTGCATGACGTCAAATATCCGGTTCATCTCGTCGATCCAGTTCTCTGCTTCATCTGGGTTAGAGGATCCAAAGAACCATAGAGGATTTAAACTCTGAAAATTGCTGTGCAAGATACCCGCGCTAGCCCTTGCGCCAGCTTGGGCTATGGTTTGCAGGGCTTGGGTAAGACCCGTAACATTTTACTGCATCTCGTCCCAATTCACATGATGAGCCATCGAGAATTCAAGGTACCTGAAAAAGTCGACTTTTAGTTATTGCCTTTGGGATCGAGAAGATTCACCCTAAGATAATTTATATATAACTATCTTACCATGGGTTCTACCCAATTCCTCTCATAGCTTAGGAATTTCTGTCCTTGCTTCATAGGCATGTGTCCTTAAACCTTGGACTTAATCCTATGACCTGACATCTTTTATAGGAATACGTGAGTCCTTAGACCTAGGCTCTGATACCACTTTAACTGTGACGTCCCGAGCTTTTTAATACAGTGGAAGGAATATCGGGAACATGAACAGTGGGCTAGTACGTCTCAAGCGAGTAATATAATCAAAGCGCAAGATAATCACATAAAAGTAATTGCACAAGTAAAATTCCTCAAAACTTCAACTTTATTTTATAATAGTAATCAAAATTACATAAGGTCACTACTTGACATCTTTTCAATACTATGACTTAAGAAAATCAAAAATTACAATCTGACTGGACTAGACACTTGATAACTAAGGCTTCTCTCATTCCAACAGACCTTCAATCACTCTCGGACTTGCTACTTGCATAATCTGAATCTGATTCACTAGTATTTCTTGAAAAAGATGAGAAAATAGGTATGAGCACACTTGTCCAGTAGGTATCTTGGAATCAACATGAAGGCAATATTTAAGTGATTAATGTTTAGCTCTAGAATTAAGGTAAAAATAATGAGAAAGCAGTAAATCATACGGCATAGCCAAAATATCCTAAAATATAAAATCAAGTAGACATGATCGAGTATATGAACAAGTAAGATTTAATCATGTAGATGTGAGTTGGCCATTCATGAACAAGAATGTACGAGCATGTAACTAGAAAGTTCTTACACAACCTTGTAAAGGCTATGCATTAACAAGAATGTAATTTTCATAACGAGCCTCGTGGATTTCACTCATTTATAAGACAAAGTACTCACAGCGTAATGCGACGCCAGTATCATCGTACCCCATGGTTTATAGCACGTTTCTGACCATCGGCCGAGGGGACCAGCATAGAGCCCTTGGACATAATTCGCACCCGATCTTGCATCTTCAAGCTATAAATCCAGCTACTTCCATGAGATATAACAATAAAGTACAGCCAATAATGTAACAAGTTCAATAATAGTTTCATGATACATTATCAAGGTTGAGAATGCTTCAATTAAGAACATGAGAGTTCAAAGAAGGATTAAAAGAAAATTATGCTATGGTGGCATTCCGACAGCATAATGGTACAATAATTAAGTTCCATATCTTAACATTAACTTATTATACGTTACTTTTGGGATCCAGATAATCCTAAGATCATCTAAGAACAAATTTTAGACAACCCTTAGGTCAAACCTCGGGTTATGAACCTGATAGAAAGAAATGGTCATTTACTGGTCCGCTTCATGCAGAAAACGGTCATAGTAAGGCCGCTTGATAAGAACTTGGTGGTCTAGTGAAGGCCGCAGTTAAACTGTGTCAACCAGAACGAAAGGAAAGTCAACACTTAATGAATTTTGGATAATAACGGTCACCAGAGTGCCTTTTTATGAAAAAAAATGGTCTAAGAAAGATCACTAAGTAACATAGATGGTCGCCTATAGGCCGCAATTAACCATAGTACAGAAAATAAAACACCGATCATGTGAGTGCTTTCTAGATAAATTTAGGCTTTAAGGGTACAACCAGCTCGGCGTCCTAGTGGGAATCTCAGGCTCGCGGAGTCTTACGGAGGCTTTGAAATATGATCCCTTAGTCCGACAGAAGAAATATCCGACGGAGAGGTTCACAAGTCCAAGAGAGTGTGCTATAAGTGCAAAGTGTATCTAATGGTCGCGTACCGGGGTAAACGCCATGTACTTATGAAAATGACTCAAGAGATGAGAGTGAAACATGAAACATATGGACAAAACCATGATATTAACGCCTCATAAATCATGTCCATCTCGTTGAAATTCATTTAATCACAAAATTATAACATTTGGTATGAAATTACATAATAATGAAAAATAGAGGTCTAATACATGCTCATGCTGTAACAGGGTATTTAACAGGAAAATAAACATAATTTTTAGTGAAAATTACACAATTATGTGCCAAAATTTAACTAGGCTCGGATTGGTTCACAGAACCAAATATGGTCAGGATCTGGCCGCATAGTGTCCCAGACGGTCTTGCGATAGGCCGCAGGAAAAGTATATAGACGGTCCTTTAAATGGCCACTTGATTACCTGTGTGGTTCCTATAAGACCGCCTTCTATCTTCGGACAGAAGCCTTTACACAATAATCAAAAGGATAATCTAGGTCATATTATGCATGAAAACGATGTAAAACATGTAGTAAAGCATGCTAGAAGAATATTGGGCTACGAATATGCTTAGGAATTTGTAATTTCAACAAGAATTACATCCTTTTCCATTAAAGGGTTAGGCTCATGCTTGAAAACGAACTTACTATGCAGTCCCAATAAAACATAAAATTCTCTACATATAATGCATGGAAACAACTGGAAATAGAGGGCTTTTATACCTAACTTCGAGTTTAAGCCGCTCATGAGATAACCTACCTCTGATCTGGGCTTTAGACTTCGAATTTAGGGCTGGAAGTCAACCCTAGTTTCTTGCTCGTTCTGAATCAAACCAGCAACTTCGTAGCCTTCTAACTTCTGATCCCCTTCACATAATACCTCAAAATTTGTTGGGTAAGAAGAGGGTACTAAGATGAACAAATAACTCTAAAGAACATATATCTAATTACCTCTTTTATGGCTTCTAATTAGCTGATCTTCCTGACCTGGTCGCATAGTTTCCAGGTTTGCTTGTACCAAACCTGCGACTTTGGATGCCTCTAACTCCTTGTAAGCTTGACCTCTTAGAACGAAATTTTGAGGGTAGTTAGACCTTAGTATTATGAACCAAATATTCTAAAGAACCTACCTCAGATAATGCTTCCTTACCTTAGTTCTACGTGAGCCAAACGTAAAGGTCACGCATGTGAAAGCTTAGGTATATTTATATGGTTTGCTAGGGTTTTGAGGATTGGAACGAACCTAGCGTCCTAATTAGAGTTCCAATTCTATCCTCCAGCATTCTAGACTCTTCTAACTAAGGGATATCATCAATCCTAGGTTATTTGGATGCCAAAGATTCCAACTTTTCATGCCTTCTTTCATTCACGGAATCTGGAGAGAATAGCGGTCGTTTGGAGACCGTTTTATGCTTCAAGCAATCCCTCGATAGACCATTTTTAGCCTTGAGCGCCGAATTTGAACTATTTCAAACTGTTTTGATATTATCTCCCCATTATTAGCATATTTATCCCTTACATTTTGTAAATAGCCTATTTTAAGCTTCTAGAATATGGGCCAAGTCTTGTGGGCTTGGATTTGGGTCATTTGGTCTATTTAAATGGGCCTGGTCGATTAATTAGTCTAGGACCTTTTTAATTGAATTAACAATTCCTCAATTCATTTAATAACCTATTAAGCATGGATTAATTCTATTTTAATTTCCAAAAAATCTTAAAAAATACCAAAATACCTTATATAAAATTTTGGGGTATTACATGGAAGGTACCGTTCAAATCTATTCCCATCGTGCATTCATGTTATTTGATACCGGTACTTCTCATTCTTTTATATCTACTGTTTTTGCAAAAACCTTGCCAGTTTCATCGGTTCCTCTACCTTTGGACCTAGCTATCACCACACCTTTAGGTCTCGGAACTAAACTTACAACCCACTATCCCGATAGTGAGGTAATGGTAGAAGGTCATAATCTTCTTGCAAACCTCATATGCCTTGACATGGAAGGCTACGATACTATCCTAGGTGTAGATTGGCTTGTAGACCATGACGTCTATATAAATTGTCGTAGTATGAGAATCTCTTTTCAGAAACTAGGTCTCCCGCGATTCTCTTTCTTTGGCATCAAGTATAGGAAACATCCTACCATTATTTTATCTCTTCACACTTGCAAACTCATTTCGTAAGGATGTAAAGCTTTTCTTGCCTCCGTAATCATCACTGAGTCCAAAGAAATCTTCTTAGAGGATATCCCCATTATGAATTAGTTTCCCGATGTGTTCCTATCAGATTTACCCGATTTACCACCCAAAAGGGAAGTAAACTTCTCCATTGAACTCATTCCCGGAGCAGCACCTGTTTCAATAGCTCACTACAGGATGTCCCCTACAGAACTCAAAGAATTGAAGAAACAACTTTAAGAGTTATTAGACAAGGGCTTCATTCTACCTAGCACATCCCCTTGGGATGTGCCAGTTTTATTTGTTAAGAAGAAGGATGGATCTCTTAGGCTATGTATCAACTACCGGCTACTAAATCAACTTACTATCAAGAACAAATATCCATTGTCACGTATTAATGAGCTCTTTGATCAAATTTTGAGAATAGAATATTTCTCCAAGATAGACCTCAGGTCGGGTTATCATCAACTCAAGATCAAGGACGAAGATATATACAAGACTGCTTTCTAGAGTAGATATGGGCACTTTGAATTCGTGGTAATGCCGTTCGGGTTAACTAATGCCCCGACAGTATTTATGCAACTTATGAATAATGTCTCTAGACCTTATCTCGATCAATTTGTGGTCGTCTTCATTGATGATATTCTTATATACTCTAAGACTAAGGAGGAACACGAAGAATACTTAAGAATAGCCTTGCAAACTCTAAGAGAGGATCAACTCTACGCAAAGCTTAGCAAGTGTGAGTTCTAGCTAAAGGAGGTCTCTTTCCTTGGCCATATCATTTCAAAGGAAGGTATCACTGTTGATCCTTCTAAGGTAGAAGCAGTTAAGGATTGGAGCCGGCCGATGACCGTGTCTGAAGTTAGAAGCTTTCTGGGTCTGGCTGGTTATTATAGATGATTCATTAAGAATTTCTCAAAAATTGTTGTCCCTTTGACTAGACTTACAAGAAAGGAGAACCCTTTTATATGGTCAAAGGATTGTGAAGAGAGTTTCTTAACTCTTAAAGATCATCTCACTACAACCCCTATATTGGCACTACCCGTTGAGGGCGGTGGCTTTGAAGTCTATATTGATGCATCTAGCATTGACCTAGGATGCGTTCTATTGCAAAATGGAATGGTAATTTGCTATTCATCAAGGAAGTTAAAGCGTCATGAAGAAAACTACCATGTTTATGATCTGGAGCTAGCTGCGGTTATATTCACCTTGAAAATTTGGTGACACTACCTTTTTGGGGAGAAATTCACTATATTTTCAGATCACAAAAGTCTGAAATACCTCTTCACCCAAAAGGAATTGAACATGAGGCAACGCAGATGGTTGGAGTATCTCAAGGACTTCAACTTTACTATCCAATATCATCCAGATAATGCAAATGTTGTAGCTGACGCTCTTAGCAGAAGACCAATGGCAACACTAGCAAGCCTCAGGAATGGTACAACTTATCTTATCGAGGATTTTGCTTGTTTGAATGTCGATATCGATAAGGAAGAGGAAGGATGTATGATCGCTAATATAAGGTCACAACCTACATCGATTGAAGATCTAGTGAAATTACAAGAAAATGACCCCACATTACTGGAGATCAAGGCTAATATTGATTAAAGGCCATAATTCTCCATTTCAACGGATGGAAGACTATTGTTCAAAGATCAAATCTGTTTGCCAGATCATGCCGACACTAAGAAATTGATCATGGAAGAAGCTCATCAATCAAGGTATGCTATTCACCCTGGTGCTACCAAGATGTACCAAGATTCATAAAGAGATTTTTGGTGGCCCAATATGAAAGGAGAAGAAGCAGACTTTGTATCCCGCTGCCTCACTTGTCAGTAAGTAAAGGCGGAACATTTAAAGCCCAACGGGAAACTACATCCCTTCGATATTCCTGAGTGGAAATGGGAAAGTATAGGGATGGATTTCATCATAGGTTTACCTAATGTTGAATCGACTGAATTCATATCTAGAGGGGGGGTGAATAGATCTACCCCAAATTAAAATTGATTCGCAGCAATTTAAAAGAGATGCGGAATTAAGAAGGAACTACTGTAAATCACAATACTTAATCAATATGAATCATCATCTATGGAAACAACAGTTCACTGAATTGATAACTCAGTATGGTACCAGGCGGAGGGTTGATTAGATAATCTCCTCATGCAAGTGTCAATTTTCCAGATAGATGTAATATATCCTTCTAACTTAGACCTTTTTATATATAACTAAGTTATCTATTATAAACCAGAATTACGATGAAGAAATTAAACTCAATTCAGAATAGATTCATACTTTAGCGAATATGCACATCAATCGAATATAGAGGACTTTAGATGAATATGCAGACAAATCAGAGAAATTAGTGTTGTGCTTTCCTAGGCATTCATCTAGCAGAGAGGCGAAAGGCGGATAAGCAGACACACAACGAACAAAGCAATTTTAGGTGGTTCAATCTCGAGCTCGAGATCTACATCCACCCCTTACTCAACTGAGTAAGGCTTACTGCTGACACACAGTTTGACTCTGCTGATCCACAGCTTCGGGCACTAGATCTCTACAATCCGCTGAGCTTCACAGCTTGCTAGACCGCTGATTCACAGCTTCAAAAGTTGAGCTTCACAACTTGCTATCTGAGGATTCAACCTTACCTGTTGAGCTTCATAACTTGCTCTGCTGATACAAAGCTTATAAGAGATTTGAAAAGAAAATGAAAACAGAAATGCAAATGTAGCTCACAATTGAGCAATTCGACTTTGGATCTGAACCAATAGTCAATATACAACTCACTCAGATTGCAAGTATTTTGATACTCTGTTTTCCCTCAACTCACTGCAACTGGCTATCGCGAACTTCCTCTCAGATCCCTCTCTGAATCCTTTCTTCCTCGATTGCCCTCCTTCTATCTACTTCACTTTTCTCTCTGTAGGTGCTCTCTCAGATCTATATGCTCTACTTCTTTTTGCTTTGCTCTCTTATCTTTCTCTCCCTTTTCATTTACGCGATCGGGCCTCAATTTACAACCTCGCGAGAATGTGGCGCGTGGAGAACACGTTCCCGCTCAAGGAAATTCAAAAAGGAATGCTCTGCTAGAAGTCCACGTGTCAGGTGTAGATGGTACGATGATCCATGTGGCAGAATATCATAACAGTATTTGCCTTGGATCACGTGCCAATTATTGGAATCTGGGATCACGTGCTCCACTTGAATTTCTACTGTTCTCATACACTTGATGTTTGCCTTAATCCTGCCAATCAGAAGACATACATTTAGTCAAACACCTTATATGTTAGAGTTCATACTTAGGCAGTAATCAGAGAAAAATTATGCTCAGACCCATAATATGAATTTATATGCAAATGCCTTAGAGCATGGATTTTGATGCACAGACTTGCTAACGTGAATCTACATGTGCATCGACCTACGTAGATAGGAATCTATGCATGTGCTCAGACTTGAAGATGAGCAATGCAAATGTGCATCGACCTTCTAAATGAATAAGGCAGATGTGCCTCGACATTCTAAATGAATAAGGTAGATATGCACCGACCTTCTATATGCACAAGGCAGATGTGCACCGACCTTTTATGTGCACAAGGCAAATGTGCACTGACCTTCTATATGAACAAGGAAGATGTGCACCGACCTTTTATGTGCACAAGGCAGATGTGCATCGACCTTCTATATGAACAAGGCAGATGTGCACCGACCTTTTATGTGCACAAGGTAAATGTGCACCGACCTTAGTATGTACAAATGACTATGTGCACGACCTTCCTGTGCAACAGTGACCATGTACCTCGACCTTAGTTTGTACAAATGATTATGTGCACCGACCTTATGCACTTACATGCCGACATGCACTGACCTTCATATGCAGTATGTATGAACATGCACCGACCTACATCTATAGTATGTATGAATATGCACCGACCTGCATATGCATCACTATGAGCATGCACCAACCTTAGTGAGAAACACATACATGAGAAGCTATAAGATACTAAACAGTGTTGCCATAATGAAATGTAGATTTAGAGTATTGTTGCCAAAAGTTGAAGAGAAAATGTATTGCTGCCAATCATCAAACATAAAAAGAAATTAAATTCAGAGAATCAAGTTAAAGAGGACACAACATGTGTCACGCCCCGAGTCTTTGTGACAGCGGAAGACTAGCTCGAGGAACGTGAACAGCCGGCATGGTAAGCCTCTTGCGAGTAAGAATGATCAGAGTGCAAGGCAATCATGCACATAAATGCAACTACATAATATTTACTCAAATTTCAACTTTCATTATCAATCAAATATTCAAATACAATCACTAATTCAACTTCTTTCATCATACTAGACTCAAGAAATAAGAAATTACATAGACTCAATCTAAACAATGCAGACTTCCTAAGTCTTCACTCATTTTTCATTCACTCTTGGACCCGCTATTTGAACGTTCTGAATCTGTTCCCGACTCACTTCCATCTCCTGAAAAGATTGGAAATAGGTTATGAGCACACTTGCCCAATAGGTATCTTCGCATCAACATGAAGGCACTATTAAAGTAATTGACATTTTAGCTCTAAAGGTATAAGGTAAAATCATGCGAATGCGATAAATAACAAGTAACCAAAGTAACAAGATGATCATGTAAGATAGAATGAACAAGTATGAACTAGCAAGAATGTAACAACTATGAACAAGAATGTAGCATGGCCTTTCATGAACAAGAATGTACTAGCAAGTTCACATACTTATCACCCAACATCTTTTGCTTATGAGCAAGTATTTGGTGAATTTCTGTGGAATATCATGTAACAAGAAAGAAAGTCATGTAACGTGTACGTGTATCGTGGATTTCACTTATTTATAGAGAAAGTACTCCCAGCGTAATGCGATGCCAGTAGCATCATACCCCATGGTTTATAATAGTATGTTTCCGACAATCAACCGAGGGGACTAGCATAGAGCCCTTGAACACAATCAGTGCTCGATCGCATCTTCAAGTATAAATCAAGCTATTTCCACGTTTCAAGCTATAAAATATGGCCAAGAATGTAAATAAGTTCATGATAACAATAATCAACAATGAACGCTTCAACTTAGGACATGAGAGATCAAGAATGATTTAAAACGATGTCATGCTTATGGCAATAACTTGGCAGCATGACGGTATATTTATTATCATTCATAATTTTAAGTTAAGTATCTTGAGACAATATGACAAGTCATAGACCATCAATAATCTATCTAGGAACTTAGAATATCAACTCTTTGGTCAAACCTCGGGTTAATAAACTTTACTACTGTGACGGTCTAATACTGGGCCGTTACATGAACATAACGGTCGAGTGTTGGGCCGTTAGAAAGGTTGAATCCAGAAACAAAGAAATTGGACTCGGTACAATGTGACGATCATATATTGGACCGTTATATGTGCTTGACGGTCGAATATATATCCGTTACATATTCAGAACCTGAAAACAACGATAGTACTTTCTAACAATTGGGCTTTCATGGTACAACCAACTCGGCGTCCTAGTGGGAATCCCAGGCTTGTAGAGAATTACGGAGGCCTTGAAACAAGATTTCCTAGTCCATTTGAAGGAATATCTAATAGAGAGGTCCTCATGTTCAAGAATATGTTCCTATAGTGAAAAGTGTGAACTAATGGCCATATATCGGAATATATGCCATGTACTTAAAGAAAATGACTCTATAGATAGAAAACGACTGTGCAGCGATGTGAAACCATGATAAAAACTCCGTCATTACATCATTTAAAATAATAGTGTAAATATAAAATTATAAAGTTTAGCTATGAAATTAACATATGCTTGAAATAATTAGAGATGCCTTTAAACATGCAATTTCTATTATAAGTCAATTTATAATCTCAAGGTCATGAAAATAGGTTAAAACTTAGCTAACTAGGCTTATTTATAAGTAAATCTGACTCGTTTCCATTTTGTCTCGGGTTGATAGAACACAGTGGTCTGACAGTCAAACATGGGGGCGTTACCTTTCTGTGACTGTTTATCATGGGGCCGTTACAATGTTGTAACGCTCCAGTTATGGCGCATTAGAGACAACAGAGAATTTTTAAACACAACAGAGGGTGTGACGGCTGATCGTAAGGCCGTTACAACCATGTGACGGTCCTACTTTAATCTGTCAGAGGTCCTACTGACATTAAATAGAATAGACAACTATGAAAATATGTCATGCTTGGAAATCAAAATACTTAAACTATTCCAGTCATGAAAAACGAAGTATAGAAGCTATCTAGATGCATAGATTGCAGTGAATTGAACAAGATAATATCTCTTATCTTTGATTAAGGCTCAAGACATGCATGTATGCATGGGTCAAACTAAAACATGAATTCATGGTCTAGAATGCATGAAATCAATCAAAATCAGAGGGCTTTTATCCCTAACATGATGTTCTTGCCATTCATGAGATAACCTACCTCTTAACTGGGCTTTAGACTTCCAATTTGCTCTTCAAGACACGCCCTAGTTCTTCCCTTCCTAAGATTTCTCAGCAACTTCACGTCGCTCTCACTTCTCAACCTCTTGACCTAAGGACGTGAAATTTTGAGGGTAAGAAGATGATACTAAAAGAAACAAAAACTTCTAAAGTACTTAACTCTAATTACCTCGTTTATCCTCTTTAATTTTCTGATCTTCAGCAATCTATTGCACAGTTTCCAGGGTTGGCGTGATGAAACCAGCAACTTTAGAACATCCTAACTCCTTTGATACTCAACCTCCTAACATGAAATTTTGAGGGTAGTTAGTCTAAAGTATTATAAACGAAAACCTCTAAAGAACTTACCTAAAATTCTGTCTCCTTACCATGTTTCTTCACGAGTTAAAAGTAAGGGTCGCTCAGTTCAGAACTGGGCTCTATTTATAGGGTTTTGGCTAGGGTTTTAGGATTAGATCGATTATAGAGTCCCTGTTAAAACTTAGATGGACTTCTAAGAGTCCTTAGTAACCTTATACATTCTCCTAATTAGGTCTCTTGCTGATAGGATCCCAAAGATCCAATCTTTTTATTCTCTCTTCCATTTACGGAACTGATAGAGTGTCACAGTCGAAGGTAGGCGCGTTACCTGACTGTGGCGGTCGCGCGATAGACCGCTACATCCCATGTGCGCAGAATTCAATAAAATTCAAACTCTTTTGTTTGTTTATCCATATTATTATCTCATAAAATGGTATTTATCCTTAAAATTCGTGAATAGGCTAAATAACCTTCTATAATATGGGTCAAACTTAATGGGCTTGGTCCATAAACCTATTGGGTTTTAACTATTAAAGCTAGATTAGTTATTTAACATAATTGGGCTTTATAATCGCAATATTAATTCATTTGTTAATCTATTTTGCCCTTTATAAATTCTGGAAAATTTGATAAATAATCCAAAAATTACTTATAAATTTTGGGGCACTACACCCTCCCCCACTAAGAAGAATTTGGTCCCCAAATTCAATACATGGATTTACAGAGAGTGTACTTACAATCGAATAATTCTGGGAATCTTCTACGCATACATTCCTCCGTTTCCCATGTTGCTTCGTGTGGCCATTGCTTCGTCCATTGGACTTGGACCATAGGAATAGTTTTATTCCTTAGTTGACGCACTTCTCGTTCCCGAATCCTGACCGATTTCTGCTCGTATGTCAGGTCCTTTTGGATTTCCAGATTATCATAAGTAATGACATGATGAGGATCATATACATATTTCTTCAACACAGAGACGTGAAATACATCGTGAACTACTGCTAATTGTGGAGGTAAAGCCAGTCTATAAGCCACTTCACCGACCCTTTTGAGAATTTCAAATGGGCCAATGAACCTTGGAGTTAGCTTTCCTTTAATGCCAAATCTTCAAATACCACGATATACATGATCTCCCACCTGAAACTCCAAGTCGCGTCTTCGATTGTCAGCATAAGATTTCTACCTATCTTGCGCCATCTTCATTCTTTCTTGAATGAGCTTGATCTTCTCTGTAGAATCCCTGATAAGGTCGGGGCCTAGGAATTGCTTTTCCCCTATTTCATTCCTACATATTGGTGATCTACTACTTTTTCCATATAAAGCTTCAAAGGGCGCCATCTGTATGCTGGCCTGATAACTGTTGTTGTATTCAAATTCTACCAGAGGCAAGTGATCATGTCAACTTCCTCCAAAATCAATAGCACAAGCCCTGAGCATATCTTCTACTACCTAATTTTTTCTATCAATCTGACCATCAGTTTGTGGGTGAAATGTTGTGCTAAAATTTAATCTAGTCCCTAGTGAATGTTGTAGGCCCTTCCAGAATTGTGATGTGAATCGAGGATCTCTATAAGATATAATAGTGACGGGAACACCATGTAATTTGACAATTTCTTTTATGTATAATGCTGCTAGAATATCCACAGACCATCGACTTTTTATTGGTAGGAAATGTGCGGATTTAGTCAATCGGTCTATGATCACCCATATACCATCGTGTCCTCCTCTGGTCTTAGGTAAACCCATAATGAAATCCATTCATATACTCTCCCACTTCCATTCGGGAATATTCAAGGTATGCAATTTACCTGCGGGTCTAAAATGTTCTGCTTTTACTTGTTGGCAGGTGCGACAACGGGACACGAAATCAGCTATTTCCCTCTTCATATTGGGCCACCAGAAGTTTCTTTTGAGATCTTGATACATCTTCATGCCTCCTGGATGAATGGGGTACTTGGAATTATGTGCTTCTTCTAGGATCAGTTTCTTCGTATCCTCATGATCTGGTACACACACTCAACCCTTAAATAGCAATCTTCCATCATTGGAAACAGAGAAATCTGGCCTCTATTCTAAATTGGTTTTAATTTCCGGTAACACGGGATCATCATTTTGCAGCTTGACCAGATCCTCTATTAATGTAGGTTCAGCTCGAATATTAGCTATGAAACAATCATCTTCCTTTATGTCAATATCTAAGTTCATCTAAGCAAATTAAGGAATAAGATTAGTTATACTAATCATAAGACTTGATAGCATACCCATTAGTTTTCTGGTGAGTGCATCTGCTATAGTATTAGCCTTGCCAGGATGATATTGAATAGTAAAATCAAAGTCTTTGAGATATTCTAACCATCTCCTCCGTCTCATATTAAGCTCCTTTTGAGAGAATAAGTATTTCAAGCTTTTGTGGTCCGAGTAGACTGTGAACTTCTCTCCATAGAGATAATGACGCCAAATTTTTAAGGCGAAAATAACAGTTGCTAGTTCTAAATCATGCACGGGATAATTTTCCTCGTGACGTTTCAATTATCTTGAAGAATAACATATTACTTTTCCATCTTGCATGAGAACACATCCTAAGCCAATATCAAATGCATCCGTATATACTTCAAATCTACCACCTTCCACCGGTAGTACTAAAATAGGAGCTGTAGTAAGGTGATTCTTAAGAATTTGAAAACTCTTTTCACATTCCTCTGACCAGACAAAAGGATTTTCTTTTCTTGTGAGTCTAGTTAAAGGAACCGTAATTTTTTAGAAGTCTTTAAAGAACCTCCTATAATAACCAGCTTGACCCAGAAAGCTTCTTACTTCTGATACAGTCGTTGGTCTGCTCCAATTTCTGACAGCTTCGACTTTCGAAGGATCCACAGCGATATCTTCCTTTGAAATAATGTGGCCTAGGAATGAAACTTCATTGAGCCAGAATTCACATTTGTTAAGCTTGGCATAAAGTTTATGTTCTCTAAGTGTTTGCAAGGCTATTCTCAAATGTTCTTCATGTTCCTCTTTTGTCTTGGAATATATCAAGATATCATCAATGAAGACGACGATGAACTGGTCCAGATATGGTTGAAAAACACTGTTCATGAGTTACATAAATGTTGCTGGGCCATTTGTTAACCCAAACGGCATTACCACAAAGTCATAGTGGCCATAACGATTTCGAAAAGTCGATTTATAAATGTCTTCTTCTTTAATTCTAAGCTGATGGTAACCTGATCTGAGGTCTATTTTAGAAAAATACTCTGCTCCTGAAAGCTGATCGAAGAGTTCATCAATACACGGCAACGGATACTTATTTTTTATTGTAAGTTGATTTAGTCGCCGGTAGTCTATGCATAGCCTGATGGAACCATTTGAAAAATAAGGTACCTGAGAGAAATATAACAACTTGTTATTTGTCGTGGGATTTGAAGAAAATTTATCTTAAAGCTAATTAACTATCTTATCCTGGGCTCTACCCAATTCTTACATGGGTATGGAAATTTCTTCCTTAGTTCATAGGTAGGGGTCCTTAAACCTTGGACGTATCCTATGCCATAATTCTTCTCCCTAAGTCCTGAGACTTAGGCTCTGATACCAACTTAACTGCCACGTCCCGAGCCTTTATGACAGTGGAAGACTAGCTCGAGGAACGTGAACAGCCGGCATGGTAAGCCTCTGGCGAGCAAGAATGATCAGGGCGCAAGGCAATCACGCACATAAATGTAACTGCACAATATTTACTCAAATTTCAACTTTCATTATCAATCAAATATTCAAATACAATCACAAATTCAACTTCCTTCATCATACTAGACTCAAGAAATAAGAAATTACATAGACTCAATCTAAACAATGCAGACTTCCTAAGTCTTCACTAATTCATCATTCACTCTCGGACCCGCTATTTGAACGTTCCGAATCCGTTCCCGACTCACTTCCATCTCCTGAAAAGATTAGAAATAGGTAATGAGCACACTTGAGACACATGAGGAAACTCGCGCCGAACGGTGAAGTCCGTAATAAAATCGCTATGAAGGATGAATCATAGTAGCCAGGAATCCCCATTGAGACATATGAGGAGACCCGCGTCAAACGGTGAAGTCTAAAGATTAAGAATAAATGAGGGGGTTATGCGAAGCTACCCAAATCGAGAGTCATGAACATTTGTGTAGGCGATGAAGTAATCCTCCAGTGTTACTTAGAACTTCCTCACATCCCTATATCTAGGGTTCACTACTCATATAATTGCACTTTTACACTATGGAGGAATAGTCCAGGGTGTGGATCGTGGTTTAAGCTAGGCATATGTTCTATGCGACGTCCTCTTTATGTAGGCACATCTCTCTTAGCTATGCTTCGTGAGCCGCACTCTGTCTGTGAATCATGGGCGATGTTCTTATCCTATCCCTAATATAGGGGAGCTATTCTATATACATCTAGTTTATGCGTGCGATCAAGGGGTGTCTACATGCTTGCATGAATACGGAATAAATAAAAATAATAATAATAATAATAAAACATGTTCTCAGATAGGGCTGCACCCGCAGGTCCCTCTCACTCGTCCCTGTTTCGCACCACCTACGGGTGGGGGTATTTGTTGACACTGAAAATATTTCTGACATTTCTTAAACTTTTTTACTTTTGCAAGCATGGACCCCTGGCCGAAGTACCCCTATGCCGATAAGAAAAGGAAAGAAGGAAAGGAGTGGCAGAAGCCGAACAAAGATGAAGAAAAAAATAAAAGAGAAGAAAAGAAAAGACGCTCGGCTCCAATGGACAGTCGCTGAAGCAAGACTCAAGAGCTCAGAAAAGGCTGGGGACCATCCCCGAACGAACAAGATAAAAGCTCGGAGAGCAAGACAAGTCAGTCGATGGGTCAACCCTCGCAAAGTGAGAAATGAACACAAATGGGCCTAAATAAACAAAAATGGGCCAAAGGATGCTAAGAACTGAGCTGAAACCGGCACGGGAGTGAACCAGCACGCCACTAAACCGGCACGGGAGTGAACCGGCACGCCACTGAACCGGCACGGAGGTCAACCGGCATGAACTGAAATCGGCACGAAATGAAACCGGCGCGAGATCTCAATCGGCGCGCAAACACCAATCAGCGCGCCGGTTCCGCTACGCACCGATGGAAACAGGGCCACACCCTCTATATATCTAAACCTTGCTTCGAGCACAAGAAAGGAGAGCGGAAGAAGCCAGAGAGAGGAGAGCAGAGAAGTGATCGAAGCCAGAGCAGCTACTCTAAAAAAAAAAGAGACACGAGAGCCCGCTGAAAGAGATCTGAAGGGGGGGAGAGAGCAGCAGAAGCCCGGGGAAGGAGATCCAAGGTGGGGTTCGTCTATCGAGTGCCTTCAGAGGCTATATCCTCCCTTCCCCGTCATTTGTTTGAGTCTATTTTCTTTCGTTTGGTCTGCTTCCGAGCGTTGTTCTTCTGATGATATCAACTGCCAATGTAGCCCGGTTGTCAAGGGGCATCCTCTGTATTTAGATTCTCGCAGTCTGATTTTCCCTTCTGTGCTGAATGTATGCATCCTCTACAATGAAACGAAGTATGAGGTTCTGGAGTTATTTCTCTTTCTCTCTGCTTCTCTGAAATCTGATGTATTCAATAGTCGATGTGGATAGATTTGGTTCTACTGTATGCTTACCCCTCAGGTTACATGAGTGATTTCTATTGCATCGTCTCTATATTTTCAACCTCATGATCACAATGAGAGCCTGAGACAGTCCATCTCATGGCCTCTCATTCATGAAATGGCGAGGGATATGTTCGTATCAAAGGTCACATGACTCAATCGATAACCTGGCTCCCAGTGGTGCCCCAGAGTGAAAACCCTCTCCTCCTCGGGGTGATTTGTTTTCAAACAATCCTCAGTGTTCCGTGGCCATCTCAAAGCCCCCCGTATAAAGCCTCCCAAAACCCTGAATAAAACCCCTCGAAACCTTAGGTGAAGCAGCTTAAAATCCCTGAATAGAACCCCTTAAAATCCTTAGATAAAGCCTCTAAAACCCTCAGCTCAAAACCCTTCCAAACGCCCAGAACCCTCTGATGTGGCACATCCCAAAGACCACTAAATATGATGAGATAACCCTAGGACTTAGACCCGCAAGCATACAAGCGCTCAATGATTCTCACAATGACGATTTTTGCTCACCCGATTCACACGTTCACCCGGTGGGTCCGGGAGATAATGATGAAGGTCCGGGGCGGGACCCAATTGTTCTAATGGACTTACAATGCTAGGGCTGACCCCAAATGAGTCTAGGATACCCAACTTTGTGGGCGGCTGGCCCGCAAGGCGGGGGCTTGGTGGCACTCACTCACGGTCCGCGGTGGACACTAACAAACTAGCATGCAAGTTCGAGCCCTCTTCTCACCGCCGACGAGCAATCAAAGCAATACTAAACTAGCAGGAATAAGGCTACTAAGGATAGTATCAGAAGCTCACCTGATCGGTGTGAAGACACCGATCCCGATCGGAGACGAGGGCGCGCCGGGAGGCGAGGGTATGCACCCGATCGCCGCGGCGATGTCGCTTGACCTGAAACTTAAAGAGTACAACACTACACCTCACGCAGGAGGGATGAACTTGGGGTGGGGATTAATCTTATTACACCCAAAACTACCTCCACGCAGGGAGGGGCCTTCAGCCGGCCAAGCGGGGAGGGGATTTATGCAAAGGAAAAGCCGATCTTCCGAGCCCGCCGGTTCTGCCAATCTGCAAGTTGGCAGGACAGGATGTCGCTGTTGATGCTGCCACGGGATCCACGGGGCTCCAAACTTGACGAAACCACTGCCAAAAGTTTCTCAGCTGACAGGGGATGAAGCTTGAATTTTTGGGGTAGCTTTGACACCCGAGGCTGGCAGTGCCGGCGATGAGAACAGGACAGCAATGTCTGGCTCCTGGCAGGTACCGAACTAATGCAGCAGGTTGCAGACGTCGCTGTGGCCGCTCCTGAACTCTGATTGGGACGAGGTTGGCGGTGACGCGATCGTGGTCGGAGTAGCTTCGAGAAGCAGTTGACGGGGCCTCGATCCAAGGTCGGAGGAGAGCGGGGTAGCAGGAAGAGTAGGTACAGGTCGAACCTGGTCCCACAGTGGGCAGACTACCCACCCTGATGAAGAAAATGTTAACTTGCAGCTCCGGTGGCCGAATGAGGTCCTTCTTCTTGGAGGAGACAGCTAACTGGTAGTAGTTTCAGCCCTCCAAAAATGGCGCTCAGATCTTCAAGGAGGAAGTCGTGGTCGGACTGTGACTGCAGCTCTGGTTCCCTGCCTGAGAGCTTCTGCGCAGTTGAGGGAGATCGGCTCCTGCGGACAGCTCTGACCTCGGATGTTGACGAAACCACCTCGCCTTGAAAGCTCTTTGAACGCCCTTTCCAGAGATGTAGGCCTTGACACCAGGAGGACCAGGGAACGGCCGGTCCTGTTGCGATCTTCAGGACCCAACTCTGCAGCCTGCGACCTGTTTTCTGAAATGGCAAACTAGCAAGAATGAAGGGAGTGGGAGGGGGTTAACAAAGCTTGAGGATGATGGCTGAAGGTTTAGGGAGGGGGGTAGGACGTGGCTAGGGCTCCAGGAGGTTAGGAATGGCAGGGATGGAGGGAGAAAGGGGGCTGGAACTGCTAGAGGTGGAGATGGGGGGGGTGGATGTGCACAAGAGAGAAGATGAGTGTGAGGGAAGGTGGGGGGCGAACTTGGTTTGAGGGGGAGAGGAGGGCTGCGACCTAGGGACCAAGGGGGAAGGGGAGATGGGTAGGAAATTCGAATTTGGGGTGTTGGGAGGAGTGGAGTCAGCCTTGGGGAGGTGGGAAGATGCTTTGGGAAGTGAAGGGAGGTAGGTGGTGGTTGGGAAGTAGAGCTTGGATAGGTGGAGGGTTGTTGGGAATAGGTGGAGAGTTAAGGAGGGTGTGGGAAGTTGTGGGGTAGTAATGGGGGTAGGTGGAGGGATGGATTTGAATGAGAGGGGGGGGGAAGAGAGAGGAAGGGGGCGAACTATGCCCCTTGAGAGAGAGAGAGAGGTAATGAGAGAGAGAGAGTACAAGAGAGAGATCTAGGGAGGTAGAATGAAGTGGTTTTCATTAATTTCATCCAAAGTGAGTACAAGTGGAGAGGTGGGGCCTATATATAGGCAACCACTCTTTACATGACCAAAATGTCCCTGACAATAGGACAAAAGACCGAGCATATCCTAGACTCAATCCTATGGGCCCATAACTAAGGAAATAAGGCCCAATTAAGCAAAATAAGGGAAATGGACTAGAACCACATGACTCAATAAAGGGAAATACATAAGATAGGACTCAATAAAAGGAAAATACATAAAATGAACCCGGGAAAATAAAGATAACAAGTGGAGACCATGATCAATCCATATCAAGAGTGTGTAGACGACCAAAGCTAGAGGGAGTGTCGTGAGATGCCCTCATCAAATCCCCCGGGGTGGGGAGAACTCGACCCTGTCGAGTATGGGTCTGCCTGGCTGTCGTACTGCTCAACATGTCGGGGTCCAGGCGCATCAAATCCTCTCGACTTACCCATGCATCCTCGGTCGGGGGACGGTTCTTCCACCTAACCAGATAGCGCTGATACACCCTGTGCCTTGTAATGATACTCTGCTCATCCAGTATTGCCTCTACCTGCTCTTGTCGGTCTCTCAGGCTAGAAAGTGGAGTCCCTCCGGGGGTGTCTCTCATAAGGGGGGGTAAAGGCTCAAGCTCCTGACTGGGTTCCACCGCGGGGCCTTTGTAGGGTACCAGGTCCGCCACGTTGAAGGTAGGGTGTACCCCATAGCTCTCTGGTAAGGTCAAGCTCATAGGCATTGCTGCCAAGTCGTCGTAGAACTCGAAAGGGTCCCGACCCTCGTGCCCTCAACTTGGAGGCAGGCCCGGGAAGGAGCCGCTCCGTCCTCACCATCACCGGATCTCCCACTTGGAATTCATAGTGGCGCCGGTGAGCATCGGCCCGTCTTTTGTAAGCCTCATTGCTTTTACCTATATGCTTGCGGATATCATCATGCAACTCTTTGATATGCTGTGCAAAGGACTCAGCTGAGACTGACACTCTAGCATGTGAGGGGAGGGGAATGAGATCTGAGGGCTTTCTAGGCCTAAACCCATGTACTACCTCAAATGGACTCTTGCCTATGGACCTATTGACAGAATCATTGTAGGCAAACTCGGCTTGAGATAAGAGGAGATCCCAATTCCCAGGGTGGTCCCCTACAAGGCATCGGAGTAAGTTCCCAAGGCTTCGGTTGACGACCTCAGTTTGGCCATCGGTTTGAGGATGATAGGCAGTGGAGAATTTGAGGAGGGTCCCCATCAAGTGCCATAGAGTCTTCCAAAAATAACTAGTGAACTTCACATCTCTATCGGACACAATAGTCTTAGGTAACCCATGGAGTCGGACTACCTCATCGAAGAATAACCGGGCGACCTAGAGGCATCAGAGGTCTTGGAGCAGGGGATAAAGTGGGCCATCTTTGAGAACCTGTCAACCACTACAAAGATGGAATCATGTTTGCGCAAGGTCTTTGGTAGGCCAAGAATGAAATCCATGCTCAAATCTCCCATGGTCTGTTGGGTATGGGTAGTGGTGTGTAAAGCCCGGTGTTTTGTCTTACTTGCTTGGCGGATGCACATATGCGGCATTGTCCCACAATGTGGGCCGCATCCTTCTTGAGACTGGGCCAGTGGAATTGCCTCTCAACCAACTCTATGGTTTTGTGGATCCCAAAGTGACCAGCTAGGCCACCACTATGTAACTCCCAAACTAGGAAGTCCCTAAGTGAAGTCCTAGGTATGCAAAGCTTATCCCTTTGAACAGATATCCATCTTGAAGTATGAACTCCTTATACTCCTTGAGTGGCTGGGTGAAAGGGTGTTGTAGTGAGTCCCAAAGTCAGGGCAATGTGGGTATTCCCCTTTGATCTCTCAAATCCGATTACCTCCACTTGGACAGTGGAGAGTAAGGCTACTCGCCTACTTAGTGCATCGGCGGCGCGGTTCTCACTACCCATCTTATACTTGAGGACAAAGGTGTAGGCTTGAATGTATTCTACCCATCGAGCATGGCGGGCATTGAGTTTTTGTTGAGTGTTGAGATATTTCAGAGCCTCATGGTCCGAGAAGATCACAAATTCTTTGGGTAGGAGATAGTGCCTCCAATGCCGGAGGGATTGAACCACGGCATAAAGCTCTTTGTCATATGTGGAGTATCTCGTCCTAGCCTCACAAAGTTTTTCACTAAAGTAGGCTACTGGGTGACCCTCTTGGCTAAGGATACCTCCAATCCCTACCCCGGAAGCATCACATGTGACCTCAAAGACCTTTGAAAAGTCGGGTAGGCAGAGGACCGGGGCTTGGGTCATTTTCTCTTTAAGCTCTAGGAAGGCTTTGGAGGCTGCCCTAGTCCAAACAAATGTGCCTTTCTTGAGGCAATCCGTGATAGGAGTGGTGATAGTGCTAAACCCCCGGATGAATCTCCTATAGAAGGTGGCTAGCCCATGGAAGCTTCGGGCGTCATGAATGGTTTTGGGCTCGGGCCACTCAAGAATAGCTTGGACCTTTTCGGGGTCCATGGATACTCCTTGGGATGAGACAATAAATCCTAGGAAGGCTAGTTGATTGGTCAAGAAATGACACTTCCCGGGATTGGCAAAGAGACTCTCTTTCCTAAGGATGGTGCACACTTGTTTGAGGTGATCGAGGTGGGCTTCCTTGGATTGGCTATATATGAGGATGTCATCAAAGTAGACAACTAGAAAGATGCCAATGAAGGGCCGGAGGACCTCGGTCATGAGACGCATGAAGGTACTTGGTGCATTAGAAAGGCCGAAAGGCATAACAAGCCATTCATAGAGACCGTCCTTAGTTTTAAAGGCGGTTTTCCACTCGTCCCCGGGCCTAATGCGGACTTGGTGGTAGCCACTTTTGAGATCAATTTTGGAGAAGATGGTGGCTCCCGCTAGCATGTCTAGCATGTCATCAAGCCGAGGGATGGGGAACCTATATTTGACCGTTATCTTGTTGACGGCTCGGCTATCTACACACATGCGCCAAGTCCCATCCTTTTTGGGTGTAAGAAGAGCCGGGACGGCACAAGGGCTTTTGCTAATTCGGAGGAAGCCCTTCTTGATGAGTTCTTCAATCTGCCTCCGAAGCTCGGCATGCTCGGTGGGGTTGAGTCGGTAGTGTGGGAGGTTGGGCAAGGTAGCCCCGGGCACGAGGTCGATGGCATGTTGCACATCTCTCATAGGTGGTAGTTTGTCCGGAAGCTCCTCGGGAAATACATCATGGAAGTCCTTAAGGAGTTGATGAATTTCTAGGGGGTGTGGGTCGGTTGGGGTGGATTCCCCTAGACAAATGACAATGGCACATACTTGATCCCCTTGGTTGACTTCTTCCTCAAACTCTTTCCTAGTGACAAGGTGTAGGCTCCTAGGAGGCTCTTTGATGTTACTAGGACTAGGACTTGATGGGGTGGGGTTTGTTGGTGTTGGGATGGGGGGAAGGGTAGTGGGTCCCTCAAGGGAGGGAGAGGCCTTCTTAGGTAGAGTGCGGGGTGGAGATGGGTTGAGTTGGATCTTCTTCCCCTCATGAATGAAGATGCAAGCGTTGGTTCTTCCTAAGAAGGTGGCATCTACATCGTAGATCCAAGGCCGTCCTAAAAGGATACTCCCAACTTCCATTGGAAGGATATCACACCACACTTGGCCTTGATAGGATTGGAATGTAATTGGGACAAGGCAACGGGCACTAACGGGTATGGAGGTGGTATCAATCCATGCTACCCTATATGGGTGGGGATGTGGGGAGGTGGTAAGGCCCAAAAGTTTGACGGTGTCGGGTGACACCACATTCACACTACTTCCATTATCCAAGATGACCTTCCTAACATGGCTCCCCATCCTTATGTAGGTATAGAATATGGTGTTTCTCCTCCAATCATGCTCTTGGTTTTGGGTGAGGGTGCATCTAACCACTCCTAGGTGGGAGTCGGTGGGTGGAGGAGGTTGTTCTTGGTTGCTTCCATGTAGTGGTTCTCATACTCCTCCTCCCATTCATGAGAGGGTTCATATACCTCAATCTCTCTTCAAATTCAGCTTGGGGTTGGGGGTTGGTCTCCTCTATGAGTAAGTTTGATGCTCCCTTGGTGGGGCATTGATTGGCAAAGTGTCCATACCCATAACACCTAAAGCATTGCTGCCCACTTTGATGGTTTGGGGTCACCTTAGTGTGAGGGAGAGTGGGTGTCGAATGGGCCTATTGGGAGTTGTGTTTAGGGGCCCACTTGCGGGGCGGAATGGTGGATTGGCATTAGGAGGGGTGACCCGTGTGGGAGGAGTTCCCATGGGTGTAGGAAGGAGACCTCTTTGGGGTGGTGGAGGGTTGGCCCGAGGTGCCATGGCTCTAGGGTCCATTCCCCGAGGGGGAACCATTCGCGTGTACCGAGAGAATTTCTCGGCATCCCGAGCTACTTGGTAGGCTTGCTCTAAAGTTGTTACTTGACGCATGAATAGTTCCTTTTTGATATGGAATTGAAGCCCATTCCTAAAGCGGGAGAGTGTGACGGAGGGGTCCTCTTGGACTCCACATTTGAGGAGGTAGTAGTCAAACTTTTCAATGTATTCCATAACGGTCTTTCCTTCTTGAGTCAAGGCTTGCCATTCATCTAAGAGGTTTTGATGGTAGGAGGGTGGGACATATTTGAGTTTGAGTTGGTCTTTCATGGCCCCCCATGTGGTGATTGGAACTTCCCTCCTAACTATCCTTAAGGCTTCAACATTCATCCAATGAGTCTTGGCAAGTTTGGTTAATTGCATCTTTGCAAGTCGGACTTTCCTATCCTCGGTCATTGGGTACCAATCAAAATATTGATCCATGGCTGCCTCCCAATCTAAGTAGATGCTCGGA
Organism: Amorphophallus konjac; assembly: GCA_022559845.1. NCBI lineage: Eukaryota > Viridiplantae > Streptophyta > Magnoliopsida > Alismatales > Araceae > Amorphophallus > Amorphophallus konjac. The sequence goes on from CM040129.1 coordinate 30,625,550, forward strand.
TGATGAGATCCATCAAAAGTGGGAGCATCGACTTTCACAAGTCTCATTAGTTGGTCATCCGGGTTGTCCCGGGGAGGCCTCTCATTCCTTCTAGGGGGTGGGTCCCTTTCCGGTTCGGGAGGGGGGTCAAGGTTGAGTCCTCCTATGGCTGGCTCCACATGTGGAGGGGGATCTCTCCTATCTCCTTCCCTTGGAATAGGTCTATTTTCCTCAAGTTGTTCAAGCCGGGCCGTAATACCGTCAAGCCTTCCCATAATTTCGGTCATGTAGTCCACAAGAAACCTCATTTGGTCGGGAAGCTCATGCTCATTGTGAGGGGGATTTCCTTGGGGATTGGGATTCATGGTGTTATTGGAAGAAGATGGATTGCCTTGATAATGAGTTCCACTACGGGTGGTCATGCAAGGTTGGGTGGGCTATGCAAGGGTGTGCGAATGCACCTAAGAAAGACTTAGTGTGACCCAAGACTAGACTTGTAAGGACAAGCCTATGACCGCTCTGATACCACTTGATGTGGCACAGCCCAAAGACCACTAAATATGATGAGATAACCCTAGGACTTAGACCCGCAAGCATACAAGCGCTCAATGATTCTCACAATGACGATTTTTGCTCACCCGATTCACACGTTCACCCGGTGGGTCCGGGAGATAATGATGAAGGTCCGGGGCGGGACCCAATTGTTCTAATGGACTTACAATGCTAGGGCTGACCCCAAATGAGTCTAGGATACCCAACTTTGTGGGCGGCTGGCCCGCAAGGCGGGGGCTTGGTGGCACTCACTCACGGTCCGCGGTGGACACTAACAAACTAGCATGCAAGTTCGAGCCCTCTTCTCACCGCCGACGAGCAATCAAAGCAATACTAAACTAGCAGGAATAAGGCTACTAAGGATAGTATCAGAAGCTCACCTGATCGGTGTGAAGACACCGATCCCGATCGGAGACGAGGGCGCGCCGGGAGGCGAGGGTATGCACCCGATCGCCGCGGCGATGTCGCTTGACCTGAAACTTAAAGAGTACAACACTACACCTCACGCAGGAGGGATGAACTTGGGGTGGGGATTAATCTTATTACACCCAAAACTACCTCCACGCAGGGAGGGGCCTTCAGCCGGCCAAGCGGGGAGGGGATTTATGCAAAGGAAAAGCCGATCTTCCGAGCCCGCCGGTTCTGCCAATCTGCAAGTTGGCAGGACAGGATGTCGCTGTTGATGCTGCCACGGGATCCACGGGGCTCCAAACTTGACGAAACCACTGCCAAAAGTTTCTCAGCTGACAGGGGATGAAGCTTGAATTTTTGGGGTAGCTTTGACACCCGAGGCTGGCAGTGCCGGCGATGGGAACAGGACAGCAATGTCTGGCTCCTGGCAGGTACCGAACTGATGCAGCAGGTTGCAGACGTCGCTGTGGCCGCTCCTGAACTCTGATTGGGACGAGGTTGGCGGTGACGCGATCGTGATCGGAGTAGCTTCGAGAAGCAGTTGACGGGGCCTTGATCCAAGGTCGGAGGAGAGCGGGGTAGCAGGAAGAGTAGGTACAGGTCGAACCTGGTCCCACAGTGGGCAGACTACCCACCCTGATGAAGAAAATGTTAACTTGCAGCTCCGGTGGCCGAATGAGGTCCTTCTTCTTGGAGGAGACAGCTAACTGGTAGTAGTTTCAGCCCTCCAAAAATGGCGCTCAGATCTTCAGGGAGGAAGTCGTGGTCGGACTGTGACTGCAGCTCTGGTTCCCTGCCTGAGAGCTTCTGCGCAGTTGAGGGAGATCGGCTCCTGCGGACAGCTCCGACCTCGGATGTTGACGAAACCACCTCGCCTTGAAAGCTCTTTGAACGCCCTTTCCAGAGATGTAGGCCTTGACACCAGGAGGACCAGGGAACGGCCGGTCCTGTTGCGATCTTCAGGACCCAACTCTGCAGCCTGCGACCTGTTTTCTGAAATGGCAAACTAGCAAGAATGAAGGGAGTGGGAGGGGGTTAACAAAGCTTGAGGATGATGGCTGAAGGTTTAGGGAGGGGGGTAGGACGTGGCTAGGGCTCCAGGAGGTTAGGAATGGCAGGGATGGAGGGAGAAAGGGGGCTGGAACTGCTAGAGGTGGAGATGGGGGGGGTGGATGTGCACAAGAGAGAAGATGAGTGTGAGGGAAGGTGGGGGGCGAACTTGGTTTGAGGGGGAGAGGAGGGCTGCGACCTAGGGACCAAGGGGGAAGGGGAGATGGGTAGGAAATTCGAATTTGGGGTGTTGGGAGGAGTGGAGTCAGCCTTGGGGAGGTGGGAAGATGCTTTGGGAAGTGAAGGGAGGTAGGTGGTGGTTGGGAAGTAGAGCTTGGATAGGTGGAGGGTTGTTGGGAATAGGTGGAGAGTTAAGGAGGGTGTGGGAAGTTGTGGGGTAGTAATGGGGGTAGGTGGAGGGATGGATTTGAATGAGAGGGGGGGGGAAGAGAGAGGAAGGGGGCGAACTATGCCCCTTGAGAGAGAGAGAGAGGTAATGAGAGAGAGAGAGTACAAGAGAGAGATCTAGGGAGGTAGAATGAAGTGGTTTTCATTAATTTCATCCAAAGTGAGTACAAGTGGAGAGGTGGGGCCTATATATAGGCAACCACTCTTTACATGACCAAAATGTCCCTGACAATAGGACAAAAGACCGAGCATATCCTAGACTCAATCCTATGGGCCCATAACTAAGGAAATAAGGCCCAATTAAGCAAAATAAGGGAAATGGACTAGAACCACATGACTCAATAAAGGGAAATACATAAGATAGGACTCAATAAAAGGAAAATACATAAAATGAACCCGGGAAAATAAAGATAACAAGTGGAGACCATGATCAATCCATATCAAGAGTGTGTAGACGACCAAAGCTAGAGGGAGTGTCGTGAGATGCCCTCATCACCCTCGGCCTCACAAAACCCTCAGAAACCTTCTATCGCCCCCTTAACAGCCTCCCGGCACGACCCTATCCCGGCGCGAGTTCCACGCCGAGTGCTCGATTGGCCATTCACACTCCCTGCGCGACTCTCTCCCAGCGTGAGTTCTGCGCCGGGTGCTGCTCGTGCCGATTGGCCATTCACCCTCCAGCGCGCCGAGACCCACCTAGATGCCACCCATCGTGCTGAGGCCAAGGCCCCTTCGTGTTCTCCATCGCTCCGAAAGCTAACCGCGCCGAGGCACTACCGTCCTGACGCCCTCAGGAGCCCCGAGCCCTTTAACCACTCAACATGAAATCCTATCACCCCGGAGAGAAGTAACAGGCTTTCACCCAAGCCCACGGGAACTAAATCAATGGGGTTAACCCCCCTACATTATACTGCCCCATTGGCCTATGGAGTTCTTCCACTGCAGGTTCTCCCGTGGCCTCTTCAGGGGGATATCAACAAACACCGTGGTAATGGACACTGTCCCGCCACACTCAGATCCTTTTTGGATCCAGGGCTATGCCCGCCTCTCTTTTGTCTTCCATCCCGGCATTCCGTGGGTGGATGACCTATATTCCCTCTTTTGGCATAGTCCAAAATAAGGGGATATGCAGCCAGATTTGCGCCATAACCCATGGGAACTAAATCAATGGGGTTAACCCCCCTACATTCTGTCACCCCACTGGCCTATGGAGTTCTGCCACTGCATGTTCTCCCATGGCCTCTTCAGGGGGATATTAACAAATACCACGATGAGTGGACACCGCCCCGTCGGATTACGATCCTTTTGGATCCCGGGTTACGTCCATCTCTATTACGGATTCCTTCTCGGCTCTCCGTGGACGGTTTCCTATATACCCCATCAACCCTCCGGGTACAGGGGAGATGCTGCCGGATTTCTGCTAGACATAAATATTAACTGTCGAACTGCTAATAAAATAAAATAAAATAACAAAATAATAAACATAAACGAAAAAAAATAAATAATAATAAAAAGATAAAATTGATAAGAAAATGAGAAAAATGAATAAACAATCAAATAGAATGAAATAAAAAAATAAATAAACATATATTAATAAAAAATGAAAATGATGATAATCGGCGGGGGGGCCTCTCGGCTTCAATGCTTCTCGGCACCAAAACCGCGCCGGGATGAAAGCATGCCGAGATGAAAGCCACGCCGAGATGCAAACTAAAGCAAAACAAACCCCTCTCGGCGCCATTGCTTCTCGGCACCAAAACCGCGCCGGGATGAAGGCATGCCGAGATGAAAGCCACGCCGAGATGCAAACTAAAGCAAAACAAACCCCTCCCGGCACGACCCTCTCGGCACCATCCATTGATCATTATAAAACAAACAATGAGAACAAGTAAGACTTTCATTCGAGAGAAATGGATAAATAATAAGAAAAAGGTGATTGAGATAAAAAAAATATACAAAAAAATATAAATAGTGGCCAAATAAATGATTAGAAAAATATAATAATAGAATAAAAATGATAAATAAATGATAAAAAATGTAATAAACAAGAGTGCTAAACAAATAATAATCAAACAAAAGGCAATAATGGAAATAAAATACATACACACAAATAAATAATAATAAATAACATGTGATAGTAAAATACAAATAACCAAAAAGGATACGAAGTAATAATGGTGAAAAACAAACATACACTCATGCTTCCAAATAACAATGATAATAAGGGAATAAATAAATAAATGAAAAATATTGATAATGGCCGTGTCTGCTCCGGTACCTTCACCTTCCCTGACCTCCGGGTATGAGATATTAATGCCGCTCCGACGGATCGTGCTTGGTTCTCGGGACTCACTCCCATTTTAGCCAAAGTATGATCTTGTCATGGGCCGATAACTCATTGAATTTGATCTATTTCGATCGGGTTTCAACCGCGTCCCCTCGGTTCTTGAACAACAAATTTGCCGTACCCCGGTATACATTGCCCAATAATATGCGCTTGCCCGAATATGGTCACACTTGACTCACCTCATGGGTCTATGTGTGTGCACCGTAATGATATGCACAGCTTCAAAATAAAAAGGTCTCGATGCCCCTCGGAGCAGGATGGCGCTGCCGAAATCTCTCTCGAAGTTGTAAATAAATGACCAAACAAATAATAAATGATAATATTGAATACTGTTATCTTGCATGCTGGCATGATCCGATTCTCTGGTATATTAAATTGTGATTTGCGGAAAGTCGGGTTACTCCCGACCGGAAGCTATCACTATGCGTGATCATGATCCTCGGACCTAGGTTCTCCACCTCGTACCGGGAGTCGATTTAATAAATAAGTACTACCATATTGTGTGCTTGCATGCAATTGCATCTTTAATCATATGGGCCCCATGGTCTTTATTTTGGCGATTAATCAAGGGTTGTCCCTTTTTCGGAGGGGCGTAATTAATGTCGTAGCCTTTATGGTACGACGGGTTTTGGGTCCCGACATGATCACCTATAATTGTCTGATCAGTCAGATGAGCGCATAATAAATTGTCACGACAGTGAATGGCACGCCTAATTAATAAACCAAATAAACAAGTAAAATAAACAAATAAAAACCAAATAAAATATTCTAAATAAAAAAATCCATCCCCACATCATTATCAATAAAAGTTAGATTTTTGATCAATCATTATGTCCATTCATCTTATGTTTGAATGATTTGCGTTCTGATTATATTGCTTGCTTGAGGCGTACTAGCCTACTGTTCTCGTTCCCGATTATTTTCGCTACATAATCTCGAGACGTGACAGTTAAAGTGGTATCAGAGCCTAGGTCTAAGGACTTACTTATTCCTAGGAAAAATGTTATGTCATAGGCTAAGTCCACGGCTTATGGATCCACACCTATGAAACAAGGAAAGAAATTTCTAACCTTGTTAGAATGTTTAGAGCCGGGATGAGATAGTTATTAAGAACTTATCTCTAAGTTAACTCCCTTTAATTCCGTAGGAATTAACAAATTATTCATTTTTCTCATGTACCTAATTCTTATAATGGCACACTGTGTTGAATGGGATGGGATGCAACAGACTGTTGTAGGTCTCACCCAGGCCTTGCAAAATATGGCCCAAGCTGGCACGAGGGCTGGTGCTGGGGATTTGCACTGCAACTTCTGGAGTTTAAATCCTCCGCGATTTTCTAGTTTTTCCAACCCAGACAATGCTGAAAACTGGATAGATGAAATGAATAGTATATTCGAGGTCATGTAGTGTGCCGATCAAGAGAAGGTTCATCTCGCCATGTTCCAACTCAACAAGGATGCACGTACTTGATGGAAATCTATTTCGGTACCGCCTCAAGATGCACCACACACTTGGGAAAGATTTCTCACAGTATTCCGAGCAAAATACTTCTCGGAACATGTTAAGGAGAGGAAGGCGGCGGAGTTCGCTTCTTTGCGTCAAGGCAAGATGACGGTGGCAGAGTACGAATTACAATTCTCTCGCCTAGCACCATATGTTTAACATTTAGTGAGCACAGATCATCTCAAAGCTAATTGTTTTATGGACGGGCTACGACCCATCTTCATTCAACAACTTGGCTCACAAAATATTCGGACCTATGCGGAGATGGTCCAACGAGCCCATCTATATGAAAGGACCTTGGAGAAGGTCGAGAAATTCAAAGGCAAGGGAGAAGAATCGAGCAGAAAGTCTGATCAGCGAGGAAGAAGAGAGGAAAAATTTAGCATCACTTATAACTCTCAGGACAACAAGAAGAGATCCCGGACTAGGAACAATAAGGAAGATCGCAGTAACAAGAAGGCTAAGGAAGATGATAAGCAAGTCATGGCAGCTTACACGTTCTGCGAGAAATTTGGCCATGCGACCGAGGAATGCTGGAAATGCCTAGGGGCATGTTTGCGATGTGACAGCCGAGAGCACCGCATGTCGGATTGCCCCCTTATGAAGGATCAATCTTCCAACGCTGGACGCAAGTGACATGCTAGTCTTAACGCTGTTCTAGATGATGAAGAAGCGCCGAAGGATGATGGGCTAATGGAATGTCACGCCCCGAGCTTTTTAATATAGCAGAAGGAATATCAGGAACATAAACAGTCGGCTAGTACGTCTCAAGTGAGTAATATAATCAGAGCATTGTTGGGTCCCACGAGGTGCAAACGGATCTAGAAGGGGGGGTTGAATAGATCCTTTCACAAGTTTTGGCCTATTTAAAAACTCTTAGCTAGCGGAAGCTTAAACCACTCTTATAAAGTGAATGAACCACTTAGGCACAATGCACAACAGATGAAATAGCCTTGTAACAAGCGTATGTGTGTGTATGCTATGTTGATCACTTAGAGTGCCAATGTGTGTGAATGTAGTGGTGATCAACCAAGATGCAATTATGAGAGCTTGAGTGTATAAAATAAGATAACCAAGTTTGAAATCACACAAACCTGTGAATGAGGGTAGAAGAGATAGAGCAATCACACACGAAGAACAACCCACAACACAGAGATTTTTAAGGTGGTTCGGTTGCAACCCCGCAACCTACATCCACCCCTCACCAAAACCCGGTGAGGCTTTCTTGCTGACTCACAGCTTGACCGGGGACACGCCCCAAACCACAGAACAAGGAAAACCCTCTTTCTATCTTCCTACACACAATGCCGGCAGGGACGGCTACATCGCAGATCGGAGAACTCCCGATTGCCTTCCTACTAACCACCGGTAGGGACGATCTTTAGTTTCAATAGATTGAATGAAAGGGGAAAAGAACAACTTATGAAAAACACTCAACAAGATATAGAATATGCTTAAGAGAAAAGATCTTGTCTGAGGTTTGCTGAAGCTTGAATCTCTTGAGGATTTGATGAAGAGCTTTGATTTTCCTTTGATCCCTTTGAGTTGATGGAGATGATATTGGATGTAACTTCATCTTTTCTTGAATCTCCTTGAGTTGATGAAGAGGTGTATGGATGTAGCTTTGATCACCTTTGAGAGCCTTGAATGCTTCTTGCTTGCTTGGAGGTTGCTTGGCTTCAGATTTGAGCTTGAATCACCTTGGAAGGATGAAGAACTCCAGCCCGAAGTACTGTTCACGCAGGTGCTACAGTACCCTCGAAATGGCCTCCCTTGAGCTCTCTTTGATTCACTTCATCAACTACATCAACTAGGGTTTCTAACCCTCTTGTATTGGTTTTATAGACTTTGAATGGTCTATAGACAAGCCCCAGACCAGATCCACAAATCATGGGTGATTAGGTGACTTTTGGATTAAACAAATCCATGTTGAATGGCCCTTTTCGAAGTGGAAAACAAAGTCAACATTGGTTGGCTCGGGGATGGCGATCGACCTACAGCTTCTGGCGGTCGACCTCTATTGAAAAATACTGTAGACGGATGGTCCCTGGGATTTCCGGTCGTCTGCTACGAGCTGACGGTCGACCTGCAGCTGAAAGAACTGCAGACGGGGAGTCTCTGGCTGGGGCAGTCGACCGCCAGCTGGGTAGACCCCGGTCCATCCCGGGTTGGTCCGTTAGCAGCTTCAGCTCCATCGCTTGACTTCTTTAGCAGCCCGTTCATGTCTGTGGCATCACCTTTGATAGTCTAAAAGGTATCAACTGAGTCTCTGGCCTTAGATTCTCTTGGCTATACTTCTTTGTGCATTGACCTTAGCTATTGATGGATGTGTAGACTTTGTGTACATGTATGAACTCTGTACAGACTTAACACGGTGAGCATGCATGAGACTGTACAGACTTGGTTCATGAATGTATAGACTTGGTAGCTTGATGCACGAACACAACAGAAACCAATGTATAGACTTGCTGCTGAAGGATGTACAGACTTTGAGTTTGTGCTAGCAGGATCTGTAGACTTGCTGATGTATAGACTTGCTGGCTGTATAGACTTGATGCGCCTGCAACAGTGACGATGTACAGACTTTGAGTTGTAGGATGTATAGACTTTGCATGGCAAGCTATGAAACCAATGTATAGACTTGTTAATGAAGATGCATGGAGAATGTATAGACTTTGCATGGCAAGCTATGCAACCAATGTATATGAATGAACCAATGCAAGATATGAACAATGGTATGCACTGATGCATTGCTCATGCACACAACCTGTTCGATGAAATGACTAACTATTTAAACAGATGCACAATGACGTCATATGCAAACACAGTGTGACTTAGTATTTGCTATCAAAACCATGCACTGCTCATGCACACAACATGTTCGATGAAATGACTGATTGTTTAAACGGATGCACCACAGTGTGACTTATAGTAGTTGCTATCATCAAAACCATAACAGTAATGATGGTGCACACGTATTCAACATTCTCCCCCTTTTTGATGATGGCAACACTGTGAGTCATTATATGGCAGAAATAGCCAAGAAGGCAAAGTTTATGACATATGTAACATGTGCAGCTCAAGATTCATGATAGTGATGCATGTGAATGCAGATATGTATGCATGGATATACATATTCATGGAGAAGGCAAAGTTTATGACATATGTTACATGTGCAGCTCAAGATCCATGATAGTGATGCATGTGAATGCAGATATGTATGCATGGATATACGTATTCATGGAGAAGTAAAGTGTATGAATGCTATGTATAAACCCTCATCATAAATGAAGGTTCTCTCCCCCTTGGATTCTCCCATATCCACAATTCACTCTCCCCCTTTGACAACGCTCAAAGGCAACATTAGGCAACATCTCCCCCTTTATCCCAAGTCCACAGCAAGGACTCACAACAAGACATTCTCCCCCTTTGCCAATAGCAAAAAGGAGGGATATGGTACAGTGGTTGACACAAGTCCTAGAGATCAGAGTGGAATAGTAGTGGATGGGCAAGCCATTATATGGAAATTGGAAACATGCCGGGAGCAATATATATGGTTCAAATCTAATGAAAACCAAGATCATCAATAGAGTTCAAAAGGCATCGATATCCATGGTTTAATAGAAATGAACCAGAAGCGCATATCATGACAGTGTTTAACCTTCCCTTGTCTTATACATCCATATTCAAGAACTACAAAGGAAATAGCACAAAAACTAGTATTGAGGCTAAATAATCATGATTAGATCATGGAATTTTATGATCGCAGCAAATGTGATTTTCAGTATCTTTTGCATTTGAAGGCACAAGACTCATATTTTACCAGCAGTCTAGTCTATTACATGCCTCCTAACCGTAAGAATACACGTTGTTTAGACGCCAGTATTCCTAGGTATTTGGTAAGACTGACTGTTATGCTTCAAACTAAACAGAGATAGCAACATCACGTCATGACATATCCAAACTCATTTCTTTGATGAGAAGATATATTTCTTAGCAATTATGCCATTGCTCTACCTAGAGTCCAAATGAATTAAGACAGAGATAACAAGGGCACATCATGACATATCATCCGTCATTTGATTTGATGACGTGACATATTTCTCCGTGCAATAATATCATTGCTCTGTCAAATTGATTTTTCAAGAATTCCAGCTCATCAAGATGTTTAGAAACAATACTAAGCTCTAGAGTATCACCAAAGTTGTCAAGACGTTTGGATTTTTAGATTTCAGGATAGTTATTCAAGGCACAACATGCAATCTCTAGTTAAGGTCTATTAAAATCACAAAATATAGATGATTTCAAAAGATATATCGGAACTTCAAGGAAATCATTAAATCTGAACCATTCTCATTGAATGGACAATCATCAGTTCATATAATAGAAAGCTCATACACCGTAGTGATGTCTGTCTCTTGAACTTATTATCACACTGGAGGCCATTGAGGTTCAGATGCAAAAAGGACTAATGAACCAAGAAAAAACAACACGACTCCCCCTAAGAATATGCAATGAATGCACTCAAGGAGTTGTGTAGGCAGTCAAATAGAATGACGAATGTCAATGAGAGGTTTACTTGAACCATGTAGGGGTTGACCTGATCAAACATGAATCTAGCAGACATGAAATGCATGAACCAACACATGATTTTACACTTATGAAATGCAACATAATGAATATGAAACATATGCATGAATGCCTCAAGAAGACAACTCCCCCTAGCTATATGGCTTATCTGCGACAGTAGCACATGATACTTGGCGGAGGTTGGTCCTCACGCATATTGAGTGCTTCCAGACAAGCTTAACCTGCCTTTCCATACATCAACATTTGATATACCATGGCCGTGCAAGAGTGAAATGATGTAAAATGATTCAAGCTAGATTGATGTTGACTCCCCCTGAATACATGCATGGGTTGGCAATGAATTATGCAGCCTAAGACTTATGTGAATACACAATGCAATGAAGATGTTGCAAAATAATTGTGCATTTTTGTGTCTATTAAGCATGATGTGCATTTAAGGTATGTGTGATCACAATATGATGCAAACACAAATCATTCACAATTGATTTTGAACTGAATGCAACATGATGATGTCAATTGCTAGACTCCCTCTTTTGAATAATGCTAACATGAATAACGAGTTGAAAATGCAGCCATGACATGCATCATCAAAACCAAAATCCAAGCATTTGATGTGGCTGATAGTAAGACTTATGCAACTCATCATCACATTAACTTCATCAGCATAACAAGTTTTTCATGAGTTAAATAGCTGAAATCAAGCATGGTGTGAACAAATTATCTAGCTCAAAAGTTCATCTCACACCATGGGGGGTTTTGCATTTCAAAGAGTAATTCAGTTTGAAGAATCTAATGACATTGGACAGACGTATGATGCAATATCTACATGTCAAGACTAAACATAAAAAAAGATATTTACATACCTGTGCCTTGAGCTTTTATTTACCTGACCATTCATTTCTCAGCTCCAAGGCATCCTACACCCAAAATTCTCATTTGGAATTTTTAGGTACCCAAGCTTGCTTGGGTCCTTGTGGTTTAGCAACATGTTTAGCATCTTGGCCCATCTTTTTCAGAGTAATCACATCATCCTCCCTCATTGTGAGACAATCATATATCTCATGCCCATTTTTCCCACAATAGAAACAACACACAAAAGATTAATTTTTCGTTTTATGTTCATGTGTGTGTGCATGTGGACTATGCTTTTGTGGACGAGCATGATTCTTACCTTTTATTGTATGAGGGTGGTGTCTTTCTTTCAGATGCCAGCATTCTTGGTCAGTGTGACCAGTCTTACCATAATGAAGGCAGCAAAGAGAAGCATTTTTGTTGAAGACCATGGGGAGTGTCGACCTGTCTGAATGAGAATGTCGACACTTTTGATTCTCCATGCGATTCTGTGTAGAGTTCTGCTGACCAGGCCCTCTGCCAGTGTTGACATGTTTCTTTCCTGGTCCTTTCACTTGATCTCCTGCTCTAAGCTCATCATTTCTCAAGATAAAATAATCATGCACAATGTGACCATGTTTACCACAATAATAATAATTGACATTCATTTTGTGAAAGGCATGGTATTTAGCATTGGACATGTTATGATGCATGTTTGGATAAGCATGCTGAATTTTACTTTTCTTTCGAGCAGTGTGCCCTTTTTGGTGACCACAGGAAGTGGTGGCTTCCGGTGAGTCAGAATCTTAGATTTGGGCAAACATTGACAAGAAATCATTCAAACTTTGAATTTCATTTTCAAGTGAGGAAATGTGCTGTTTAGATTCAACAATGCCCTCTTCGCATGCTGCCAATTGCTCATTGAGCATGGCGTTTACTGTTTTAAGATTTTGATTTGGTTGTTCTAAAGCATGCAAAGTTTCAGAGTGATCTTTAATGACAGATTTACCTTTTTCATGTGTAGCCAATTTTTCATGCAATTCTTCTTCTGCTTTTTCATGTTCAATTTTCTTTTCCAACAACTCTCTATTCTCTTCTTTTAGAGAATCAATCAGTTTTTGTTGCCATTCAAGATCATCATGGAGACCAACATTTATGTTTCTCAAGAATGAACATTTTTCACATGCAAAATTAGCAGAACATGAAACAGAATTTTTGTTTCCTTCAATCAACTTCTCATGATAGATTAGCCCATCGGCCATAGTTTGATCATTAGAGATTGACTTAGGTTGGTTTTGAAGTTTTATTACAATTTCTTCCAACCTAGTGATTTCATCATGAAGATTTTAATTTTATTCCCTTAGACATGCAATGCTTTGTTTATGCGTATCTAGATCAACTGAGAGAGTGTCGTTAAGCTCTTTAAAAATAGAACACTTTTTACAAATCGAGCTTTCATTTTGGTTAATTTTCTTGAGATCCTTTTTCAAATTTTTGTTTTCTATTTTTACCTTTTTGTATTGTGTGATCAATTCATCATAGGCTTCCATAAGCTCTTCAAAAGTAAATTCCTCGGAGTCAGAGTTTACCTGTGATGAGGATGTATTGCTAGACTGTTCTGCACGGTCGGCCATGAAGCATTCTTGTTCTTGTTCCTTCCCTTCATGGATTTTCACCAACTTGTCCAATACTTGCTTGGCTGTGCTGCAAGAGGACACAAGATGAGTTAGTCTTCGTTCAACTGCAGCTGTAATTAAGTTATATGCAAGACGATTATCATTGTGTTTGGTCTCATGTTCGGCTAACCATTCAATTGAATTTGATGGCAGCTCATGAGGACCATTGTATATAAGAGTCCACAATTGTGGATCTATGGAGCTAACATAGATGAACATTCTTCCAACTCATGTAGAAAAATCTGAACCATCATAAATGGGCGGAGAAGCCATCGAAGCATGTGTAGCATATGAAGCCATCTAAATAACAAACACTGGGATCTTTCCCTGCAGATCGTTGGATCTGGGAATGACAGAGCCTCGCTCTGATACCAATTGTTCGGTCCCACGAGGTGCAAACGGATATAGAAGGGGGGGTTAAATAGATCCTTTCACAAGTTTTGGCAAATTTAAAAACTCTTAGCTAGCGGAAGCTTAAACCACTCTTATAAAGTGAATGAACCACTTAGGCACAATGCACAACAGATGAAATAGCCTTGTAACAAGCGTATGTGTGTGTATGCTATGTTGATCACTTAGAGTGCCAATGTGTGTGAATGTAGTGGTGATCAACCAAGATGCAATTATGAGAGCTTGAGTGTATAAAATAAGATAACCAAGTTTTAAATCACACAAACCTGTGAATGAGGGTAGAAGAGATAGAGCAATCACACACGAAGAACAACCCACAACACAGAGATTTTTAAGGTGGTTCGGTTGCAACCCCGCAACCTACATCCACCCCTCACTAAAACACGGTGAGGCTTTTCTGCTGACTCACAGCTTGACCGGGGACACGCCCCAAACCACATAACAGAGAAAACCCTCTTTCTATCTTCCTACACACAAAGCCGACAGGGATGGCTACACCGCAGATCGGAGAACTCCCGATTGCCTTCCTACTAACCACCGGTAGGGACGATCTTCAGTTTCAATAGATTGAATGAAAGGGAAAAAGAACAACATATGAAAAACACTCAACAAGATATAGAATATGCTTAAGAGAAAAGATCTTGTCTGAGGTTTGCTGAAGCTTGAATCTCTTGAGGATTTGATGAAGAGCTTTGATTTTCCTTTGATCCCTTTGAGTTGATGGAGATGATATTGGATGTAACTTGATCTTTTCTTGAATCTCCTTGAGTTGATGAAGAGGTGTATGGATGTAGCTTTGATCACCTTTGAGAGCCTTGAATGCTTCTTGCTTGCTTGGAGGTTGCTTGGCTTCAGATTTGAGCTTGAATCACCTTGGAAGGATGAAGAACTCCAGCCCGAAGTATTGTTCACGTAGGTGCTACAGTACCCTCGAAATGGCCTCCCTTGAGCTCTCTTTGATTCACTTCATCAACTACATCAACTAGGGTTTCTAACCCTCTTGTATTGGTTTTATAGACTTTGAATGGTCTATAGACAAGCCTCAGACCAGATCCATAAATCATGGGTGATTAGGTGACTTTTGGATTAAACAAATCCATGTTGAATGGCCCTTTTCGAAGTGGAAAACAAAGTCAACATTGGTTGGCTCGGGGCTGGCGGTCGACCTACAGCTTCTGGCGGTCGACCTCTACTGAAAAATGCTGTAGACGGATGGTCCCTGGGATTTCCAGTCGACCGCTACGAGCTGGCGGTCGACCTGCAGCTGAAAGAACTGCAGACGGGGAGTCTCTAGCTGGGGCGGTCGACCGCCAGCTGGGCAGAGCCCGGTCCGTCCCGGGTCGGTCTGTTAGCCGCTTCAGCTCCATCGCTTGACTTCTTTAGCAGCCCGTTCATGTCTGTGGCATCACCCTTGATAGTCTAAAAGGTATCAACTGAGTCTCTGGCCTTGGATTCTCTTGGCTATACTTCTTTGTGCATTGACCTTGGCTATTGATGGATGTGTAGACTTTGTGTGCATGTGTGAACTCTGTACAAACTTAACACCTTGAGCATGCATGAGCCTGTACAGACTTGCTTCATGAATGTATAGACTTGGTAGCTTGATGCACGAACACAACAGAAAGCAATGTATAGACTTGCTGTTGAAGGATGTACAGACTTTGAGTTTGTGCTAGCAGGATCTATAGACTTGCTGATGTATAGACTTGCTGGCTATATAGACTTAATGTGCCTGCAACAGTGACGATGTACAGACTTTGAGTTGCAGGATGTATAGACTTTGCATGGCAAGCTATGCAACCAATGTATAGACTTGTTAATGAAGATGCATGGAGAATGTATAAACTTTGCATGGCAAGCTATGCAACCAATGTATATGAATGAACCAATGCAAGATATGAACAATGGTATGCACTGATGCATTGCTCATGCACACAACCTGTTCGATGAAATGACTAACTATTTAAATAGATGCACAATGACGTCATATGCAAACACAGTGTGACTTAGTATTTGCTATCAAAACCATGCACTGCTCATACACACAACATGTTCGATGAAATGACTGATTGTTTAAACGGATGCACCACAGTGTGACTTATAGTAGTTGCTATCATCAAAACCATAACAGTAATCATGGTGCACACGTATTCAACAAGCGCAAGATAATCACATAAAAGTAATTGCACATGTAAAATTCCTCAAAACTTCAACTTTATTTTATAGTAGTAATAAAAATTACATAAGGTCACTACTTGACATCTTTTCAATACTATGTCTTAAGAAAATCAAAACTTACAATCTGATTGGACTGGACAATTGATAACTAAGGCTTCTCTCATTCCAATAGACCTTCAATCACTCTCGGACCCGCTACTTGCATAATCCAAATCCGATTAACTAGTATTTCATGAAAAAGATGAAAAAATATGTATGAGCACACTTGCCCAGTAGATATCTTCGTGTCAACATGAAGGTAATATTTAAGTGATTAATGATTTAGCTCTAGAATTAAGATAAAAATAATGATAAAGTGGTAAATCATACGGCATAGCAAAAATATCCAAAAATATAGAATCAAGTAGACATGATCGAGTATATGAACAAGTAATATTTAATCATGTAGATGTGAGTTGGCCTTTCATTAACAAGAATGTACGAGCATGTAACTAGAAAGTACTTACACAACCTTGTAAAGGCTATGCATTAACAAGCATGTAATTTTCAAAACGAGCCTCGTGGATTTCACTCATTTATAAGCGAAAGTACTCCCAACGTAATGCGACGCAAGTATCATCGTACCCCATGGTTTATAGCACGTTTCCGACCATCGGTTGAGGGAACTAGCATAGAGCCCTTGGACACAATCCATGCCCGATCTAGCATCTTCAAGTTCTAAATCCAGCTACTTCCACGATATATAACAATAAAGTACGGCCAATAATGTAACAAGTTCAATAATAGTTTCATCATACAATATCAAGGTTGAGAATGCTTCAATTAAGAACATGAGAGTTCAAAGAAGGATTAAAAGAACATTATGCTACGGTGGCATTCCGGCAGCATAACGGTACAATAATTAAGTTCCATATCTTAACATTAACTTATTATACATAAGTTTTGGGATCCAGATAATCCTAAGATCTTCCAAGAACAAATTTTAGACAACCCTTAGGTCAAACCTCGGGTTATGAACCTGACAGAAAGAAATGGTCATTTACTGGTCCGCTTCATGCAGAAGACGGTCACAGTAAGGCCGCATGATAAGAACTTGGCGGTCCAGTGAAGGCCGCATTTAAACTGTGTCAACCAGAACGAAAGAAAAGTCAACACTTAATGAATTCTGGATAATAACGGTCGCCAAAGGGCCGTTTTACGAAACAAAATGGTCTGAGAAAGACCGCTAAGTAACATAGACGGTCGTCTATAGGCCGCAATTAACCAGAGTACAGAAAATAAAACACCGATCATGTGAGTGCTTTCTAGATAAATTTAGGCTTTAAGGGTATAACCAGCTCAGCATCCTAGTGGGAATCTGAGGCTCGCGGAGTCTTACGGAGGCCTTGAAACATGATCCCCCAGTCCGACAGAAGGAATATCTGGCGGAGAGGTTGACAAGTCCAAGAGAGTGTGCTATAAGTGCAATGTTTATCTAATGGTCGCGTATTGGGGTAAACGCCATGTACTTATGAAAATGACTCAAGAGATGAGAGTGAAACGTGAAACATACGGGCAAAACCATGATATTAACACCTCATAAATCATATCCATCTCGTAGAAATTCATTTACTTACAAAATTATAACATTTGGTATGAAATTACATAACAATGAAAAATAAAGTTCTAAGACATGATCATTCTGTAACAGGGTATTTAACAGGAAAATAAACATAATTTTTAGTGAAAATTCCATTATTATGTGCCAAAATTTGACTAGGCTTGGATTGGTTCACAGAACCAAATACGGTCAGGATCTGGCCGCATAGTGTCCCAGACGGTCTTGCGATAGGCCGCAGGAAAAGTATATAGACGGTCCTTTAAATGGCCGCTTGATTACCTGTGCGGTTCCTATAAGACCGCCTTCTATCTTCGGACAGAAGCCTTTACACAATAATCAAAAGGTAAATCTAGGTCATATTATGCATGAAAATGATGTAAAACTTGTAGTAAATCATGCTAGAAGAATATTGGGCTAAGAATATGCACAGGAATTTGTAATTTCAACAAGAATTGCATCTTTTTCCATTAAAGGGTTAGGTTCTTGCTTGAAAACGAACTTACTACACAGTCCCAATAAAACGTAAAATTCTCTACATATAATGCATGGAAGCAACTGGAAATAGAGGGCTTTTATTCCTAACTTCAAGTTTAAGCCGTTCATGAGATAACCTACCTCTGATGTGGGATTTAGACTTTGAATTTAGGGCTGGAAGTCAACCCTAGTTTCTTGCTCATTCTGAACCGAACCAGCAACTTCGTGGCATTCTAACTTCTGATCCCCTTCACCTAATACCTTAAAATTTGGAGGGTAAGAAGAGGGTACTAACATGAACAAATAACTCTAAAGAACCTATATCTAATTACCTTGTTTAGGGCTTCTAATTAGCCGATCTTCCTGACCTGGTCGCACAGTTTCCAAGTTTGCTTGTACCAAACCTGTGACTTTGGATGCCTCTAATTCCTTGTAGGCTTGATCTCCTAGAACAAAATTTTGAGGGTAGTTAGACATTAGTATTATGAACCAAATGTTCTAAAAAACCTACCTCTGATAATGCTTCCTTACCTTAGTTCCACGCGAGCCAAACGTAAAGGTCGTGCATGTGAAACTTTAGTTCTATTTATAGGGTTAGCTAGGGTTTTGAGGATTGGAACAAACCTAGAGTCCTAATTAGAGTTCCAATTCGATCCTCTAGCATTATAGACTCTTCTAAAAGATAACATCAATCCTAGGTTATTTGGATGCCAAAGATCTCAACTTTTCATGCCTTCTTTCATTCATGGAATCTAGAGAGAATAGCGGTCGTTTGGAGACCATTTTATGCTTCAGGCGATCCCTCGATAGACCATTTTTATCCTTGAGCACCGAATTTGAACTATTTCAAACTCTTTTGATATTATCTACCCATTATTAGCATATTTATCCCTTACATTTCGTAAATAGCCTATTTTCAGCTTCTAGAATATGGGCCAAGTCTTGTGGGCTTGGATTTGGGTCATTTGGTCTATTTAAATGGGCCTGGTCCATTAATTAGTCTAGGACTTTTTAAATTGAATTAGCATTTCCTCAATTCATTTAATAACCCATTAAGCTTGGATTAATTCTATTTTAATTCCAAAAAAATCTTAGAAAATTCCAAAATACTTTATATAAAATTTTGGCGTATTACACCCTCCCCCACTTAAGAGAATTTGGTCCCCAAATTCAATACATGGATTTTATGGAGAGTGTACTTACAGTTGAATAGCTCGGGAAATCTCCTGTGCATGGCTTCTTCCGTCTCCCATGTTGTTTGATGTGGGCAAGATTTGATCCATTGGACCTTGACCATGGGAATAGTTTTATTCCGAAGTTGACGTACTTCTTGTTCAAATATTTTGATTGGCTTTAGCTCGTACGTCAAATCTTTTTAAATTTCTTGATTATCATAAGTGATAACGTGGAATGGATCATAGACATATTTCCTTAACATAGAGACATGGAATACATCATGGACTCCTGCCAACTATGGGGGTAATTCTAGACGATACGCCACTTCTCCCACTCTTTCAAGAATTTCGAAAGGGCCAATGAATCTAGGCGTAAGCTTACCTTTAATACGAAACCTGCGAATACCACGACCAGGGGAAACCTTGAGAAATATATGATCTCCCACCTGAAATTCCAGATCTCACCTTCGATTATCAGCATATGACTTTTGCCTATCTTGAGCCACCTTGAGTCTTTCTCATATCACTTTCACCTTGTCGATTGTATCTCGAACAAGATTAGGGCCTAGAATTTATCTTTCACCAATCTCGTCCCAGCATATAGGTGTACGGCAACTTCTTCCATATAATGCTTCAAACGATGCCATTTGAATGCTAGCTTGGTAGCTGTTGTTGTAGGCAAATTCCACCAGAGGTAAATGGTCGTGCCAGCTTCCACCGAAGTCTATAACACATGCCCTTAACATATCTTCCACCACTTGATTGGTCCTTTCAATTTACCCATCAATTCGTGGATGATACGTAGTGCTAAAATTCTGTCGAGTTCTCAAAGAATATTGTAGCCCCTTCTAGAATTATGAAGTAAATCGAGGGTCTCGATCAGAAATAATGGTGACAGAGATAACATGTAATTTAACAATCTCCTTTATATATAAAGCAGCCAAGGTATCCACAAACCATTGGCTTTTAATTGGTAGAAAATGAGCCGATTTAGTTAAACGGTCTATGATCACCCATATTCCATCATGTCCACCTCTTCATATAGGCAGTCCCATAATAAATATCATTCCTATACTTTCCTATTTCCATTCTAAAATTTCCAAGAGATGTAGTTTTCCAGTAGGCTTTTGATGTTCTGCCTTCATTTGCTGACAAGGCAACGTGACACATAGTCTGCTATCTCTCTCTTCCTATTGGACCACCAATAATATCTTTTAAGGTCATGATACATCTTGGTAGCACCAGGATGAACAATATATTTAGATTTATGAGCTTCTTCTAAGATCATCCTCTTAGTATCATCATGATCCGAAATACAGATACGGCCCCGAAAACCTTCCATCATTTACAATAGAGAAATATGATTGTTATTCCATATCAGCCTTAATCTCTACTAGTATAGGATCATTCTCTTGTAACTTGACTAGATCTTCAATCAATGTAGGTTGAGTCCGGATATTGGCTATAAAGTAGTCTTCTTTCTTCACATCAACATTTAAATTCAACTGAGCAAATATAAAAATAAGATTTGTCATACCTTTCATAAGACTTGATAGTTTTCCCATCGGTTTCTGGCTAAGTGCATCGGCGACAGCATTTGCTTTGCCAGGATGATATTGAATAGCAAAATCAAAGTCCTTGAGATATTCCAGCCATCGTCTTTGCCTCATATTCAACTCCTTTTGAGAAAAGAGATACTTCAGGCTCTTGTGATCTGAATATAACGTAAATTTCTCTCCATAAAGATAATGACGCCAAATCTTCAAGGTGAATATGACAGTAGCCAGCTCCAGATCATGAACAAGATAATTTTCCTTATGCCGCTTTAGTTGTCTTGAAGCATAGAAAATCACCTTGCCATTTTGCATGAGTACGCACCTTAGGCCAACGCCAGATGCATCAGTATAAACTTCGAATCTGCCCCCTTCAACGGGCAATGCCAGTACAGGTACCGTGGTGAGATGTTCCTTCAGAGCCAAGAATTTTTCTTCACATTTCTTTGTCTACTCGAAAGGATTTTCTTTTCTAGTGAGTTTTGTTAAGGGAGCGACGATTTTGGAGAAATCTTTGATAAATCGCCTATAGTAACCAGCTAGGCCAATGAAACTCTGAACTTCAGATACGGTGTTTGGTCGGCTCCAGTTCTTAACAACTTCAACCTTAGAAGGATCTACTGCAATGCCTTCTTTAGAAATCATATGGCCAAGGAAAGAAACCTCCTTAAGTTAAAATTCACATTTGTTCAACTTAGCATAGAGTTGGTGTTCCTGCAAGGTTCGCAGTACAACCCTAAGATGTTCCTCATGTTCATCCTTCATTTTAGAATAGTCGAGGATATCATCAATGAACATGACCATGAATTGATCAATATATGGTCGGAACACGTTGTTCATTAGTTGCATGAATGCAGCCGGGGCATTGGTTACCCCGAATGGCATTACCACGAATTCATAGTGTCCGTATCTGCTTCGGAAAGCAGTCTTGTAGATATCTTCCTCCTTGATCCTTAGTCGATGATAGCCCGACCTGAGGTCAATCTTGGAGAAGTACTCCGTGCCAGAAAGTTGGTCAAATAGTTCATCAATACGCGGCAGTGGATATTTGTTTTTGATGGTAAGTTGATTCAAATGTCAGTAGTCGATGCATAACCTGAGGGAACCATCCTTCTTCTTGACAAATAAGACCGGTGCACCCCAAGGGGATGTGCTAGGTCGAATGAAACCTTTTTCTAGCAGCTCCTGTAGTTGCTTCTTCAATTCCTTCAACTCCGTGGGGGACATCCTGTAAGGAGCTATTGATACAGGTGCTGCTCCAGGCATGACTTCAATGGTGAAGTTAACCTCCCTTTCAGACGGCAAACCAGGCAACTCAGAAGGAAAAACATCTGGAAACTCCTTAACTAAGGGGATTTCATCTATCTGAATTTCATTGGACTCCGTAACTACTATGGAGGCAAGGAAAGCTTCATAACCTTACGAATTGAGTTTGCAAGCGTGAAGGGAAGAGATGATAGCTGGATGCTTCCTGTATTTGATGCCAAGAAAGGAAAATCGCGGAAGACCTGGTTTCCGAAAAGAGATTATCCTATTCCGACAATTTATATAGGTGTCGTGATCTACAAGCCAATCAACTCCCAATATGGCATCATAGCCTTCCATATCAAGGCATACGAGATTAGCAAGAAGATTATGCCCTTCTACAGTGACTTCACTATTACAGAAATAAGTTTTCAATTCTATTCCCGGCCCTAAAGGGGTTACTATGGTTAAATCGGATGGTAAGGGAACATGTGAAATAGGTAATATTTTTGCAAAGGAATTAGAAATAAAGGAGTGAGTAGCACAAGTATCAAATAGTATGAAAGCAGGATGCGAATGAATGTGAATGGTACCTTCAATAAGTTCTCCTTCTTTGGTTGGTTCATCCTCATCTAGAAAGGCATTCAATCTAGCTTGCCGCTTTCGTCCACTGTTGTTCCTCGTAAGTTGTTGCTCTTTCATAAGAGGACGGTCAGGCATGCGGTGCTCCCTACTTCCACATCGTAGACATGCACCTAAGCGCTTCCAACTGTAGATATAAGTTTCCACTCTTCTCTCTCTCTCTCTCTCTCTTCACTATAGGGGTCAAAAGCACGCCAAATGCATGAACAAATGAGAGACGGAAGAGAAAACAGAGAATGAAGCAAAGTACCGTGATCGCCACCAAGATGCCGTACGCGACAGGCACGCCGTACCTTGGAAAATGGGGAGACACTCGCCTTGGTGCAACGCTGGGGATGAACGGCTCTGTTAGGACCACTCTGGGATGAGCGGTCTTACGATAGACCGCCCTGGGACGCTGCGAGGGACGCGGGGGGAACTGCTGCAGTGAGATGGACGGCGCTTTATGGACCGCACTCCAGTGAAGGACGATTGTTTATGCACCGCGCGTGACGTTGAACGGCTGTAGGATGACCGCTCAAGACCTTCACTCAGCAAGTTGAGAAGGGTTCAACCTCCACCCTCTCTGGCCGGCCAGAGGGGATGGGCCTCGTGCTGATTAGATGCTGACCTGCGAAACAACGTAGAGACACAAAAAAGACACCCAAATTAGACCTTAATGATGCGGTACATGTTCAAACGAGAAGAATTAAGCATGAACAAATGAAAAGAGGAATACCTGGGGGGTTTTAAACCCCTAGGGTGACAAAAAAACGGGATGGTTGTATGCATGTTATGAGAAGGAGGGGGGGTACGCGGGTGAGAAACAAAGTATGCAATGAAAGAACACGACAACACTTATGAACGAAAAACCACAAAGACTGGGCTACTCCCTTGACCGGAGGCTCATGCGGACGTAGAGAGCCTCCCTCCTTGGTGCTGGGTCGTCAAGAGTGCGGCAGGGCATCGCCGTCGATCAGAAATCTCCCCCCCTCTTTTGACGTCCGGCCAATAGGGTCTATTTATAGAGCCTAGAAAGCCAGCCCCGAAACTAGGGTTTAGAGCCATTTTCGAGAAGAAATCATTGAAGATAAATCGTAGATAATAGAATTATCTCTCATCCAGTCGAAACGGCATCGAAAATGGTTGATTATCCACGGAGAAATCACCAAAATAAGTTAAGGATAAAACCATGAAATAAACGGGCTAAAATCGGTTGAAAATCAACAACTGACGTCTTGAACGGTCTTACGATAGACCGCACAAAGAATGGGCGGTCTAATTCGGACCGTCCATTCTGTCGGTGGAAATTCGAATAATCAGACTATTATCCCAACTATCTCTCCAACTGGCCGAAACGTCCGCCGTGGGACCCTGAACATATGAACGGTTGAAAGTAGACCGTTTTAATGTAGGGCGGCCCGAGAATGGCCGTTTTTCCCTGTCGGTGATAATTCAAACGTTCGGATAATTATCTGAGGAAACGGGCGCACGTAGGACTCTGAAATATAGGCGGTCGTATTAGGCCCGTCCATTAACTTGAGCGGTCCTAATAACACCGCCGAAGGCCCTGTCGGTGCAAATTCAGAAAATCCTCGAAAAATCCGCCAAAATATATGAACGGTCTAGATGCAACCGCCCATATCATGCCGTTCATGCTCTTAGGCATTTGATAATCACAGCCGAAGGCCCATTAAGCCCCGAATCACCGCAAATTGCACTAAGGAGGGAGACGACCCATAAAATGAGCCCGAGTCATGCCACAAAAAATGGCCCGACAGATAATGGATAACTTAGGGCATCAATCAATGGAAGTAAGAGAAACTGCTCAACTTATCGGTAGAAAACGGGTGTCAACAGATGCCCCTCCTTAACGTTCTCTTTGCAGGGGAGCGAGCGGAGGTGAAGCGGCGGTGACACGGAACATGGAGACGAAGCGAAAATGTAGCGGAGTGGACCGAAAAAGCGGGCGTTAAGGTAAACGACACCCGTTCCTGCCAATAAGCGATGAGAATCTTTCGAAAAACCTTGAACCGAGCGTTAGGAATAACTGACCAAAAGGTGACGCCAATCTGGAGGGACTAAACTAAAGGAAACCAACCGACAAAACCAACCTCATGGGGGACACAATCCCGCGGTCCAATGAGGGGGCCATAAAAGAAAAAGATGCTAAAGCTCCAGACGGGGATCTTTCAGTCAATCGACTCCAACGAACCGACCAAAGAAAACCTTCGAATTCAGAATGGAATTAGTTCATCTTACTCGAGCATTGGGACACACAGCTAGCCATTACTTTGACGGGACATTTCTTAAGCAGACAATGGGGCATGAAAGCTCAAAAGGATGCGTATGATGCATGCTGGGCTAAAAGTAAAAGAAATCGTTAAAACAAATGCGAAGAAAGATTAAAATATAAAATATTCGAGAGTAGTATTGTTAAGCTGGGAATATCAGAGTCAAGATACTGTCCGCGACCACGGCGTGCGGATAGAACCGTCCTCCTCGTGACATCCCAACTTAACGGCCTATCCGAAGGTTAGGTACATGAATCCTGGATCATCATTGTTTTTGTTGAAGGGGAACATCAGATCCTGGAACACGTAAGAAACCTGCCGGCTCTCGAAATAGTATATATATAATATCATATAGTAATGCAATAAGGGATCTAGGGACAGAAGGCCATACCTGACTTACCTGTGCAGGCGAAGCAGCGAGACAAGCTGAAGTGATGCTGCAAAAGTGGTTAAGAGATGCATTTCCCAAGAAGATATTCAATATTCATGATTTAAAACACATCAACAAAATATACGGCTGGACTTAAACCGTTCTACCTTCCAAACGGCTTTATGTTAACCGTACGCGTCTGACATTCAAACAATTCTTTGAGGGCCGGTTGCCAGTGAAGAACGGTTGGGTAGACACCGTTTTAATAAGAACGGCCCTGTGAGAACCACTCTTTTCCAGAATATCAAGCGACTCAGAGGTAACGGTCAAGAACGAAATACAGTTATGAACAAACCGTTCATAAAGTGAACGGTCTAACGATAGACCGTTCTTCTCTGGAGGTTCGAAAAAAGAAGAACCCCTTCATCTCCCTCCACCGTAACCGGCGGTGGAAGGGACGAAGGGGCAAAACGACGCCCACAATCTCCCTCTCTCACTCTCTCTTCTCAACTCCCCCCTCTCCCTCTCTCAATCTTCACTACGCCCCCCCCCCCCCCCAGCCCATTAGATGACCCGGACGAAGCATCAAGCGGCCTTTGGCAGGGGTATTCCATTTCTCATGCTGTCCTAGCTTACCTGTATGAGGGCCTTTCTTCAGCAGCCTTAGGAGGTCCTCTCTTTGGTTCGATGATCCTATTGGAGTGCTGGATGGGAGTTAGGATGAAGTTCACAGTGAGGGAAGACATTACTTCAGTTAGCAGGATCTTTGGGAGCCACCCCCTTTACTTCATAGGGGGCGCCTTCAGGTTTTCTCCACAGGTTGAGTGCAGGACGGCTGAGTTGAAGACCAGGGATGAGTGGCGCCCGTATATCCACAGGCTGCCCCTGGATAGGTTCGTGATGCGCCCGAGCTTCCTCCATGATACCACCATCAGGCTACCGAGAAGAGCCGGCTTGGACTTGAGGCTTGTGAGCGACACCACTTTGGCGATGTACAGCCCACACAGATGCTACCTGCAGATTGGGCTTCCCCGGACGGTGCTACCCACGCTACCCCACCTTCCCATGCTACAGATGCGGAGGATCGGGACAGAGGAGGACGAGCAGGCGGTCAGGAGCGCGCTGATCATGTGGGAGGTAAGCAGGGTGCGTACCCTACCAGCAGAGGTCGAGGAGGCTTCAGAGACTAGACAGGCTTATCTTAGGGAGTTGAGAGAGATACGTCCTCGCGGGGATGCCCAGCGACGGACTGAGTGATCTTCTTTTGTTTTTATGATGATATGAGATTGGATTTTATATTCGGACAACTTGATATAAGACATGAATAAGATTTGAGATTGAGTTTGAGCTTTGCAATATGATTATGATGTGATGTGATTGTATAGGCTAATGCGAGGATTGAATATTCCTATAGTCCTGGGTCAACTGTTCTTCCGACCTGCCCCTGCACACATGCAAATATGAAACAGATTAAATCTATTTTAGGCTCAGCCCCTTGCCTATAGCAAGTTAGGAGGCGACCCTTTCTTGACTTTTGGTCAAGGGGGGTGAGCCTTATTAAATAGGCAAATATCAAAGTGCGAGAAAATGCAGATGTATGCAAGAAGGAAACAAGTAAACGCAATTTTTTGTTGAATTCTGAAATATTTGATTTTGTTTGGGTTTTGAAATATCTGATTTTTTTTTGGGTTTGAAATATTTGATTTTTTTGGGTTTTGAAATATTTGATTTTTTTTGGGTTTTGAAATATCTGATTTTTTTTTTAGATTTTTTAGATTTTGAAATATTTGATTTTGAAATATCTGATTTTTGGGTTTTGAAATATTTGATTTTTTTGGGTTTTGAAATATCTGATTTTTTTTTGGTTTTGAAATATTTGATTTTTTTTTAGGTTTTGAAATATCTGATTTTTTTTTTTTTAGATTTTGAAATCAGCTCGGGTCTCAACAGCAGGGACCTTCTCGTCTTGCTACGGAATTCCAAGGTTCAGCGCGTGCGGGAAAGGGGACCGCCCGTGATCAGCGTCGACTTTGCTCGACGGTGCTTCTGCTGAGGCCATATCCGAGGTGGGATTCATTCCTTGGGAAAGTAAAAAAGATTGAGTAGGGAAGCCGACGATAGGTGTAGAGGTTTTTAGGGCTTGAGTTCTTTCCCGGGTCCCCCTTTTTCTCAAGGAATCTGGTCTGTTGCGCCGGGGCTTTGTATCCGCCATCGAACCTTCACCCGCTCTAGGCACGCATGCGACCGGGCTCATAACGTCCCGCGGGGAAACTGTACTGCCACTCTTGCCGTGCCTAGCCGCATTTTAGGGAGCTTCGAGCTTTGCGCTTTCGGCTTTTGCCCCTGTTCTTTCTTTTCCTTCTTCTTTTTTTTTTGTTTTTGTTTGCTTTCCTTTTCCTTCTCTTTCTTTCTTTTTTTCTTTTTTTTGCGGAGTGAGGTCTTAACGGATTGCCCCTATTTGAGACCTCTTTCTTTTGATGGGGAACCTAGGTCGGTTCTCGCCCCCTTATTCACCACTTGCGCCTTATCTTCAACCGAGAGAGAGGAAATGCAAGGATTTCCACCATCCCGGAGTATGGCCAAAGGAGAAACGGTGTCGGGTAGCATGAGAGAATACCGCACCACGGGGTCGTGTAGTGTGTGGAATGCTGAACCTGAGTCCTCCTTTTGCAATTTGGTGGGGTATGCCCTGCCATCGAGCCGTTCACTGGTTTTATTTTTATGGATGAAAATGCTTTAAATACAGCCCATTCCACGGGTTCGGCAATTCCTCCCCCTCCGAGTTAATTATACGATACGCGTTGCCAGGATAAGCTTCTTTAATTACGAAGGGCCCTTCCCAGTTGGGTTGCAACTTAGACCTGGGACCTGCAGACCTGATGAATTTGCGTTTTAAAACCATATTCCCCACTTGAAATTTTCTTTCGATGACCTTCTTTTGAAAATATCGCGAGACCCGCTTTTGATATGCTGAAACATGATTGGCCGCATTTAACCTCTTCTCGTCTAAAAGTTCCAGTTGGACTAATAACGCCTCTCGACGGTCGTCGAGATTAAGTTCCTTGTCCAACTGCACCCTTAGGGAAGGGATTAGAATTTCATACGGGAGCACCGCTTCCATTCCGTAAGTGAGGGCAAAGGGGGTCTGCCCTGTGGGAGTGCGGACGGAGGTGCGGTAGGCCCATAGAGCCTCTATCAATTTGTCGGCCGAATTAGCAAATTTATGTGATTCGCATGTTTTCTTGATAATTTTGAGAAGGGTCTTATTCATGGCCTCAGCCTGGCCATTACCTTGGGGGTAGTACGGTGATGAATGATGCAAAACTATATTGAATTTCTTACAGAGGTCCTGGAGTTCTTGTGAGATGAATTGCGGCCCGTTGTCGGTGACGATGCTGCTTGGCACTCCAAATCGTGAGATAATGTTCTTCATGATGAAGCGGCATACTGTGGTGGCTTTGATTTCTACGTAAGCTTCAGCCTCGGCCCACTTGGTGAAGTATTCTGTAGCCGTCAGAATGAAGGAATTATGTTTAACCGCAGAGTTCGGATCACCGAGGGGCCCGATGATGTCAAAGGCCCACATAGAAAATGGCCAGGGGGCCGTAATGGGATGAAGAGAAGAGGCCGGAGCGTGGATTTTGTCGGCATGGATTTGGCACTGAAGGCACTTACGGACATAGGTAGAGCAATCTTCTTCTAGGGTTGGCCAGTAATAGCCCTGCCTAAGAATCTTCTTTGCCAAGGCCTGTCCGTTTACATGCCCTCCACATTTGCTAGAGTGGGTTGCTTCCACAACCTTGCAAGCTTCTTTGTCATCTAGACACCTCATGAGAATTCCATTCAGGGCCCGCCTATACAATTCACCGGCGATGATCGTGTACCTGGCGGCGACTCTTCTAATGGCTCTTCGCTGCTCAGCGTTGGCCGTTTCCGGAAATGTACCATCCTTGCAGTATTGTTCGATCTCATAGAACCACGGCAATTCTTCCTCTTCAATAATCTCCTCGAGCTCAGTTAACGAAACCTCTTTTATTTCCTCCCTTTCCGCTTTCTTCTCTACGGACATCCTAAGGTTGTTGAACCAGGGATCCTGCAGGGAAGGAACGTCTAGCCTTTGGACCACAATGGTCTCAGTGGCGCGACTTCGGGGGAGTGATAGAGAAGAGGCGAGAGACGCGAGGGCGTCGGCCAAGATATTCTGAGAGCGAGGAGTATGAATATAGACGAGTTTCCTAAATTGTCGGGCCAAGAGCGTGACCAGATCTTGGTAGGGCTTGAGCTTAGGATCACGGGTGCGGTAGGTTGACAAAACTTGACGCAGCACCAGCTGGGAATCTCCTATGATGTTTAGGTATTGCGCACCCAAGATGTAGGCGTGCTTCAGACCGACAAGGAGAGCCTCATACTCGGCTATATTGTTGGTGGCGGGAAACGAGAGTTGATATGCCACGGGGATGGTCACCCCTTCTGGAGTAAGGAGAATGGCGCCGACTCCGCTGCCCTGGGAATTAAGGGCACCATCGAAGTGGAGGGACCAAAAAGGAAGATGAGTGATCACCGCCAGGTGTTCATCAGGGAATTCATCCTGAATGGAATCAGTGCGAGGGATAGGAGAGTGAGCTAGGTGTTCGGCAATAGCATATCCTTTGATTGCTTTCTGCATGATGAAGGTGATGTCGAACTGGGAAAGAAAACTTTGCCAGCGAGCTAGCCGGTTAGAAAGGACCGGCTTTTCCAATAGGTAACGAATGGGGTCCATTCTAGAATGAGCCTAACCTCGTGGGCGAGAAAGTAGTGTTTAAGCTTCTGTGCTACCCACACTAGCGCTGCACAGGTTTTCTCCATAGCAATGTACTTGGATTCAGCAGGATTAAATAACCTTGAGAGATAGTACGCCGCTCTTTCTCTTCCTTCATCATCTACCTGTGCCAAAACAGCTCCTAGGGAGTCCTCAATTACAGAAATGTACAGGATCAGGGGTTTCCCTGGGACGGGTGGTTGCAGAACCGGGGGATTAGAGAGGTACACCTTGAGTTCCTCATAGGCCTTTTGACATTGTTCATTTCATTCAAATTTCGCGTCGGCGTTTAACAGGTCATAAAACGGGCGGCATCTTTGCGAATGCTGAGATATAAATCTACTGATAAATTGCAAATGCCCGATCAAACCTCGAAGCTCAGTGATGTTCTTCGGCGGTGGCATTTCCATGACGGCCTTTGCCTTGTTTGGATCGATCTGAATCCCCCGCTTACTAACTATAAACCCAAGTAATTTCCCTGATGCAACTCCGAACACACATTTCTTTGGATTCATCTTTAACTTGTATTCCCTAGCCCTTTGCAATACCTTGGCTAGAATGGCGGGGTGCTCTTCCTGTGACCTCGATTTGACTAGGATATCATCCACATAGGCTTCTAAATAAACGTGCATCATATCGTGGAAGATAGCCATCATCGCCCTTTGGTAGGTGGCACCTGCATTTTTCAACCCAAATGGCATGACGACGTAGCAGTATGTGCCCCATGGCGTTGTGAACGAGGTCTTTTCTTGATCTTCCAGAGCCAAAAGGATATGGTTATACCCCGAGTAGCCGTCCATGAAGGAGAGGGCTTCGTACCCAGCTGTATTATCGACCAAGACGTCGATGTGAGGAAGTGGAAAATTATCTTTCGGACATGCCTTGTTTAAGTCCCTGAAGTCAATACATATTCGAATTTTACCATCCTTCTTCATCACTGGGACTATGTTTGCCACCCATTGTGGGTACAGCACCACTCTAATGAACCGGGCCTTATGTAACTTATCGACTTCTTCCTTAATCCTCAAGGCCATTTGCGGGTGAAATCTCCTTGCCTTCTGTTTAACGGGCGTTGCCCCTGGTTTGAGAATCAGCCTGTGTTCAACCAAGGCGGGGTCAAGGCCTGGCATGTCCTCGTAGGACCAGGCGAAAGAATCGCTGTACTCCCTCAAGACTTCAACTAGTTCCTTCTCGACTTGAGGAGGGAGATTGGCGGAAATAAGTATGGGCCTGGGGTCCTCTATTGTTCCAAGGTTAATCTCCTTAGTGGATTCATCCACTGCTACGGAGGGTTCGTCGAACTTTTTCAGTCCTTGGGCATAGAGGTCGGCAGTGTCGTCCACTTCATCTTCCTCATCATCAGCTGGGTCTTTCTCATTCACAATTTCATATACCCCTAATCCATCCTTGCTCCATACCTCCTCAGCTCCCCCATCATCTTCCAAGACAATCGCGGTCTCTACAAATTCCGGGCACTTTAATAGAGCATGACATCTTCCAGCCAAATCTCGTAGAAACCTATCAGGAATGGTTTTGAAGGGGTGCGACATGGCAGGTGCCGCAGACGTGGGTGGGCTGACAGAACTTGAACTAGACTCTACCCTGATTGACTCGACCATTCTAGAAGACTCGATACACTGTACATCTAACCTAGGGGAGCAGAAATCTACCGGAAAAGAAACAGGGGTCTCGTGCCCCTGGGAATCTGGGTAGAACATAGCGTAATCTTCCATGGAGACCTCCGTTTTGAGATTGGCGTTTTTTTTTGGAGGTCGGAGGTGATCACACAACAGGAGGGAGAAGGCGGAGGGGGAGGCAGTTGCATGGGAAACAATTCTGGGAAAATGCAGTCAAAGAAAGGGTCAGAAGACTTAAACCACATTTCATGGAGCTGAGCTCCTGGAGGAGGAGGAGTGAATAGGGTTGATAAATCAATGGGCGGGCAGCGCCCGCAAGCACATGGAATGAATAAAACTTCGGGTCTCTCCGCAAAGTACGGGTCGACCAGGAGTGGAGGGGAACGGGGAACAGAATCCCGTTGTTGAAACCAGGAAGCGAGACGGGATGGGGACATAGAATAAGTAGTGATGGAGCTCCCCGTCTTCCGGGGCCCCTGGCGGGCCAATGGCATCGGGGGGCGCCTTACCAGCTGCGTCTCCCTCTTCTTCGGGTCACCCTCTTCTTCATAAAACATCTTTGTGAAGCAATTGGCAAAGTCTTCGAAATCGCCGGCTAACCCCGGCGGTGGTGGTGGAGGATCGGCAACAGCACAAGCTTCATCTATCTTTTCTTCAAGGCGGGATGGCGAGGTTTTCAAGGTGCCTGGCTGCAACGGACCCTTCACGAAATGTTGCCGGTAATCCCAGGTCAACGGCCCAGAGTCCCCAAGCATTGACATGGAGGATTCATGGTAACCGAGGCCCCGACGGCCCATCTTCCTTCCCCTGGGAACGGGGTTGGTTCGGCCTTGCAGCTGTGCACCGAGCCCTCGGCCTGGCTGATAGCCCAATTTCAGAATTATGTGCCACCCTTTGGAGTCTCTCATCTTGGGTTTTACTTTCACATTGACTGGTGCAGTGGTGGGTTTGCGCGATCCATACGCCCATGAATAGTTCAAGTCCATGACAGATAAAACAGGTCTGTTGCTCGGCCATAGTGTGGGCAGGATCTTGGCTGCTATGGCGTCAACGTTTTGAATTGTGGAAACACTTTTCACCTTGACCACTCGCCCCTGGAATGGGAACTTCAGACACTGGTGGGCAGTTGAGGGACGGCGTTCAAACCATTTAACCATGGACGACCCAGAATGGCTTTGAACATTGGGTCTATGTCCAACACATAAAATTCTGCATCCATCACCAAGGGCCCTAGCTCGGCCTGCACAGTTACTACTCCGTGACAAGCACGTCTGGAATTGTCATGCGCAGCTATCGTGGTTGGTGTCGACTTGAGCATGTCCTCCGATATGTTACAAGCACGAAGAGTACTCAATGGGCAGACATTTATTGACGCCCCTGTATCCACAAGGGCGGATTCCACGATCGTCTTGTTTAAAGAGATGGTAATACATAATGGCATCTGGCGCGCCTCAGGAGGAGCTAATTCTGACTCAGCAAATGCAATAGATGGCCCCTTTGTGATTGTGGCCAAAACCGTGGGCAGGCTATCCACCGCCACATCCTCACTCACCATAACTTTCTGTGGGAAGATTTTCAGGGCGTCTTGGTGGAGCGGTGACCTCTTGATCAGCTCTAACACTGAGATTTTGGCCGGCAGCCGGTCTAAATGCTGTAATAAGTCATATCTTGTGCCCGGCACTGGATCTACCTCCTCTGGTTCAGCTGTAGGGGAAGAAACTGTAGGATTCGGTGCAGACGCACCTGAGGAAGGGAACATTCTCTGGAAAGGACGCCCGCTCCGAAGGGCGCATTGTGATGCTTGCACGGCCTGGACTGGGCCCCCGCTTGGCCTGGTGGGGTAGGCGGATGGCGTGGAGATGGGGGTGAGGATAACGGGAATAGGCTTAATGGGCCTTGGAGGAGGGGATACGGGCGAAGGGTTAAGCTTAGGGGGAATGATGGGAGGCATGGCGGGTGGTGGTGATAGGACGGATGGAGTAGGGGGGAATGTGGAGGGCCTAAGAGGTGACGCGGGGAAGTGACGGGCGATGTAGCGGCGGGTCTAAGGATGGAGGGGATGGCTGGTGTGGGAGAGTAGTGGTGGTGTAAGGCCAAGAGATGGGCGGGGGTTTCATCATCAAACGTCCACCCAGCGTTGGGGGCCGGGCGTTGGACTGCATTCACTTGTGCTGGGGCCGGTGGTTGCTGTTGTTGCTGGGGAGCGGGCTGATGCATCGGCATGGGATTTTGATGGATCCCAAGGTCTTGCTACTGTGGTGGGGGCTGTGGTTGCTGTTGGTGCTGCTGCTGCTGGGACGCCGCCTGTTGCGGCCTGGCCTGTCTCTGCCTTTGCTTGATATCTTCAATTAGTTGATGCATCTGGGCCCAATCAATTCTCTGGCCCTCATGCAAATCATACACCAGGTCCCTGAATTGATAACATCGCTCTATTGTGTGCCCCGGCTGCCGATGGAATATACAATATCGGGACTGGTCGGCAGCCGGATTCCAGTTCGGGCGCTCAGGCGGCAACTGAAGGTCGCCAGTATACATTAGAGCAGAGAAAACATCTGACAAGGTCTCTGGGAGAGGGGGGTAATGAGCTCTCTTTGGAGCTGGTCGGGCAGAGCCGTAGGCGGGAGGCGGAGGAACATTGTTGTATTGCGGGGGCCGCTGAGGCTGTTGGGTGGCGGAGGCGCCTGTGGAGGGTATTGCGGGACTTGGAAGGCAGGTTGGGGAGCTTGCGGGGCAGCGAACTGGGGGTTACGCTGAGATGGCGGGAAGCGGGGTGGAGCGGCGTGTTGGGGGAACTGAACGGCCTGAACCTGCTCGTTAATTTGTACCCCCTCAGTGACGGGGCCCTGGGATCTCTTAGTGGCCTTGGGCTTCTGGGCCTCGAACAGAGAATGGATGGGGGAATCTTTAAATTGGGTTTGAATAAACCTAGCCCTGCTGTATAGTTGGTGCATGCTTGAAATGTCATTCATTGCTAGAATGTTTCTGAAAGTTGGCGTAGCGTTGGAAATCAACAACTTTACTTTTTCCTCTTCCGGAATCTGCCCGGGCACCCGCGAGGCCATCTGTCTCCAGCGATCTGTATAAGTTGCGAAGTCTTCCTTCGGCTTCATCTTCTCCGCCACCAGGTCAGTGAAAGAGTACTCGGGTCCGACCCGATCCTGAAACCTCTGTATGAACCTCTCCTTGACGGTCTTAAATTCTCAACCTCCTCCAGAGGCAGGGTATAAAACCATTCCAGCGCGACCCCCTCCAGGGACCGACGGAACAAATACGCCATCAAGCGATCATCCTGTTGGAACTGCGCAGACTCGTACAAGAACTCCCGGACATGGATGAACGGGTTGCCATTCCCATCATATTTGCGGTACACGGGGAGCTCCGACTGGGAAGGAAAACGTAGGTCCCTGAAGTTAGGGATAGGGACATCGGCAAGAGATTGCGGGCCGACCCGCTTGTGGAGGAGATCAATTTGTTGCTGCATAGCAGCCCACTTGTCAAGGATTTCTCGTTCCCGGGAAGAAGGGGGAGGAGCAAGAGGAGTGGCACCTGGATAAGCGACCAAAGGATAAACTGACGAAGGAGGCGGCCCATAAGAGGGGTAATGGGCCGAGGAAGGGCCCATATCTGCATGAGTGACCTGAGCCGCCCCCGACTGCGACCTAACGAAGTCGGCCGGGGCTATGAGGGCCTGGGCGATGGAGAAATTGTAGGGTACGGCTCAAGATAAGGAACAGAGGGGATAGGGGATTTCCCTTTATCAAGTTGCTGATGGACGGATGTGGATGCCTGGCCCATTTCCATATTGGGATAGAGAAGGTTCTGAGGGCGCACTGGAGTAAGGTCAATGGGAGCCGTAGAGGTGGTCCCGACCACAGGAGCTGAAGTGGTGACCTGGGCCGTGGCATGAGCCAGAGCTGAGGCCGGGGCATCGCCCCCTTGCAAAGCTTGCCTGATGAGATGGAGTTGGGTGGGGTCCAACTGGGCCATCATGTCGAGGATCGTACTGGCTGAATTCTGATTGGACAGGTTTGGAAAAGAGGGTCGGGGACCCTCGCCAAGAGAGGTCGGGAGTGAAGGGGCCGTCCCCTCTCCCCCTTGCAAATGGGTGACCCTAGGTGGGTCCTCAAGGAGACCACGAGGAAGGGAGTCCTCATGGGCCGCAGAGAAATCGTATGACGACATGGAAGAAGAAGCAGAATCGAACAAGGGGTTGGAATAGGAATGGAAATAAGAATCAACCCTAGGAAGAGATCGTGGAGGCAGAAGGCAGTCCCACATATACCAAGACACTTGACCTAGAACAAGCAACACGAAATCAATCAAATCTACCAAACAAATGACAAGCACACAATGGAGCGAGATGAGAGTAGAATCACTCAGTAATGCAATCAAGTTCTTAAAATGATGCTCGTCAGTTCCTTATATCTTCAGGTTTGAACTTTAGTGGATTCATAAAAATGTCAATTCTCTCGACCACTAGGTACCTGACTGGGATGAGAACGAGGAACTGTGGGACGCTATTGGGATCTCTCACTCGCGGATGCAACCCTAGACGGGGGTGGATACGGTACAACCTGCCCGACGTCCGTGTGGGAATCCACGGCTCACGGGGGCTTACAGAGGTCCTCAGCAAGGTTCCTAGTCGGCTCCAAGGAATATGGAGACGAGAGGAAACCCTACCTCGGTAGGAATGCAACTTAATATGAGAAAATATCGATGCTCCTATGCGCACCGGAGTGCATGCACAAACTAACCTAGCAGCTATCAATCAATGAGCAAATATACACATGAATACCAAAAGCATGGTGATGCAATAACAATAAGATGGCAGGGGGGACCAACGAACAGCACCAGGGGCAATATATGTATCAGCCAAAACACTAAGCAAGAAGACAGAAACGTACTGTGACAGAAGATGTGCGGTCCTCCTCTGACCGCTCTAAGTACTCAGGTGGTCAATTTACAGCCGTAATGTATGGGCAAAAGAAACAGGACGTACCAGACAGACGGCCAATAATCAACCACTTGCGCACTTGAGCCGCCGCCTCACAGCCGTGTATCTGCCACCAGGAAGTGCAGCGTACCTATGATTGGAAGTTGGACGGCTATATGGCAGCCGCCCACAGAGATGAACGGTGGGTACAGAGCCGTCTGAGACGGAAATGCCGAAGCAGATAAACCGGAAGGCAGAGTATATGAATGGTGTAGAGTCACCCGTTCTAATAATTATGCGGCTCTGAAAGAACCGCGTGTGCTCCAGGAGACCGCAAACCGCGTCCGACCTGCAAATCACTTCAAGAATGGAAGCTTGACAACCGCTACGAAAGGTCAGCAACTTAAAAGCACGATGGGCATTAGGCGTCCCACCGTGATCACCACAAAAGGGATGTAGATATAAGTTTCCACTCTTCTCTCTCTCTCTCTCTCTTCACTATAGGGGTCAAAAGCACGCCAAATGCATGAACAAATGAGAGATGGAAGAGAAAACAGAGAATGAAGCAAAGTACCGTGATCGCCACCAAGATGCCGTACGCGACAGGCACGCCGTACCTTGGAAAATGGGGAGACACTCGCCTTGGTGCAGCGCTGGGGATGAACGGCTCCGTTAGGACCGCTCTGGGATGAGCGGTCTTACGATAGACCGCCCTGGGACGCTGCGAGGGACGCGGGGGGAACTGCTGCAGTGAGATGGACGGCGCTTTATGGACCGCACTCTAGTAAAGGACGGTTGTTTATGCACCGCGCGTGACGTTGAACGGCTATAGGATGACCGCTCAAGACCTTCACTCAGCAAGTTGAGAAGGGTTCGACCTCCACCCTCTCTGGCCGGCCAGAGGGGATGGGCCTCGTGCTGATTAGATGCTGACCTGCGAAACAACGTAGAGACACAAAAAAGACACCCAAATTAGACCTTAATGATGCGGTACATGTTCAAACGAGAAGAATTAAGCATGAACAAATGAAAAGAGGAATACCTGGGGGGTTTTAAACCCCTAGGGTG
The DNA here is from genome assembly GCA_022559845.1 of Amorphophallus konjac. Classification (NCBI taxonomy): domain Eukaryota; kingdom Viridiplantae; phylum Streptophyta; class Magnoliopsida; order Alismatales; family Araceae; genus Amorphophallus; species Amorphophallus konjac. Next base: position 30,663,257 of record CM040129.1, read on the forward strand.
ACAAAAAAACGGGATGGTTGTATGCATGTTATGAGAAGGAGGGGGGGTACGTGGGTGAGAAACAAAGTATGCAATGAAAGAACACGACAACACTTATGAACGAAAAACCACAAAGACTGGGCTACTCCCTTGACCGGAGGCTCATGCGGACGTAGAGAGCCTCCCTCCTTGGTGCTGGGTCGCTCAAGAGTGCGGCAGGGCTTCGCCGTCGATCAAAAATCTCCCCCCCTCTTTTGACGTCCGGCCAATAGGGTCTATTTATAGAGCCTAGAAAGCCAGCCCCGAAACTAGGGTTTAGAGCCATTTTCGGGAAGAAATCATTCAAGATAAATCGTAGATAATAGAATTATCTCTCATCCAGTCGAAACGGCATCGAAAATGGTTGATTATCCACGGAGAAATCACCAAAATAAGTTAAGGATAAAAACATGAAATAAACGGGCTAAAATCGGTTGAAAATCAACAACCGACGTCTTGAACGGTCTTACGATAGACCGCACAAGGAATGGGCGGTCTAATTCGGACCGTCCATTCTGTCGGTGGAAATTTGAATAATCAGACTATTATCCCAACTATCTCTCCAACTGGCCGAAACGTCCGCCGTGGGACCCTGAACATATGAACGGTTGAAAGTAGACCGTTTTAATGTAGGGCGGCCCGAGAACGGCCGTTTTTTCCCTGTCGGTGATAATTCAAACGTTCGGATAATTATCTGAGGAAACGGGCGCGCGTAGGACTCTGAAATATAGGCGGTCGTATTAGGCCCGTCCATTAACTTGAGCGGTCCTAATAACACCGCCTAAGGCCCTGTCGGTGCAAATTCAAAAAATCCTCGAAAAATCCGCCAAAATATATGAACGGTCTAGATGCAACCGCCCATATCATGCCGTTCATGCTCTTAGGCATTTGATAATCACAGCCGAAGGCCCATTAAGCCCCGAATCACCGCAAATTGCACTAAGGAGGGAGACGACCCATAAAATGAGCCCGAGTCATGCCACAAAAAATGGCCCGACAGATAATGGATAACTTAGGGCATCAATCAATGGAAGTAAGAGAAACTGCTCAACTTATCGGTAGAAAACGGGTGTCAACACCAACATTCTTTGGCCAAATGATCGAATTTTTCACAAAAAGAGCAAGCAGTTGTGAGAGTCTTTTCTTCTTCTTTAACCTACTTGTTCATGCCGTTGCCACTCCCGTTACTATTACGAGACCTCTTCTTGTTATCCCAGGAATCGTAGGTGATGCAGAGTTTTTCCTCTTTTATTCCTCGCCGATCAGATTTTCAGCTCGGCTCTTCCCCTTTGCCTTTTAGTTTATCGATCTTCTCCAAGGTCCGTTCGCACAAGTGTGCCCGTTGGACCATTTCGACGTAGATCCGAATGTTTTATGGGCCAAGTTGCTGAATGTAGATGGGACATAGCCTATCCATGAAGCAATTTGCCTTTAGAAGATCAGTGCTCACTAAATGTTGAGCATATGGTGCTAAGCGAGAAAATTAGAGTTCATATTCTGCTACCGACATCATGCCTTGACGTAGTGATGTGAATTCTGTCACCTTCCTCTCCTTGACATGTTCGGAGAAGTATTTGGCTCGGAAGAGAGTGAGAAATCCCTCCCAAGTGTGTGGAGCACTCGGAGGCGGTGCTGGAACAGACTTCCACCAAGTATGGGCGTCTTTGTTAAGCTAGAATGCGGCAAGATGAACCTTTTCTTGACTGGTGCATTGCATGACGTCAAATATCCGGTTCATCTCGTCGATCCAGTTCTCCGCTTCATCTGGGTTAGAGGATCCAAAGAACCATAGAGGATTTAAACTCTAAAAATTGCTGTGCAAGATACCCGCGCTAGCCCTTGCGCCAGCTTGGGCTATGGTTTGCAGGGCTTGGGTAAGACCCGTAACATTTTGCTGCATCTCGTCCCAATTCACATGATGAGCCATCGAGAATTCAAGGTACCTGAAAAAGTCGACTTTTAGTTATTGCCTTTGGGATCGAGAAGATTCACCCTAAGATAATTTATATATAACTATCTTACCATGGGTTCTACCCAATTCCTCTCATAGCTTAGGAATTTCTTTCCTTGCTTCATAGGTATGTGTCCTTAAACCTTGGACTTAATCCTATGACCTGACATCTTTTATAGAAATACGTGAGTCCTTAGACCTAGGCTCTGATACCACTTTAACTATGACGTCCCGAGCTTTTTAATACAGTGGAAGGAATATCGGGAACATGAACAGTCGGCTAGTACGTCTCAAGCGAGTAATATAATCAAAGCGCAAGATAATCACATAAAAGTAATTGCACAAGTAAAATTCCTCAAAACTTCAACTTTATTTTATAATAGTAATCAAAATTACATAAGGTCACTACTTGACATCTTTTCAATACTATGACTTAAGAAAATCAAAAATTACAATCTGACTGGACTAGACACTTGATAACTAAGGCTTCTCTCATTCCAACAGACCTTCAATCACTCTCGGACTTGCTACTTGCATAATCTGAATCTGATTCACTAGTATTTCTTGAAAAAGATGAGAAAATAAGTATGAGCACACTTGTCCAGTAGGTATCTTGGAATCAACATGAAGGCAATATTTAAGTGATTAATGTTTAGCTCTAGAATTAAGGTAAAAATAATGAGAAAGCAGTAAATCATACGGCATAGCCAAAATATCCTAAAATATAAAATCAAGTAGACATGATCGAGTATATGAACAAGTAAGATTTAATCATGTAGATGTGAGTTGGCCATTGATGAACAAGAATGTACGAGCATGTAACTAGAAAGTTCTTACACAACCTTGTAAAGGCTATGCATTAACAGAAATGTAATTTTCATAACGAGCCTCGTGGATTTCACTCATTTATAAGATAAAGTACTCCCAGCGTAATGCGACGCCAGTATCATCGTACCCCATGGTTTATAGCACGTTTCCGACCATCGGCCGAGGGGACCAGCATAGAGCCCTTGGACATAATCCGCACCGATCTTGCATCTTCAAGCTATAAATCCAGCTACTTCCATGAGATATAACAATAAAGTACAGCCAATAATGTAACAAGTTCAATAATAGTTTCATGATACATTATCAAGGTTGAGAATGCTTCAATTAAGAACATGAGAGTTCAAAGAAGGATTAAAGAAAATTATGCTATGGTGGCATTCCGACAGCATAATGGTACAATAATTAAGTTCCATATCTTAACATTAACTTATTATACGTTACTTTTGGGATCCAGATAATCCTAAGATCATCTAAGAACAAATTTTAGACAACCCTTAGGTCAAACCTCGGGTTATGAACTGATAGAAAGAAATGGTTCATTTACTGGTCCGCTTCATGCAGAAGACGGTCACAGTAAGGCCGCTTGATAAGAACTTGGTGGTCCAGTGAAGGCCGCAGTTAACTGTGTCAACCAGAACGAAAGGAAAGTCAACACTTAATGAATTTTGGATAATAACGGTCGCCAGAGTGCCTTTTTATGAAAAAAAATGGTCTAAGAAAGATCACTAAGTAACATAGATGGTCGCCTATAGGCCGCAATTAACCATAGTACAGAAAATAAAACACCGATCATGTGAGTGCTTTCTAGATAAATTTAGGCTTTAAGGGTACAACCAGCTTGGCGTCCTAGTGGGAATCTCAGGCTCGCGGAGTCTTACGGAGGCTTTGAAATATGATCCCTTAGTCCGACAGAAGAAATATCCGACGGAGAGGTTCACAAGTCCAAGAGAGTGTGCTATAAGTGCAAGTGTATCTAATGGTCGCGTACCGGGGTAAACGCCATGTACTTATGAAAATGACTCAAGAGATGAGAGTGAAACATGAAACATATGGACAAAACCATGATATTAACGCCTCATAAATCATGTCCATCTCGTTGAAATTCATTTAATCACAAAATTATAACATTTGGTATGAAATTACATAATAATGAAAAAATAGAGGTCTAATACATGCTCATGCTGTAACAGTGTATTTAACAGGAAAATAAACATAATTTATAGTGAAAATTACACAATATGTGCTAAAATTTAACTAGGCTCGGATTGGTTCACAGAACCAAATACGGTCAGGATCTGGCCGCCATAGTGTCCCAGACGGTCTTGCGATAGGCCGCAGGAAAAGTATATAGACGGTCCTTTAAATGGCCACTTGATTACCTGTGTGGTTCCTATAAGACCGCCTTCTGTCTTCGGACAGAAGCCTTTACACAATAATCAAAAGGATAATCTAGGTCATATTATGCATGAAAACGATGTAAAACATGTAGTAAAGCATGCTAGAAGAATATTGGGCTAAGAATATGCTTAGGAATTTGTAATTTCAACAAGAATTACATCCTTTTCTATTAAAGGGTTAGGCTCATGCTTGAAAACGAACTTACTATGCAGTCCCAATAAAACGTAAAATTCTCTACATATAATGCATGGAAACAACTGGAAATAGAGGGCTTTTATACCTAACTTCGAGTTTAAGCCGCTCATGAGATAACCTACCTCTGATCTGGGCTTTAGACTTCGAATTTAGGGCTGGAAGTCCAACCCTAGTTTCTTGCTCGTTCTGAATCAAACCAACAACTTCGTAGCCTTCTAACTTCTGATCCCCCTTCACATAATACCTCAAAATTTGTTGGGGTAAGAAGAGGGTACTAAGATGAACAAATAACTCTAAAGAACATATATCTAATTACCTCTTTTTATGGCTTCTAATTAGCTGATCTTCCTGACCTGGTCGCACAGTTTCCAGGTTTGCTTGTACCGAACCTGCGACTTTGGATGCCTCTAACTCCTTGTAAGCTTGACCTCTTAGAACGAAATTTTGAGGGTAGTTAGACTTAGTATTATGAACCAAATATTCTAAAGAACCTACCTCAGATAATGCTTCCTTACCTTAGTTCTACGTGAGCCAAACGTAAAGGTCACGCATGTGAAAGCTTAGGTATATTTATATGGTTTGCTAGGGTTTTGAGGATTGGAACGAACCTAGAGTCCTAATTAGAGTTCAATTCTATCCTCCAGCATTCTAGACTCTTCTAACTAAGGATATCATCAATCCTAGGTTATTTGGATGCCAAAGATTCCAACTTTTCATGCCTTCTTTCATTCACGGAATCTGGAGAGAATAGCGGTCGTTTGGAGACCGTTTTATGCTTCAAGCAATCCCTCGATAGACCGTTTTTAGCCTTGAGCGCCGAATTTGAACTATTTCAAACTGTTTTGATATTATCTCCCCATTATTAGCATATTTATCCCTTACATTGTGTAAATAGCCTATTTTAAGCTTCTAGAATATGGGCCAAGTCTTGTGGGCTTGGATTTGGGTCATTTGGTCTATTTAAATGGGCCTGGTCGATTAATTAGTCTAGGACCTTTTTAATTGAATTAACAATTCCTCAATTCATTTAATAACCTATTAAGCATGGATTAATTCCATTTTAATTTCCAAAAAATCTTTAAAAATACCAAAATACCTTATATAAAATTTTGGGGTATTACATGGAAGGTACCGTTCAAATCTATTCCCATCGTGCATTCATGTTATTTGATACCGGTACTTCTCATTCTTTTATATCTACTGTTTTTGCAAAAACCTTGCCAGTTTCATCGGTTCCTCTACCTTTGGACCTAGCTATCACCACACCTTTAGGTCTCGGAACTAAACTTACAACCCACTATCCCGATAGTGAGGTAATGGTAGAAGGTCATAATCTTCTTGCAAACCTCATATGCCTTGACATGGAAGGCTACGATACTATCCTAGGTGTAGATTGGCTTGTAGACCATGACGTCTATATAAATTGTCGTAGTATGAGAATCTCTTTTCAGAAACTAGGTCTCCCGCGATTCTCTTTCTTTGGCATCAAGTATAGGAAACATCCTACCATTATTTTATCTCTTCACACTTGCAAACTCATTTCGTAAGGATGTAAAGCTTTTCTTGCCTCCGTAATCATCACTGAGTCCAAAGAAATCTTCTTAGAGGATATCCCCATTATGAATTAGTTTTCCGATGTGTTCCTATCAGATTACCCTGATTTACCACCCAAAAGGGAAGTAAACTTCTCCATTGAACTCATTCCCGGAGCAGCACCTGTTTCAATAGCTCAGTACAGGATGTCCCCTACAGAACTCAAAGAATTGAAGAAACAACTTTAAGAGTTATTAGACAAGGGCTTCATTCTACCTAGCACATCCCCTTGGGATGTGCCAGTTTTATTTGTTAAGAAGAAGGATGGATCTCTTAGGCTATGTATCAACTACCGGCTACTAAATCAACTTACTATCGAGAACAAATATCCATTGTCACGTATTAATGAGCTCTTTGATCAAATTTTGAGAATAGAATATTTCTCCAAGATAGACCTCAGGTCGGGTTATCATCAACTCAAGATCAAGGACGAAGATATATACAAGACTGCTTTCTGAGTAGATATGGGCACTTTGAATTCGTGGTAATGCCGTTCGGGTTAACTAATGCCCCGACAGTATTTATGCAACTTATGAATAATGTCTCTAGACCTTATCTCGATCAATTTGTGGTCGTCTTCATTGATGATATTCTTATATACTCTAAGACTAAGGAGGAACACGAAGAATACTTAAGAATAGCCTTGCAAACTCTAAGAGAGGATCAACTCTACGCAAAGCTTAGCAAGTGTGAGTTCTAGCTAAAGGAGGTCTCTTTCCTTGGCCATATCATTTCAAAGGAAGGTATCACTGTTGATCCTTCTAAGGTAGAAGCAGTTAAGGATTGGAGCCGGCCGATGACCGTGTCTGAAGTTAGAAGCTTTCTGGGTCTGGCTGGTTATTATAGATGATTCATTAAGAATTTCTCAAAAATTGTTGTCCCTTTGACTAGACTTACAAGAAAGGAGAACCCTTTTATATGGTCAAAGGATTGTGAAGAGAGTTTCTTAACTCTTAAAGATCATCTCACTACAACCCCTATATTGGCACTACCCGTTGAGGGCGGTGGCTTTGAAGTCTATGTTGATGCATCAGCATTGACCTAGGATGCGTTCTATTGCAAAATGGAATGGTAATTTGCTATTCATCAAGGAAGTTAAAGCGTCATGAAGAAAACTACCATGTTTATGATCTGGAGCTAGCTGCGGTTATATTCACCTTGAAAATTTGGTGACACTACCTTTTTGGGGAGAAATTCACTATATTTTCAGATCACAAAAGTCTGAAATACCTCTTCACCCAAAAGGAATTGAACATGAGGCAACGCAGATGGTTGGAGTATCTCAAGACTTCAACTTTACTATCCAATATCATCCAGATAATGCAAATGTTGTAGCTGACGCTCTTAGCAGAAGACCAATGGCAACACTAGCAAGCCTCAGGAATGGTACAACTTATCTTATCGAGGATTTTGCTTGTTTGAATGTCGATATCGATAAGGAAGAGGAAGGATGTATGATCGCTAATATAAGGTCACAACCTACATCGATTGAAGATCTAGTGAAATTACAAGAAAATGACCCCACATTACTGGAGATCAAGGCTAATATTGATTAAAGGCCATAATTCTCCATTTCAACGGATGGAAGACTATTGTTCAAAGATCAAATCTGTTTGCCAGATCATGCTGACACTAAGAAATTGATCATGGAAGAAGCTCATCAATCAAGGTATGCTATTCACCCTGGTGCTACCAAGATGTACCAAGATTCATAAAGAGATTTTTGGTGGCCCAATATGAAAGGAGAAGAAGCAGACTTTGTATCCCGCTGCCTCACTTGTCAGTAAGTAAAGGCGGAACATTTAAAGCCCAACGGGAAACTACATCCCTTCGATATTCCTGAGTGGAAATGGGAAAGTATAGGGATGGATTTCATCATAGGTTTACCTAATGTTGAATCGACTGAATTCATATCTAGAGGGGGGGTGAATAGATCTACCCCAAATTAAAATTGATTCGCAGCAATTTAAAAGAGATGCGGAATTAAGAAGGAACTACTGTAAATCACAATACTTAATCAATATGAATCATCATCTATGGAAACAACAGTTCACTGAATTGATAACTCAGTATGGTACCAGGCGGAGGGTTGATTAGATAATCTCCTCATGCAAGTGTCAATTTTCCAGATAGATGTAATATATCCTTCTAACTTAGACCTTTTTATATATAACTAAGTTATCTATTATAAACCAGAATTACGATGAAGAAATTAAACTCAATTCAGAATAGATTCATACTTTAGCGAATATGCACATCAATCGAATATAGAGGACTTTAGATGAATATGCAGACAAATCAGAGAAATTAGTGTTGTGCTTTCCTAGGCATTCATCTAGCAGAGAGGCGAAAGGCGGATAAGCAGACACACAACGAACAAAGCAATTTTAGGTGGTTCAATCTCGAGCTCGAGATCTACATCCACCCCTTACTCAACTGAGTAAGGCTTACTGCTGACACACAGTTTGACTCTGCTGATCCACAGCTTCGGGCACTAGATCTCTACAATCCGCTGAGCTTCACAGCTTGCTAGACCGCTGATTCACAGCTTCAAAAGTTGAGCTTCACAACTTGCTATCTGAGGATTCAACCTTACCTGTTGAGCTTCATAACTTGCTCTGCTGATACAAAGCTTATAAGAGATTTGAAAAGAAAATGAAAACAGAAATGCAAATGTAGCTCACAATTGAGCAATTTGACTTTGGATCTGAACCAATAGTCAATATACAACTCACTCAGATTGCAAGTATTTTGATACTCTGTTTTCCCTCAACTCACTGCAACTGGCTATCGCGAACTTCCTCTCAGATCCCTCTCTGAATCCTTTCTTCCTCGATTGCCCTCCTTCTATCTACTTCACTTTTCTCTCTGTAGGTGCTCTCTCAGATCTATATGCTCTACTTCTTTTTGCTTTGCTCTCTTATCTTTCTCTCCCTTTTCATTTACGCGATCGGGCCTCAATTTACAACCTCGCGAGAATGTGGCGCGTGGAGAACACGTTCCCGCTCAAGGAAATTCAAAAAGGAATGCTCTGCTAGAAGTCCACGTGTCAGGTGTAGATGGTACGATGATCCATGTGGCAGAATATCATAACAGTATTTGCCTTGGATCACGTGCCAATTATTGGAATCTGGGATCACGTGCTCCACTTGAATTTCTACTGTTCTCATACACTTGATGTTTGCCTTAATCCTGCCAATCAGAAGACATACATTTAGTCAAACACCTTATATGTTAGAGTTCATACTTAGGCAGTAATCAGAGAAAAATTATGCTCAGACCCATAATATGAATTTATATGCAAATGCCTTAGAGCATGGATTTTGATGCACAGACTTGCTAACGTGAATCTACATGTGCATCGACCTACGTAGATAGGAATCTATGCATGTGCTCAGACTTGAAGATGAGCAATGCAAATGTGCATCGACCTTCTAAATGAATAAGGCAGATGTGCCTCGACATTCTAAATGAATAAGGTAGATATGCACCGACCTTCTATATGCACAAGGCAGATGTGCACTGACCTTTTATGTGCACAAGGCAAATGTGCACTGACCTTCTATATGAACAAGGAAGATGTGCACCGACCTTTTATGTGCACAAGGCAGATGTGCATCGACCTTCTATATGAACAAGGCAGATGTGCACCGACCTTTTATGTGCACAAGGTAAATGTGCACCGACCTTAGTATGTACAAATGACTATGTGCACGACCTTCCTGTGCAACAGTGACCATGTACCTCGACCTTAGTTTGTACAAATGATTATGTGCACCGACCTTATGCACTTACATGCCGACATGCACTGACCTTCATATGCAGTATGTATGAACATGCACCGACCTACATCTATAGTATGTATGAATATGCACCGACCTGCATATGCATCACTATGAGCATGCACCAACCTTAGTGAGAAACACATACATGAGAAGCTATAAGATACTAAACAGTGTTGCCATAATGAAATGTAGATTTAGAGTATTGTTGCCAAAAGTTGAAGAGAAAATGTATTGCTGCCAATCATCAAACATAAAAAGAAATTAAATTCAGAGAATCAAGTTAAAGAGGACACAACATGTGTCACGCCCCGAGTCTTTGTGACAGCGGAAGACTAGCTCGAGGAACGTGAACAGCCGGCATGGTAAGCCTCTTGCGAGTAAGAATGATCAGAGTGCAAGGCAATCATGCACATAAATGCAACTACACAATATTTACTCAAATTTCAACTTTCATTATCAATCAAATATTCAAATACAATCACTAATTCAACTTCTTTCATCATACTAGACTCAAGAAATAAGAAATTACATAGACTCAATCTAAACAATGCAGACTTCCTAAGTCTTCACTCATTTTTCATTCACTCTTGGACCCGCTATTTGAACGTTCTGAATCTGTTCCCGACTCACTTCCATCTCCTGAAAAGATTGGAAATAGGTTATGAGCACACTTGCCCAATAGGTATCTTCGCATCAACATGAAGGCACTATTAAAGTAATTGACATTTTAGCTCTAAAGGTATAAGGTAAAATCATGCGAATGTGATAAATAACAAGTAACCAAAGTAACAAGATGATCATGTAAGATAGAATGAACAAGTATGAACTAGCAAGAATGTAACAACTATGAACAAGAATGTAGCATGGCCTTTCATGAACAAGAATGTACTAGCAAGTTCACATACTTATCACCCAACATCTTTTGCTTATGAGCAAGTATTTGGTGAATTTCTGTGGAATATCATGTAACAAGAAAGAAAGTCATGTAACGTGTACGTGTATCGTGGATTTCACTTATTTATAGAGAAAGTACTCCCAGCGTAATGCGACGCCAGTAGCATCATACCCATGGTTTATAATAGTATGTTTCCGACAATCAACCGAGGGGACTAGCATAGAGCCCTTGAACACAATCAGTGCTCGATCGCATCTTCAAGTATAAATCAAGCTATTTCCACGTTTCAAGCTATAAAATATGGCCAAGAATGTAAATAAGTTCATGATAACAATAATCAACAATGAACGCTTCAACTTAGGACATGAGAGATCAAGAATGATTTAAAACGATGTCATGCTTATGGCAATAACTTGGCAGCATGACGGTATATTTATTATCATTCATAATTTTAAGTTAAGTATCTTGAGACAATATGACAAGTCATAGACCATCAATAATCTATCTAGGAACTTAGAATATCAACTCTTTGGTCAAACCTCGGGTTAATAAACTTTACTACTGTGACGGTCTAATACTGGGCCGTTACATGAACATAACGGTCGAGTGTTGGGCCGTTAGAAAGGTTGAATCCAGAAACAAAGAAATTGGACTCGGTACAATGTGACGATCATATATTGGACCGTTATATGTGCTTGACGGTCGAATATATATCCGTTACATATTCAGAACCTGAAAACAACGATAGTACTTTCTAACAATTGGGCTTTCATGGTACAACCAACTCGGCGTCCTAGTGGGAATCCCAGGCTTGTAGAGAATTACGGAGGCCTTGAAACAAGATTTCCTAGTCCATTTGAAGGAATATCTAATAGAGAGGTCCTCATGTTCAAGAATATGTTCCTATAGTGAAAAGTGTGAACTAATGGCCATATATCGGAATATATGCCATGTACTTAAAGAAAATGACTCTATAGATAGAAAACGACTGTGCAGCGATGTGAAACCATGATAAAAACTCTGTCATTACATCATTTAAAATAATAGTGTAAATATAAAATTATAAAGTTTAGCTATGAAATTAACATATGCTTGAAATAATTAGAGATGCCTTTAAACATGCAATTTCTATTATAAGTCAATTTATAATCTCAAGGTCATGAAAATAGGTTAAAACTTAGCTAACTAGGCTTATTTATAAGTAAATCTGACTCGTTTCCATTTTGTCTCGGGTTGATAGAACACAGTGGTCTGACAGTCAAACATGGGGGCGTTACCTTTCTGTGACTGTTTATCATGGGGCCGTTACAATGTTGTAACGCTCCAGTTATGGCGCGTTAGAGACAACAGAGAATTTTTAAACACAACAGAGGGTGTGACGGCTGATCGTAAGGCCGTTACAACCATGTGACGGTCCTACTTTAATCTGTCAGAGGTCCTACTGACATTAAATAGAATAGACAACTATGAAAATATGTCATGCTTGGAAATCAAAATACTTAAACTATTCCAGTCATGAAAAACGAAGTATAGAAGCTATCTAGATGCATAGATTGCAGTGAATTGAACAAGATAATATCTCTTATCTTTGATTAAGGCTCAAGACATGCATGTATGCATGGGTCAAACTAAAACATGAATTCATGGTCTAGAATGCATGAAATCAATCAAAATCAGAGGGCTTTTATCCCTAACATGATGTTCTTGCCATTCATGAGATAACCTACCTCTTAACTGGGCTTTAGACTTCCAATTTGCTCTTCAAGACACGCCCTAGTTCTTCCCTTCCTAAGATTTCTCAGCAACTTCACGTCGCTCTCACTTCTCAACCTCTTGACCTAAGGACGTGAAATTTTGAGGGTAAGAAGATGATACTAAAAGAAACAAAAACTTCTAAAGTACTTAACTCTAATTACCTCGTTTATCCTCTTTAATTTTCTGATCTTCAGCAATCTATTGCACAGTTTCCAGGGTTGGCGTGATGAAACCAGCAACTTTAGAAGATCCTAACTCCTTTGATACTCGACCTCCTAACATGAAATTTTGAGGGTAGTTAGTCTAAAGTATTATAAACGAAAACCTCTAAAGAACTTACCTAAAATTCTGTCTCCTTACCATGTTTCTTCACGAGTTAAAAGTAAGGGTCGCTCAGTTCAGAACTGGGCTCTATTTATAGGGTTTTGGCTAGGGTTTTAGGATTAGATCGATTATAGAGTCCCTGTTAAAACTTAGATGGACTTCTAAGAGTCCTTAGTAACCTTATACATTCTCCTAATTAGGTCTCTTGCTGATAGGATCCCAAAGATCCAATCTTTTTATTCTCTCTTCCATTTACGGAACTGATAGAGTGTCATAGTCGAAGGTAGGCGCGTTACCTGACTGTGGCGGTCGCGCGATAGACCGCTACATCCCATGTGCGCAGAATTCAATAAAATTCAAACTCTTTTGTTTGTTTATCCATATTATTATCTCATAAAATGGTATTTATCCTTAAAATTCGTGAATAGGCTAAATAACCTTCTATAATATGGGTCAAACTTAATGGGCTTGGTCCATAAACCTATTGGGTTTTAACTATTAAAGCTAGATTAGTTATTTAACATAATTGGGCTTTATAATCGCAATATTAATTCATTTGTTAATCTATTTTGCCCTTTATAAATTCTGGAAAATTTGATAAATAATCCAAAAATTACTTATAAATTTTGGGGCACTACACCCTCCCCCACTAAGAAGAATTTGGTCCCCAAATTCAATACATGGATTTACAGAGAGTGTACTTACAATCGAATAATTCTGGGAATCTTCTACGCATACATTCCTCTGTTTCCCATGTTGCTTCGTGTGGCCATTGCTTCGTCCATTGGACTTGGACCATAGGAATAGTTTTATTCCTTAGTTGACGCACTTCTCGTTCCCGAATCCTGACCGGTTTCTGCTCGTATGTCAGGTCCTTTTGGATTTCCAGATTATCATAAGTAATGACATGATGAGGATCATATACATATTTCTTCAACACAGAGACGTGAAATACATCGTGAACTATTGCTAATTGTGGAGGTAAAGCCAGTCTATAAGCCACTTCACCGACCCTTTTGAGATTTTCAAATGGGCCAATGAACCTTGGAGTTAGCTTTCCTTTAATGCCAAATCTTCAAATACCACGATATACATGATCTCCCACCTGAAACTCCAAGTCGCGTCTTCGATTGTCAGCATAAGATTTCTACCTATCTTGCGCCATCTTCATTCTTTCTTGAATGAGCTTGATCTTCTCTGTAGAATCCCTGATAAGGTCGGGGCCTAGGAATTGCTTTTCCCCTATTTCATTCCTACATATTGGTGATCTACTACTTTTTCCATATAAAGCTTCAAAGGGCGCCATCTGTATGCTGGCCTGATAACTGTTGTTGTATGCAAATTCTACCAGAGGCAAGTGATCATGTCAACTTCCTCCAAAATCAATAGCACAAGCCCTGAGCATATCTTCTACTACCTAATTTTTTCTATCAATCTGACCATCAGTTTGTGGGTGAAATGTTGTGCTAAAATTTAATCTAGTCCCTAGTGAATGTTGTAGGCCCTTCCAGAATTGTGATGTGAATCGAGGATCTCTATAAGATATAATAGTGACGGGAACACCATGTAATTTGACAATTTCTTTTATGTATAATGCTGCTAGAATATCCACAGACCATCGACTTTTTATTGGTAGGAAATGTGCGGATTTAGTCAATCGGTCTATGATCACCCATATACCATCGTGTCCTCCTCTGGTCTTAGGTAAACCCATAATGAAATCCATTCATATACTCTCCCACTTCCATTCGGGAATATTCAAGGTATGCAATTTACCTGCGGGTCTAAAATGTTCTGCTTTTACTTGTTGGCAGGTGCGACAACGGGACACGAAATCAGCTATTTCCCTCTTCATATTGGGCCACCAAAAGTTTCTTTTGAGATCTTGATACATCTTCATGCCTCCTGGATGAATGGGGTACTTGGAATTATGTGCTTCTTCTAGGATCAGTTTCTTCGTATCCTCATGATCTGGTACACACACTCAACCCTTAAATAGCAATCTTCCGTCATTGGAAACAGAGAAATCTGGCCTCTATTCTAAATTGGTTTTAATTTCCAGTAACACGGGATCATCATTTTGCAGCTTGACCAGATCCTCTATTAATGTAGGTTCAGCTCGAATATTAGCTATGAAACAATCATCTTCCTTTATGTCAATATCTAAGTTCATCTAAGCAAATTAAGGAATAAGATTAGTTATACTAATCATAAGACTTGATAGCATACCCATTAGTTTTCTGGTGAGTGCATCTGCTATAGTATTAGCCTTGCCAGGATGATATTGAATAGTAAAATCAAAGTCTTTGAGATATTCTAACCATCTCCTCCGTCTCATATTAAGCTCCTTTTGAGAGAATAAGTATTTCAAGCTTTTGTGGTCCGAGTAGACTGTGAACTTCTCTCCATAGAGATAATGACGCCAAATTTTTAAGGCGAAAATAACAGTTGCTAGTTCTAAATCATGCACGGGATAATTTTTCTCGTGACGTTTCAATTATCTTGAAAAATAACAGATTACTTTTCCATCTTGCATGAGAACACATCCTAAGCCAATATCAAATGCATCCGTATATACTTCAAATCTACCACCTTCCACCGGTAGTACTAAAATAGGAGCTGTAGTAAGGTGATTCTTAAGAATTTGAAAACTCTTTTCACATTCCTCTGACCAGACAAAAGGATTTTCTTTTCTTGTGAGTCTAGTTAAAGGAACCGTAATTTTTTAGAAGTCTTTAAAGAACCTCCTATAATAACCAGCTTGACCCAGAAAGCTTCTTACTTCTGATACAGTCGTTGGTCTGCTCCAATTTCTGACAGCTTCGACTTTCGAAGGATCCACAGCGATACCTTCCTTTGAAATAATGTGGCCTAGGAATGAAACTTCATTGAGCCAGAATTCACATTTGTTAAGCTTGGCATAAAGTTTATGTTCTCTAAGTGTTTGCAAGGCTATTCTCAAATGTTCTTCATGTTCCTCTTTTGTCTTGGAATATATCAAGATATCATCAATGAAGACGACGATGAACTGGTCCAGATATGGTTGAAAAACACTGTTCATGAGTTACATAAATGTTGCTGGGCCATTTGTTAACCCAAACGGCATTACCACAAAGTCATAGTGGCCATAACGACTTCGAAAAGTCGATTTATAAATGTCTTCTTCTTTAATTCTAAGCTGATGGTAACCTGATCTGAGGTCTATTTTAGAAAAATACTCTGCTCCTGAAAGCTGATCGAAGAGTTCATCAATACACGGCAACGGATACTTATTTTTTATTGTAAGTTGATTTAGTCGCCGGTAGTCTATGCATAGCCTGATGGAACCATTTGAAAAATAAGGTACCTGAGAGAAATATAACAACTTGTTATTTGTCGTGGGATTTGAAGAAAATTTATCTTAAAGCTAATTAACTATCTTATCATGGGCTCTACCCAATTCTTACATGGATATGGAAATTTCTTCCTTAGTTCATAGGTAGGGGTCCTTAAACCTTGGACGTATCCTATGCCATAATTCTTCTCCCTAAGTCCTGAGACTTAGGCTCTGATACCAACTTAACTGCCACGTCCCGAGCCTTTATGACAGTGGAAGACTAGCTCGAGGAACGTGAACAGCCGGCATGGTAAGCCTCTGGCGAGCAAGAATGATCAGGGCGCAAGGCAATCACGCACATAAATGTAACTGCACAATATTTACTCAAATTTCAACTTTCATTATCAATCAAATATTCAAATACAATCACAAATTCAACTTCCTTCATCATACTAGACTCAAGAAATAAGAAATTACATAGACTCAATCTAAACAATGCAGACTTCCTAAGTCTTCACTAATTCATCATTCACTCTCGGACCCGCTATTTGAACGTTCCGAATCCGTTCCCGACTCACTTCCATCTCCTGAAAAGATTAGAAATAGGTAATGAGCACACATGAGAGACATGAGGAAACTCGCGCCGAACGGTGAAGTCCGTAATAAAATCGCTATGAAGGATGAATCATAGTAGCCAGGAATCCCCATTGAGACATATGAGGAGACCCGCGTCAAACGGTGAAGTCTAAAGATTAAGAATAAATGAGGGGGTTATGCGAAGCTACCCAAATCGAGAGTCATGAACATTTGTGTAGGCGATGAAGTAATCCTCCAGTGTTACTTAGAACTTCCTCACATCCCTATATCTAGGGTTCACTACTCATATAATTGCACTTTCACACTATGGAGGAATAGTCCTGGGTGTGGATCGTGGTTTAAGCTAGGCATATGTTCTATGCGACGTCCTCTTTATGTAGGCACATCTCTCTTAGCTATGCTTCGTGAGCCGCACTCTGTCTGTGAATCATGGGCGATGTTCTTATCCTATCCCTAATATAGGGGAGCTATTCTATATACATCTAGTTTATGCGTGCGATCAAGGGGTGTCTACATGCTTGCATGAATACGGAATAAATAAAAATAATAATAATAATAATAAAACATGTTCTCAGATAGGGCTGCACCCGCAGGTCCCTCTCACTCGTCCCTGTTTCGCACCACCTACGGGTGGGGGTATTTGTTGACACTGAAAATATTTCTGACATTTCTTAAACTTTTTTACTTTTGCAAGCATGGACCCCTGGCCGAAGTACCCCTATGCCGATAAGAAAAGGAAAGAAGGAAAGGAGTGGCAGAAGCCGAACAAAGATGAAGAAAAAAATAAAAGAGAAGAAAAGAAAAGACGCTCGGCTCCAATGGACAGTCGCTGAAGCAAGACTCAAGAGCTCAGAAAAGGCTGGGGACCATCCCCGAACGAACAAGATAAAAGCTCGGAGAGCAAGACAAGTCAGTCGATGGGTCAACCCTCGCAAAGTGAGAAATGAACACAAATGGGCCTAAATAAACAAAAATGGGCCAAAGGATGCTAAGAACTGAGCTGAAACCGGCACGGGAGTGAACCAGCACGCCACTAAACCGGCACGGGAGTGAACCGGCACGCCACTGAACCGGCACGGAGGTCAACCGGCATGAACTGAAATCGGCACGAAATGAAACCGGCGCGAGATCTCAATCGGCGCGCAAACACCAATCAGCGCGCCGGTTCCTCTACGCGCCGATGGAAACAGGGCCACACCCTCTATATATCTAAACCTTGCTTCGAGCACAAGAAAGGAGAGCGGAAGAAGCCAGAGAGAGGAGAGCAGAGAAGTGATCGAAGCCAGAGCAGCTACTCTAAAAAAAAAAGAGACACGAGAGCCCGCTGAAAGAGATCTGAAGGGGGGGAGAGAGCAGCAGAAGCCCGGGGAAGGAGATCCAAGGTGGGGTTCGTCTATCGAGTGCCTTCAGAGGCTATGTCCTCCCTTCCCCGTCATTTGTTTGAGTCTATTTTCTTTCGTTTGGTCTGCTTCCGAGCGTTGTTCTTCTGATGATATCAACTGCCAATGTAGCCCGGTTGTCAAGGGGCATCCTCTGTATTTAGATTCTCGCAGTCTGATTTTCCCTTCTGTGCTGAATGTATGCATCCTCTATAATGAAACGAAGTATGAGGTTCTGGAGTTATTTCTCTTTCTCTCTGCTTCTCTGAAATCTGATGTATTCAATAGTCGATGTGGATAGATTTGGTTCTACTGTATGCTTACCCCTCAGGTTACATGAGTGATTTCTATTGCATCGTCTCTATATTTTCAACCTCATGATCACAATGAGAGCCTGAGACAGTCCATCTCATGGCCTCTCATTCATGAAATGGCGAGGGATATGTTCGTATCAAAGGTCACATGACTCAATCGATAACCTGGCTCCCAGTGGTGCCCCAGAGTGAAAACCCTCTCCTCCTCGGGGTGATTTGTTTTCAAACAATCCTCAGTGTTCCGTGGCCATCTCAAAGCCCCCCGTATAAAGCCTCCCAAAACCCTGAATAAAACCCCTCGAAACCTTAGGTGAAGCAGCTTAAAATCCCTGAATAGAACCCCTTAAAATCCTTAGATAAAGCCTCTAAAACCCTCAGCTCAAAACCCTTCCAAACGCCCAGAACCCTCGGCCTCACAAAACCCTCAGAAACCTTCTATCGCCCCCTTAACAGCCTCCCGGCACGACCCTATCCCGGCGCGAGTTCCACGCCGAGTGCTCGATTGGCCATTCACACTCCCTGCGCGACTCTCTCCCAGCGTGAGTTCCGCGCCGGGTGCTGCTCGTGCCGATTGGCCATTCACCCTCCAGCGCGCCGAGACCCACCTAGATGCCACCCATCGTGCTGAGGCCAAGGCCCCTTCGTGTTCTCCATCGCTCCGAAAGCTAACCGCGCCGAGGCACTACCGTCCTGACGCCCTCAGGAGCCCCGAGCCCTTTAACCACTCAACATGAAATCCTATCACCCCGGAGAGAAGTAACAGGCTTTCACCCAAGCCCACGGGAACTAAATCAATGGGGTTAACCCCC
The DNA here is from genome assembly GCA_022559845.1 of Amorphophallus konjac. Classification (NCBI taxonomy): domain Eukaryota; kingdom Viridiplantae; phylum Streptophyta; class Magnoliopsida; order Alismatales; family Araceae; genus Amorphophallus; species Amorphophallus konjac. The sequence goes on from CM040129.1 coordinate 30,682,414, forward strand.
CTACATTATACTGCCCCATTGGCCTATGGAGTTCTTCCACTGCAGGTTCTCCCGTGGCCTCTTCAGGGGGATATCAACAAACACCGTGGTAATGGACACTGTCCCGCCACACTCAGATCCTTTTTGGATCCAGGGCTATGCCCGCCTCTCTTTTGTCTTCCATCCCGGCATTCCGTGGGTGGATGACCTATATTCCCTCTTTTGGCATAGTCCAAAATAAGGGGATATGCAGCCAGATTTGCGCCATAACCCATGGGAACTAAATCAATGGGGTTAAACCCCCTACATTCTGTCACCCCACTGGCCTATGGAGTTCTGCCACTGCATGTTCTCCCATGGCCTCTTCAGGGGGATATTAACAAATACCACGATGAGTGGACACCGCCCCGTCGGATTACGATCCTTTTGGATCCCGGGTTACGTCCATCTCTATTACGGATTCCGTCTCGGCTCTCCGTGGACGGTTTCCTATATACCCCATCAACCCTCCGGGTACAGGGGAGATGCTGCCGGATTTCTGCTAGACATAAATATTAACTGTCGAACTGCTAATAAAATAAAATAAAATAAAATAATAAAATAATAAACATAAACGAAAAAAAATAAATAATAATAAAAAGATAAAATTGATAAGAAAATGAGAAAAATGAATAAACAATCAAATAGAATGAAATAAAAAAAATAAATAAACATATATTAATAAAAAATGAAAATGATGATAATCGGCGGGGGGGCCTCTCGGCTTCAATGCTTCTCGGCACCAAAACCGCGCCGGGATGAAAGCATGCCGAGATGAAAGCCACGCCGAGATGCAAACTAAAGCAAAACAAACCCCTCTCGGCGCCATTGCTTCTCGGCACCAAAACCGCGCCGGGATGAAGGCATGCCGAGATGAAAGCCACGCCGAGATGCAAACTAAAGCAAAACAAACCCCTCCCGGCACGACCCTCTCGGCACCATCCATTGATCATTATAAAACAAACAATGAGAACAAGTAAGACTTTCATTCGAGAGAAATGGATAAATAATAAGAAAAAGGTGATTGAGATAAAAAAAATATACAAAAAAATATAAATAGTGGCCAAATAAATGATTAGAAAAATATAATAAAAGAATAAAAATGATAAATAAATGATAAAAAATGTAATAAACAAGAGTGCTAAACAAATAATAATCAAACAAAAGGCAATAATGGAAATAAAATACATACACACAAATAAATAATAATAAATAACATGTGATAGTAAAATACAAATAACCAAAAAGGATACGAAGTAATAATGGTGAAAAACAAACATACACTCATGCTTCCAAATAACAATGATAATAAGGGAATAAATAAATAAATGAAAAATATTGATAATGGCCGTGTCTGCTCCGGTACCTTCACCTTCCCTGACCTCCGGGTATGAGATATTAATGCCGCTCCGACGGATCGTGCTTGGTTCTCGGGACTCACTCCCATTTTAGCCAAAGTATGATCTTGTCATGGGCCGATAACTCATTGAATTTGATCTATTTCGATCGGGTTTCAACCGCGTCCCCTCGGTTCTTGAACAACAAATTTGCCGTACCCCGGTATACATTGCCCAATAATATGCGCTTGCCCGAATATGGTCACACTTGACTCACCTCATGGGTCTATGTGTGTGCACTGTAATGATATGCACAGCTTCAAAATAAAAAGGTCTCGATGCCCCTCGGAGCAGGATGGCGCTGCCGAAATCTCTCTCGAAGTTGTAAATAAATGACCAAACAAATAATAAATGATAATATTGAATACTGTTATCTTGCATGCTGGCATGATCCGATTCTCTGGTATATTAAATTGTGATTTGCGGAAAGTCGGGTTACTCCCGACCGGAAGCTATCACTATGCGTGATGATGATCCTCGGACCTAGGTTCTCCGCCTCGTACCGGGAGTCGATTTAATAAATAAGTACTACCATATTGTGTGCTTGCATGCAATTGCATCTTTAATCATATGGGCCCCATGGTCTTTATTTTGGCGATTAATCAAGGGTTGTCCCTTTTTCGGAGGGGCGTAATTAATGTCGTAGCCTTTATGGTACGACGGGTTTTGGGTCCCGACATGATCACCTATAATTGTCTGATCAGTCAGATGAGCGCATAATAAATTGTCACGACAGTGAATGGCACGCCTAATTAATAAACCAAATAAACAAGTAAAATAAACAAATAAAAACCAAATAAAATATTCTAATTAAAAAAATCCATCCCCACATCATTATCAATAAAAGTTAGATTTTTGATCAATCATTATGTCCATTCATCTTATGTTTGAATGATTTGCGTTCTGATTATATTGCTTGCTTGAGGCGTACTACCCTACTGTTCTCGTTCCCGATTATTTTCGCTACATAATCTCGAGACGTGACAGTTAAAGTGGTATCAGAGCCTAGGTCTAAGGACTTACTTATTCCTAGGAAAAATGTTATGTCATAGGCTAAGTCCACGGCTTATGGATCCACACCTATGAAACAAGGAAAGAAATTTCTAACCTTGTTAGAATGTTTAGAGCCGGGATGAGATAGTTATTAAGAACTTATCTCTAAGTTAACTCCCTTTAATTCCGTAGGAATTAACAAATTATTCATTTTTCTCATGTACCTAATTCTTATAATGGCACACTGTGTTGAATGGGATGGGATGCAACAGACTGTTGTAGGTCTCACCCAGGCCTTGCAAAATATGGCCCAAGCTGGCACGAGGGCTGGTGCTGGGGATTTGCACTGCAACTTCTGGAGTTTAAATCCTCCGCGATTTTCTAGTTTTTCCAACCCAGACAATGCTGAAAACTGGATAGATGAAATGAATAGTATATTCGAGGTCATGTAGTGTGCCGATCAAGAGAAGGTTCATCTCGCCATGTTCCAACTCAACAAGGATGCACGTACTTGATGGAAATCTATTTTGGTACCGCCTCAAGATGCACCACACACTTGGGAAAGATTTCTCACAGTATTCCGAGCAAAATACTTCTCGGAACATGTTAAGGAGAGGAAGGCGGCGGAGTTCGCTTCTTTGCGTCAAGGCAAGATGACGGTGGCAGAGTACGAATTACAATTCTCTCGCCTAGCACCATATGTTCAACATTTAGTGAGCACAGATCATCTCAAAGCTAATTGTTTTATGGACGGGCTACGACCCATCTTCATTCAACAACTTGGCTCACAAAATATTTGGACCTATGCGGAGATGGTCCAACGAGCCCATCTATATGAAAGGACCTTGGAGAAGGTCGAGAAATTCAAAGGCAAGGGAGAAGAATCGAGCAGAAAGTCTGATCAGCGAGGAAGAAGAGAGGAAAAATTTAGCATCACTTATAACTCTCAGGACAACAAGAAGAGATCCCGGACTAGGAACAATAAGGAAGATCGCAGTAACAAGAAGGCTAAGGAAGATGATAAGCAAGTCATGGCAGCTTACACGTTCTGCGAGAAATTTGGCCATGCGACCGAGGAATGCTGGAAATGCCTAGGGGCATGTTTGCGATGTGACAGCCGAGAGCACCGCATGTCGGATTGCCCCCTTATGAAGGATCAATCTTCCAACGCTGGACGCAAGTGACATGCTAGTCTTAACGCTGTTCTAGATGATGAAGAAGCGCCGAAGGATGATGGGCTAATGGAATGTCACGCCCCGAGCTTTTTAATATAGCAGAAGGAATATCAGGAACATAAACAGTCGGCTAGTACGTCTCAAGTGAGTAATATAATCAGAGCATTGTTGGGTCCCACGAGGTGCAAACGGATCTAGAAGGGGGGGTTGAATAGATCCTTTCACAAGTTTTGGCCTATTTAAAAACTCTTAGCTAGCGGAAGCTTAAACCACTCTTATAAAGTGAATGAACCACTTAGGCACAATGCACAACAGATGAAATAGCCTTGTAACAAGCGTATGTGTGTGTATGCTATGTTGATCACTTAGAGTGCCAATGTGTGTGAATGTAGTGGTGATCAACCAAGATGCAATTATGAGAGCTTGAGTGTATAAAATAAGATAACCAAGTTTGAAATCACACAAACCTGTGAATGAGGGTAGAAGAGATAGAGCAATCACACACGAAGAACAACCCACAACACAGAGATTTTTAAGGTGGTTCGGTTGCAACCCCGCAACCTACATCCACCCCTCACCAAAACCCGGTGAGGCTTTCTTGCTGACTCACAGCTTGACCGGGGACACGCCCCAAACCACAGAACAAGGAAAACCCTCTTTCTATCTTCCTACACACAATGCCGGCAGGGACGGCTACATCGCAGATCGGAGAACTCCCGATTGCCTTCCTACTAACCACCGGTAGGGACGATCTTTAGTTTCAATAGATTGAATGAAAGGGGAAAAGAACAACTTATGAAAAACACTCAACAAGATATAGAATATGCTTAAGAGAAAAGATCTTGTCTGAGGTTTGCTGAAGCTTGAATCTCTTGAGGATTTGATGAAGAGCTTTGATTTTCCTTTGATCCCTTTGAGTTGATGGAGATGATATTGGATGTAACTTCATCTTTTCTTGAATCTCCTTGAGTTGATGAAGAGGTGTATGGATGTAGCTTTGATCACCTTTGAGAGCCTTGAATGCTTCTTGCTTGCTTGGAGGTTGCTTGGCTTCAGATTTGAGCTTGAATCACCTTGGAAGGATGAAGAACTCCAGCCCGAAGTACTGTTCACGCAGGTGCTACAGTACCCTCGAAATGGCCTCCCTTGAGGTCTCTTTGATTCACTTCATCAACTACATCAACTAGGGTTTCTAACCCTCTTGTATTGGTTTTATAGACTTTGAATGGTCTATAGACAAGCCCCAGACCAGATCCACAAATCATGGGTGATTAGGTGACTTTTGGATTAAACAAATCCATGTTGAATGGCCCTTTTCGAAGTGGAAAACAAAGTCAACATTGGTTGGCTCGGGGATGGCGATCGACCTACAGCTTCTGGCGGTCGACCTCTACTGAAAAATACTGTAGACGGATGGTCCCTGGGATTTCCGGTCGTCTGCTACGAGCTGACGGTCGACCTGCAGCTGAAAGAACTGCAGACGGGGAGTCTCTGGCTGGGGCAGTCGACCGCCAGCTAGGTAGACCCCGGTCCATCCCGGGTTGGTCCGTTAGCAGCTTCAGCTCCATCGCTTGACTTCTTTAGCAGCCCGTTCATGTCTGTGGCATCACCTTTGATAGTCTAAAAGGTATCAACTGAGTCTCTGGCCTTAGATTCTCTTGGCTATACTTCTTTGTGCATTGACCTTGGCTATTGATGGATGTGTAGACTTTGTGTGCATGTATGAACTCTGTACAGACTTAACACGGTGAGCATGCATGAGACTGTACAGACTTGGTTCATGAATGTATAGACTTGGTAGCTTGATGCACGAACACAACAGAAACCAATGTATAGACTTGCTGCTGAAGGATGTACAGACTTTGAGTTTGTGCTAGCAGGATCTGTAGACTTGCTGATGTATAGACTTGCTGGCTGTATAGACTTGATGCGCCTGCAACAGTGACGATGTACAGACTTTGAGTTGTAGGATGTATAGACTTTGCATGGCAAGCTATGAAACCAATGTATAGACTTGTTAATGAAGATGCATGGAGAATGTATAGACTTTGCATGGCAAGCTATGCAACCAATGTATATGAATGAACCAATGCAAGATATGAACAATGGTATGCACTGATGCATTGCTCATGCACACAACCTGTTCGATGAAATGACTAACTATTTAAACAGATGCACAATGACGTCATATGCAAACACAGTGTGACTTAGTATTTGCTATCAAAACCATGCACTGCTCATGCACACAACATGTTCGATGAAATGACTGATTGTTTAAACGGATGCACCACAGTGTGACTTATAGTAGTTGCTATCATCAAAACCATAACAGTAATGATGGTGCACACGTATTCAACATTATCCCCCTTTTTGATGATGGCAACACTGTGAGTCATTATATGGCAGAAATAGCCAAGAAGGCAAAGTTTATGACATATGTAACATGTGCAGCTCAAGATTCATGATAGTGATGCATGTGAATGCAGATATGTATGCATGGATATACATATTCATGGAGAAGGCAAAGTTTATGACATATGTTACATGTGCAGCTCAAGATCCATGATAGTGATGCATGTGAATGCAGATATGTATGCATGGATATACGTATTCATGGAGAAGTAAAGTGTATGAATGCTATGTATAAACCCTCATCATAAATGAAGGTTCTCTCCCCCTTGGATTCTCCCATATCCACAATTCACTCTCCCCCTTTGACAACGCTCAAAGGCAACATTAGGCAACATCTCCCCCTTTATCCCAAGTCCACAGCAAGGACTCACAACAAGACATTCTCCCCCTTTGCCAATAGCAAAAAGGAGGGATACGGTACAGTGGTTGACACAAGTCCTAGAGATCATAGTGGAATAGTAGTGGATGGGCAAGCCATTATATGGAAATTGGAAACATGCCGGGAGCAATATATATGGTTCAAATCTAATGAAAACCAAGATCATCAATAGAGTTCAAAAGGCATCGATATCCATGGTTTAATAGAAATGAACCAGAAGCGCATATCATGACAGTGTTTAACCTTCCCTTGTCTTATACATCCATATTCAAGAACTACAAAGGAAATAGCACAAAAACTAGTATTGAGGCTAAACAATCATGATTAGATCATGGAATTTTATGATCGCAGCAAATGTGATTTTCAGTATCTTTTGCATTTGAAGGCACAAGACTCATATTTTACCAGCAGTCTAGTCTATTACATGCCTCCTAACCGTAAGAATACACGTTGTTTAGACGCCAGTATTCCTAGGTATTTGGTAAGACTGACTGTTATGCTTCAAACTAAACAGAGATAGCAACATCACGTCATGACATATCCAAACTCATTTCTTTGATGAGAAGATATATTTCTTAGCAATTATGTCATTGCTCTACCTAGAGTCCAAATGAATTAAGACAGAGATAACAAGGGCACATCATGACATATCATCCGTCATTTGATTTGATGACGTGACATATTTCTCCGTGCAATAATATCATTGCTCTGTCAAATTGATTTTTCAAGAATTCCAGCTCATCAAGATGTTTAGAAACAATACTAAGCTCTAGAGTATCACCAAAGTTGTCAAGACGTTTGGATTTTCAGATTTCAGGATAGTTATTCAAGGCACAACATGCAATCTCTAGTTAAGGTCTATTAAAATCACAAAATATAGATGATTTCAAAAATTATATCGGAACTTCAAGGAAATCATTAAATCTGAACCATTCTCATTGAATGGACAATCATCAGTTCATATAATAGAAAGCTCTTACACCGTAGTGATGTCTGTCTCTTGAACTTATTATCACACTGGAGGCCATTGAGGTTCAGATGCAAAAAGGACTAATGAACCAAGAAAAAACAACACGACTCCCCCTAAGAATATGCAATGAATGCACTCAAGGAGTTGTGTAGGCAGTCAAATAGAATGACGAATGTCAATGAGAGGTTTACTTGAACCATGTAGGGGTTGACCTGATCAAACATGAATCTAGCAGACATGAAATGCATGAACCAACACATGATTTTACACTTATGAAATGCAACATAATGAATATGAAACATATGCATGAATGCCTCAAGAAGACAACTCCCCCTAGCTATATGGCTTATCTGCGACAGTAGCACATGATACTTGGCGGAGGTTGGTCCTCACGCATATTGAGTGCTTCCAGACAAGCATAACCTGCCTTTCCATACATCAACATTTGATATACCATGGCCGTGCAAGAGTGAAATGATGTAAAATGATTCAAGCTAGATTGATGTTGACTCCCCCTGAATACATGCATGGGTTGGCAATGAATTATGCAGCCTAAGACTTATGTGAATACACAATGCAATGAAGATGTTGCAAAATAATTGTGCATTTTTGTGTCTATTAAGCATGATGTGCATTTAAGGTATGTGTGATCACAATATGATGCAAACACAAATCATTCACAATTGATTTTGAACTGAATGCAACATGATGATGTCAATTGCTAGACTCCCTCTTTTGAATAATGCTAACATGAATAACGAGTTGAAAATGCAGCCATGACATGCATCATCAAAACCAAAATCCAAGCATTTGATGTGGCTGATAGTAAGACTTATGCAACTCATCATCACATTAACTTCATCAGCATAACAAGTTTTTCATGAGTTAAATAGCTGAAATCAAGCATGGTGTGAACAAGTTATCTAGCTCAAAAGTTCATCTCACACCATGGGGGGTTTTGCATTTCAAAGAGTAATTCAGTTTGAAGAATCTAATGACATTGGACAGACGTATGATGCAATATCTACATGTCAAGACTAAACATAAAAAAAGATATTTACATACCTGTGCCTTGAGCTTTTATTTACCTGACCATTCATTTCTCAGCTCCAAGGCATCCTACACCCAAAATTCTCATTTGGAATTTTTAGGTACCCAAGCTTGCTTGGGTCCTTGTGGTTTAGCAACATGTTTAGCATCTTGGCCCATCTTTTTCAGAGTAATCACATCATCCTCCCTCATTGTGAGACAATCATATATCTCATGCCCATTTTTCCCACAATAGAAACAACACACAAAAGATTAATTTTTCGTTTTATGTTCATGTGTGTGTGCATGTGGACTATGCTTTTGTGAACGAGCATGATTCTTACCTTTTATTGTATGAGGGTGGTGTCTTTCTTTCAGATGCCAGCATTCTTGGTCAGTGTGACCAGTCTTACCATAATGAAGGCAGCAAAGAGAAGCATTTTTGTTGAAGACCATGGGGAGTGTCGACCTGTCTGAATGAGAATGTCGACACTTTTGATTCTCCATGCGATTCTGTGTAGAGTTCTGCTGACCAGGCCCTCTGCCAGTGTTGACTTGTTTCTTTCCTGGTCCTTTCACTTGATCTCCTGCTCTAAGCTCATCATTTCTCAAGATAAAATAATCATGCACAATGTGACCATGTTTACCACAATAATAATAATTGACATTCATTTTGTGAAAGGCATGGTATTTAGCATTGGACATGTTATGATGCATGTTTGGATAAGCATGCTGAATTTTACTTTTCTTTCGAGCAGTGTGCCCTTTTTGGTGACCACAGGAAGTGGTGGCTTCCGGTGAGCCAGAATCTTAGATTTGGGCAAACATTGACAAGAAATCATTCAAACTTTGAATTTCATTTTCAAGTGAGGAAATGTGCTGTTTAGATTCAACAATGCCCTCTTCGCATGCTGCCAATTGCTCATTGAGCATGGCGTTTACTGTTTTAAGATTTTGATTTTGTTGTTCTAAAGCATGCAAAGTTTCAGAGTGATCTTTAATGACAGATTTACCTTTTTCATGTGTAGCCAGTTTTTCATGCAATTCTTCTTCTGCTTTTTCATGTTCAATTTTCTTTTCCAACAACTCTCTATTCTCTTCTTTTAGAGAATCAATCAGTTTTTGTTGCCATTCAAGATCATCATGGAGACCAACATTTATGTTTCTCAAGAATGAACATTTTTCACATGCAAAATTAGCAGAACATGAAACAGAATTTTTGTTTCCTTCAATCAACTTCTCATGATAGATTAGCCCATCGGCCATAGTTTGATCATTAGAGATTGACTTAGGTTGGTTTTGAAGTTTTATTACAATTTCTTCCAACCTAGTGATTTCATCATGAAGATTTTAATTTTCTTCCCTTAGACATGCAATGCTTTGTTTATGCGTATCTAGATCAACTGAGAGAGTGTCGTTAAGCTCTTTAAAAATAGAACACTTTTTACAAATCGAGCTTTCATTTTGGTTAATTTTCTTGAGATCCTTTTTCAAATTTTTGTTTTCTGTTTTTACCTTTTTGTATTGTGTGATCAATTCATCATAGGCTTCCATAAGCTCTTCAAAAGTAAATTCCTCGGAGTCAGAGTTTACCTGTGATGAGGATGTATTGCTAGACTGTTCTGCACGGTCGGCCATGAAGCATTCTTGTTCTTGTTCCTTCCCTTCATGGATTTTCACCAACTTGTCCAATACTTGCTTGGCTGTGCTGCAAGAGGACACAAGATGAGTTAGTCTTTGTTCAACTGCAGCTGTAATTAAGTTATATGCAAGACGATTATCATTGTGTTTGGTCTCATGTTCGGCTAACCATTCAATTGAATTTGATGGCAGCTCATGAGGACCATTGTATATAAGAGTCCACAATTGTGGATCTATGGAGCTAACATAGATGAACATTCTTCCAACTCATGTAGAAAAATCTGAACCATCATAAATGGGCGGAGAAGCCATCGAAGCATGTGTAGCATATGAAGCCATCTAAATAACAAACACTGGGATCTTTCCCTGCAGATCGTTGGATCTGGGAATGACAGAGCCTCGCTCTGATACCAATTGTTCGGTCCCACGAGGTGCAAACGGATATAGAAGGGGGGGTTAAATAGATCCTTTCACAAGTTTTAGCAAATTTAAAAACTCTTAGCTAGCGGAAGCTTAAACCACTCTTATAAAGTGAATGAACCACTTAGGCACAATGCACAACAGATGAAATAGCCTTGTAACAAGTGTATGTGTGTGTATGCTATGTTGATCACTTAGAGTGCCAATGTGTGTGAATGTAGTGGTGATCAACCAAGATGCAATTATGAGAGCTTGAGTGTATAAAATAAGATAACCAAGTTTGAAATCACACAAACCTGTGAATGAGGGTAGAAGAGATAGAGCAATCACACACGAAGAACAACCCACAACACAGAGATTTTTAATGTGGTTCGGTTGCAACCCCGCAACCTACATCCACCCCTCACTAAAACACGGTGAGGCTTTTCTGCTGACTCACAGCTTGACCGGGGACACGCCCCAAACCACATAACAGAGAAAACCCTCTTTCTATCTTCCTACACACAAAGCCGACAGGGATGGCTACACCGCAGATCGGAGAACTCCCGATTGCCTTCCTACTAACCACCGGTAGGGACGATCTTCAGTTTCAATAGATTGAATGAAAGGGAAAAAGAACAACTTATGAAAAACACTCAACAAGATATAGAATATGCTTAAGAGAAAAGATCTTGTCTGAGGTTTGCTGAAGCTTGAATCTCTTGAGGATTTGATGAAGAGCTTTGATTTTCCTTTGATCCCTTTGAGTTGATGGAGATGATATTGGATGTAACTTGATCTTTTCTTGAATCTCCTTGAGTTGATGAAGAGGTGTATGGATGTAGCTTTGATCACCTTTGAGAGCCTTGAATGCTTCTTGCTTGCTTGGAGGTTGCTTGGCTTCAGATTTGAGCTTGAATCACCTTGGAAGGATGAAGAACTCCAGCCCGAAGTATTGTTCACGTAGGTGCTACAGTACCCTCGAAATGGCCTCCCTTGAGCTCTCTTTGATTCACTTCATCAACTACATCAACTAGGGTTTCTAACCCTCTTGTATTGGTTTTATAGACTTTGAATGGTCTATAGACAAGCCTCAGACCAGATCCATAAATCATGGGTGATTAGGTGACTTTTGGATTAAACAAATCCATGTTGAATGGCCCTTTTCGAAGTGGAAAACAAAGTCAACATTGGTTGGCTCGGGGCTGGCGGTCGACCTACAGCTTCTGGCGGTCGACCTCTACTGAAAAATGCTGTAGACGGATGGTCCCTGGGATTTCCAGTCGACCGCTACGAGCTGGCGGTCGACCTGCAGCTGAAAGAACTGCAGACGGGGAGTCTCTAGCTGGGGCGGTCGACCGCCAGCTGGGCAGAGCCCGGTCCGTCCCGGGTCGGTCTGTTAGCCGCTTCAGCTCCATCGCTTGACTTCTTTAGCAGCCCGTTCATGTCTGTGGCATCACCCTTGATAGTCTAAAAGGTATCAACTGAGTCTCTGGCCTTGGATTCTCTTAGCTATACTTCTTTGTGCATTGACCTTGGCTATTGATGGATGTGTAGACTTTGTGTGCATGTGTGAACTCTGTACAAACTTAACACCTTGAGCATGCATGAGCCTATACAGACTTGCTTCATGAATGTATAGACTTGGTAGCTTGATGCACGAACACAACAGAAAGCAATGTATAGACTTGCTGTTGAAGGATGTACAAACTTTGAGTTTGTGCTAGCAGGATCTATAGACTTGCTGATGTATAGACTTGCTGGCTGTATAGACTTAATGTGCCTGCAACAGTGACGATGTACAGACTTTGAGTTGCAGGATGTATAGACTTTGCATGGCAAGCTATGCAACCAATGTATAGACTTGTTAATGAAGATGCATGGAGAATGTATAAACTTTACATGGCAAGCTATGCAACCAATGTATATGAATGAACCAATGCAAGATATGAACAATGGTATGCACTGATGCATTGCTCATGCACACAACCTGTTCGATGAAATGACTAACTATTTAAATAGATGCACAATGACGTCATATGCAAACACAGTGTGACTTAGTATTTGCTATCAAAACCATGCACTGCTCATACACACAACATGTTCGATGAAATGACTGATTGTTTAAACGGATGCACCACAGTGTGACTTATAGTAGTTGCTATCATCAAAACCATAATAGTAATCATGGTGCACACGTATTCAACAAGCGCAAGATAATCACATAAAAGTAATTGCACATGTAAAATTCCTCAAAACTTCAACTTTATTTTATAGTAGTAATAAAAATTACATAAGGTCACTACTTGACATCTTTTCAATACTATGTCTTAAGAAAATCAAAACTTACAATCTGATTGGACTGGACAATTGATAACTAAGGCTTCTCTCATTCCAGTAGACCTTCAATCACTCTCGGACCCGCTACTTGCATAATCCGAATCCGATTAACTAGTATTTCATGAAAAAGATGAAAAAATATGTATGAGCACACTTGCCCAGTAGATATCTTCGTGTCAACATGAAGGTAATATTTAAGTGATTAATGATTTAGCTCTAGAATTAAGATAAAAATAATGATAAAGTGGTAAATCATACGGCATAGCAAAAATATCCAAAAATATAGAATCAAGTAGACATGATCGAGTATATGAACAAGTAATATTTAATCATGTAGATGTGAGTTGGCCTTTCATTAACAAGAATGTACGAGCATGTAACTAGAAAGTACTTACACAACCTTGTAAAGGCTATGCATTAACAAGCATGTAATTTTCAAAACGAGCCTCGTGGATTTCACTCATTTATAAGCGAAAGTACTCCCAACGTAATGCGACGCAAGTATCATCGTACCCCATGGTTTATAGCACGTTTCCGACCATCGGTTGAGGGAACTAGCATAGAGCCCTTGGACACAATCCATGCCCGATCTAGCATCTTCAAGTTCTAAATCCAGCTACTTCCACGATATATAACAATAAAGTACGGCCAATAATGTAACAAGTTCAATAATAGTTTCATCATACAATATCAAGGTTGAGAATGCTTCAATTAAGAACATGAGAGTTCAAAGAAGGATTAAAAGAACATTATGCTACGGTGGCATTCCGGCAGCATAAGGGTACAATAATTAAGTTCCATATCTTAACATTAACTTATTATACATAAGTTTTGGGATCCAGATAATCCTAAGATCTTCCAAGAACAAATTTTAGACAACCCTTAGGTCAAACCTCGGGTTATGAACCTGACAGAAAGAAATGGTCATTTACTGGTCCGCTTCATGCAGAAGACGGTCACAGTAAGGCCGCATGATAAGAACTTGGCGGTCCAGTGAAGGCCGCATTTAAACTGTGTCAACCAGAACGAAAGAAAAGTCAACACTTAATGAATTCTGGATAATAACGGTCGCCAAAGGGCCGTTTTACGAAACAAAATGGTCTGAGAAAGACCGCTAAGTAACATAGACGGTCGTCTATAGGCCGCAATTAACCAGAGTACAGAAAATAAAACACCGATCATGTGAGTGCTTTCTAGATAAATTTAGGCTTTAAGGGTATAACCAGCTCAGCATCCTAGTGGGAATCTGAGGCTCGCGGAGTCTTACGGAGGCCTTGAAACATGATCCCCCAATCCGACAGAAGGAATATCTGGCGGAGAGGTTGACAAGTCCAAGAGAGTGTGCTATAAGTGCAATGTTTATCTGATGGTCGCGTATTGGGGTAAACGCCATGTACTTATGAAAATGACTCAAGAGATGAGAGTGAAACGTGAAACATACGGGCAAAACCATGATATTAACACCTCATAAATCATATCCATCTCGTAGAAATTCATTTACTTACAAAATTATAACATTTGGTATGAAATTACATAACAATGAAAAATAAAGTTCTAAGACATGATCATTCTGTAACAGGGTATTTAACAGGAAAATAAACATAATTTTTAGTGAAAATTCCATTATTATGTGCCAAAATTTGACTAGGCTTGGATTGGTTCACAGAACCAAATACGGTCAGGATCTGGCCGCATAGTGTCCCAGACGGTCTTGCGATAGGCCGCAGGAAAAGTATATAGACGGTCCTTTAAATGGCCGCTTGATTACCTGTGCGGTTCCTATAAGACCGCCTTCTATCTTCGGACAGAAGCCTTTACACAATAATCAAAAGGTAAATCTAGGTCATATTATGCATGAAAATGATGTAAAACTTGTAGTAAATCATGCTAGAAGAATATTGGGCTAAGAATATGCACAGGAATTTGTAATTTCAACAAGAATTGCATCTTTTTCCATTAAAGGGTTAGGTTCTTGCTTGAAAACGAACTTACTACACAGTCCCAATAAAACGTAAAATTCTCTACATATAATGCATGGAAGCAACTGGAAATAGAGGGCTTTTATTCCTAACTTCAAGTTTAAGCCGTTCATGAGATAACCTACCTCTGATGTGGGATTTAGACTTTGAATTTAGGGCTGGAAGTCAACCCTAGTTTCTTGCTCATTCTGAACCGAACCAGCAACTTCGTGGCCTTCTAACTTCTGATCCCCTTCACCTAATACCTTAAAATTTGGAGGGTAAGAAGAGGGTACTAACATGAACAAATAACTCTAAAGAACCTATATCTAATTACCTTGTTTAGGGCTTCTAATTAGCCGATCTTCCTGACCTGGTCGCACAGTTTCCAAGTTTGCTTGTACCAAACCAGTGACTTTGGATGCCTCTAATTCCTTGTAGGCTTGATCTCCTAGAACAAAATTTTGAGGGTAGTTAGACATTAGTATTATGAACCAAATGTTCTAAAAAACCTACCTCTGATAATGCTTCCTTACCTTAGTTCCACGCGAGCCAAACGTAAAGGTCGTGCATGTGAAACTTTAGTTCTATTTATAGGGTTAGCTAGGGTTTTGAGGATTGGAACAAACCTAGAGTCCTAATTAGAGTTCCAATTCGATCCTCTAGCATTATAGACTCTTCTAAAAGATAACATCAATCCTAGGTTATTTGGATGCCAAAGATCTCAACTTTTCATGCCTTCTTTCATTCATGGAATCTAGAGAGAATAGCGGTCGTTTGGAGACCATTTTATGCTTCAGGCGATCCCTCGATAGACCATTTTTATCCTTGAGCACCGAATTTGAACTATTTCAAACTCTTTTGATATTATCTACCCATTATTAGCATATTTATCCCTTACATTTCGTAAATAGCCTATTTTCAGCTTCTAGAATATGGGCCAAGTCTTGTGGGCTTGGATTTGGGTCATTTGGTCTATTTAAATGGGCCTGGTCCATTAATTAGTCTAGGACTTTTTAAATTGAATTAGCATTTCCTCAATTCATTTAATAACCCATTAAGCTTGGATTAATTCTATTTTAATTCCAAAAAAATCTTAGAAAATTCCAAAATACTTTATATAAAATTTTGGCGTATTACACCCTCCCCCACTTAAGAGAATTTGGTCCCCAAATTCAATACATGGATTTTATGGAGAGTGTACTTACAGTTGAATAGCTCGGGAAATCTCCTGTGCATGGCTTCTTCCGTCTCCCATGTTGTTTGATGTGGGCAAGATTTGATCCATTGGACCTTGACCATGGGAATAGTTTTATTCCGAAGTTGACGTACTTCTTGTTCAAATATTTTGATTGGCTTTAGCTCGTACGTCAAATCTTTTTAAATTTCTTGATTATGATAAGTGATAACGTGGAATGGATCATAGACATATTTCTTTAACATAGAGACATGGAATACATCATGGACTCCTGCCAACTATGGGGGTAATTCTAGACGATACGCCACTTCTCCCACTCTTTCAAGAATTTCGAAAGGGCCAATGAATCTAGGCGTAAGCTTACCTTTAATACGAAACCTGCGAATACCACGACCAGGGGAAACCTTGAGAAATATATGATCTCCCACATGAAATTCCAGATCTCACCTTCGATTATCAGCATATGACTTTTGCCTATCTTGAGCCACCTTGAGTCTTTCTCATATCACTTTCACCTTGTCGATTGTATCTCGAACAAGATTAGGGCCTAGAATTTATCTTTCACCAATCTCGTCCCAGCATATAGGTGTACGGCAACTTCTTCCATATAATGCTTCAAACGATGCCATTTGAATGCTAGCTTGGTAGCTGTTGTTGTAGGCAAATTCCACCAGAGGTAAATGGTCGTGCCAGCTTCCACCGAAGTCTATAACACATGCCCTTAACATATCTTCCACCACTTGATTGGTCCTTTCAATTTACCCATCAATTCGTGGATGATACGTAGTGCTAAAATTCTGTCAAGTTCTCAAACAATATTGTAGCCCCTTCTAGAATTATGAAGTAAATCGAGGGTCTCGATCAGAAATAATGGTGACAGAGATAACATGTAATTTAACAATCTCCTTTATATATAAAGCAGCCAAGATATCCACAAACCATTGGCTTTTAATTGGTAGAAAATGAGCCGATTTAGTTAAACGGTCTATGATCACCCATATTCCATCATGTCCACCTCTTCATATAGGCAGTCCCATAATAAATATCATTCCTATACTTTCCTATTTCCATTCTAAAATTTCCAAGAGATGTAGTTTTCCAGTAGGCTTTTGATGTTCTGCCTTCATTTGCTGACAAGGCAACGTGACACATAGTCTGCTATCTCTCTCTTCCTATTGGACCACCAATAATATCTTTTAAGGTCATGATACATCTTGGTAGCACCAGGATGAACAATATATTTAGATTTATGAGCTTCTTCTAAGATCATCCTCTTAGTATCATCATGATCCGAAATACAGATACGGCCCCGAAAACCTTCCATCATTTACAATAGAGAAATATGATCGTTATTCCATATCAGCCTTAATCTCTACTAGTATAGGATCATTCTCTTGTAACTTGACTAGATCTTCAATCAATGTAGGTTGAGTCCGGATATTGGCTATAAAGTAATCTTCTTTCTTCACATCAACATTTAAATTCAACTGAGCAAATATAAAAATAAGATTTGTCATACCTTTCATAAGACTTGATAGTTTTTCCATCGGTTTCTGGCTAAGTGCATCGGCGACAGCATTTGCTTTGCCAGGATGATATTGAATAGCAAAATCAAAGTCCTTGAGATATTCCAGCCATCGTCTTTGCCTCATATTCAACTCCTTTTGAGAAAAGAGATACTTCAGGCTCTTGTGATCTGAATATAACGTAAATTTCTCTCCATAAAGATAATGACGCCAAATCTTCAAGGTGAATATGACAGTAGCCAGCTCCAGATCATGAACAAGATAATTTTCCTTATGCCGCTTTAGTTGTCTTGAAGCATAGCAAATCACCTTGCCATTTTGCATGAGTACGCACCTTAGGCCAACGCCAGATGCATCAGTATAAACTTCGAATCTGCCCCCTTCAACGGGCAATGCCAGTACAGGTACCGTGGTGAGATGTTCCTTCAGAGCCAAGAATTTTTCTTCACATTTCTTTGTCTACTCGAAAGGATTTTCTTTTCTAGTGAGTTTTGTTAAGGGAGCGACGATTTTGGAGAAATCTTTGATAAATCGCCTATAGTAACCAGCTAGGCCAATGAAACTCTGAACTTCAGATACGGTGTTTGGTCGGCTCCAGTTCTTAACAACTTCAACCTTAGAAGGATCTACTGCAATGCCTTCTTTAGAAATCATATGGCCAAGGAAAGAAACCTCCTTAAGTTAAAATTCACATTTGTTCAACTTAGCATAGAGTTGGTGTTCCTGCAAGGTTCGCAGTACAACCCTAAGATGTTCCTCATGTTCATCCTTCGTTTTAGAATAGTCGAGGATATCATCAATGAACATGACCATGAATTGATCAATATATGGTCGGAACACGTTGTTCATTAGTTGCATGAATGCAGCCGGGGCATTGGTTACCCCGAATGGCATTACCACGAATTCATAGTGTCCGTATCTACTTCGGAAAGCAGTCTTGTAGATATCTTCCTCCTTGATCCTTAGTCGATGATAGCCCGACCTGAGGTCAATCTTGGAGAAGTACTCCGTGCCAGAAAGTTGGTCAAATAGTTCATCAATACGCGGCAGTGGATATTTGTTTTTGATGGTAAGTTGATTCAAATGTCGGTAGTCGATGCATAACCTGAGGGAACCATCCTTCTTCTTGACAAATAAGACCGGTGCACCCCAAGGGGATGTGCTAGGTCGAATGAAACCTTTTTCTAGCAGCTCCTGTAGTTGCTTCTTCAATTCCTTCAACTCCGTGGGGGACATCCTGTAAGGAGCTATTGATACAGGTGCTGCTCCAGGCGTGACTTCAATGGTGAAGTTAACCTCCCTTTCGGACGGCAAACCAGGCAACTCAGAAGGAAAAACATCTGGAAACTCCTTAACTAAGGGGATTTCATCTATCTGAATTTCATTGGACTCCGTAACTACTATGGAGGCAAGGAAAGCTTCATAACCTTACGAATTGAGTTTGCAAGCGTGAAGGGAAGAGATGATAGCTGGATGCTTCCTGTATTTGATGCCAAGAAAGGAAAATCGCGGAAGACCTGGTTTCCGAAAAGAGATTATCCTATTCCGACAATTTATATAGGTGTCGTGATCTACAAGCCAATCAACTCCCAATATGGCATCATAGCCTTCCATATCAAGGCATACGAGATTAGCAAGAAGATTATGCCCTTCTACAGTGACTTCACTATTACAGAAATAAGTTTTCAATTCTATTCCCGGCCCTAAAGGGGTTACTATGGTTAAATCGGATGGTAAGGGAACATGTGAAATAGGTAATATTTTTGCAAAGGAATTAAAAATAAAGGAGTGAGTAGCACAAGTATCAAATAGTATGAAAGCAGGATGCGAATGAATGTGAATGGTACCTTCAATAAGTTCTCCTTCTTTGGTTGGTTCATCCTCATCTAGAAAGGCATTCAATCTAGCTTGCCGCTTTCGTCCACTGTTGTTCCTCGTAAGTTGTTGCTCTTTCATAAGAGGACGGTCAGGCATGCGGTGCTCCCAACTTCCACATCGTAGACATGCACCTAAGTGCTTCCAACTGTAGATATAAGTTTCCACTCTTCTCTCTCTCTCTCTCTTCACTATAGGGGTCAAAAGCACGCCAAATGCATGAACAAATGAGAGACGGAAGAGAAAACAGAGAATGAAGCAAAGTACTGTGATCGCCACCAAGATGCCGTACGCGACAGGCACGCCGTACCTTGGAAAATGGGGAGACACTCGCCTTGGTGCAACGCTGGGGATGAACGGCTCTGTTAGGACCGCTCTGGGATGAGCGGTCTTACGATAGACCGCCCTGGGACGCTGCGAGGGACGCGGGGGGAACTGCTGCAGTGAGATGGACGGCGCTTTATGGACCGCACTCCAGTGAAGGACGGTTGTTTATGCACCGCGCGTGACGTTGAACGGCTGTAGGATGACCGCTCAAGACCTTCACTCAGCAAGTTGAGAAGGGTTCAACCTCCACCCTCTCTGGCCGGCCAGAGGGGATGGGCCTCGTGCTGATTAGATGCTGACCTGCGAAACAACGTAGAGACACAAAAAAGACACCCAAATTAGACCTTAATGATGCGGTACATGTTCAAACGAGAAGAATTAAGCATGAACAAATGAAAAGAGGAATACCTGGGGGGTTTTAAACCCCTAGGGTGACAAAAAAACGGGATGGTTGTATGCATGTTATGAGAAGGAGGGGGGGTACGCGGGTGAGAAACAAAGTATGCAATGAAAGAACACGACAACACTTATGAACGAAAAACCACAAAGACTGGGCTACTCCCTTGACCGGAGGCTCATGCGGACGTAGAGAGCCTCCCTCCTTGGTGCTGGGTCGCTCAAGAGTGCGGCAGGGCTTCGCCGTCGATCAGAAATCTCCCCCCTCTTTTGACGTCCGGCCAATAGGGTCTATTTATAGAGCCTAGAAAGCCAGCCCCGAAACTAGGGTTTAGAGCCATTTTCGAGAAGAAATCATTGAAGATAAATCGTAGATAATAGAATTATCTCTCATCCAGTCGAAACGGCATCGAAAATGGTTGATTATCCACGGAGAAATCACCAAAATAAGTTAAGGATAAAACCATGAAATAAACGGGCTAAAATCGGTTGAAAATCAACAACTGACGTCTTGAACGGTCTTACGATAGACCGCACAAAGAATGGGCGGTCTAATTCGGACCGTCCATTCTGTCGGTGGAAATTTGAATAATCAGACTATTATCCCAACTATCTCTCCAACTGGCCGAAACGTCCGCCGTGGGACCCTGAACATATGAACGGTTGAAAGTAGACCGTTTTAATGTAGGGCGGCCCGAGAACGGCCGTTTTTCCCTGTCGGTGATAATTCAAACGTTCGGATAATTATCTGAGGAAACGGGCGCACGTAGGACTCTGAAATATAGGCGGTCGTATTAGGCCCGTCCATTAACTTGAGCGGTCCTAATAACACCGCCGAAGGCCCTGTCGGTGCAAATTCAGAAAATCCTCGAAAAATCCGCCAAAATATATGAACGGTCTAGATGCAACCGCCCATATCATGCCGTTCATCCTCTTAGGCATTTGATAATCACAGCCGAAGGCCCATTAAGCCCCGAATCACCGCAAATTGCACTAAGGAGGGAGACGACCCATAAAATGAGCCCGAGTCATGCCACAAAAAATGGCCCGACAGATAATGGATAACTTAGGGCATCAATCAATGGAAGTAAGAGAAACTGCTCAACTTATCGGTAGAAAACGGGTGTCAACAGATGCCCCTCCTTAACGTTCTCTTTGCAGGGGAGCGAGCGGAGGTGAAGCGGCGGTGACACGGAACATGGAGACGAAGCGAAAATGTAGCGGAGTGGACCGAAAAAGCGGGCGTTAAGGTAAACGACACCCGTTCCTGCCAATAAGCGATGAGAATCTTTCGAAAACCTTGAACCGAGCGTTAGGAATAACTGACCAAAAGGTGACGCCAATCTGGAGGGACTAAACTAAAGGAAACCAACCGACAAAACCAACCTCATGGGGGACACAATCCCGCGGTCCAATGAGGGGGCCATAAAAGAAAAAGATGCTAAAGCTCCAGACGGGGATCTTTCAGTCAATCGACTCCAACGAACCGACCAAAGAAAACCTTCGAATTCAGAATGGAATTAGTTCATCTTACTCGAGCATTGGGACACACAGCTAGCCATTACTTTGACGGGACATTTCTTAAGCAGACAATGGGGCATGAAAGCTCAAAAGGATGCGTATGATGCATGCTGGGCTAAAAGTAAAAGAAATCGTTAAAACAAATGCGAAGAAAGATTAAAATATAAAATATTCGAGAGTAGTATTGTTAAGCTGGGAATATCAGAGTCAAGATACTGTCCGCGACCACGGCGTGCGGATAGAACCGTCCTCCTCGTGACATCCCAACTTAACGGCCTATCCGAAGGTTAGGTACATGAATCCTGGATCATCATTGTTTTTGTTGAAGGGGAACATCAGATCCTGGAACACGTAAGAAACCTGCCGGCTCTCGAAATAGTATATATATAATATCATATAGTAATGCAATAAGGGATCTAGGGACAGAAGGCCATACCTGACTTACCTGTGCAGGCGAAGCAGCGAGACAAGCTGAAGTGATGCTGCAAAAGTGGTTAAGAGATGCATTTCCCAAGAAGATATTCAATATTCATGATTTAAAACACATCAACAAAATATACGGCTGGACTTAAACCGTTCTACCTTCCAAACGGCTTTATGTTAACCGTACGCGTCTGACATTCAAACAATTCTTTGAGGGCCGGTTGCCAGTGAAGAACGGTTGGGTAGACACCGTTTTAATAAGAACGGCCCTGTGAGAACCGCTCTTTTCCAGAATATCAAGCGACTCAGAGGTAACGGTCAAGAACGAAATACGGTTATGAACAAACCGTTCATAAAGTGAACGGTCTAACGATAGACCGTTCTTCTCTGGAGGTTCGAAAAAAGAAGAACCCCTTCGTCTCCCTCCACCGTAACCGGCGGTGGAAGGGACGAAGGGGCAAAACGACGCCCACAATCTCCCTCTCTCACTCTCTCTTCTCAACTCCCCCCTCTCCCTCTCTCAATCTTCACTACGCCCCCCCCCCCCCAGCCCATTAGATGACCCGGACGAAGCATCAAGCGGCCTTTGGCAGGGGTATTCCATTTCTCATGATGTCCTAGCTTACCTGTATGAGGGCCTTTCTTCGGCAGCCTTAGGAGGTCCTCTCTTTGGTTCGATGATCCTATTGGAGTGCTGGATGGGAGTTAGGATGAAGTTCACAGTGAGGGAAGACATTACTTCAGTTAACAGGATCTTTGGGAGCCACCCCCTTTACTTCATAGGGGGCGCCTTCAGGTTTTCTCCACAGGTTGAGTGCAGGACGGCTGAGTTGAAGACCAGGGACGAGTGGCGCCCGTATATCCACAGGCTGCCCCTGGATAGGTTCGTGATGCGCCCGAGCTTCCTCCATGATACCACCATCAGGCTACCGAGAAGAGCCGGCTTGGACTTGAGGCTTGTGAGCGACACCACTTTGGCGATGTACAGCCCACACAGATGCTACCTGCAGATTGGGCTTCCCCGGACGGTGCTACCCACGCTACCCCACCTTCCCATGCTACAGATGCGGAGGATCGGGACAGAGGAGGACGAGCAGGCGGTCAGGAGCGCGCTGATCATGTGGGAGGTAAGCAGGGTGCGTACCCTACCAGCAGAGGTCGAGGAGGCTTCAGAGACTAGACAGGCTTATCTTAGGGAGTTGAGAGAGATACGTCCTCGCGGGGATGCCCAGCGACGGACTGAGTGATCTTCTTTTGTTTTTATGATGATATGACATTGGATTTTATATTCGGACAACTTGATATAAGACATGAATAAGATTTGAGATTGAGTTTGAGCTTTGCAATATGATTATGATGTGATGTGATTGTATAGGCTAATGCGAGGATTGAATATTCCTGTAGTCCTGGGTCAACTGTTCTTCCGACCTGCCCCTGCACACATGCAAATATGAAACAGATTAAATCTATTTTAGGCTCAGCCCCTTGCCTACAGCAAGTTAGGAGGCGACCCTTTCTTGACTTTTGGTCAAGGGGGGTGAGCCTTATTAAATAGGCAAATATCAAAGTGCGAGAAAATGCAGATGTATGCAAGAAGGAAACAAGTAAACGCAATTTTTTGTTGAATTCTGAAATATTTGATTTTGTTTGGGTTTTGAAATATCTGATTTTTTTTGGGTTTGAAATATTTGATTTTTTTGGGTTTTGAAATATTTGATTTTTTTTGGGTTTTGAAATATCTGATTTTTTTTTAGATTTTTTTTTTAGATTTTTTAGATTTTGAAATATTTGATTTTGAAATATCTGATTTTTGGGTTTTGAAATATTTGATTTTTTTGGGTTTTGAAATATCTGATTTTTTTTGGGTTTTGAAATATTTGATTTTTTTTTAGGTTTTGAAATATCTGATTTTTTTTTTTTAGATTTTGAAATCAGCTCGGGTCTCAACAGCAGGGACCTTCTCGTCTTGCTACGGAATTCCAAGGTTCAGCGCGTGCGGGAAAGGGGACCGCCCGTGATCAGCGTCGACTTTGCTCGACGGTGCTTCTGCTGAGGCCATATCCGAGGTGGGATTCATTCCTTGGGAAAGTAAAAAAGATTGAGTAGGGAAGCCGACGATAGGTGTAGAGGTTTTTAGGGCTTGAGTTCTTTCCCGGGTCCCCCTTTTTCTCAAGGAATCTGGTCTGTTGCGCCGGGGCTTTGTATCCGCCATCGAACCTTCACCCGCTCTAGGCACGCATGCGACCGGGCTCATAACGTCCCGCGGGGAAACTGTACTGCCACTCTTGCCGTGCCTAGCCGCATTTTAGGGAGCTTCGAGCTTTGCGCTTTCGGCTTTTGCCCCTGTTCTTTCTTTTCCTTCTTCTTTTTTTTTTGTTTTTGTTTGCTTTCCTTTTCCTTCTCTTTCTTTCTTTTTTTCTTTTTTTTGCGGAGTGAGGTCTTAACGGATTGCCCCTATTTGAGACCTCTTTCTTTTGATGGGGAACCTAGGTCGGTTCTCGCCCCCTTATTCACCACTTGCGCCTTATCTTCAACCGAGAGAGAGGAAATGCAAGGATTTCCACCATCCCGAGTATGGCCAAAGGAGAAACGGTGTCGGGTAGCATGAGAGAATACCGCACCACGGGGTCGTGTAGTGTGTGGAATGCTGAACCTGAGTCCTCCTTTTGCAATTTGGTGGGGTATGCCCTGCCATCGAGCCGTTCACTGGTTTTATTTTTATGGATGAAAATGCTTTAAATACAGCCCATTCCACGGGTTCGGCAATTCCTCCCCCTCCGAGTTAATTAGACGATACGCGTTGCCAGGATAAGCTTCTTTAATTACGAAGGGCCCTTCCCAGTTGGGTTGCAACTTAGACCTGGGACCTGCAGACCTGATGAATTTGCGTTTTAAAACCATATTCCCCACTTGAAATTTTCTTTCGATGACCTTCTTTTGAAAATATCGCGAGACCCGCTTTTGATATGCTGAAACATGATTGGCCGCATTTAACCTCTTCTCGTCTAAAAGTTCCAGTTGGACTAATAACGCCTCTCGACGGTCGTCGAGATTAAGTTCCTTGTCCAACTGCACCCTTAGGGAAGGGATTAGAATTTCATACGGGAGCACCGCTTCCATTCCGTAAGTGAGGGCAAAGGGGGTCTGCCCTGTGGGAGTGCGGACGGAGGTGCGGTAGGCCCATAGAGCCTCTATCAATTTGTCGGCCGAATTAGCAAATTTATGTGATTCGCATGTTTTCTTGATAATTTTGAGAAGGGTCTTATTCATGGCCTCAGCCTGGCCATTACCTTGGGGGTAGTACGGTGATGAATGATGCAAAACTATATTGAATTTCTTACAGAGGTCCTGGAGTTCTTGTGAGATGAATTGCGGCCCGTTGTCGGTGACGATGCTGCTTGGCACTCCAAATCGTGAGATAATGTTTTTCATGATGAAGCGGCATACTGTGGTGGCTTTGATTTCTGCGTAAGCTTCAGCCTCGGCCCACTTGGTGAAGTATTCTGTAGCCGTCAGAATGAAGGAATTCTGTTTAACCGCAGAGTTCGGATCACCGAGGGGCCCGATGATGTCAAAGGCCCACATAGAAAATGGCCAGGGGGCCGTAATGGGATGAAGAGAAGAGGCCGGGGCGTGGATTTTGTCGGCATGGATTTGGCACTGAAGGCACTTACGGACATAGGTAGAGCAATCTTCTTCTAGGGTTGGCCAGTAATAGCCCTGCCTAAGAATCTTCTTTGCCAAGGCCTGTCCGTTTACATGCCCTCCACATTCGCTAGAGTGGGCTGCTTCCACAACCTTGCAAGCTTCTTTGTCATCTAGACACCTCATGAGAATTCCATTCAGGGCCCGCCTATACAATTCACCGGCGATGATCGTGTACCTGGCGGCGACTCTTCTAATGGCTCTTCGCTGCTCAGCGTTGGCCGTTTCCGGAAATGTACCATCCTTGCAGTATTGTTCGATCTCATAGAACCACGGCAATTCTTCCTCTTCAATAATCTCCTCGAGCTCAGTTAACGAAACCTCTTTTATTTCCTCCCTTTCCGCTTTCTTCTCTACGGACATCCTAAGGTTGTTGAACCAGGGATCCTGCAGGGAAGGAACGTCTAGCCTTTGGACCACAATGGTCTCAGTGGCGCGACTTAGGGGGAGTGATAGAGAAGAGGCGAGAGACGCGAGGGCGTCGGCCAAGATATTCTGAGAGCGAGGAGTATGAATATAGACGAGTTTCCTAAATTGTCGGGCCAAGAGCGTGACCAGATCTTGGTAGGGCTTGAGCTTAGGATCACGGGTGCGGTAGGTTGACAAAACTTGACGCAGCACCAGCTGGGAATCTCCTATGATGTTTAGGTATTGCGCACTCAAGATGTAGGCGTGCTTCAGACCGACACGGAGAGCCTCATACTCGGCTATATTGTTGGTGGCGGGAAACGAGAGTTGATATGCCACGGGGATGGTCACCCCTTCTGGAGTAAGGAGAATGGCGCCGACTCCGCTGCCCTGGGAATTAAGGGCACCATCGAAGTGGAGGGACCAAAAAGGAAGATGAGTGATCACCGCCAGGTGTTCATCAGGGAATTCATCCTGAATGGAATCAGTGCGAGGGATAGGAGAGTGAGCTAGGTGTTCGGCAATAGCATATCCTTTGATTGCTTTCTGCATGATGAAGGTGATGTCGAACTGGGAAAGAAAACTTTGCCAGCGAGCTAGCCGGTTAGAAAGGACCGGCTTTTCCAATAGGTAACGAATGGGGTCCATTCTAGAAATGAGCCTAACCTCGTGGGCGAGAAAGTAGTGTTTAAGCTTCTGTGCTACCCACACTAGCGCTGCACAGGTTTTCTCCATAGCAGTGTACTTGGATTCAGCAGGATTAAATAACCTTGAGAGATAGTACGCCGCTCTTTCTCTTCCTTCATCATCTACCTGTGCCAAAACAGCTCCTAGGGAGTCCTCAATTACAGAAATGTACAGGATCAGGGGTTTCCCTGGGACGGGTGGTTGCAGAACCGGGGGATTAGAGAGGTACACCTTGAGTTCCTCATAGGCCTTTTGACATTGTTCATTTCATTCAAATTTCGCGTCGGCGTTTAACAGGTCATAAAACGGGCGGCATCTTTGCGAATGCTGAGATATAAATCTCCTGATAAATTGCAAATGCCCGATCAAACCTCGAAGCTCAGTGATGTTCTTCGGCGGTGGCATTTCCATGACGGCCTTTGCCTTGTTTGGATCGATCTGAATCCCCCGCTTACTAACTATAAACCCAAGTAATTTCCCTGATGCAACTCCGAACACACATTTCTTTGGATTCATATTTAACTTGTATTCCCTAGCCCTTTGCAATACCTTGGCTAGAATGGCGGGGTGCTCTTCCTGTGACCTCGATTTGACTAGGATATCATCCACATATGCTTCTAAATAAACGTGCATCATATCGTGGAAGATAGCCATCATCGCCCTTTGGTAGGTGGCACCTGCATTTTTCAACCCAAATGGCATGACGACGTAGCAGTATGTGCCCCATGGCGTTGTGAACGAGGTCTTTTCTTGATCTTCCAGAGCCAAAAGGATTTGGTTATACCCCGAGTAGCCGTCCATGAAGGAGAGGGCTTCGTACCCAGCTGTATTATCGACCAAGACGTCGATGTGAGGAAGTGGAAAATTATCTTTCGGACATGCCTTGTTTAAGTCCCTGAAGTCAATACATATTCGAATTTTACCATCCTTCTTCATCACTGGGACTATGTTTGCCACCCATTGTGGGTACAGCACCACTCTAATGAACCGGGCCTTATGTAACTTATCGACTTCTTCCTTAATCCTCAAGGCCATTTACGGGTGAAATCTCCTTGCCTTCTGTTTAACGGGCGTTGCCCCTGGTTTGAGAATCAGCCTGTGTTCAACCAAGGCGGGGTCAAGGCCTGGCATGTCCTCGTAGGACCAGGCGAAAGAATCGCTGTACTCCCTCAAGACTTCAACTAGTTCCTTCTCGACTTGAGGAGGGAGATTGGCGGAAATAAGTATGGGCCTGGGGTCCTCTATTGTTCCAAGGTTAATCTCCTTAGTGGATTCATCCACTGCTACGGAGGGTTCGTCGAACTTTTTCAGTCCTTGGGCATAGAGGTCGGCAGTGTCGTCCACTTCATCTTCCTCATCATCAGCTGGGTCTTTCTCATTCACAATTTCATATACCCCTAATCCATCCTTGCTCCATACCTCCTCAGCTCCCCCATCATCTTCCAAGACAATCGCGGTCTCTACAAATTCCGGGCACTTTAATAGAGCATGACATCTTCCAGCCAAATCTCGTAGAAACCTATCAGGAATGGTTTTGAAGGGGTGCGACATGGCAGGTGCCGCAGACGTGGGTGGGCTGACAGAACTTGAACTAGACTCTACCCTGATTGACTCGACCATTCTAGAAGACTCGATACACTGTACATCTAACCTAGGGGAGCAGAAATCTACCGGAAAAGAAACAGGGGTCTCGTGCCCCTGGGAATCTGGGTAGAACATAGCGTAATCTTCCATGGAGACCTCCGTTTTGAGATTGGCGTTTTTTTTTGGAGGTCGGAGGTGATCACACAACAGGAGGGAGAAGGCGGAGGGGGAGGCAGTTGCATGGGAAACAATTCTGGGAAAATGCAGTCAAAGAAAGGGTCAGAAGACTTAAACCACATTTCATGGAGCTGAGCTCCTGGAGGAGGAGGAGTGAATAGGGTTGATAAATCAATGGGCGGGCAGCGCCCGCAAGCACATGGAATGAATAAAACTTCGGGTCTCTCCGCAAAGTACGGGTCGACCAGGAGTGGAGGGGAACGGGGAACAGAATCCCGTTGTTGAAACCAGGAAGCGAGACGGGATGGGGACATAGAATAAGTAGTGATGGAGCTCCCCGTCTTCCGGGGCCCCTGGCGGGCCAATGGCATCGGGGGGCGCCTTACCAGCTGCGTCTCCCTCTTCTTCGGGTCACCCTCTTCTTCATAAAACATCTTTGCGAAGCAATTGGCAAAGTCTTCGAAGTCGCCGGCTAACCCCGGCGGTGGTGGTGGAGGATCGGCAACAGCACAAGCTTCATCTATCTTTTCTTCAAGGCGGGATGGCGAGGTTTTCAAGGTGCCTGGCTGCAACGGACCCTTCACGAAATGTTGCCGGTAATCCCAGGTCAACGGCCCAGAGTCCCCAAGCATTGACATGGAGGATTCATGGTAACCGAGGCCCCGACGGCCCATCTTCCTTCCCCTGGGAACGGGGTTGGTTCGGCCTTGCAGCTGTGCACCGAGCCCTCGGCCTGGCTGATAGCCCAATTTCAGAATTATGTGCCACCCTTTGGAGTCTCTCATCTTGGGTTTTACTTTCACATTGACTGGTGCAGTGGTGGGTTTGCGCGATGCATACGCCCATGAATAGTTCAAGTCCATGACAGATAAAACAGGTCTGTTGCTCGGCCATAGTGTGGGCAGGATCTTGGCTGCTATGGCGTCAACGTTTTGAATTGTGGAAACACTTTTCACCTTGACCACTCGCCCCTGGAATGGGAACTTCAGACACTGGTGGGCAGTTGAGGGGACGGCGTTCAAACCATTTAACCATGGACGACCCAGAATGGCTTTGAACATTGGGTCTATGTCCAACACATAAAATTCTGCATCCATCACCAAGGGCCCTAGCTCGGCCTGCACAGTTACTACTCCGTGACAAGCACGTCTGGAATTGTCATGCGCAGCTATCGTGGTTGGTGTCGACTTGAGCATGTCCTCCGATATGTTACAAGCACGAAGAGTACTCAATGGGCAGACATTTATTGACGCCCCTGTATCCACAAGGGCGGATTCCACGATCGTCTTGTTTAAAGAGATGGTAATACATAATGGCATCTGGCGCGCCTCAGGAGGAGCTAATTCTGACTCAGCAAATGCAATAGATGGCCCCTTTGTGATTGTGGCCAAAACCGTGGGCAGGCTATCCACCGCCACATCCTCACTCACCATAACTTTCTGTAGGAAGATTTTCAGGGCGTCTTGGTGGAGCGGTGACCTCTTGATCAGCTCTAACACTGAGATTTTGGCCGGCAGCCGGTCTAAATGCTGTAATAAGTCATATCTTGTGCCCGGCACTGGATCTACCTCCTCTGGTTCAGCTGTAGGGGAAGAAACTGCAGGATTCGGTGCAGACGCACCTGAGGAAGGGAACATTCTCTGGAAAGGACGCCCGCTCCGAAGGGCGCATTGTGATGCTTGCACGGCCTGGACTGGGCCCCCGCTTGGCCTGGTGGGGTAGGCGGATGGCGTGGAGATGGGGGTGAGGATAACGGGAATAGGCTTAATGGGCCTTGGAGGAGGGGATACGGGCGAAGGGTTAAGCTTAGGGGGAATGATGGGAGGCATGGCGGGTGGTGGTGATAGGACGGATGGAGTAGGGGGGAATGTGGAGGGCCTAAGAGGTGACGCGGGGGAAGTGACGGGCGATGTAGCGGCGGGTCTAAGGATGGAGGGGATGGCTGGTGTGGGAGAGTAGTGGTGGTGTAAGGCCAAGAGATGGGCGGGGGTTTCATCATCAAACGTCCACCCAGCGTTGGGGGCCGGGCGTTGGACTGCATTCACTTGTGCTGGGGCCGGTGGTTGCTGTTGTTGCTGGGGAGCGGGCTGATGCATCGGCATGGGATTTTGATGGATCCCAAGGTCTTGCTGCTATGGTGGGGGCTGTGGTTGCTGTTGGTGCTGCTGCTGCTGGGACGCCGCCTGTTGCGGCCTGGCCTGTCTCTGCCTTTGCTTGATATCTTCAATTAGTTGATGCATCTGGGCCCAATCAATTCTCTGGCCCTCATGCAAATCATACACCAGGTCCCTGAATTGATAACATCGCTCTATTGTGTGCCCCGGCTGTCGATGGAATATACAATATCGGGACTGGTCGGCAGCCGGATTCCAGTTCGGGCGCTCAGGCGGCAACTGAAGGTCGCCAGTATACATTAGAGCAGAGAAAACATCTGACAAGGTCTCTGGGAGAGGGGGGTAATGAGCTCTCTTTGGAGCTGGTCGGGCAGAGCCGTAGGCGGGAGGCGGAGGAACATTGTTGTATTGCGGGGGCCGCTGAGGCTGTTGGGGTGGCGGAGGCGCCTGTGGAGGGTATTGCGGGACTTGGAAGGCAGGTTGGGGAGCTTGCGGGGCAGCGAACTGGGGGTTACGCTGAGATGGCGGGAAGCGGGGTGGAGCGGCGTGTTGGGGGAACTGAACGGCCTGGACCTGCTCGTTAATTTGTACCCCCTCAGTGACGGGGCCCTGGGATCTCTTAGTGGCCTTGGGCTTCTGGGCCTCGAACAGAGAATGGATGGGGGAATCTTTAAATTGGGTTTGAATAAACCTAGCCCTGCTGTATAGTTGGTGCATGCTTGAAATGTCATTCATTGCTAGAATGTTTCTGAAAGTTGGCGTAGCGTTGGAAATCAACAACTTTACTTTTTCCTCTTCCGGAATCTGCCCGGGCACCCGCGAGGCCATCTGTCTCCAGCGATCTGCATAAGTTGCGAAGTCTTCCTTCGGCTTCATCTTCTCCGCCACCAGGTCAGTGAAAGAGTACTCGGGTCCGACCCGATCCTGAAACCTCTGTATGAACCTCTCCTTGACGGTCTTAAATTCTCAACCTCCTCCAGAGGCAGGGTATAAAACCATTCCAGCGCGACCCCCTCCAGGGACCGACGGAACAAATACGCCATCAAGCGATCATCCTGTTGGAACTGCGCAGACTCGTACAAGAACTCCCGGACATGGATGAACGGGTTGCCATTCCCATCATATTTGCGGTACACGGGGAGCTCCGACTGGGAAGGAAAACGTAGGTCCCTGAAGTTAGGGATAGGGACATCGGCAAGAGATTGCGGGCCGACCCGCTTGTGGAGGAGATCAATTTGTTGCTGCATAGCAGCCCACTTGTCAAGGATTTCTCGTTCCCGGGAAGAAGGGGGAGGAGCAAGAGGAGTGGCACCTGGATAAGCGACCAAAGGATAAACTGACGAAGGAGGCGGCCCATAAGAGGGGTAATGGGCCGAGGAAGGGCCCATATCTGCATGAGTGACCTGAGCCGCCCCCGACTGCGACCTAACGAAGTCGGCCGGGGCTATGAGGGCCTGGGGCGATGGAGAAATTGTAGGGTACGGCTCAAGATAAGGAACAGAGGGGATAGGGGATTTCCCTTTATCAAGTTGCTGATGGACGGATGTGGATGCCTGGCCCATTTCCATATTGGGATAGAGAAAGTTCTGAGGGCGCACTGGAGTAAGGTCAATGGGAGCCGTAGAGGTGGTCCCGACCACAGGAGCTGAAGTGGTGACCTGGGCCGTGGCATGAGCCAGAGCTGAGGCCGGGGCATCGCCCCCTTGCAAAGCTTGCCTGATGAGATGGAGTTGGGTGGGGTCCAACTGGGCCATCATGTCGAGGATCGTACTGGCTGAATTCTGATTGGACAGGTTTGGAAAAGAGGGTCGGGGACCCTCGCCAAGAGAGGTCGGGAGTGAAGGGGCCGTCCCCTCTCCCCCTTGCAAATGGGTGACCCTAGGTGGGTCCTCAAGGAGACCACGAGGAAGGGAGTCCTCATGGGCCGCAGAGAAATCGTATGACGACATGGAAGAAGAAGCAGAATCGAACAAGGGGTTGGAATAGGAATGGAAATAAGAATCAACCCTAGGAAGAGATCGTGGAGGCAGAAGGCAGTCCCACATATACCAAGACACTTGACCCTAGAACAAGCAACACGAAATCAATCAAATCTACCAAACAAATGACAAGCACACAATGGAGCGAGATGAGAGTAGAATCACTCAGTAATGCAATCAAGTTCTTAAAATGATGCTCGTCAGTTCCTTATATCTTCAGGTTTGAACTTTAGTGGATTCATAAAAATGTCAATTCTCTCGACCACTAGGTACCTGACTGGGATGAGAACGAGGAACTGTGGGACGCTATTGGGATCTCTCACTCGCGGATGCAACCCTAGACGGGGGTGGATACGGTACAACCTGCCCGGCGTCCGTGTGGGAATCCACGGCTCACGGGGGCTTACAGAGGTCCTCAGCAAGGTTCCTAGTCGGCTCCAAGGAATATGGAGACGAGAGGAAACCCTACCTCGGTAGGAATGCAACTTAATATGAGAAAATATCGATGCTCCTATGCGCACCGGAGTGCATGCACAAACTAACCTAGCAGCTATCAATCAATGAGCAAATATACACATGAATACCAAAAGCATGGTGATGCAATAACAATAAGATGGCAGGGGGGACCAACGAACAGCACCAGGGGCAATATATGTATCAGCCAAAACACTAAGCAAGAAGACAGAAACGTACTGTGAGAGAAGATGTGCGGTCCTCCTCTGACCGCTCTAAGTACTCATGTGGTCAATTTACAGCCGTAATGTATGGGCAAAAGAAACAGGACGTACCAGACAGACGGCCAATAATCAACCACTTGCGCACTTGAGCCGCCGCCTCACAGCCGTGTATCTGCCACCAGGAAGTGCAGCGTACCTATGATTGGAAGTTGGACGGCTATATGGCAGCCGCCCACAGAGATGAACGGTGGGTACAGAGCCGTCTGAGACGGAAGTGCCGAAGCAGATAAACCGGAAGGCAGAGTATATGAACGGTGTAGAATCACCCGTTCTAATAATTATGCGGCTCTGAAAGAACCGCGTGTGCTCCAGGAGACCGCAAACCGCGTCCGACCTGCAAATCACTTCAAGAATGGAAGCTTGACAACCGCTACGAAAGGTCAGCAACTTAAAAGCACGATGGGCATTAGGCGTCCCACCGTGATCGCCACAAAAGGGATGTAGATATAAGTTTCCACTCTTCTCTCTCTCTCTCTCTCTTCACTATAGGGGTCAAAAGCACGCCAAATGCATGAACAAATGAGAGACGGAAGAGAAAACAGAGAATGAAGCAAAGTACCGTGATCGCCACCAAGATGCCGTACGCGACAGGCACGCCGTACCTTGGAAAATGGGGAGACACTCGCCTTGGTGCAGCGCTGGGGATGAACGGCTCCGTTAGGACCGCTCTGGGATGAGCGGTCTTACGATAGACCGCCCTGGGACGCTGCGAGGGACGCGGGGGGAACTGCTGCAGTGAGATGGACGGCGCTTTATGGACCGCACTCTAGTAAGGACGGTTGTTTATGCACCGCGCGTGACGTTGAACGGCTATAGGATGACCGCTCAAGACCTTCACTCAGCAAGTTGAGAAGGGTTCGACCTCCACCCTCTCTGGCCGGCCAGAGGGGATGGGCCTCGTGCTGATTAGATGCTGACCTGCGAAACAACGTAGAGACACAAAAAAGACACCCAAATTAGACCTTAATGATGCGGTACATGTTCAAACGAGAAGAATTAAGCATGAACAAATGAAAAGAGGAATACCTGGGGGGTTTTAAACCCCTAGGGTGACAAAAAAACGGGATGGTTGTATGCATGTTATGAGAAGGAGGGGGGGTACGTGGGTGAGAAACAAAGTATGCAATGAAAGAACACGACAACACTTATGAACGAAAAACCACAAAGACTGGGCTACTCCTTGACCGGAGGCTCATGCGGACGTAGAGAGCCTCCCTCCTTGGTGCTGGGTCGCTCAAGAGTGCGGCAGGGCTTCGCCGTCGATCAAAAATCTCCCCCCCTCTTTTGACGTCCGGCCAATAGGGTCTATTTATAGAGCCTAGAAAGCCAGCCCCGAAACTAGGGTTTAGAGCCATTTTCGGGAAGAAATCATTCAAGATAAATCGTAGATAATAGAATTATCTCTCATCCAGTCGAAACGGCATCGAAAATGGTTGATTATCCACGGAGAAATCACCAAAATAAGTTAAGGATAAAAACATGAAATAAACGGGCTAAAATCGGTTGAAAATCAACAACCGACGTCTTGAACGGTCTTACGATAGACCGCACAAGGAATGGGCGGTCTAATTCGGACCGTCCATTCTGTCGGTGGAAATTTGAATAATCAGACTATTATCCCAACTATCTCTCCAACTGGCCGAAACGTCCGCCGTGGGACCCTGAACATATGAACGGTTGAAAGTAGACCGTTTTAATGTAGGGCGGCCCGAGAACGGCCGTTTTTCCCTGTCGGTGATAATTCAAACGTTCGGATAATTATCTGAGGAAACGGGCGCGCGTAGGACTCTGAAATATAGGCGGTCGTATTAGGCCCGTCCATTAACTTGAGCGGTCCTAATAACACCGCCTAAGGCCCTGTCGGTGCAAATTCAGAAAATCCTCGAAAAATCCGCCAAAATATATGAACGGTCTAGATGCAACCGCCCATATCATGCCGTTCATGCTCTTAGGCATTTGATAATCACAGCCGAAGGCCCATTAAGCCCCGAATCACCGCAAATTGCACTAAGGAGGGAGACGACCCATAAAATGAGCCCGAGTCATGCCACAAAAAATGGCCCGACAGATAATGGATAACTTAGGGCATCAATCAATGGAAGTAAGAGAAACTGCTCAACTTATCGGTAGAAAACGGGTGTCAACACCAACATTCTTTGGCCAAATGATCGAATTTTTCACAAAAAGAGCAAGCAGTTGTGAGAGTCTTTTCTTCTTCTTTAACCTACTTGTTCATGCCGTTGCCACTCCCGTTACTATTACGAGACCTCTTCTTGTTATCCCAGGAATCGTAGGTGATGCAGAGTTTTTCCTCTTTTATTCCTCGCCGATCAGATTTTCAGCTCGGCTCTTCCCCTTTGCCTTTTAGTTTATCGATCTTCTCCAAGGTCCGTTCGCACAAGTGTGCCCGTTGGACCATTTCGACGTAGATCCGAATGTTTTATGGGCCAAGTTGCTGAATGTAGATGGGACATAGCCTATCCATGAAGCAATTTGCCTTTAGAAGATCAGTGCTCACTAAATGTTGAGCATATGGTGCTAAGCGAGAAAATTAGAGTTCATATTCTGCTACCGACATCATGCCTTGACGTAGTGATGTGAATTCTGTCACCTTCCTCTCCTTGACATGTTCGGAGAAGTATTTGGCTCGGAAGAGAGTGAGAAATCCCTCCCAAGTGTGTGGAGCACTCGGAGGCGGTGCTGGAACAGACTTCCACCAAGTATGGGCGTCTTTGTTAAGCTAGAATGCGGCAAGATGAACCTTTTCTTGACTGGTGCATTACATGACGTCAAATATCCGGTTCATCTCGTCGATCCAGTTCTCCGCTTCATCTGGGTTAGAGGATCCAAAGAACCATAGAGGATTTAAACTCTAAAAATTGCTGTGCAAGATACCCGCGCTAGCCCTTGCGCCAGCTTGGGCTATGGTTTGCAGGGCTTGGGTAAGACCCGTAACATTTTGCTGCATCTCGTCCCAATTCACATGATGAGCCATCGAGAATTCAAGGTACCTGAAAAAGTCGACTTTTAGTTATTGCCTTTGGGATCGAGAAGATTCACCCTAAGATAATTTATATATAACTATCTTACCATGGGTTCTACCCAACTCCTCTCATAGCTTAGGAATTTCTTTCCTTGCTTCATAGGCATGTGTCCTTAAACCTTGGACTTAATCCTATGACCTGACATCTTTTATAGAAATACGTGAGTCCTTAGACCTAGGCTCTGATACCACTTTAACTGTGACGTCCCGAGCTTTTTAATACAGTGGAAGGAATATCGGGAACATGAACAGTCGGCTAGTACGTCTCAAGCGAGTAATATAATCAAAGCGCAAGATAATCACATAAAAGTAATTGCACAAGTAAAATTCCTCAAAACTTCAACTTTATTTTATAATAGTAATCAAAATTACATAAGGTCACTACTTGACATCTTTTCAATACTATGACTTAAGAAAATCAAAAATTACAATCTGACTGGACTAGACACTTGATAACTAAGGCTTCTCTCATTCCAACAGACCTTCAATCACTCTCGGACTTGCTACTTGCATAATCTGAATCTGATTCACTAGTATTTCTTGAAAAAGATGAGAAAATAAGTATGAGCACACTTGTCCAGTAGGTATCTTGGAATCAACATGAAGGCAATATTTAAGTGATTAATGTTTAGCTCTAGAATTAAGGTAAAAATAATGAGAAAGCAGTAAATCATACGGCATAGCCAAAATATCCTAAAATATAAAATCAAGTAGACATGATCGAGTATATGAACAAGTAAGATTTAATCATGTAGATGTGAGTTGGCCATTGATGAACAAGAATGTACGAGCATGTAACTAGAAAGTTCTTACACAACCTTGTAAAGGCTATGCATTAACAGAATGTAATTTTCATAACGAGCCTCGTGGATTTCACTCATTTATAAGATAAAGTACTCCCAGCGTAATGCGACGCCAGTATCATCGTACCCCATGGTTTATAGCACGTTTCCGACCATCGGCCGAGGGGACCAGCATAGAGCCCTTGGACATAATCCGCACCCGATCTTGCATCTTCAAGCTATAAATCCAGCTACTTCCATGAGATATAACAATAAAGTACAGCCAATAATGTAACAAGTTCAATAATAGTTTCATGATACATTATCAAGGTTGAGAATGCTTCAATTAAG
Source organism: Amorphophallus konjac (assembly GCA_022559845.1). Lineage (NCBI taxonomy): Eukaryota > Viridiplantae > Streptophyta > Magnoliopsida > Alismatales > Araceae > Amorphophallus > Amorphophallus konjac. The sequence continues at coordinate 30,719,958 of CM040129.1, forward strand.
AACATGAGAGTTCAAAGAAGGATTAAAAGAAAATTATGCTATGGTGGCATTCCGACAGCATAATGGTACAATAATTAAGTTCCATATCTTAACATTAACTTATTATACGTTACTTTTGGGATCCAGATAATCCTAAGATCATCTAAGAACAAATTTTAGACAACCCTTAGGTCAAACCTCGGGTTATGAACCTGATAGAAAGAAATGGTCATTTACTGGTCCGCTTCATGCAGAAGACGGTCACAGTAAGGCCGCTTGATAAGAACTTGGTGGTCCAGTGAAGGCCGCAGTTAAACTGTGTCAACCAGAACGAAAGGAAAGTCAACACTTAATGAATTTTGGATAATAACGGTCGCCAGAGTGCCTTTTTATGAAAAAAATGGTCTAAGAAAGATCACTAAGTAACATAGATGGTCGCCTATAGGCCGCAATTAACCATAGTACAGAAAATAAAACACCGATCATGTGAGTGCTTTCTAGATAAATTTAGGCTTTAAGGGTACAACCAGCTTGGCGTCCTAGTGGGAATCTCAGGCTCGCGGAGTCTTACGGAGGCTTTGAAATATGATCCCTTAGTCCGACAGAAGAAATATCCGACGGAGAGGTTCACAAGTCCAAGAGAGTGTGCTATAAGTGCAAAGTGTATCTAATGGTCGCGTACCGGGGTAAACGCCATGTACTTATGAAAATGACTCAAGAGATGAGAGTGAAACATGAAACATATGGACAAAACCATGATATTAACGCCTCATAAATCATGTCCATCTCGTTGAAATTCATTTAATCACAAAATTATAACATTTGGTATGAAATTACATAATAATGAAAAATAGAGGTCTAATACATGCTCATGCTGTAACAGTGTATTTAACAGGAAAATAAACATAATTTATAGTGAAAATTACACAATTATGTGCTAAAATTTAACTAGGCTCGGATTGGTTCACAGAACCAAATACGGTCAGGATCTGGCCGCATAGTGTCCCAGACGGTCTTGCGATAGGCCGCAGGAAAAGTATATAGACGGTCCTTTAAATGGCCACTTGATTACCTGTGTGGTTCCTATAAGACCGCCTTCTGTCTTCGGACAGAAGCCTTTACACAATAATCAAAAGGATAATCTAGGTCATATTATGCATGAAAACGATGTAAAACATGTAGTAAAGCATGCTAGAAGAATATTGGGCTAAGAATATGCTTAGGAATTTGTAATTTCAACAAGAATTACATCCTTTTCTATTAAAGGGTTAGGCTCATGCTTGAAAACGAACTTACTATGCAGTCCCAATAAAACGTAAAATTCTCTACATATAATGCATGGAAACAACTGGAAATAGAGGGCTTTTATACCTAACTTCGAGTTTAAGCCGCTCATGAGATAACCTACCTCTGATCTGGGCTTTAGACTTCGAATTTAGGGCTGGAAGTCAACCCTAGTTTCTTGCTCGTTCTGAATCAAACCAACAACTTCGTAGCCTTCTAACTTCTGATCCCCTTCACATAATACCTCAAAATTTGTTGGGTAAGAAGAGGGTACTAAGATTAACAAATAACTCTAAAGAACATATATCTAATTACCTTTTTTATGGCTTCTAATTAGCTGATCTTCCTGACCTGGTCGCACAGTTTCCAGGTTTGCTTGTACCGAACCTGCGACTTTGGATGCCTCTAACTCCTTGTAAGCTTGACCTCTTAGAACGAAATTTTGAGGGTAGTTAGACCTTAGTATTATGAACCAAATATTCTAAAGAACCTACCTCAGATAATGCTTCCTTACCTTAGTTCTACGTGAGCCAAACGTAAAGGTCACGCATGTGAAAGCTTAGGTATATTTATATGGTTTGCTAGGGTTTTGAGGATTGGAACGAACCTAGAGTCCTAATTAGAGTTCCAATTCTATCCTCCAGCATTCTAGACTCTTCTAACTAAGGGATATCATCAATCCTAGGTTATTTGGATGCCAAAGATTCCAACTTTTCATGCCTTCTTTCATTCACGGAATCTGGAGAGAATAGCGGTCGTTTGGAGACCGTTTTATGCTTCAAGCAATCCCTCGATAGACCGTTTTTAGCCTTGAGCGCCGAATTTGAACTATTTCAAACTGTTTTGATATTATCTCCCCATTATTAGCATATTTATCCCTTACATTGTGTAAATAGCCTATTTTAAGCTTCTAGAATATGGGCCAAGTCTTGTGGGCTTGGATTTGGGTCATTTGGTCTATTTAAATGGGCCTGGTCGATTAATTAGTCTAGGACCTTTTTAATTGAATTAACAATTCCTCAATTCATTTAATAACCTATTAAGCATGGATTAATTCTATTTTAATTTCCAAAAAATCTTAAAAATACCAAAATACCTTATATAAAATTTTGGGGTATTACATGGAAGGTACCGTTCAAATCTATTCCCATCGTGCATTCATGTTATTTGATACCGGTACTTCTCATTCTTTTATATCTACTGTTTTTGCAAAAACCTTGCCAGTTTCATCGGTTCCTCTACCTTTGGACCTAGCTATCACCACACCTTTAGGTCTCGGAACTAAACTTACAACCCACTATCCCGATAGTGAGGTAATGGTAGAAGGTCATAATCTTCTTGCAAACCTCATATGCCTTGACATGGAAGGCTACGATACTATCCTAGGTGTAGATTGGCTTGTAGACCATGACGTCTATATAAATTGTCGTAGTATGAGAATCTCTTTTCAGAAACTAGGTCTCCCGCGATTCTCTTTCTTTGGCATCAAGTATAGGAAACATCCTACCATTATTTTATCTCTTCACACTTGCAAACTCATTTCGTAAGGATGTAAAGCTTTTCTTGCCTCCGTAATCATCACTGAGTCCAAAGAAATCTTCTTAGAGGATATCCCCATTATGAATTAGTTTTCCGATGTGTTCCTATCAGATTTACCTGATTTACCACCCAAAAGGGAAGTAAACTTCTCCATTGAACTCATTCCCGGAGCAGCACCTGTTTCAATAGCTCAGTACAGGATGTCCCCTACAGAACTCAAAGAATTGAAGAAACAACTTTAAGAGTTATTAGACAAGGGCTTCATTCTACCTAGCACATCCCCTTGGGATGTGCCAGTTTTATTTGTTAAGAAGAAGGATGGATCTCTTAGGCTATGTATCAACTACCGGCTACTAAATCAACTTACTATCAAGAACAAATATCCATTGTCACGTATTAATGAGCTCTTTGATCAAATTTTGAGAATAGAATATTTCTCCAAGATAGACCTCAGGTCGGGTTATCATCAACTCAAGATCAAGGACGAAGATATATACAAGACTGCTTTCTGGAGTAGATATGGGCACTTTGAATTCGTGGTAATGCCGTTCGGGTTAACTAATGCCCCGACAGTATTTATGCAACTTATGAATAATGTCTCTAGACCTTATCTCGATCAATTTGTGGTCGTCTTCATTGATGATATTCTTATATACTCTAAGACTAAGGAGGAACACGAAGAACACTTAAGAATAGCCTTGCAAACTCTAAGAGAGGATCAACTCTACGCAAAGCTTAGCAAGTGCGAGTTCTAGCTAAAGGAGGTCTCTTTCCTTGGCCATATCATTTCAAAGGAAGGTATCACTGTTGATCCTTCTAAGGTAGAAGCAGTTAAGGATTGGAGCCGGCCGATGACCGTGTCTGAAGTTAGAAGCTTTCTGGGTCTGGCTGGTTATTATAGATGATTCATTAAGAATTTCTCAAAAATTGTTGTCCCTTTGACTAGACTTACAAGAAAGGAGAACCCTTTTATATGGTCAAAGGATTGTGAAGAGAGTTTCGTAACTCTTAAAGATCATCTCACTACAACCCCTATATTGGCACTACCCGTTGAGGGCGGTGGCTTTGAAGTCTATATTGATGCATCTGGCATTGACCTAGGATGCGTTCTATTGCAAAATGGAATGGTAATTTGCTATTCATCAAGGAAGTTAAAGCGTCATGAAGAAAACTACCATGTTTATGATCTGGAGCTAGCTGCGGTTATATTCACCTTGAAAATTTGGTGACACTACCTTTTTGGGGAGAAATTCGCTATATTTTCAGATCACAAAAGTCTGAAATACCTCTTCACCCAAAAGGAATTGAACATGAGGCAACGCAGATGGTTGGAGTATCTCAAGGACTTCAACTTTACTATCCAATATCATCCAGATAATGCAAATGTTGTAGCTGACGCTCTTAGCAGAAGACCAATGGCAACACTAGCAAGCCTCAGGAATGGTACAACTTATCTTATCGAGGATTTTGCTTGTTTGAATGTCGATATCGATAAGGAAGAGGAAGGATGTATGATCGCTAATATAAGGTCACAACCTACATCGATTGAAGATCTAGTGAAATTATAAGAAAATGACCCCACATTACTGGAGATCAAGGCTAATATTGATTAAAGGCCATAATTCTCCATTTCAACGGATGGAAGACTATTGTTCAAAGATCAAATCTGTTTGCCAGATCATGCCGACACTAAGAAATTGATCATGGAAGAAGCTCATCAATCAAGGTATGCTATTCACCCTGGTGCTACCAAGATGTACCAAGATTCATAAAGAGATTTTTGGTGGCCCAATATGAAAGGAGAAGTAGCAGACTTTGTATCCCGCTGCCTCACTTGTCAGCAAGTAAAGGCGGAACATTTAAAGCCCAACGGGAAACTACATCCCTTCGATATTCCTGAGTGGAAATGGGAAAGTATAGGGATGGATTTCATCATAGGTTTACCTAATGTTGAATCGACTGAATTCATATCTAGAGGGGGGGTGAATAGATCTACCCCAAATTAAAATTGATTCGCAGCAATTTAAAAGAGATGCGGAATTAAGAAAGAACTACTGTAAATCACAATACTTAATCAATATGAATCATCATCTATGGAAACAACAGTTCACTAAATTGATAACTCAGTATGGTACCAGGCGGAGGGTTGATTAGATAATCTCCTCATGCAAGTGTCAATTTTCCAGATAGATGTAATATATCCTTCTAACTTAGACCTTTTTATATATAACTAAGTTATCTATTATAAACCAGAATTACGATGAAGAAATTAAACTCAATTCAGAATAGATTCATACTTTAGCGAACATGCACATCAATCGAATATAGAGGACTTTAGATGAATATGCAGACAAATCAGAGAAATTACTGTTGTGCTTTCCTAGGCATTCATCTAGCAGAGAGGCGAAAGGCGGATAAGCAGACACACAACGACAAAGCAATTTTAGGTGGTTCAATCTCGAGCTCGAGATCTACATCCACCCCTTACTCAACTGAGTAAGGCTTACTGCTGACACACAGCTTGACTCTGCTGATCCACAGCTTCGGGCACTAGATCTCTACAATCCGCTGAGCTTCACAGCTTGCTAGACCGCTGATTCACAGCTTCAAAAGTTGAGCTTCACAACTTGCTATCTGAGGATTCAACCTTACCTGTTGAACTTCATAACTTGCTCTGCTGATACAAAGCTTATAAGAGATTTGAAAAGAAAATGAAAACAGAAATGCAAATGTAGCTCACAATTGAGCAATTCGACTTTGGATCTGAACCAATAGTCAATATACAACTCACTCAGATTGCAAGTATTCTGATACTCTGTTTTCCCTCAACTCGCTGCAACTGGCTATCGCGAACTTCCTCTCAGATCCCTCTCTGAATCCTTTCTTCCTCGATTGCCCTCCTTCTATCTACTTCACTTTTCTCTCTGTAGGTGCTCTCTCAGATCTATATGCTCTACTTCTTTTTGCTTTGCTCTCTTATCTTTCTCTCCCTTTTCATTTACGCGATCGGGCCTCAATTTACAACCTCGCGAGAATGTGGCGCGTGGAGAAGACGTTCCCGCTCAAGGAAATTCAAAAAGGAATGCTCTGCTAGAAGTCCACGTGTCAGGTGTAGATGGTACGATGATCCATGTGGCAGAATATCATAACAGTATTTGCCTTGGATCACGTGCCAATTATTGGAATCTGGGATCACGTGCTCCACTTGAATTTCTACTGTTCTCATACACTTGATGTTTGCCTTAATCCTGCCAATCAGAAGACATACATTTAGTCAAACACCTTATATGTTAGAGTTCATACTTAGGCATTAATCAGAGAAAAATTATGCTCAGACCCATAATATGAATTTATATGCAAATGCCTTAGAGCATGGATTTTGATGCACAGACTTGCTAACGTGAATCTACATGTGCATCGACCTACGTAGATAGGAATCTATGCATGTGCTCAGACTTGAAGATGAGCAATGCAAATGTGCATCGACCTTCTAAATGAATAAGGCAGATGTGCCTCGACATTCTAAATGAATAAGGTAGATATGCACCGACCTTCTATATGCACAAGGCAGATGTGCACCGACCTTTTATGTGCACAAGGCAAATGTGCACTGACCTTCTATATGAACAAGGAAGATGTGCACCGACCTTTTATGTGCACAAGGCAGATGTGCATCGACCTTCTATATGAACAAGGTAGATGTGCACCGACCTTTTATGTGCACAAGGTAAATGTGCACCAACCTTAGTATGTACAAATGACTATGTGCACGACCTTCCTGTGCAACAGTGACCATGTACCTCGACCTTAGTTTGTACAAATGATTATGTGCACCGACCTTATGCACTTACATGCCGACATGCACTGACCTTCATATGCAGTATGTATGAACATGCACCGACCTACATCTATAGTATGTATGAATATGCACCGACCTGCATATGCATCACTATGAGCATGCACCAACCTTAGTGAGAAACACATACATGAGAAGCTATAAGATACTAAACAGTGTTGCCATAATGAAATGTAGATTTAGAGTATTGTTGCCAAAAGTTGAAGAGAAAATGTATTGCTGCCAATCATCAAAACATAATAAGAAATTAAATTCAGAGAATCAAGTTAAAGAGGACACAACATGTGTCACGCCCCGAGTCTTTGTGACAGCTGAAGACTAGCTCGAGGAACGTGAACATCCGGCATGGTAAGCCTCTTGCGAGTAAGAATGATCAGAGTGTAAGGCAATCATGCACATAAATGCAACTACACAATATTTACTCAAATTTCAACTTTCATTATCAATCAAATATTCAAATACAATCACTAATTCAACTTCTTTCATCATACTAGACTCAAGAAATAAGAAATTACATAAACTCAATCTAAACAATGCAGACTTCCTAAGTCTTCACTCATTTTTCATTCACTCTTGGACCCGCTATTTGAACGTTCTGAATCTGTTCCCGACTCACTTCCATCTCCTGAAAAGATTGGAAATAGATTATGAGCACACTTGCCCAATAGGTATCTTCGCATCAACATGAAGGCACTATTAAAGTAATTGACATTTTAGCTCTAAAGGTATAAGGTAAAATCATGCGAATGCGATAAATAACAAGTAACCAAAGTAACAAGATGATCATGTAAGATAGAATGAACAAGTATGAACTAGCAAGAATGTAACAACTATGAACAAGAATGTAGCATGGCCTTTCATGAACAAGAATGTACTAGCAAGTTCACATACTTATCACCCAACATCTTTTGCTTATGAGCAAGTATTTGGTGAATTTCTGTGGAATATCATGTAACAAAAAAGAAAGTCATGTAACGTGTACGTGTATCGTGGATTTCACTTATTTATAGAGAAAGTACTCCCAGCGTAATGCGACGCCAGTAGCATCATACCCCATGGTTTATAATAGTATGTTTCCGACAATAAACCGAGGGGACTAGCATAGAGCCCTTGAACACAATCAGTGCTCGATCGCATCTTCAAGTATAAATCAAGCTATTTTCACGTTTCAAGCTATAAAATATGGCCAAGAATGTAAATAAGTTCATGATAACAATAATCAACAATGAACGCTTCAACTTAGGACATGAGAAATCAAGAATGATTTAAAACGATGTCATGCTTATGGCAATAACTCGGCAGCATGACGGTATATTTATTATCATTCATAATTTTAAGTTAAGTATCTTGAGACAATATGACAAGTCATAGACCATCAATAATCTATCTAGGAACTTAGAATATCAACTCTTTGGTCAAACCTCGGGTTAATAAACTTTACTACTGTGACGGTCTAATACTGGGCCGTTACATGAACATAACGGTCGAGTGTTGGGCCGTTAGAAAGGTTGAATCCAGAAACAAAGAAATTGGACTCAGTACAATGTGACGATCATATATTGGACCGTTATATGTGCTTGACGGTCGAATATATATCCGTTACATATTCAGAACCTGAAAACAACGATAGTACTTTCTAACAATTGGGCTTTCATGGTACAACCAACTCGGCGTCCTAGTGGGAATCCCAGGCTTGTAGAGAATTACGGAGGCCTTGAAACAAGATTTTCCTAGTCCATTGGAAGGAATATCTAATAGAGAGGTCCTCATGTTCAAGAATATGTTCCTATAGTGAAAAGTGTGAACTAATGGCCATATATCGGAATATATGCCATGTACTTAAAGAAAATGACTCTATAGATAGAAAACGACTGTGCAGCGATGTGAAACCATGATAAAAACTCCGTCATTACATCATTTAAAATAATAGTGTAAATATAAAATTATAAAGTTTAGCTATGAAATTAACATATGCTTGAAATAACTAGAGATGCCTTTAAACATGCAATTTCTATTATAAGTCAATTTATAATCTCAAGGTCATGAAAATAGGTTAAAACTTAGCTAACTAGGCTTATTTATAAGTAAATCTGACTCATTTCCATTTTGTCTCGGGTTGACAGAACACAGTGGTCTGACAGTCAAACATGGGGGCGTTACCTTTCTGTGACTGTTTATCATGGGGCCGTTACAATGTTGTAACGCTCCAGTTATGGCGCGTCAGAGACAACAGAGAATTTTTAAACACAACAGAGGGTGTGACGGCTGATCGTAAGGCCGTTACAACCATGTGACGGTCCTACTTTAATCTGTCAGAGGTCCTGCTGACAGTAAATAGAATAGACAACTATGAAAATATGTCATGCTTGGAAATCAAAATACTTAAACTATTCCAGTCATGAAAAACGAAGTATAGAAGCTATCTAGATGCATAGATTGCAGTGAATTGAACAAGATAGTATCTCTTATCTTTGATTAAGGCTCAAGACATGCATGTATGCATGGGTCAAACTAAAACATGAATTCATGGTCTAGAATGCATGAAATCAATCAAAATCAGAGGGCTTTTATCCCTAACATGATGTTCTTGCCATTCATGAGATAACCTACCTCTTAACTGGGCTTTAGACTTCCAATTTGCTCTTCAAGACACGCCCTAGTTCTTCCCTTCCTAAGATTTCTCAGCAACTTCACGTCGCTCTCACTTCTCAACCTCTTGACCTAAGGACGTGAAATTTTGAGGGTAAGAAGATGATACTAAGAGAAACAAACACTTCTAAAGTACTTAACTCTAATTACCTCGTTTATCCTCTTTAATTTTCTGATCTTCAGCAATCTATTGCACAGTTTCCAGGGTTGGCGTGATGAAACCAGCAACTTTAGAAGATCCTAACTCCTTTGATACTCGACCTCCTAACATGAACTTTTGAGGGTAGTTAGTCTAAAGTATTATAAACGAAAACCTCTAAAGAACTTACCTAAAATTCTATCTCCTTACCATGTTTCTTCACGAGCTAAAAGTAAGGGTCGCTCAGTTCAGAACTGGGCTCTATTTATAGGGTTTTGGCTAGGGTTTTAGGATTAGATCGATTATAGAGTCCCTGTTAAAACTTAGATGGACTTCTAAGAGTCCTTAGTAACCTTATACATTCTCCTAATTAGGTCTCTTGCTGATAGGATCCCAAAGATCCAATCTTTTTATTCTCTCTTCCATTTACGGAACTGATAGAGTGTCACAGTCGAAGGTAGGCGCGTTACCTGACTGTGGCGGTCGCGCGATAGACCGCTACATCCCATGTGCGCAGAATTCAATAAAATTCAAACTCTTTTGTTTGTTTATCCATATTATTATCTAATAAAATGGTATTTATCCGTAAAATTCGTGAATAGGCTAAATAACCTTCTATAATATGGGTCAAACTTAATGGGCTTGGTCCATAAACCTATTGGGTTTTAACTATTAAAGCTAGATTAGTTATTTAACATAATTGGGCTTTATAATCGCAATATTAATTCATTTGTTAATCTATTTTGCCCTTTATAAATTCTAGAAAATTTGATAAATAATCCAAAAATTACTTATAAATTTTGGGGCACTACACCCTCCCCCACTAAGAAGAATTTGGTCCCCAAATTCAATACATGGATTTACAGAGAGTGTACTTACAATCGAATAATTCTGGGAATCTTCTACGCATACATTCCTCTGTTTCCCATGTTACTTCGTGTGGCCATTGCTTCGTCCATTGGACTTGGACCATAGGAATAGTTTTATTCCTTAGTTGACGCACTTCTCGTTCCCGAATCCTGACCGGTTTCTGCTCGTATGTCAGGTCCTTTTGGATTTCCAGATTATCATAAGTAATGACATGATGAGGATCATATACATATTTCTTCAACACAGAGACGTGAAATACATCGTGAACTCCTGCTAATTGTGGAGGTAAAGCCAGTCTATAAGCCACTTCACCGACCCTTTTGAGATTTTCAAATGGGCCAATGAACCTTGGAGTTAGCTTTCCTTTAATGCCAAATCTTCAAATACCACGATATACATGATCTCCCACCTGAAACTCCAAGTCGCGTCTTCGATTGTCAGCATAAGATTTCTACCTATCTTGCGCCATCTTCATTCTTTCTTGAATGAGCTTGATCTTCTCTGTAGAATCCCTGATAAGGTCGGGGCCTAGGAATTGCTTTTCCCCTATTTCATTCCTACATATTGGTGATCTACTACTTTTTCCATATAAAGCTTCAAAGGGCGCCATCTGTATGTTGGCCTGATAACTGTTGTTGTATGCAAATTCTACCAGAGGCAAGTGATCATGTCAACTTCCTCCAAAATCAATAGCACAAGCCCTGAGCATATCTTCTACTACCTAATTTTTTCTATCAATCTGACTATCAATTTGTGGGTGAAATGTTGTGCTAAAATTCAATCTAGTCCCTAGTGAATGTTGTAGGCCCTTCCAGAATTGTGATGTGAATCGAGGATCTCTATAAGATATAATAGTGACGGGAACACCATGTAATTTGACAATTTCTTTTATGTATAATGCTGCTAGAATATCCACAGACCATCGACTTTTTATTGGTAGGAAATGTGCGGATTTAGTCAATCGGTCTATGATCACCCATATACCATCGTGTCCTCCTCTGGTCTTAGGTAAACCCATAATAAAATCCATTCATATACTCTCCCACTTCCATTCGGGAATATTCAAGGTATGCAATTTACCTGCGGGTCTAAAATGTTCTGCTTTTACTTGTTGGCAGGTGCGACAACGGGACACGAAATCAGCTATTTCCCTCTTCATATTGGGCCACCAGAAGTTTCTTTTGAGATCTTGATACATCTTCATGCCTCCTGGATGAATGGGGTACTTGGAATTATGTGCTTCTTCTAGGATCAGTTTCTTCGTATCCTCATGATCTGGTACACACACTCAACCCTTAAATAGCAATCTTCCGTCATTGGAAACAGAGAAATCTGGCCTCTATTCTAAATTGGTTTTAATTTCCAGTAACACGGGATCATCATTTTGCAGCTTGACCAGATCCTCTATTAATGTAGGTTGAGCTCGAATATTAGCTATGAAACAATCATCTTCCTTTATGTCAATATCTAAGTTCATCTAAGCAAATTAAGGAATAAGATTAGTTATACTAATCATAAGACTTGATAGCATACCCATTAGTTTTCTGGTGAGTGCATCTGCTATAGTATTAGCCTTGCCAGGATGATATTGAATAGTAAAATCAAAGTCTTTGAGATATTCTAACCATCTCCTCCGTCTCATATTAAGCTCCTTTTGAGAGAATAAGTATTTCAAGCTTTTGTGGTCCGAGTAGACCGTGAACTTCTCTCCATAGAGATAATGACGCCAAATTTTTAAGGCGAAAATAACAGTTGCTAGTTCTAAATCATGCACGGGATAATTTTCCTCGTGACGTTTCAATTATCTTGAAGAATAACAGATTGCTTTTCCATCTTGCATGAGAACACATCCTAAGCCAATATCAAATGCATCCGTATATACTTCAAATCTACCACCTTCCACCGGTAGTACTAAAATAGGAGCTGTAGTAAGGTGATTCTTAAGAATTTGAAAACTCTTTTCACATTCCTCTGACCAGACAAAAGGATTTTCTTTTCTTGTGAGTCTAGTTAAAGGAACCGTAATTTTTTAGAAGTCTTTAAAGAACCTCCTATAATAACCAGCTTGACCCAGAAAGCTTCTTACTTCTGATACAGTCGTTGGTCTGCTCCAATTTCTGACAGCTTCGACTTTCGAAGGATCCACAGCGATACCTTCCTTTGAAATAATGTGGCCTAGGAATGAAACTTCATTGAGCCAGAATTCACATTTGTTAAGCTTGGCATAAAGTTTATGTTCTCTAAGTGTTTGCAAAGCTATTCTCAAATGTTCTTCATGTTCCTCTTTTGTCTTGGAATATATCAAGATATCATTAATGAAGCCGACGATGAACTGGTCCAGATATGGTTGAAAAACACTGTTCATGAGTTACATAAATGTTGCTGGGGCATTTGTTAACCCAAACGGCATTACCACAAAGTCATAGTGGCCATAACGACTTTGAAAAGTCGATTTATAAATGTCTTCTTCTTTAATTCTAAGCTGATGGTAACCTGATCTGAGGTCTATTTTAGAAAAATACTCTGCTCCTGAAAGCTGATCGAAGAGTTCATCAATACACGGCAACGGATACTTATTTTTTATTGTAAGTTGATTTAGTCGCCGGTAGTCTATGCATAGCCTGATGGAACCATCTGAAAAATAAGGTACCTGAGAGAAATATAACAATTTGTTATTTGTCGTGGGATTGGAAGAAAATTTATCTTAAAGCTAATTATCTATCTTATCCTGGGCTCTACCCAATTCTTACATGGGTATGGAAATTTCTTCCTTAGTTCATAGGTAGGGGTCCTTAAACCTTGGACGTATCCTATGCCATAATTCTTCTCCCTAAGTCCTGAGACTTAGGCTCTGATACCAACTTAACTGCCACGTCCCAAGCCTTTATGACAGTGGAAGACTAGCTCGAGGAACGTGAACAGCCGGCATGGTAAGCCTCTGGCGAGCAAGAATGATCAGAGCGCAAGGCAATCACGCACATAAATGTAACTGCACAATATTTACTCAAATTTCAACTTTCATTATCAATCAAATATTCAAATACAATCACAAATTCAACTTCCTTCATCATACTAGACTCAAGAAATAAGAAATTACATAGACTCAATCTAAACAATGCAGACTTCCTAAGTCTTCACTAATTCATCATTCACTCTCGACCCGCTATTTGAACGTTCCGAATCCGTTCCCGACTCACTTCCATCTCCTGAAAAGATTAGAAATAGATAATGAGCACACTTGCCCAGTAGATATCTTCGCATCAACATGAAGGCACTATTAAAGTAATTAACATTTTAGCTCTAAAGGAATAAGGTAAAATCATGCGAATGTGATAAATCACAAGTAACCAAAGTAACAAGATGATCATGTAAGATAGATTGAACAAGTATGAACTAGCAAGAATGTAATAAGTATGAACAAGAATGTAGCATGGCCTTTCATGAACAAGAATGTACTAGCAAGTTCACATACTTATCACCCAACATCTTTTGCTTATGAGCAAATATTTAGTGAATTTCTGTGGAATATCATGTAACAAGCAAGAAAGTCATGTAATGTGTACGTGTATCGTGGATTTCACTTATTTATAGAGAAAGTACTCCCAACGTAATGTGACACCAGTAGCATCATATCCCATGGTTTATAATAGTATGTTTCCGAAAATCAGCCGAGGGGACTAGCATAGAGCCCTTGCATACAATCAGTGCTTGATCGCATCTTCAAGTATAAATCAAGCTATTTCCACGTTTCAAGCAATAAAATATGGCCAAGAATGTAAATAACTTCATGATAACAATAATCAATAATGAATGCTTCAACTTAGGACATGAGAGATCAAGAATGATTTAAGATGATGTCATGCTTATGGCAATAACTCGACAGCATGACGGTATATTTATTATCATTCATAATTTTAAGTTAGTATCTTGAGACAATATGACAAGTCCTAGACTATCAATAGTCTATCTAGGAACTTAGAATATCAACCCTTTGGTCAAACCTCGGGTTAACGAACTTTAGAACTGTGACGGTCTAATACTGGGCCGTTACATGAACATAACGGTCGAGTGTTGGGCTGTTAGAAATGTTGAATCCAGAAACAAAGAAATTGGACTCAGTACAATGTGACGGTCATATATTGGACCGTTATATGTGCCTGACGGTCGAATATAGATCCGTTACATATCCAGAACCTGAAAACATCGATAGTGCTTTTTAACAATTGGGCTTTCATGGTACAACTAACTCGGCATCCTTGTGGGAATCCCAGGCTCGCAGAGAATTACGGAGGCCTTGAAACAAGATTTCCTATTCCATTAGAAGGAATATCCAATAGAGAGGTCCTCATGTTCAATAATATGTTCCTATAGTGCAAAGTGTGAACTAATGGCCATATATCGGAATATAGATAGAAAATGACTCTATAGATAGAAAAAGACTGTGCAGCGATGTTAAACCATGATAAAAACTCCGTCATTACATCATTTAAAATCATAGTGTAAATACAAAACTATAAAGTTTAGCTATGAAATTAACATATGCTTGAAATAACTAGAGATGCCTTTAAACATGCAATTTCTATCATAAGTCAATTTATAATCTCAAGGTCATGAAAATAGGTTAAAACTTAGCTAACTAGGCTTATTTATAAGTAAATCTGACTAGTTTCCATTTTATCTCGAGTTGACAGAACACAGTGGTCTGACGGTCAAACATGGGGGCGTTACCTTTCTGTGACTGTTTATCGTGGGGCCGTTACAATGTTTTAACGCTCCAGTTATGGCGGGTCAGAGACAACATAGAATTTTTAAACACAACAGAGGGTGTGACGGCTGATCGTAAGGCCGTTACAATCATGTGACGGTCCTACTTTAATCCGTCAGAGGTTCTGCTGAGAGTAAATATAATAGAAAACTATGAAAATATGTCATGCTTGGAAATCAAAATACTTAAACTATTCCAGTCATGAAAAATGAAGTATAGAAGCTATCTAGATGCATAGATTGCAGTGAATTGAACAAGATAATATCTCTTATCTTTGATTAAGGCTCAAGACATGCATGTATGCATGGGTCAAACTAAAACATGAATTCATGGTTTAGAATGAATGAAATCAATCAAAATCAGAGGGCTTTTATCCCTAACATGATATTCTTGTCATTCATGAGGTAACCTACCTCTTAACTGGGCTTTAGACTTCCAATTTGGTCTTCAAGACACGCCCTAGTTCTTCCCTTCCTGAGATTTTTAAGTAACTTCACGTCGCTCTAACTTCTCAACCTCTTGACCTAAGGACATGAAATTTTGAGGGTAAGAAGATGATACTAAGAGAAACAAAAAGTTCTAAAGTACCTAACTCTAATTACCTCGTTTAGCTTCTTTATTTTTCTGATCTTCAGCACCCTGTTGCATAGTTTCCTGGGTTGGCGTAATGAAACCAGCAACTTTGGAAGATCCTAACTCCTTGGATACTCGACCTCCTAACATGAAATTTTGAGGGTAGTTAGTCTAAAGTATTATAAACGAAATCCTCTAAAGAACATACCTAAAAATCTATCTCCTTACCTTATTTCTTCACGAGCCAAAAGTAAGGGTCGCTTAGTTCAGAACGCGGCCCTATTTATAGGGTTTTGGCTAGGGTTTGAGGATTAGATCGATTCTAGAGTCCCTGTTAAAGCTTAGATCGACTTCTAAGCGTCCTTAGTAACCTTATACATTCTCCTAATTAGGTCTCTTGTAGATAGGATCCCAAAGATCCAATCTTTTTGTTCTCTCTTCCATTTACGGAATTGACAGAGTGTAACGGTCGAAGGTAGGCGCGTTACCTGACTGTGGCGGTCGTGCGATAGAACGCTACATCCCATGTGTGTAGAATTTAATAAAATTCAAACTCTTTTGTTTGTTTATCAATATAATTATCTAATAAAATGGTATATATCCTTAAAATTCGTGAATAGGTGAAATAACCTTCTAGAATATGGGTCAAACTTAATGGGCTTGGTCCATAAACATACTGGGTTTTAACTATTAAAGCTAGATTAGTTATTTAACATAATTGGGCCTTATAATCCCAATAATAATTCATTTGTTAATCTATTTTTCCCTTTATAAATTCTAGAAAATTTGATAAATAATCTAAAAATTATATATAAATTTTGGGGCACTACAACATGAGACACACATTATCCCACACAATCTCCTCACAACATTCTCCCCCTTTTTGATGATGGCAACACATTAAACTTTGATATACATTTTGATGGCCACAACTACTTTAGTAAGATCCAGAAATATGCACATTATGCCGAAAATGCATCTACTGTAGTTATCAAACTCTTCCCAGCTAATATGATACCTCAAAAGAATTTCTTAAAGAAAATCTCTTCCGCTATGCCCTTTGCGTACCCCATCAGAAACCCATCACAAACCATCAAAAACGGTATTCTCCCCCTTTGCCATTAGCAAACAAGGAAATGGTAGAGATGAGGAAAGACAGGATAGCATCAAGAAGGAGGAAAGAGCAATAAAATTATGATTGACATTCTGAGTTATAGTTCATTAAGCTAAGCAGATAGAGCTCAAATTCTTCAGATATAAGATTCTATGTACTGCATTCTTGATAGAATTCTGGTTTAATAGTAATAAAGATTAGAGTGTATCCACTGGACTCTTGAATAAGTCTGCAAAAACTTTTAATAGCAATAAACCAGAATCACATTAGACATGAAAGAATTGGCCTTACTATATCCTGCTTGGTCAATAATCAGTGAGTTTCTTAAGGAGTGACAAGGATATATATTGAGGTTCAACAATTTGACATTTTTGAATGTTCACTTTAGGGTTACATCAGAGGCAATATTTATCTTGTTGTTTGCATAATTTTGAATAGTTAGGTATCATCTTTGCCTTTTATAATAAGGGTACACCTTGATTAGACGCCAGTACCCCTAGTTATTCATCAAAATATACCATCCTGTTTCATATATCAAAACAGTAGAAATAGTTTACATCTTTTTACATAAGGGTACATGTTTATCTGACGCCAATACCCCTAGTTACTAAATGAAACTACCCATACCGTTTTGACCTTTGAACATAGATAACTTGAAGCACTTCATGGCATGAGTTTTTCTCCATTACTTTGATGAGGTACCCAGTTTCTCAGTGCATTCAATCATTGCTCTGCCTGTACATATTTTGACTTATTTTCATAATCTTACTGCACTTTGTATTTAGAAAGACTTGTTTAAAAATAATACTCATTCCAAGTTTCTCAACCAAGAAATCATTAATCCAAGAACTTTCAGATATTTGAAGACTTTATCAGACTTATTATAAGAAAAATGGTTGAGAGCTATTAATTATCATAAAAAAACCAGTTCATTGAATTCAGTCTTTAGACTCTAAATTTTATTAAGTTTAAACCATCAGTTCATTCATGAAACAATAGAGGATTCTTTTAAAAGAAGATTTCTGATTTTAGTAGCTTAGAATGATGAACCGATTATCAGACTGTCATTATTTCAGAGGCACAGAATTGCAAGGACTTTCCAAGAGATTGAATTCAATGAATGAATAATCTGAGTGTGCCAAAAAAACATGATATCAAGATTTCAGTAAGGAATTAATAAGAATTTTCATGATCAGGAGAACAAGGTCAGGATTGTCAGAATTTGAATCTGGACTGAGGAGAGATCACATGATATGATGAATCACAGATGACTCAAAATTATTATTTACTACCCCTATCAACATGCAAGGAACTCCCACTATCTATATGCATTGATATTTTAGACACAACATGTGGAGTTAAGGACTCAGAAAGACTCTTGATTTACGGTACTTGGTAGAGGATTGGCCTCTACACATAGTATGGATTTCCAAACAAAAATTTATTTGTCCTTCTACCATCATACCATTTTACATACCACTAAAAACAAGATGGAGATGATGCAAGGAGAACACACAGTTGCCTTGATTAATTAGCATCAATCTAACATGAACTCCCTCTTACAACATGCATAAAAGAGATGGACAAAGAATGTTTTTAACACTGACTCCCCCTAACTAAATGCACTTACTGCTGGACATATCATTTCAGGCACATAAGAATGAAATTATCACATCCATTTATCTAAACAGATATTCTTGTAGAAAATTTGTAAATACCAAGTTCTCTTCTTAAAAATTTAAATCTTTCATTACCAAGAGGCTTAGTAAAAATGTCAGCAATTTATATTTCTGACTCAATGAATTCTAATTCAATTTCCTTTTTATTTACTTCATCTCTAAAAAAATGATATTTTATTTCAATGTGCTTAGTCCGTGAATGGTGAACTAAATTTTTAGTAAGAGAAATAGCACTAGTGTTATCACAAAGAATTGTAATACAACCAAGGTTAATGTGATAATCAATAAACTGGTGCTAAATCCAGAGGACTTGGGCTGCACAGTTTCCTACTGCCACATACTCTGCCTCAGTAGTGGATAAGGCAACAGTATGCTGTTTCTTAGATGCCCAAGATACTAGACAACCACTTAGATATTGGCAATATCCACTAGTACTTTTCCTATCTATTCTACACCATGCATACTCTGCATCAGTGTAGGCTATAAGGTCTAACACACACCTAGCAAGATACCATAAACCTAAGTCCAGGGTGCCAGATAGATACCTAAAGATCCTTTTCACTGCTATCATATGTGATTCCTTAGGACTAGCTTGAAAACGTGCATACAAACATACTGAAAATTGAATATCAGGGTGAGATGCAGTAAGATACAACAAGGATCTGATCATACCTCTATAGAGTTTGGTGTCTACCAATTTATCTTTAGGGTCAGCATCAAGGCTGGTTGATGTGCCCATTGATGCAGTTATGGCTTTGAGGTTTTCCATCTTGAATTTGTTTAGTAAATCTTTGATATACTTCTCTTGGGTTATGAATGTCCCTTCTTTAGTCTGATAGACCTACAATCCAAGAAAGAATTTTAATTCTCCCATTGAACTCATTTCAAATTTAGTAGTCATTAGTTCAGAAAACTCCTTACACATAGATGACTTGGTTGACCCGAACACTCTATCATCTACATAGATCTGAACAACCAGAATATCTTTATCACATACCTTTGTGAATAATGTCTAGTCAACCTTACCTCTCGAGAATCCTTTATCTGTGAGGAATTTGCTCAGTCTGCCATACCAAGCTCGGGGAGCTTGCTTCAATCCATAGAGTGCCTTATCAAGCTTATTAACATAGTCAGGAAAGTCAAGACACTCAAAACCATGGGATTATTTTACAAAAACTTCCTTTTTTATTTCACCATTTAAAAATACAGATTTAACATCCATCTGTTGAAGAGTTATTCCTAAATTGCATGTAATGCCCAAAAGAATCCTAATGGCTTCTAGCCTACCTACAGGGGCAAAGGATTCTTCAAAGTCAATGCCAAACTCATGATTGTACCCTTGAGCTACAAGCCTAGCCGTATTTTTGACTATATTGCCCTACTCATTAGTTTTATTTTGAAAAACCCATTTAGTACCTATGACATTGCTATGTGTGGGTTTAGGAACTAAGTGCCAGACCTTGTTCCTATCAAATTAACTAAGTTCATCATGCCTGGCATTTATCCAATGTTCATCTTGTAGGGCACTATCTATATTCTTTGGTTCTATCTGTGAAACTAGAGCAAATGAGTTCAAATCATTTTCAATTCTGTAATGTGCTCTAGTTCTAGGGGGTTCATTCAAATTACCAATTATATTTTCTAAATGATGATCTCTGAGAAATCAAACATTGGTAACCTGATTACCTGGATGTTCATTTACCTCCCCCTGAGCATCAGATCCTTCTGCTTCAGGCTCTTCTGTAGATTCTTTATTTTGTTCTTCTTTGGTTTCCAAGATATCTCCATCAACTTTATCCCTCTATAAGCCAATTTTAGTCTTAATTGCATATTCATCAAAAACAATATGTGGAGATTCCTCAACAACTTTAGAATTAAGGTTGCATATCCTATAAGCTCTGGAATGTTCAGAATAACCTAGAAAAATTCCAGGTTCACTTTTAGGTTCAAATTTATCAAGGTCTCGTTTAGAATTGACATGAATAAAACATTTGTAACCGAAAACCTTAAAATGTGCTAGAGAAGGCTTCTTACCCTTAAGAATCTCATAAGGAGTCATTTGTGTAGAGGGTCTTACCAGGGCTTTATTAATGATGTAACATGCAGTATTAATGGCCTCAGCCAAAAACTTCCTAGGCAAGTTCCCTTCTACCAGCATGGTCCGAGCCATCTCTACTAGAGTTCGGTTTCTCCTTTCCACCACTCCATTCTGCTATAGAGTCCTTGGTGAGGAGAACATGTGATTGATGCCATTTTTCCTACAGAAATCATCAAATTGTGAGTTTACAAACTCACCTCCATGATCAGACATAATATTAGAAATAGGTTGTTCACATGTCTATTTTATTTTATGAAAGAACTCCTGAAATTCCTCAAATGCATCATTCTTGTGAGACAAGAAAAATACCCAAGTAAATCTAGAAAAATCATCAACTAACACAAAGCCATACCTTCTTTGAGATAAGCTAGCTGATCTAGTGGGCCTAAATAAATCCATGTGAATTAGCTCATAAGGTTTAGAAGATAGGTTTTCAGTTTTAGACTTAAATGACTTTCTAGTTTGTTTATATTGGGTGCATACCTCACAAACTTTATTTTCCTATTTGAAAGAAATTTCAGGAAGGCCTTTCACCATGTAATATTTATTCAATTTATGAAGCACACTATAGCTGGCATCACCTATCCTATGATGCCACAGGTAGGCTAAGTCATCCTTATTGATAGTGAGACATAGATTGGTGTGTGATACATCATCCAAATCTACCATATAGATGTTATTTACTCTATTGCCAGTAAATTTCACAGATTCTGAATTATGTTCAAAAATAGTGCATGCAAGAGAATTAAAAATAACTTTATGGCCTTTATCACAAAGCTAGCTTATACTGAGCAAATTGTAAGCTAACCCTTCAACTAATAGAACTTCTTCAATAAAATAGGAAGAGCACTTACCAACCTTTCCTGACCCAATAATCCTTCCCTTCGTATTACTTCCAAATGTAACATGACCAGCATCTTTCTTCACCAACATGCAGAATTTTCCTTTATCCCCAGTCATGTGCCAGGAACAGCCACTATCAAGATACCATTTGTTCTGGTGGACTGCCAGGCATACCTGCAAACAAAATCAAGAGAAAAATTTTGGAACCCAAAAATGTTTGGGCCCCATACTAACAGTCAAATCATGCAAGCAGGATATAAGGTGTTTTGGAATCCACATTTGATTTGTTGTCTTCAATTGAGTTGTGCATTTCTTTAATTCCTATTTGTTCTGTCTCACCTTAGCATTTTAAACTTTGGTTGGTAGCTTCTATGGTTTTGCATTCTTATTATCAGCCTGAAAGTTTTCGTGCCAATGATTAACCCAATGGACATTAGGATGAGAGTGTCCAGTGTGGGTCCTAGGCTGACTAGGCATGGAATGGACAAAGCCATAAGAGTTCTGGCTTCTAAAATTTTTGTGCCTAGGTTGAACATAGAAGTTGCAGGGGTAAGGTTGATGCATCTGAGTAGCATATGAGTTCTGGAAGTGATGCTGCATCGACCTCATGTATAGGCTGCCTCGACCTCTCTTATCAGAATTATGGTGATAAGAGTTATGAAATTAAGAATAGGTAGGAGCACTGTGGTAGTAGCCTCGACCTGAGGTACCTTTTTTTGGACCTTGGTTCCAAGGAGACTTTTACCCGGAAGGAGTAGACATCGATGCACATTGATGGTTGCCTCGACCTTTTTGTGGAAGCTGGGTTGTTTTGGCCTTGGGGTTTCTTTGGACTCTAGCCTTAGCAGACTGACTCCTAGCCTGTCCTTTGGTCTGAGGTGTGGGAGTGTATAAGCATGATTCCCTAGACACTTCTACCTTCCCTTTACCCTTGTCCTTCACACTGGGCTTGGTTTTTTCAATATTTTTCAATGCCTTTTTATTCTGAATTTCTCCAGAAGTCATTTTTATCAAAGGTTGTGATGTCCCCTTTTCAGCCACAAAATAGATAGTCCTCACATCAAACCTTTTCTTGTTTGTTGGGTTAAAACCCAATCCTTCCTTCCTGAAGTTGCTTTAAGTTCCCAAGATATCATTCAGATTTTCAGTACCCTGTGTCATTCTTTCAAGGGAATTTTGTTTGTCCTTATTTTCTTTTTCCATATTTTTGATTATCTTTTTCAATTCATTGTTTACACCATTGACTACATCATATTTCTCAGTGGCAATCCTAGTTTCTTCCTCAAGTTTTTGCATTCTTAATTTGAGTTCACCAATGGTGTTTTTCATATTCTCATTTTTAATTCTCAAATCAGTCAAGATAATTTTATCACTTTCATTTTCATCAAGAGACTTTTCCAGATTGAGGTTTTCAATTTCCAGAAATGCAAGTTTATCATTCAAAGATGTATCATGAACTAATGAATTTACTTTCCTCTTCAGATGTTTGTTCTCTCTACGCATATCATCATATTTATCATATGCATCTTCCCAGTCATGATGAGTATAATTCGTGAATGGGGAAGTTACCTCATTATTGTCTTCTTTTTCTTCTTCTCCTCTTGCCATCAGACAAATCTTCTTGTCATCCTCGCGGTCAGATGTGCTGCTATTGTTGTCTTCTTCTTCATCACTCCAAGTGCTCACCCTTTCCTTTCTTGTTCTTCCACCTGGGTTGTTTTTCTTTCAGTAACTCAGGACACTCAGATTTCAGATGTCCTGCCTTCCTGCAATTGTAACAAATAGCAGTATCAAATTTCTTGATATGTTCAGGTTTGTACTTAGATGCCCTCTTTCTTGAGAAATATTTTCTTCCAAACCCTTTTCCTTCCTTCCTTAGAAATTTCTTAAACTTCCTGGTAATCATGGCAAACTCATCCTGATCATCACCAGAAATAGAGCAGCTATGCTCACTAGATGATCCTTTGTTACTACAAGAAGTAACTTTAAGCGCCAGGGGTTTCTTCCTTTTCTCAGACTCATCGACCCTCTTAAGGTTCAACTCATAAGTCATGAGAGAACCGATGAGTTCATCTACTGATGTGGTAGCTAGGTTCCTTAACTCCTCCATTACAGTGGCCTTGGTGTGCCAAACAAGTGTCAGGGACCTAAGAATTTTTCTAACCAGCTCGCACTCACTATACAATTTGCCCAAGCTTCTCAAGCTATTAGTGAGCACCATTAGACGGGCATACATCTTAGAGATGGACTTATCAGGCTTCCTTTTGAAGACTTCATATTCAGAGACTAACATGTTGGCCTTAGTCTCTCTAACCTGAGACGTCCCATCATATATCACCTCCAGTTTATCCTACATCTCCTTAGTTGTGGAATAAGAGGAAACTCTGGAGAATTTGGTTGGATGAAGAGCACATTGCATGGCATCTACAGCGCTCCAGTTTATGGTGGACTTACAGATTTGCTCTCTGGTCCAGACCTCTTCATCCTCAGGTAGTTCAAAAGGGCCTTTGCTAACCACCTTCCAGATCTCGTAATCCTTAGCCCTAAGGAAGACTTGCATACGACTCTTCCAGTAAGCATAATTTGATCCATCAAAGTAAGGAGGTTTACTGGTTGAGTGACCTTCTACAGTTAATCCTCTAGCATCCATTTCAGCTAACTTCTCCGAGATGTGAAGCCCTTAGGGAGAGTTAGGCTCTGATACCACGTGTTGAATCGGATGAATTCAGATCTAGATGGGGGGTGAATAGATCTACCCCAAATTAAAATTGATTCGCAGTAATTTAAAAGAGATGCAGAATTAGGAATGAACTACTGCAAATCACAATACTAAATCAATATGAATCATCATCTATGGAAATACCAGTTCACTGAATTGATAACTCAGTATGGCACCAGGCGGAGGGTTGATTAGATAATCTCCTCACGCAAGTGTCAGTTTTCCAGATAGATGTAATCTATCCTTCTGACTTAGACCTTTTTATATACCACTGAGTTATCTATTATAAACCAGAATTACGATGAAGAAATTCAACTCAATTCAGAATAGATTCAGACTTCAGCGAACAGGCACATCAATCGAATATAGAGGACTTCAGATGAATATGCAGACAAATCAGAGAAATTAGTGTTGGGCTTTCCTAGGCATTCATCTAGCAGAGAGGAGAAAGCCAGAAAAGCAGACACACAACTAACAAAGCAATTTTAGGTGGTTCACTATCGAGCTCGAGATCTACATCCACCCCTTACTCAACTGAGTAAGGCTTACTGCTGACACACAGCTTGAATCCGCTGATCCACAGCTTCGGGGACTAGATCCCTACAATCTGCTGAGCTTCACAGCTTGCTAGACCACTGATTCACAGCTTCAATAGCTGAGCTTCAAAGGTTGCTGTCCGAGGATTCAACCTCGCCTGCTGAGCTTCACAGCTTGCTCTGTTGATACACAACTTACAAGAGATGTGAAAAGAAAATGAAAATGGAAATGCAAATGCAGCTCACAATTGAGCAATTCAACTCTGGATCTGATCCAGTAGTCGATATACAACTCACTCAGATTGCAGATATTCCGATACATCTGCTTTCCCTCAACTCGCTGCAAGTGGCTATCACGAACTTCCTCTCAGCTCCCTCTTTGAATCCTTTCTTCCTCAATTGCCCTCCTTCCATCTACTTCACTTTTCTCTCTGCAGGTGCTCTCTCAGATCTATACGCCCTACTTCTTTTTGCTTTGCTCTCTTATCTTTCTCTCTCTTTTCATTTAAGCGATCAGGCCTCAATTTATAAGCTCGCGAGAATGTGGCGCGTGGAGAGCACATTCCCGCTCAAAGAAATTCAAAAAGGAATGCTCTGCTGGAAGTCCACGTGTCAGGTGCAGATGGTACAATGATCCATGTGGCAGAATATCATAACAATATTGACCATGGATCACGTGCCAATTATTGGAATCTTGGATCACGTGCTCCACTTGAATTTCTGTTGTTCTCATACACTTGATGTTTGCCTTAATCCTATCAATTAGAAGACAAACATCTAGTCAAACACCTTATACGTTTGAGTTTATACTTAGGCACTAATCAGAGAAAAATTATGCTCAGACCCATAAAATGATTTTATATGCAAATGCCTTAGAGCATGGATTTTGATGCACAAACTTGTTAACGTGAATCTACATGTGCATCGACCTAAGTAGACAGGAATCTATGCATGTGCTCAGACTTGAAGATGAGCATTGTGAATGTGCATCGACCTTCTAAATGAATAAGGCAAATGTGCCTTGACCTTCTAAATGAATAAGGCAGATGTGCACCGACCTTCTATATGCACAAGGTAGATGTGCACCGACCTTTTATGTGCACAAGGCAGATGTGCACAGACCTTTTATGTACACAAGGTAGATGTGCGCCGACCTTTTATGTGCATAAGGCACATGTGCACCGACCTTAGTATGTATAAATGACTATGTGCACGACCTTCCTTTGCAATAGTGAACATGTACCTTGACCTTAGTTTGTACAAATGATTATGTGCACCGACCTTATGCGCATACATGCAGACATGCACTGACCTTCATATGCAGTATGTATGAACATGCACCGACCTACAACTGTAGTATGTATGAACATGCACCGACCTACATATGCATCACTATGAGCATGCACCGACCTTAGTGAGAAACACATACATGAGAAGCTGTAAGATACTAAACTGTGCTGCCATAATGAAAGGTAGATTCAGAGTATTGTTGCCAAAAGCTGAAGATAAAATGTATTGTTGCCAATCATCAAAACTTACACAACATGAGACACACATTATCCCACACAATCTCCCCACAACACCTAAGACGAGAGGTGGATACAATGGTATATGGGTGATTATAGACCGATTGACTAAATCTGCACATTTTATACCAATCAAAAGTCGATGGTCTATGGATGTATTAGTAGCACTATACATGAAGGATATTGTCAGACTACATGGTGTCCCTATCACTATTATATCCGATCGAGACCCTCGATTCACATCACAATTCTAGAAGGGTCTACAACATTTATTAGGGACCTGACTCAACTTTAGCATTGCATTCCATCCACAAACTAATGGTCAAACTGAAATGACAAATCAGGTGGTGGAAGATATGCTCTGGGCTTGTGCTATTGATTTTGGAGGGAGTTGGCACGACCACTTTCCTCTTATGGAATTCGCTTACAACAGTAGCTACCAAGCTAGTATACAAATGACACCGTTTGAGGCACTATATGGAAGAAGCTGTCATTCACCTATATGTTGGAATGATGTAGGAGAAAGGCAATTTCTCAGGCCCGATATCATCAGGGATACTACCAAGAAGATAAAGCTTATTCGGGAGAGACTCTAGATGGCTCAAGATAGGCAAAAATCATATGCTGATAATAGAAGGCGCGACCTGGAATTCCAAATAGGAGACCACGTATTCCTTAGATTTCTCTGGGTCGAGGTATTCGAAGATTCGGCATCAAAGGCAAGCTCACTCTAAGATTCATTGGCCCCTTTGAAATTCTTGAAAGGGTTGGTGAAGTCGCATATCGAATAGCTTTAGCCCCTAAATTAGCTGGAGTCCAGGATATATTTCACGGCTCAATGCTCAAAAGGTACGTCCCCGATCCATTCCATGCCATAACTTATGACAACCAGGAGATTAAAAAGGATCTGACGTATGAGCAAAAGCCAATCAAAATAATTGAACGGGAAGTACGTCAACTTCGGAATAAAACTATTCCCATGGTCAAAGTCCAATGGAGCAAATCTTGGCCACACGAAGTGACATGGGAAACCGAGGAGGCCATGCACAAAAGATTCCCGAAGATATTTGAATGCATGTTCACTCTCCTTAGCAAATCTTATTGTGATGAATTTGAGGACCAAATTCTTTTTAAGTGGGGGAGAGTGTAACGCCCGAGAATTTTCTAGAATTTTTTTGGGATTAAAATATAATTATTAGGCATTTTTAAGGCTTAATGGCCTATTAAGAAGAAATTAAGGATTTATTTGAACCATTTAACAGCCCTATATCAACTAAAGGGCTAAGCCTAACTCAAATAGGCCCAAAGACCCAATTCGAAGACTTATGGACCCAAGCCCATTAATAGAAACATAAATTAGGTAATTTACTAATTTAAAATGGGATATATACATCAATTAGGGGATAAATGCTAGATAATACAAAATTTTGAAAATGACCGCTAAGCAACCTCAGTTCCGTGAATGGAAGAAAACGTGAAAAGCTTGGATCTTTGTCGATAAAATCACCTTGGATCGAAGCTACCTTGCATAGAAGACTCTCTATAACTCTCTAGGGATTAACTCTACTCCAATTTAGGACTCTAGGTTCGATCTAATCCCTCAAACCCTAGGTGAATCCTATAAATAGACCCTAACTTCGACTCTTGTGAACCCTAATGTTGGCTCTTATATTTCGAAGGTAAGGAAACTCTATCTCAGGTTGGTTATTTAGAACTTTATGTTCCTCTTAGTTTTATCTAACTACCCTCAAATTTTTGTGCTAGAAGCCCCAGCCGTTGGAGAGTTAGCGCCTCTACAAGTTGCTAGTTCTCTACAGTCTGCATAGGAACCAGAGCGTCGATCCAGTGAAGATCTGGAAAGTAGAAGTCCAAATGGAGGTATTTAGAAATTAGTTCTTTAGAACTTTCTGTTCCCCTTTGTGTCTTCTACCTATCCTCCAATTTTTATGGATTTAGGTCAAGAGGATTGAGAGATAGAGGGACGAGAAGATACTGGTTTGGCACAGAATGTGCAAGAACTAGGGTCTACTTTCAGTGAGAAATTCAATGTCTAGGAGCACTACCAGAGATAGGTTATCTAATGGATGGCTAGAACAATGAGTTAGGAGTAAAATCCCTCTTGTTTCATGAGTTTTCATGCATTGTACACGTTGTATTTAATGTTATATTATCATTGCGCAATTAGATTACTCAACATGCATAGTCCCTAACCTTAAGTGCAAAGATAATATAGGGGATAAATACTCCCTATTTAGATAAATAAGTGGATAAATGAATAAATGAATTTGAATCAAATTCAAATTCGATGCCTAATAGTAAAGGCGGTCTATCGCGAGACCGCTACAAGATTGTTGGCAGTCCAGTCCTAGGCCGCTAATTTCTGTCAGTTCCGTGAGAGAGAGGAAGCGCGAAAAGGTGAGATTTTTAGCATCCAAATTACCTAGGATTGACTCTATCAACTAATTAGATAGGTCTAGAAGGCTTGAGGATCGAATTGAAAGTCTAATTAGGACTCTAGAATCGTTCTAATCCTCAAACCCTAGCTAAAAACTATAAATAGACTCTAGGTTTCACTTACGCGACCCCTATGTTTGGCTCGCGTGGAACTAAGGTAATACAACTTTAATTTAGGTAGGTTCTTTAGAGTTTTTTGTTCACAATATATATATATATCTAACTCCTCCCAAAATTTTGTTCTTGGAGATTAAGCACGTAAGGAGTTAGAGGTGTTCAAAGTTGCTGATTTTACACCAACAACCCAAGAAATTGAGCAACGGACCAGTGAAGATCAAGGAATTAGGAACCCAAAATAGTGTATTTAGAAGTTGCACCTTTAGATCTTTTTGTTCTCCTTTGTATCTTCTTCTTACCCTCCAAATTTCACGTATTTAGGTCTGGAGAATCAAGAGATATTAGGTCGTGAAGTTGCTATTTTAGCACAAGAAGTGCAGGAAAATAGGGTTAACTTTTAGGCTTAAATTCGAAGTCAAAGGCCCAGGACAGAGGTAGGTCATCTCATGAACGGCTAAAACATTATTCTAGGATTAAAAGCCCCCTTGTTGCACTTGAGTTCATGTATTATAGACCGAGAATTTCATGTTTTATTTGAGTTTATACATCTAGTGTAATGTTCATGCATAAATTCTAACCCTAATGAAATAAAAGAAATTCTCTTGTAAATTTCACAGAACCCATGCATATTGTTGACTTATTCTTTGTTCATGCATGCTGTGACGACCCAAGATCCGGATATTGGGAAAGGAACCTAATACCATTCGAATCCTGCCCCGCTGCCCACGTGCCGGGGCTCGGAAGGGCTAAAAAGGAGTGTGGAGGTACAAAGAAATAGGAAATAAAGCAAGACAATTCAACAGTTAACAGAAATAAATAAACAACTACAACAGAGTCCAGTCCAACAGAAAGTATGGTCTAAAGCAGTAAAACGTACCACATGCCGAGTGGACACTTGGCCCGACGAGCTGGCAACTAAGAACCTGCACGCAACGCCCTCGAACCTCGAGGAAGAGCCACCACACCTGAAATGTAGGGGTGAGCCTCCTGTCACTGGCTTAGTAGGGGTCCCGCGGAACCCCAACTGAAAACAAAGGCGGCACGGAAAGTAGCTACTACAGGAACAACAGCAACGGTAACCACAGTGGCTGGTAAAATCTCGGCTCTACAGCTACTCCTACTGTACCGGAAAACACTACCCGATCTCCCAGTCAGGGGACAACCAAGCCACGAACCTGACATCCCAATCCCACGGTCGGGAGACAACCAGAACACGAACCACCCTAGCCACGCTACTAGGAAAATGCCAAGATACCTCCGTCACGGAGGCCTGCCCTCACAGAAGGGCCCAAGCTGAAACCACATGGTCAGCATGGTCACGACCTCGCCGTTGTGAACACAACGCTGTGTAGGGAAAAGCCCTCGGTGATGCTCACCGGAAACCCCAGACCTCGACTATGGGAATGCTCCCGAAACTACACACGAAACCCCGTCTCGTAGACGGGAATAGAAACCTGGGACATGACAACTCACGTCACGTGACGGGAGTACTGCCCACCAGAAGAACAGACCGGTTGCATGCCCTGACATCTTACACTACGCCCCTATGTCTAGCTACGATGCCCCAGGCGGAGACAGAGACACTAAAGTAACCAGTACCACAAACAAGGACTACCTGAGGTCGCGCTAGTCAGCGCGGGCCGGACGCCCTCAGCCCGATGTGCACACTCAGACCATACACCCTAGGCCTATACTCTAGTTGTTTCTTCCCCCGAAGCCCGGACTCGGCTGCGCGTGGGGGCCCTACGGTAACCAGCCTAACAACCGTCTCTCTCGAGTCAGCCACTCCACCACTCCCGGGTGAGTCAGCACACGCGTGCCGTAAGAAGGCTACGACTAGTGGGGGCTCACAGAACATTGACACGAAAAACCACGCACGCACCCATAGCGAGTAACGCAAAGTAACAGATGGCTCGAAGCCACCAGACCCTGAACAGTCCACTAGACCTAATAATCACAACGGTCCTTGAGTAACGAGACTCGGGGTGAAGACCATTGCACACGACAACACTAAGCCGTCAATCTGGCCTAATCCCTAGGTCTAAAACCATGATGCGATGACTCACGAGGCAGTTCACAACTACCGAGACCCTTCCCTCAAAAGGGAACACAAAAGACATCCAGCTCTAGGCTGGGAGATTGGACTCAGAGTTCAAGGCCAAACATGTGGCCGACTCGGAAGATAATTCTTGAAGAAACTCATGACGTGCGGAGAGGGACCTCCGCACTCACACCGACACATAGTGACTCGATCGAGCGTAACACAAAAGCCCGAAACACACGGGGTCACCTGGACCCACCACACCTACGGGGACGCTAATCAAGATAACACGGTACCTCCAAACATCCCAGAAACACAGTCACAAAACTCAAGGGATGTCCGAGACACTCACGAGGCCGAAGGTCAACCACTGGGTCACAACCGGGTCGACCGGAGACCAACACAACGTGAACCCGACGTTGCGAGCATGGAAAACGCCTAGCGGTCTAACCCTAGACCGCCAAGAGGCCTAGCGGTCTACCCCTGGACCGCTAAAGAAAGGCTAGCGGTCTACCTCTAGACCACTACAGACTGAAATCGTGGATGCCTAGCGGTCTACTTTTGGATTGTGAAGCAGAGCCTAGTGGCCTATCACTGAATTGCTAAGGACCCTGGCAGTCTATAATACGACCGCCAGGTCCAAACCGACATACACGGGATGCTAGCGGTCTCCACACGACCGCTTGGCCCCCCTAGCGGTCTATAGAAGGACCGCTAAGGCGTCCGGAGCCCAAAAATGGTGAAAATGGTGGGAAAACTCATTCCACGGCCCAATCACCCCCGGGTGATGGGGAAACAAAGGGGAAACCCTTCCCCAAGCCCCTAGGCATTGAATGATGCCCTCAAACTATCAAATAACACGATAAATCGCTAGATCGGGCATACACCCCAAAATCATGCTTTTCTCCCAAAACACCCAAATAAGCCCGCTCGGCCTACAAAACTCACGGGAAATGAAGTACACGAGCTGAGGGTCCATCTCCCTACCTCCACCAAAGATTTCGCACCCCTAGGATGCCGATCTGCGAAGAAACGCCGTTAAACCCTCGCCGGTGCCCCATGCTCACGAGCCGGCTTCACCGCGCCACCACGCCTCGATCCTCGACCCGTCCTCGCGCTCGGCCTCCCACCATCGCTGCCTCACCCTCTTTCGCCACCGTGGGCCACCCGGGGGAGAGGGGGAGAGAAAGAGATGAGAGAGAGTGAGAAAGAGAGAATGGGGAGAGAGAGGGGGTTAAGGGGGTTATTAATAGAAAAACCAAAAATTCCAAAAATTCAGAAAAATATGAAAAATTACCTCCACGGTCCTTGGGAAGAGCACAACGCGCCTGTACTATCCCAGAGTCAGAGAATGCCACTGTTCACCCTGCACAGTGTTCCGAAGGCTCATTAGAGGAAAATACACGTAAAGCACAAAACACACCCTGGGATCCGCAAAAAATATCCAAAAAAATAAAAAAATCCGGGGCATTACAGCCCTCCGCCCTTAAATAAATTTCATCCTCGAAATTCAGGACTAACACCCAGTCACAGGGGAAGAACACCTTAACCAACTGACAACGCTGTCAGAGCCCCAGCACAGAAAACCTCGATTCTCACGAAATCACCAATCATGAGGGATTCCAACAGACCTTAATCATGAACAATGCCACGCTCCGCACACCGCACACACATCAGTCATCAGAGTAGGCATAACACAAAAGCGTAGGTCTAGCATCACCTCAGACAACATGATAACCAATGATGGCATCGCTGCCACCCTCTCGCCCACCGAGGGAATGCAATCCTCACCACAAGAACCAATCCACCGGTCAACGCCTATGCTCGGCAGACCAACCAAACACCAGCTTCACAACCCGCTGACCGATCTCACCCCCTACACCGGGGACAACCATCACTGAGCTTCCACCAGCTCACACCTGGCAAGCCAAACGCCAACAACAGCACCGGACCAACTCTGCCAGGAGACAAACTCCTCGCAAACACCCAGGTCCAATCCGGGAAAAAGGCACACCTCTTAGTCGGCCATCCATGGCCTCGCTGGCACATGGCTCTCGCAATTCCCGAGCCCCAACAACTAGCATCTTCTGTACGTGAATGACCAATCACCGGTCACCAGACACTCGTCAATGGGAAACCTTCACCGACCTAGCAGGCACGATCTAAATCACGACAGGCCATCTGGTGACTCTCACACAGACCACCACCACAATCGATCTCGAACCTCACGCCAACTCTACCCTGTCAGGGGAGCACGGCAGAACCACTTGACAAGATCTCTCCTCGGTCCTCACGTCACTCGACTCAGACTTACGGGGAATCCTCCCCTGCTAGTCGCAGACCAGAGATCACCATCCCACGTCAACCTCTCATCACAGACCTTGCACAGGCATCGTCCACCATCCTATCTCATCAAATCCTATCTCATCGATACCTCTGTCTCAATTAATCCAAGAGGACGCCTGCAATCCCGACTCCCGCTCTTATCATAGAGCCACAGGACATACAACCTCTTACAATCCACGGCACACTTATTCAGAACTGACATGTGCCGCCTGCTACCACATCAAGCAGGTCGATGACGCCACGACCAATGCACATGGGTCGCCAGACAATACACATCTTACCACGGTCAACCTGACCAGCCACTCGCGGCCACCAATCGGAACCAATAATCTCTCAGAGATCACTTCTCCAGAACACGATCTCATCCACGAACGTAACCTCCAACGCAAGAACCGGGTACTCATGCGCCAACCTCGCCATCATATTTCCCCAACTCTCCACCTGCCAGTGCCATGACCACAGTATCTCAAGCAACGACACGGTGACAACACGTCTCCGCTGCTCTACACTTCCTAAGAAATCCACCCGCAGTAGCCAACGCTACGATCCACGCACTCTGATCCACACGCTCAGCCAACCACAACGACAACTAATGATCCTCCATCCCGATAATCCTCTACAACTTCGCAGGCTCCGATCCTCAACACATCGGGAACCACAACACCAACCGCAAAATCTCAAAAACATCACCCAGCTAGCGCTCATCCTTCCGAAACAGTGCCAACACCCTTACGCAGCAGGGGATGGGCAACGCGTCTCACAGGCAACCACCTTGCCAAAACGCAAGACACGTCTCGCACGGACTTCATGGCACACAGAGGGCCAACCTATCCAAACACATAATGTAAGATGATGAACCATATCCAAACGCGGCCTCTTCCAACCAAGGGAAAACTCAATACAGTTCAGACCAATGGAAGGAAAAACTCCACGCTCGACCTGACCTCGAACCTTAGACACGCTGGGAACATCACCTTCCAGCATCAAGAAACCCATCACTTCCGTCAGGCCAGCTCCTCCCACAACACTCGCCAAGTCTTCCATCGGATCACGATCACAACATCTCTCGATGCTCCACCGCTGTAATTCCTCGAACTGCAACACGCCACGCCAAGAGCCGCAACACGAGCCATAACTGACAACCATCGACGCCCATCCTCGAGTCCCAAACTCGCCACAGAACCTTCACATCTTAAGCCAACTCCAAGGCGAACACCACCCATTCACACGCAGAAGCGCAGGAGCAAGAACTTACTAGGACATCTCCACCCAATCCTGCCTCGAAATCCACAAAAGTAACCGGGACCGACACGTCATTTCTAACGCCACAGAGCATGACAAGAACAGCGGGCTCGACAAATCAGCAGCTCAACAAAAGACCTCCACTCACCAGAGCATAATTCTCGACCAGAGCACCCGCTCCGACACCTCAAACCACATCCTTAACATCTCAGGGGCTAGATAAACCTCAAGCTGGAGTGGCCCACCCCAATAATAGCTCCCTCAGAGCACACTCACAGCCACTTAACCCCGAACAATCCTCACCAGCCACCTAACCTCGTTGCAAATTCCTCAAACGCAGCACCGCAAACTCACGCCTGCCGGCAACCCTAATCAACGCAGTACGATTGGGGCCACCATCGATGAGGGAGAAAGCTCTCAACCTCGATCCTCATACCCCACGCCGGCACTCCAAAAAAACAACAACCACCTTCACAGCGCCAATGCCGCGCACTCAAGCTCTTACACGAGAAACCAAGTGAAAAATAAGCACAAAACCCTATGCCATCTGCCAACTGTACTGGACCTTACGGACTCTGATCACTGGATTATCTCAAATTTCCATGCACATCCACAACCACGCTCTGATACCAACTGTGACGACCCATGATCCAGATACCGGGAAAGGAACCCGATACCATTCGAATCCTGGCCCGCCGCCCATGAGCCGAGGTTCGGAAGGGCTAAAAAGGAATGTGGAGGTACAAAGAAATAGGAAATAGAGCAGGACAATTCAAGAGTTAACAGAAATAAATAAACAACTACAACAGAGTCCAGTCCAACAGAAAGTACAGTCTAAAGTAGTAAAATGTACCACATGTCGAGTGGACACTCGGACCGATAAGTTGGCAACTAAGAACCTGCACGCAACACCCTCGAACCTCGAGGAAGAGCCGCCGCACTTGAAATGCAGGGGTGAGCCTCATGTCACTGGCTCAGTAGGGGTCCCGCGGAACCCTAACCGAAAACGAAGGTGGCTCAGAAAGCAGTAACTACAGGAACAACAACAACGGTAACCACGGTGGCCGGTAAAATCTCGGCTCTACAGCTACTCCTACTGTACCGGAAAACAACCACGGTGGCCGGTAAAATCTAGGTTCTACAGCTACTCCTACTGTACTAGAAAACAACAACGGTAACCACGGTGACCGGTAACCCAGTCAGGGGACAACCAAGCCACGAACCCGACATCCCGATCCCACGGTCGGGAGACAACCAGAACACGAACCGCCCTAGCCACGCTACTAGGAAAATGCCACGATACCTTCATCACAGAGGCCTGCCCTCGCAGAAGGGCCCAAGCCGAAACCACACGGTCACGACCTCACAGTCGTGAGCACAACGCTGTCTAGGGAAAAGCCCTCGATGATGCTCATCGGAAACCCCAGACCTCGACTACGGGGACGCTCCCGAAACTACACATGAAACCTCGTCTCGTAGATAGGAATAGAAACCCGGGACACGACAACTCACGTCACCTGATGGGAGTACCGCCCACCAGAAGAACAGACCAGATGCATCCCCTGACGTCTTACACCGCACCCCTGTGTCTAGCTACAACGCCCCAGGCGGAGATATAGACACTAAAGTAACTAGTACCACAAACAAAGACTAGTCGAGGTC
This sequence comes from Amorphophallus konjac, assembly GCA_022559845.1. Classification (NCBI taxonomy): domain Eukaryota; kingdom Viridiplantae; phylum Streptophyta; class Magnoliopsida; order Alismatales; family Araceae; genus Amorphophallus; species Amorphophallus konjac. The sequence goes on from CM040129.1 coordinate 30,755,989, forward strand.
GCGCTAGTCAGCGCGGGCCCGATGCCCTCAGCCCCGTGTGCACACTCAAACCATACGCCCTAGGCCTGTCCTCTAGCTGGTTCTTCCTCCGAAGCCCAGACTCTACTGCGCGTGGGGGCCCTACGATAACCAGCCTAACAACCGTCTCTCTCGGGTCAACGGCTCTACCACTCCCGGGTGGGTCAGCACACGCATACCGTAAGAAGGCTATGACTAGTAGGGCCTCACAGAATGTGGATACGGAAAATCACGCACACACCCATCGCGAGTAACGCGAAGTAACAGACGGCTCGAAGCCACCAGACCTTGAATAGTCCAGTAGACTTAATAATCACAACGGTCCTTGAGTCACGAGACTCGGGGTCAAGACCATTGCACACGACATCACTAAGCCGTCAATCTGGCCTAATCCCTAGGTCCAAAATCACGATGCGATGACTCACGAGGTAGTTCACAACTACTGAGACCCTTCCCTCAAAAGGGAACACAAAGGACCTCCAGCTCCAAGCTGGGAGATTGGACTCACAGTTCAAGGCCAAACACGTGGCCCACTCGGAAGACAATTCTTGAAGAAACTCACGAGGTGTGGAGAGGGTCCTCCGCACTCACACCGACACATAGTGACTCGATCGAGCGTAACACAAAAGCCCGAAACACATGGGGTCACCCGGACCAACCACACCTATGGGCACGCTAATCGAGATAACATGGTACCTCCAGACAACCCAGAAACACGGTCACGGAACTCAAGGGATGTTCGAGACACTTACGAGGCCGAAGGTCGACCACTGGGTCACAACCGAGTCGACCGGAGACCAACACAATGCGAACCCGACGTTGCGAGCATGGAAAACGCCTAGCGGTCTAACCCTAGACCGCCAAGAGGCCGAGCGGTCTACCCTTGGACCGCTAAGGAAAGGCTAGTGGTCTACCAATGGACCGCTACACACTGAAATCACGGACCCCTAGCGATCTACCTTTGGACCGTGAAGTAGAGCCTAGCGGCCAATCACTAAACCGCTACAGACCTTGGCGGTCTATCGTGCGACCGCCATGTCTAAACCGACATACACGGGACGCTAGCGGTCTCCACACGACCGCTTGGCCCCCCTAGCGGTCTTGGAAGGACCGCTAAGGCGTCCCGAGCCCAAAAATGGCGAAAACGGCGGGAAAACTCATTCCATGCCCCAATCACCCTCGGTTGATGGGGAAACAAAGGGGAAACCCTTCCCCAAGCCCCTAGGCATTCAATGATGCCCTCAAACCATCAAATAACGCGATAAATCGCTAGATCGGGCACACACCCTAGAATCATGTTTTTCCCCCAAAACACCCAAATAAGCCCGCTCGGCTCACCACGGCCTACAAAACTCACGGGAAATGAAGTACACGAGCTCAGGGTCCATCTCCCTACCTCCACCGAAGATTTCGCGCCCCTAGGATGTTGATCCGTGAAGAAACACCGTTAAACCCTCGTCGATGCCCCATGCTCACGAGCCGACATCATCACACCACCATGCCTCGATCCTCGACCCGTCCTCGCGCTCCTCTGCCTCCCACCATCGCCACCTCACCCTCCTCTGCCACCGTCGGCCGCCCGGGGGAGAGGGGGAGAGAAAGAGTTGAGAGAGAGTGAGAAAGAGAGAATGGGGAGAGAGGGGGGGTTAAGGGGGTTATTAATAGAAAAACCCAAAATTATAGAAATTCAAAAAAATACAAAAATTACCTCCGCGATCCTCTGGAAGAGCATAATGCGCCTGTACTATCTCGGAGTCATAGAAAGTCCCGGTTCACCTTGCACAGTGTTCCGAAGGCTAATCATAGGAAAATACACGTAAAGCACAAAACACACCCCGGATCCGTGAAAAATATCTGATAAAAGAAAAAAAAATCTGGGGCATTACACATGCTATAGAGTTTATATATGTTGGTTTCTAGGCATGATATGTCTTGGACTAGCCTTTAGTTTCAATTGTTTAGTTTCTGTCAAGCCAAACGGCCTAATAATTGACCGCCATTAATTGGTTAGCGACTTTACGATAGATCGCTTATCAAGGGTTAGCAGCCCATATCTATACCATTTGTGTTCCTGTTATTTCACTGTTATAGAACCATAAGCAGACTTACGATAGACAGCTTAGCCCCTACAAACGGGCGTATATTAGACCATTTACGATTCTGAGTTCTATATTTTTGGTTAATCCGAAACCTAATGCAGAATCCCCCTATCTCTTATATGATAAACCCAGTTAGTTAAGTTTATCCCTGTTACTGGCATTGTTTATGTATATACAGAGATTTCTAGTAGATTTCATATTTCATACGCATTTAGAACTTATTTTAAACATAAGTTAATTTCTTGCCAAAATCATATACTTTGTATTAAACGCATATTTTAAAAGTAAGATGAATGTGGTTCATTGTGGATTTCTTACTGATCCTCTTCTTATCTATAGAGTCATTTTCATAAGTACATGGCATATATCCCGGTATATGACCATTAGTTACACTTATGCACATTAGGCACACAATCTTAGACTTGATAACCTCTCCTTTGGATATTCATTCCAACGGACTAGGAAATTTTATTTCAAGGCCTCCATAAGTCTCCGCGAGCTTGGGATTCCCACTAGGACGCCGAGCTGGTTGTACCATTAAAGTCCATTTGTCTAGAGTGCACTATCATCGAGTTTTGAAATTCTGTCTCATAAACGGTCTAGGATTCGACCGCTAAGGCCCATTAACGGTCCATTCTATTACCGATATTGTCACTGAGTTCAGAACGATTTATCTGGGTTTGGCCCATTCTAAACGGTCCAGAACTAGACCGCTTTCTTCATGAAACGGCCCAGTAAACAACCGCTATTTTTCTGAGTACAGTTAACCCTAGGTTTGACCCAAGGGTTAATATTCATATGATCCTAGATGGACTTTGATTTTCTGGGACTTGTCACCTTAATCAAGATATTTTAAAATAAATTATGAAAAATAAATAAAGTATCGTTATGCTGTCAAATTTTCTCCAAAAGCGTAACCTAGTTATTAATGCATTTCTTGAACTCTCATATTCATATTTTGAGCATTCTCTTATTGACATTGTATCTTGAAGACCATTATTGAACTTCTTACTTACATGGCCAAGCTTTATTGTTATATGTGTGGAAATAGCTTGATTTATACTTGAAGATGCAGTTCGATCACTGATTGTGTTCAAGGCACTATGCTAGTCCCCTCGGCTGATTGTCAGAAACATACTATATAAACCATGGGGTATGATACTACTGGCGTCGCATTGCGCTGGGAGTACTTTCTTTATAAATAAGTGAAAATCCACAGATCACACGGACTTGATACATGAAGTACTTGCTATTTAGCAAAAAGTACTTAAGTGCTTGTTACATGACTTGCTAGTACATTCTTATTACATTCTTGTTCATGAAAGGCCATTGTTACATTCTTGCTTGATTATACTTGCTCAATCATTGTCTCGTATCTCAAACATGATAATGTCTTGTTACTTTGGTTATACTTGTGAACGTGTCACATAGACACTAAAAAGAAAGAAGATTTAATTTCTTTAAAAGAAAGAAAGAAGAGATAGATATGATATGTGGTGGGAAATAATAAAGAAAAAGGGGCATGTAATGCTCTAGAGGAGTGTGATCGCCAGAGGGGTTACCTCAAAAATAAAAGCATGATCGCATGTACCTTGTGAAGAAGCGGGGGTGATTGTGAATCCTTTCCTTCCTCCTTCTACCGGTCGGCCGATGAAGGGGGTTCTTATCTTGATTACCCTTATAAGACAAGCAAAAACAAGCAAAGCAATATGGATTAGCCAAAGTGTATAGTATAAATGCTCTAAAGAAATATAATTATGCAACATGGGCAAGAACACACCTTGTGTGTTTTATTTTAAACCCTTAAGAGGAGTAAAAGGTAGGGAGATATGCTACGGATGCAAAGCAAATATGATATGCAGAGAGATATATGATGCAGAGATATATGATAAACGATCTCTAGCAAAGATGGCTAGAGAGCTATGCGTATGAGATGAATAATAAGGAAAAGCTAAAGAGAAAGAAGGGAGTCTCTCTGCTGTTACAGCAGCAGTAAAGGAAGAAAGACAGAGGGAGTTCATCCGCGGGAGGAAGACCACAGGGAGAACAACATCGCCGTGTAAACATAGTAAAGGAACCTGCAAGAGATTTGTTAGCAGAAATATCTCTCTCTTCTTAAGCAAAAGTCTCTCTCTTTCCAATAGAAATCTTCCTTCTCGCAGGTGGCCTTCTAGGAAGGGTATTTATAGAGCTTAAGACCTAGTTCTAATGGGATTAAAACTAGGGATAAACTTCCAGAATATGGATTTACTTCCTTGGAAAAGATCAAAATCAAAAGATGGAAGGATTGCCCTGCGAAGAAGCAGTAGTAGGAACGAACACGGAAGCTAAATGACGACTCTAGAGGGGTCGCTAATTAAAATGACGACCGCGCATGCAGTCGCTATTTCCTTGATTAATTTATAGAAATAAACGACTTTCCATATTTTAAAATTAGGAAATGACGCCTTTGTGGAATGGCGTCAATTAATGAGCACCTTTGAAGTAGACGTTAATTCCTTATATTTGATTTTGAATGGAATTCGTAAAACCAGGAAATGACGCATGCGAGAACGGTCGCTAATTAATTGAAATAACGACACCCATAGAGTCGTCTATTAAATGACGCCTTGCTGACTGTCGCTAATTATAAATATTCCAAAAAAAATCTAAATAAAATAGAAAAACTTCATATTAATCCAGTATTTCAGTCCACTTTGGGACATCACGTCGTGACATGTGATTTACTCATCATAGTATCAATTTTAGCGTGTCTATAGCTACCCCGCCTTGGCGTCTGCTTTGCATGGGAGCAAGACGTAATGATGTAAAAGTGCAACAAGCGAAATGAAGTAGGAGTGTACTGAAAAGTAGATGCCAAGGTTTGATGTGACATGTCTCTAACACTAAGCGTTGGAAATCTTTCCATGATTCTGAATGAAACAACCTTGGAGGATCACGAGAAAGAAGCAATGAACTGGATGAAGGAACTAAGCTAATGACTAAAATGTGCACGCGGGCACGAAAGGAAAGACACCATTGGAGAGCGGTTACCAGTCAATGTGGACGTGCTACAACCAAGGTGAATTTGTAAAAAAATAAAGTGAAGTGAGGTAGGAATCCAGTAAATGAATACTTTCAAGGAACCAGCCTGAGCGGCTTCAATGAGAACATAGTACTTGATTTTGAATGAAATATCTCATGTCAACTCAAATTAAGAGCAAGCGGCCCTCATTACTGGCTTAATATGAAGATTTTTCATCATTAAATCTCAAAGTCTTACATGATGCATGCTGGGCTAAAAGAAAAAGGTTAAAATAAACTAAAAATAGAAAATAATCAAGGATAATATTGCTAAACCATCCAGACTTGGTCAGGAATCCAGATCTCTCAACTGATACTAAGCCGAAGCCCGTTTATCCACGCATCAACTTAGAAAGTGGAACCGTCATCCCAAACCTTAGATGACCCAACAACTTATCCGTGTGATCAAGACTCCCGTGGAACTATCACTGTTTTTGATGAAGGGGAACTCAAATTCCAGGTTCATCAGAACCACAAGGTCCTTGATATACTATAATAGAGTAGATACCATATAGTAACAATGCATACATGAGGAGATACAAAGGAAGGAATGATGTCACCAAAGAAGAAATTCGAGCACCTCGAGATCTGCATAACCTGTTCTTTTCTGCGCTCAAAGATCATTAGCTCAACAAAACTCATGATATGATCAATGCATCAAGATATAGAGTGTAAGTTCATCAAATAACCATAATTCCATAAAATAATTCAAAATATATAGATCTCAGGAAATGACGACTTCGCACAGGGCGCTAGAAAGCAAAATGATGACAGCACCAGGGTCGCTAATCACTTCACTATTTAAATCAAAATCGGACTGGAAATAACATCTGCGTGAGAAGGCGTTAAATAAATGACGACAGCCCCTATGTCACGATTCAAGAAAATGACGACAATAGCTCCGTCATCAATTAACTGCAACTTTTGGGCTCCTTTTCCTGTTCGGAAACAAAACTCCAGATATCCCAATTCCACTCAAACCTGGACTGCTCTTCTCCCGACCTCCTGTCAGGGCCTCAATAGTTATAAAAGGGTGTCTTCTTATGCTAAAACACATCCAACCGAGACTGAACTGCCAGTCGAGATATCAACAGAGAACAGCAGAACAAGGAACCCTCCCTCAATAGAGAAAAGCAAGAACTTCCCTCAAAATGGACAGGATGATGCAACGGCCTTTGAAGAAATCCAAAGCGGAATTTCTCAGAATATCAGAAATTGAAGGCCATATCAATGGAAGGATTGCTATGAACCAAGTAAGTATCAAGATTTGGACTTCTATTCTATCACTTTTCTCCCTAAATTCTGATCATGCTCTTCTTTCTTCTTTTCCTCTTTCTTTTATCTTTTCTCAGGATTATCCAAACATTCCGGGGGCAAGAAGATTCACCAAGAACAAATGGCTACCCCTCCTTCTTTCAAAACTCTCCCTAGACATGAGGACTTACCTCTCTAGTTAACACCTTCTAAGCTTAGTGACCCATGCCAAACATTATGATAATGTACACCTAGATTGGGCCGCTATGGGAGCCCTTATAGAAATATGGCATCCTACTACACACACATTCCTATTTTCCACTTTTGAAGCCACTATACCTAGAAGAAACGGAGATGCTCCTAGGCTTGAAGAGGATGAAGCAAGGAGATGAAGAGAAGATGGCAAACATGACAAGAAGCATGAGTGCACAAGAAGTATTATCAAGCTTAATTCCAAGCTCCAACATGGTGAATCAAATCAAGGCTACCAAGGGGATCAATCTAATGAAGCTTGCGGCATGGGTCTACAAAAGGATGGATCAAGCCAAGGAAGATGATCTAGAAAAGGTAATGAAGGCTTTCGTGATATGCTTGTCGGGAGCACTACTCTTCCCTTCATCGAATGATTTTTTAGAAGAAGAGCAATTAAGTGTTATTGGTAGCATATGGGAAGGAGAGAGAATAGGACCGGCGGTGCTAGCCTATCTCTATAGTGGGCATACCTCGGCGGCTATGAGGAGGCCTCTATATGGGTCCATGCTTTTAATTTCTAGTTGGGTAGACCTCCACTTGAAGTTTGATCCATGTTAAGAAACTCAACAAGCATGTAGGATCTTCTCTAGAAGTCCACTCCACTGCATGACGGGCTCACTAGGATTCTGTGAGAGAGTGGTGAATTGGGTACCAAAGGTGAAGGAGAGAGTGGAATGGAGAGAGCACCTAAAGGTTATGCCCAAAAAGCTCTTCACATGCGCATCAGGATTCCTTAAAACTCAAGACATCTGCGCACAGCTCTTATCCGGAGTGGAGCTTCGTCTAGTGGGCGCCACCGAGCTAATCCTCTACAATGCTCACCGATGTCTACCACAAGTCGGTCTTCCACGCTAGCACTTTGAGGAAGCGTCTTACCTCCCACCTACCAAGAGGCCGGATCTCGGCTCTAATAATGATGAGGAGCAGATCAAGACCATCCAAGCTCTATGGAGGATCAGCAAGCTACACCGGCCTATGGAGAGGGTTGAAGAAGATAAAGAGCAATGGAAGATCTATGTAATAGCCCTTAGGGGATTGAGACCCAAAGTGGCTCACTAAAAATGTAATGATTCTTTTCTTTAATGAAATAAATGATTCTTCCTTAATTGAGCCAAAGAAAGCACTTAGAATGATAAAAACTTCTAATTCCTCTGATTTCTATCTTTCTGTACTGAGACGTGACTGCCATTGAGTCGCTAATTCCTGAAATAACGCCCTTCACCTCGTCGTCAATTACTTTTATCTATTTCCTAAAATAAATAATAAACCCATGATTGGCACCTTCGTCAACAGTCGTTCATTAATTTACGCCCCAACAAATGGGCGTTGATTCTTTTTAAATTCTTTTCAAATATTCCCTTAATTTTATGAAATAACATCTTGAGAACAATCATTCCTTAATCAAATGACGCCTCCATACATTGTCATCAATCAATTTCAAAAATAATAATTATATTCATCCCATCATTGTTCTGACAACAGTTACAAATCCCCATGCAATATGAAATGACGACACCGTGCGCTATCGTCAAACATTTAAATAGCACCTTGGATGTAGTCGTTATTGAAAATTTCACCAATTAGCACCTTTGCACATGGGCGTCAATCATTCAAATAACGACACTGCTCACGGCGTCATTTCTTTTCGAATCCAACCACCTGACTTTCTGAATTTCTTCTTCTCCTTTCCGTTATTCATAATCTTCTTCCTCCGTTCCATCTCTCTTGTTTCTCTTCTTTCCTCTCTACATTCTCCCATACAATGACCTTGCTTTCTTTTCCATCTCCCTATTCCATTTCTCATTTCACATCCCATGCCTTTCATCGGAGGCTCGGGCTCCGGCAAACGACAACGAATCATGGCCCCCGCCGTCGTGGACCTAGACTAAGAACAACCCACCGGCGAGGAGCTACCTCCCGTGGCGGCCGAAGGTGCTCCGGCGGCGGAGCACGGTGGAGAAGAAGAAGAAGCTAATGAAGAAGAAGGAGGAGAAAGAGACGAAGGAGAAGAGGGCGACGGAGAAGACGAAGATGGAGATAACGAAGAAGAAGGCGAAGAAGGAGATGAAGAAGGAGACGAGGAGGATGAGGAAGAACGATGAACCGCCCCCTCCTCGTCGGCCACTGCGGGGAGGGTTAATGGCACCGGAGCCTAGCAAGGTAAGTACCTTGCTCCCTGCCATTTATCATCTTTTTTTATTCTTCAATTTTCCATAGCCATCGGGGTGGAGAAACCACTGAACCAAAAAATCAGTAAATGATGCCCCTTGAGGCGTCGTCAATTCAAATGACGACCTAAGGTAGGTTGTCAATTCATTTTTTATTTTTTGAAAATAAATAATAAGGAAATAGCGCCCTGAATCATGTCGTTATTTTAAAAAACCCAATTTTATTTATCTTTTCCTTTCAAACATCAAATTGCCATTTTTGATATATTAATTTTTTTTATATTTTTTTATTTAAAATAAAACTGTCGGGAAAAAACGCCCTCAAAAATAGTGCCTCCCACATGGGCGTCAATTCAATAAATGACGGCCACAGGGTGGTCGTCAATTCAAACAGTGATGGAATGATCAGCAAATGAACTTCCTTTTGGCATATATGTATATATTCATGTTCTTTTTGTTTGGCAGGGATTGATGCGAACTCGGATCTTATGGGTCCAAGTCTGAGCGGCGTATTATGGGTTACCCTATTTTTAGAGGGCTAGGGTAGAGGCAATGGGGTTCGGCCCCTTTCTTAGCATTGAGCCAATACGCCCCGACCTACCTTTCATTCAGGTCCTGAGAGAGAGGTGGGATAGGACCAGTCGGGCATTTTTGATGCCCTGGGGGCACATGGTGCCGAGTTTACAGGATATTGCCAGGATCACCAGGTTGAGGGTAGACGGGGAGGCTGTTAGTGGAGTGACCCATCCAGATTACGGGGAGCTATCCCAGAGACTATTAGGGCTGGAGACGATCGCAGAGACCCCGAGGGAGTGTAGGACCATCTTCCGTACTAATCTGACCCTGGGTATGGGATTAGGAGATTCTAGACAGAGATCGAGAGAGTCTATGGTAGAGTTTTGAGAGAGGTTGATTGGGAGAGCTGGGGCTGCCTACTGCCAGGACCCGGCTCAGAGGGAGCGAGCGGATCGAGATTTGAAGAGGTTTCTGTTCTTAATGCTCGAGAGACTATTGCTGAGTACGAAGGGGGATGAGATCAACTGTCGATTCCTAGGCATCCTTGAGGACTTGGAAGGAGTTGGGAGGTACGTGTGGGGAGCCACCTTGCTGGCGCACCTGATGGCCGATATGTCCATAGGGACAGGCCGAGAGACGACTGTCAGTGGCTTCTCGCCTTTTCTTTAGGTATGCTTTTTCCTTTTGGTTATTTATTTAAATGCTATGAACATGATTATGCATATTTATGAATGTTTACTGAGGCAATTGATGGATGCAGGTGTGGAGCCACTTATATATGCTGATGGGTCGAGCCGACCCGTGACCCGGAGATGAAGGGGCCTTCCCATTAGCACGTCGGTGGCTACCTCTCCTGACCATAGTACCACATGCTTACAAGCTACGCGTTCTTCGGTGGGAGTTCCGTGATTACCCCGCCTCACTGGTACGTGTGTAAAATATGATGCAATTTTCTTTCATTCCCTTATTTTTTTTATGAAATATGATGATATGATATGATATGATGATATGAATGATATAAATGATATGATGTGAATGTAGGTGGTTTGGAGACCCTACCAAGGTATGACCGACGACGGTCAGCCTTGGGTTGTAGCAGGCCGACCTCGTTTTGGGCGTGAGCTTTAGGTTCACTACCTAAACGAGATCGAGCCGTTATAGCTCAGATTGGCGATGAGGACCCTCGGCCTACACCACGAGTGGGTCGAGGTCGGAGAGCCACGTGGGATGGGCAGGAAGACCCGTGGACGTACCGTCGCCACCGACTGGTGGATCTGGGGCAAGAAGACCCGTGGACGTACCGTCGCCACTGACTGGTGGATCTGGGGCAAGAAGACCCGTGGACGTACCGTCGCCACCGACTGGTGGATCCGGTTCCCAGACTAGTACATACCCCAGCGTGGCGGGACCTGTGTTACTTCCCAGGCGATAGACAGCTCGGAGTACTTGCGGCGCTACTGGGAGGTCTTTGCCGGCCGACCCCAGATGAGGGTCACAGGGGTATGTATGAATGCATCATTTTTCTTTTTCTAAATGATGTATGTCTATCATGCGACTAATATGCGATGAATGCAGGATGCACGAGATGCATTGGTGATGGACATGCAAGTCTATCTTCACAGCCTGGAGGCCCAGCTTGCAGCCACGCCGACAGACTTGGAGACCCTGGTGAGTGCAACTATCTATATGCAAATGATTCCTGATTTATTAATGTTTAGCCATTAACAATTTTTAATGGATACAGAGTGCCCAGCAGGGGGCGATGGTCGGAGGTGCAGAAGGGGCCTCAAGCTCGAGGATGAGAGATTCGACTGCCGAGGTTGCTTCCTTGGAGCAGCGACTCGCAGGAGCGGTAGAGCGGGCTGTGGCAGCTGAACGCTGTTGACACCCGTTTTATGACCAATAAGTTGGGTCATCTCTTTGTTCATTCTATATGATGCTCCAAGTTATTCCCGTTCATTAAGCTCCCTTGATCAATTAGAGGCTTATTTCATGGGTCTTGTCCTCTTGGTTGAGTCTGGTTTCCTCGGCGCTTTCGATGGATGAAGCTTAGTGAATTCTTATTTCTTTTGATCCTTATTGTTTCTAACGGTCCATACCAGGGGCGTTACATCCTTCTGACGCGTCAGCCCTAGACCGTTACATCTTGAAGAGTCCTAAGACTAAAGGCCTTTGTTTCAATCCTTATCTTTAGCCTATCCATTGATTCTAACGGTCTGTCGTGCAGCCGTTACGTTCCTCTAACGCGTCCTCCCATGGCCGTTACATTCATTCAAGAGTCCAACTATTTTGATCTTCTTCTCGTTGATCTTATCTCTTTGGGGATAAGGTTAGTGTGACGGTCTCTCCCTGGGGCGTTACATTCATGTGACGGTCTGTCGTGCAGCCGTTACATTCAACAGAGAGTCCTGCCTGGTCTGGTCTTTTCTCTGCTACTCCGTGGTCGAGTTAAGAGTTTGATCTTGTGATTTCTCTACCAAATCTAATCCTCAGAACCTTCTGTTTGTTTCTATAAACTCTTGGGAGTATTATCTTTGAGAGTTTGCTAAGAGTTATCCTCTTTTCCTGCTGGATTATCCTCTGCTCGCCCAGAGATTTTGAGGACCTATAAATAGCACCCTTAACTTCATGGCCTGAAGAGGAGAAATCTGGAGTTGGCATCAAAGTGCTGCCGCTTTCTGGAGCCATCTTCATCCAAGAGGAGTCTACTCTCACGTCCATCTGCTTCATGGTGAAGGGAGTATTCGTTTCATTGTGTTTGAGTTTCCATCATTGTCATACTTGTGTTCTTCCTTCCTCCTTTTCATCATAGCATTGTCCCATTCCTTTCTTCCACGTTCTTCATCTATTTTCATCATCTAAACATCCTTCCCACGTTTTAAAACGCCCATAGGGGTTAAAAAACCAACACTTCCCCGATATTCTTCTTTCCTTTTGAATGATCTTAAGTTCTTTAAGAATTGATACTACACTTGTTTAAAGGGCTAATTTGGGATTATCTTCTTGTGTTTCACATTCTTTGGCAGGTTTACGTAGTTCATTAGATGAGGCCCAAGCTTTCTGGCCAGCTGGAAGGATTGGAGTTCAAAGAATTCACAAGTTGTTTCTGCAGGTTCTCTGACGGTCTTGAGCAGACGCGTTAGGCTTCTCTAACGGTTCATCTGGAGACCGTTACATCCCTGTGACGCACAGGTTCTGGGCCGTTACATTCAGCTGATCTGCAGACTTTACTGGTTTCTCTCTCCCGTGGGCGGGTGTGTCATCCTCCTATTTCTAAGGTATTGATCAGGTTTTTTGACTTGTTTTATTACATTAGTGGCGATCACGTTCTTTCCTTAGTATTGGGCATTGATTTCTCTCTCATATCTCTTATTTCCTTTGCTTGTTCCACCCACGTGGTGTGTTTTTATTTTGCTCCTTGCTCCACGCTCCGGCGTGTGTTTTTCTTTGCCTTCTTTAGCTTAGTTTGATTGAGATAGCATTGCCCATGCTAGAGCTTGTTCTGATTGCCTAGGTTCATGGTTCACATGTCCATAGGTTGATTGAGATCATTGATTTTTGCTTATCATCTTTATCACTCATCACAACCACAAAAGAAGGAAGCAAACAAATCAACAGATAATTTTTTGGCGATCACGGTGGGACAACTTGTGCCAATCGTGTTTTGAACTCTGTTTTATACCTGCCATCATTTCCTTGTTTGGTTTTCCCCGGATTTCCCTTTTATTTCCCTACTGTTTTTGGTTCCCTGGCTTCTCTAACGGTCTCCTCTCCCTGCGTTACATTGCTTCTGACGGTCTGGTATTCAACCGTCACTTACTTTTGACGCAGGTCCCCTAGACCGTTACATACTCCAGACAGGTACGCATCCCGAGGTGTATTTCCTTTCCGTAGTTTCTGCTGTGATATTCTTGCTTGGGTGTTATCTGATCTCCTCCCTAGTTGGTCTATATATCTATATCATTTTGTGCATACTTGTTTGCTAGACTCTAGGTTAGAATTTGCATGCACTCCGGTGCACATAGGTTCATGCATATTATCATACATTAGATTACATTTTCCTACCTTGGTGTGCGGACCTCTCGTCTCCATATTCCTTGGGGCCGACTAGGAAATCACACCAGGGACCTCCATAAGTCCCCGCGAGCCATGGATTCCCACACGGACGCCGGGCCGGTTGTACCTTTCCCACCCCGTGTCTAGGATCGCATAAGTGAAGGAGTGATCACATTTAGAGTCAAACCAAGCCTTACGCCCTCTCCTATCAGGAACCTATTGTTGAGAGCACATTCTAATCAATCTACTAAAGTTCCAAAGGAGAAATCATAAAAATCTTGTCACATCATCTTAAACAACTTGGTTGACTTTGAGTGTCTTCATCTCTTGTCACTTACATCTTTGTTAGAAATCATCTAAGTTTGGTTGCTCATTGTGTGATTGTTTGTGTTGTGTTATTTGCATCTTGTCAAGGTTGTCCGTTGCATGTGGAGTTGTTTTCGTCCATTGGAAGCACCTCCTAGGGTCAATTCCTTCTCCAAGTTCTACTCAAACGCGCTTTTCAAATCCACCATGGCTTCTTTCAATCCTCCCCGTTCCCAAGAGGATTCCCTTCCTCAAGGACTTCTTGAAAACCCTACTAGGGTTACCTCATTCCCTTCTGGAGAGGGGACAGCCCCTCTTCCGTCCCCTACCCCCATGGAAGGCGGTCAAGCCACCACTTCTTTCTCTTCTCCTTCTGCGGGCTCCATTCTCCAAATGATGGCCCAATTGGATCCGGCCCAACTCCAAGCTGTCTATCAGGCCATGCAAGGATCCAATATCTCCCCTCCCACGATTGTGCAGGGTCAATCCAATCCCTCCATCGACCAACCTAGAGTTGGTGGGCCTTCCATCCAGCCCACTCCGATTGATCTTACTCCGGTCCAACCCCGGACCATCGCCTTTGCTGGCATGGAGACGGGCCAATCTTCTACTTCGGCCTAGCAATCTTTTGACAAGGGGAAGTCTTCCATCCCTTCTTTCATTCAGTTGGATCATCATATGTCTAGCCCAATGGTTCCACAAGTCCTTGTGGGCCCTTCAGATTTCTCGCGCCCTCAGCCAGGGGTTGTCCAAGCCCACTCTAATGTGGGTCAGTCTCCAGCCCAATATCCTTCTTATGGGCCCCCTGCCTTGGCCGTTTATCCTTCTGCTCCTTCTTGTGGGCTCCCACCTCCTACTACAATCCACCCTTCCGCTCCTCAATTTCAACCATCATCTCTCACTACCCCTGCTCCCTCCAGAGAGCAGGAATTACTTGATAAATGGGCCACCATGCAGCAGCAACTCGATTTCCTCCAGAAGCGGGTTGGCCCACAATCCTTGGCAGATGTTCCAGTTCCTAGCTTTCAGAACATTCGGTTCCCTCCACAATCTGAGCTCCCCAATTACAGAAAGTATGATGGGAACAGCAACCCTTTTGTTCATGTGAGGGATTTCTTATATGAGTCGGCTCAATTTCAGTATGATGATCGCCTCATGGCGTATACATTTCTCCGATCACTAGATGGTGTTGCATTGGAATGGTTTTATTCTTTACCATTGGAAGACGCCGAGAGTTTCAAGACAGTGAAGGATAAGTTCATTCAGAGGTTCCAAGATAAAGTTGGCCCGGAATATTCATTTACAGATCTGGTGGCCGAGAAGATGAAACTAGATGAGGAATTTGCTACCAACGCCGACCGATGGAGGCAGATGGCCGCTAGAGTGCCCGGCCACATTCCGGAGGAAGAGAAGGTCAAATTGTTAATTTCAAATGCTACTCCGACCTTTCACAATATTCTAGCCATGAACGACATAGCCAACATGCATCAACTTTACAGCCGAGCGCTTTATTCAGACGCAGTTCAAGGATTCCCCCATACACTCACTATTTGAAAATCAAAAGCCCAAGTACTATAAGAAACCTCAAGGGCCGGTCACCGAGGGGGTCCAAACGAACGAGCAAGTTCAAGCCGTTGCTTTCCCGTTCCAAGCCGCACCCTTCCATTTCCCCCAAAATCCCTGCACTCCACAGAATCCCGCTCCCCAAAACTTCCAGGCCACTCCGCAAAACCCTCGCCCGCCTTCACCATTCCACAAAACACCTTCCCCGCACCGCAGCAACCACCACCACCTTCACAATACCACAATGTCCCTCCACCCAACGGCTATAACAACAACAATAGCAAGCGCCCGGCTCTTAAAAGGGCACAATACCCACCTTTGCCAGAAACTCTCACAGATATCTTCTCGGCTCTCATGTCAATCAATGCTATACAACTTCCTCCAGAACGGCCTATTTGGAACCCGGCTGTTGATCAAACCAAATAATGCATGTTCCACAGGCAGCCGGGCCACACGATCGAAGGATGTTTTCAGTTCAGGGACCTGGTATATGACCTTCATGAGGGACAGAGAATTGATTGGGCCGAGATGCACAAGGCCATTGTTGAAATTAAGGAAAAAAGAAGGCAGCCGCCGAGGCAGCAAGTGTAGCAGCAACAAGCACCGCAGCCGCAGTAGCCACCACAGCAGCAACAACAGCCGGTTCAGGATTTAGGGATCCACCAGAACCTGATGTCAAACCATCATCCCGCTCCGCAACCTCAGTCGCCGGCACCGGCTCAGGTCAATGTTGTCCAACCCCGGTTCCCAACGCCGGGTGGTCTTTTGATGATGACGGCGCTACGCCGCAAGTAATGGCCCTCCACCATAACTACCACAATTCCCCTACTCCCTCTATCATTTTACCTACGCACCCAACATCTTCCCCACTTGTCCGCCCATTCGCCTTCGCTCCAGTAAATGCGCCATCACCCGCATCTCTGCCACCCGCAATTCCATCACCTCCGCCACTAGTTACCCCCGCTGCCATCATCACACCATCACCCAACCCTTCGCTCATCACTACACCTCCACTAGCCTTTTCTCCCTCCATACCAACACCCATCATTACCACCCCGCCTTCCACTAATCCCTCACTCATCATCCATCCATCACCGCTTATCACCTCCACCAATACCACTTCCCACCAGATCCTTCCTCTCGCATAGCCTACCCCACTTATCCATCCTACCGGGCCAATAATATCTTCCCCTGATGCCGTGCCGGTACAAAACCTCGCCCTACGGAGCGGGCGGTTGTTCCACCGGAATTATCCCGCTGCTGCTAATCCCCAGCCTTCCCAGCCGGCTGCCGAACAGGAAGAAGCCGAACCTCTGCCGGGTACCCAGTCTGACTTGCTACATCATCTGGACATGGTACCCGCTAAGATATCAATCCTGGAGCTTATCAAGAGATCTACCCTTCGCCAGGATGCGCTCAGAAACTTCTTACAAAAGGTGATGGTTAGTGAAGACATGGCAGTTGACAATTTACCCACAGCACTGGCAACAATCTCCAAAGGGCCGGTCATCACATTTTCTGAGACCGAGCTAGCTCCTCCCGAGGCTCGGCAGATGCCGCTCTGCATTTCAATCACTCTGAATAAAGTCAACATTGACGCAACACTGGTAGACACAGGGGCATCTATTAATGTGTGCCCACTCAGTACCCTCCGGGCTTGCAACATATCTGAAGAACTACTGCGACCTACCCCCACCACCATAGCTACATATGATAATTCAAGAAGAGCCTGTCACGGGGTGGTCACTATTCAAGTAGAGCTTGGGCCCCTTACCATGCCCGTGGAATTTTATGTGCTAGACATTGACCCTATGTTCAAGGCTATCTTGGGTCGTCCATGGATTGACACTCTCAGCGCCGTACCCTCCACTGCACATCAATGCATTAAATTCCCTTTTCAAGGGAGGGTTGTCAAAGTTAAGAGCTTATCCCCGGTCCAATCTATAAAGGCTATTTCAGAAAAGGTTCTTCCTACCTTATGGCCAAGCAGTCGGCCCGTTATGTCAGTGCTGGATCTGAACTTTCATTGGGCTTATACACCCCGCAGGCCCGTCACTGCAACGGTTAATATCAAGGTGAAGCCCCAAGTCTGAGATTCCAAGGGCTGGGACATTATACTGAAGCTAGGCTACCAACCGGGGAGAGGCCTCGGTGCTCAATTGCAAGGAAGAACCAAGCCCATCCCCAAAGGTAGAAAAATGAACAGGAGAGGTCTCGACTACCGAGAGACTGCATTGTCTATGATGGGTGATTCTGGGCCACTCACCTGGGACTACCGTCAACATTTTGTTCGAGGGCCTCTCCAGCCCGGCACATTAGCTCCATAGCCAGCTCCACCAAGGAAAGATATAGTTTGTCCGGTGGCCAATCCACCCCCGTTGCTAAAGGGGCCAGTTGACGATGTGATTGACTATGGTCGGGCCCTTCAAGGGCTATTTCATGAAGAAGACTGTCAGAAGCATCAAGAGGTTCGGCTCGTCCAATGGAGGCCGAAGAAGCAACCAGTTCAGCATCCACGGAAGCAGGAGAGCTCGCCGATTGTCTTATCTTGGTCTCCCTCCCATCTTCAATCTCTCCTCCATCGATGGGAACTCATACCACGTCCCTCTCCCATTGTGATAAATCAATCCTTCAATGATCCGTTTGAAATCCTGTTCATTCCTTGCGCCTGTGGGCGTTGTCCTCCTATAAATCTGGCCGATCTATTCACTCCTCCTACCTCCACCACTCCGCTTCATGAGATGTGGTTTCGATCCTCCGATCCCTTCTTCGATTGTATCTTCCCTGAATTATTCCCCATGCAACTCCCGCCTCCTCCATCCTGTTGTGTGGTCTCCACTGATCTCCAAAAAAAACGTCAAATTCAAAACGGAGATTTCAGTGGAAGATTACGGTACCTTGTCTCCATCCTCCTCCCAGGGGCACGAGTCCCCTGCTCCTTCCCTTCCATTAGATTTTCTTTCCCCTAGGTTAGGGTTAGGGTCCGTCGAGTCTAGGGAAGTAGAGTCAGTTAGGTCTAGAGAAGTAGGGTCTTGTTCCAACTCGTCCAACCCTTCCTCCTCTGAGCCGCGCCCGCTTGCGCGTCCTCCCAAATCCGTTCCTGATAGGTTCCTGCGAGATCTAGCTCAGCGTTGTTATGCTCTTTTGAAGTGTCCAGAATTTGTTGCTACGTCAATTATGATTGATGATGAAGAGGAAATAGAAGGGGTGTGGAGCGATGACGGACTCGGTGTCTATGAAATCCTGGATGAGAAAGATCCAATTGATGATGAGGACAGCAACATAGATAACACTGCCGATTTGTATGCGCAAGGATTAAAAAGATTCGACGAGCCATCGTCGGTAGTGGATGAACCTACGAAAGAAATAAACTTGAGAACTGAAGAAGACCCAAGGCCCATCATTATTGCCGCTAATCTCCCTCCGCAAGTAGAAGAAGATTTGATCAAGGTCCTGAGGGAGTATAGCGACTCTTTCGCCTGGTCTTATGTGGACATGCCAGGTCTTGACCCCTCCTTAGTGGAACATCGACTCGTGCTTAAACCAGGGGCAACACCTGTAAAACAGCGGTCAAGAAGATTTCACCCCCACATGGCCTTGAGGATCAAGGAAGAAGTCGACAAGTTATACAAGGCCAGATTCATTAGAGTTGTTCTATATCCTCAGTGGGTGGCAAACATAGTCCATGTTATCAAAAAGGATGGAAAGGTGCGTATCTGCATCGATTTCAGGGATCTCAATAAAGCATGTCCCAAAGATGATTTTCCGCTGCCTCACATAGACGTCCTGGTCGACAACACTGCCGGGTATGAAGCTCTATCATTCATGGATGGATACTCAGGCTACAATCAAATCCGTCTCGCTCCGGAAGATCAAGAGAAAACTTCCTTCACCACGCCCTGGGGCACGTACTGTTATGTGGTTTTGCCGTTCGGTTTGAAAAATGCAGGTGCCACCTATCAGAGGGTGATGATGGCCATCTTCCACGACATGATGCATATCTATATGGAGGCCTACGTGGATGACATTCTGGTGAAGTCGAGGACTAAAGAAGAACACCCTTCTATTCTGGCTAAGGTGCTGCAAAGAGCCAGGGAGTACAAGCTGAAAATGAATCCGAAGAAGTGCGTATTCGGAGTCTCTTCAGGGAAGCTGCTAGGTTTTATAGTGAGCAAACGGGGGATTAAGATTGATCCTAACAAAGCACAGGCCGTCATGGACATGCCTCCGCCGAAGAACATCACGGAACTTCGAGGACTGATTGGTCGATTGTAATTCATCAGAAGATTCATATCCCAATATTCTCAAAGGTGCTGTCCGTTTTATGAATTGCTTAAGGCGGGGGTTAAGTTTGAATGGAATCAAGACTGTCAGAAGGCCTATGAGGATCTAAAGGAATATCTATCCAATCCCCCGGTTTTGCAACCTCCTGTCTCTGGGAAGCCCCTAATCCTATACATCTCGGTCATTGAGGACTCCCTAGGGGCGGTCTTAGCACAAGTAGATGATGAAGGGAAAGAGCGGGCTGCTTATTACCTCTCTCGGTTGTTTAACCCAGCTGAGTCCAGATACACCGCTATGGAGAAGACTTGTGCCGCCTTAGTGTGGGTAGCTCAGAAGCTTAAACATTACTTCCTTGCCCACCCAGTTAGGTTGATCTCTAGAATGGACCCGATTCGCTATCTTTTAGAAAAGCCTGTCCTTTCTAGTAGGTTAGCTCGCTGGTAGAGCTTCCTCTCTCAATTCGATATCACTTTTGTCGTTCAGAAGGCGGTCAAAGGATACGCCATCGCTGAGCATCTTGCCCATCTCCCCATTCCTCACACCGACTCTATTCAGGACGATTTCCCTGATGAGCATCTCTCTGCTATATCTCATCATCCCTTTTGGTCTCTGCACTTCGATGGTGCACTCAATTCTCAAGGTCGAGGGATTGGCGCTGTTCTGCTCACTCCAGAGGGAGTGACTATTCCCTTTGCTTATCAACTTCGATTTCCTGCTGCCAACAACATCGCTGAGTATGAGGCTCTCCTAGTCGGATTGAAGCAAGCCTATCTCCTAGGCGCGTGCTATTTGAACATCATAGGAGACTCTCAGCTCATCCTGCGGCAAGTTCTGTCTACTTACCGCACTCGTGACCCCAAGCTCAAGCCTTATCAAGATTTAGTCACGCTCCTAGCAAGGCAATTCCGTAAGCTGATCTACATCCATACTCCTAGGTCTCAGAAACTTCTAGCCGATGCCTTAGCTTCGCTCGCTTCCTCCCTATCTTTCCCTCTCAGTCGGAGCACTGAGACTATCGTCGTTCAGAGACTGGACGCACCCTCTCTTCAGGATCCTTGGTATATCAACCTTAGGAAAGCTGTAGAGGCGAGGGCTGAGAAGGAAGACCTCAAGGAAGTATCTCTGATGGAGCTAGACGAGATCCTAGAGGAAGAAGAATTGCCTTGGTATCATGAAATTGAGTTGTTTTGCAAAGACGGATCGTTCCCAGAATGGGCAAATGCCGAGCAGCGCAAGTCAATAAGGAGAGCCGCCTCAAGGTATACCATTGTTGCAGGAGAACTATACAGGCGCGCTACCAATGGAATGCTCATGAGATGCTTAGATGATGATGAAGCTTGGAAGGTGGCTGAAGCAGCCCATTGTAGTGAGTGTGAAGGTCACGTCAATGGCCAGGCTCTAGCAAAGAAGATCCTTAGGCAGGGCTACTATTGGCCCACTCTAGAGGAAGATTGCTCCCTCTACGTCCGGAGGTGTCTTAAATGCCAACTCCACGCTGATAAAATCCATGCTCCAGCTTCGTCTCTCCATCCTCTTTTCGCTCCTTGGCCATTCTCTATGTGGGCTTTCGATGTTGTCGGCCCGCTCGGTGATCCTTGTTCTCAGATCAAGCAGAAATCCTTTATCCTTACCGCCACTGAGTACTTCACCAAATGGGCTGAAGCAGAGGCGTATGCGGAGATTAAAGCTTCAACGGTGTGCCGCTTTATCATGAAGAATATCATCTCACGGTTCGGAGTGCCAAGCAGCATCATCACCGACAACAGACCCCAGTTCGTCTCTCAAGAGCTCAAGGACCTATGTAAGAAGTTCAATATTGCATTGCATCATTCATCTCCATATTATCCTGAAGGCAATGGTCAAGCCGAGGCCACTAATAAAACCCTTCTCAAAATTATAAAAAAAACATGCGAATCTCATAAGTTTTCCGATTGGCCAGAAAGATTAGTGGAAGCTCTATGGGCTTACCGCACCTCCGTCCGTACTCCAACGGGACAAACTCCCTATGCTCTTACCTATGGGATGGAGGCGGTGCTCCCATATGAGATCTTGATCCCTTCCCTTAGAGTGCAGCTCGATAAGGAACTTAATCTCGACGAACGTCGGGAGGCATTGCTTGTTCAGCTGGAACTCTTGGATGAGAAGAGGATGAACGCGGCCGATCACGTATCCGTTTATCAAAAGAGAGTTTCGTGTTATTTCCAAAAGAAGGTGATTGAACGTAAATTTCAAAAAGGTGATATAGTTTTGAAGCGCAAATTCATTCGGTCTGCAGGTCCTAGGTCAAAATTGTAACCTAACTGGGAAGGGCCGTTTGTTGTAAAAGAGGCTTATCTAGGGAATGCTTACCGATTAGTGAACGTAGAAGGAGAGGAGCTCTCTCACGCTTGGAATGGGTCGTATCTTAAGCGTTTCTTTCCTTAGAGTCTAATCAGTGCCACCCCGGCAGTGAGGTGTTCCCTCCCTTTTACGATAAAGAGTCCCGAGTACGGCAAATCACACACCACACGACATCCCCGGTCAGGTTTCCCGCTTTGAAGACATCATTTCTCCTCGGCCATGCTTTGGGGGAAAGTCAAAGTCCCTGTCTGTTTCTTTCCTCGGCTGAATCCAGGGGCAAGAGGTGAATAAGGAGGCGATGACCAATCTAGGCACCATAACAACAGGAGGTCTCAAATAGGGGCAGTCCGTTATGACCTGATGCCACAAGCAAAGAAAAGGAAAAAGAGAGCAAAGGAGCAATCTTTGTGACAAAAGCAAAAACTATTATCTCAAACGTCTACCCTACCTATACTCAAAAGCTCCAAAGAAGAAAGAAAGAAAGCTAGGCATGGCAAGAGTGGCAGTACAGTTCCCCGCGAGACGAATGAGCCCGGTCGCATGCATGCCTAGAATGGACTAAGGTTCGATGACAGACACAAAGCCCCGGCACAACAGACCGAATCTCTAAAGGGTTGTCTGGAGAGGAACTCAAGTCCTAAAAACTTCTATATCTGGCCTAGGCTTACCCCCGTGTTCTATTTTCCTTTTTAGGATCAAGACTAGTACCCTGAGTATGGCCCTGGTAGAGGCACCGTTAGGCGAGTTGGGCCTTGGTCAGGGATTGTCACCTTGTTGCACGCCAACCTCGGGAACTCTCGTTACAATAAGAAGGACCCACGTTATCAGGGGAAGGCACTGGTTTCAAAATCTAACAAAAACATCATATATTTTCAAAATCCAAAAAAATCATATATTTCAAAATCCAAAAAAAATCATATATATCAAAATCCAAAAACATCATATATTTTCAAAATCCAAAAAAAATCACATATTTCTTCAAAACCCAAAAAAACATCAAATATTTCCACAATCTCATAAAAATCAGATATTTCTCCAAACTCCAAAAAAAAAATACCATCATATGCATTACATGCATCGCATTATTCCTATTATGTTTTCCGCCTATTTAATAAGGCTCCACCCCTTGACCAAATATCAAGAAAACGGTCATTTTCTAACTTGCTTTAAGGCAAGGGGTTGAGTCTAAGAACAGATCTAACTTGTCTCTTGTCTAAGTATGTGCAGAGCGCAGGTTCAAGCTCAGGGCTAAAATCTCACAATTATGCAGGTTCAGGACTGTGACGCGCCAGGATCAGGCCGTCACACTCATCTTACGGTCCATCCTGGACCGTCACTTTGTCTTCAGGCATTGGGTCTATTCTCTCAGCAGCTCTCTCTCCAACGGTTTGGGTCACGACCGTCACTTACTTCTAACGGTCTGTCGTCCTGGATCGCCCGGTCAATCTAGTGATCAACCCCGGGTCCCTCGCAACCACCCATCGTCTGGCGATCGGGATCCGCCCGGGGTGGAGTAGTGTGCCTCTCCCGATGCCCGGGAGGTACATGTAGCTCCAGATCTGCATTTAGAAGTCTAATGTCAATCATTTGCATTTGTATAACCATGAGAATAATAGAAAAGCATTTAAGTTTACCTGTAGGAAAGGCGAGAAGCCGCCCAGTATCGTCTGCCGGTCCGTCGTGCTGAGGGACTCGAACAGGAAGGCCAAGACCGCCGCTCCCCACGCATATTTCCCCACTCTGCCCAAATCTTGGATCATCGGTAGCAGCCTGCAGCTGATGACGTCCGCTCGAGTCATGAATAGGAGCTTCACGAACAGTAGCATGAGGAAGCTCCTCAAGACGCGATCTCCCTCTGGTCCAGCCTCTGCCGCCACATGAGGGCGCACCTGCTCTATCACTCTGCCTATATGCTCCTCTGGTAGCTCGCCCACGGCTATGGCTGCTCCTCTCAGCCCTAAGCTCTCCTAAAGTTGTGATCTCAAAAGCTGAGATGATGTCTGTCCCAGTCTGATCAAATCTATCCCCAGCAACTCCTGGGCCATCACTCGGTAGTCTCGGTAAGCCCACCCCGTCACTGCGGCTCCGTGGACTCTCAATCCGGTGATCCTCGCCATGTCTTCCAGCGTGGGGATCATGTGACCCCATGGGAAGATGAACGCCCTACTGACTGGATCCCATCTCTCGTGCAAAGCATACAGCAGCGGCGTGTCCATCCGAATCACCTCGATGCTCAGCACTTCGGCGAACCCCATCGCGGCCAATCACTCTCTCTGGTAATCGGGCAGTGCTTGGTACACCGCTAGGATCTGAAGCCACGATATCCTCGACCGTCTTTTCCCCTGCATTCATTTTAGAGCATAAGTTAGTCAATTGCATCATAGAATCATTGCATAAGCATTTATAAAATAAAAACAAACTAAAATTGAATAATTGAAAACCTAAAAAATAGTTTTAACTTCTGGTGATTATGACGGCCCTGGGGTGGGGCGTTACATGGTTCTAAGGCACCAAGGGTGATGCGTTAGGCTTGTGACGGTCTCTGGAAGGACCGTCACATTCTCTGATAGAGGGCATTCTCCCATTTGCATTCCGTTGGCTTCTCACCTTGGCCAAAAGGCCCACATATGGATCCTAAAGGGTTCGTAGACCCATTTTCTACCCCCCATCCACACATGCATCCACATAAAAACCATAAAAATTAGAAATTGAAAATTAGGGCGAATGGCTTACCTCTCGGTCCTGCCCTCTCTTCTTCTTCTTCTCCATTCCAGTGGCTTCTCCTTCATCCAGGGGTGCTTCCCCTTGGTCTTCTTCAGCCATTGGCGCTTCTTCCTCCACCCTTGGCTCTCTCCTCACCGTTTCTTCCTCCACGGGTGGCGGGATGACTTCTCACTCTATCCGACGGTGGAAGCGGTGTATCGCCTTCCTCTTCATCCCCTTTTCCCTCTTCTTTAGTGGCCGTGGGGCCTCGTCGCCGGCCATCTTATCTGTGGTCGTCGTTGGTCACCGGTGGTTGTTCTCGGTTGGGGTTTTAGGGGTGATTAGGGCGAATGAGTGTTGAATGAGGTTTGAGACCGTTCGGTTTTGTTTTTTTGAACGCTCAGGAAATGTAATGGTCTATCGCCATACCGTTACATCCTCTGACGCGTCTTCGTTAGACCGTCAGGTCGTTTGAATATTATTCATTGAAGAATGTAAACTGCCATTGTCCAACGGTCCTGTCCTAGGCCATTACTTTGTGTGACGCACCCTCAGTAGGCCGTTACAGCTTGCAAGTTTCTTGATGAATAAAATGGTCTATTTGATGCTTGAATGATTGAATTTTCTACCATGATGCATATTATTGATGCTTCTCATGCGTATAAATGGTTATGCCTTGTTTCATGCCCATATTTATTATCATTGGCTAACCTTTTTCTCATGGATGAAGTTATGAAAAACATCATGCCGTTCGTCAGGCAGGTAAGTCAGGTGCAGTATCTCGATCCCTTGTCCCTTTAATGCATTACTATATGTTATCTATGATATATTATCTCGAGAACCGGCTGGTCATTCATGTGTTCTAGGATCTGATGTTCTCCTTAAACAAAAATGATGACGATCTAAGTGCACGTGTTTGATCGTTGGATAAGCCGTTAGGTTGGAATAGATTGGGGACGATGGCTCTGTCTTGCACGCCGTGGTTGCAGATGGTGTCCTGACCTTGATTTCTCCAGTCTAGCAATATTATTCTCGGGTATCTTATTATTTTATCTTTCTTTGCATTCATTTTAATGATTTCTTTTTGTTTTAGCCCAGCATGCATCATACGCATTCTTTGAGCGTTCATGAGTCTCATATATTCAAGGTATCTCAATGATGGTGAATAGCTGTGTTCTTGATCTTGAATGAGGAGAGTCATTTCCACTCTGAATTGGAAGGTTTCCTTCGATCTGTCGCTTGATTTGGTTAGCTGAAGATTCCTGTCTGGAGTTTAGTCAGTTATCTCTTTCTATTCTGTTGCCTCCGGCGGCTAGCCGTGTTCTCCTTTCCTTAGTTAATTCTTCCAGACATGCATCCTTTGGTTGGCTATTTTCTTGTGATTGGTTCAAAGTTTTCCAGAAAATTCCTAATCGCTTGTTGGTAGAATGGGTGTTGTTTGCCTTAACGCCCGCTTTTCAGTCCACTCCGCTTCATTTCCGCTTCATCTCCATGTCTCATTTCGATTTCGCTTCACCTCCGCTCGCTCCCCTGCAAAGAGGACGTTAAGGAGGGGCATCTGTTGACACCCGTTTTATGACCAATAAGTTGGGTCATCTCTTTGTTCATTCTATATGATGCTCCAAGTTATTCCCATTCATTAAGCTCTCTTGATCAATTAGAGGCTTATTTCATGGGTCTTGTCCTCTTGGTTGTGTCTGGTTTCCTCGGCGCTTTCGATGTATGAAGCTTAGTAAATTATTATTTCTTTTGATCCTTATTGTTTCTAACGGTCCATACCAGGGGCGTTACATCCTTCTGACGCGTCAACCCTGGACCGTTACATCTTGAAGAGTCCTAAGACTTAAGGCCTTTGTTTCAATCCTTATCTTTAGCCTATCCATTGATTCTAACGGTCTGTCGTACAGCCGTTACGTTCCTCTAACGCGTCCTCCCATGGCCGTTACATTCATTCAAGAGTCCAACTATTTTGTTCTTCTTCCCGTTGATCTTATCTCTTGGGGGATAAGGTTAGTGTGACGGTCTCTCCCTGGGGCGTTACATTCATGTGACAGTCTGTCGTGTAGCCATTACATTCAACAGAGAGTCCTGCCTGGTCTGGTCTTTTCTCTGCTACTCTGTGGTCGAGTTAAGAGTTTGATCTTGTGATTTCTCTTCCAAATCTAATCCTCAGAACCTTCTGTTTGTTTCTATGGACTCTTGGGAGTATTATCTTCGAGAGTTTGCTAAGAGTTATCCTTTTTTCTTGTTGGATTATCCTCTGCTCGCCCAGAGATTTTGAGGGCCTATAAATAGCACCCTTAACTTCATGACCTGAAGAGGAGAAATCTGGAGTTGGCGTCGAAGTGCTGCCGCTTTCTGGAGCCATCTTCATCCAAGAGGAGTCTACTTTCACGTCCATCTGCTTCATGGTGAAGGGAGTATTCGTTTCATTGTGTTTGAGTTTCCATCATTGTCATACTTGTGTTCTTCCTTCCTCCTTTTCATCATAGCATTGTCCCACTCCTTTCTTCCACGTTCTTCATCTATTTTCATCATCTAAACATCCTTCCCACGTTTTAAAATGCCCAGAGGGGTTAAAAAACCAACACTTCCCCGGTATTCTTCTTTCCTTTTGAATGATCTTAGGTTCTTTAAGAATTGATACTATGCTTGTTTAAAGGGCTAATTTAGGATTGTTTTCTTGTGTTTCACGTTCTTTGGCAGGTTTACGGAGTTCATTAGACGAGGCCCAAGCTTTCTGGCCGGCTGGAAGGATTGGAGTTCAAAGAATTTACAAGTTGTTTCTGCAGGTTCTCTGACGGTCTTGAGCAACGCGTCAGGCTTCTCTAACGGTTCATCTGGAGACCGTCACATCCCTGTGACGCACAGGTTCTGGGCCGTTACATTCAGCTGATCTGCAGACTTTACTGGTTTCTCTCTCTCTCGTGGGCGGGTGTGTCATCCTCCTATTTCTAAGGTATTGATCAGGTTTTTTGACTTGTTTTATTACCTTAGTGGCGATCACGTTCTTTCCTTAGTATTGGGCATTGATTTCTCTCTCATATCTCTTATTTCCTTTGCTTGTTCCACCCACGTGGTGTCTTTTTATTTTGCTCCTTGCTCCACGCTCTGGCGTGTGTTTTTCTTTGCCTTCTTTAGCTTAGTTTGATTGAGATAGCATTGCCCATGCTAGAGCTTGTTCTGATTGCCTAGGTTCATGGTTCACATGTCCATAGGTTGATTGAGATCATTGATTTTTGCTTATCATCTTTATCACTCATCACAACCACAAAAGAAGGAAGCAAACAAATCAACAAACGTGACCTTATAGCATGGGTAAATTCAAAACCAAACTCATAAATGCATTTCAATATATCATTATGTTCATAAAAACTTGCATTTCTTACAGACTGAGGAGCTTCGAGCCGCGATTACTTGTATTGAGGCAGGACAGTGAGACATGGCTGCACGGGTTAGTTCATAAAAGTAATATTCACATGCATTATTTACTTTCCAGAAATGCAATGATGTTAATATGATGTGATGCATGCAGGTCACAGAGCTAGCGGAGGCGAGGAGGCAGATAGCGCTGGCGTGCACCAAGGTCGCCATCCATGGCCAGCATGTTGCGGAGCTAGAGGTGGCACAAAGGCAGCACGGGGAGTTGCCCCGCGAGGTGACAGAGATGAGGCTTCTCTTAGAGATGGAGAGGAGAGAGCGCGCCTGCGAGAGGGAGGAGAACCTACGGGAGCGCCTGGAGCGCGAGCGCGAGCTCGCGGACCTGAGGACGCAGCTGGCCATCTCACAGGAGCGGCTATGAGTGATAGGGGAGCGCCTACAGAGAGGGTGAGAGCGGGCGCAAGCTGCAGGGCACTCCAGCGCCTTTGCCAGCACGACCTACCTGGCAGGTTCCTCGACTCGACAGAGGAATGAGGCAGAAGAGTAGGCTCAAGGTTCTGCTGCTTCTCGGGGGTCCATGCCCCCTCCACAGGCCCGTCGCCGAGATGACGGTGAGGCAGAGAGCAGGAGAGAGAAGAGTGGAGGTGAGAGTTAGAGAGAGAGACCTGTACTCCTCCACCTACATATTTTTGTACCCAGACGTTTATACACACACACACACACACACACACACACACACACACACATATATATATATATATATATATATATATGAGATGATGTTACTTGAGTTGTCGTTTGTGAGCACTTGTGTACTTGACTTATTTCTTTCCATTCTTCTTTTCATGTGCCTGTATTTCACACTTAAATAAATAGATTAATTCATCTGTTCGGCTTGGCCCCTTGCTCAATAAGCAAGGGGTTGTTGCTATTCTGACCTTGATGACGGGTCAAGGGGCCAAGCCTTTAATTAATTAAGGCAAAATAACAAAGATATAGGGAAATGTAACATGCAAGCAAGCAAATGCAAACTAAAATTGAATGATGCCCACACACGAATGCAACCAAGCACATGATATGACAAAAGGAAAAACAGTGGGCTCAATTCAGGAAATTCCTCTTCTTTTTTTCTTTTTTTTCAACCCCCCCTTTTTTTATTTTTATTTTTTTTATTTTTATTTTTAAATGACGACATGCAGACGACACTAATAAAAGAAATGGCGCCCTCGCGCACGGGCGTTAATTGAAAAAACATTTTTTCATTTTTTATTTTATTTATTTTATTTTATTTTAAAATGACGACATGCAATCTGACATTACTCAAAGAAATGGCACCCTCGCGCGGGGGGGTTAATTAAAAAAACATTTTTTTTTTATTTTTTTATTTTTATTTTTATTTTGGAAATGACGACATGCAGTCCGACGCTACTCAAAGAAATGGCGCCCTTGCGCGCGGACGTTAATTGAAATTTTTCTATTTTAGTTTTTTTATTTTTATTTTTATTTTTAATTTTAATTTTAAATTGACGACATGCAGACTGACGCTAATAAAAGAAATGACGCCCCTGCATGAAGGCGCTAATTGAAAAATAATTTTTTATGATGAGGGTTAGCATGGTACAAAGGTCTTGAAACCTTACACAATCACCATCTTAAGTTCATTAATCGTTCTCAAATGATTTAACAAAGGGTCAACGTGCTTAATAACTTATGCTCTTACTCATATCCTCTCGCGGCCCATCCTTCTTAGTCGGTCTTCGCCATCCTTCGAGCTTATAACATACCAGAGAGGGGGAAATGAATAATAAGTTGAGAAAGCTCACGAGAGATTTTCGGAGAATCAGGAAGCTTCCCTCCCCTACCCTAGTGCCTGTTATGGTTCTGTCTTTGGCTTAGGGAAATTTTTGTTACCTTTTGCCCTTATTCATGCATGCTTACGACCAGGGTTTTCCCTGCGGGGACTTTGCCCTCTTGACATGCTTTTCTTTTGTAACTTTGCACCTCTTATCCTTTTTTTCTCTCTTTTAAACAAATAAAGACCTAATTGTACTTGGGCTTTGCAGCGTTGTTCCCTTTTGGACCCAGACTTCCACCTACTAGGGCGGCGGGTAGGTTTGGTGGCACTCCTTGACTCGTACTCCCTCTCGCGAACCGAATAGAAGAGAATAGGTAAAGTTTTTACACTCTTAGTTTGGCTCTGACTTTTCTCGAATTTTGAATCACTTGAATTAAGAGCAAAACGTGTAGTGTGTGCAGGTATTGACCCTAAGTTAAACCGTCAAGACAGAAGAATGAATTAAGAATTTTGATTTTTCAAGTTCGGCGGCCTATGCACCATGCCAGCCTTCAACTTTTCAATTTTCCTTATTTTAATATCTTTCTTTCTTTCTTTCTTTCTTTTTTTCTTTCTTTAAAGACTTAAGGGTAGTATTTCTTAAGGTACAATCCGTTCCAAGGGTGAGCCAGTTCTTCCCCTTCGGCGTTAACTAGTTTGTAAGCATTGCCAGGATAAACTTCTTTTATTACGTAGGGCCCTTCCCAATTTGGTTGGAGTTTCGAACGAGGCCCACCTGGTTTTACAAAGATTCTTTTGATTACCATTTCACCGACTTTAAATTTTCTCTCAATTACTTTCTTTTGATAAAAATGTGAAAGCCTGTTTTGATAAACACGTGCATGCTCGGTGGCGGCCAGACGTTTCTCATCCAAGAGTTCCAATGGAGCAAGGAGGGATTCACGGCGTTCATCAATAAAGAACTCATTGTCCAGTTGTACTCTAAGAGAAGGAATAAGAATCTCATAAGGAACTACTGCCTCCATTCCATAAGTGAGGGTGAAAGGGGCTTGCCCAGTAGGAGTACGAATGGGAGTGCGGTAAGCCCAAAGAGCTTCAACCAGCTTTTCTAGCCAATCCGTGAATCTATTAGCCTCACACGTTTTCTTGATGATCTTGATCAAAGTTTTATTTGTTGCCTATACTTGTCCGTTGTTCTGTGAATAATAAGGAGATGAATGATGCAATGTAATGTTATCCATGTTGTAGAGGTCATGAAGCTCTTGAGAGATGAACTGTGATCCATTGTCGGTGACGATGGTACTTGGGATGCCGAATCTTACAATGATATTCTTCATTATGAACTTGTATACGGTTGACACTTTAATCTCCACATAAGCTTCCGCTTCTGCCCACTTGGTGAAGTACTCTGTGGCCGTGAGTATAAATGATTTCAATTTTGTGAGGAGGTTTGAATCACCAAGAGGTCCGATATTATCGAAAGCCCACATGGAGAAAGGCCATGGGGAGGACACAGGATGGAGTGAAGAAGCAGGAGAATGAATTTTATTGGTGTGCAGTTGGGACTTGACACACCTTCGGACATAGATAGAACAATCCTCTTCTAGAGTGGGCCAATAGAAGCCTAATCAAAGTGTTTTCTTAGCTAATATCTGGCTATTGACATGACCCCCACATACTCCTGAATGTGCCTTTTCCACGACCTTTCAAGACTCATCATCGTCGAGGCATCTAAGCATGATTCCAGTGAGACCTCTTCTATAGAGCACACCTCCAACCAGAGCATATCTCTGAGCAACTCTTCTGATGGCTTTCTTCTCTTCAGCCGTAGCCTCTTCAGGATAAGATTGATCCTGACAATACTTGGCAATCTCATGATACCACGGCTTCTCTTCATCACCCAACTCTTCCTCTTTATCTAATAACATGATCTCCTTATTCTCGATGATTCCACGTTCCTTAAACTTCTTGAGCACCTCCTCCTTAATACTAAGGAATGTTGGATCTTTGATTGCAGTAGTGAGACGCTTTAATGATAATAGAATGGAAGTCCCTCTCGGGAAGGAAAACCAATGAGGAAGCACAAGAAGCAAGAGCATCAACTAGAATGTTCTGATCCCGAGGAATGTGGACGAATATTAGTGTTGTGTCCCTGTGATTTTGATGATAGCAAACACTATAAGTCATCATCTGTTTGAGTCTGCATATAAATCTATTTGAATCTTCATAGTCTGCATATTGTTTGAGTCTGCATATAAATCTATTTGAATCTGCATAGTCTGCATACTATTTGAGTCTGCATATAAATCTATTTGTGTTGCATATAAATGTTTCAATGAACATGTGTTGCATATGAATGTTTCAATGAACATCTTATTTGAGTATCATTACATCGAACAGGCTGTGTGCATTGGTGCATTTCATAACTACCATAAGTCAATGAATGTCTGCATTTCATAACCTTGTTTCTATGAATGTCTAGACTTAGACTCATGCATTTCATATCTGCTTAGGTCAAGTTTGTACAATGGGTGTTGTCTGCACAGCCAGTGTGTCACTCTCTCTGCACTATCTATACATCCTTAGACAGCCTGCCTGAAGCTTGATTGTTGAAGTCTAGAAGTGGGTCGACCCCCTTCCAGATGGGTCGACCCCCCAGATCTCTAAGTCTGTAAAGAGTGCCTTGTTCATCTTTGTTCAAAGTCTATACATTGTCTCTTTTATCTACGTTGCTCGAAACAAAGTCTATACACTGCTGGATGATCAAGTCTGTACATTGGCGGCTTTCCCTACGTTCTGGCCAAGTCTATACATTCATACCCTTCCCTACGTTCTGGCCAAGTCTACACATCGTTTGCCTGGCTTCTGCTTCAAAGTCTATACATTCGTTTCCTTTCGCAAGTCTATACAGAGTTTGTATCTTCTAAGTCTATACATCCGTTGTCTTAATAAAGTCTGTACAGACTTTGCTCGTTCAAGTTTGTACACGGTTCAGTTGTTTTGGCAAGTCTACACATCATGAAGTCTATACATCCGATTGCCTTTGCATTGCTCAAGTCTGTACAGCCCTTGCGTTGGCAAGTCTATACATCATCCAGTTGTCTTGGCAAGTCCATACATTGAGAGTCTATACATTGTACAGCAGTGCATTCCTTGAAAGCAAGTCAGTACATTGGCGTTGGGCATCCAAGTCTATACATTGATTCACTATTCATGCCTTCACCCAAAGTCTGTACAGCGAGCAACGTGTCTGTGTCTCAAGCCATTCTCCAAGTCTGTACATTGCTTGCATCTTCAAAGTCTATACATCCACAGTTGAACCCTAAGTCTATACATCGCAAAGTCTGCACATTGTGCTTTGAAGCTCACCAAGTCTATACATTGATTCACAGCACACACGTTCAAAGCCTGAAGTCTGTACAGCCTTGGCAAATGCTCCTAAGTCTATACATCACAATGTCTGCACATCACTGTGCTTAAGCCTTTCAAGTCTATACACTGGTTCAGGGTCTCCAAGTCTATACATCGGCCTCAAACTTCACAAGTCTACACATTGTCTTCATGGCATCAGAAGTCTATACAGCCTGCATGCCTCATAACGCCAAGTCTATACATCGTGGCCTTCAAGTATTCAGAGCCTGTACATTCTTCAAGGGCCAAGTGTATATAGTGTCTCGCTCACATCTTCAAGGGTGAAGTCTATACATTGGTTAGGCTTGTTCATGCTAGGCTTGTTCATGCATCGTTCTTCTCAAAGTCTGTACACTAGTGTCTCATGCAATCTAAAGTCCATACACTCCTCCTTGCATAGTCAAGTCTATACAGACTTAGCGAAAGCTTAGCTAGTCTGTACTTTGGTCTCTCAGGCATGTAAACACCAAGTCCATACACTCCTTGTTTCATGTCTATACATTAGGTTGTTCAATGCATTCTCATAAAGTCTATACATAGCCTGTCTCAAAGTCTGGACAGCGCTCGCCTCAATGTCTGTACAGCCTGTGTGTTGAGCGAACACAAGTCTGTACATCGTCCAGCGCTTCATGTGAAGTCTGTACAATGTCTTAGTCTTTTACACATGAAGTCTATACATTGCTGTTGCATTCACGCCATGTCCATACACTGCATTTGTGCATTGATCACAGCAAGTCTGTACATAGAGTTCTCATGCATGTAAACATCAAGTCTATACACTCCCGTGTTGCATGTCTATACATTCGATTGCTTCATGCATCACACAGAAGTCTGCACATCCCTTTCTGATAAGTCCATACATCATTTGTCAAGTGTGTACATTGAGGTCGCTTGAAGGGCTTCAAGTCTATACACTCTCACGTTGTACATACTTGCTTATTTGCTACTTCGAAAGTTTATACACTACATTATATATGCATATTACAGCATGTGGTAAGAAGTCTGTACACTCGTCTTGCCTCACACGATCAACTCTGTACAGCCATCCATGCTTGCCTTGCTTGCTGAATGAAGTCTGAACATTGCCTTAAGCTAATACTGCCTTCGACTGATTAACTGACAGGATTGTTGGACGAGGCTAATGTGTCTGAGCACGTGACTCGAGGTGGGCACCTGGCACGTGATCCAAGGAGCTGAGATGCTGACACGTGGTAGCATCACTTGGGCGGGAGAAGTGGAAAGCACACGCCCTAAGCTGCTGCAATATATATAGAGGATGTCTTCCTCAGAAGGTGACTGATAAGAACAGAAGAGGGCTGATCGAGACTGTGAGTGAAGAAGAAGAAGTGAGAGCAGAGAGTGATAGAAGAAGAAAACAGAAGCAGAAAGAGTAGCAGAAAGAAAGAAGATAGCTCGAGAAGGAAAGAGGAAGAGAGATCGTACTGTGAGATTGTGAGAGAGCAGAAGAAGAAAAAGAAAGAGAAAGAGAGATGGAGAGCTCGTGAAGAAGAAGAGAAGTATTGCTGTCTTCACTGGACCTTGGATAAGATCCAACCCAGTTTGCTCTGCGAGAGCTTTTGTGCATTTCATTTTTCCAGCTTTCTGTTGCTGCATTTTTATTTTTCCTTTTAACTATTCACTAGTTGTTCTTCCGATCCTCTAGTGTGAGGTCGGGTTCCCTCCGGTTTGGAGGAAGAGAGACTTGCGTCTCTGGTTGCCTTTGACTGGGTGTCATTGGTTGTTTCCCTCCGGCTGGGAGGAAGGGAGGTCGAGACCTCTAGGTTACAAGTGGATGGGAGTCACTTGTGGGTTCCCTCCGGTTTGGAGGAAGGGAGGATTGGTCCTCCGATTCTGGTCTTGTGGGTTGCAAGTCCAGGTATTCCCTCCTGGTCTGGAGGAAGAGATACTGTGTGTCTCTAGTTTCCAAGTGACTGGAAGTCACTTGGGATTTCCCTCTGGTTGGGAGGAAGAGGGGAGGTTGTTCCCCTGGTCAAGATGTGTGGCAGCAACTTGTTTGCAGACTGAGTCTACTTTCTAGCTAATTGCTAGTGGAAGCCTCACTCCGGTTGGGAGTGAGGGGTGGACGTAGGTCTGTGGACCGAACCACCTAAAAAATCCCTTGTGCAGTGGTTTGTTTGATTGCTTGCTTCCACTAGATGCATGCTAGGACCGTGATCAGATTGATTATTCATGTTCTAGAGTTTAATTGGGTTTGCATCTTTTATGTTTGAGCAATTGTCCACTGATCTTGTGCTAAT
Source organism: Amorphophallus konjac (assembly GCA_022559845.1). Taxonomy (NCBI): domain Eukaryota; kingdom Viridiplantae; phylum Streptophyta; class Magnoliopsida; order Alismatales; family Araceae; genus Amorphophallus; species Amorphophallus konjac. The sequence goes on from CM040129.1 coordinate 30,791,456, forward strand.
AATTTCATACGAATTTTAAATTGGTCAAAACTCTTTAAAAGATCCATTCACCCCCCTCTAGATCTGTGCTTATCTATCGCACCTAACTATCAATTGGTATCAGAGCAGGTTCTCTGTCTGATCAGATCCAACGATCTGCAGAGGATCCTGTTGTCTTTGGTGCATTTCTGAATTTACTCTCTGCTGCATTAATCTGCTTGCCGATTTAATCTATGGGGTCTCCACCGGTTTTCAATGGCTCTAATTTTAACTCATGGGTTAGCAGACTACATAACTATGTGAAATTGATGGATCCGGATCTGTGGAAGTTAATTTCACAAGGTCCTCATAGATTACCAAGGAGAGACTCCAAATGGACTGACAGTCACAAATCAAAACATGGAGAGAATCAGAGAGTTTTGAACCTAATGAAAGAAGCTACTGACAAGGCTCTACACTCTAGTTTTTATGACTGCAGGCCCGCTAAGGACATTCTGGAAAAGCTGAGGCTAGCACACAGAAGAAATGAGGACAGTTGCATGATGGCTGACAAGAGCAACCAAGGCAGTGATCAAGATGAATCAGAAGAAAATGAAGAAAAAGATGAAGATGAGGTATCTTCTAAATTTGAAATTATGATATAGATGATTGGATTAGAGCGTACAGTGATTTGGTTGATTCTTACAAAAAATTGAGAAAACGATATAAATCTCTGAAAAAGAAGTTGAAGAATCATGAGGATGCTAAATCTCGAGGTGAAACCCCTAAATTCTGAAAATTGAAAATGACATATTTAGAAGACAGTTAACAGATTTTGATTCTATTAGTTCAGATTTAGATCATTTGAAATCTGAAAAACAAACTCTTATGAAACAAATTGATTTACATAAAAAGGAGAATAAATAGCTTGTTTGCGAAATTGCTGAACTAAAGGAGAGGCATAGTTTAACTGATGATGATCATGCTCATAACAATGAAGTTGTTCAAAATGAAGAACTGGTGAGAAATTTAGAGTGTGTCAACTCTGAATTGGAAAACATGAAATCTGAAAATAAAACACTCAAAAACCAGCTCAAAGAATCTGAACACAAATCAATAAATCTTGAAAAAGAAAATAGATTGATTTCTGAAAAATTAGAGGCTGATAGAGTAACAAATTCAGAGATTCAGAAAAATCTTGACAAACTTCAATCTGAAAAATAACAAGAAAAGTTTTATGAATGTTAGTTTTCTTCAGATGAATGGGTGCTTGATGATGAACTCCTAGAGCAGAACAGTAAACTGAAAGAGGAAATTAATAAGCTGAATCACCTAAACACAGCAATGTCTGAGAGGCTAATCACTTTAGAAAAAGGAAAGAGTGTAAGCCTGGTGAGCTCCAGTGAGTTGCTGAATGCTGAACATGAAATTACAAATCTGAAAAACATCAACCTAATGTTGAGTGGGAATGTCACCTGCCGTGAACAAAAGATAGCTAAATATGAGTTAACAATCACATCCTTTCAACAAGAAGTTGATGATCTTTATAAGTCTCTATCTGAAGCTGACAATGAAATTAAATTAAGACAGGAAGTTGAAAAACTCAAAAGTCTGAATGATGCCTTGCATCAACAAAGCATTTCCTGTGAAACAGATCTGTCCGAATATGAAGCTAATATTTTTGGCTTAAATTCTGAAATTCAAGATTTGAAAAACTCCTTGTCAAAATTTGTCAAAAGAAAGGACAATCTGAATAAGCTTCTTGGAAATAATGTTAGCGTTCAGAGAGAGGGACTGGGTTACAGTCCGACAAACAAAAGGAGTAATGGGAATAAAATGTCTACTATTTTTGTCAAAGCTTCTAATCAGAACACAACCTCTGCTCCTTCTGTTTTTCAATTCACTGCACAAAAGTCCACTGTCAATTCCAAATTTGCAGAACAAATTCAAAAACTGAAAAAGAATGAAAATTCACAGAAAAAGGACAAAGACACTCCTGTTGCTATAAAGAATGCTGCACACAATTCACATGATCTCTCACACACTCATATTAAAAAGGGGTCATGTTATTATTGTGGGAAAGGAGGTCACATAATGGAAGATTGCAGATTAATGTTAAAGGATGAGCATGCTAGTGGAACATTACATTCTAGAAATTTCTCTGATAGAAACCATGCTACTAGGAAGCCTGATGCTTCATGTTATTATTGTGGTAAGTATGGTCATCTCATGAATGCATTCTTTATCATGAAAGAAGACAATAAACTTGGAGAGGGGGATTCCTGCAGCCCACTCAAAGAGCAGGCCCAACTAGGCCCAACAAGGCCCAACGAGGCAAGCTTGCCCAAGTGACAGCCCACAGGGCCCACTCGGAAAAAGCCCAATAAAACAATGCTCGAGGAAACAACTCTCCTAGGCGGCCCCAAGGCTCGGAGAGCCCGAGCCTCGGTCAGGTCACAGGAAGACCCGCGCACGAGCTACCCCTCCGCCCGAAGGGGGGAAGCGCTAGCCGGTCTATCCGACCCATCTCCTCACCGAGCTAGGCCTATCGCCCGATAGGGCCGGCCCCCTTAAGCTCGGGACGACCGATGAAATCATTGTAGCCGTTAGAGTCCACAGCGGGCCAAACACTAAGAAGTCCAGGAGCTCCGGTTTCCCCGCGAGGATAACGCCCCCACGATGAGGCCATCAAAGCCCACGATGAGGACGTAACTTCCGCCGGAGACCTCTCAGCTTGCAGGACTCCAGAAGGCGGCGCACTATAAAAGCCTGGGATACCCTCTGGCGAAAGGCAAGTCAAGAAGGGTATGATTCCACCCCCAAACTCCTGAGCAAGGACCACTTCACCCCATCGGTGGAGAGGGATCTCGCGCCCTCATCTCCCCCTCCCTATCGCTGCTCCCACCATTGCTCTACTGACTTGAGCGTCGGAGGATCTTGCCCCAGGGAATCCCCCTGGGCCCTCTGACCCGTTTCCCTATCTTGCAGTTCATCATCTTGGTGATTACCAGCCAGCTCAGGAACCAGCGCGAGATTTCGCCTCTTCATCTGGCGCCGTCAATGGGAAACGCACGAAGAGCCAACATGGTGCGGAGGAGCTCAGGGAGGAGGTCCGCCAGTGAGAGGGGTAAGGCCGTGGTAGCGGCAGGGGATGGCCCTTCCAGGGCCTCACAGAACCCTCCCTCCAACGCCAGCATCCCCGCCGACGGACCACCACCACCCCCCCCCCCCCCCCGCGACAACGGGGCTACCCCCCTACGGTGGCGCCGAAGCCTTCCAGGCCCTCAACGCCAAACTGGATGTCCTCGTGGATCTCATGAAGACCCAGGCGGCCAGGGATGCAAGGTCCCGCACCCCGTCAGGGAGCCCCCCCCGCAGGAGTACATCCCAGCACACAGCTGGGGGCCGCTTCACCCTCCGCGGCCAGCAGCTCATCCATAACAGGGTCGGAGGACCCTCGCAAGCTCCGCCTCCGGAGCAAGAGGCCTCCTCCACCCAAAGGAAAGGAAGGCAGGGGACGCGACGACCCGATCCGGAGGCCAACGCCCCCGGAGACCACCAAGGCACCCCCCTAGCCTCGCGGCACGACAGCAACCGGAGCTATCCCTCCGGCTGCGAGACTTCGAAAGGCGCTTCGCTGAGCAGGAGCGCGCCCTTCGCGCCCTGCAGAAGGCCTCTTCCCCGGAAGATGAGGAGAAATCCCCGTTCTCCGAGTATATCTTGAAGGTGGAGGTATCTCCCAGAGCCCCCATACCAACCTTCAAGCTCTACGACGGCCAAGGCGACCCGGTCGATCACTACGATAGCTTCGACGCCCTGATGACTCTACACGGAGCGTCGGACCCCATCAAGTGCCGAGCCTTCGTGACCACTCTGGTCTAGGGCGCTCAAGCATGGTTCCGGGCCCTCGCCCCCGGATCCATCCGAGACTTCAAGCAGTTCGGGCGAGTCTTCAAGGAGAGCTTCGCCGGAAGTGCCCCCCCAAGGTCGGTGGCGGGGCTCTTGGCCCTCAAATAGGCACAAGGGGAAAGGCTCCGGGCTTATGTCCACCGATTTAAATCGAAAGCCCTCCTAATCCCCCGCCTGGATGTGGCCTCGGCCACAACCGCCCTGACCGGGGGTACTCGGGATGAGAATCTCCGCCGCGAACTCGTCCTCCACCCCCCCTCGACCCTTGCCGAGCTAGTGACTCTGGCTCTGCGCCACGCCGAGTGCGAGGAAGTGCACAGCGCTTGCCGAGACGCAACCGGCTCGGGTCGAGAGGGGGACAAGAAGCGGGGCCCCGAGCCAAATCCTGGCTCAGAAAAGAAGCGGGATCGAGATGGAGAGCGCAAGCGGAAGTACGAGCGGTACACCCCATTAACCGCCCCGGTCTACGAAATCTATGAAGACGTCAAAGACTCGGGACTTCTCCGTCGGCCCGAGCCGATGAGGTCGAAGAACCGCAAGCGAGACATACATTTTCTATTCCACGGCGATCACGGGCACCACACCGGTGATTGCCACCAGCTCCAAGATGAGATCGAGCGCCTCGTCCGCCTGGGGCATCTGGCTCGGTTCACTGCCGAGCGCCAAGAAGACCAAGGTGCCGCGGAGGAGATTGACAACGCCCCCTGAGGGGTCCACATCAACGTCATCTCTGGAGGAACAGCATCAGGAGGCGACAGCAGCCGTGGAAGGAAGCGTCATGCCGAGCGGGCGAGCCGAGCCCCAGGGCCACCTGAGGCCCCGCCCCAGGTCATAGTCTTCTCCGATCAAGACCTGGAAGGGCTGAGCACCCCGCACGATGACGCCCTCGTAATCTCGGCCACTATAAACCATTGTAACGTAGATCGGATTCTTGTGGACAATGGAAGTGCCCCTGATGTGTTGTCTTATGACTGTTTCCTCAAAATGGGAGAGAATCCATCCAAACTCCGCCCGATCCGGACCCCCCTCTGTGGGTTCAATGGCCTGGCCACTCTCCCCGAGGGAGCCCTAAGCCTGCCGGTTACCCTCGGCACCCCACCCAAAACCATTACGGTCATGGTAGACTTCATGGTGATCAAAGGGATGATAGCGTACAACGCCATTTTCGGCCGGGGAATCCTCAGTCGGATCAAGGCAGTACCATCTACCTATCACCAGAAAATGAAGTTCCCCACCAAAAATGGGGTAGGGGAAATCCGAGGTAACCAGGCCACGGCCCGAAGGTGCTACAATATCTCGGTGGAGGCCACGCGGCCGGACGGGAATAATAATGGCCCCCGGGAAGTCAAGGAGAAGTCCGCAGCTACTAAGCCAGAAGGCGAGCTGCTGACGATCTTCCTAAACGACGACCCGACCCTAGGAGTAAGGATCGGAGCTGACCTACCACTTGAGGAACATCAGCAATATAAGAATTTTCTTTTTACATCCGAGTATTCGCTTGGTCCGACAATCAGCTCCCTGGGATACCTGAGGAGACCGTGCTACACCGACTCAACCTCAACCCCACCATGAAGCCCGTGCAGCAGCGCCGAAGGAAGCACGCACCAGAGAAACAGACGATCATCAAGGCGCAGGTCACCAAGGGGCAAGAGACTGGTCTTTTTAGACCGGTCCTGTACCCAACGTGGCTAGCCAATGTCGTCCTGGTACCAAAGGCTTCCGGCGAGTGGCGGATGTGCGTGGACTTCACCGACTTGAATAAGGCGACCCCTAAAGACTGCTATCCCTTGCCCAGCATCGACCAACTGGTCGACTCAACATCGGGCAACGAGATGCTCAGCTTCCTGGACGCCTATTCGGGTTACCATCAGATCAGGATGAACCCTGAAGACATCGAGAAGACCACCTTCATCACCGACTACGGCGTGTACTGCTATACCCGGATGCCTTTCGGGTTGAAGAACGCCGGAGCCACATACCAAAGACTGGTCAACCACATGTTTGAGGAACAGCTAGGTCAGAACGTCGAGGCCTACATTGACGACATGCTCGTCAAGACCCCCAAGGCCCAGGACCACTTCACCGACCTCGTCGAAGCCTTCGGCGTCCTGCTGAAGTACAATATGAAGCTCAATCCTGCCAAGTGCGCCTTCGGAGTAAGATCCGGGAAGTTCCTGGGTTTCCTGGTCACTCAGCGTGGGATCGAAGCTAACCCTGACAAGGTCCAAGCCATCCTGGACATGCGCCCGCCCGCCTGCATCAAGGACGTCCAGCGTCTGACAGGGCGTATCGCCGCTCTCAGCCGTTTCCTGTCCCGTGCGGCCGAACGATGCTTGCCCTTCTTTAAACTATTGAAGGGGCCCAAGTGGGCATCTGCTACGTTCGCATGGGATGAGGAATGCCAGAAAGTGTTTGCTGAGCTTAAGGAGTTCCTGGCTTCGCCCCCGGTGCTCTCCAAGCCCGTGTCGGGCGAAGCTTTGCTACTCTATCTCTCGGTGACGTCATCAACGGTCAGCTCGGTCCTGGTCAGAAATGACTCGGGAATCGAAAGGCCAGTCTACTATACCAGCAAAGTGCTTAGCGAGGCCGAGAGGAGGTACCCCGCAACCGAGAAGCTCGTGCTAGCGCTGGTTACCTCCGCGAAACACCTCCGACCCTACTTCCAGGGGCACCCCATCACCGTGCTAACTGGCGAGCCGTTGAAGAAGATCTTGGCCCACCCCGAGGCCTCGGGGCGACTCGTCAAGTGGGCCCTTATGGTCGGGGCCTACGACATCTCGTATCGCCCGCGCGCAGCTATAAAAGGTCAAGCGCTCGCCGATTTCATCGCCGAGAGCACTATCCCGGCCGAAGGGAGGTTACCGACCATGCCTGGGCCAACCTGGGAACTCTACGTTGACGGTTCTTCCAACTCGGTCGGTAGCGGTGCTGGGATCCTCCTAAGATCCCCCGAAGGAGTGGAGCTGCAGTACGCCTTGAAATTCAACTTCCAAGCGTCCAACAACGCTTCCGAGTACGAGGCCCTTATATCAGGAGCACGTATGGCCCGGCGGCTGGGGGCTGAGCGAGTCAGGATCCACACCGACTCTCAGCTGGTCGCGAGCCAGGTCAACGGCGAGTACGAAGCTCGAGAGGCACCCATGATCAAATACCTCCAGCAGGTCAGGAGCTTGGCCCAACGATTCGAGGGATTCGAGGTAGTCCGAATAGCCCGGGAAGAAAACTCCCGAGTGGACGCCCTCTCTCGATTGGCCTCCTCCTTAGACCCAGAAGGTACCCGATCGGTCCTCCTCGAAGAGCTAGAGCACCCGAGCATCGACTCGGAGCTCCTCGCTGTTGACTCGGCCGTCCCGAACGACTGGTGCACCCCCTACTTGTCTTGGCTTCGAGACTCCTAAGAGCCCTCCGACCCTCGGGAAGCACGCCGAATGAAGTACCAAGCCCGGCGCTTCGTCGTCCTGGATGATACACTCTACCAAAGGTCCTTCGCCGGCCCTCTCCTGAAGTGCCTCGGCCCCGACGACGCCAGCCGAGCCATTCGAGAGGTTCATGAAGGCCTGTGCGGAGCGCACTCAGGGGCAAGGTCACTGGCCAGAATCCTGTTACGACAGGGGTACTGGTGGCCCACCCTGCAGCGCGACTGCTCGGCCCATGCTCAGCAGTGCGACCGATGCCAGCGGTTCGACCACTTGGTCCATCGGCCGGCCACAGAACTCGTCACCCTCGCCGAGCCTTATCCCTTCGCTCGGTGGGGGATCGACATTCTCAGACCATTCCCCACGGCTCAGTCCCAGAAAAAGTTCATCATAGTCGCCATCGACTACTTCACTAAATGGATCGAGGCCGAAGCCACTGCAAGGATCACCGAGACAGTAGTCTGGAGTTTCGTCTGGAAATCGATCATTTGTCGCTTCGGCATCCCCCGAGTGATAGTGAGCGCTAACGGTCGACAATTCGATTCTCGGTATTTCCGAGACAGATGCGCCGACCTAGACATCCGCAACCACTTCACTTCAGTCACCCACCCTCAGGCCAACGGGCTGGTCGAAAATGCCAACAAGACCATCTTGAAAGGCATAAAGACCAGACTCGGCAAAGCCAAGGGAAGTTGGCTCGAGGAATTGCCTAGCGTACTGTGGTCACACCGAACGACTCCCAGGACGGCAACCGGTGAAAGCCCCTTTCAGTTGGTGTACGGCACCAAGGCCGTCATTCCATTGGAGATCGCCAACCAGTCTCTCCGAGTCATCCGCTACTCGATCGAGGAAAACAACCAAAAATTACTCGAGAACCTCTACCTAGCAGATGAACTCCGGGACATTGCCAGCATCCGAGCGACGGAATACCAGCGACGCCTCACTCGATACTACAACGCCAGAGTCTGAAGCAGACACTTCCGATCGGGAGACTTCATCCTCAGGAAAGTTGAAGCCTCTCGACCACTAGAGGCGGCGGGCAAGCTGTCCCCTAACTGGGAAGGCCCCTACCGAGTGGTCGAGATGGTCGGGAAAGGTGCGTATAGGTTAGCAACAATGGAAGGGGAACCCATTCCTCGGACATGGAACGCAGCCGCACTACGCAAATTCTATTTTTGAGAGTGTACAACAAGATGGACGGAATAAATCCCTTTTCTTTTCATTCCAAACTATTGATACATCAGAAAGGCAAAGGCCAGTACATTGCATGATAAAAAGCAAGAAAATCCATCTAACTCCGCTGCAAGGGGTCATCGCTCGGTTGACTCGATCTCGATCTCCTCACGTCCATCCACTGACTCTGCCTCGCGTAGAAACTAGCTCGGACAAGAGAGGGCCGATCCAAATGGCTCGGATGACCCCTCACAAAGGTGACAGAGGGACTACAGAGAAGATAGCCACCTTCTAAGGTCGGAGAAGGCTACCTTCCAAGTTGATGGAGGCTAGGGAGAAGGAGCACCATGAAGCCCTTCTTTTTCAACCCGCCAACCCCTTGGAAGGGAACAGAGAGCAAGCAGCCTCCGAAGAGTGAAAGAAATGAAGCGCAGAAGAGGGAAAAAGAGGCTGCAGACGGAGGAAGGCTTCGGTGAGGAGGGAACTTGATGCGCCCCCCCCCCCCCATGCAGAGGGGGAGTGGCAGCAGGCTTCTCTGATACCCCCATCCGTCCTCCGCCTCGGCGCCCGCCCGGAAGCCACGTCGGAATTGAGAAAGGGCAAGAGCCATGCCCTCACATGTCGAAGCCCTCTCCAGATCCGCGCGGCGACCGTCGGACCCGTCTCAAACCCGCGCGGCGACCGTCGGACCTGTCCAACAAGCTGGGATGGCAAGAGCCCTCTACTCCCCGTCGTTGGCGGCGTCACCCTCCGAAGGATCCTCCATGCTCCGAATGCAACGGCACAACGCAGAGTGAAGAGGAAGGAGTGAGGAAAGACTGTTAGAGAAAATCCGAAGCATTAAAGAGGAAAGGGCACCTTTCGGTCCTTCTTATAGGCCAAAGGAGGCTATACGCCTTAAATGACCCCCCCCCCTCCGAAACACGCCAAAGGATTTCTCCCCTGAACAGTCACCTCCAACTCCTCGTTTCCCGCCCTAGCGGGATTCACAAAGCGGCCAGACATTCAAAGCATGAGGGGACGGAAGGATGCCCCGTTAGAAGCCTACCAAAACAACATGCAAAAACCACGCAGGACATATCGGCACTTTCCAACTACTTCAGATACGCCAACCAAATCACGGCAAGGATGGCGATCAAACAAGTAAGCCATTTATTATCTCATAAAGAGGAAACTCCCTAAAGGAGGAAAGAGAGACAAACAAGAGAAAGGGGCAAAATAAGGCAAAATACATCAGGCCTCGGGCCCACTTTGACGTCTGTAAGCAACGGAAGTAGGCGTGTTACCCCCAGCACCTTCGGTGACGGCCGACCTGAGCACTGACCTCGCTTGTGCGAGAACTGTCTCGGTCGCGAGCCCTCCCGAGGCATCCGGAGTTGGTGACCCCGCCGAGGGAGACCCCCCTGGATCCTCCCCGCTCGACACAGAGGAGCTAGAAACCGACTCATCCGAGTCATAATCCTGGCCCATAGGGAACTCGATCCCGGAGTCTCGATCGAAGGCGTAGTCCACCGCCCGGCGATAACCTTGCTTAAACCCCTTTCGGGCGCCACGGCGAAGTGCTACCTCGTAATATGGTAGGGCGGCTCTCTCCAGGTCGGCTGAGTAAGCGTCCGAGCTTCTATATCGCTCGACCGCCTCCGCCTCGATCTACTCCGTCCTTCCAATGAGCTCGACTCGAGCCCGCTCCGCCTCGGCCGCACGCTCCTCTGCTCCCGCTAGGCGTTCCTCTGCCACAACCATCCTTCGTTCGGCCTCGCTCGACCACCTCTCCGCCCGGACTCGGTCCGCCTCGGCCACGAAACGAAGGCGCTCCGCTACCTCTTCCCGGTCCAGTAACTCGGCCCGTTCGAGCTCCCAGCGGCCGTCCAGCTCGAGGTGACGTAGACACTCCTCTTCCAAGAGTTTGCTTTTCCTCTCGAGCGACCCCCGGGCCTTAGCCAACTGCTCGGTCAGTGCCTCGGCTTCTAGCCGGCTCGCCCGTGCCGAGTCCCTGAAGGCGGAGAATTCCCGTCGGAGCCCCTCATGTTCCTCGCTGAGGCGGGCCAGTTTCCTCTCGCACCCCCCGAGGGTCCAGGCGAGAGTCGACCACTCCGCCTCCGCCCGAGCATACGTCTCCGCCATCAAGGCCGCCGTCCGAGCTATGACTAGGCCGCCCTCCATAAGGACGTCGAGGATTCTGGCGGGGGAATAGCGCTTGTTTCCCCCCCTCGTCTTCGCGGCAACCTCTCGGCAAACCCGATAGAGGTCACCCGAAACACCGAGCCTTTCCAAGGCCTCCGACATGGAGATCCGCTCCCCACCAGACGCCCCGCCAGAAGGTTCGGGTCGAACAACGGGGCCGACCGCCCTGCACATCGAGGTCGGTTGGGGTTGCGACGCCTCTCCGGGCGAACCCCCAACCTCGACCGACGCCGCAGGATCGACCGCACCAGGAACTTCAAGCACTTGGGGCTGCGACGCCCTCGTGGGCGAACCCCCATCCCTAGCCGTCTCGGCCCGCGCCTCGCCGCCCGAGACATCGCCGACCTCGACCGGTCTCCTGGTCTCGGTGACGGCCACTTCGGCACCGGTCCCCTCCATCCCCGGGGAGGGGAGAACCGACCTATCTCCGCCCTCTGAGGGACCCCTAGTCTCCTCGGCCCCCTCTCGCCTGGTAGGTGGGGGAGCTGGCCCTGAAGGGTCAGCCCCATCTTGCCCCCGAGAGGGGAGCGCCGCCGAGCCTGAATCACCCCCGGCGGCGGTAGGATGGCCGGCCTTCTTGGCCCGTTTCTTGGCCTTCGCGGCTTCCCGCAATCTCCCTTCCAGGGGGTCCTTGCGCTTTGCCCTGCTTGACCGCGAAGATCCCTCGGAGGCCGCCCCCTTGCCCTTGTCCCAGGCTTGGGACCGACCCGCGGGAGCAACGGGTTCATCGGCCGCCGAATCATCCCCAAGATCGACGACCTCGGTGACCTCTTCCAAGGGCTCCCGCCGAATGTCTGCAATGAAGAAGAGGATTCGGTTAGGAAACGAAAAGTCGACCCTCCGACCCCGCAGCAGAATCCGAAGAATGGCACCTGATGGCCTGAGCTGTGTAAGCAGATACCGCTCCACGTTCTCCAGCGTCACCAGCTCCTCAGTCGATCGGCGATTTGTCAACAAGCGAGCGGCGTACTCCTCCACATCGGCGGGGAACTCCTCCTGCTGCGGGGGGAGATTTGGATGGATGTTGGGCATAACCTGGCACCTCCAGGACTCGTCCACCGCTTCCACGTTCACCCAGAAAAATTGCCTCTTCCACCCTTTGTGCGAAGAATCCTTCGCCGCCAGTGGAATACGACTTCGATTCCTGCGCGCCTGGATAAAATAGAAGCCTTTCCCCGCCGACGGATGTGCCTTCAGCTCGAAGAAATAATGAAAAAGATCTAGGGACGGGGGAACCCTCTGCAGGCGGCAGAGGATCCGAAGGGCAGAAAGTAAGAGATACGAGTTGGCCACCAGCTGAACAGGCGCCAACACGAAAAAATTGAGGAGCTTCAAGACGAAAGGCTCGAAGGAGAGGCAGAATCCGCTCTTCCACGCAGGAGAAAAGTACAAATATGGCCCGTGCGGCTGTCCAAACTCGTCTCATACGGGGCCACGGCAACGAAGCTATACCGGAGAGGCAGGCGAAACCGATGCTCCAATTTCTTCACGTCAGCCTCCCCCAACTCGCTGCGATTGGGGACGGGCTCCCGCCTCACCTGCTTGATTTCCGAGCGCAGACCCGCCATCGAGCTGGAAGAAGAACCTTTGCTAGAGCCCGAAGACTACGGAGGAGGAGGAAGTCACCGGATCGCCTCCGCGGTTACGCGCGCCAACTCCTCAAATGCCGCCGCAAGGGTTTGCTCCCCCGCTGTATCTTCACGGCGCATCAAGGAGCCCCAGAAGCAGAGAAATGGAGGAAAGGCCGATAACCCTGAAAAGACTGGGAGGAACGAGCAGCGCCCTACGCCTATAAACCCTCGCGTGAGGCGGCGCGCCGTTTCAACCTCTGAGAAAAAGGGGGCCCCTTCATTTCAAAATCCGTCAGGATCATTATTACTATGGGCCCAGGCGACCACTACACGTGGCACCATCACGCCAACAGGATTCCACCCACCCGAGCCACACCGGTCCAAAGCCTCAAAAAGACTACTCAACAGAGCCTCCTTGGCTCGGAAGTAGGAGGGGGACAAGTGGAGAGGGGGATTCCTGCAGCCCACTCAAAGAGCAGACCCAACTAGGCCCAACAAGGCCCAACGAGGCAAGCTCGCCCAAGTGACAGCCCACAGGGCCCACTCGGAAAAAGCCCAATAAAATAATGCTCAAGGAAACAACTCTCCTAGGCGGCCCCAAGGCTCAGAGAGCCCGAGCCTCGGTCAGGTCACAGGAAGACCCGCGCACGAGCTACCCCTCCGCCCGAAGGGGGGAAGCGCCAGCCGACCTATCCGACCCATCTCCTCACCGAGCTAGGCCTACCGCCTGATAGGGCCGGCCCCCTTAAGCTCGGGACGACCGATGAAATCATTGCTACCGTTAGAGTCCACAGCGGGCCAAACACTAAGAAGTCCAGGAGCTCCGGTTTCCCCGCGAGGATAACGCCCCCACGATGAGGCCATCAAAGCCCACGACGAGGACGTAACTTCCGCCGGAGACCTCTCAGCTTGCAGGACTCCAGAAGGCGGCGCACTATAAAAGCCTGGGATACCCTCCGGCGAAAGGCAAGTCAAGAAGGGTATGATTCCACCCCCAAACTCCTGAGCAAGGACCACTTCACCCCATCGGTGGAGAGGGATCTCGCGCCCTCATCTCCCCCTCCCTATCGCTGCTCCCACCATTGCTCTACTGACTTGAGCGTCGGAGGATCTTGCCCCAGGGAATCCCCCTGGGCCCTCTGACCCGTTTCCCTGTCTTGCAGTTCATCATCTTGGTGATTACCAGCCAGCTCAGGAACCAGCGCGAGATTTCGCCTCTTCAAAACTGCATGCCAGGTCTTCCATGAATATTCAAGGTCCTTATGGAACTAAACACAAGACTAGTCAGCACATTGTGTGCTCTCACTACAATAAGCCTGGGCACAAGGCTGCTGAGTGCTGGTTTGGATCCACTTGGGGTAAAAATGGCTTTCATAGAAGAAATTCTTCTGCTTGCTCTCACTGTGGGAAAATTGGCCATATAGTCAAGGACTGTTGGCATGTTCAGAAGAAGTTTGTTAACCCCTGTGTTGTCAAATTCCCTGCAAAACCATTTGCAAGATTTTCATGCTATAACTGTGGGAAGCAAGGTCACAAATCTTCTGAATGTTGGCTGGTTAGGAATAAGAACCAAACTGTTCATGCATATAACAGAAAATCTTATGATCATGTTTATAAACCTCATGCTGCTGTTACTATGCATCATAAAAACCAGAAACTAGTCACTTCATGTAGATATTGTGGAAGTTTGGTCACTCTATGGACAATTGCTATCTGATGGATCATGGTGACCATGTTGCTATGAATTTGCTTAGAACACCTGTCAGGGCTAACGCAGGACCCAAAGCTGCTTGGGTCCCTGTAGGATCAAGATGATCAAATACTTTGCAGGTGTGCCTTGGACTGAGGAATAAAGAGGGGTAAATTAAACCAAGGCACCCAAGATGATAAAGCCCCATTCAGGTAAATTCTGAAAACTCTGTATTCTGAATTTGTGTGATCTGAATGCACTGCATATCATGATAATTCTTTTGTGCATTGTTTAACTGAATCTAATTGAAAAATCTGAAATGCTCATGGAAATGCTTGTAGTTTATCTCTGAATGAGCATATATTTTAAAATCATGTTTCAGTGCTTTAATTGCATATCATGCACTTTGTAAGGGGGAGTTTGACTGATGTTGTGACGGCCCGAGAATCCGATTACCGGGAAGGCCCGATAACCCGAGACTCGAATCGCCGCCCACGAGCCGGGAGGGGTCGAAAGGGCTAAAAGGAGTGTGGAGGCACAAAGAAATAGGAAATAGAGCAAGACAACCAACAATTAACAGAAAAGAATAAACAACTACAACAGAGTCCAGTCCAATAGAAAGTACAATCTAAAGCAGTAAAACGTACCACAAGCCAAGTGAACACTCAGCTGGCAAGCTAGCAACTAAGAACCTCCGCTCCACACCCTCGAACCACGTGGAAGAATCGCCACACCTGAAAAGCAGGGAATGAGTCTCTAAAATAGGGACTCAGCAGGGATCCCGCGGAACCCCAACCGAAAACAACGGCGTAGCGGAAAGGAGAGCGACAACTACAGTAGGAACAGTAAACCGGTGGCCGGTCAAAACTCGGCTCTACAGCTACTCCTACAGTACCAGAAAACACGACCCAGTCTCCCGTCGGGGGACAACCAAGCCACGCACCCGACCACCCGATTCCACGATCGGGGACCACTAAACACGAGCCGCCCTAGCCACGCTACAAGGAAAACGTCACGATACCTCCGTAGCGGAGGCCTGCCCTCACCAAAAGGGCCCAAGCCAAAACCACACGGTCAGGGAACACGGTCACGACCTCACCGTCGTGAACACAACACTGTCTGGGGAAAGGCCCTCGGTGAAGCTCACCGGAAACCCCAGACCTCGACTCTGGGAACTCTCCCGAAACCACTCACGAAGTCCCGTCTCGCGGACGGAAACAGAACCCGGTACACAACAACTCACGTCACATGACAGGAGCGCCACCCACTAGAAGAACGACCGGATGCGTCTCCTGACGTCTTACACCGCGTCACAAGTGTCTAGCTACGACGCCCCAGGCATGAGACTCAGACACGCAACAAGTACCCCAACAAGGACTAGCTGGGGTCACGCTCGTCAGCGCGTGTCCTAAGCCCCCAACTATGTGTGCACACTCAGACCATCTGCTCTAGGTCGGGTCCTCTAGCTGGTTTTCCCCCCCACCGGACTCTGGTGGCAAAGGCAAGGGGCCCTACGGAAACCAGCCTAAAAACCGCGTCACACTGGGTCTCGCTCTCCACCACTCCCAAGTGGGTCCACACACGCGTGCGCAGGATGCTACGACTAGTGGACGTGTCACAGAACGTGGACACAGAAAACCACACCCGCACCCATTGCGAGTAACGTGAAGTAACAGGTGGCACGACGCCACCATACTCTAGATGGTCCACTAGACCTACTGAACTCAACGGTCTTTGAGTCACACGACTCAGAGTCGAGACCGTTGCACATGACAGCACTAAGCCGTCAATCTGGCCTAATGCCTAGGTCTAAAACCACAATGCGAAGACTCACGAGGCCAAGGGTCGACCACTGGGTCACAACCGGGTCGACCGGAGACCAACACAACGCAATCGGAACACTAGTAAACCGCCCGGACCCTTACACTCACGAGCACGCAAATCAAGGTAAATGGACCTCCGGACGCCCAAAGACACGGTCACGGAACTCCACGGGACGTCCGGGACACACACGGCCCAAGGGGAGCACAATCAGCCGCAAACCGCCCGCCCCGGGCAGCCCGGCTGCTCACCTCCAAGAACGCGCTACATGTGCATAGCGCGTTCAGTCAGAATGCGCTATACATACCTAGCGCGTTCAACAAGAACGTGCTACAGGTCCATAGCGCGACCAGACCAGGTCGCGCTACGATCCTATAGCGCGACAACCCTGAACGCGCTGGGGCCCTATAGCGCGACGGGAACCTGCCAAATTGTTCATCTTCCCTGATGAACGCGCCCCATCGGGGCAGCATGACCATCAAGAACGCGCTACTGGAGCATAGCGCGTTCTCAGTCCGCGCCCAAAAATGGTGAGAACCACGAAGAAATCCATTCCACGCCCCGATCACCCCCGGGTGATGGGGAAACAAAAGGGGGAAACATTCCCCAACCTCCCTAGCACTGAGGGGACCCATTTAAACCCCAAAACACGATCAAAACACAAGATTCGACTCACTCCCCAAAAACATGCATTTTTCCCAAATCACCCCGTTTAGCCCGCTCGGCTCACCACGGCCTACGGAACTCGCGGGAAATGAAGTACGCGGGTTGAGGGTCCATCTCCCTACCTCCACCGAAGATTCGACGCAACGTGGACGCCGATCCACGAAGAAAATGCCGTTTAAGCCCTCGCCGGTTCACGATCCCACAAACCGCCTCCACCATCACGATCCTCGTCCCGTCCCCGCCAGCATCCTCGCCTGCGCCGCCACTAGCTCGCCCCCGTTCTGCTCCGTCGACCGCCGGAGAAGAGAGGGGAGATAGGGAGCGTGAGAGAAGAGAGAGGGAGGGAAGAGAGAAATGAGATGGGGAGAGAGAGAAAATGTCATATATAGAAAATCCGGAAATTCTCAAAAATACTAAAAAATAGAAAATCACGTTTCTGCGATCCTCGAAACACACCGATCGCAGTGGTACCACTCGCGCCCTGGTGAACAGCCCGGTTCACCCGTAACGAGGTTCCGAAGGAATTACCGAAACACACACCGGGAATAGGAAAACACACGCGGAAAAGCTGCGGAACACTTCCGGGCCTCCGAAACAACTCCGGATCGCGCCGATCCGAACACGAAAGATGTCCGAAACGAAATTTCGGACACAACGAGTCGGACACTCCAAGAAACCAGATTCGGGACCCATGAACAAGGATCCAAAAAATCCGGGGCATTACAGCCCTCCCCCCTTAAAGAAATTTCATCCTCGAAATTCAGGACTAACACCAAGTCACAGGGGAAGAACGCCTCCACTAACTGACAATGTTTCCAGGGCCCCAACATAGAAAAACCTCAATTCTCGCAGAAGCACCGATCATGAGGGATACAGCCAGACCATAATCACGAACAATGCCACACTCCGCACACCGCGCACACACCGGCCACCAGAGCAGGCATAACACAAGAGCACAAGCCTGGTATCACCTCAGACACAACGGAAACCACTCACGGCATCGCTGCCACCCTCTCGCTCATCGAGGGAACGCAACCCTCGCCACAAAACCAATCCACCGGTCAACGCCCATGCTCGGCGGACCAACCAAACGCCAGCTTCACAACCCGCTGACCGGTCTCACACCTTGCACCAGGGGCAACCAATCACTGAGCTTCCACCAGCTCACACCTCAGAAACGGCCACCAGAAGGCCTCGCTTGCACGCCGCTCTCTCCATTCTCGAGCCCTTACAACCAGCATCTTCTGTCTCTGAAAAGACCATCCACTGGCCGCCAGACATTCGCCAACAGAAAACCTCCGTCGGCTCAGCAGGCACGATCCAACACATGACAGGCCATCTGCTGACTCACGCACAGACCAACACCACCTCCAATCTCGAACCTCACGCCAACTCAACCCTCTCAAGGGAGTACGGTGAAACCACATGACCCCATCTCCACACGGTCCTCACGTCACTCGACTCAGACTTACGGGGAATCCTCCCTTGCTGGCCACAGACTGAGGATCAATATCCCACGTCAACGTCTCATCAAAGACCACTCTCTGACGCCGATCTCACGAAAAAGACCTCCGCCCATAGGCATCACTCTTCCATCTGGTCTCATCAAACCCTTCGATCAATCCAAATGGACACCTGCCAATGCCATAAACCACCATATCTCAAGCAAAGGCACGGCGACAACACGACTCACGCCGCTGGAGACAACACACACCGATGAACCAATCCTCCGTTGCTCTACACTTCCTCAGAAATCCACCTGCAGCAACCAACGCTACGATCCGTGCACTCTGATCCACATACACAGCCACCACAATGCCAACTCGGGATCCACCATCCCGACAACCATCTGCAACCCCGCAGACTCCGATCCTCCGCACATCGGGAACCACAACACCAACCGCAATTCTTGCGAACACTGCCCAGCCGACACTCATCCTTCCGGAACAGCGCCAACACCCTTACACATCAGGGAACGGGCAACGCTTCTCACAGGCAACCACCTTGCCAAAACAAGGAACACATCTCGCATGGACTTCATGGCACACCGAGGCCAACCAATCCGGACACGCAATGCAAGACGACGAACCTTAGCCAAACACGATTCTCTCCAACCAAAGGAGAACCCAATCACACCTCCGACCAACGGAATGAAAACTCCACATTCGACCTGACCTCGAGCCTCTCGCATGCCGGGAACAGCACCTTCCAGCACCAAGGAAACCATCACCACGTCAGGTCAGCTCCTCCGACAACACTTACCAAGTGTCCCGTCGGACCATGATCACAACATCTCTCGATGCACCACCGCTACAATCCCCCGAACTGCAACACGCCCGCCGGTAACCTCTACCCAACGCAACACGACCAGGGCCACCACTCAAGGGAGAAAGCTCTCGACCTCGATCCGCAGACCCCACGCCGACACAAAAGCTGCGAACAGCTACCACCCTCACCGCGCCGCACAGCGCACTCAAACTCTCAAGCGAGAAACAAAGCGAAAAACATGCACAAATCCCTATGCCAACTGCTGACTGTACTGGACCTTACGGACTCTGATCACTGTAATATCTCGAATTCCCATGTACGTCCACAACCACGCTCTGATACCAGCTGTGACGGACCGAGAATCTGATTACCGGGAAGGCCCGATAACCCGAGACTCGAACCGCCGCCCACGAGCCGGGAGGGCTCGGAAGGGCTAAAAGGAGTGTGGAGGCACAAAAAAATAGGAAATATAGCAGGACAACCAACAATTAACAGAAAAGAATAAACAACTACAACAGAGTCCAGTCCAACAGAAAGTACAGTCTAAAGCAGTAAAATGTACCACAAGCAAAGTGAACACTCAGCCGGTAAGCTGGCAACTTAGAACCTCCGCTCCGTGCCCTCGAACCACGAGGAAGAACCGCCACACCTGAAAAGCAGGGAATGAGTCTCCAAAACAGAGACTCAGCAGGGATCCCGCAGAACCCCAACCGAAAACAACGGCGTAGCGGAAAGGAGAGCTACAACTATAGCAGGAACAGCAAACCGGTGGCCGGTCAAAACTCGGCTCTACAGCTACTCCTACAGTACCAGAAAACACGACCCAGTCTCCCGTCGGGGGACAACCAAGCCACGCACCCGACCACCCGATTCCACGATCGGGGACCACTAAACACGAGCCGCCCTAGCCACGCTACTTGGAAAACGTCACGATACCTCTGTAGCGGAGGCCTGCCCTCACCAAAAGGGCCCACGCCAAAACCACACGGTCAGGGAACACGGTCACGACCTCACCGTCATGAACACAACACTGTCTGGGGAAAGGCCCTCGGTGAAGCTCACCGGAAACCCCAGACCTCGACTCCGGGAACTCTCCCGAAACCACTCACGAAGTCCCGTCTCGTGGACGGAAATAGAACCCGGTACACAACAACTCACGTCACGTGACAGGAGCACCACCCACTAGAAGAACGACCGGATGCATCCCCTGACGTCTTACACCGCGTCACAAGTGTCTAGCTACGACGCCCCGGGCGTGAGACTCAGACACGCAACAAGTACCCCAACAAGGACTAGCTGGGGTCACGCTCGTCAGCGCGTGTCCTAAGCCCCCAACTACGTGTGCACACTCAGACCATCTGCTCTAGGTCGGGTCCTCTAGCTGGTTTTCCCCCCCACCGGACTCTGGTGGCAAAGGCAAGGGGCCCTACGAAAACCAGCCTAAAAATCGCGTCACACTGGGTCTCGCTCTCCACCACTCCCAGGTGGGTCCACACACGCGTGCGGAGGAAGCTACGACTAGTGGACGTGTCACAGAACGTGGACACAGAAAACCACACCCGCACCCATTGCGAGTAACGCGAAGTAACAGGTGGCACGACGCCACCATACTCTAGATGGTCCACTAGACCTACTGAACTCAACGGTCTTTGAGTCACACGACTCAGAGTCGAGACTGTTACACATGACAGCACTAAGCCGTCAATCTAGCCTAATCCCTAGGTCTAAAACCATAATGCGAAGACTCACGAGGCCAAGGGTCGACCACTGGGTCACAACCGAGTCGACCGGAGACCAACACAACGCAATCGGAACACTAGTAAACCGCCCGGACCCTTACACTCACGAGCACGCAAATCAAGGTAAACAGACCTCCGACGCCCAAAGACACGGTCACGGAACTCCACGGGGCGTCCGGGACACACACGGCCCAAGGGGAGCACAATCAGCCGTAAACCGCCCGCCCCGGGCAGCCCGGCTGGTCACCTCCAAGAACGCGCTACATGTGCATAGCGCGTTCAGTCAGAACGCGCTATACATACCTAGCGCGTTCAACAAGAACGCGCTATAGGTCCATAGCGCGACCAGACCAGGTCGCGCTACGATCCTATAGCGCGACAACCCTGAACGCGCTAGGGCCCTATAGGGCGACGGGAACCTCCAAACTGTTCATCTTCCCTGATGAACGCGCCCCATCGGGGCAGCGCGACCATCAAGAACGCGCTACTGGAGCATAGCGCGTTCTCAGTCCGCGCTCGAAAACGGTGAGAACCACGAAGAAATCCATTCCACGCCCCGATCACCCCCGGGTGATGGGGAAACAAAAGGGGGAAACATTCCCCAACCTCCCTAGCACTGAGGGGACCCATTTAAACCCCAAAAACACGATCAAAACACAAGATTCGGCTCACTCCCCAAAAACATGCATTTTTCCCAAATCACCCCGTTTAGCCCGCTCGGCTCACCACGGCCTACGGAACTCGCGGGAAATGAAGTACGCGGGTTGAGGGTCCATCTCCCTACCTCCACCGAAGATTCGACGCAACGTGGACGCCGATCCACGAAGAAAACGCCGTTTAAGCCCTCGCCGGTTCACGATCCCACAAACCGCCTCCACCATCACGATCCTCGTCCCGTCCCCGCCCGCATCCTCGCCCGCGCCGCCACTAGCTCGCCCCCGTCCCGCTCCGTCGGTCGTCGGAGAAGAGAGGGGAGAAAGGGAGCGTGAGAGAAGAGAGAGGGAGGGAAGAGAGAAATGAGATGGGGAGAGAGAGAAAATGTTATATATAGAAAATCTGGAAATTCTCAAAAATACCAAAAAATAGAAAATCACGTTTCTGCGATCCTCAGAACACACCGATCTCAACGGTACCACTCGCGCCCTGGTGAACAGCCCGGTTCACCCGTAACGAGGTTCCGAAGGAATTACCGAAACACACACTGGGAATCGGAAAACACACGCGGAAAAGTCGCGGAACGCTTCGGGCCTCCGAAACAACTCCGGATCGCGCCGATCCGAATACGAAAGATGTCCGAAATGAAATTTCGACACAACGGAGTCAGACACTCTAAGAAACTAGATCCGGGACCCATGAACAAGGATCCGAAAAATCCGGGGCATTACAGATGTTTCCATAATCATGATAATCTCATTTGCTAAATTTCTCCAGGAGAGCCTTTAAACATGCATACATGTAGTTAGTTGCATTGCATCTCCTTGCATTGAAAAATCTAAAAAGAAATGAGTCATTGTATCTAGATAGGGGGAGCATTCCTATTTCATCTCTTCACCTCTTGAACTCCTTCTGTCTAGCAATCTGATCCATTCTTGGCAAATGAGTAGTTCACTTGAATTCCCTGCTGTCTACACTTATGTAGTTGTTCTGTCTGTACTCCAGACTCAGCTAGTGTCTTCTAAACTGAACTATTCTAATGTTAAATCCTTGTCTCATCATAATTGCTCTCTGCTACTCTCTCGATAAAAATGCTTTGTTGACTCCACTGATTTGCTAAAATATCATGGATTCATCTGAATGAGGAAAGATTTTAGTCAGTGCACCCTAGACATAAATCAGACACATTCTGAAATGAAGAATCTTCTATTATACTGGCTTAAGAATGTTTTGATAGATCAAATTGATTTAAGTCTAATGTATTTCTTATGTTTTGATGTAAAGGACTTGAAAATATCTGATTCATTCTGCTTAATAAATCTTAACCAGTTGTCTCATGAACTTCATGCAAAACCTTCTGAAATCTGAAATTTTAAACGACATGGCTTTCTTTGGTTAAGATACATATAGAAAGTATTGTTCTTAAACATTTCAGTGTACTAAGCATTGTTTAAAAAATCTAAAAACACTTAAAAATTTAAAGCAAGAGCAATGACTGTGGTCACAGAGAAACTGGGTTCTCTATCAAAGAAATGGATTAAGCCCATGTCATGAAGTGCCATAGTTAACTCTCTTTTCAAAATGTTTGAAAATCTGGCAGAGCAATGGCATGGTTGTGTTGAGTAACTGGGGATTCTGGCCTCTGATCAAGGTGTCTCCTCATGTAAAAAGATACTCCATTGCTAACTCTGTTCTCCTTCAGAGGCAATGTGGTTGTCACACTGAGTAACTGGGTCACTTCACCTAAGAAGTGTTGTGCCTCATGTAAAAAGGTGTTGACTGAACCAAACTTGCTCAAGAAAAATGAGTGTTGTTCAATAGAAAATTCTGAGAATCTAAAGATAAGTTCAGTCTCATTTATTTTTGTTTAATCTCAATAGTATCTTTTGTAACGTCTATAGGAGTCATTGAATTTACATGAGTAAGATGGAAGGAGGTTCAACATGAATAACAAATGAGTTGATGGTTCATCTTTATTAAAAGATGTTTCAGATATGAGTAATGAATTTTCCTAATAAACCGTAAATACATCACTCTTAAATCATGATGGTAAGTTTAAACTCATTCATAATCTATTATAATTGAAGAATCTGAATTTCGTTTACAAAGATTTATGAATTTGGTGTGCTAATGAAAATCTTGCTTCCTCATTTTTTCATTGTGATTACAGACTGTGGTAACTCTTGTATACCCATGTGCTTTGCTGATAGATGCTCATCACTCCTTTCACTCCATCTAATCAGGGGGAGCTTCCATGTCATGCTGAGTGTTTTTCATAAAGGGGGAGATCTAGTCAGCATTTTTGAGTGACCCTGTGCTTTTGTTGATTTTCTCCCTTCATCTCAATTGATTTCAACCTTCAAAACATTTCTAATCATTATTCTATTTAGGGGGAGCTATGTAGCAACCCTGATAAAAATAAGATTTTTAAATAAATCAAATTAAAATAAAAGATAAATAATTAGATGATGAAAGCCTAAACGCATAAAAATAAGACAGAATGGAAATAATGCCTTCGGTCAAGGCGCGACTTCGAAAAGAAACGCCCTTACATAAGGCGTTAATTATAAAAAGGATGCCAACACCAAAGGGCGTCAATTCCCAAACGGCCGAAAATAAATAAAGGGCAAGTATAAGTGACGCCCTCTACATGGGCGCGTTTTACATAAGAAATGACGCTTGACAAGGCGTCAATTTAAATTAACGCCCTCGCTTAAGACGTTAATTCAGATCGAGTTTCGTTCGACCCAGGAGTCTATCCAGGGCAAGTTCTAGATAACTACGTCGAAGGTGGAATATGGTCAGGACTCTATCATGGAAGTATTACTTCCAATACAACTCTAACCCTATTAGGATCCCCAAAATCCTATAAATACCCACCTATTCGATCTGTTCGCTATTTTGGCGTTCGGTTCTTCTGAGGTATGTGAAGAACAGCAGGTTCTTCTTGAATCTCTGCTTTTCGATTTCATGAAGAGTGTTAATTATTCTTCATCTTCTTTTATTTGTAAGAAGCCTGCAGTAACTCTGTTGAATCAACTGAAGAAGTGGGTTCTTCAAACAGGCAAGCATCTACAACTGTTCGTGCCAAAGGAAGAACTTATTGATAATCTTCTTCCTCTTCCTCTACAGGTTGCCTGTGGTGTGAAGATGCCTGAAAACTATTCCTCGACCATATTCTTATTCTTCTGCCTGTGATCAGAAGACTCTGTTGCAAAACAGAGTATCGTTTCTCTTCACATATCTTAACCCAGATAGTCATCAGGTAGGTTTTCTCAAGAACGTAGCCCAAACTAGTATAAATTATGAAATAAACTCATCCATGATCTCATGCATATAGTTTTACTGCGTTTCCAAATGTTTTCTGAGTGATTTTAAAGAAGCGACCCAGACAAGGGCGCTAATTCTTGTTTTGACGCCCTACCCAGGAGTCGTCAATTTCATATAATTGATAATTATCCATGTTTAAAATTCTATAACTATGAAACCATGAATCTAAATTAATGCATGATCATACCTATCGAATCCTGCTATTTTTCTTGTCCTGACAATGAAATTGTTTTCCTGAAATTTTATTATCTGAAAATTGATAAATTGTTGAATTAACGACCTGCACAAGGTCGTCTCTTATTGAACTGATGCCCCATACCAGGGCGCGTTTTTGTTAAAAATTCCAGAATATTGATTTTCTGTAGAATAGAAATATTGAAGGGACGACTATCGTATACGTCGTCAAATTGTGAATGAACGCCCTTGAATAAGGCGTTAATTGGATAATTAATGACTTAGCTTAAGTCGCTATTTTCTGTATTTCTATTTTACACTGATTACTGTCAACCGAAGGGTTATATATATATATATATATATATATATATCTATATCGGCACTATATTCCGTTCCGTGAATATAGTCCCACGTTTCATGATGATTTATCATTTACCCACTAATTCTCATTGACATACAAGCTCTCCATTGGACATTCCGTTCCTTTGGACTAGCGAGTTAGTCATAGAGACCTCCGTAAGTCTCCTCGCAGCCTTGGATTCCCTCAAGGCCGACTGAGCTGGTTGTACCATAAAAACCCATTACACTATTTTGCCATGTCACTCTAAAGAAACATGGTATACCGGCCCTCATGTTATGCAAAGTGTGTATCATGAGAATTCTCTTAATGGGATGAGGTTATCATGCCATTTGATGCTGTTCTTGTAAACTCCAATTCTATATCAACATTGTCATGATGTTCTTGTAAACCCCAACTCTATATCAACATTGTTATGATGTTCTTGTAAACCCCAATTCTATATTAAACTTGATGTTCTTGTGGACCTCAATTCAATATAAAGAATGTCCATACTTGTTTGTCATGGTACCCAAGTTAGGGAACCAATTCCACCTAGTTTTATCGATAATCGTGATTGTACCGTTATTATCGCCATTCTATGTCAAAGTGTCATATTTTGGACTCCATTCTATCAAAGTCTATCCTACGTGTCTACAAGCTTTATTCTTGAAATTCCATAATGGCTATACACAAAAGTGGATGTTAAAATACATGATTAATGCCTGCGCATATAGGGCCCGATCTGGTCCTAGGAGGAGCACCCGAAAGTACTTGTGCCCATGGGAGTTGATTGATCACGGTATTGGCATTATACCGAAGTGCATGACTAACTTGATTGAACATTCCACAAATCTTGTACTTGTAATTGACTTGATATTACATGACTTGCGTGGCCCGAGAAAGGGTAATTGTATACTTACTTGACTTGAAACAAAATAGCCAAATTCTAACATGACATGATGAGTTTACGTGCTTGAATATCTTGATATCTTTTTGATATAAGTTCTTGAAAGTTCATGACTAGTTCTTCTTGCTATCGTATTGTTATACACTCTCTCTATCTTGTCGTTTTATGCGAGCATGCATAGCTATAGTGCATTCATGAAAGATGTAATCACTTAAACCCCTTGTTAGTTCTTGAGATATAATTTCCTACTGAGCGTTCGCTCACTTAGTGTTTCCTTACTTTTCAGGTAAGTCCGACGATGAGGGAACTCAAACGGATGGGGAAAATCAAGAGTGAAAGGGATAGAGCTTCTTCCGTGTTATCTAGTCTTTTTCATATTTTCTTGAGTCAACCTTGTATGTTTCCATTATTTTAGTTAGTACTTCATGGTTTGTAATAGACATATTCTTATGAAGGAATAAAGGACTGGGTTATCTTTACTTTTGCGCATCTCTGATTTTTGGTGTCGAATACACTAATACTCTGATTGACATGATTGATATAAACTCGTCGCGCATCTCGGGGTACCTACCGCGCTCGGGGCGTGACAGTTTTTGTGGTATCAGAGCCTAGGGTATTCAATTCCTAGGAAAACCCAAGTCCAAGGATAGGTTTAACCTTTAACCGGTGAGATTGGGTAGAACCAAGGGTTAAAGTTAACATAGAAATGCTAGCTTCTAAATGAGATCACGTATTGATCTAGTTATTGTAATTGTAGGACGATGGCTGCCGAACGTGCTCAGTGGCGTAACATGCAGCGTACACTTCAAGGCATAACTCAGGTGCTGCAACAAGTAGCACAGGGAGGTGCACAACGAGCCGGAAGTCTCCACCAAGTCTTTAAAAACATGAACCTGCCTAAATTCACGGGTTCTACTGATCCGGATGACGCAGAGCACTGGGTCAGGGAGACGGAACGTATATTCTATGTTATGCAGTGCACGGATCAAGATAAAGTCTTATTAGCTACCTTTCAGTTGGAAAGGGATGCCCGATGCTGGTGGGAATCGATAGAAGCTACTTTAAATCAAGACCAAGTTACTTGGGAAGAATTCGTTGAACATTTCAACGCTAAATATTTTTCGGACCGAGTCCAAGAAAAGAAAGCTACCGAATTTGCCGCACTCAAGCAACGGTCATTATCGGTGGCGGAGTACGAGGCATAATTCTCTAGATTGTCTCGGTATGCTAAGCACTTAGTTAGCACCGAGAAGATGAAAGCTAGGAGGTTCCTAAATGAGCTCAGGCCTCAATATATCACGCAGCTGGCGCCAATGGATATCCAGGTCTACTCGGAAATTGTGCGCCGAGCTCAGCTATTAGAAGACGCCACGGAGCTATCAGATAGAATCCGTGGGAAGGATAAGAAGGAACAAGTTACAAGTTCGGGTTCCTTTAAACCCAACTTCAAGAAGAGGCCTAGCACTGGAGGTACTTCTTCTCAAGACCAAAAATTTAAGAAGACCAAGCCCTTCTCCATCACCACTACCCCACCAAATATAGTGTGCAAGCATTGTGACAAGGCTGGTCATAAAGCCGAAGAGTGCTGGAGGAAACTTGGAGCATGTCTCCGTTGCGGGAGCCGTGAGCATCGGATTCCCGATTGCCCATTACTTAATGATCAAACCGGTGACGGAAAGCGCCCGGTAACCAAGAACGCTCGTCTTCACGCAATTAAGGAGACCGAAGAAGAAGAAGGCGGACTAGTAGAAGGTACACTGAAAGTTTGTTCCAAGTATGCACGTGTCTTATTTGATATGGGTGCATCACATTCTTTTATTTCCAAGAAGTTTGCTAACCCACTACCTATGGAACCGGAATGGATGAAAATAATTTTATCTACTCCTCTAGGAAACGAGACCGATATTACTCACCATTATCAAAACTGTGAAGTCTTGGTAAAAGGAAGAAATCTTCCTATCGATCTCATATGTTTAGATCTAAAGGAGTATGATGTCATACTGGGAGCGGATTGGTTATCCAAATACCAGGCAACAGTCGATTGCCGCAATAGCAAGGTTACTTTCAAGGACTTTCCAGAACTAGTCTATTCTAGCCCTAAGAGTCGGAGCGAGTCACCTCTTATTTCGGCTCTCCGAGCTAGCAGGCTAATAAGGAAAGGATGTGTATCTTTCCTTGCATTTGTCACGATTAAGGAGGCTCAGGAAACTAAGATAGAAGATATCCCAGTTGTGCAAGAATTTCCGGATGTGTTTCCGGAAGATTTGCCTGGATTACCCCCACAAAGAGAAGTGGCCTTCACCATCGATTTAGTTCCTGGTGCGGGTCCAGTTTCTAAGGCACCGTATAGAATGTCGCCTGCTGAACTCAAGGAGTTAAAGGAGCAATTGATGGAACTCATTAAGAAAGGATTCATAAGACCAAGTACTTCCCCATGGGGAGCGCCTGTATTATTTGTAAAGAAGAAAGATGGATCCATGAGGTTATGCATCGACTATCGACAGTTGAATCATCTCACTATCAAGAACAAGTATCCACTGCCGAGAATCGATGAGTTGTTTGATCAAATTTCAGGATCCAAGTACTTTTCCAAAATTGATCTTAGGTCGGGATATCATCAGTTACGAATCAAGGATGAGGACATTCATAAGACTGCATTCAGAAGTAGGTACGACCATTATGAATTTGTTGTTATGCCTTTTGGACTAACGAATGCCCCTGCTGCCTTTATGCAGTTAATGAATAGTATATTCAGGCCTTATTTGGATCAATTCGTGGTGGTCTTTATCGATGATATATTGATTTATTCCGAGACCAAGGAAGAGCATGAGGAGCATTTAAGGATTGCATTACAAATATTAAGGACAAACCAATTATATGCAAAACTCAGCAAGTGTGAATTCTGGCTTGAGGAAGTGACTTTTCTCGGACATGTTATATCAAAGGATGGCTTATCAGTAGATCCATCAAAAGTTGAAGCTGTAAGAAATTGGGAAAGACCGACCAATGCTGGCGAGATCCGAAGTTTCTTGGGTCTTGCGGGCTATTACAGACGATTCATCAAAGATTTCTCTAAGATTGCCGTACCACTTACGAGGTTAACTCGCAAGGAGATCCGTTACGAATGGAGTGAGGAATGTGAAAGAAGCTTCCAAACTCTCAAGGATCATCTTACTACAGCTCCTGTCTTAGCTTTACCAATGGAAGGAGAGAAATTCGAGGTATACACTGATGCTTCTGGCATTGGCCTCGGATGTGTTCTAATGCAACAAGGAAAGGTTATAGCTTAACCTTCTCGTCAATTAAAGAAACATGAAGAGAACTACCCCTTCCATGACTTAGAATTAGCCGCGGTAGTATTTGCACTACAGATCTGGAGACATTATCTATATGGAGTGCAGTTTACTGTATACTCCGATCACAAGAGTCTCAAGTATCTTTTCTCCCAAAAGGAACTAAATATAAGGCAAAGACGTTGGCTAGAATATCTCAAGGACTTCGACTTCAATATACAATATCATCCCGGAAAGGGTAACCATGTAGCTGATGCCCTTAGTCGAAGGCCGAGAACACTGTTAGCCAATTGTATAATTCAAGAATGGAAGTTGCTGGAGCAATTCTCTAAGCTCAATATAAGCATGGACACGAACATCAAATGTGTCACATTGTCTCATGTAAGCATTCATCCAGACCTATTAACTGAAACACAAGCACTTCAGGATGATGACCCAGTATTAATGGAAATCAAGGACAGATTGGAAGGACAATCTGATTTCCAAATAACTTGTGAAGGAAGATTAATGTTCAAGAATAGAACTTGCATACCGGATTGTCCCGAGTTAAAGAAAAAGATCTTAGATGAAGCTCATAGATCAAGGTACACGATTCATCCAGGATCAACCAAAATGTACCAAGATGTGAATAGGAATTTTTGGTGGCCCAACATGAAAAGGGAAATAGCAGACTATGTATCACGCTGTCTCACTTGCCAACAGGTCAAGGCGGAACACCAAAGGCCTGCTAGAAAATTACATCCTCTAGATATTCCCAAATGGAAGTGGGAGAATATTAGCATGGATTTCATTATGGGTTTATCTAAATCAAAAGGAGGACATGATGGAATATGGGTTATTATTGACCGATTGACTAAATCGGCGCATTTCTTGCCAATAAAGAGCCGATGGTCAGTTGATGTTTTGGCTGCATTATACATCAAGGAAATAGTCAGATTACATGGCATTCCTGTTTCAATCGTGTCTGACAGAGATCCCCGTTTTACTTCTCATTTTTGGAAGGGACTACAACATTCGTTGGGAACAAGGCTTAAACTTTAGTACAGCTTTTCATCCTCAAACGGATGGTCAGACCGAGAGAACTAATCAGGTGGTTGAAGATATGCTCAGAGCTTGCATCATTGATTTCGATGGAAGCTGGCATGATCACTTGCCGTTGGTGGAATTTGCATATAATAATAGCTACCAGGCAAGTATACAAATGGCACCTTTTGAAGTTTTATACGGAAGGAGTTGCCGATCACCCTTATGCTGGGACGAAGTTGGAGAGAAACAACTATAAGGTCCAGACATGGTAAGGGTTACCACTGAGAAGATACAATTGATTAGAGAAAGATTGTAAGTTGCTCAGTCTAGGCAACGGGCTTATGCTGATACAAGAAGGAGAGATCTTGAATTCCAAGTTGGAGATCATGTATTTCTCAAGATATCACCTGGACGTGGCATACGGAGATTTGGTGTTAAGGGCAAGCTTACACCAAGATTCATCGGACCCTTCGAGATACTGGAACGAGTTGGCGAGGTTGCTTATCGCATCGCATTGCCTCCTCAACTGTCCGATGTACATAATGTATTCCACATATCTATGTTGAAGAAGTATGTGCACGATCCATCACATATTATTGATCATGGAGACTTAGTGATCCAGAAGGATCTCACATATGAGCAGAAGCCTATAAAGATACTAGATCGTGAAGTACGTACCCTAAGGAATAAGGTTATTCCCATGCTTAAGGTACAATAGAATAAGAACTCCGAACATGAAGCTACATGGGAGACCGAGGAATCCATGAGGAAGCGATTTCAGAATTATTTTAAGGTATATACTCTACACTCTCCACTTATATATACTGTTGAATTTGGGGACCAAATTTTTTTAAGTGGGGGAGGGTGTAGCAACCCTGATAAAAATAAGATTTTTAAATAAATCAAATTAAAATAAAAGCTAAATAATTAGATGATGAAAGCCTAAACGCATAAAAATAAGACAGAATGGAAATAACGCCTTCGGTCAAGGCGCGACTTCGAAAAGAAACGCCCTTACATAAGGCGTTAATTATAAAAAGGACGCCAACACCAAAGGGCATCAATTCCCAAACGGCCGAAAATAAATAAAGGGCAAGTATAAGTGATGCCCTCTACATGGGCGCGTTTTACATAAGAAATGACGCTTGACAAGGCGTCAATTTAAATTAACGCCCTCGCTTAAGACGTTAATTCAGATCGAGTTTCGTTCGACCCAAGAGTCTATCCAGGGCAAGTTCTAGATAACTACGTCGAAGGTGGAATATGGTAAGGACTCTATCATGGAAGTATTACTTCCAATACAACTCTAACCCTATTAGGATCCCCAAAATCTATAAATACCCACCTATTCGATCTGTTCGCTATTTTGGCGTTCGATTCTTCTGAGGTATGTGAAGAACAGCAGGTTCTTCTTGAATCTCTACTTTTCGATTTCATGAAGAGTGTTAATTATTCTTCATCTTCTTTTATTTGTAGGAAGCCTGCAGTAACTCTGTTGAATCAACTGAAGAAGTGGGTTCTTCAAACAGGCAAGCATCTACATCTGTTCGTGCCAAAGGAAGAACTTATTGATAATCTTCTTCCTCTTCCTCTACAGGTTGCCTGTGGTGTGAAGACGCCTGAAAACTATTCCTCGACCGTATTCTTCTTCTTCTGCCGGTGATCAGAAGACTCTGTTGCAAAACAGAGTATCGTTTCTCTTCACATGTCTTCACCCAGATAGTCATCAGGTAGGTTTTCTCAAGAACGTAGCCCAAACTAGTATAAATTATGAAATAAACTCATCCATGATCTCGTGCATATAGTTTTACTGCGTTTCCAAATATTTTCTGAGTGATTTTAAAGAAGCGACCCAGACAAGGGCGCTAATTCTTGTTTTGACGCCCTACCCAGGAGTCGTCAATTTCATATAATTGATAATTATACATGTTTAAAATTCTATAACTATGAAACCATGAATCTAAATTAATGCATGATCATACCTATCGAATCCTGCTATTTTTCTTGTCCTGACCATGAAATTGTTTTCCTGGAATTTTATTATCTGAAAATTGATAAATTGTTGAATTAACGACCTGCACAAGGTCGTCTCTTATTGAACTGACGCCCCATACCAGGGCGCTTATTGACAAGTAACGCCCCTGTCCAGGGCGCGTTTTTGTTAAAAATTCCAGAATATTGATTTTATGTAGAATAGAAATATTGAAGGGACGACTATCGTATACGTCGTCAAATTGTGAATGAACGCCCCTGAATAAGGCGTTAATTGGATAATTAATGACTTAGCTTAAGTCGCTATTTTCTATATTTCTGTTTTACACTGATTACTGTCAACCGAAGGGTTATATATTTATATATATATATATATATATATATATATATATATATATATATATATATATATATATATATATATATATCGGCACTATATTCCATTCCGTGAATATAGTCCCACGTTTCATGATGATTTATCGTTTACCCACTAATTCTCATTGACATACAAGCTCTCCATTAGACATTCCGTTCCTTTGGATTAGCGAGTTAGTCATAGAGACCTCCGTAAGTCTCCTCGCAGCCTTGGATTCCCTCAAGACCGACTGAGCTGGTTGTACCATAAAAACCCATTACACTATTTTGCCATGTCACTCTAAAGAAACATGGTATACCGGCCCTCATGTTATGCAAAGTGTGTATCATGAGAATTCTCTTAATGGGATGAGGTTATCATGCCATTTGATGCTGTTCCTGTAAACTCCAATTCTATATCAACATTGTCATGATGTTCTTGTAAACCCCGACTCTATATCAACATTGTTATGATGCTCTTGTAAACCCCAATTCTATATTAAACTTGATGTTCTTGTGGACCTCAATTCATGGTACCCAAGTTAGGGAACTAATTCTGCCTAGTTTTATCGATAATCGTGATTGTACCATTATTATCGCCATTCTATGTCAAAGTGTCATATTTTGGACTCCATTCTATCAAAGTCTATCCTACGTGTCTACAAGCTTTATTCTTGAAATTCCATAATGGCTATACACAAAAGTGGATGTTAAAATACATGATTAATGCCTGCGCATATAGGGCCCGATCTGGTCCAGGGAGGAGCACCCGAAAGTACTTGTACCCATGGGAGTTGATTGATCACGGTATTGGCATTATACCGAAGTGCATGACTAGCTTGATTGAACATTCCACAAATCTTGTACTTGTACTTGACTTGATATTACATGACTTGCGTGGCCCGAGAAGGGGTAATTGTATACTTGCTTGACTTGAAACAAAATAGCCAAATTCCAACGTGACATGATGAGTTTACGTGCTGGAATATCTTGATAACTTTTTGATATAAGTTCTTGAAAGTTCATGACTAGTTCTTCTTACTATCGTATTGTTATACACTCTCTCTATCTTGTCGTTTTATGCGAGCATGCATAGCTATAGTGCATTCATGAAAGATGTAATCACTTAAACCCCTTGCTAGTTCGTGAGATATAATTTCCTACTGAGCGTTCGCTCACTTAGTGTTTCCTTACTTTTCAGGTAAGTCCGACGATGAGGGAACTCAAACGGATGGGAAAACTCAAGAGTGAAAGGGATAGAGCTTCTTCCGTGTTATCTAGTATTTTTCATATTTTCTTGAGTCAACCTTGTATTTTTCCTTTATTTTAGTTAGTACTTCAAGGTTTGTAATAGACATATTCTTATGAAGGAATAAAGGACTGGGTTATCTTTACTTTTACGCATCTCTGA
Source organism: Amorphophallus konjac (assembly GCA_022559845.1). Lineage (NCBI taxonomy): Eukaryota > Viridiplantae > Streptophyta > Magnoliopsida > Alismatales > Araceae > Amorphophallus > Amorphophallus konjac. The sequence goes on from CM040129.1 coordinate 30,825,332, forward strand.
TTTTTGGTGTCGAATACACTAATACTCTGATTGACATGATTGATATAAACTCGTTGCGCATCTCCAGGGTACCTTCCGCGCTCGGGGCGTGACAAGCTAATTGTCATTAAAGGGGGAGCTTTTAATTCACTCATCTTATGCAGTCTTATTCTTCCCTCTTCAATTAATGTCTTTTTGCTGAAGTCAAAGGGGGAGAAATATTTGATCTAATCATACTGACTCATAGTGTTTCCATCATCAAAAAGGGGGAGATTGTTGTGTCCCTATGATTTTGATAATAGCAAACACTATAAGTCATCATCTGTTTGAGTCTGCATATAAATCTGTTTGAATCTGCATAGTCTGCATACTGTTTGAGTCTACATATAAATATGTTTGAATCTGCATAGTCTGCATACTGTTTGAGTCTGCATATAAATCTATTTGTGTTGCATATAAATGTTTCAATGAACATGTGTTGCATATGAATGTTTCAATGAACATCTTATTTGAGTATCATTACATCGAACAGGCTGTGTGCATTGGTGCATTTCATAACTGCCATAAGTCAATGAATGTCTGCATTTCATAACCTTGTTTCTATGAATGTCTAGATGTAGACTCATGCATTTCATATCTGCTCAGGTTAAGTCTGTACAATGGGTGTTGTCTGCACAGCCAGTGTATCACTCTCTCTGCACTGTCTATACATCCTTAGACAGCCTGCCTGAAGCTTGATTGTTGAAGTCTAGAAGTGGGTCGACCCCCTTCCATATGGGTCGACCCCCCAGATCTCTAAGTCTGTACAGAGTGCCTTGTTCTTCTTTGTTCAAAGTCTATACATTATCTCTTTTACCTACGTTGCTCGAAACAAAGTCTATACACTGCTGGATGATCAAGTCTGCACATTGGCGGCTTTCCCTACGTTCTGGCCAAGTCTATACATTCATACCTTTCCCTACGTTCTGGCCAAGTCTACACATCGTTTGCCTGGCTTCTGCTTCAAAGTCTATACATCCGTTTCCTTTCGCAAGTCTATACAGAGTTTGTATCTTCTAAGTCTATACATCTGTTGTCTTAATAAAGTCTGTACATACTTTGCTCGTTCAAGTCTGTACACGGTTCAGTTGTTTTGGCAAGTCTACACATCATGAAGTCTATACATCCGATTGCCTTTGCATTGCTCAAGTCTGTACAGCCCTTTCGTTGGCAAGTCTATACATCCTCCAGTTGTCTTGGCAAGTCCATACTTTGAGAGTCTATACATTGTACAGCAGTGCATTCCTTGAAAGCAAGTCAGTACATTGGCGTTGGGCATCCAAGTCTATACATTGATTCACTATTCATGCCTTCACCCAAAGTCTGTACAGCGAGCAGCGTGTCTGTGTCTCAAGCCATTCTCCAAGTTTGTACATTGCTTGCATCTTCAAAGTCTATACATCCACAGTTGAACCCTAAGTCTATACATCGCAAAGTCTGCACATTGTGCTTTGAAGCTCACCAAGTCTATACATTGATTCACAACACACACGTTCAAAGCCTGAAGTCTGTACAGCCTTGGCAAATGCTCCTAAGTCTATACATCACAATGTCTGCACATCACTGTGTTCAAGCCTTTCAAGTCTATACACTGGTTCAGGGTCTCCAAGTCTATACATCGGCCTCAAGCTTCACAAGTCTACACATTGTCTTCATGGCATCGGAAGTCTATACAGCCTGCATGCCTCATAACGCCAAGTCTATACATCGTGGCCTTCTAGTCTTCAGAGCCTGTACATTCTTCAAGGGCCAAGTGTATACAGTGTCTCGCTCACATCTTCAAGGGTGAAGTCTATACATTGGTTAGGCTTGTTCATGCTAGGCTTGTTCATGCATCGTTCTTCTCAAAGTCTGTACACTGGTGTCTCATGTATTCTAAAGTCCATACACTCCTCCTTGCATAGTCAAGTCTATACAGACTTAGCGAAAGCTTAGCTAGTCTGTACTTTGGTCTCTCAGGCATGTAAACACCAAGTCTATACACTCCTTGTTTCATGTCTATACATTCAGTTGTTCCATGCATTCTCATCAAGTCTATACAGAGCTTGCCTCAAAGTCTGGACAGCGCTCGCCTCAATGTCTGTACTACCTGTGTGTTGAACGAACACAAGTCTGTACATCATCCAGCACTTCATGTGAAGTCTGTACAATGTCTTAGTCTTCTACACATGAAGTCTATACATTACTGTTGCATTCACGCCATGTCCATACACTGCATTTGTGCATTGATCACAACAAGTCTGTACATAGAGTTCTCATGCATGTAAACATCAAGTCTATACACTCCCGTGTTGCATGTCTATACATTCGATTGCTTCATGCATCACACAGAAGTCTGCACATCCCTTTCTGATAAGTCCATACATCATTTGTCAAGTGTGTACATTGAGGTCGCTTGAAGGGCTTCAAGTCTATACACTCTCACGTTGTACATACTTGCTTATTTGCTGCTTCGAAAGTCTATACACTGCATTATATATGCATATTACAACATGTGGTAAGAAGTCTGTACACTCGTCTTGCCTCACACGATCAACTCTGTACAGCCATCCATGCTTGCCTTGCTTGCTGAATGAAGTCTGAACATTTCCTTAAGCTAATACTGCCTTCGACTGATTAACTGATAGGATTGTTGGACGAGGTTAATTTGTCTGAGCACGTGACTCGAGGTGGGCACCTGGCACGTTATCCAAGGAGCTGAGATGCTGACACGTGGTAGCATCACTTGGGCGGGAGAAGTGGAAAGCACACGCCCTAAGCTGCTGCTATATATATAGAGGATGTCTTCCTCAGAAGGTGACTGATAAGAACTGAAGAGGGTTGATCGAGACTGTGAGTGAAGAAGAAGAAGTGAGAGCAGAGAGTGATAGAAGAAGAAAACAGAAGCAGAAAGAAAGAAGAGAGCTCGAGAAGGAAAGAGGAAGAGAGATCGTACTGTGAGATTGTGAGAGAGCAGAAGAAGAAAAAGAAAGAGAAAGAGAAAGAGAGATGGAGAGCTCGTGAAGAAGAAGAGAAGTCTTGCTGTCTTCACTGGACCTTGGATCAGATCCAACCCAGTTTGCTCCTACGAGAGCTTTTGTGCATTTCATTTTTCCAGCTTTCTATTGCTGCATTTTTATTTTTCCTTTTAACTATTCACTAGTTGTTCTTCCGATCCTCTAGTGTGAGGTCGGGTTCCCTCCGGTTTGGAGGAAGAGAGACTTGCGTCTCTGGTTGCCTTTGACTGGGTGTCATTGGTTGTTTCCCTCCGGCTGGGAGGAAGGGAGGTCTGAGACCTCTAGGTTGCAAGTGGCTGGGAGTCACTTGTGGGTTCCCTCCGGTTTGGAGGAAGGGAGGATTGGTCCTCTGGTTCTGGTTTTGTGGGTTGCAAGTCCAGGTATTCCCTCCTGGTCTGGAGGAAGAGAGACTGTGTGTCTCTGGTTTCCAAGTGGCTGGGGGTCACTTGGGGTGTCCCTCTGGTTAGGAGAAAGAGGGGAGGTTGTTCCCCTAGTCAAGCTGTGTCACAGCAACTTATTTGTAGACTGAGTCTGCTTTCTAGCTGATTGCTAGTGGAAGCCTCACTCCGGTTGGGAGTGAGGGGTGGACGTAGGTCTGTGGACCGAATCACCTAAAAAATCCCTTGTGCAGTGGTTTGTTTGATTGCTTGCTTCCGCTAGATGCATGCTAGGATCGTTATCTGATTGATTATTCATGTTCTAGAGTTTAATTGGGTTTGCATATTTTATGTTTGAGCAATTGTCCACTGATCTTGTGCTAATTATTTCATACGAATTTTAAATTGGTCAAAACTCTTTAAAAGATCCATTCACCCCCCCTCTGGATCTGTGTTTATCTATCGCACCTAACTATCAATTAGTTTAGTGAAAAGCTTGGCATAAGTGGAAGCAAGTTCTTGATAGGGTTTAAGTTTACGATTGAGCGTGCGACATTTGGTGAGCACTTGGCAAAGAATAAGCTGATTATCACCTACAATTCGCAATTGGGTAACACCGAATTGATGAGCGGCATGCAGTCCGGCCAGAAGAGCCTCATACTCAGCTATGTTATTCGTAACTGGAAATGCGAGCTGAGAGGCAAGCAGAATAGTGATACCCTCAGGTGATAGGAGAAGAATGCCGATCCCCTTTCCTTGTGAATTTTGAGCTCCATCAAAATGTAATGTCCACATCGAATCGGGCTGATTGACGGACATTAGTTCCTCATCTGGAAACTCTGAGCGAATAGGGTCGAATCTAGGGAGAGGGTGATGAGCAAGATGTTCCGCTATGGCATAGCCTTTAATTGCTTTTTGCTGAATGTAGATGATATCAAACTAAGAAAGAAAGCTTTTCCATCGTGCCAATCGGTCAGTGAGAATGGATTTTTCAAGAAGAAACTTGATAGGATTCATGTGAGCAATAAGGTGAACCTCGTGAGCTAAGAAATAATGTTTCAACTTCTTCACTATCCAGACTAAAGCAGCACAAGTCTTCTGCATAGGTGAGTACTTCTGCTCACTGGGGTTGAGAAGCTTAGATAAGTAGTAGGCTGCCCTCTCTTTTCCTTCTTCATAAATTTGGGCAAGGACAGCACCTACAGAGTCATCAAGGACAGAAACATAAAGAACAACTGGTTTGTCTGGAACGGGCGACCTCAGGATAGGAGGATTGGCCAAATAATCCTTTAGGCCGTCAAAGGCTGCCTGACACTTGTCATCCCAATTAAATTTGACTCTCAATTTAGTAAGCTCGTAAAATGACCTACACCTTTGTGAATGCTGGGAGACAAACCGGCGAATAAATTACAACCTCCCAATCAATCCTCGAACTTCTTTCAAATTCTTGGGAGGAGGCATATCCCTTTTTGCCCTTACCTTATTGGGATCAATCTCAATACCCTTTTTGCTGACTATGAATCCAAGCAATTTTCCTGATGAAACACCAAACACGCACTTTAACGAATATTCCGGTGCTCTTTGAAAGACTTTGGCCAGAACCCCAGGATGCTCAATCCTTGTCCTTGATTTCACTACAAGGTCATCCACATACACCTCTATAAAAATATGGATCATGTCATGAAAAATAGCCATCATGGCCCTTTGGGCATGACCACATAATAGTAAGTCCCCCATGGTGTAGTGAATGAGATTTTATCCTGATCCTCTTCAGCCAAGCAGATCTGATTGTAACCAGAGAAGCCATCCATAAAAGAGAGGGTCTCATACCCTGCCGTGTTATCAATTAACACATCGATGTGAGGGAGGGGGAAATCATCCTTAGGACACGCGCGGTTACGGTCCCGGAAGTCTATGCAAATTCTGACTCTTCCGTCCTTTTTCATAACCGGGACAATGTTCGCCACCCAATTGGGATAGAGGATGACTCTAATAAATTTGTCCTTATGAAGCTTATCGACCTCTTCTTTCATCTTTAATGCCATGTGAGGGTGGAAACGTCTTAACCGTTGTTTGACCGGGAAAGATCCTGACTTCAGTGTGAGACGGTGTTCAACGAGCGCAGGGTCCAGACCCGGCATATCCTCATAACTCCATGCAAACACGTCCTTATATTCTCGAAGAACTTGAATGAGCGCCTCTTCATCAGAGAGTGGTAAATTTTTACTGATGAGGACATTCCTAGGGTTTTCCTTGGTACCCAGATTAATCTCTTTGGTGGGTTCCTCTACTGAAGCTGATGGTTCGTCAAACCTCCTCATGCCACTAGCAAAAGTATTAGCCTCGTCCTCATATTCTTCGTATTCTTCATCCCCCTCTTTAATAGGGTCTTCATCATTCATAACCTCGTAAACACCAAACCCTTCATCTATAGAGCAGACATCCTCACATTCTATCTCTGGCAGGAAGATCGGATCGTCTAATAAACCAAGAACAGCAAAACATGCATGACATCTTCTAGCTAGATCTAGCAAGAACCTATGGGGAATCTGCTTACCCTTGGCTTTCTTACAAGTAACTACCCCAAGACTCTTATTAGAAGAGGAGGGAGAGGAACAAGATGATAAGCTAGACGAACTACCCTGACATAAAGGAGGAAGAGAAGAAGAGGAAGATGCAGTGGATACAGGAGGAGATACAGAAGAAGCCTCATCATCAGAGGAGAAAAGGAGGTCCACTAACGAACCTTGAAAGAGTGGCCCTTGGATCGGGGCACACTCACGAGCAATATAGGAGGTCTCTTCAATAGAGATATAAGATTGAAAAGTTTGAATTTTGGCATTTTTTTTTCATTTTCAAGAATAAAGCAATGGGAGGGAGGAATAGGAGGTGGTGTTGAAATTGAAAGATTAGAGAAAGATTGGATAAGAGATTGCCCACGCAGGGGTGTAATGGAGAGTTGAGAAAATTGCTCAAGGAGCAAGGGAAGAATTAGGGAAGCTTTGAACAAATCTGGAGAGAGAATAATCAAGACCGTGGGGTGGTCTAGAAATATCAGGGACAAGGAGTTTGGAGCACCAGAAAGTAATGAGTGATGGGTCTATGGAATTAAGAGAGAAAAGGCCAGCCCACAGCCTGTCCACAGTGAATCCTTCCTTGAATGGCACATCTGGCTCCCCGGTATCTGTATAGTTACTCAGCATTTGCCTCTTATCTGTAATTATTGCCGACTTTTCTATCAGCTCATGAATAAGTGGGGGCCATTCTGCATCAGTTAGCATAAATAGACGGCTTAAAGTAATGGTAATGTCATTCATATCAAACCATCTATACCAATCACATTCCGAGTCATCCATCTTTCTTCTCTTATTCGGCCTCAAGGACTCTAGAGCTTTATATGTGACCAGTGGGGCTACGTGGCGAGCAAACTGACGTGCATGTACATCTTGATGATCTAACATAGAAGTAACCACTGTGGTTTTCTCGTCATGTTCAGTAACCCCTTTTACAAAGTGAGTATATAATGTCCATGTGAGTTGCTGCCGGTCTGTTTTGAGGGTGGAGGTCATGGCGGCCCATGGCTCTTCATTATCTTTTTCATATTTTTCTTTGCTCGGCCCTTTGTATCCTAGGCCGCCTCGCGGAATAAGCTTATGATGTTTAATGGGCTTTACTCTGCCCTGGAGATTAATACCTAAGCCTTTGCCAGATCTGTACCCCATTTTCATCAAAATATTCCACCCCGGGGTATTTATGATATTCTTCTTTTTCTTGCCCTTGGAGGGTAGGGGTGATATCAAAACCGATGCAGGTGTTGTAGTTGGAGACCTTAATAAATCATGCCACGGATCGGCAAGATCTAACACTGATAACAAAGGCCTATTAGCCGGCCATATGGAAGGTACTGACGTTTCTGAGTGTATATCATCTGACGGCAAAATAGGCATGCTTGTAACCTTGATGATGTGCCCTTTATGTGGAAACTTTATACATTGATGATTTGTGGAGGGCACGACATCGAGTTCTTGAATGTATGGGCGACCCAAAATACCGTTGAAGGTTGGATCCATATCCAAAATGTGGAAATCTGTTGTAATTGAGACCGGACCTAGCCCAACTTTTAAAGTGATCATGCCCAGCAGAGGTTTCTTCGTATTATCATAAGCAGTTACTGTGATAGTAGATGGCCGAATCTGACTGTCCGGTATGCCACACATCTTCAGAGTGCTAGGAGGCAACACGTTGATAGATGCTCCGGTATCCACCAAGCATTGTTTAACTGCCACTTTGTTAATATTAACCGTGATGCGGAAGGCATACTTCCTTGCTGGCTTCAGAGCTAATTCATGCTCATGAAAAAAAATGGCCGGTTGATCACTTGCTGGAGTCAAGATTGATGTGATCTGTTCAGTTGGAATGTCTTCATTGACCATCACCTTCTGAAGATACTCTTTCAAAGCCTGCTGGTGAATGGTGGATATTTTTATCAGTTTCAAGATAGAAATCCTTGCTGGGGTCTTGTCTAAGTGCTTTAGTAAGTCATATTGAGTGCTCGGTATGGATTCCTGCTCTTGCTCCTCATTCCCTTGTGTGGACTCTAGCTCCCTTTGTGGAAACACACGATGGAATATCCGTCCACTACGGAGCACCATGCTTTGTGACGATCGTGCCTCTGTCGGGTTATGGTTAGGCAGAGGATTGATGGATGAGGAAGATGGGATGTTGAGGTTAACGGATGTTGGAGGAGTGACCAAAGAAGGAACCCTTATGAGGGGCCTTGTTGGCTGAGGGGTAGTGGTAGCTGAAGGGATAACAGTAGGAGGGGTAGGAGGCGCCTGAACGGTTGAAGGAGGTGTAGGCCGAATGAGGAGGGGTCTGGGTAAAAATGAGGGATTTGCGGGTAGCGGTGTAGGAATCTTTACTGGCGGAGGATTGCTAGTAGCAGTGGAGGGATTATGTGTTGGTGAGGGGCGAATGAGAAGTGGCCTAGATGGCAAAGGCGAGGAATTGGTGACTGGAGGGGGGGTTTGTTGTAGTGTGGAAGATGATGGAGGGTGAATGAGGAGAGGTCTGGGTAAAGGGTTAGTGGTAGTGGAGGGAATTTTGTTAGTGGTGCGCAAGAGGGGACCGGATGGTTGGGGAAAAGGCGTCGGATAGAAAGGTGTTCTTAACAGATGGGGTGGTTGAGTTGGGGTTTGGTTTATAGCCCCGACAGAGGCATTCTCTTCATGCCACCCTTGTTATCTTTCCACTTCGTGGAAGGAAGTAATAGGGTTTACTTGCTGGTTCGGAGGGTGCTCCGGTAATGGATTATGGACAATCCCCATGTCCGGTTGAGGTGCGGGAGCTTGTTGCTGTTGAGGAGGAGGTGGAACTTGCTGCTGAGGCAGCTGTTGAGCCTGCTACTGCCGAGGAGGTCTTCTTGCTTTCAAGGTTGCAATAAACTATCTTATTTCATCCCAATTAATACCACCCTGATCATTTAAATAATAGATATAATCCTTAAAATGAAAGCAATGATCTATATTGTGACCAGGCTGTTGATGAAAGACACAATACCGAGAGGTATCCACATTAGAGGGCCATGCCGTTCTTTCTTTTAGCAAGGTGAGCAGGTTGGCAGCCATGAGTGCATTAAATATATCTGGAAGGCTTTCAGGTAATGGCGGGTATTGGGCCCTTTTAGGGCCTAATGGTCTTCTTGGCTGCTGGGGGCCATAATTGGTGGGTGGCGGCACTTGGTGGTACTGCTGAGGAACTGGGGGGTTGTGGTGGACGGCTTGATTTTATGGAGGAGGATGGAAGGGTCGAGGGGGAGTATTTTTTTGGGGAGCGGGATTAAAGAAGGGGAGTTGTTGTGGAGGTTGCGGAGGTCTTGGGTTAGGGTGGCAGAAAGGTGCGGGGTTGCCGACCATGCCCACCTGCTCATTTGTCACGGTGCCCTCGGTGGTGCCACCACTATTGCTAACATGTGCGTTCTTCCTGACCATCCTTGATTTATGTTCAAACATGCCCATAATGGGTGAGTCTTTCATCTGAGTTTGTATATATCTAGCTCTCTCATAGAGCTCTTCCATAGTGCTCAACATATTCATGGCCAAAATATGATGGAATTGAGGAGTAGAATTTGATATGATCATCTTAACTTGCTCTGTTTCTGAAAGGGTGTCTTTCAATCTTTCGGCCATAGATCTCCACCTATCGGCAAACAAAATGAAGTCCTCCTCGGGCTTCATCTTTTCGGCAACAAGGTCTGTGACTGACAAAGATGGACCCACACGGTCCTTATATTTTTGTAGGAACTTTCGCTAAACAACATCAAAATCACTGGCTTCGGCCGGCTCCAAAGAATAGAACCATTCAAGTGTTGGACCATCTAGAGACCTTCTAAAGAGATAGGCCAGGGAGATCCTATTATCCTGCCAGAAGGATGTTTCGTACATGAAATCTTTCAGATGAATGAACGGGTTACCCGTTCCATTATAGCATCAGAAATTTGGCATTTCTGAGGGAGGCAAATGGAAAACCGGCAAAGTGGTGAGGGCAATCTCCGGAGCATTCTTTGGTGCCGTAACCTTCTTAAGTTGCTCCTCCATACTCGCTATCTTCTGGAGGAGTATAGTGTTGGTGTCAGACTCGACTAGGGCCAGATTGGAGGGGAATGGATTCGGCATAGGCCTCCTTAAAAATTGGGGAGGTGGAGGATATTGGGGCCTAACCACTGAGTGGCTTGCCAGTTGAGCTGGCGTAACCATGATAGGAGTTGGTGGACGTGGAGGAATTTTATGTGAGACTGCCTGGTCATTAGGAGATGAATGGCCACCCGCTGCCTGAGGAGGGTTTGAAGATGAAGGGATAGATTTCCCTTTTGGAGCGGCCTGGACCGCCTAACGTTGGGAATCATCCAATTGAGACAAAGCATGAATAAGATCATTGAGATTGAAAGATGGGGAAGCGCCCCCAGATGTGTTTTGGATGACGGGTTGAGTTTGGGAGGAAGGCTCAACCTATTGAGTAGTAGTGTCTACCACATGGACTCGGGAATAATAAGCATGAGAGGGAGCATAGTTTCCCTCATAATGGGTGGAGTCCTGAGGGGGAACCTCATAGGATGGGTCAAATTGACCCTCCTCATAACCATCATAAGAGTACTCATAGTTGGCCGTGTTAATGATTTTACCTGAACGAAGTTGCATGTTTAAGGGAAGGAAAATATCTCAAGCCAACAAATATGAGTAAGAAATAATCACCCAATCAAGCAAATTGTTCACTCAAGTTGTAATGAACCCAAGATTTTAAGGTTTTCTTTGAGATTAAGATGGTTTTTAAAAGTATAATCAGTTCTCTCTCTTCAATGTGGGTCCTAGTTTCAAGTTTGAGTGTAATGTCCTGATCAACTAAGTTCTTTCTCTCTCCTTACCAATGGATGGGTTGACTAAACTCCGGGTACTTCAAATGGTACAACAGGCCCGGCCTCCATGAGAGAATCCACGGGTGTGGGGACTTACGGAGGCCTTGAAAAAAGAATTTCCAGTCCAATGAGATGGAATGCTCAATGGAGGGTCCTTCCAATTCCAAGAAGAGGGTGTGGAATTCTAGGAGTGTAGAGAGAGGAGGTCTCTCAACCAAATGCCCTAGAATGCAAGCTAATGCAGGTAGATCAATGAGCAATAATCAGATAATCAATAAGTGCAGCAAACAGATGAAGATATCAGTAAAATCACGATTCTGTGAAAACAGAACAAAATGATGATGTGACAGCAGTCGCTGTCTCAGTAAACATCGTATGTGTGACAGTCGCTAATCATTGTAAACCGTGGTAAATAGTGAACAGTAAAGTAAAATAGCGCCTTGGTGTGAGGTGCTGAATATGTGAATAACGTCACTGTGGAGGGGCGTCAATTAGCAATGAACACTGACCACCGTATAAGAAGAAACAACAGTAACTGAAGAAATGACGCCTTGGAGTTAGGCATTGAATGCGTGAATGACGCCTCTGTGGAGGGGCGTTGATTATAAAAATGATGATAATACCAAAAATAATGCAAACATCGCCCCTGTGAGCTGTCGTTGATTATGGAAATAGCGGCTTGAGAGCAGTCGCTAATCATTTTCAGAGATATAAAAGCTAAAAGAAATCAAATTATCTTATTAAAAATGCTATGAACAGTTTAAAAATTGGCTAATCCAGTGGGAGGTGTGCACGTGGTGTACAAGGGGAGTGTGCTACGTGGAGCACTAAGGAGGGGCACACATGGGTGCCAAAGGAGGCGCACGCGAGGGTGCCAAAGGGAGGGGAACACGCGGGTGCCAAAGGAGGGGTAATCAAAATAAAAACAACAAGAGTCCCACCGTGATTGCCAATTTGTGAACGTGTCACATAGACACTAAAAAGAAAGAAGATTTAATTTCTTTAAAAGAAAGAAAGAAGAGATAGATATGATATGTGGTGGGAAATAATAAAGAAAAAGGAGCATGTGATGCTCTAGAGGAGTGTGATCGCCAGAGGGGTTACCTCAAAAATAAAAGGATGATCGCATGTAGCTTGTGAAGAAGCGGGGGTGATTGTGAATCCTTTCCTTCCTCCTTCTACCGGCCGGCCGATGAATGGGGTTCTTATCCTGATTACCCTTATAAGACAAGCAAAAACAAGCAAAGCAATATGGATTAGCCAAAGTGTATAGTATCAATGCTCTAAAAAATATAATTATACAACATGGACATGAACACACCTTGTGTGTTTTATTTTAAACCCCTAAGAGGAGTAAAAGGTAGAGAGATATGCTATGGATGCAAAGCAAATATGATATGCAGAGAGATATATGATGTAGAGATATATGATGAACGATCTCTAGCAAAGATGGCTAGAGAGCTATGCGTGTGAGATGAATAATAAGGAAAAGCTAAAGAGAATGAAGGGAGCCTCTCTACTGTTGCACAGTAAAGGAAGAAAGACAGAGGGAGTTCGTCTGCGGGAGGAAGACCGCAGGGAGAACAATACCGCCGTGTAAACACAGTAAAGGAACATGTAAGATATTTGTTAGCAGAAATCTCTCTCTCTTCTTAAGCAAAAGTCTCTCTCTTTCCAGCAAAAATCTTTCTTCTCGCGGGTGGCCTTCTTGGAAGGGTATTTATAGAGCTTAAGACCTAGTTCTAATGGGATTAAAACTAGGGATAAACTTCCAGAATATGGATTTACTTCCATGGAAAAGATCGAAATCAAAAGATGGAAGGATTGCCCTGCGAAGAAGCAGTAGCAGGAATGAACACGGAAGCTAAATGACGACTCCAGAGGGGTCACTAATTAAAATGATGACCGCGCACGTAGTCGCTATTTCTTGGATTAATTTATAGAAAAAAATGACTTTTCATATTTGAAAAATAGGAAATGACGCCTTCGTGGAATGGCGTCAAGTAATGAGCGCCTTTGAAGCAGTCGTTAATTCCTTATATTTGATTTTGAATGGAATTCGTAAAACCATGAAATGATGCATGCGAGAATGATCGCTAATTAATTGAAATAACAACACCCATAGAGTCGTCTATTAAATGACGCCCTACTGACAGTCGCTAATTACAAATATTCCAGAAAAAATCTAAATAAATTAGAAAAACTTCATATTAAGTCAATATTTCAGTCCACTTTGGGGCATCACGTCATGACATGAGATTTACTCATCATAGTATCAATTTTAGCTTATCTACAATACTCACGTGATTTATCGTATCTGCATGATTTTATCTTGTTCTGTAGAGCTAAGGCCTTAATCACTTTAACATTGCCTTCATGTTGATATGAAGATACCTACTGGGCAAGTGTGCTCATTACTTATTTTTCAATCTTTTTAGGAAGTACCAGTGGGTCAGATTCAGATTCAGGTCATTCCAGTGATGGGTCCGAGAGCGATTAAGGAGTGAAGACTTAGGAAGTCTAAAATGTCTAGATGGAGTCTATGTAATTTTCTCATATTGAGTCTAGCAAATTTAAGAAATGTCAATGTCTCATGTACTTGAATTATGGTTGTTATTATTAATAAAAGTGAAGGTTTGAGTTAATTATTGTGCAATTGCTTTTGTGTGATTATTCTCGTGCTCTGATTATTCTTGCTTACAAGAGGCTTACCATGCCGGCTGTTCGCGTTCCCGATTGTTTCCGCTACATAATATCGGGGCATGACAACCCTCATGTGTGAAGTCTTCGATCTTTTTCTTGAGCAATTTATTTTCAGACCTAATTTTCCTATACTTAGTGTACAACTTTTCATACTCAGCTTCCCATTGTTCATTTGGAATAACATCAAGGTCAGGGTTTACCTCAACTGAGTTTTCTTCATGTGCCATAAGGCACAAGCTTTCCACGAGCTCTTGCAGCTCCTCTTCGGACTGTTCGTCCTCTTCGTCGCTCCATGTGGTAACCATGGCTTTGGGCTTCCTAAACTTCTCCTTTTTGAATTTTCTTTTCATGTCTGGGCACTCTTCTCTCATGTGCCCAGGCTTCTTGCATTCAAAGCAAATCTCAGCTCGCCCTTGGTTTGAGCCGGCTTTCTTTGCCCCTTTCTAAAATTTACTTGAAAATTTTTCTTCCTTCTTAAAAATTTATTTACTTGGCGAGTCCACATGGCCAAGTCTTCTTCCTAGTCACTTCCTTCGGTGGACTCCTCTTCTTGGAAGTCATCATCAGATTGGTGGGCATTCAAGGCCACCGTTTTCTTCTCCTTGGTTTCTTCCTAGGCAGTTCTCTTCATGTTTATCTCATAGGTCATGAGTGACCCTATGAGCTCGTCCAAAGAAAGTATGGACAGATTGTTTGAATTCTCAATAATTGTGGCTTTTGTGTGCCACGCAGGTGGAAGGGATCTCAAAACCTTCCTCACGAGTTCAGAGTTGGTGTACTCCTTCCCAAGGCCTTTGAGACCATTAGTGATCTCAGTTAATCTCGTAAACATTTCTGAAATCATTTCTTCAGGCTTCATCTTAAGTAGCTCATAGTCTCTAACCAGCAGGTTGGCTTTGGTCTCCTTGACCTCGGAGGTTCCTTCATAGATAAGCCACAACTTGTCCCACATTCCTTTTGCCGAACTGCACATAGAAACACAAGAAAATTCATTAGGATGAATGGCACATTGCATGATATTCATAGCATTAAAATTTACTATGGGTTTCTTAATGTCCTCATAGGTACACTCATCTTCATCCTTGGAAAGATCATAAGGACCCTTGTCCACAAGCCTCCAGATCTCGTACTCTTGGGTTCTTACAAAAACATGCATTCTGTTCTTCCAGTAAGAATAGTTTGAGCCATCAAAGAACGGAGGTTTGTGGATAGAGTGGCCCTCAGGCAACATCCCCTTGCTTGCCATTGATCTGGATCTTTCTCTAGATCGTTAGTTCTGTGAAAGTTAAAGCCTAAGCTCTGATACCAATTGAAGTCCCGCGATCAATGACACCCAAGAGGGGGGGTGAATTGGGTGATTACAAATTTTTAGAAAACATTACCCGATTTAAAAGATATCATGAATTAATAACTTAGAAACTCGGATCTGTTATATAACCGATTAGATCTATCAAAATCGGCCACACACAATAGTTCCTTGGTACTATGGCGGAGGTGTGAATCCGAGGATTCTACTCACGTAATGTGTTATCATCCTGACAAGACTAACCTTGTTAATTCGTACCCACTTTTTGATATACCAAAGATCTAATGTAAAATTGAAAAATTATGCTAGATCTGAACGAAAAACACAAGTAGAGTGATAAAGTGTGCGCTGGTATAGAATGGGGGTAGAAGAGAAGGATCAAATCACACAAGAGATAGCAATTTTTAGGTGGTTCGGATGCAACGACGGCAACCTACGTCCACCCCTCATGATCTGTGAGGATTCACACACTATCTTGTAAATGATTACAAGATCAAAACACACACACACTCGTAAGGAGTTCAAAACTCCCACGAAGGTGCAAACACATTGAAACACACATGAATCTGGAAGAAACCATACAAACACACACAAATCTGAGTAGATCCACACACACACACAGATGTTTATGAATTACAAAGAATACACACTTGAAGCTCAGAGAATATGGAAGAAAAAACACAAAATATAAAACTCTGATTTAAGCTCCCCCTGAGTAGGTGATGCAAAGGATGAAGCATGAATCTCCACTTGATTTGAGGTTGAATGGCTTCAGATAGATCTTGAAAAGCTTGGAGTTGGATGAAGAATCCCTGGATTGAGCACTATTCACGGAGGTGTTGCAGCATCCTTCTTTCTCCCCTTGGTAGCCTTCTTGATCTCCCTTCAGTAATTAGGGTTTCTTGGCCCAAAGAGATGTTTTTATATCTCTTGGATAGTCAATAGACATGCCCAGAGAGAGACCCACAAATCCTGGCATGTCTGGTGGCTTTGGGACTAACAAGTCCTAAAAAGAAGCTTTGAACACATTGAAGAAAACAAAGTCAACAATGGGGGATTCGAAGGGTTCGGTCGACCGATGCAAGTCGGGCGGTCGACCGAACTGTGATAATTTCTGTAACATTCAACGCTGGGAGAATCGATCGACCGAACTGGTGCCATTAGTCGACCGAACTCTATAAAATTATAGAGTTCTGAAACCTGGGAAAATTGGTCGACTGGCCAAGCTGGATTGGTCGACTGAAATCTGGAAAACCTGCAGAATGGATTTGTTAGCCCAAGAAATGTTGTTGCCCCTGGCCCCTGTGGCTTGTGATTTTGATGATTGGCTCTAGGGGTTTGTGATGATTGGTTTTAATGTGAGCTAATCACTGTGAGTCACCATGATTTTATTCAGTCATTCTTATATTCAGTCTGTCATTAAAATGTTCATTCAGTCTCTCATATGTTCAGTCAGTTTATCTGCTTACACTGTGAGTCATTGCATTTGAAGTTCAGACTGATTATCTGCTGCATAAAGCATTGATATGCATTAATAGAATCTGCACATTTGCATCAGGCAGCAAGTGTGTACAACGCCCTGTGTAGGCACGACAAGTCCATACACTGGTTGCACATTACACAGCTGCAGGCACTTCAAAGTCTACACGTTGCTACAGTAACGAAAGTCTATACATCCGATTGTGCAGTCTCTTAGCCATCGTCTCACATTCTTCAAGTCTAGACATTGCACTGTTGCATTCATCGTCTTGGCCAGCGTCTCATGCAAAGTCCATACATTGCATTCAAAGTCTATACAGTCGGTTGCAGTGTTACACTAAATGCTTCACTCTAAGTCTACACACTCATGAGTGTCTCATCAAGTCCATACACTGGCCTTGAGCTGAGCAAGTCCATACATTGGCTGTTGTCCCTCAGAGTCTGTACATCGCAGTGAGTTGAAGGTTGACTAAGTCTGTATAGCTGTTGGCTTCTTATGAGAAGTCCATACATTGAGTAAAGTCTGTACAGAGTTTGCATTGCATCTCATGAAGTCTACACATTAGTAAAGCTAGTGCATGCATTGTTCATCACCTGCCTTGTTCACTGCGTCGACGCTGACACTGGATGCGTTGACGCATTGGCCAGTTGCCAAGGGCGTGAGCATCTCGTTTGAGGAGCTGAGGCTACGCTGCACGATGGAAGCGTTGACGCCTTGTGCTGATGTTCAAAGGTCTGTTGATCAACATCAAGTCTGTACAGCATGAAGTCTGTACATTAGTTTTTGTCTTGAACAGAATGCCTAAGTCTATGCATTGCTGAATGTTATTCAAGTCTGAACAGCGGATGTCTTCATGTGTGAAGTCTATACAATGCATGCTCACATTACTAACTCTATACACTCGATTGTTAGATCTTCAACTATATACATTGGTTGAGTCTATACACTGAGATCTCATGAAGAGTTGCAAGTCTATACACTCGTTGTTAGAGGCCTATACTGCTAAGTCTATACACTCCCTCACTCTGTACACACTTGCTATATTGATCTCTGAAGTCTATACAATGCTTCACGTTAACACTAAGTCTATACACTTCATTATTGTTGCTGAAGGGAACAGGGTCGACGCCTGAAGCTTAAAGCGTCCACGCATCAGTAGACGAAGCTTTCACGATGTCTTCTATTACGTTAACATCGCAAGCAAGCAGTGTCGACGCAGCAGTTCAAGAAGCAGAGACTCTTACAAGCGACGAAGCTTTCACGATATCTTCCACTGCGTCAACGCCATCAACAAGCAGCGTCGACGCAGCGGCTTAAGAGACGCCAGTATACAAATGTACGTGTCTTCAATGCGTCAATGCAACATGCTGATAACGTCGACGCAGCACGCCCATCTGTTGAAGACTTGATCACTGGACTGTCGATACCGTTGCGTCAACGCAGCAGGCTGATGGAGTCGACGCAGCGGTTAAAAAGGTTGAAGATCTCTGATGGCTGCGTCAACTCTTTGGAGCAAGTGAGTTGACGCCATCTAACTTCAGTTGCTGAGCGTACTGGTGCTGGGCACGTGATCCGAGGATAAGGAGAGTGCCCAGATGAGGACACGTGTTCTGACAGCCTGCTGGATGCTGCCACGTGGTCCGAATTCTTAGGGCAGGAACTGTGGAAGCCACACGCGCCCTGCTGCTACTGCTGCTGCTGCTGGTATATAATGGAGCCTTCGTCTTCAGATGAAGGTTGATCAAAGCAGAAGCCTGAAGAGCAGAAAGCCCTTCGATCCAGAAAAAGAGAAAAAGAAGGAAAAGAGAGGAAGAAGAGATAGAAGAGAGAAGCCGTGAAGAGAGAGCAGTGAGTGAGAGATTAGGAGAGTAGAAGAGAAAGAAAGAGAGATAGAGAGTGAGAGATTTGGAGAGTAGAAGAGAAAGAAAGAGAGATAGAGAGTGAGAGATTTGGAGAGCAGAAGAGAAAGAAAGAGAGAAAGAGAGTGAGCGAGAGAGCTCGTGGAGAAGAAGGAAGAAGCTGCTTGAAGATCTGTCTTCACTGGACCATGGATCAGATCCAGGCCAGTCAGCTCCGTTGAGAGCCACATTGTGCATTTCGTTTTACAGCTTTCTGATTGCTGTGTTATTTTCCTTTATTGTTTTTCCTTGTTTTCTGATCATCTTTGTTCTTCCGATTGCCCTGTTGGGGATCGGGTTCCTCCTGTTGGTTCAGGAGAAGGGAGATCTGATCTCCAGGTTGCAAGTGACAGGTTGTCACTTGTGGGTTGCCCTCTGGTTAGAGGAAGGGAGGCTAGTCCTCCGGTTCTGGGCTTGTGGTTGCAAGTCCAGTGGTCCCTCCTGGTCTGGAGGAAGAGAGGTCTTCGACCTCTAGTTTCCAAGTGGCTGGGAGTCACTTGGGTGTCCCTCCGGTTGGGAGGAAGAGGGGAGGCTGTTCCCCTGGTCAAGCTGTGTGGCAGCAACTGTTTGCAGACTAAGTCTGCGTTCTAGCTTGAGCTAGTGGAAGCCTCACTCCGGTTGGGAGTGAGGGGTGGATGTAGGTCTGTGGACCGAACCACCTAAAAATCTATTGTGCAGTGGTTTGATTGTTTGCTTTGCTTCCGCTAGATGCTTGAATAGGCACGCTCCAAGTGTCTGTATTTGAGTTGAATCGAATTGGTTCTATTTTGTGTCTATCTCTAGCATCCAAGTTTTTATTTGGCCATTATACATAGAAGGATACATTCACCCCCCTCTGTATCCGGGCCTAGCACCCTAACAAGAAAGCATATCCATATGACAAAGCCTTTATGTCCACATTTTGTTCCAATCATTTTGAGTTTATTTGACTTATTCTGGGCATTTTTGAAGCATGATATGTTTGATCATTAGTTTGTGATGAAAATGGCTTTGTGGGCCTACTTGTGCTCGCACTTTTCCAATTACGAACGGTACCAAACTATTTGCCATTCTGGGGTTTTGTTATCATCAAAATCATCTGGAGAGACTCAACACCCTTAATTTATCCATTAGAGTCCAATGGGAGGGGAAAACCAGCTAGAGGCCTGGCTCAAGACATTGAGCTTATGCATGTACACGTGGTCCGGGGTGTTTAGACTAGCGCCGACGGGCGTGACCCTGACTAGTCACTCGTTACTATTGTTCCTTGGTTAATGGTTCAGTGTCTCAGTTACCACGTTCGAGGCGAGTGGGAGACGCTTGAGGCACAGTGTAAGACGTTAGTGGATGCATCTGCCTTTTCTTCTAGTGAGGAGGTGCTTCTGTCACATGACACATGACTTGTGCCTTTCGTGACTGGTTTCCATCATGGTTGCCGTGACTCGTCGGGTAGTCTATGTTTGGCTTCACCCGTGGTTAGTGTAGCGTACACGATGGTGAGGTCGTGTATGTATTAGTGCTTTTAGACCGTGTGGTCTTGAGTTGGGCTTTTGTCTCTATAGATGAGCCTACACGATTGAGGTGTTGTGATGTTGTCCTGGCTGTGTAGCCAGAGTTCCTTGCATCGGTTTAGTGATTCTTGACTATGTGTCTGGGGATCTGTGTCCTTGCCAATTAGGAATTATTTAGAGGGCCGAGGTTCGATCGGCTACCGTGTTTCTATTAAGTATGACTTTCCTCTTTACTTTTGCTGTTCCTACTCCTGTTCCTACTTTTGCTGTTGCTTTTGTTGCACTGCTGTTACTGCGTTCATTTTGTGGTGGGGATCTGCGGGACCCCTACTGAGCCTGTGAGATGAGGCTCACCCCTGACTTATCAGGTGTAGCTATTCTTCCTCGTGGTTGGAGGCACAGTACGGTGGTTCTTAGTTGCCAGCTTTGCCAGTGTCGGGCTTCCCCCGACTTGAGAGTAGGTTCTCTTTCCTATTATACTGTACTTTAGTTGGACTGGACTCTACTAGCTCTATAGTTTAATTTATTTAATAGAAAACATAATTTTATTTCTGCTATTTTAGTAATCTGGATCATAGTAATTAATTATTTACTACTTTATCTGGAAGTTCAATGTACTTACACACACCTTTTATCCCTTCGGAGCTTTCCCGCTCTTGGGAGGCCTCTCAGGATCTAAGTGGTATCGGGTTTACCCGGTATCCGGAGTCTGGGTCGTCACACCTCTCCCTTTAGTGGTAGAAATTGATGTTAGGCATCTCACCTTCACCAACTACCCTATCACTCTCCAGCCCCATTCTATGAACATGTTGATTATCCTATAAACTACCTAACAGCTCGTGTGTTCACTATGGTGGAGCAATTCCCTCATCCTTTCTTTGAAAGGGTGACCGATCTCTTGTATACTGACTCGGGTCTCCCTGTTTAGCAGAAAAAAATCCCTTCTAATAAACGACCTAATGGAAGTCATTCTCTACCATCACATTCCAGGGGCTACGAATAAAAGAATTCAATTATGAACAAAGTGTACGCAAAGGATATGTAATATATGATGTTCTATTTCTTGCAAAATTCTCAATACATGTTCTTCGGGGCATACCCCTGTCGTACAATGATAAGAATATATATATATATATATATATATAATATTACTAAGAAAATGATACATGAGTATCCAAGGAGGTATCACATTCCCCAGAATATTTCATCAAAGGGAAGAATACCCACGAAGGGGATGGCCGTAATCTCCAGCAGCTAGTCCTCCTGAACTTGAAGGTCATCCAGTTCGCTTTGCATCGATGCCACCTGCCCCTCGGCCACCGCAACCACCTCAGTATCTTCGGCACAAGCATCCGTAAGCCCCTGGAGTTCATGTATGATCGAGGCACGTTCAGCTTCCAGCTCCTTGGCTCGGGTCTCCATAAGGCTAGTACGGTGAGTTGAATTGGCAATATTGCTCCAGTAGCGACTCACCACCTCCCTCAAAGCCCATAGTACTTGATGGCATTCAGATTTTTACATTCTCAAGGCTGCCAGTTGATTAATCAATTAACCCCCAAGGAAGTCACGACGGTTTACATATTTTAATAAGAGAAGTAGCTGCGTAGACCATTCCTCCAAAGGGCAACCAAGTACGTGCAGAACAATGGTCATCTTGTCCGCAATTTCCTTTAGGCTCCTATAGGTCAGATCTCGGTGAGACGACACCATTGACCACAACAATTCTAAGTTTTGTCTCACCGGCATATCTAAAGACTTAATGCCAGCGGGTGCCATAGGAGGAACGAAGAATTCCACTAAATCATCCACCGCTGCCCAAATATCGACATTTACTACTGAAGGAGAAGACGGGAGCCCTGATGCCTAAAAAGGTACCCCTATGGTGTCACATTCGGCAAAAGCCTCATGCGCAATCACAGCTAGAGGGGCCAGGCTCATATCCGACCTTGAAATTTCAAACTGAAGCTCCAGGAGAGCGGCGGCCACGTCCGTGGGAACAAAAGCAGCAACCAATGTCGAGGTCAGGGATTCCGATGTAGGGGTCATCTTAGAACCAGCCACTTCCAAAGGTATGATTGGAAGGATCCTCTTAAGATCGCACCAAAATACTTGGGGCATCTAGCAGAGTATCCAGGTGTTGAGGCAAGGGATAGGAAATGAATGGGAATCCCAGACGGATGGGCCTTGTCAGAAATGCATGCACCCCTTCGGCTGCTAGCTTGATCGACGCAAGGCTCGGATGTGACGGAACATTAACAGTGGCTGGTATGCAACTACCCATGGTGACAACCGAAGAAATGGGGATGCCCCCAGGGGATGGTGACACCTGTGTGCAAAAGAAAGAGTGCTAATCAGGTCACAAGTTTAAAATGTAGTTCTATAAGAGCAAGAAGTGAAGTGGTAAGTCAACACTCACATCAAATTCAAAGGCACTTAAGCTTGGATCATCAACCATTTTCGATGAAACTACACTTACAGGGGTTGCCAGTGGGAAATCCCCCCTCCCTGAAGATTCGATGTCAGAAGAACCCTTCGGATCAACAGTCTTTATGGCAGAGGAATCCCACGAAGAAATTTCCATGGGCCCCTTAGCAGTTTTCCCGAAAACGGTAACCCGAGCAGTTGTCTCAGCTAGACTCCTCCTGAAGCCCGTAACATCTAGGTGGTCAAAGGACTCGAGGCTTTTGGATTTTTGAAGTCATTTGTTTGCCTCTACCAGCCACAATGGTAGCGGCAGGAGGAGTCTTTCACTTCAATATGGGCGCCACTTTCTTCGCTGTAATAAGAGCGCCGTCCAACAAAGCATAAAACCAATTCAACATAAGGAAAGAAGAAATGACAATTTGTGCAACCACAAAACACACCTTACCCCTCCTGACAGGAGTAGGTGACGAGGGTCTCTCTTCGACGGCCCTCTCTGGAGGGAAATCGTCTGCTTTGTCTCGGGCCATAACTGCCGCAGGGACTGCAGAAATCTCCACCTCTGAGATGCCCGATGGAGTAGGTCCCGTAGCGTCACGTAAAAAAGAGATTTCTAAGCCCTTATATTTCAAATAGAAATTGGGTATATACCTGAATGAATCATGATGATATTATGAAGCTTAGTGGAATGGATTGTTAGCACGAGACTTGAGGCCTCGAATTCTTCAAAAGAGGGAGTGGGGGAAACCACGACCTTGGCAGGCATGGAGCCGCTTTGATCCAATTTCCTCTTCTTCATCTCTTCCTTAGCCCAGAAAACGGCCTCCCCAAAAGTTGACATCAAGCATCCCCGTTTGGGAAGAGTAGGGAGTGGTGCTGTAGGGGGGACCGATGCTAGAGGATCAAAATTGGCATGCTTCTTTGCTAGCGACATTAGTCGCCAATAGATGTTCATCTTTCGACCATCTGGCCTATCTGAATAAAGAAACACAAGGTCATAACTCTTACAAATTCAACCAAAGGAAGGAAAGCTGAACCAATCAATAAGCTAATGTACCTGTCGGGCCATTATAAAAATGCGAAATAGGCCAGTTAGTCAGAGATATTCTCTTGTCTCTAGAAACGACTTCCCTAACAAACCAGCACACGTCATTTATCTTCTCGCTTAATCCACTCAGAAGTGCTAGGTCTAGGTGGTTGTAGGAAGCTAAACAATGATGCAACTTCAGATAATCAACCTCCCAACCATCAGCATACTTGAAAGAGGCATGCAAGTCCTGGGCTAGAACGGCTTTTGCTGGCATTTCAGCCTTCAGGCGATTCACTTGAAGTAAAATGAATAGCCAGGTAGTCTTGCTATAGAATTCAGGACTACGGTCTTCTTTTCTAACAAATGTCAAGTAGGGCCAAGCTTTGTCTACCTTAGGGCACCAAGCTCCTGGAATGGAAACATTTTCCTCCACGGGGAAGGGATAATTGATCAAGTCCAACCTGACAGCCTTGATTTTGCACAAACCCCTAAGGGTTGCCATGAATTTGTCGATGCTGACCTCCGGCAGCACTGGTGAGGGATAGGGCTCTGCTTCTTAGCAAGCTTCCTAGCACGCGAGTAATCTTCAACTTCGGTTACCTGCCTGGACTTCAATCTCATCAGGTGGGCCCGATCCATGTCAAAAATTGGCTAAGTCTGCTGGCTTAGGAAGTTGCTTTCTGCGACATCCCAGCAGTCCAGTTTGCAAGCACGGTAGTGTGTGACACCCATTTTTAGCCTACAAGTTGAGTTCTTTCTCTTATTCATCTTTCATGACGCCCTGAATTATCCATTATTTTGGAGCCTTCCTCAAGCATATTTCGAGCCCATTTCTTGATCATTTTTAAGCCTATTAAGCTTTGGAGGCTATTTTACTTGAGTGCCACGATTTTGGATCCATTTCTAGTGGTTCGGATGGCCAAACAGTCGACCGGATTAAGCCAATACGGGCCCTTGGTCGCGGTCTCCTAGCAGACCACGATCATCAGATCACGGTCTACAAGGAGACCGCGTTCTTCACACTTTTTTTTTTATTATGGTCAGGTCATGGTCAAAGGCTGACCACGACCATGAGGTCACGGTCAACCTTTGACCACGTTCTCAGTTCTTCTTTCGAGTGTGCCCGTGGGCGCGTCGGCCCCATTCCCTGGCCCTGTTATGATCCTGGAAGGTCACGATTTGTCAACGACCGTGTTCATCAAGTGGCGGTCTCGCGACTGACCGCGTTTTGATTGTAGAATCCTAACTATTCTGGGCTCCATTTTCTTCGGCCGAGGACTATTTGGAGTCCTTGTTAGCACCATTTTCGACGAGGATAGGCTGCCACCTCAATTTCTATCCATTCTAGGGGATTATTCTCACTATTGTCTGGAGGTTTTATCTATCTAAATCCATTGTTTTGGTATTTATCCTTTAAATTTGAGCTAGGGTCTCTGCAAACTCTATAAATAGCCTCCTGCTACAACTACACGAGAGAGGGCGCTTTCCGGTCTTGGGGCAAAGCCATGCTGCACCACCGTCTCTCCTCTTCGACCCCAAGCTGTTCAGGGAAGTATTAGCCTCATCCTTAGTCACTTAGGGCTATCTTTCCTCGTTCCTTTCCTTATCTCTCGACCCTCCCTTTCTCTGATTTCACATAGTCTTCTGTAGTTTCTGCACATCCCTGCACTTCTGCATATTTTGCATCACATTTTTCCACTATTCTATTGTGTGTTAATTCATTATTTTCACTCATATGCATTCACAATACATAGACCTACTATTTTGACCCATTTATAGGGGTTAAAAACCCTCCCCTCGTGTGTTCTCCCCTTTTCTTTACGCCTATTTTCTGCATATGGGGCTGATACTACACCTGTAGTTCTAATGGGTTTTTTCTCTCTGTCTTAGGTTTGTTTTATAGGAAAAGTAAGAATACAGTGTGAGGCCCTTGTCTTCTAGCCGACTGGATGGTGAGGATGTGCAATCCACATCGTTTCCTGCACCCATTGCTTGCGCGCGATCATTTCTTAGCGGTTGTTCTTTGGCCGCATTTTCATCCTCTTTTCCAAGTAGGTTTTTCACTCCTTATAGCATCCTCTTCCTACTATCAACCCTTTCTGGCAATGACGGTACACATCTCTTTCTTATCGCCCCTATCCCTTGCTTATATTGCTTATGCTTATACATATTCATTGTTGTTCAGGGCGGGCAGTAATATATCAATAACTCTATTTTTTGGCGATCACGGTGGGACACCTAGTGCCCATCATGTTATTCTTACTCTCCTACAAATTTGGTATGTGTGTGTCTCCGTTTTGATAGCGTTTCCTCGAGTTTTTTGTTGTTGAATTCTACAGTTTTCAGATTCTGGGATCAGAAGGCGATCCCCAGGAGACAACCTTTAAAAGGCAGTCCCAAGGAGACCACCTTCTGTTTCTGGCAGGCCCAGGGGCAGACTCTCTGGTATGTCATTTGCAGATGGTTTAATCTACCTTCCAGGGTCTGATTGTGTCTTTTTATGGGCCTATCTTGCTGTCCTTTATATTATCTTCATTTTCTCATATTATTTGCATTCATTTTGTCACGTTTTAATAATTTAATATTGTCTTGATTTCTTAGTTGTAGGCTAGTAATCTGCATGCAGACTCTCAGGTACGTTGTTCGTTGATGATTTAATCTACCTTCCGGGGTTTGATTGTGCTTGTTTATGTTGATATAGATCTAGAGGGGGTGAATAGATCTACCCTAAATTTAAAAAAAGATTAAGCAGATAAATGCGGAATTAAAAATTACTTCATTAGAATAGCCAATTTAAACACAGAGTTGCTAGAACCACTGAATTAACAAAAGACTTAGTCAAGTGTAATGAGGGAGCTATCAATAGAGAGAATGAGTAAATTTAAATAGACAAGTGAAACACAACAGCAGCACAACTAAATTCCAGAGAGATGAAATGTGAATAGGTACTTGGCGGAGGTTGAACTCAACAAGTGTCCTCACACAAGATAAACCACTTTTCAGATAAGCCTAACTTATCCTTCGAGCAGTACCTTTTGATATACCTTCTTCACTCTCTTGAATACTCAATATATCAACCAAAAGAAACATGATAACACCCAGAAGTATATATGAAACAATCACACACCATCGAGTATAGACACGTGATTTTTAGGTGGTTCGATCTCCTACAGAGATCTACGTCCACCCCACACTTAAACCAAGTGTGGCTTCACTACTGATTCAAAACTTTCAATCTGTTGATCCACAGCTTCGGGGAAAACATTCCAGCATACGCTGAGCCTTACAGCTTAAGCTACCTAGAGGAATCCACCTCTGTAGCTGTGCCTTACAGCTTGCCAACAATCGCTGACACATAGCTTGTAAAACAAGGTTTCAAATTAGAAATAGAAAATCAGAAAAGCAAAACCGAACTGTAGCTCTCACAAAGAGCATATTGGCTCTGGTTTAGAACCAAGAAGCCGGAAACAACAGCTTGCAAAAGCTAAGACTCACACCCTTCTAATGATGCACTGCTATTCTCTCAAGGCTCCTCTTCTTCTCTTCTCAAATTCTCTCTCTGAGATCTTCTCAGGTTTGCTCTCTCTCTTTTTGCTCTGGTTTTCTTGACTTGGCTGCTGTTGACACCCGTTTTTAGCCCGCAAGTTGCGTCGTTTCTCTTGTTCATCATTTTTGATGTCCCAAATTAATCGTTCTTTTGGAGCGTTCCTTGGATGGATTTCGAGCCCATTTCATTCTTCCATTCCCTTTGAGCATTGGAGATCATGATTTCTTAGAGCCTTGGAGCCTATTCTATCACCATCCGGCCTTCCAAGTCGACTTACGGCCTATTTAGGTCGACTTCCCTCAGCAATGCGGCCCCTTTCGCTACGCAGTCTTGAAAAATGGTCCCTTTTCACCCCCTTCCTTTCCTCTATTCATTAAGTGTCGTTCACCAAAGTTGTTCCCTTTTTAAAGCCCTACATTTTCTTCATCTATGCCATTATCTAGTTCTCCACCGTTTTCAAGCCTCAGTATTTTTATTTGTTCTCACCCCATTTTCTCTCTCTTCTGATCATGTTTTCATCTTATTCTGTCCATGAAAGTTGTTCATCATTCAGTTATCTACAATTTCTTCTTTTACCACTTTTTCTAATTCTGCACCATTTTCAAGATACTCGCTGATTTCTAAAGTCACGCGAGCTTGGCAGTAAAACGGTCAATAGTTGACCGTCTCATGAATAAACGGTCACTAGTGGACCGCCCAATGAATAAAACGGTCAACAGTTGACCATGTGAACAGTAACTTTTTTAATTTTAATTATTTTTATTATTTTTGAAATGTCAAAAAATGGTCTTCTTAAGACCGCCTCTATCAAAAAATGATCTGTGGATGACCATTTATTCATTTTTGTGCCAAAAGTCTCTCGATCGCCCCATGATTCATTGAGCGGTCTACCCCTAGACCGCCCCATTCATAGAATGGTCTATCGTCCGACCGTTTATACGCTAGAGGGTCCAGATGACCTTGAACTCCGTTTTCTTCGCCGCTGGACTCTAAGGTTGATTTCTGTTCGCCGGGGTCACCTTTCTATGGCTCTATCTTCTCGAATATTCCACCAAATCACTTCCCGTTTGTTTCTGCCTCTTGCCACCACTATTATCTCAAGTTTAAGCCATATAACTCGAAATTTAGTGGAATATATTCACAGGAATCTTGGCCGCAATATCAGGTTTTATGCATTTTCGTGTCACACAAACTCTTCCAGATTAGGCTCCGAGGCCACCTTCCAAGGACTCTATCTTCCAGATCCTTCCACCAAAAAGAGTCCCATTTGTTCCTAGCTCTTATCCTATCTATTATCTCGAGATTGATCCATAGATCTCGAGATTTGGTGGACTCTATCCTCTAAAATCGCAGTAGAAAGTTCTAGGTTCCAGCATTTCTCTATATAAACTTGCCTAGTTCGCCTGCGCGACTGGGGGCTCTTCTTGGACTCGGGGCGAAGCCATGCCGGATCGTCGACTCACACCTTCGACCCCACTGCGAAGAGGGAAGAATCAGTTTTGATTTCCATCTCTTTAGGCTCAGTTTCATTGCTCTAATCCTTAGTTCTCGTCTCCTACTTTTTCAAAATCATCACAATTCGCAATATTTCTGCACGTTTCTGCATTTTTCTCCGTTTTGCACATCACTTTTCTCCTTATTCCCTCAAACATTTTTCGTGATTTCAAATCATATGCATGCACAACACTCCCACCTTTTATTTACACCCATTCATAGGGGTTAAAAACCCTCCCCCGGTGCGTTCTCCCCCTTTCTTTCATGCTACTTTATCATTTCGGGATATATGCTACACTTCACATTCTAATGGATTTTCTCTCTTTTGTGGCTTTGTTTTGCAGGAGACTATTGATAGAACGTGAGGTCTTTGCTTTCTAGCCGGCTAGGAGGTGAGGAGGTGTCACCCACATCGGTTCCCGCATCCCTTTTCAAGCGCGATCACGTTGTAGCGGCTTCCCTTTAGGTCGTGTCTTCCTCCATATTTTCCATGGTACACGGTGCCGTCTTCATCCTTTTGGTTGCCGTAGAACCTTGGTGGCGATCACGGTCAGGTTCCTCTTCTTCATCGCCCCTTTGCTTTTCATGCACTTTCACGCTTATATGCATGGTTACATGTACATAGTTTGGGGGCGGGGTAGATTAATCTATCTACATCCTATTTTTTTGGCGATCACGGTGGGACACTTAGTGCCCATCACGTTGTATTTTTACTCTCTTACATGTTGGGTGGGTGTTCATGCATGCTTGGGTAGTCTTTTCCACGTTTTTCCCTCATTCTGTCCATTTTCGGGTCTGTTAGGGGTACACGGTCTATCGTAGGGCTGCCTAGACCATTAAACGGCCTTTCTAGAACCGCCCAAACGCTTTGGGGTTATAAACGGTCCTGCCAGGACCGTCCAGCACTTGGGCGGTCATCTTGTAGACCGCTTATCGGGTAAAAACGGTCATCCAGGGACCTTTTAGTGGTTCTGGCCAGGCATGATTTCTGTTCACAGGGGCCTTATTCATTTGGGCATAACTTTGCCTCCCGGTGTTGGATTGGGCTGATTTTCATTGCGTTGTGCTATCCTTTGTATTGTCTTTCCATACATATAGAGTTTGCATC
Organism: Amorphophallus konjac; assembly: GCA_022559845.1. Lineage (NCBI taxonomy): Eukaryota > Viridiplantae > Streptophyta > Magnoliopsida > Alismatales > Araceae > Amorphophallus > Amorphophallus konjac. Next base: position 30,854,611 of record CM040129.1, read on the forward strand.
ATTTGAACATCATTTGCATATTTAAAAATTACCTCTATTGTTGCATTTTTGCATCTAGTTTGTAGGCAGATTCGGGACAGATTCACAGGGGCCTTGTTCATTCAGGCATAATTTTGTCTCCCGACGTCGGATTGGGCTGATTTTTATTGCGTTGTGCTATCCTTTGTATTGTATTTTCATACATATAAAGTTTGCATCATTTGGACATCATTTGCATATTTAAAAATTGCCTCTATTTTTGTATTTTTTGCATCAAGTCTTAGGCATATTTGGGGTAGATTCACAGGGCCATTTTGCTTGTTGATTTAAATTACCTTCGAGGGTCTATTTTGGTTGTTTCTTGGTTTCATTGGGTAATCTTTTGTATTATATTCACATCCACATATTATTTGCATGCATTTGATATCATTTGCCTACTTAAATATTGCCTTCATTTTTGCATTTTATGCATAAAACTCACTTGTAGGTCCGGGGGCAAACACAAAGGTACGTTGTCCTATGATGATTTTTCTTATCTTTTAGTGCCTAGTTATCCCTATTTTAGGCCTTGCATCATCATTATTTTTATTGTTTTACACTTTTCATACATTTTTGTGATGTTAGCATGATTTCATGATTGTCTTGATTTGCAAGACTTAGGCTAGAAATTGCATGCACCCCGGTGCACATAGGATCATGCATATTGTAGTTGCATTCCCCCTCGGTAAGTGATCCTCTCGCTCCCATAGTCATTGGGCTCGACTAGGTGATCTTATCTGGGATCTCCGTAAGTTCCCGCGAGCCGTGGATTCCTACACGGACGTCGGGCCGGTTGTACCGTTCCACCCCTTAGGCTTGCATTTGCATACGTTGTGAAGGAATTAACCTTAGTCAAACCAAAGTTTGGACCTTATTACCTATAGGATACCTATCTTGAGGGAATTAATCTCAATCCAAATCATTAAAAGGCCCACCCAAAACTTTGACATTAAAATATTTCCCATCATGTTAACTTGTTTGGCTTGGTGAAATCCTTCATATTGTTTGTGGTGTTTGGGCTTGTCCAAGCCCATTTGTGTTATTTTGTGTTGCATTCCCCACTACCCATATAGGTTTTGTCATTAGGCCAATTTAGCCATTCTGTGTGTCTGTTTGTTTAGTCTTAGTGTCCTATGTTTCTTTTCTTCTTTCTTTACATTATTGAGTCACTCCCCCCTCCTTAATTCTCGAGCCCTTTACTTCCCTCATTGTATTCCCTTGATTTTTCTTGTATAAAGTCTTCATCATGAAGTGCCATTTTTCTCCTGTATATTACCCTTCTTCCTCTCCGTCTTCTTATTCCCACGTGGATTCCTCTTCCCACGTGGGCCCATCTCCTCGTGGCCCTTCTGACCCGCAAGGAAATCTTGTGGCCCACCTATCATCTCTTGCTTGCCAAACAGCCCCGGTCTAGGCCCAAAAATTCATTGCTAATCTTAATGGGCCTTATTCTCATAACGGGCCTCCCTCTTCTACTCTTAGTCGGCCCCCTTCCTTTAACGAGCCCTCTTATTCTCTTAATGGGCTCCATGTTGCTACTGGCCCAATCGGTCCTTATTCTCATGTTCATGATTTTCCTAGGCCCACATATCCTTCTATTCCTGGAATGGGCTTCCCTTCTTCTCAATCCAGATCCCTTTATCCGGCCCAATACCATACTCCTGGCCCAAATTCACACTCTCTTGCTCAACTTGGCTTGCACCCTTCTTAGTCTCTCCCTATCGAGGAGATGATTGCTCAAACCCAACGCCAGCTTGATGAGCTACAACACTGAATTGATCCCAGATCTTCTTTGAGTAGCTCATTTGCATTCCAAGGTCTTCAACTTCCACCGCGTTCACAAATTCCTACATGTCGCCGCTATGGTGGAGTCGGTGACCCCTATGCGCACTTGAAGGAGTTTCTTTATGAGTCGGCCCAATTCCGACATGACCAACGTTTGATGGCCTATTTATTCGGTCTGTCGTTGGAAGGCCCGACTCGGGATTGATTCTTTTCATTGCCGCAAGATCAAGTGGTGATTTTTTAAGCCGTCCAAGAGAAGTTTATTCAACAGTATCAAGACCAGATTGGGCCCAAGTATTTTATAGTTGATCTGGTCCATGAGAAGATGAGGCCCGACGAGGAGTTCTCTACCTTCGTCGACCGCTGGCGTCGCTTGGCCGCTCAAGTCCCAGGGCATATCCCGGAAGTAGAGCAAATCAAGATGTTCATCTCTAATGCAACGCCCGAGTACCGCTTTATCTTACCCTTGAATGATATCACCTCCTAGCAACAATTGTATAGCCGAGCCCGCTTCATCCGCCAACAACTCCTTGTTTCCCTTGACCCCGAGTCCCCTCCACCTTCTACGCCCACGTACGCGTCCTATCCATCATCTCCCACATATCCTTCCATGAGTCAGTCCTCCACCACATATCCTTTCACAAGTCAGCCTTCAGCTCCCACACACCCATATACCTCCACATATTCTTCCACATATCAACCCTCCACAAGTCAGCCCTCCGCTGTTTCATCTCCGCAAGCGTCCCTTCTCCGGTCAAGAAAACAATACACCCCGAGCAGGTGGATGCCATCTACGTACCTCCTCGCTCTGCACCAAATATGCCTCCGCCTAGTTTCTCCACCAGTTTCCATACGCCTTTGCTTTCACAACCCCCACTTCCTTCTCCACCTCCATCTACATTACCTTCCCATACCCCTCGGCATCTCCCTTGCCCGAAGTGGGATCCTCATCCTCCGTTGCCAGAGTGTTTTACTGACATTTTTAGGGCTTTGATGGCTACTCACGCGTTGCAACTCCCCCCGGTTATGCCTTGCCGACCAGAGATCGGAGATTAGCTCCAATTTTGTGATTTTCATCATCAACAGGGGCATTTGGTTGAGGACTGCCCTGAGTTTTAGGAAATTATTTATGGCCTGGAAGATAATAAGAGGATCGATTGGGCCGCCATGCATGAAGCTATTTTAAATCTCCACAGCAAGCAGCAACAGCAGTCGCCGCCCAAGCCGCCATCTCTACTACAAGACCAAGGGCACCCCTGTGATCCCTCATCTAGCGATGCACCTGCTCCGTCACATGTTCCGTTATGTATACCACCTTCTCCATCTCCTACCCCATCTCCACAAACTCTGCCTACTCTGCCCTTGCTCAGGCTAGTGCCTCCACTTCCGCCACTTCCACCGCCACTACTCCTCCCTCCAATGCCGCTCAACGTGTCATGTCAATACATCGACGTTGGGTCCCACAGCCTTTCATTTCCCCTTTACTTCCTTCCTCACCCTCTCCATCTCCACCTCCATTACCTTCATTGGCCGCATCACCATCTCCACTACCCCTACCGCCATCACCACCGCCTTCATCGCCTCCTCCCCCGAAGACTCCTATTCCATCACTTCCATCATCTCCACTACCTTTGCCATCCCCTTCGCCATTGTTGCCCGAGCCTGAGCAAGCTATACCTACACCTCCACCTTCGCCTTTACCCCCTCCTTGCCCTTACCTCCACTTGAGCCTGTCATTGCCGCTATCCCTCCACCACTCGCATTGCCCTTACCCCCACTTACGCCTTCTAAACTGATGTGGGACGGACTCGCAACTCGACTCCAATTGGATATGAGATCCTTGGACTCTAAGCAAGCTCGCGATCCCCCCTAATGAGGGAAGTGTACGGACGTGCACGGTTGAGAAACCGGCAATGAGCTAGGGTGGTCAACTCACAAAATCGTTCTCGGATCGGGTCACGGGACGGTCTCGCTCTCTATCGTAGCAGCGGTGAAATAAATATATCGAGCTAATGGCCCTAACACATGCTCTCTAGCAGCGGCATATAAAAGCATATACAAGAATAGCAAATGCCGAGTAAAGAAGCGAACACGATACCTCCATGCGTCTGGCGTGGGGAAGACGATCCCGGCCGATCTCGTACTCCCGGAACAATAAATTACACAAATTATAGCAATGATTTACTGCCCACTCCACGCAGGGAGGTAAAGGGCGACATAGCGGGACACGGGAGTAGCGGGTTCGGATTGACGGGCAGCTTCTTGTGTAGCTTCGGCGGCACGCGTACTCACGATCATGGGACCCACGTGCTGGTCTGTGGGGCCGTGTGGGCCCGGAGTGGCACCGCTGTGACGGGGATATCCGGAGGGGCGCTCCCTGGGAAGGCGGCACGCTGGTTCACCTCGCGGAAGGCGAGGAGGCTCCGATCGGTGCGAGTTGGAGTTGCTGCCCACGGATCTGAATTCTGTTTCAGATCTGCGCGTCCCGACAAAAATTGGTGCTGCGATCGGTCCCGACGTTGGATCGATACACAAGAGGTATTGATGGAAAGCTAACCCAAAATACTTCGATCTATGACCAGAGAAAGAAATTTTAATTTTCTGTTGATGGCCTTTGTTGAATATTCAAGCTACTGTTTCACTGGATCTGAAAACTCAGGATAGAATTGCTTTTCCTGAGAGTTGACTTTGACCGTGTTGTAGACCTCCGATTCAGCTGTTGAGCTCTTCATGAACGCTGTGGAGGGTGAAGATAGGAAAACGGGGATATATTTTATGAAAGGTTTGGTGGAGATTCGATGGGGGAAAAGTATTTTATATCACTTGGTGGTCGGATCTGGATAGCAGGAACAGAACTAAATTTTGGAGAAAGACACAATTTCTAAAAATAGTTAGACAGCTATTGAAATTTGAATAAAATTTTTGGAGGATGGGGATGGTGGACAAAACCTCCAGTAAAATTAGGGATTCAAGAAAAAATCAAGACGGGGAACAAAAGGGTGAAACTCATGGCTGATGTGAAACTTGACAGACTGCAGACAGAATTGGTGGATTGGGAAGCACGAAAATGGAAAAATATAAAACGGGAGCTGGAATTTGTTTACATTTTTTTGAGATGTGGTAATGCCCTCTAGAACTCACCCTAAAAATATCAGCTCCAGAAGAGGTAGGAGTTAGGAACTAAAATTCTCGGAGTAACCCTCTATCCAGTAAAATAAAACCTTGGACAGCACTTCGGATCTTGCTTCGCGGTGGCTCGATGGCGGCACAAACGGCGGCGGCGGCAGTAGAGATAGAATATACAGGGGATAAGGAGAATATAGGAGGGTTCTATACCCTGGAGATTGGAGGAAGAAGAGAGAAAACAGACAGAGAGAGGGGAGGGGCGCACCAAGCTCCAAGCTTACAGAATTTTTTCTTCTCATTAATTCATACAAAATGTGGAAATACAAGTATTTATATAAAATGAAAAATGACTCAAAATGCCCTAAGATCTAGGGTTGGAAGGGGCACTAAGGGGATAGGAGAAAGTATTTCTCCCATGTGGTCAAAACACATTACACATAATCTATTCAAACTTCACCTAACTAGCCAAATAGGGACAAAACAAGGGGCGCCCCCTTCATGGGCCTCTCTTGGGCCAAGCTAGTCCAAGGCCATCCAACAAGCCCATTAACCCATGCTTAGCCTATGGACCTTTGAAACCTAGGTGGCCCATGAGAAGGAGAAGCCCACTTGGGCCTTGGGCCTTAAGTGCTTTAAAGGTCCATTAGGAAGCCTAATGGTCCAATATGAACTAACCCCCCTTAATGGACCTAAATAAAGAAACCTAGTCATGGACTCTTCATGGAATGTGGCCCATTGGCTTATTAAAAGCCTTACAAAGGAGCCCAAATGAAAAAAATCAAAAAACACACAATTACAAGCCAATACAACCCATAAGACACACTAATACAAGCCAATACACACTAATACAACCCATTAGCCTTTGATGCCCCCATCAATTCTCACCGGGTGGGAGGAACTTGACCCCGTCAAGTAAGGGGTGCTGCGGCTCTAGTAGCTCCGGTGAATCCGTCACCATACCAAGTAGCGCAGGTATGCTCCACTCTAAGTGATCGTCACCTGCTCATTCCGTATATACTCGATATGCGCATGCTGCTACGGGAAGAGGCTAGAGGTGGAACACTCCGGGGTGGGGTCACTCTCAAGGGGAGGAGACAGCTCGAAGACTCACTAGGAATCACCGCTGGGTCCCTGTAGGTGACTAGATCCGGGGCATAGATGTTGTTGGCCCAGTTAGGAGGCAATTGAGAGGGGGGGGGGTGAATTGATTGCCCACCCTTTTTGCAAATATAAAAACAACCCACACAAGCCATAGATATAAGGAGAAAATCTAAGACAGAGGCTTGATTAAAACAACTGAAATTAAATCAAGCAAGCTCTCACAACTCTCCAGCGCACATATATACTCACTCGGACAACAATATTTGGACGGACAGTTGAGAACACTCACGCCTCACCGACTCACACTCGTATAGCGAACGGAAAAGTAGATATCAACAACCACCAGACAAGCAAACCACGGCACAGTATTTTTAGGTGGTTCGGACGCACCAAGTGCCGTCCTACGTCCACCCCTCTCACCTCGGGAGGATTTCGCTATAAACGCTACTCGACGGCAGCAACCACACACACACGGGCTCGACGGCCCCACACACGCGGGTTCTCGCACGACGACGAGACAACCCACACACACTCGGACCAAGCTCCGAAAATGTCTAGATAGAGAAATAGTATGAAACGAAATACAAGCCCAAATATGAGATGAACGTTCTAAGCACAAGATGACTAAGAAGATTATGAAACAATATCAATCTTCCCCTATTTCCTTCAACCAAAATCGGAGATATATGAAGTGTGGCTTAGAATGATGAAACTGAGAGAAGAGGGAGTCGATATTTGAAGCTTCAGGCGCCCGCAGCAAGGATGAAGAGGACGTAGCCGCTGCCTCTCGATCTCTCAGCTCGGGCTTGTGAGGGGACGTCTCTGGTGTTCCTTCCCTTCTCCTCTAGCAGACCACACACCGTTCCTCTCCTTCTTCCTGCAAGATGAACACGTTAGAGGCTCAAAGGATTGGTTCGATCGGAAGAGAGGGGCGGCTATATAAACCAAGGGGATTGAAGCCCCAAGGGACTTAAAAACCCTTCCCAAACCCCCTTCATAACACATACTAGATGTAAAGGTCACCCTAAGGCCATTAGGGTCAAAAGCCATGCCATTTGGATCCACCTTATTAGGGTTCGAAACAGATCCGGAAAACCGCGTTCGAACGTTCAGAAAAAGTGTCGACCCATGGGGTCGACTCTTTTTCCTGAAAGTTCTGCCAGAACATATATAAAAGCAAAACCGCGACATGAGTGTCGACCCATGGGGTCGACACTTCTTACGAAGTGTTCTGTCCTGGAATAGAACAAAACATTCTTGATGAAAAGTGTCGACTCGCGAGGTCGACACTTTTTTATGAACATTCTGTTTTCACAGAATTGAACATACTTACCTGAAAGTGTCGACCTTCAGGGTTGACACTTTTTCACGAGAGTTCTGCCTTAGCAAAACAGCAGACTCCTGGTGAAAGTGTCGACTCAGTAGGTCGAAACTTTCTGCCAGCGTCCTATATTACAACGCAAGGCAGAGACTTCACAATTAAGTGTTGACCCCTGAGGTCGACACTTTTACTGACATCAGCAAAACTTCAGTAAATGGAATTGAAACCTTCATGAATCAAAAACATGAATCAAAGTAGATCAAAAGAGTTCATACAACTCAGATAAACGTTGATAAGCATGAATTTCACCCAGATCAGTCCATTCACACACGATCCAAATAGTCAAGTATTCATACCTTGGCCTTGAGAGATTGAGTGAACAATTCCACAAGTAACCTGCATTCAATTTCCCATTCAAATTAACGTTTCAATGTATCAACAGAAACTCTCTCAATCATCACATAGTGAGTTCCACATTCAAAACATCAATTCATTTTGTGATTCACCGAATGACCTATTCACTCATTAGTTATGTCCATCATTCGAGCTCAATCAACAATAGCTCACGTCAACATTCAGTATTCAATCAAGTTGATTCGGATCAGCCTTTTTCAAATTAAGCATTCTTACAAATCAATCATTCAATTCTGAGATTCAACAACCTCATCATTCATCAAATATGTATTTCAATGTGAATCAACCACAACGAGAACTCATGACATTTCATACATGATCTCCGTCAAAACAGTCCGGGGCACAACAGATGTAGAGCTGATCCCATACTAGCCTCTCACTGATACGGGACTGACATCAACAAGCTTGCACAAGACGCATGCAGACTCCGACAGACCACAAACCACACAAACAATAAAACACAGACTCACACACATGACCCATTGACGACAAAGGGACACAAACACAAGGGACATACAAAGGAAGACTCGGTAAGGATGATGGTTAGACGGTCACCGTCTACATATGTTGTGCCCCTTGTGCTTTGATGAGCCCCTTGTGCTTTGATGATTGTGGTGTTTTAATGATAGCAACATGAATGAGTCACCACATTGAATGATAACCAACATTCATGTTTATAACTGATATACTCTGTGGAAAATGCATACAACAGGAATGAGTCACCACATTGAATGATAACCAACATTCATGTTTATAACTGATATACTATGTGGAAAATGCATATGACTGTGACTGGTATATTATCTGGAGAATGCATGTGTTCTGTCTGCATAAGTCTATTCGCTGCATGTGTTCTATCTGCAAGTCCATACATTGCATTCTCCAAGCCTGTACATCCATCTGCTTGCATTGAGTCTATACATTGGTGGCAAGTCCATACAGTGTCTTGCATTTAGGCAAAGTCTGTACAGCCGTTTGCTTGTCAAAGTCCATACACTCAACTGCCTTGTCTTGATCAAGTATGTACATCAGACTGTTTCATCATCAAGTCTGCACATTGGTAAAGTCTGTACATCGCCTTCAAAGCCTTCTGTTGAAACCTCAAGTCTGTACAGCCTGAGAGTGCGTCTCACTGACCGTCTCATGCAAGTCTATACATCCCTGTTCATGCATAGAGTCACCGTCTCATTTGGCGTCTCGTATGCATATAGTAAGTCTATACATCGCTACAGTAACGCAAGTCTATACATTCGTTTCTGAAGGGAAAGTCTATACATTCCCAGCCTTTACCTACGTTCAGAACCTCAAGTCTATACATTGGTTCAATCTTCCAAGTCTATACATTGGACTGTGCTCAACTGAAGTCTATACATCCTTCAAGGGTCCAAAGTATATACATCCACTGTTGAACCTCAAAGTCCACACATCGCCTTATTTCTTCAAAGTCTATACAGTCAGTATCTGCATTGCATTGCATGCATCATGGTGGAAGTCTATACACTTGATTTGTTCTGAAGTCTATACATTGCATGCCTTCCACCAAGTCTGTACATTGGCATTGTAGCATGCATTCATGAAGTCCATACATTCACTGAAGCTTGCTTAGCTGAAGTGTGTACATTGCATTGCATGACTTGAAGTCTGTACATCGCATGTGTGCTTCATGCTAAGTCTATACAGGCTAAGTCTGTCGGTCTTGTGACTCATGCATTCATTGTTAAAGTCTATACAGACTTCAGTGCATTCTCTTTGTGTCTCACATGTCAAAGTCTGTACAGTCTGCATCGCATGCACTTTAAATATGTCAAGTCTGTACAATGGTCTTGGCATATGCATTCATCAAGTCTATACGCTGGAAGACGAAGTCTATACAGCGTCTCACGTTGCATCCAGCAAGTCTGTACAGTGAGCGTTTCATTGGTGAAGTCTGTACACTCACCAGTTGGACTACAAAGTCCATACATTGGACTGTAGCTTGCACGAAGCTAAGTCCATACATCGCTCAAGTCTGTACAGAGTCTAGCGTTTCGTTCATGCATTGTTCACAAAGTCTGCACATTCTATTGTTCATGAAGTCTGTACACTGGACTGTGTCCTTGTACATCACTATAGCTGCATCGTCTCATGCAGCGTCTCATTCAAGTCTGTACAGCCGTCTGCATTGGATTTCAAGTCTAGACATTGCACTGTTACATCCACCGTCTCATTCAGCGTCTTAGGCCTGCAAAGTCCATACATTGGTCGGTGGAAAGTCTGTACATTGGCTTCAAGACTCTCAAGTCTATACATTCATTTCTAAGGCAAAGTCTGTACATTGCCTTTGGACCTCAGAGTCTATACAGAGTCTGCATCCTCTAAAGTCTGTACATCCGATTACCTTTGGTTTGGTCAAGTCTGTATAGCCAGGGAGACTGTTAAGTCTATACATTCCTTCACTGTAGCTGGCACGAGGTGAAGTCTGTACAATGGTCTTAACTTTCCAAGTCTGTACATTGGCCTCCATGCCTCAAGTCTCTACATCGGATTGTTTGGCCAAGTCTGTACAGCCAACGCCTTCGTTGATTCCAAGTCTGGACACTGGTTTTCAGGCGTTCCAAGTATGCACATTGATTCAGGTTCTCCAATTCTATACAACGAAGTCTGAACATTGCATTTGCATTCACAATGTCTTCACACCTGAAGTCTATACATTGTGTCATTCACATCTGCAAGTCTAGACATTGGAAAGTCTATACACAGCATTGTGCATACTATGATGTCTGTACAGGGTTTATGCTTAAACTGATAATCCGATACTCTGTCTGACAGGGACTGTTCGAGAAGCTTTATGAAGGGCACGTGATCCGAGGATAAGAATAGTGCCCAGATGAGGACACGTATACTGACAGCCTGCTGGATGCTGCCACGTGGTCCGAATTTTTAGGGCGGGAACTGTGGAAGCCACACGCGCCCTGGCTGCTGTTGCTGCTGCTATATATATGAGTGTTCGTCTTTAGATGAAGATAGATTGAAATTGACAGAGCAGAAGTTGTGAAGAAAAAGCAGAGTGCAGAGAGGTCTTCGATCCAGAGAAGAAAAAGGAAGAGAAGAGAAGAGAAGGAGAAGAAGAGAGAAAGAGAAGAAAAGAAAGAGAGATAGAGTGAGAGATCGAGAGAGCAGAGTGTGAAGAGAAGAAGAAGAAAGAGAGAGAGAAGAGAAAAGCAGAGAAGATCGTTCCCACTGGAAGTTGGATCAGATCCACTCCAGTCAGCTCTTTAAGAGCCACATTTTGTGCTTCACTGTTTACAGCTTTCCGGTGCTGTTTGGTTCTTGTTTTCATTTTCCATTTTATCCTTTCTTCAAGCTGTTAGTCAGCGGTTGCAGTGGTGGATTCCACTGGATAGCAAGCTGTGTTGCTCAGCGGGCGAGGAGGATTCCTCGGACGGCAAGCTGTGTTGCCTAGCGGTTGTATGGTAAGCTGTGATGCCCAGCTGTTTAAGCTGTGAGTCAGCGGAATCCACACTCTGGTTTGAGTGTGGGGCGGATGTTGGTCTGCTGGACCGAACCACCTAAAAACCTCTGTGCAGTGGTTTGATTTCTTCATCTGTTTTATTGCTTCCGCTAGGTGCTTGCATAGGGGCGCTTCATGTGTTTGCTTCCAGTTCAACAGAGTTGATTAGCTGCACACGCTATCTGTTTGACACTGGTATTGTGTGTTGTTTGAATTGTCTAATTGCTGCGCTCATTAGATGTCTGCTTAGGAGTACTCTGCCTACAGGTTCACAGATGACTGAACTAGTTTTTCTTAGTTAGTCTCAGTGCTGTTATTCCGCTGTTTTGAGCATTAGAATTTCTATTTGAGCGAATATTTTTAAAGGGTATTCATTCACCCCCCTTCTGAATACATAGCACCGAACCCAACAATTGGTATCAGAGCGGGTCTCTGACTGAACAGATCTAACAATCTGCAGAGGATCCTGCTAATTGTTGGTGCTTTTCAGAGTGGGTCTTTTGGAATCGTTTGTTGATTTACTGTTTTAGTGCTTTATGTTGATAATCCAGTTTACTACATTTCTGTTTGGTGCATTCCAGAGTGTGTTTTCTGTGTTCATTGTTTAGCTTCACTGAGTTAGTGCTTTGTCGTGCTTATCTGGTTATGGTGTTTTCTGGTCGATTACTTTGTGCTTTGAGTCTGCTTGTTATCTGCTTTGATGGCTAATCCTCCGATATTTAGAGGTGATGACCTTGGCCCATGGCTGGAAAAGTTACATCGGTATGTAAGCACAACCGATCCTGACTTGTGGAAGGTAATGACTCACGATCCATACAAACTGTCAAAGGATAAATCGAAATGGACCAAGAAGGATAAGCTGAAAGACTCTGTCAACACTAGAGCTGTAGTTTTATTAAAAGAATCAATTGACAGATCTCTAATCGAATGCATTTCCTCCTGCAGGTCTGCCAAAGACATTTTGGAAAAACTAAAGCTAATCAGGAATCACAGCAAATGCTTGATGGCTGATCGGAGAAATGCTAATGATGAAACTTCATCCGAGGTAAGTTCTGAACCTGAAGAACTTTCAATTGATGATTTATGGAATATAAATGAGGAACTCAATAATAAATGTGAACAATTGAAATCTGAAAAGAAAAAATTGAAAAAGGAGATGTTGTACGAGATAAGAGAATTGAAATGTGAAAATGTAAAACTAAGAGATAGTCTGAAAAGCGATGAAAATTCTTGTAAGGCATGTGCTATTTTAGAAGACATGATAAATGAGTTCGATCATGATGGTAAATTGCAAAAGGAAGTAATCAAATTTCTAGAAATTGAAAAACAAACATGCTTAAAAAAAATGTCAGAAATTGAGAATCAATTGAATGATAAGAAAAATGAGCATCTAAAAAGTATGCAAGAACTGACTGAAGTTAATTCTGTAATGGACAAACTAAGGCTTGAAAACGTTAGGGGTCAAAAGGAAATTGAAAAACTCAAGGCTAGAATAAATGAAATCAATGGGGAGGCTTCACACTCTTCTTCTGCTAAATCAAACTGTGATATGTGCTCAGCTCTAAGAGAACGTAATGAAGATCTTTATAGTGAGAATGAGTGGCTGAGTAAACAAATTATCTCACTTAAAGAGGATCACAAAAACTTGGTGGCTGAGAAAATTAAAGTGGAGGAAAGAGAAGAGGAGCTAGTTGAAAAGCTGGAGCTGATCTTTGGAAGTCGAAAATATAATGAAGGAGTCATGAAGCTATCTGAAGAAAACAAAGAATTGAGGGAACAAAACAAAAAACTGATGGTTTTAAATACTGTTTTCTCACAGAGGTTTCTGACTATAGAAAAGGAGAAATCGGTTTTTAAAGAAGCTCAACCTCAAAATTTTGAGAAGGAAAACACTGAACTGAAAGCAGAAATTAAAAAATTAAAGTGTTTAAACACTGGCTTGTCTGAAAGACTCCTTACCACAGAAAAGGGAAAAGTTGTCTGTGATGATGAATTAAAAATCTTGAACAACTTGGAACAAGAAATTGAAAAGTATAAAACTGCAAACAAAGTTCTAAGTGAATGTGTTAATTGTAGTGAACAAGAAATAGCCAATTATGAGCTTCATATAGCATCTTTGGAAGATAAAATTCATGATCTGGAAAACTTATCATCCAAGTCTACAAAAATTGAAACAAAAATAAAAGCTGTTGTGAAAAGGAAGGATGATAATTCAAAAAGGGGAACAAACTGTAATTCTGATGTGAAGGAAATCTCTAAAAACCAGCTATATGCCACTTTTGTGAAAGGCTCTGATGTAGCTGGTACTTCAAGGCAATCCCCAAAATAAAATGAAAATCAGAAGTCATCTTCAAAATCTGTCTTTCAGTTCAAAGCTCAGAAAATTGAAAAGCAAGCAAAACCTGTTGAGAATAATCAGAAAGTGAAAAGAAAAAGTCAAACAAAGAAGGCAAAGAATAATTCTGGTTATACTCTGAAATTTATTAGCTCTGCTGAATCTGATGCTTCTTGTACTCATTCGCATGCATATAAGAAATCATATCATAGAAACCATGCTCCTAGGAAATCTGATGCCTCTTGCTACTACTGTGGTAGGCATGGTCATTATATGGATGACTGCAGTGTGATGAAAAGTGATGATATGATACATGATAACTTTTTCTCAAATAGTCATCACCACCCCAAAAGAAACATGTCTGCTTCAAACCAACACATCATTTGTTATAATTGTAACAAACGTGGTCATAAAGCTGTTGAGTGTTGGTTTAGGTCTTCATGGGGATATAATGGTTCAAGAGGTAAGCACCCAAGGTGCTTTGAATGTGGTAAGTATGGGCATGCAGTCAAAGACTGCTGGCATGCTCAGGGAAATAGATTGAACTCTAAATCTATAAAATTCTCTGCTTTCTATGATTCTGCTAGAAATAACTTGAGAGATAAAAGGAAAAACTCTGCATGTTTTGAATGTGGTAAGCTAGGCCACAAAGCTGCCAACTGTCGGCTGGCTGAGTATGGAAAAAAAAGTTTTCATATCAATAAAAGAAATACTCATGCTCATACACATAATTTTCATACTCATATGCATGCACATGGGCATCATGTTTCTGCTAACATGAAGAATAAAAACAAAAATTTTGTGGCTTCATGTTATTATTGTGGAAAAACTAGACACTCAATGTTTGAGTGTAATCTGATGGAATATGATGATCATGTTGCTAAAAGACTGTTTAGAACACCTGTTAGGGCTCATACAGGACCCAAGGCAGCTTGGGTCCCTGCAGGATCAAATTGATTAACATGTTACAGGTGTGCCTTGGAATAAATAAAGAGGGGTAAAATAAACCAAGGCACTCAACAGGAAGACACCCCAAGATTCTACTTTTCAGGTCTGTTCTGAATACTCATCTTAAATTCTGCCTTCTAAATTTGTGTGCTTCAGTTGATTGCATATCATGACAATTCAGTTTGATGAAATTGTGAAGTTGAAATGATTGAATATCATGTTGATTTGTTGATGTCAAACTGAAGATTTCTAAAATGTTGATTTGTTGATTGTAATTCTCCTCTCTCTGATTTGCATGAATCATATCTGAATGAATATTTGAAATCATGTGATGTGCTTTCAATACATTTCATGCATATCGACAGGGAGAGTCCAACTGTTTTTGTTTAATGCATATAGGACTGCTTTGCACTGCATTGCATAACCTTGGTATATCAAATGGTAAGCTACTAAAAGGCAGGGAAATCTGCTTGGAGGTTCTTATCATGTGTGAGATGGTCCTTGAGACCGAGTCCTCCGCGTAGTACCATGGGTTTAGTTTTCATATAGAGCAGTGTATTGCATATCATAAATTTGAAGAAAATAAAATTCGAAAAGAAATGATTCATTGCACATCATGTATTTTGTCAGGGGGAGCTTGTTTGCTGTTGATTGATCATCATGCTCTCCTTGTTAGAATTGTTGCATACTACATATGTAGGATAGTGCATATTATAAAATTTTGAAAAACCTAAAAAGAAATTCATTGCACTTAGACAGGGGGAGCATTCCCATTTCATATCTTCTTCACCTCATGAACTCCCTTTGTTTAAGTAACCTGATTCATTCCATTGACTATGCGCTATTCAAATGAATTCTCTGTTGATATCTCTAAAATAGCTGATCTGTCTGTATTCCAGACTCAGCTACTGTCTGATGATAAAATCTCTTCTGATGCTCTTTTCTATTGCTGATTCACTCTTGCACCAGCTTATACTCACCTTTCACATTCTTCTCAGCTGGTGTGACTGATCTATTTCAACTATTGATTGTTGGCTGCTGAATTCATTGGTCTGATCTGAAAAACTTATGCTGCATGTCATGCAATTCAGTCTGAGAAATTGGTAGAAACTCCTATTATATAGGTTTAAGAATTATCACTAAATCAGACTGATATAAGATTAATGTATTCGCAGGTTTGTAGTTAAATGAATTGAAAAATATCTGAATGATAAGGTTTAATAAACTTTAACCACATGTGCCATGTATACCTTAGACTCTCTCATCAGATATCTGAAAATTTGAATTCAGGGCTACTTTGGTTAAGATGCATAGAGTGTGTATTGGTGTTAAACATTAACTTGAAAATTGTTGACCAAATGAAAAATTGTGAATTCAGAGCAATGACTTGGTCACTGAGAAACTGAGTTCTTTATCAATGAAATAAAGTAATTCATGTCATGAGGTGCCATAGTTATCTCTGATAAAAATTTAGTGATACAAAACCTGACAGAGCAATGGCTTATTTGTGTTGAGTAACTGGGGAGTCTGGCCTCTGATAAAGGTGTCTTCTCATGTAAAAAGATACTCATATTGCTAACTCTGCTCTCAAAGTGAGAGGCAATGATAGTTATCGCACTGAGTAACTGGGTCACTTCACCTGAGACGTGTTATGCCTCATGTAAAAAGGTGTTGATTAACTTAAATTGCTCAGGAAAAATATAATGTGCTTTCAATGAAAAATATTTTGAAAAAATCTGTCAACTCATGTTCTTGAAAAAGTGTTTAACTTCAGTACTAACCTGTGTATTTTTCAAAGGTGCTATTGAGATCATATGTGTAAGATAAAAGATGATTGATTTTGAGTGTTATCTAAATATTTGGTTCACCTTTATTAAAGCTTGGATTCAGATATGAGTATTGAGTTTAATTTGGCAAATTTGGTATACATCAAAATTAAATCAGATTGATTAAGTTGCAATTTCATAACCCCTTATGATAGAAGAGTCAAATCCTCTTAAGACTTATTGTTATGATCGATGCTTTAAAATCTCTCATGATCAGACTCCTTCCAGATAGCATGACCAATATAAATCTTGCTATTGATTGATTCATTGAGACGTATTGTGATTTGACTATTTCTCACCCTTACCCATGGCTAATCTTACATTATCAGTTGATCCACACTATTGGAATCTTCCATCCTGTTTAACAATCAGCTCTGGTTCTGTTTCATTCTGTTCATGTAATCAGAATTCAGATTCTTTGTAATGGCAGAATTTAGCTTGATTTATTGGATAACCAGAGTTCATTCCTGTGCTTCAGGGGGAGTTATGGGTCATCTGATTTTAAGGGGAGAATAGCTAATATTGCATCTTGATAGGGGGAGTGATGTTTCATTATCTTAAGGGAGTGCTGATAGTTAATGAACCATGTTTTATTCTGTACTGCATTTTGTCTCTCAAACCATTTCCTCTCTTTTTGATTATGTCAAAGGGGGAGAATAGTTTGACGAGTCAGTGTGACTCATTATGTTGCCATCATCAAAAAGGGGGAGATTGTTGTGCCCCTTGTGCTTTGATGAGCCCCTTGTGCTTTGATGATTGTGGTGTTTTAATGATAGCAATAGGAATGAGTCACCACATTGAATGAAAACCAACATTCATGTTTATAACTGATATACTCTGTAGAAAATGCATACAACAGGAATGAGTCACCACATTGAATGATAACCAATATTCATGTTTACAATTGATATACTATGTGGAAAATGCATATGACTGTGACTGGTATATTATCTGGAGAATGCATGTGTTCTGTCTGCATAAGTCTATTCGCTGCATGTGTTCTATCTGCAAGTCCATACATTGCATTCGCCAAGCATGTACATCCATCTGCTTGCATTGAGTCTATACATTGGTGGCAAGTCCATACAGTGTCAT
Organism: Amorphophallus konjac; assembly: GCA_022559845.1. Lineage (NCBI taxonomy): Eukaryota > Viridiplantae > Streptophyta > Magnoliopsida > Alismatales > Araceae > Amorphophallus > Amorphophallus konjac. The sequence goes on from CM040129.1 coordinate 30,872,070, forward strand.
GCATTTAGGCAAAGTCTGTACAGCCATTTGCTTGTCAAAGTCCATACACTCAACTGCCTTGTCTTGATCAAGTATGTACATCAGACTGTTTCATCATCAAGTCTGCACATTGGTAAAGTCTGTACATCACCTTCAAAGCCTTCTGTTGAAACCTCAAGTCTGTACAGCCTAAGAGTGCGTCTCACTGACCGTCTCATGCAAGTCTATACATCACTGTTCATGCACAGAGTAACCGTCTCATTTAGCGTCTCGTATGCATATAGTAAGTCTATACATCGCTATAGTAACGCAAGTCTATACATTCATTTCTGAAGGGAAAGTCTATACATTCCCAGCCTTTACCTACGTCCAGAACCCCAAGTCTATACATTGGTTCAATCTTCCAAGTCTATACATTGGACCGTGCTCAACTGAAGTCTATACATCCTTCAAGGGTCCAAAGTATATACATCCACTGTTGAACCTCAAAGTCCACACATCGCCTCATTTCTTCAAAGTCTATACAGTCAGTATCTGCATTGCATTGCATGCATCATGGTGGAAGTCTATACACTGGATTTGTTCTGAAGTCTATACATTGCATGCCTTCCACCAAGTCTGTACATTGGCACTGTAGCATGCATTCATGAGGTCCATACATTCACTGAAGCTTGCTTAGCTGAAGTGTGTACATTGCATTGCATGACTTGAAGTCTGTACATCGCATGTGTGCTTCATGCTAAGTCTATACAGGCTAAGTCTGTCGGTCTTGTGACTCATGCATTGATTGTTAAAGTCTATACAGACTTCAGTGCATTTTTTTTTTATTCCAAAAGGAGGAACAAGAATTAATGTGCCAAAGTTTGGGTCTAAAAGCATGCATTTCAAAGGAGTTTATCCTCTCACGGGTGATAACCAAGGAAATAGCCACGCTCCACAGACACATTGGAGTATATGTAACACAAGTCCAAAGAAAAGATTAGAAACTTTAATGTTTCCAAATCCCCATCAACGGATGATGCTCCATGTCGGACCAGCACTAGAGTGAGTCTTCAGAACCGTCCCTGTGTCCGTGTCTGTAGTGGATAAGTAGAATTCCTTTGCTCACTTTGTGTACCATCCCAATGGTCTATACGAGGCGCTGTCTGTGGGCCTAGGTAGTTCTGTCCATAGTTCTGCCCAGAAGATCCCGTGTTGTTTTGTCCATAAGCAGAACCATCTTGCTGGTAAGCTCCACCAGAACTGGAACTCACACTTTGTCTGTAATCTGAACCACCATAAACCTGCTGACCTTGTGGGAAATTTCCAGATCCCTGAGGTGGAAAATTCCCCCGCTGTCCTTGTGAGAAGTCCCTTTGCTCTTGAGGGTGGAAATTTCCATCTCGTCCCATGTTTACACCTACCTGATATGCAGGTGTTGAATCCCTCCTTTCACCATGATAGCCATCTCTTCCTCCAGGAAAGTTACCTCTTCCACCAGCTTGAACATAATCCCTTCTTTCTCCTTGTCCATAATCTCTTCTTTCAGGGGCAAAGTTTCCACCTCCTGGTGGACCATAACCCTATCTATCTTGTCCAAAGTTTTGTTGAGGTGCAAAATTTCTTCCTTCACCCTGTGGGGGTCCTTGGCGATCAAAAGTTGGGTTACCCTGCTGCATATCTCTTTGCCTATCATGTCTAGGTTGGCCATAATTCCTGTTTCGATCATCATATCTTCCTTGCCTTCTGTACTGCACCGGTGGAGGCCTTGGAGTAATAACACCATTGTCATATTTGTCTCCTCCATACTCCTTGTTTATAGGATCAATGTAGGAATCAGGCAAAATAAAAACAACTCCTGGTAGACCCCTGAATTTCTCGGACATTTCTTCTGTCATCACAGCCTGAAATCCAGTGTATGTTGTCGTACTGCAGGCATACATTCTTTTCTTTGCCTCCTCCACACTCCTGACGACCTTGGCCAGCGTTTGGACGTACGTCTCCACCATCTCCTCGGGCGTGGGTTTCGGGTCCTTGGGGAAGTCCATGGTGATGAGCCAGTGGTTGTAGTCGCAGCCCTCGAAGAGGATCTCGTGCGGGTCAAACTTCCTGTCGTCGCCACCACCCCCGCGGCGGTCCGACAACGGGGCCGATGACCCGAAGACTTCAGTGCATTCTCTTTGTGTCTCACATGTCAAAGTCTGTATGTATAGTCTGCATCGCATGCACTTTAAATATGTCAAGTCTGTACAATGGTCTTGGCATATGCATTCATCAAGTCTATACGCTGGAAGACGAAGTCTATACAGCGTCTCACGTTGCATCCAGCAAGTCTGTATAGTGAGCGTTTCATTGGTGAAGTCTGTACACTCACCAGTTGAACTACAAAGTCCATACATTGGACTACAGCTTGCACGAAGCTAAGTCCATACATCGCTCAAGTCTGTACAGAGTCCAGCGTTTCGTTCATGCATTGTTCACAAAGTCTGCACATTCTATTATTCATGAAGTCTGTACACTGGACTATGTCCTTGTACATCACTGTAGCTGCATCGTCTCATGCAGCGTCTCATTCAAGTATGTACAGCCGTCTGCATTGGATTTCAAGTCTAGACATTGCACTGTTACATCCACCATCTCATTCAGCGTCTTAGGCCTACAAAGTCCATACATTGGTCGGTGGAAAGTATGTACATTGGCTTCAAGACTCTCAAGTCTATACATTCATTTCTAAGGCAAAGTCTGTACATTGCCTTTGGACCTCAGAGTCTATACAGAGTCTGCATCTTCTAAAGTCTGTACATCCGATTGCCTTTGCTTTGGTCAAGTCTGTACAGCCAGGGAGACTGTTAAGTCTATACATTCCTTCACTGTAGCTGGCACGAGGTGAAGTCTGTACAATGGTCTTAACTTTCCAAGTCTGTACATTGGCCTCCATGCCTCAAGTCTCTACATCGGATTGTTTGGCCAAGTCTGTACAGCCAACGCCTTCATTGATCCCAAGTCTGGACACTGGTCTTCAGGCGTTCCAAGTATGCACATTGATTCAGGTTCTCCAATTCTATACAATGAAGTCTGAACATTGCATTTGCATTCACAATGTCTTCACACCTGAAGTCTATACATTGTGTCGTTCACATCTGCAAGTCTAGACATTTGGAAGTCTATACACTGCATTGTGCATACTATGATGTCTGTACAGGGTTTATGCTTAAACTGATAATCCGATACTCTATCTGACAGGGACTGTTCGAGAAGCTTTATGAAGGGCACGTGATCCGAGAATAAGAACAGTGCCCAGATGAGGACACGTGTACTGATAGCCTGCTGGATGCTGCCACGTGGTCCGAATTTTTAGGGAGGGAACTGTGGAAGCCACACGCTCCCTGGCTGCTGCTGCTGCTGCTATATATATGAGTCTTCATCTTCAGATGAAGATATATTGAAATTGACAGAGCAGAAGCTGTGAAGAAAAAGCAGAGTGCAGAGAGGTCTTCGATCCAGAGAAGAAAAAGGAAGATAAGAGAAGAGAAGGAGAAGAATAGAGAAAGAGAAGAAAAGAAAGAGAAAGAAAGAGAGATTGAGTGGGAGATCGAGAGAGCAGAGTGTGAAGAGAAGAAAAAGAAAGAGAGAGAGAAGAGAAAAGTAGAGAAGATCGTTCGCACTGGAAGTTGGATCAGATCCACTCCAATCAGCTCTTTAAGAGCCACATTTTGTACTTCACTGTTTACAGCTTTTCGGTGATGTTTGGTTCTTGTTTTCATTTTCCATTTTATCCTTTCTTCAAGCTGTTAGTCAGCGGTTGCAGTGGTGGATTCCACTGGACAGCAAGCTGTGTTGCTCAGCGGGCGAGGAGGATTCCTCAGACGGCAAGCTGTGTTGCCCAGCGGTTGTATGGCAAGCTGTGATGCCCAACTGTTCAAGCTGTGAGTCAGCGGAATCCACACTCTGGATTGAGTGTGGGGTGGATGTAGGTCTGCTGGACCGAACCACCTAAAAACCTCTGTGCAGTGGTTTGATTTCTTCATCTGTTTTATTGCTTCCGCTAGATGCTTGCATAGGGGCGCTTCATGTGTTTGCTTCCAGTTCAACAGAGTTGATTAGCTGCGCACGCTATCTGTTTGACACTGGTATTGTGTGTTGTTTGAATTGTCTAATTGCCGCGCTCATTAGATGTCTGCTTAGGAGTACTCTGCCTACAGGTTCACAGATGACTGAACTAGTTTTTCTTAGTTAGTCTTAGTGCTGTTATTCCGCTGTTCTGAGCATTAGAATTTCTATTTGAGCGAATATTTTTAAAGGGTATTCATTCACCCCCCTTCTGAATACATAGCACCGAACCCAACAACATACACTACGTGTAAAGAAAGACTAACCCACAACTTAATGCCATGAGTTTCATCCCTCGTCAACTATCTCCTGTTCGAGAAGACTCGTCCTCGGGTACGAAAGTGTGGGAGGATCAAGGGGTGGGTGATGGGAATGTAATCTGGATGTCTAGTGTGAAGCACGACAAAAGGGAAGTCCGGATACTATTTCTCGTACGCATGGTAGAAATCAAACCATACCATGTCAACATAGGGTGTTGACAATGGTACGGTAGTCACTAGTGGCTGCGCTACCGTAGGAGAGACGTTTAGAAGTGGGATGGTGGGGTCCACCGAGAATAAAGTGGGCAAGATAGACAGGTCTGGGATGACCGGTGGGAGTGGGGTGACTGACAGCCCTTGTCCCTCTATTGGCTCACTCTCTCGCCCAAAAACATAAGCATGGTACTCCTCGACCAACTCTTGGTCAGCCTCATAATCCACTAGAATAAGCACGGGTGGAACATCCTTGGTATGTGTGTCCTCTAGGGTAGAGGAATGTGAAGGACACGGATCGGAGAAGTGGCTAGGGACCACATGGTTGGGCTCCGGGGGAGGTAGTGGAAATGAGTCCGTAGGCAGAGCGGACTGATAGGGGTAGATGGTTGGTGACACAAAGGTGGTCGGCTGAATGTCGTCGTGGAAGATGAACTCGCCGGGTAGGTGAGGTGGATATAAGGTGCAGGTCCTCCTATCCCGGTCGAAGGTCACTCTCCTCTCTTCCAACCATGGTCACCCTAATATAATGCATGGTCCTGCTAGCGTACCAATATTGCACCATGCACCATCGCAGTAAAATTCAGAACCGATATTCCTTTGGAACTCGACACAAGCAAAATCACCATCGCGGATAATCTCGCCCGTCTTGGAGAGGGACTCCACGATATCAAGAGAAACCCAATTATCCGACTCCTTATGAGTGAAATGGAGTTCCGTTGTAGACCCATTTGGTAGAGTGGCTTTAGAAATGAGATGGGTGAAATCCAAGGGTCGGGCCATGAAGGCATTGAATTGGGCCACCAGGGATGACCACTCGGACGCATGGTCTTGGGGAATAGCCATGGGGGTGGCGAGTAGTGGACATCCAGGCACACGGTGACAAGATCAGACTCTCATAGACTAGACACGACCCTACTATGCGATGCAAACTTGGAATGCAGACTCGACTACACACCTAGACTTAGCCAATATCCGGTACATGGTAGAGGTAATCGACCCGAAGATCACTCGCGCAAGTGTGCGACCTTCCCGATAGGCATAGCCTAACCTTCAGACAACACCTTTTGATACACCGATTAAGGGTATGCAAATGCAACCTAGACCGACTTAGACAATGACTAGACATAAATGACACTTTTTTTTGGTTATTTTAGACACCCTAGACTCAACTGGCACTATGATACCAAACTGATGTAGGACGGACACGCGACTCGACTCCAATTGGATATGCGATCCTTGGACTCTAAGCAAGCTGGCGATCCCCCCTAACGAGGGAAGCATACGGACGTGCACGGTTGAGAAATCGGCAGTGAGCTAGGGTGGTCAACTCACAAATTCGTGTCCGGATCGGGTCACGGGACGGTCTCGCTCTCACTCGCAGCAGCGGTGAAATAAATATATCGAGCTAATGGCCCTAACACATGCTCTCTAGCAGCGGCATATAAAAGCATATACAAGAATAGCAAATGCCGAGTAAAGAACCGAACACAATACCTCCACGCGCCTGGCGTGGGGAAGACGATCCTGGCCGATCTCATACTCCCGGAACAATAAATTACACAAATTACAGCAATGATTTACTACCCACTCCACGCAGGAAGGTAAAGGGCGACACAGTGGGACCCGGGAGTAGGAGGTTCGGGTTGACGGGCAACTTGTTGTGTAGCTTCGGCGGTATGCGTACTCACGGTCGTGGGACCTACGTGCTGGTCTGTGGGGCCATGTGAGCCCGGACCGGCACCGCTATGACGGGGATGTCCGGAGGGGCGCTCCCTGGGAAGGCGGAGCGCTGGTTCACCTCGCGGAAGGCGAGGAGTCTCCGATCGATGCGAGTTGGAGTTGCTGCCCACGGATCTGAATTCTGTTTTAGATCTGCGCTTCCCAATGAAAAATGCTGCTGTGATCGACCCCGACGTCGAATCGACGCACAAGAGGTACCGATGGAAAGCTAACTCAAAATCCTTTTATCTATGACCATAGAAAGAAATTTAAATTTCTCGTTGATGGCCTTTGTTGAATATTGAAGCTGCTGGTTCACAGGATCTGAAAACTCAAGATAGAATTGCTTTTTCCTGAGCGTTGGCATTGATCGCATTGTAAACCTCTGATTCAACTGTTGAGCTCTTCATGAAAGTGGTAGAGGGGGAAGAGAGGAAAATGGGGATATATTTTATGAAAGGTTTGGTGGAGATGTGACTGGGGAAAAGTATTTTATATTACTGGATGGTCGGATCTGGACAGCAGGAACAGAACTGAATTTGGGAGAAAGACACCATTTCTAAAAATAGTTAGAGGGCTTTTGAAATTTGATGAAAATTTTTAGAGGATGGGAATGGAGTACGGAACCTCCAGTAAAATTTAAGGTGCAAGCAAAAATCAAGAAGGGGAACAAAAGGGCAAAACTCATGGCAGCTGTGAAACTGGACAGACTGCAGACAGAACTGGTGGATTAGGAAGCACAAAAATGGAAAAATATAAAACGGGGGCTGGAATTGTTTTCAATTTTTTGGGACTTGGTGATGACATCTAGAACGCACCCTAAAAATATCAACTCCATAAGATATAGGAGTTGAGAGATAAAATTCTCAGAGTAACCCTCTATCCAGCAAAATAAAACCTTGGATAGCACTTCGGATCTTGCTTCACGGTGACTCGATGGCGGCACGAACGGCGGCGGTGGCAGTAGAGATAGAAGAGGGGCTAAGGAGAATATAGGAAGGTTCTATACCATTGAGATTGGAGGAAGAAGAGAGAAACTAGAGGGAGGGAGGGGAGGGGCGCACCAAGCTCCAAGCTTACAGAATTTTTTCTTCTCATTAATTCATACAAAATGTGGAAATACAAGTATTTATATAAAATGAAAACTGACTCAAAATGCCATCAGATCTAGGGTTGGAAGGGGCACTAAGGGGATAGGAGAAACTATTTCTCCCATGTGGTTAAAACACATTACACATAATCTATTCAAACTTCACCAAACTAGCCTAATAGGGACAAAACAAGGGGTGCCCCCTTCATGGGCCTCTCTTGGGCCAAGCTGGTCCAAGGCCATCCAACAAGCCCATTAACCCATGCTTAGCCTACGGACCTTCCAAACCTAGGTGGCCCATGAGAAGGAGAAGCCCACTTGGTCCTTAAGTGCTTTAAAGGTCCATTAGAAAGCCTAATGGTCCAATATGAACTAACCCCCCTTAATGGACCTAAATAAAGAAACCTAGTCATGGACTCTTCATGGAATGTGTCCCATTGGCTTATTAAAAGCCTTACAAAGGAGCCCAAATGAAAAAAATCAAAAAACACACAATTACAAGCCAATACAACCCATAAGACACTCTAATACAAGCCAATACACACTAATACAACCCATTAGCCTTTGATGCCCCCATCATAAACCTTCGTCTCCGCCTTCCAAACCTATTACTTCCATTTCTTCCCCATCCATTTCCACCCCATGGAGCGAGTGTGCGCTACCTTTGGTGCCCCTCGGGTCTGGTCCCCGGGGAAATGACAAGCCAAATCGGGACAGTTCAGTGCTGATTCTGCACTATAAGATTCAAGATTTCATTTATCGCATGCTAGTCCGAGTCCTGGTCCCCGATCATCTTTGGGATAATGAGCCCGGATTTCCTATGGAGACGGTTGCTAAGAAGAGCTCCCTTGCACTAGTGCCAGTTTCTTCACAAGCGAGGCCGGTGGCAATCTCATTGCTTGTCGGAGGTTCGATTATTAATGTTGTTATTGCCTCTCGCTCGATTGCCATTCAGATTACTGGTCAGGAAGGGTTCTCTACTCAGATTTTGCTAACTCATACGGTTGCCAAGAGCTTGATGGATTTAGTGTTCAAGGGGCAATTGGCCGTATCTTCTACATTTTCTAAGAACATTCTGCACTTGTTATGCAATCTCCCTTGGTTTATTGGTATGTCGGCCACGTCAACGCCGCGCATTACTCTCCCTAAGTTTTGTCCTGCTCTTATGGTAAGGGAGTTACGCTTCATGCCCGATTGCCGAGTGGAGTTGCCAAATCTCATGCTGCTAGTGCCAAGTGAAAAAAACTCCATGGTTTTTTGATATTCATTCATTTGAGGAGTTATCTGTTCAAGAATGACTGCCTATTGTTAGCACCGGGTGTCTAGGGGCAGCCGCCCCGATGAGACTTCATGCTCATGACCGGGCCAGGCCATCTGCCAGATGGGTTCGTTATTTAAGAAGACATTACAGATCAAGAAGGTCGAAGGTCCAAGTCCGCACCAGACGGGTTCGGGTTCAAAAAGTTTCTGCTAAGAAGAGGCGGCAACGCAAGTACAAAAGCCGTGTGTTGTGCACTCGAGGGGGCACTTCTCCATCTTCCCCTCCTCTCCAATCATCCTTTCTTCTACTTAGCTCCCACCCCTGGGTGGTGTCCCTCCCTTCCTCTAATCCAGTTTCTATGATCTTCTCCTCTCTTTTCGGGTCTGCAAACCCCCATTCTTCTTTCTCCACTCATCCGGAGTCTCCAAATCCTCCGTTCTCTCATGATTTTAGGCCTCGGCCTATGTCATCCTTTCATCCCACTTTCGAGACTTCCTCTGATCCTTCTCTTCTGGTATCCCCGGGCTCTACTTCTGATCCTTCCCCGACCATGTCGGGTGATTACCCTTTTCTTTCCCCGACCATGTCGGGTGACCATCATTCTTCTTCCCCAACCCTATCGGGTGTCTATCATTTTCTTTCCCCGTCGTTGGCAGATGATTCTCATTCTCCTTCCCCGACCCTATCGGGTGATTCTAATTCCATTTCTCCGACCACGTCGGATGATCACTCCTCTTCCCCCTTATCTTTGCCACAATCTTCTTATGGTTCGTCTATTATTTCTGTCTCACCCTTTCGGGGTCATTACCCTTTTTCATGCTATTTTCGAGGCTTTAGTCCGCCTTAATCTCAGTTAATCTCTATTCATTCTATATTCAGTTCCTTGTTATCAGGGCCTCTGTGCCTTAACGAGGGAGTTCTAGCCCTCGTCTCTCTTCCTTTTATTCTTCTTCATCCAGTTTGGTGTCTACCGCTCCTCTATCTAGAGGAATCTTCAAGTCCTTGTTATCCTCCCCCTTTTACCCTAACAAGCAAGGAATATAAAGCTCGTGCTGATCAAAGCTCGATGATCAAGATCGCTTCAGGATGTCGGTTTCCACGCCATGGATTTGCAAAGGTATCTTTATTTTGTGCAAGAAACGTGCTTTCATTTCCATTATTTCTATTGTTTCTACACATGATTCCTTAACATGATTGAGTGGCTTTAGGAGTCTTTGTTTAATTAGATCTTAACTTTGTGTCAAATAAAAAAGTTAGCTTCTGCAGCATCCTTAGGCTGGTGATAGCTCCGCGTTGGAAGTCTAGTTTCTTTCCCTGATTGTTAAGGGTGACCTTTGAGTATGAATTTTTCACACACTACACGGCGAGCCATAGCCTATCTCTCTAAGGCACACTGTTGCTGCTTTGGCCATACCATGGGTATGCACAAAGGTCTTTTCTTTTCTCTGCTCGACCAAGTGCAGGGGCAAGAGATGGATGGATGAGATAACCAACCTAGGCACTCCATAATACGAGAGAGGTATCAAATAGGGGCAGTCTTGACCCTCAAAAGTGACATTTCATGCTATATCTGGCCAATAAGGGCTACCAAAATGAGAAAATAAATCAATGCAAAATTATGAATCAAAGGCATGGCAAGAGTGGCAGTACAGTTCCCCACGGGACGTCATGAGCCCGGTCGCATGCGTGCTGATAAATATGGGTCTAAAAATCAAAGACACAAAGCTCTAGTGCAACAGGCTATCTCTTTGAGGGGTAGTGCCTTGGAAGGAATTCGAGCCTTGATATCTCCCATCCTGCCCGAAACTTGTCTCCAATTTTTCTTTTGCTTCTCCCTCTTAGGCTGAGTTGTATTCCAAGTATGGCCTTAGTAGGGGCACCGTTCTTTAGAAGCGGTTGGTTGTGGTAAGCCACCCTCACATGCACGCCCTGCTTAAGGGAAACCTTTAATGAAAGGAGTAGGAACAACGGTCCCTGGCCAGTAGTTTAAGCCTGTCTTTAGGTGCTACGGATTGCTATGTCAAAATCCAAAAAAAATCAAATATTTTAAAAACCTAAAAAATCAAATACTTCAAAAAATCCAAAAAATCAAATATTATCAAAAATCTAAAAAAAACAAATACTTTAAAATTTCAAAAAAAATCAAATATTTCAAAAACCTAAAAAATCAAATACTTCAAGAAATCCAGAAAAATGAAATACTATTGAAAATCTAAAAAAATCAAAAAAAATTACAAAAAATATTAAAAATGTGTCTTTTTCATGCATTTGCATTTGTTTTAAGGACAGATACGTAATCGGTTTGCTAAGTGTGCAGGTTGCAAGTACTCAGGCATTTCTTGCTACATCTTTGTGCTCTGCCTCCTGTCCACATCTTTGATCTGTTCTTTCCTTCTTCGATCCACTCTCTCGATCTGTTCTGAAGCTCATGTCCTTCTCAGCTTTTGTTTGCAATGATCATATCTTTATGAGATGGCTTTACCTCATGATTATGAACCAGCAGTTCTGCTTCATTCTGATCTTGGGTTTTGATTGAAGGGCGTATTTGTTTATGTCTTTTGTCCCGCCGTGTCCTTGTCACGTGTTTATGTCCCACCGTGTTGTCCCACACATGTTGTTTTGTCCCTCACCGAGTGTTGTTAGTTATCTTGCACATGTTGTTAGTCACCCCTTTATGTCCCATGTTCTTGTCCCAACCGTGTGGTCATCTGTCATGTTCTTGTCCCAACCGTGTGTTGTCCCACCACGTTGTTGTCTTATCACACCGTGTTCATGCATGCATGTTGTCTGTTCATGGCATTGCATATGTACTCGTTTACCTTTGTTATGTTATGTTGCATTGTCTCCCATTTCATTTGATCGTTATGTTATGTCGTGTTGTTTGTCGTTCAGTTAATCGTTATGTTATCTACGCTATGTTTATACTTGCTTGTTTATCATATTTATTTTATACATGAAAATCTATAAAAATCATAAAATAAAAATCAAAAAAATGCCATTTCGCATGTGCAGGTAAGTTAGGTATGGCTCTCTATCCCTACTCATTATTGCATTACTATATGGTATCTGTATTGTTATATTATCTCGAGAACCGGCTGGTCATTCACGTGTTCCATGATCTGACGTTCCCCTCTAACAAAAATGATGATGATCTAGGCGCACATGTTTAATCATCGGATAGGCCATTAGGTTGAGAAAATTAAGGGATGATGGTTCTATCACGTATGCCGTGGTTGCGGATAGTGTCTTGACCCTAATTGTTCCGGTCTAGCAATACTATTCTCGAGTACTTTCTATTTTAGCTTTCTTTGCATTTATTTTGACGATTTCTTTATTTTAGCCTAGCATATATCATGTCACATTTTGAGCACGCACGCCTCGTGATCTGTTAAAGGTTGTTCCTCAGTAATGGTTAATTGCACTTCAATTCACTTGGATAAGAGATTCTCATTCCACTCTGAATTTGAACGATTTCTCTAATCTTGCCACTTGGTTTGGTTGGCCAGCGTGATTCCTGTCGGGATTTTATCTCAGTTATATTTCTCATGCTTTTTACGTTATGTTCCTTTTCGACCCCCTCATCGTCTGTGGATTGTGTCCCCGATGAGGCTGGTCGAGTTTCTTTTTTTCCTGTTAGTTTAGTTCTCCAGACATGTCTCGTTCTTGTAATCCAGTCCTGGTGGTTAGTTCGGTGATTTCGGGAGAAATCCTGTCGCTTGTTGGTTAAAACGGGTGTCTTTTACCTTGATACCCGCTTATCAGTTCTCTTCGCTTCATCTCTACTTCATCTCCATTTCACGTCGATTTCGCTTTCGCTCCATCTCCTTTCCATTTCACCTCCGTGTCGCTTTCGCTCGCTCCCTTGCAAAGCGAATATCAAGGAGGGGCATCTGTTGACACCCGTTTTTAGCCCGCAAGTTACGTCGTTTCTCTTGTTCATCATTTTTGATGTCCCAAATTAATCGTTATTTTGGAGCGTTCCTTGGATGGATTTCGAGCCCATTTCATTATTCCATTCCCTTTAAGCATTGGAGATCATGACTTCTTAGAGCCTTGGAGCCTATTCTATCACCTTCCGGCCTTCCAAGTTGACTTACGGCCTATTTAGGTCGACTTCCCTCAGGAATGCGGCCCCTTTCGCTGCACAGTCTTTAAAAATGATCCCTTTTCATCCCCTTCCTTTCCTCTATTCATTAAGTGTCCTTCACCAAAGTTGTTCCATTTTAAAGCCCTATATTTTCTTCTTCTACGCCATTATCTAGTTCTCCACCGTTTTCAAGCCTCAGTATTTTTAACAATTCTCATCTAATTTTCTCTCTCTTCTGATCAGTTTTTCATCTTATTCTCTTCATGAAAGTTGTTCATCTTTCCGTTATCCAAAATTTCTTCTTCTACCACTTTTTCTAATTCTACACCATTCTCAAGATATTTGCTGATTTCTAAAGTCACGCGAGCCTGGCAGAAAAACGGTCAATAGTTGACCGTCCCATGAATAAACGGTCACTAGTGGACTGCCCAATGAATAAAACAGTCAACAGCTGACCATGTGAACAGTAACTTTTAAATTTTTTTATTTTATTTTATTTTTATTATTTTTGAAATGTTAAAAAATGGTCTTCTGAAGACCGCCTCTATCAAAAAACGGTCTGTGGATGACCGTTTATTCATTTTTGTGCCAAAAGTCACCCGATAGCCCCCTAGTTCATTGAGCGGTCTACCCTTAGACCGTCCCATTCATAGAACGGTCTATCGTGCGACCGTTTATACCCTAGAGAGTCCAGATGACCTTGAACTCCATTTTCTTCGCCGCTGGACTCTAAGGTTGATTTCTATTCGCCGGGGTCACCTTTCTAAGGCTCTATCTTCTCGAATATTCCACAAAATCACTTTTCGTTTATTTTTGCCTCTTGCCACCACTATTATCTCGAGTTTAGGCCATATAACTCAAAATTTAGTGGAATATATTCGCAGGAACCTTGGCCGCAATATCAGGTTTTATGCATTTTCGTGTCACACAAACTCTTCCAGATTAGGCTCCGAGGCAACCTTCCAAGGACTCTATCTTCCAGATCCTTCCACCAAAAAGAGTCCCATTTGTTCCTAGCTCTTATCATATCTATTATCTCGAGATTGATCCATAGATCTCGAGATTTGGTGGACTTTATCCTCTGAAATCGCAGCAGAAAGTTCTAGGTTCCATCATTTCTCTATATAAACCTGCCTAGTTCGCCTGCGCAACGGGGGGCTCTTCTTGGACTCAGGGCGAAGCCATGCCGGATAGTCGACTCACACCTTCGACCCCACTGTAAAGAGGGAAGTATCAGCTTTGATTTTCATATCTTTGGGCTCAGTTTCATTGCTCCAATCCTTAGTTCTCATCTCCTACGTTTTCAAAATCATCGCAATTCAAAATTTTTTTGCACGTTTCTGCATTTTTCTCCGTTTTACACATCACTTTTCTCCTTATTATCTCAATCATTTTTCGTAATTTAAAATCCTATACATGCACAACACTCTCACCTTTTATTTGCACCCATTCATAGGGGTGAAAAACCCTCCCCCGGTGCGTTCTCCCCCTTTCTTTCATGCTACTTTATCATTTTGGGACATATGCTACACTTCACATTCTAATGAATTTTCTCTCTTTTGTGGCTTTGTTTTGTAGGAGACTATTGATAGAACGTGAGGTCCTTGCTTTCTAGCCGGCTAGGAGGTGAGGAGGTGTCACCCACATCGGTTCCCGCATCCCTTTTCAAGCGCGATCACGTTGTAGCTGCTTCCCTTTAGGCTGTGTCTTCCTCCATATTTTCCAAGGTACACGGTGCCGTCTTCATCCTTTCTTCATCCTTTTAGGTGCCGTAGAACTGTGCTGGCGATGACGGTCAGGTTCCTCTTCTTCATCGCCCCTTTGCTTTTCATGCACTTTCACGCTTATATGCATGGTTACATGTACATAGTTTGGGGGTGGGGTAGATTAATCTATCTACAGCTGTTGCTATTCTCTTTGTATGTTCTATGTCATCTGATATTGGGCAATCTACCCCCTTTTATAAGCAACACATGATGGGCGCGAGAAAAACACGTTTCCCGCTCAAATGTTCGTTCAGATTTTTGCTTGGGATAGCCACGTTGCAGCATCTTAATTGGGTTGCTTTCCACGTGTCAAGAACATCGTTTAGCCTTTTGCCTTGGATCACGTGCCTTTTATCCTGGTACTTAAGTTGCTCGTGACTTAGAGTTCGCAGGTGGTTGGGACACGCGTCAGGTGTTTGATCATGTGTCTTACCTATCATTGTAACGAACAAAGTATCAGTCACGTGTTATGGACTTAGACAATTCACATGTCTATGTGTATTGGCACAGATGCAAGAGTAAAGAACTAGCACAAACTATATCATGCAGCTAGCGCAGACCTGAAATACACATGCATCGACCTTAAGTGTGCGTGAAGCACTACTTGCACCGACCTTACCTAATATAAGGCACTGCTAGCATCGACCTCACTGAAAGGAGAATGCAACTAGCATCGAGCTTGTGCTAAGTATGCAGGATTATGCTCAGACCTATATTCTGGCCAATCAGAATATGCACGGAGCTGATTTTGCTCAAAACAAGAGATGCACTGACCTTAATTGCTCATAGCAAAACCTGCACCGACCTTATGTGGTCACAGCGAAACCTGTACTGACCTTATGTGGTCACAGTGAAACCTGCACCGACCTTATGTGGTCACAGCGAAACCTACACTGACTTATATATGTTTCTTACAAAAACATGCACCAACTATATGCAAGCACAATGCAGACATGCACCGACCTTATCAAATACCAAGGTTGATATGCACCGACCTTAGATAGTGTCATACAAGACGTACATCAACCTAAAACGCAAAATAACAGCATGTGTACTTATCTTCTAAGGAAGAAGCAAGAAGGTGCATCGACCTCATATGTAGGTGACACAAACATGCACCGACTTGACTTATGTAGATGTTAACTAGCATCAACCTAGTGCAGACTAACTAATGCTAGCACCGACTCTATCAAATACCAAAACCGATATGCACCGACCTTAGATATTCACACTGACCACATGCACGGACCTGCAATGCTAGCCTGACCTTAAATGCAGAATAACAAAGTGTGCAGAAGTGTTTTATGAAAAAGGTCTGACATATAAACAATTCATCAAAATACATAATATTACCATGCTCAAGATAAAGTCACCAAAGTCAACTCTATAGTCAACCAAGTCAACTCTACTATTGCCAATCATTCAAAACACAATCAACACACAACAGTCTCCAACCTGCTGATCAACTCTAGAGAAGACCCAACATTCTCCCCCTTTTTGATGATGGCAACACCAAAATTTATGATGTATTTTGATGAGACATGTTTAATCCAACATAAGACGGATTGATCATGAAGCACAGTCAAACAATGCACCACACAAGCACACAGATGCAGACCTATCACAGAATGAAATGCAAACAATGATTAAAGTGATAATCGTCTCCTTTGCCATAACCAAGCCATATATAAACCATCTGATACCACTTGATCAGCTCTCCCCTTGAACTTGCCAAGTGTCTCTATCCCCTAAAGAATCTCTCCCCCAAAATTCTCCTAATTCTCCTAGCACTATGTACTCTTCCCAAGCACATCTACCTCCTGAAGATGGTCTTCCCCTTTAACAAGATTATCCCGAAATACAACTCCCCCTTGCTCAAAATATCACGAAGTCCTTTTTCTCTCTCCCCCTTTGCCATGAGCAAATAAGGAGTTCGGAATACTACGGAAGAGGGAAAGGGTAACCAGAGGAGGAAGGGAACATAGTAACTCTCTGTGCAATAGTTCAGTAAAAAAGTAGATTATAGGAAAAGTCTTCAGGCAAAATAATCAAGATTATGCATTCTTAACAAATGTCTGGTTTAATAGTGATAAAAGGTAGAGTAGATTCACTGAATGTCATATATAAGGTTGCAGTACCCGTTTATAGCAATAAACCTAAGTCACATAACCATGATAGACTTTGTCAAAACTGTATCCTACTTATTTCAAAACCAATGAATATCTATGGGAGTAACTAGGATATGTATTGAGGTTAAACAATTTGACACTTAGTAAACCAGGAATTACAAGGGCTACAGCAAACCTTTTTCAATTTTGATTTTAAAAACAAGCTTGTTGAACAGACAGGTATCATCTATGCCTTTGACATTAAGGGTACACGTGGGTTAGATGCCAGTACCCCCAGTTACTAAGCACATACTACCATATCTGTCTCTGATCAAAAATAGCAGTCATGATTACACCGTTTTACATTAGGGTACACGTTTATCAGACGCCAGTACCCTAGTTACTCAGTGAAACCGATTCTACAGATTTGATCATGTGAACAGAGTTAACATGAAGCACTTCATGACATGAGTTTGTATCCATTTCATTGATGGAGTACTCAGTTTCTCAATGCAGTTCAGTTATTGCTCTGCCAACAGATTTATTCATTTCTTTTACGAATGCTTTTCCTTTTGCTGCCCTTTTAATTTTTTTCAAAGTGACTTGTTTAAAAATAATACACTATCTAAGTTTCTCAACCTAGATTTCACTAAGTCTTTCATTTTCAGATACTGTAAAGATCTTATCTGTCACAACAATTGAAGGAGGTTGAGAGCTAAAAATAGTTTTCCACCACCCTATTTTCTGAATACAGTCTTTAAACTCTACAGTTTATTAAGATTAAACCATCAGTTCATTCATGAAGCAAACATGATCCTTATAGTAGAAGACATATGATAGTTTCTACTTAAAATGATAAACTGATTGCAAGACTGTCATCTATTCAAGATAAGGGAATTGACATTGAAGCACAGAATCAGCTCTTGAGGGATATCAAAACAATGAAATGACACCAAATGATAGAATTGGATCCAAGTGATGCCAATTGATACAATTGAGTTCAAAAGAGACTTAGTGATGAAAGTTTCTCTATATGAAGAGAGAATTTGAATGAAAGGAGTTTGAAGGTTCAAAATACACTGATCTGAACTCTAACTGAATATTTTGAATAGATCACACCCAGACCAGACTGTACCAGACTCCTCCTGAGAAAATAATACAGCATGGATAGGTAATCTTATTCTAAACAAAAACTCCCCCTATATATATGCATGTTTATTCAAGTATCCAGACACAATTGTCCATATGACACTAGACCAATCATTAAGAAATGTAGTGCAATGCATGGACTCTCTTGATTCATAGTACTTGGCGGAGGATAGTCCTTTACACATGGTATGGGTTTTCAGACAAACAGAATCTGTCTTTCCACCACATATCATTTGATATACCTTTGAGATCAAGATGACTCAACTATGACAATGATAAGGCTACTGACAAGCAGACTTGCAACATTCTCAAGACATATCAGAGCATTTATTCAAGAACTTTAAAGATAGGCTGACACACAATCATTCTCAGAATTAATCCAAATATCAATTCAAGAATGAAATTGGAATTAATCAACATGCTGAAATTTACATAAACCTAATTCTCTTCTTAAGAATTTAAATCTTTCATTTCCCAAAGGTTTAGTAAAGATGTCAGCAATCTATTTTTCAGTTTCAATAAAATTCAGTTCAATTTCATTCTTGCATACTGCATCTCTAAGAAAATGGTGTTTAATTTCTATGTGCTTAGTCCTAGAGTAATGAACAGGATTTTTAGTCAAACATAGAGCACTAGTGTTATCACATAAAATTGGAATGCATCCCAATTTTATCTGATAATCAGTGAGTTGGTGCTTGATCTACAGTACTTGGGCTGCATAATTCCCTGCTGCGACATATTTTGTCTCAGTAGTGGATAGAGCAACAGTGTGTTGCTTCTTGGATGCCCAAGACACTAGACAACTACTTAAGAACTCGCAATACCCACTAGTACTTTTCCTATCAATCCGACACCCAGCATAATACGCATCAGTGCAAGCTATTAGGTCTAGCTCACACCTAGCAGGATACCAAAGGCCTAATTCTTGGGTGCCTGATAGATATCTAAAAATCCTCTTAACAGCACTAAGATATGACTCTTTAGGACTAGCCTGAAATCTAGTACATAAACACACAACAAATTGTATATCAGGCCTAGATGCAGTAAGGTAAAGAAGAGATCCGATCATACCTCTGTACAACTTGGTGTCAACCAATTTACCTTTTGGGTCATCATCAAGACTAGTTGATGTACCCATTGGTGCTGTTATCTCCTTGAGGTTTTTCAATTTGTACTTCTTCAGAAGATCCCTTATATACTTGGACTGAGTAATGAAAGTTCCTTTTTTAGTCTGTGTCACCTGCAGTCTAAAAAATAATTTTAGATCACCCATAGAGCTCATTTCAAACTCATGTGTCATTAGGTCAGAAAATTCTTCACACATTGGTGCTGTTATCTCCTTGAGGTTTTCCAATTTGTACTTCTTCAGTAGATCCCTTATATACTTGGACTGAGTAATAAAAGTTCCTTCTTTGGTCTGTACCACCTGCAGTTCAAGAAATAATTTTAGCTCACCCATAGAGCTCATTTCAAACTTATGTGTCATTAGGTCAGAAAATTCTTCACACATTGTGTGGTTAGTTGAACCAAAAATAATATCATCCACATATATTTGTATAATGAGAATGTCTGGATGACATACCGTTGTGAACAAGGTTTGGTCAATTTCACCTCTTGTGAACTTCTTATCTGAGAGGAACTTACTGAGCCTGTCATACCAAGCTCTAGGAGCTTGTTTCAATCCATATAGAGCTTTATTCAACTTATATACATGGTTAGGAAAATCTATCCATTCAAAATCAGGTGATTGTCTTACAAAGACATCATCTTTTATTTCTCCATTCAGAAATGCAGATTTCACATCCATCTGCTGAAGGGTGATTCCTAATAAGCATGCGTATGCTAACAGAATTCTAATGGCCTCTAACCTACCCACAGGCGCATATGACTCTTCAAAGTCAATGCCATACTCTCGATTGTGCCCCTGAGCTACTAATCTGGCCTTATTCCTAACAATATTACCTTACTCATCAGTTTTACTTCTGAAGACCTATTTAGTTCCAATGATAGTCCCGTGATCAGGAGGTGAAACTAGGTGCCATACCTTGTTCCTATCAAATTGATTTAATTCCTCGTGCATGGCATTGATCCAATGCACGTCACTAAGGTCACTGTCTATGTTTTTGGGTTCTATGTGTGACACTAATTCAAATGAAATTAACTCATTCTGAGCTCTGAAATGAGATCTGGTCCTAGGGGGTTCATGTAAATTACCAATTATATTATCTACAGGATGATCTCTAAGAAATCTAACATTGATAACTTGATTACCATGAACCTTATTTACCATCCCCCCTGAGAACTAGACTCCTATGCATCATTGTCTTCAGATTGATCTGCAAGATTTTCATCTTTCAGAATTTCTCCATTATTCTGTTCCCTGCACAAACCATTTTCAATCTTAGTCATTGTTTCATCAAAGACCACATGTGGAGATTCTTCTACTGTTTTAGAGTTTAAATTGTATACCCTATAGGCTCTGGTTTTTTCTGAATATCCTAGAAAGATTCCAAGATCACTTTTAGGTTCAAATTTATCAAGATCTCTTTTAGCATTAACATGCACAAAATATTTACAACCGAAGACCTTCAAATAAGCTAGTGAGGGTTTCTTATCCTTGAGAATTTCATAAGGAGTTTTATGGGTAAATGACCTTACTATGGCTCTGTTGACTACATGGCATGCAGTGTTAACTGCCTTAGCCCAAAATTTCCTTGGAAGGTTACCTTCTGTAGCAACCCTAGTAAATTAAAGGACTAGAAAGTTCAAATAAAATTAAAATATATAAATATATAATAATTAAACGAGGCTTAGACATTGTACATAACCCCCTTACATTCTGAAAAGTCTTACAAAATAGACTCATAGACCTTACCATTATATTATAATACATTTAAGAATAACATGTTATTTTAAGTAGCCATTAGATGCACAAAATAATTTTAATTGAATTAAGAATCATTAAATCTTGAAGAAAATGTCAATTTATATTTTATTACTAATTTAGAAAATTTAATATTTCACATTTACTATATTATAACTTTATTAGAAGGGAGAAGGATATATATATAAGATTTAAATACATTAAAGATATATAAAGGATAAAAGAATGGACATATATACAATTTTGATCTTTTCAAGGGTAATGAGAAATGACCAAAACTAAATGACGCCTCTTAGTATAGGCGTATATAACGTGAAAAATGACTTAATATAAGTCGTTATTTCTAAATTAGTAAAGGTCAAATAAAGTATATAGTTAAGGATATTATAAAAGAATAGAGGTATATATACGATATCGGTCTTTTGGAGGCTAACAAAAAAAGTAAAAACTCAAATGACGCCAACGTTAATAGGCGTCAATTCCATAAGAAGTGACTTTGAGCAAGACGTCATTTTAAAAATAATGAATAGTGCCGTTTTTTCGACTAAAGAATTTTGGAAAAATAATTATATGAAAAAATAGAGAAAATGGAAAATTAATATCCTTAAAATTTTCCATCTAGATCACATCTAGAAAAAAAGATAAAAATCTCGGAAGATTCTAATACTTAAGTTATTACGTGTTTCGAACGGTTAATAAAGGAAATTCTAATACTATTAGGATAGGTACTAGAGAGTTAAGTCCCAATTGAACTCCAACCCTATAGAGTCTCCAGAACCCTATAAATACCCCTCCCATCGAGCCAACCTGAAGGCTCTTTTCTTCATCAAAACTCTATTGCTGTTGTTCCGAACGTGAAGAACCTAAGGAAGTTCTTCTTCCTCTCCATCCAATAGTAGGATTCCATCTTCTTTCTATTCAACCTGATGGTATAGAATGTGAAGAACATTAATGGTTCTTCATCTTTCTTCTCCAGGTTGTCTGCAACGAAGTAGTACTGCTGATTGCTTCATCCTCCGAAGGCTGCTCCTGTCGTGATACAAGAAGAACGTGGGAGAACTCTTCGGCTGCTGCAATTGCTGCCTCTTCGTTGGAAATCAAGAGCTGCTGCTCTTATTATCATCCTGCAGTTTCTCCCGACGAACAACTGCTCTTGTTATATTGGCTTCTAGTTACTCTGTTAGAAACATAGTATCGTATTTTCTTCAAACTCTTCACGTCTGTCAACCAAACCAATCCACAAGGTAGGTTTTCTCAAGATTTAGCAAAATTCAATAGTTAACAAGTTAATGCATGCATATAGGTCTGCAGATGAGTTCAGTAGTTACAGATTTCGTTTCCAGAATGAAGTTTGTTCGTTTACTGCATAAATGGAATTGACGACCCACATTAGGGCGTCATTTTAAACCAACGACCGTGTAACAATCGTCAATTGATAGTAATTTAATAAATACACCATGTTCAAAATTTAATAACTGTGAACCTTTATATGTAAACTAATGCATGATCATGTCCATAAATTCTTGATATTTTTCTCTACCTGTACATGTCATTTGTTTCTTGATCAGAGCTACGTCATTAACCTTGTGTCTGTGATTGTACCTGTCCGGTGCAAATCATAAGACAAAGAATTAGCGACCCAGATCAGGTCGTCAAATTGAATGGACGACCCTATACATGGGCGTCAATTTAGTGTTAAATCCAGAATTTTTGAAAATAGATATATATTGTTCTTGAAATGACGACTCATCCCCAGCCAATTAATTTAATATATGACGCCCCTGACTGAGGCGCTATTTACAGAATTGAAGTCTTTATGCAAGGCGTCATTTTGATGAACCACCGAAATATAATATTTATTAAACGGACGACCCTGACAAGGGCGTCAATTCAGAAAAATGAGAACACAGTATCAGACGTCAATTTTCTGACATTCATGTTTTTCGTGGTTTTCTATAACCCATAACAGTGGGTTATATATATATACATAGGCACTATGTTCCATTCCGTGAATATAGTCCCACGTTTCACGATGATTTATCGATTACCCCTTATTTCTCGGTGATAGATGAACTCTCCATGGGACATTCCGTTCCTTTGGACTAGTGACTTTATCATAGAGACCTCCGTAAGACTCCGCTAGCTTTGGATTCTCTCAAAGCAGCCGAGCTGGTTGTACCCTTAAAACCCATGACACTACTTTTGCTATGTCACTCTAAAGAAACATGGTGTACCGGCCCTCACGACATGCTGTTTGTATGTCATGAGAATATTCTTGAAATAATGGGATGGGTAATCCATACCATTCATATCCTTTAAGAATAGTGTGCCGTACTTGTTTACACTAATTCTATATACCTTATCATGTACAAGAACGAGCGACCATGTTCATATGGGCGCTTATTCCTATTGTCATGGCACCCAAGTTAGGGAGCCGATTCCACCTAGTTTTATCGTTAATCGTGATTATACTGTTATTATCATCCTTATACCACAAGTTCAAATCCTTGAAATGCTATTTCACAAAATCTACCTTAAAAGTTCGTACAAGCTTATTCCTTGAAATTCCATATTGGTTATAACTATAGTGGATGTTGAAAAATACACGATCAATGCCTGCGCATATAGGGCCCGATCTGGTCCTGGGAGGAGCACCCAAAAGTACTAGTGCCCATGGGAGTTGTAATGATCACGATATGGCATTGTACCGAAGTGTATGACTAGCTTGATTAGACATTCCATAATCTCGTACTCGACTTAACATGACATGACTTGCGTGACCCGGAACGGGTATTTATATAGTTGCTTGAAACATGATAGCCACTTCCCGACATGACATGATGAATACACTTGCTCGAATATCTTGACATTCGTTGATATAAGTTCTTGAAAGACATGCTATTTCACTCAATTATCTCTTGTTATACTCTCTCTCTTGTCGTTTTACGCAAACATGCAAAGCTTTATTACATTCATGTAACATGTAATTTACTTAAAGTAAGTTAACTCTTGAGATATAATTCCTACTGAGCGTTCGCTCATCTAGTGTTTTCCCTTATTTCTCAGGTAAGTCCGATGACGAGACTCAATCGGATGGGGAAGGTCAAGAGTGAAGAGATTAGAGCTCTCCGTCTATCCAAGCGTCTACTAGTCTTATCTTTCAAATTTCTTGAATCAACCATTGTACTTTTCCTTTTATTGAGTCTTAGCACTTTCATTAAGTGGATTGTAATAAATGTACTTTGAGGTTGTGATTGAATAAAGGATTGGGTTACATTTACTTTTGCACACTCTGTCTTTGTGTTGAATACACTAACGCTCTGATTGACATAATCGATATAAGCTCGTCACGTCTTTCCCGGGTTCCTTCCGCGCTCGGGGCGTGACAATTTTTGTGGTATCAGAGCCTAGGATATTTAATTCCTAGGAAACCCAAGTCCAAGGATAGGTATAAACCTTTAACCGGTGAGATTGGGTAGAACCAAGGGTAAAGTTAACTTAGAATCAAGACCTTTTTAACCTTATCACGTATTAATATAGTTATCGTAATTGTTGGACAATGGCTGCCGAATGTGCCCAGTGGCGCAACATGCAACGCACTCTGCAAGGCATGACCCAGGCCCTTCAACAAGTGGCACAAGGAGGTGCACATCGTGGGGCAAGAAATCTCCACCAAAGCTTCAAGAACATGAACCCTCCTAAGTTCATGGGATCCATTGATCCGGATGACGCCGAGCACTGGATCCGGGAGACCGAACGTATCTTTCGGGTTATGCAATGCACGGACCAAGAGAAGGTCATGTTAGCAACATTTCAATTGGAAAGGGACGCCCGCTGTTGGTGGGAGTCGGTAGAAGCCACGTTAGATCAAGGACAAGTTACTTGGGAGGAGTTTGTTGAACATCTCAACAATAAATATTTTTCGGACCGAGTCCAGGGGAAGAAGGCCGCCGAGTTCGCCGCACTGAAGCAACGATCATTATCAGTGGCCGAGTATGAGGCACAATTCTCAAGGTTATCCCGATATGCAAAACATCTAATTAGTACCGAGAAGATGAAAGCTAGAAGGTTTTTAAATGGGCTCAGGCCCTAGTTTATCACACAACTGGCCCCGATGGGCATACAGGTCTATTCGGAGATGGTACGCCGAGCTCAGTTACTAGAGGATGCCACGAACTATCTGATAGGATCTGTGGGAGAGACAAGAAGGAGAATGTTACTAGCTCCGGCACCTTCAAACCCAATTTCAAGAAGAGGCCGAGTAATGGAGGTACTCCCTCCCAAGAGCAAAAGTTCAAGAAGACCAAACATTTCTCCATCACCACTACACCTTCTAAGGTGGTATGTAGACACTGTGACAAGGCCGGACATAAAGCCGAAGAATGTTGGAGGAAACTTGGAGCGTGTCTCCGTTGTGGGAGCCGTTATCATCGGATTCCCAACTGTCCCCTACTTAATGATCAAGCCGGTGATGGGAAGCGCCCGGTGACCAAGAATGCACGTCTCCAGGCTATTAAGGAGGCGGATCAAGACGAAGGCGGACTGGTAGAAGGTACACTGAAAGTTTGTTCCAAGTCTGCACATGTCTTATTTGATACGGGTGCATCACATTCTTTTATTTCCAAGAGGTTTGCTGATCCATTACCTATGGAACCAGAATGGATAAAAATAGGTTTATCTACTCCTCTCGGAAACGAAACCGATATTACTCATCATTATCAGAATTGTGAAGTCTTGGTAAAGGGTAGAAATTTTCCTATCAACCTAATATGCCTAGATTTAAAGAATATGATGTCATATTAGGAGCAGATTGGTTATCCATGTATCAGGCAACGGTGGATTTCCGTAATAGCAAGGTTACTTTCAAGGAATTCCCGGAACTAGCATATACTGGTCCAAAGAGTCGGAACAAGTCATCTCTCATTTCGGCTCTCCGAGCTAGCAAGCTAATAAGGAAAGGATGTGTATCTTTCCTTGCGTTTGTCACCATTAAGGAGACTAAGGAGACTAAGCTAGAAGACATCCCAGTTGTGCAAGAATTTCCGGACGTGTTTCCGGAAGATTTGCCTGGATTACCCCCATAAAGAGAAGTGGCCTTCACCATCGATTTGGTCCCTGGTGCTGGTCCAGTTTCTAAGGCACCATATAGGATGTCCCCTGCTGAACTCAAGGAACTGAAGGAGCAATTGATGGAACTTCTCAAGAAAGGATTTATCAGACCAAGCACTTCCCCGTCGAGAGCACCTATGCTATTTGTAAAGAAGAAAGATGGATCCATGAGGTTATGCATCGACTATCGACAGTTGAATCATCTCACTATCAAGAACAAGTATCCACTGCCGAGAATCGATGAGTTATTTGATCAAATATCTGGATCCAAGTATTTTTCGAAGATTGATCTCAGGTCGGGATATCACCAACTAAGGATCAAGGATGAGGACATTTATAAGACCGCGTTCAGAAGCAGGTATGGGCACTATGAATTTGTTGTTATGCCTTTTGGACTAACAAATGCCCCTGCTGCCTTTATGTAGTTGATGAATAGTATATTCAGGCCTCATCTAGATCAATTCATAGTGGTTTTCATTGATGATATACTGATCTATTCAAAGACCAAGGAAGAACACGAGGAGCATTTGAGGATTGCATTACGGATATTGAGGATGAATCAGTTATATGCAAAGCTCAGTAAATGTGAATTCTGGTTAGAAGAAGTATCTTTCTTGGGGCATGTTATATCAAAGGACGGTTTATCCGTAGATCCATCAAAGGTTGAAGCTGTCAGGAATTGGGAAAGACCGACCAATGTTAGCGAGATCCGAAGTTTCTTAGGTCTTGCAGGTTATTATCGGTGATTTATTAAGGATTTCTCCAAGATAGCCGTACCACTCACTAGGCTAACTCGCAAGGAGATCTGTTATGAATGGAGTGAGGAATGTGAAAGAAACTTCCAAGCTCTCAAAGATCACCTAACTACTGCCCCGGTCTTAGCTCTACTGGTTGATGGAGAAAAATTTGAAGTATACACCGATGCATCTGGCATTGGCCTCAGATGTGTTTTAATGCAGCAAGGGAAAGTTATAGCCTACTCTTCTCGCCAATTGAAGAAGCACGAGGAGAACTACCTAGTCCATGACTTAGAATTGGCTGCGGTAGTATTTGCACTGAAGATATGGAGACATTATCTATACGGAGTGCAGTTTATTGTATACTCTGACCATAAAAGTCTTAAGTATCTCTTCTCTTAGAAGGAATTAAATATGAGGTAAAGACGTTGGCTAGAATATCTCAAGGACTTCGACTTCACTATACAATATCATCCTGGAAAGGGTAATCCTGTAGCTGATGCCCTCAGTCGAAAGCCGAGAGCACTATCAGCCAATTGTATGATTCAGGAGTGGAAGTTTCTAGAACAATTCTCTAAGCTTAATATAAGCATGGACAAGGACAGTAGGTGTGTCACATTATCCCATATGAGCATACAGTCAGACTTGCTATCCGAAATATAAGGACTTCAAGATAGTGACCCAGTACTAGTGGAAATCAAAGATAAAATAGAAGAACAAACTAATTTCAAGATAGCCTCGGATGGAAGATTGATGTTCAGGAATAGAACATGTATACCGAATTGTCCAGAGCTAAAGAAGAAAATCTTAGATGAAGCTCACAGATCGAGGTACATGATTCATCTAGGGTCTACCAAAATGTACCAAGATTTGAAAAGGACCTTCTGGTGGTCCAATATGAAAAGAGAAGTAGCAGACTTTGCGTCTCGCTGTCTCACGTGTCAACAAGTCAAGGCCGAACACCAAAAACTTGCCGGTAAGCTACATCCTCTAAATATTCCCAAATGGAAGTGGGAGGATATCGGTATGGACTTCATTATGGGTCTGTCTAAATCAAAAGGAGGACATGATGGAATATGGGTTATCATAGACCGATTAACCAAGTCGGCACATTTCTTGCCAATCAAGAGCCGATGGTCAGTTGATGTTCTTGCTACATTGTACATTAAGGAGATAGTCAGGTTACATGGAGTACCTGTCTCAATCGTGTCTGATAGGGACCCCCGTTTTACTTCTCACTTTTGGAAGGGTCTACAACATTCGTTAGGGACGAGACTTAACTTTAGTACAGCTTTTCATCCTCAAACGGATGGTCAGACCGAGAGAACCAATCAGGTAGTTGAAGATAAGCTCAGAGCTTGCATCATTGATTTTGGTGGAAACTGGCATGATCACTTGCCTTTGGTTGAATTTGCATACAACAACAGCTACCAGGCAAGTATACAAATGGCACCTTTCGAAGCGTTATACGGAAGGAGTTGCCGATCGCCTTTGTGCTAGGATGAAGTTGGTGAAAAATAATTATTAGGTCCATACATGGTAAGGGATACCACTGAAAAGATTCAGTTGATTAGAGAAAGACTTCAAGTTGCTCAGTCTAGACAGAAGGCTTATGCTGATACACGAAGAAGAAATCTCGAATTCCAAGTGGGAGATCACATATTTAGAAAGAGATATCACCTGGACGTGGAATAAGGAGATTTGGTGTTAAGGGCAAGCTTACACCAAGGTTTATCGGATCTTTTGAGATACTAGAAAGAGTTGGCGAGGTTGCTTACCGCGTCGCGTTACCTCCTCAAATGTCCGGAGTTCATAATGTATTCCACATATCAATGTTGAAGAAATATGTGCACGATCCGTCACATATCATTGATCATGGAGACCTGGTGATTCAAAGGGATCTCACTTATGAGCAAAAGCCCATGAAGATCCTCGATCGCGAGGTGCGAACATTAAGGAATAAAGTTATTCCCATGGTTAAGGTGCAATGGAGTAAATGTTCAGAACACGAAGCCACATGGGAGACTGAGGAGTCTATGAGGAAACGATTCCCAGACTTATTCTAACAGGTATGTACTCTACACTCTCCACGTTTATATGTGATTGAATTTGGGGACCAAATTCTTTTTAGTGGGGGAGGGTGTAGCAACGCTAGTAAATTAAAGGACTAGAAAGTCCAAATAAAATTAATATATATAAATATATAATAATTAAACGAGGCTTAGACCTTGTACATAACCCCCTTACATTCTGAAAATTCTTACAAAATGGACTCATAGACCTTACCATTATATTATAATACATTTAAGAATAACATGTTATTTTAAGTAGCCATTAGATGCACAAAATAATTTTAATTGAATTAAGAATCATTAAATCTTGAATAAAATGTCAATTTATATTTTATTACTAATTTAGAAAATTTAATATTCCACATTTACTATATTATAACTTTATTAGAAGGGAGAAGGATATATATATAAGATTTAAATACATTAAAGATATATAAAGGATAAAAGAATGGACATATATATAATTTCGGTCTTTTCAAGGGCAATGAGAAATGACCAAAACTTAAATGACGCCTCTTAGTATAGGCGTATATAACGTGAAAAACGACTTAATATAAGTCGTTATTTCTAAATTAGTAAAGGTCAAATAAAGTATATAGTTAAGGATATTATAAAAGAATAGGCGTATATATACGATATCGGTCTTTTGGAGGCTAACAAAAAAAGCAAAAACTCAATTGACGCCAACGTTAATGGGCGTCAATTCCATAAGAAGTGACTTTGAGCAAGTCGTCATTTCAAAAATAATGAATAGTGCCATTTTTTCGACTAAAGAATTTTAGAAAAATAATTATTTAGAAAAATAGAGAAAAATAGAAAATTAATATCCTTAAAATTTTCAATCTAGATCACATCCAGAAAAAATGATAAAAATCCCGGAAGATTCTAATACTTAAGTTATTACGTGTTTGGAATGGTTAATAAAGGAAATTCTAATACTATTAGGATAGGTACTAGAGAGTTAAGTCCCAATTGAACTCCAACCCTATAGAGTCTCTAGAACCCTATAAATACCCCCTCCCATCGAGCCAACCTGAAGGTTCTTTTCTTCATCAAAACTCTATTGCTGTTGTTCCGAACGTGAAGAACCTTAGGAAGTTCTTCTTCCTCTCCATCCAATAGTAGGATTCCATCTTCTTTCTATTCAACCTGATGGTATAGAACGTGAAGAACATTAATGGTTCTTCATCTTTCTTCTCCAGGTTGTCTGCAACGAAGTAGTACTGCTGATTGCTTCATCCTCCGAAGGCTGCTCCTGTCGTGATACAAGAAGAACGTGGGAGAACTCTTCGGCTGCTGTAGTTGCTGCCTCTTCGTTGGAAATCAAGAGCTGCTGCTCTTATTATCATCCTGCTGTTTCTCCCGACGAACAACTGCTCTTGTTATATTGGCTTCTAGTTACTCTGTTAGAAACAGAGTATCTTATTTTCTTCAAACTCTTCACGTCTGTCAACCAAACCAATCCACAAGGTAGGTTTTTTCAAGATTTAGCAAAATTCAATAGTTAACAAGTTAATGCATGCATATAGGTCTGCAGATGAGTTCAGTAGTTATAGATTTCGTTTCCAGAATGAAGTTTATTCGTTTACTGCATAAATGGAATTGACGACCCACATCAGGGCGTCATTTTAAACCAACGACCGTGTAACAGTTGTCAATTGATAGTTATTTAATAAATACACCATGTTCAAAATTTAATAACTGTGAACCTTTATATGTAAACTAATACATGATCATGTCCATAAATTTCTGATATTTTTCTCTACCTGTACATGCCATTTGTTTCTTGATCAGAGCTACTTCATTAACCTTGTGTCTGTGATTGTACCTGTCCGGTGCAAATCATAAGACAAAGAATTAGCGACCCAAATCAGGTCGTCAAATTGAATGGACGACCCTATACATGGGCGTCAATTTAGTGTTAAATCCAGAATTTTTGAAAATAGATATATATTGTTCATGAAATGACGACTCATCCCCAGCCCATTAATTTAATATATGACGCCCCTGATTGAGGCGCTATTTACAGAATTGAAGTCTTTATGCGAGGCATCATTTTGATAAACCACCGAAATATAATATTTATTAAACTGACGACCCTGACAAGGGCGTCAATTCAGAAAAATGAGAACACAGTATCAGACGTCAATTTTCTGACATTCATGTTTTTCGTGGTTTTCTATAACCCATAACAGTGGGTTATATATATATACATAGGTGTTGATTTGTTTGCTTCCCTTCTTCTTTTTGTTTTGATGTGTAATAAAGATGATAAGCAAAAATTAAAGATCTCAATCAACCCAAGGACATGTGAACGATGAACCTAGGCAACAAGAATAAGCTCTAGCATGGGCATGCTATCTCAATCATCAAGCTAAACTAAGGAAATAAATAAAAACACACGCCAGGGCGTGGAGCAAGAACAAATAAAAACACACCGCAAGGGTGGAGCAAATAAAGGAAATAAGAGATATGAGATGGATAGAAAGCTAATGCCCAAGACTAAGAAAGAACGTGATCGCCACCAAAGTAAACACAAGCCAGAGACTTGAAAATACCTTGGAAATAGGTGGATGAAGCACCCGCCCACGGGAGAGAGAAAACCAGTGAAATCTGTAGATCAACCGAATGTAACGGTCCAGACCCCGTGCGTCACAGGAATGTGACGGTCTCCAGATGAGCCGTTAGAGAAACCTGACGGGCCTACATAAGACCGTCAGAAAACCTGCAGTAATCGCTTGTGGACTCTTTTAACTCCAACTCTTCCAGCCGGCCAGAAGACTTGGGCCTCGTGTAGTGAACCTGTAAACCTGCCAAAGAACATGAAAACACAAGAAAACGGACCCAGATTAGCCCTTTAAACAAGCATAGTATCAATTCTCAAAGAACTTAAGAGCATGCAAAAGGAAAGGGAAGTACCGGGAAAGTTTTTGTTTTTTAACCCCTCTGGACATTTTAAAACGTGGGAAGGATGTTTAGATGATGAAAAACAGATGCAGAACGTGGAAACAAGGAGAGGGACAATGCCTATGATGAGAGGGAGGAGGAAAAACACAATATGCAATGATGAACTTTGAAACTCAATAGAACGAATACTCCCTTCACCGTGAAGCAGACGGACGTGAAAGACAAGTCTCCTTGGTTAGATGTGGCTCCAGAATGCAGCAGTACTTCGACGTAAACTCCAGATCTTCCTCTTTCGGGCCATGAAGTTAAGGGTGCTATTTATAGGCCCTCAAACTCTCCGGTCGAGCAGAGGATAATCCAGCAAGAAAAGAGGATAACTCTTAGCAAATCCTTAAAGATAATATCACCAAGAGTCCAAAGAAATAAACAGAAGGTTCTGAGGATCAGATTTGGAAGAGAAATCACCAATTCAAACTCTTATCTCGACCACGGAGTAGCAGAGAAAAGACCTGAACTGCCAGGACTCTCTGTTGGATGTAACGGCTACTCGACAGACCGCCGCATGAAAATAACGCGCCAGGGGGATACCGTTACATTTAACCTTATCTAAAGAGATAAGATCAACGGAAGCAGATCAAAACAATAGGACTCTTGAATGAAAGTAACGGCCATGGGTGGACGCGTTGAAGCGAAGTAACGGCTGCACGACAGATCGTTAGACTCAATGGATAGGCCAAAGGATAAGGATTGGAACAAAGGCCTTCAACTTCAGGACTCTTCAAGATGTAACGGCCTAGGGCGAATGGGTTAGAAGAATGTAACGCCCATGCAGAGGACCGTTAGAAATAATGAAGATCAAAATTGATAAGAGCTTGCTAAACTTCATCCAATGAAAAAGCCACAAGGAACCACACTCAACCAAGGAGAGAAGACCCATAAAATGAGCTTCAAACTGACGAAGGAAACTCAATGAAGAGTGAACAACTTGGTGCATCACATGGATAGAACAAGGAGATGACCCAACTTATCGGTCATAAAACGGGTGTCAACAGATGCCCCTCCTTAACGTCCTCTTTGCAGGGGAGCGAGCGGAGGTGAAGCGAAAGTGAAATGGAACATGGAGATGAAACGGAAATGAAGTGGAGTTAACCAAAAAAGTGGGCGTTAAGGTAAACGACACCCGTTCTTTACCAACAAGTGATAAGAATTTTCTGAAAAACTTCGAACTGATCACAAGGAAAGAGCCAACCAAAGGATGCAAGTCTTGAGGAACTAACAACTAAGGAAAGGAAACACGGCTAGCCGCCGGAGGCAACGGAAAGGAAAGAGAACTGACTAAACTCCAGACAGGAATCTTCAGCCAACCAAATCAAGCGAGAGATCGAAGAAAACCTTCTAATTCAGAATGGAATGATTCTCCTTATTGGAGATCAAGAACACAGCTATTCACCATCATTGAGACACCTTGAACACAGCTATTCACCATCAAGAACACAGCTATTCACCATCATGATATGCGGATGATGCATGCTGGGCTAAATGAAAAAGAAATCGTTAAAACAAATGCAAAGAAAGAATAAAATAACAAAGATACTCGAGAATAGTATTGCTAGACCGGAGAAATCAGGGTCAGGACACCATCGGCAACCACGGTGTGCAAGACAGAACCATCGTCCCCAAATTTTTCCAACCTAACGGCCTATCCAACGTTTAAACATGTGTACTTAGATCATCATCATTTTTATTTAAGGGGAACATCAGATCCCAGAACACATGAATGACCAGCCGGTTCTCGAGATAATATATCATAGATAACATATAGTAATGCATTAAGGGGACAAGGGAACGAGATACAATACCTGACTTACCTGCCTGACCGGCAAAGCGTGTGGTTATTCATAACTTCATTCATGAGAAAAAGGTTAGCCAATAATAATACGAGCATGAAATAAGGCATAACCATTCATACGTGTTTGAAGCATTAATAATATGTACCATGGCAGAAAATGTGGTCATTCAATCATCAAATGGACCATTTTATTCATCAAGAAACTTGCAAGCTGTAACGGTCTGCAGAGAGGGCGTCATATGAAATAACGGACCAGACGAGGCCGTTAGAGATTGGGTGGTTCATATTCTTCAATAAAACAATTTAAATCCATGTGACGGTCAAAGGAGTACGCGTCAGAGAGTGTAACGGTCGGACGACAGACCATCATATTTCCTGAGCGTTCAAAAAAATAAACCGAACGGTCACGGCCTCATTCATTCAACACTCAGGCCTTAGCACCCCAAAAAAAAACCCCAAACGAGAAACCCCAAGACCACCGGCGACCACCGAAGGAGATGGCCGGCGACGAGGGCTCTCAGCCACCGAAGAAGAGGGAGAGAGGGAAGAAGAAGGCGATACGCCGCCTCCACCACCGGATAGAGCGGGAAGTGGAACGACGGCGGGAGGAAGAAAAAACGAGGAATAGAGCTCCAAGGGTGGAAGAAGAGGCTCCAACGGCTGAGGAGGACCAAGGGGAAACCTTCCTGGACGAGGGAGAACCCAAGGAACAGGAGAAGAAGAGGAAGAGAGGCCAAGACCATGAGGTAGGCCTCCGCCCTAATTTTCCAAAATTTTAATTTTTTTGTGTTTTTATGTGCATGCATGTGTCAATGGGGGGGTAGAAAATGGGTCTATGAACCCATTAGGATTGTTTGTAGGCCTTTTGGCCAAAGTGGGAAGCCACGGAATGAAAAGGGAAAATTCCCGTTAGCAGGGAATGTGACGGTCCTTCCAGGGACCGTCACAAGCCTAACGCGTCACTCTAGATGCGTTAGAGACATGTGACACCCCATCCCAGGGCCGTTACATGCACCAGAGGCCAGAACTATTTTTTAGGTTTTCAATTATTCAGTTTTTTTTGTTTTGTTTTGTTTTTATAAATGTTGTGCAATGATTTTATGATGCATTTGACTGACTTATGACTTAAATGAATGCAGGGAAAGAGACGGATGAGGATCTCCTGACTTCAGATCCGGGCGGTGTACCAGGCACTGCCCGATTACCAGAGAGAGAGGCTAGCCGAGATGGGATTTGTCGAGGTGCTGAGCATCGAGGTGACCAGAATGGACACGCCTCTGCTGTACGCCTTGCACGAGAGGTGGGATCCGATCAGCAGAGCATTCATCTTTCCGTGGAGTCACATGATTCCGACGCTAGAAGACATGGCGAGGATTGCCAGGCTGCGAGTACACGGAGCCGTAGTGACGGGATGGACATACCGAGACTACCGAGAGATGGCCCAGGAGCTGTTGGGGCTAGATTTGATCAGACCGGTGCAGACGTCATCCCAGCTCTCGAGATCAGTACTGCAGGAGAGCCTAGGACTGAGGGGAGCGGTGATAGCCGTGGGCGAGCTACCAGAGGAGCATCTGGGTAGAGTGATTGACCAGGTGCGCCCACGAGTGGCGGCAGAGGCTGGACCAGAGGGAGATCGCACCCTGAGGCGCTTCCTGATGCTACTGTTCGGGAAGCTCATGTTCGCGACTCGGGCAGATGTGATCAGCTGCAGGCTGCTGTCGATGATCGAGGATTTGGGCAGAGTTGGAAAGTACGCCTGGGGAGCGGCAGTCTTGGCCTTCTTGTTCGAGTCCCTCAATACGACGGACCGACAGACGATGCTGGGCGGCTTCTCGCCTTTTCTACAGGTAAATGCAATTTAAATGCTTCTATTATGATCTATGCAAATGTTCATGCAAAGTTACTGACTTAACTTCTAAATGCAGTTCTGGAGCTACATGTACCTCCCAGGCATAGGACGGGGCACACTACTCCACACCGGCCGCATCCCGATCGTGAGGTGATGGGTGGTCGCAAGGGACCCGGGGTCGATCATCAGATTGACTCAGGCGATCCAGGACGATTTGGATTCCTTCCCGCACACGGCGGTAAGCCCGAACTCAAAATTGCTTTCTAAATGATTTTGAATATTTCTATATGCTTCTAGATGATGATTTGATTCATGCTTTCAGGTGAGGTGGACCCCGTACAGAGGTGAGAGCTACGAGGGACAGCCATGGGTGGAGGCAGCCCTTTCGTACCGGGGACGAGACATATGGTTGCACTGCATCCATATCATCGAGCCTCTTCATTATCAGCTGATTCTGAGGACTCGGGGACTACACCAGCCAGAGGTGACCTTTCCCCGCCATAGCGACGACTGCCCGGGGAAGTCAACGAAGGGAATTAGCCGTGACATAGATTGGTGCGCCCGGAAGGTGAAGTATGTCCACGACTGGAACAAGCGGGGCAGAGCAGTGAAAGAGCGGGACGAGAGCGACGAGGCGTATTTGAAAGCCTTCGCTCGACTGTACGGGGACCGGGTGTACCGAGGTACCCGACGACCGGTATGCAATAAAACCCTATACTCTAAATGAAAGTTTTATGAAAATTTTATTCTATATGTACTGACTCATATGCTTTCTAAATGCAGCTAGACCCCGAGGGAAGGATAGCCGAGCTCGAGGGGCTTCTTCACGCCACCGTCCAGCAGCGGGACGAGTACCGGGCCGCTTTGGAGCTCCTAGTAAGACTCTAAAAACCTTGGACCTAAAATGATTATGTTTATGATTATGACGCGAATGCGATGGACTGACCAATGATCTCTAAATGTAGCGGACTGAGGGAGCCCAAAGAGTGGGACCGGATGCCCCATCATCGTCCTCACAGCCTGCCGGGGACAAAGCTGAGCGGGACGCCGAGTTTGCTCGAGCGGTTGCCCGGGCCGAGGAGGCGGAGGCCACCCTCGTGGAGCGGGTAAGATGCTAAATGCTTATGAAAATTAAGTGCTTATGCTGTATGCAAATTCTCATGTTTATGCGACTAACTATATGCAATGCAAACTATAGGCGAGAGAGCTAGCCGCAGCAGTGGCCGAGGCGAAACTGGCTCGGACTGAGGCAGAGGTCTTACGAGCAGAGGTGGCCCGATTGAGAGGAGAGCTTGCGCGGACGGCAACGCAGACAGCAGACTTCGAGAGATATCGGTCCGAGGCACGAGCTGCGCGACTCGAGGCCCACGACATGAAGGTCGAGGTTCGGACCTTGGAGAGGACCATACGGATGATGGGCCGAGGCCCGGAGCGGAGCGTCTCTCAGAGCGGAGCACCGAGGACTGCTGCTCGTGCCGGATCAGTGGCAGACTACCTCGTTAGCTCCTCTAGTCAACGGAGGAATGAGAGGGCGGAGAGGGGCCAGCAGGAGGAGAGTGTCTCCATAGCACCACCGGCGAGGAAGCCGGAGGGTGGAGATGATGATGGCGGCCCGGCGGATAAGCCAGCCGAGTGATGCATGTTTTTCTTATTTACTTATATATAACTTATATGTAAATGGATGAATGAAAATTTTTCCTTTTGATCTTTTGTTTGTTTTTGTGACTGTGTGAATGAATGGATATGAAAATGAATGCAAACATATGAGTATGAATGAAGGCAGGAATGAATGTGAGAATGTGTGATGGAATGCAGGAAACGCATGTGGATGTGTGGGAATGAATGCGTGTTAAGGAACGGGTGATGGCGTGGATGAGAAAAGTGCATGGTGAAATAATGTGTGGACGGGTAGGATGAACAGAAATGAAAAGCCTGTAAGACCGCTAGGTCTAAACAGAGGCAGATAGGAATAGCCCAAATTTTAGCAGCAGACAATGTAACAGTCTAGATCCAGACCGTCAGGATCAAGTAACGCATGATACGGAGGCCGTCAGATAGGTTAGAGACCCATTTTTTGAGAACTCAACAGCAGAGAATATAACGGCTCAGAGCTGGTGCGTCATATATAAGTAACGGCCAAATGCTAGACCGTTAGAGATGGCAGAGCAGGATTGAACCATGAATGTACAGACCTCGTCCAAGTGATGTATAGACTTGGAGTGTAGATGACCAAATGATGTATAGACTTCGTTTTAGCCAAAGAGTCCTCAGACTTGAAGGATGTATGGACTTTGGGCAAGGGATGTACAGACTTGGGGCTGTGCACACGTTGGGCAATGTATAGACTTGGATCAAGAACGTACAGACTTGAACGACGTGTGGACTTTGGATGAAGACTGTACAGACTTAGAGAATGTATGGACTTGAGACTGTGGAATGTACAGACTTGAAGAATGGATGTATAGACTTGACAAACGTGCAGACTTGGGGAGAATGTATAGACTTCAACGAATGTACAGACTTGGGGAGACATGGAATGTATAGACTTCAACAACGGTGTATGGACCTCAAAATGTGTAGACCTGAACATGATGTATAGACTTGAGGCTGTGTAGACCTCAACATGAAGAATGAATGTGCAGACTTTAAAAATGCCGTATAGACTTCAACAAAATGCTGTACAGGCTTCAAAGTTATGTGTAGACTTCAGCATGCTGTATAGACTTCAACACGATGTGTAGACTTAACAAAATGCTGTATAGACTTCAACACGATGTGTAGACTTAACAAAATGCTGTACAGGCTTCAAAGTAATGTATAGACTTCAACATGCTGTATGGACTTCAAAATGAAGAATGAATGTGCAGACTTCAAAATACCGTATAGACTAGGATGATGAATGGGATGTATAGACTTTAACCAAATGTGCATGAAATGTGACGGTCCACGCACAGCGTGTCGGGGATAGATAATGGTAATGAGCAAGACCGTTGAGAATGATTGACCAAGAAGAAGCCAAAATTGATCAGCAGAGAATGTAACGGCTTAGAGAGAACGCGTCACAAGAATATAACGGTCTGATGCTAGACCGTTAAGATTGACAGAACAAGGTTGGACTAAATTTAAACCCACAGGAAATGTGACGGCCCAGAGCTGGCGCGTCATGGTCAAGTAACGGTCCAACGACATACCGTTATATCATGAATTGTACTCCGAGACGGATTGAGCCGTAAGGGGCAAAACCCGAGATAAGAAGCCCTTGATCCGTTCTAGACTTCTCCCAAACTT
Organism: Amorphophallus konjac; assembly: GCA_022559845.1. NCBI lineage: Eukaryota > Viridiplantae > Streptophyta > Magnoliopsida > Alismatales > Araceae > Amorphophallus > Amorphophallus konjac. The sequence goes on from CM040129.1 coordinate 30,910,489, forward strand.
AAGATAACGCCTTCCAATCCGAATCTTATCACTTTAAAACCAAAACCAAACCTTTAAAACTTGAAAACCTAGCCAAAATCGTATCTTTCTGAATTATCTGCTAGAAGGCTGAAAAACCCCTCCTAAGGGTAGGAAACAAGATGAAGAGAAGCTTCGAGGCGATGGCTATGGAGGAGAGAGTCTACACTGGACCCAAAGTTGCAAGAAAAGAGTATGGAGAGCTGCAAAGGCTAACCTCAATTCCCAAACATCTAAGCTCTAATGCTCAAAGAGTGGTAAGCTTCCATAACTTAACCAAGTTCAGAAATTTCTGCACTTCATCTTCTTCCTCATGATTTTCTTTTTTTTTCTTCTTCTCTTCAAGCCTCTCCCTGGTCCAAGATGCTATTCTAATCTGAAGTGGGTGGCTCCCATGGTAAAGGCACTCCCTTTAGAGGTTACATCAATTCTTAAAGCGTGGCACCTTCAACCTCTCTTGGTCTTAGGCAAGAACTTCCAGAAATTGATACTAGATTGGCCTAGTATTTCAGCCCTCGTAGAATTGTGGCATCCACAAACACATACCTTCATCTTCCCTTCCTTTGAAGCAACAGTCCTATTAGAGGTGGTAGAAACCTACCTAGCCCTTCCTAAGACTAAGGCGGGGGATGAAGACCTAGTTTGCTACACGGTTGAGCCTATTGACCCGTCCTTGATCTTGAGTGATTTCATTCATAATCCAAAGGACGTGAGGACCATGATCAGCCCACACAACATACACTTGATACCCTTGGCACAGTGGATAGTGTCTCATTGCAAAAACAAGTGGGAGAGACATGAAGCAATAGCCAAGGCGGTGGTGGTTTGCTTATGCGGAGTTTTCCTTTTCACCACGACCGACCACCTCTTAGATACCCAAAATCTCAGCATAATCAGTGGGTTGTGGCGAGGAATGTCCCTCTCTCAAGCGATCCTCTCATACCTCTATGAAGGACTAAGCTCGGCTTGCCTAGGAGGACCCTTATTCGGTTCATGATACTCCTTGAGTGTTGGATGGGAGTGAGAATCAAATTCCAACCAAAGGAAGACACAACTTCTGCTAGCCGGATCTTCGGGAGCCACCCTCTCTTCTTCATTGGAGGGGCATCTGGATTTTCTTCACAGGTTGAATGCAAGACGGCGGACAAGAAAACTCGGGATGAATGGCGCCTCTTCTTCAACACCATTCCAATAGACAAGTTCATCATGCGACCAAGAATCCTCGGAGCACTCTTCTTAGAATACCGCGGCGTCAAGGCCTGGACCTCCAGTTAGTGGGAAATACTACCATGGCAATCTACAACCCGCACCGGTGCCATCTTCAGATCGGACTACCTCGGATTGAAGTTCCTGCACTATCACACTATCCTCCCCTTCTACCTAGGAAGATGGGGACCGAGGAAGATGCGAGAGCAGTCCGGAACGCGCTGACCGTGTGGGAGATCAGCAAGGTGCGTCCGTGGCAAGAAGAAGTGGAAGAGAATGACGAAGCACGCCGCAGTTATGTGAAAGAGTTGAGGAAGATCCGCCCTCTTGCAGATAAGAAACTGAATGTAGCTTGATTTTCCTTTTGAACAATGTAATTGACAATCAGAGTTGGAATTTTATCAATCTTGTGTTTCATTAAGTTCACTCGAATGAGATGGGATTGCCTTAGTTGAATGGACATGACCTTTGTGTTTTGATTTGGCTAGAGTGATCAGCAGAACAGAGCTTCTGGAGAATGTAACGGATCCTATCAGGGCCATTAACAAGATATAACGGTGAGGAGACAGGCCGTCATAATGTATGTTCTAAGAATCCTGTTCTCTGGAGGATATAACGGTCTAAAGATAGGCCGTCAAGAGGAAATGACGGTCTACCTGGGGCCGTCAAAGATAGATCTACTGAAAGAATAGAGCCGACGTCCGAAGGAAAAGTAACGGTCAAGGGGGAACCGTTAGATGACTGTGGCGGTCTAATGAAGGCGCGTTACAATCCCTGAACCTGCATAGTTGTGAGATTTCAGCTTGGTCGTGATCCTGCCTTCTGCACACACTTAAACACGGAATAAGTTAGATCTGTTCTTAGACTCGACCCCTTGCCTTGAAGCAAGTTAGATAATGATCGTTTTCTTGATATTTGGTCAAGGGGTGGAGCCTTATTAAATAGGCGGGAAAAAAAACATAATAGAACTAATGCGATGCATATGATGGTATTTTTTTGGATTTTGGAAAATATTTGAACTTTTGTGAATTTTGGAAATATTTGATGTTTTTTTTATTCCGAAATATATGATGTTTTTCGATTTTTGAAATATATGATGTTTTTGGATTTTGAAATATATGATGTTTTTGGATTTTGAAATATATGTTATTTTTGGATTTTGAAATATATGTTGTTTTTGGATTTTGAAATTTATGTTGTTTTTCCGGATTTTTGAAATATATGTTGTTTTTGGATTTTGAAATACATGTTATTTTTGGATTTTGACAACCCGTGCTTTCCCTTAGCAACATGAGCCCTCCGCATCGTATTGAGAGTCCCGAGGTTGGCGTGCAATGAAGTGACAAACCCTGACCAAGGCCCAGATTTTCATGACGGTGTTTCTACCAGGGCCATACCCAGGGTACTAGTTTTAATCCTGAAAAAGAAAAATAGAACACGGGGGGTAGGCTTAGGCCAGATCTAGAAGTTTTTAGGACTTGGGTTCCTCTCCAGACGACCCATTAGAAATTTGGTCTGTTGCGCCGGGGCTTTGTGTCGTCATCGAACCTTAGTCCACTCTAGGCATGCGTGCGACCGGGCTCATTCGTCCGCGGGGAACTGTACTGCCACTCTTGTCAAGCCTAGATTCTTTTTCTTGCCTTTCTGGAGCTTTGGAATCATATTCAATAGACCTTTGAGATGATGTTTTTGATTTTGTCCCAGAGATTGCTCCCTTGCTTTCTTTTTTTTTTGTTTCTTTGCTTGTGGCATCAGGTCATAACGGACTGCCCCTATTTGAGACCTCCTCTTATCAGGGTGCCTGGATTAGTTGTCGCCTCCTTATTCACCTCTTGCCCCTGGTGTAGATTCCTTTAAAATCCACTTAAACAAAGAAATATTAAGTGAATGAATAAAGCATGAAATAAGCGTGAGCACGAGGTGCTAAGGGGAGTGTGTGATCGCCAGAGACACGAGGTCTCAAAAATATAACAATGAAAGCATGGGAGAGATGATCGCGAAAAATACCTCAAAAGTGCGGGGATGTGAGTGCTTCCTTTCTCTTCACATCGGTCGGCCGATGAAGAGAATTCTTGCTTTTATTACCCTTGCAAAACAAACAAATACCACCAAAAGAATTGAATTAGAAACAAGGTGGGTGTAGCATCAAATTCTTGAATAGATGAGCATGAAATATCATAGGATTAAGACACACCTTGTGAGTGGTTGGCTCTTAAACCCCTATGCAAAAAAGGGTGTGGGAGATGTGATGGATGTATGCAAAATAAAACAAGGGGAAAGAGTGCAAGAGATGCACTCAATGGGAGTTCTCAACGTGGTTGAGTTTTAAAAGAATAAATACATGAATGATCATGCATGCAACCGAATGATGCAGTAAAAGAATAATAATAAAAAAGGAGAGAAGAAGCCTGTCGCTTTGGCTTTGATATTCAAGGGGAAGTGAGCTTCAATAGGATGATGAAGAGCGCGCCGTGGAAGCCCCTCCTTCAGCCAAATACAGCCGCACAGAGCAACCTGCAAGAAAACAAAGCAAAAGGAAAAAAAACACGGAGGGGAAGAAGGGGGTCCAACCTAACAGAGCTGCAGAAGCAATCCTATATAGGTCGAATCAAAAAGATAGAAGGATAAGAACGGGCAAGAGCCCAAGGGGGAAAGGATCAAGCTGGGCAAGAGCCCAAACGAAGCAGGAGTCTCTCTGGGAAAGGCTGTGTTCGTTCGGAGCACAAAAGTGAAACACGACCTGGTTTAGGGCGTCAATTGTTGAATTGACGACCTTCCCAGAGGGCGTTTCTTAAAAACACGCCTGCACGAGGGCGTTAACTCTTGGATCAATTTTGGAAATAAAAACTCCCCATATTTAAAAAATGTAAAACACGCCTCAGGCAAAGCCACCTTTAAAAAACACGCCCCTGGGAAGGGCGTTAATTTCAAGTCTTCAAAACGGGGGAAGCCGGTCAAACCAAAAGAATTGACGCCCTCAGGTGTGGGCGTCCTTTCTCAAAGAAACGCCCTGAGCGAAGTTGTGAATTAAAAAAATGCCCTTATCCAGGTCACGTATTCAGAAAATAGATAAAATGGGAGAGAAATAGATGAAATGGGAAGAAACGCCCTAGATCAGGTCGTGTTTCAAAAACACGCCCCTGATGAGGGCGTGAATTCAGAAAATAGAGATAAATGCCCAGAAAATCCAGAAAAATAGGAAAAAGGAGGAAATGAGGGGAAAATAGGAGAAATTCAAAAAAATGAGAAAAAAACACTCAAACAAGCTAATTTGAGGGTCAAATGGGGCATTACAAGGTAATATGAGAAATACTCAAAGTAATGTCAATTTTGGCGTGTCTACAGCTGCCCCGCCTTGGCGTCTGCTTTGCAAGGGAGCGTAGCAAACTGAAAAGTAGATGCCAATGTGTGATGAGATACGCAATCAACATCACTTGATGAGAATCAAATCAAAAGCTCGAGATGAAGCAAATCTCGGGAAATCCAACGAAATCAACAATGTTTGGATAAAACGGGGAGTGCACGCGGTGCACGAAGGAGATAAAATAAAATGATCAACTTCCAGCGCGGTGGAAGTACCCCAGGTCACAAACCTATAGGTTTCACCATTGGGGAGCGGTTACCAGCCAGTGGACGTGCTGCAGCCAAGGTGGATCAAAGGAAATGAGATAAAAAAGATGATAAAAATCCAAACAAGGAGCTCTCGAGAGAAGACCCAAAATAGTGATAAAACGAACTGAGGATCCAATTCGGCAATGAAAATCTCATATCGAGAAAGATTAAGATCAATTCAACTCTCTCAACATCAGCTTATCAGAATGATTTTCCAATGTTAATTCAAAGTCCTACATGAATGCATGCTGGGCTAAAGGGAAAATAATAAATGAAAATATAATATAATCAAGGATAATATTGTTAAACTGCCCAAACTGGGTCAAGAAACTAATTCTGCGAGCTGATACTAAGCCGAAGCCCGTTTATCCACGCACCAACTCGTAAAAAGGGAACCATCGTCCCCAGTCTTGGACGGCTCAACGGCCTATCCGTGTGACTAAGACTTCTCTGGAATCATCATTATTTTTGATGAAGGGGAACTCAAATCCCAGATTTACCAAAGCCACAAGGTCCTTGATATAATCTAGTAACATATGTAACATATAGTAGAATGCATACAGGGAGATGGTGATATCAATAAGCATGGGAACTGAGAAATGAGCTGCAAGCACCGTGGGGCTTGGATGATGATGCCCAGTCGGCGGGACCAAGAGCCTCTTCCTGCGCTCGAAAATTCATTAGCCAAGATATAACAAGCAATGCATAAGGTATTTAATCATAGCATGCATAGCATGAATCAAAGCAACCAATCATAGCATATATCATGAACAGCATAAGTCAAATCATGGCATAGCAAAGCATCATTATTTGTTGTTTGTCATGAGGATGACAATCTGGCTAATCAAGTTTTGGAGTTAAATAATCATGATCTGATAATGCCCATCGGCGGAGTAATCAGATGAAACGAGCGGAGTTGATTGAAAGATCTGGAGATGAATAATCATGAGATATGATAATCAGAATGATATAACCAAAATGATATAAGGAGGTGATAACCAAAAATGCTCAGGGTGGCATGTCATGAGAATATCGGGGAGAATCAATAGATTGATAGCAATAAGTAGAGAGAGGACTCATCCCGTGCTCTTGGTTTCTGCAAAGCTGTTCCTGCAAAACACCATCAGAAAATACAATGCAAATTTTTAGATTTTGGAAATATGCAAATTTTTATGGAGTTTTTGTTGAATCTTTACATGTTTTGATGATGACAACACTATAAGTCTTAGTGGTGTTCAAAAATACTTCTCTGAAAAAAAAAAAATTAACAAAAATAGTTTTCTGTGAAAGTGAACCAAGAACATTTTACTATGAAGAATAAACCTTCTTTTCACTTCAGATATTTTTCAGGGAATGTCTTCGTGTCTGTTGGTACTTCGTCATGTTTGTATATCGTGTCGTTTTTCATTTTAGTACCATTTGTGCTTTCAACACGCCGTGTCGTCCTCTCATACCTCGTGTTGGTTTAAGGTGTGTTCTGTTTGACCGCGTGTCGTGTTTCCTAAACCTCACCTCGTGTCGATTTCAGTTTTTGTCTTCGTGTTGTGTTTATGTACTTCGTGTTGCTTTCTTTATTTCATGTTGTAGTCAACGTGTGTACCTCGTGTCGTTCCTTCTCACTTCGTGCTGTTCTCATCTCACTTCGAGTCGTTTCTTTGTATTCTATCTTCGTGTTGGTTTCTCGCTTTTGACTTCGTGTCGTTTTCCTTTCTATGTCTTCGTGTCATGTTTTCCACACCGCGTGTCGTTGTCGCTTTAGTAACCTCACCTCGTGTTGGTTACTGTTGTCTCCATGTCTTCGTGTCATTTTTTGTTCCACTGCGTACAGAACATTGCAGCACCTCGTGCTATTTTTGTCTTCACGTCTCCGTGTTGTTTTTTTGTCTTCGTGTATTCGTGTTGTTTTTGTATTCGTAACTTCGTAGTGGTTATTGTTACAGAGACACCTCGTGTCGTTCTCATTTTACTCCGTGCTATTTTTTATCTGACCTCGTGTCATATTCTTTCTGTCACATGCTGTAGTAATACTTTCTACTTCGTGTCGTCCTCTTTCTACTTTGTGCTGTTCTCCTTCTACTTCGTGTTGTTTACTTTCTACTTCGTGTTGGTTACTTTGTACCTCGTGTTGTTCTCTTCGTAGTATCTGTTTTGTCACCTATGGACTTCGTGTCGTTCTCATAGTAGTGCTTGTTTTGTCACCACTGTACCTCGTGTTGTTCTCTGTTTATTGCACCTCTTGTCGTGTCCATATACCTCATACAATTCTAGTTCTTGTGGCACTCAAGGTTAATGGTTTTTTATCTCGTTGCAGGTCCAAGGAAGAACATTCATCGGTGTCTGGCCGCACATGATCCGATACTGAAGGAACAAATATGAAAAGGGCACGTGGCAGGAAGGTTCTGGATCAAGCGTGTGAGGCACACGCACTTCGTATCCCACCCTCCTGCTGGTTGCTGATATAAAAAGAAGAAAGGCTGGTCGAGCAGAACAAGAGAGGCAGACGAGCCAAAAGGCACAAAAGAGCAGAGCTTGAGAGAGTAAAAAGAGAAGAAGAACAGAAGAAGAAGAAAAAAAAAGTAAAAGAGGAAGAGAGTTGAAGAGAAAGAAAGAGAGATAGTGAGTGAGCTAGAGAGCTCGTGGAGTAGAAGGAAGAAGCTTACCTGAAGATCTGATTACTGGACCGTGGATCAAATCCAGGCCAGTCAGCTCCATCCGAGCCACATTTGTGTGATCTGTCTTTACAGCTTTCTGATCGCTGTGTATTTTCCTTTTTCTTATTTTTCTTGTTTTCTTTTGGTTATCTGTGTACTACCGATCCTCTGGTCTGAGGTTGGGTTCCCTCCGTTGGGAGGAAGGGAGACTTGTCTCCGGTTCTGGGCTTGTGGATTCAAGTCCAGGGGTTCCCTCCAGGTCTGGAGGAAGAGAGACCATGTGTCTCTGGTTTCCTAGTGACTTGTGTCACTAGTGGTTCCCTCCGGTTGGGAGGAAGAGGGGAGGCTGTTCCCCTGGTCAAGCTGTGTGGCAGCAACTGTTTGCAGACTGAGTCTGCTGGGTTCTAGCGTTTGCTAGTGAAGCCTCACTCCGGTTGGGAGTGAGGGGTGGATGTAGGTCTGAAGGACCGAACCACCTAAAAAATCTTTTGAGCAGTGGTTTGATTGTCTGATTTGCTTCCGTTAGATGCTTGAATAGGCTCGCTCCATGTGTTTGTCTTTGAGCTGAATCGATTTGTTTATATTCTGTGTCTTTATCTAGCATCCTAGTTTAAATTTGGCCATTATACGTAGTAGGATTCATTCACCCCCCCCTCTGTATCCGGGCCAAGCACCCTAACAGTTGGTATCAGAGCGGGTGTCTGCTTACAAGGTCCAGCGACCTGCAGATCGATCTTGCAATCTTAGGTGCTTATTTCCTTTTAGTGCATCAATATTCTTGTGCGTTAATCTGTGTGTTCTCATGGCCCATCCACCGATCTTCAGTGGTACGCATTTTGATGCATGGTTCGCTATTTTGAAGAATTATGTTAAATCTGTGAATCCAGACCTGTGGAAAGTAATTTCACATGGTCCTCATGAACTACCTAGGAAAAAGTCCAAATGGACTGACAGTCACAAATCCATGCATGAAGAAAATCAGATAGCAATAAATTTAATGAAGGCAGCTACTGATAGAGCTTTTCATTCATGTTTCTTTGAATCCAGTTCTGCTAAAGATATTTTGGATGCACTGAAGCGAACTCAGGAGATAGATGTGGACAGATGCATGATGGCCAACAGAAGAAATCAAAGTGCCAGCGATCAAGGCAGCAATCAAACTAAAGAAGATGATGATGATGAGGTAAATATCTTCGAGAATTTCTCTCTAGAAGATTGGGAGAATGCATATGCTGAATTATTTGAATCTCATGAACTGTTAAGAAAACAGTATAAAAAGTTGAAAAAGAGTATTCGGGTAGATAGTTCTAGCTCTCCATGTAAAAATTGTTCAAGTACGAAGAAATCTCATGATGCATGTCTGTCTGATAATCATATGTATAAAAACCAGAATGCAGAACTGAAGAAGGAACTTGAATGTGTTCACTCTGAGCTGAACAATTTAAAATCTGAAGATGACTTCCTCAGAAAGCTCTCTAAAGAAAATGATGAACAACTAGAGAAACTTAAACGAGAGAATGAGTTGCTGATTGAAAATTTTAACGCCATAAAATCTGTAAACATAGAATTACAGAAAGATTTTGAAAAACAACAAAAGGAATTGAGGGAGTTTGAAGCTAGGAGAGAAAGCATGGTTAACTCAGAAGATCAGCTTCTAATAAATGAGCTAGTTCAAAATGATAAGCTTAAAGAAGAAGTTGAAAAATTAAAACTGTTAAACAGTGCCATGTCTGAAAGACTTCTCACATTGGAAAAAGGAAAAGCTATCTGTACAAACGAGATTGAAGAGGTAGATGAGCTAAGAAAGGAAATTGAAGAATACAAAACAGCTAACAAGGTTTTGAATGAAGCTATCAATTGTAGTGAACAAGAGATCACTAGTTATGAAATACACATTGCATCTCTTGAAAATGAAATTCAGGATTTGAAAGCTTCCTTGTCTAAATTTGTTGATGGGCAGAAAAACCTAGACAAGCTGCTAGGTGTAAAAGTCAATGTCAAAAAGGAAGGGTTGGGCTACAATAATCTCAATAAGAAGGCCTTGTAGAACAAAGTAATGACATCCTTTGTAAATACTTCAAATGTAGCCACTACATCAAAAAACAAACAGCCCATTGTTCAGAAAATACTGGGAACAAAGATTAACTTTAACAAGGAAGGACTGGGTTACAGTCCAGTCATGAGGAAGGTTGATGGAGCCAACCTGAAAACTGTCTTTGTCAAATCCTCTGAACAGGAAAAGCCTTCTATCTCATCTCCACCTCAGTACAAGGCTAAGAAAATAGAAAAACAAAATAAAAATCATAAAACATCAAAAACTCAAAGGAACAATTTGCATGCTAAGAACTCATCAGATAGATGCCATGTTTTAAAGAAATCAAGTGGCTCATGTCATTATTGTGGTAAGTATGGACATCTTATGAGTAACTGTTTTGTGATGGAAAAAGATGACAACAAGCATGCTAGAAAATCTGTGTCTGGTCAGAAAAGGAATGTCACATGTTCTAATTGTGATAAAGTAGGACACACTACTGCTCATTGTTGGTTTGCAAGTAGTAAGGAAAAATCATGCTCATATCATACAAAACACTTTGCAAATCAGCATGTCTTTAACAAGAACCAGCACATTATATGTTTTAATTGCAACAAAATTGGTCACAAGGTCTCTGAATGCTGGTCAGGTTCTTTTAAAAGAAATTCTATCTCATGCTTTGAATGTGGAAAGTATGGCCACAGGGCCATTGATTGTTGGCATGCTCAAAGAAAAAATTTTAGTTCTGGAAAGTATAGATTCCCTGCTAGTAGAAATGCTCTTAGAAAGAACAAAGTGGTTTTCAAAAAGAAAAACTTTGAATGTGTTGATTATGGAAAATAGTTTGGTCCTGCAAATAACAGAAATTTCCATGCTAATGCACATACAATTCATGCTCATAATAATGTGCATAACCCAGATCTGAAAACTACTGCTCCTTGCTATCAAGTTAAAAATGTGCTAAGAAAACCTGCTAGGAGTGATAATGTCATGACAGGACCCAAGACTTCCTGGGTACCTATTTGTGCAAAATAAACTTTGTTTTGCAGGTGTGCCTTGGGACTGGAATAAAAGGGGAAATGATGCAAGGCACTCAAGAATGAAAACCCCATTCTCACAATTTTCAGGTAATCTCTCTACATGTCCCATTTTGAAACTTACTGCATATCTGGTTTGATGCATTCTTGCATATCTTGCTATTAGTTTCATCTAGTGCATGCATATTGAATCTGGTCTTGCATATTCATTCATCATCTGCAAGTTGCATTATTTTCTAAAACATGCACTCTGAAATTTCTGAAATTTTTAACTGAAAGCGAATGCTGGTTGAAAACTGTATGTTGCATAATTCTTTGGAAATCTGAATTGCTTATAGGACTGTTGAGTTTACCCTGTTATCCATGACCTCTTTGGTATATCAAATGGTAAGCTACCAAAAGACAGGGAAATCTGTCAGGAGGTTCTTACTATGTGTGAGGTGGTCTCTTAGACCAAATGCTCCGCCTAGTACCATAAGTCATTCTGCTGATCAGGGGAGTCTGTTTATGCATAACTCATAAACACACTTGTTTAATTTTCGTGGCAAACACTGCATTCATTAAATAATTAACACTTCCAAGAGTCGTGTGTGAGTTGTCCTTGAGTGGGCTGAAGAGGAGCTTGTCAGGCTATTTGGTTTCTGAAGATTTTTGTCAGTCGATGCAGTTAATGTGGTTTTAAGATCAGTCATCTCAAGAGGTTGCAGTCTGTTGCCCAAGAGTTTCTCTGGATGTGAGACAGAACTACTTCAAAAAATTACTATATTTGGATATGTCCTTAGTGCCTAATGTCTTGAGTGATCTCTCACTTGTTGGCTTGCTGATAGGAGTGCTGCTCATCTCATCTCATCTCTCTCTATTCGATCAGCCACCTCCTTATCTCTCACCTATCACTCTTGGTTCAGATTCTCTCTCGAAGAAATTGTGGGTTCAGTCTTCTTGCTCTTATCAGATATGATCTGTATACTTTAAACCACCCAATATCTAGTGTAACAATTCACACCTGTTAATAAAGAACTTCAATGTTTGGGGGTTATATTTGGTCCTTGATCCTTCTAAGTTATCTTCTCAAGTGTTGGTCAACATATTATAAAACTTCCTGTTAAATGAGAAAAACTTATTGAGGATCTCGACTTAACTGAAACTTATGTAAAGAGAGCTCTGAGATAAAATTGTGTTAAGTAAGATTTCTGTTTTTTATCTAAAATCATGAGAAGTGCCTCCAGGGAATACGCCATTCTTTGTGGCAGAGCAATGGCTTTTGTGGAGAAATAGACACTCTTGATCAAAGAAGTCCAGAGTTTCTGTCATGATACAACTAGCTATCTCTGTATAGAAATGTTAAAAAAAAAGGGGGGGGGGAAGTCCTCAAAGAAAAATATCATTGGCATAAAGGTAGTCCGTCCTGAGTAACCAGGGTTTCTGGTGTCTGATAAACATGTCTCCTTGTGTAAAAAGGGACTATTCTACCTTGTGTTCAACAAATTGGTTGACCCGGTATGCCTTCTCGTCCATTAAATGAAAAAATGAAATCTGCTTGACTTTGATGTGTTATTTCGTTGCTTGACAAACATAAGGAGCAATTTAATCGTGACTCTCTCTAGTTTAAGCAACTTTAACAGCTAATTTTGTGATTATGCTGATTTAATATCTTGAGTTAACTGACCTTGGTTTTTGGAAGAATATAACCCGTCCACATATTGAAGGGCTAACTTTAACATGCTGTAGCTGCGTTACATCAGGACTAAGGGTATTTTGGGTATTTACAGAAAAAGTTGATAAGAGTAAAAAGCTACCCGACAAAACCTTTCTTGTTTCACACGCCTTCCACCTCAAACCTTTATTTCCCCTTGCCGCTTCCTATTCATCCTCGTGCTGCTCTACCTTGAGCGTCTTCTTCAAACCCATCTCCATCTCTTCCCGCTCACTTTCTTCCCCCATAGAGGTCTATTCCTCTCTTAAGTCTAGCTTCACTTCCAATAGCAGCCTGCAAGAGAGAGTTGATACTCTGGAAGTTCCGGCAGATGGATCAGCAAAGGTCAGCAGCTCCGGGTGAAAGAAAGAGGAAGGGAAAAGAAATAGTTGAAGAGCCTTCATCTAAGCAACAGAGATGTCTTGAGCCAGAACCTGCTGCGGAAGTCTCTTCAGAACAAGGTACCAGGATTTCTCAGTCTACCGTGTTCTTAGAAAGTGGGAAAGTCATTCCTCCTAGAATAATAGATTTCGGAGATGAAACCTTGGTCTCGAAGTTTCCAGAATTGTTGAAAATCTTTGAGTTTCAGGAGTGGAGAAATTTCTTAGAAAATCACCGTGTCTATTACCCTAGGCCGGTAATGGAATTTTACAATAACTTGTCCTTGAGCCGAGACAAGTCTACCTTGTTATCATCTGTTAAAGGGGTCGAGATAACTGTTACATGTGACTCCCTTCACAAAGCTCTCGGTATTCCAGATAAAGGGGAGGTAGAGGGAAGCTTTCGATACAGTCTCCATGAAGCTTTCTCTGTCATTACTGGTAAACCTAGTAACATTCATGATAAGGGGCAGTTGAAGCTAAAAGCTTATCAGACATCGTCATTTCCTCCTCTTCACAAGCTCCTTCAGAACGTCATTGCTTCCATTATCACCCCACAGACTGGGGCTAGAGGTAGAATTACAGACACACAGAGATTTCTACTGTTTTGTCTGATTCAAAATGTGAAGATATGTCTGCTAGAGATCATTTTTAATGTCATGAAGGGATGCATTGGATCCAAGAGACATCTTCCCTATGCCGCCCATATGACAGACATCTTCAAGCATTCTGAGATTTGCTTGGATGGAGAGGCCGCATCAGAAGTTAAGGCCCGAAACATTTTTAATATGAATTTTGTTTCAGTGTTTTTGGGCTTAGAGGACTCTTCTATGGTGGGGCAAGTTAAGGTCCAAAAGGCCAGGGAATCACAAACTCAGGGGGAGCATTTGGAAGAATTTCAAGTCTTAGCCCCAACTGGTGAGCAATTAGTTTCTGAGATTGATCATCAGGAAACACCAGCTGAACAACCAAAGTCCACCTTGCCAGCTGCACCCACCGAAGTATCCTTCTCCTTTCAGAGGCTAGTTGAGGCTGCATCTGAGGACATCAGATTGTCTGACGAAAGCATTCAGACAGATCTAGATGCAACTATTGCTGGGCTATTTGATTCTTTTGGGAAGACATCTGAAGAGGTAATAGTGCCTGAAGAACAGCCAGCTAAAGAGCAAGATAGTACTGATCAAGATCTTGCTGTTTTTGTTAATGAAAATTTAAGAGAAACTGTTGAGCGAAGCTTGGAAGAGGCTACCAACTTGGTCGTATCTGAAAGTCTTGAGCAGGCCTTTGTTGGCAGCCCTGCAGATCAGGAACTCATGGAAGATAGAGAAAAGGTTCCTGTCATAGAACTAGATACAGAATCTTCAAGTGAAGAAGAGGAACCTGAAGATGTATTCCCTCAGAAAGAAACTCAAGCTGAAGATGAAGTTCAGGTCCCAGCTGAGAGCAGTCAAATGCCAGTACAAGAGGAAGCAGCTGAGAGAACTGCATCTGGCAGTGAATTTTTTGGTACACCTCTAGGTCCACCTAGACTCTTATCTGCACAGGCGCCCAACATTGAATCTGCTCGGGCGCCCAACATTGAAGAGCTTCTCATAAACCTGACTCAGTAGATGCACAAGCAAGATAAGAAATTAGATGACCTGCTCACATATGTCACCCTCAACATAAATCAGGTACATTCCAGGCTACTGAAGCTCGAGATATCCCTCCTCACTGAATGGAAGCGATTCCTTCTCAACAAAAAGGCTTCAGATGATGCCAACAGATCCCTGATGCAAGGGTTGCAGGAGGTGTGTTCAAAGATAGCTAAAGCACTGAGTGAGTTGCAAGACGTTCAAATCTCCTCCTTCAAAATGTCTTCCACCATTATAGATCACTGCTATGAGATCAGAACATCTTTAGAACTTTTGAAGAAGTCATCCAGTGTCCTAGGTCCAGGTATTCAGCAGGTCTATGATAAATTGGCCGCCTTCTTAACAGAAATGACACTTCTGACTGACAGATATGAAACTGTCAATGTTCGCCAAGACGACATCATTTCTGAAGTGGCACAGGTCAGAAGCTCTGTGATATATTGGCTAGCTGAACTGTCAAATGACCTAAAGAAATTTCAGCCTACCTTGGGTTCAGCACCTGGTCACGCTTCTTCCAGCAGAACTCCACCTCAAGAACATTCTTCTGCTTCTCCAAGGGGGAGACCACCTCATGGCAGGCAGCGTGGCTCTTCTAGCAGACAAGCCAGATATTTTTCTTGAACAGTCAATTCTCTGTATCTTGTTGCCCATTTTTGAGGCCTTCTCTCTCACACTCTTGGATTTATTAATTAAAATTCATATTATTTGCATTGTTGCATCCTTCTTGTTTTCTCTTTTTTGATGATGACAAAGGGGGAGAAAATCAGACCTTTGCTAACTCGGCGAGGTTGTTTGTTTTTTATTGAGAATGGTTATTTGACACCTTAAAAATGTCTATAATGGTGCTGTTGTTTGTGTAGCCTTGGAAAGGCTGAAATCTCTCTCCAAAGTTTCAAGACTCATAGTGTTGCCATCCATCAAAAAGGGGGAGATTGTTGAATCTTTACATGTTTTGATGATGACAACACTATAAGTCTTAGTGGTGTTCAAAAATACTTCTCTGAAAAAAAAATAATTAACAAAAATAGTTTTCTGTGAAAGTGAACCAAGAACATTTTACTATGAAGAATAAACCTTCTTTTCACTTCAGATATTTTTCAGGGAATGTCTTCGTGTCTGTTGGTACTTCGTCATGTTTGTATATCGTGTCGTTTTTCGTTTTAGTACCATTTGTGCTTTCAACACGCCGTGTCGTCCTCTCATACCTCGTGTTGGTTTAAGGTGTGTTCTATTTGACCGCGTGTCGTGTTTCCTAGACCTCACCTCGTGTCGATTTCAGTTTTTGTCTTCGTGTTGTGTTTATGTACTTCGTGTTGCTTTCTTTATTTCGTGTTGTAGTCAACGTGTGTACCTCGTGTCGTTCCTTCTCACTTCGTGCTGTTCTCATCTCACTTCGAGTCGTTTCTTTGTATTCTGTCTTCGTGTTGGTTTCTCACTTTTGACTTCGTGTCGTTTTCCTTTCTGTGTCTTCGTGTCATGTTTTCCACACCGCGTGTCGTTGTCGCTTTAGTAACCTCACCTCGTGTTGGTTACTATTGTCTCCATGTCTTCGTGTCGCTTTTTGTTCCACTGCGTACAGAACATTGCAGCACCTCGTGCTGTTTTTGTCTTCACGTCTCCGTGTTATTTTTTTATCTTCGTGTATTCGTGTTGTTTTTGTATTCGTAACTTCGTAGTGGTTATTGTTACAGAGACACCTCGTGTCGTTCTCATTTTACTCCGTGCTATTTTTTATCTGACCTCGTGTCATATTCTTCCTGTCACATGCTGTAGTAATACTTTCTACTTCGTGTCATCCTCTTTCTACTTTGTGCTGTTCTCCTTCTACTTCGTGTTGTTTACTTTCTACTTCGTGTTGGTTACTTTGTAACTCGTGTTGTTCTCTTCGTAGTATCTGTTTTGTCACCTATGGACTTCGTGTCGTTCTCATAGTAGTGCTTGTTTTGTCACCACTGTACCTCGTGTTGTTCTCTGTTTATTGCACCTCTTGTCGTGTCCATATACCTCATACAGTTCTAGTTCTTGTGGCACTCAAGGTTAATGGTTTTTTATCTCGTTGCAGGTCCAAGGAAGAACATTCATCGGTGTCTGGCCGCACATGATCCGATACTGAAGGAACAAATATGAAAAGGGCACGTGGCAGGAAGGTTCTGGATCAAGCATGTGAGGCACACGCACTTCGTATCCCACCCTCCTGCTGGTTGCTGATATAAAAAGAAGAAAGGCTGGTCGAGCAGAACAAGAGAGGCAGACGAGCCAAAAGGCACAAAAGAGCAGAGCTTGGGAGAGTAAAAAGAGAAGAAGAACAGAAGAAGAAGAAAAAAAAGTAAAAGAGGAACAGAGTTGAAGAGAAAGAAAGAGAGATAGTGAGTGAGCTAGAGAGCTCGTGGAGTAGAAGGAAGAGGCTTACCTGAAGATCTGATTACTGGACCGTGGATCAAATCCAGGCCAGTCAGCTCCGTCCGAGCCACATTTGTGTTATCTGTCTTTATAGCTTTCTGATCGCTGTGTATTTTCCTTTTTCTTATTTTTCTTGTTTTCTTTTGGTTATCTGTGTACTACCGATCCTCTGGTCTGAGGTTGGGTTCCCTCCGTTGGGAGGAAGGGAGACTTGTCTCCGGTTCTGGGCTTGTGGATTCAAGTCCAGGGGTTCCCTCCAGGTCTGGAGGAAGAGAGACCATGTGTCTCTGGTTTCCTAGTGACTTGTGTCACTAGTGGTTCCCTCCGGTTGGGAGGAAGAGGGGAGGCTGTTCCCCTGGTCAAGCTGTGTGGCAGCAACTGTTTGCAGACTGAGTCTGCTGGGTTCTAGCGTTTGCTAGTGAAGCCTCACTCCGGTTGGGAGTGAGGGGTGGATGTAGGTCTGAAGGACCGAACCACCAAAAAAATCTTTTGAGCAGTGGTTTGATTGTCTGATTTGCTTCTGTTAGATGCTTGAATAGGCGCGCTCCATGTGTTTGTCTTTGAGCTGAATCGATTTGTTTATATTCTGTGTCTTTATCTAGCATCCTAGTTTAAATTTGGCCATTATACGTAGTAGGATTCATTCACCCCCCCTCTGTATCCGGGCCAAGCACCCTAACAGTTTTGGAAATATTTTAATTTTTATGGATTTTGAAAAATATTTGAATTTTTATGAATTTTGAAAGTATTCAATTTTTTTGTTTGATTTTGCTACGGAAATATTCAATTTGTTTGTGGATTTTGGTTTAGACATTGTTAATGCAGCATCAAAGGGTTGTTTTTGAACCACTGGCTAGGGGTCCTAGTTCCTTCCCTTTTCGCTAAAACTGCCCAAAGCTGGACGTGCATTGAAAGTGGCATCCTATAACCGACCGTCTTTGATCAACGGTGCCCCTACCAAGGCCATACCCGAGAAACATTCGGTCTTAGAGGGAGAAGAGAAGAACAATTGTGACAAGCTTTGTGCAGGATGGGAGATGTCGGGACTTGAATTCTTTCCAAGGTGTTCCCTTCAAAGAGGTAGTCTGTTGTGCCGGGGCTTTGTGCCTTTAATTTTTAGACCCTTGACATGCATACGACCAGGGTTTTCCCTGCGGGGACTTTGTCACTCTTGACATGCCATAATTCACAATCTTGCTTATATCGAAATTTTGACTTATTTTTCATAATAGCCCTTTTGGCGAGATGTATATCATGAAATTCATATTTAGTTTGGGTCAAGACTGCCCCTATTTGAGACTCCTCTCGTATTGGGGATTACCAAGGTTGGTCATCTCATCCGTCAACCTCTTGCCCCTGCATTCGGCCGAGTAAAGAAGAGAAAAGACTTTCAGATATACTCATGGCATGGCCAAGGTAGCAACGGTGTTTTAACCAAAGGAGCCGCTAAGGACGCCGTGAAGTGTGTGAGGTGCCCAGCTAAGGGTTGATCTTAACAAGCGGGGAGAGAATGTTGAATTCCCAGTGCGGGGTTCTTATTAACCAATGGTGCTGCATAGTAAGCCTAAAGACTCTTTTTAAACAATGATTTAATTTAACAAAAGCTTAAGATAAAGGTTTAAAACACCACTCTTAATCTTGTTAGGAAGCACTTCATTTTGAAAATCATGCGTGAAGTAATGAGGTAATGATATCATAAAAATGCGTACTTACGCCAATATATTACCTTGCAACCTTTGTTAAAGCAGCTGCCGCGAGAGGTTGATCATCGTGAGATAGTCCTCTTAGGCAGTCAAAAGGATTGGAAGCAAAGGATTTTTGGGAGTGGCTTAACAAGAAGGAGTGGTGCCAAGACCAGACTCAGACGAATAAGGAGAAAAGGAAAAGAGGCGGATCCGGAGGGCTAGAACTCCCTCACTAAGGCGCGGAGACCCTGATCACATGGAACAGTCTACAGAAGAAGTGAAGAATTAGAAGGATGAGTGAGGACTAAAGCCTCGAAAGCAATGAGAGAATGGGCAGATGCCCAAGGCAGTGGATGTGGAAGAAGTTGGGTCGGACCCAGAATCGGGAGGAATTAGAAGAAGAAATTGATAAATGGAAAGAGGGGGATCCGGAAGGTCCGGAGGCAGAGGAGGAGGATCGTGATCGGAAGAAGAATCATCCGGAGGCTCCGGATGTATAGAGTATCGAGGGACGCGATGCCCTGGGATGAAATAGGGAAAAAGATGATGGAAGAGGAAGAAGAGAATGAAGGAGGTGATGTTCTGAAAAATCAGAAAGATGAATCGAAGGAAAGATGGAGGGTCCGGAGGTTCCGGAGGGATGGAATGTCGAGGGACGCGATGCCCACGGAAAAGAGAGAGGAATGAAGGAGGATCAGGAGGAAAATCCGGAGGTTCCAGAGGAAGCAAATGGAAAGGGGTGTCATGCCTGGGGAGGAATAAAAGAGAATCCGGAGGTTCCGGAAGGAGGAGATGGAAAGGGGCATCATGCCCTGAGCAGAAGAAAAGAGAATCCGAAGGTTCCGGAAGGAGGAGATGAAAAGGGGCGTCATGCCCTGAGAGGAGGTCCGGAGGTTCCGGAGGAATGAAATCAAGCAGGAGAAGGTGGAAAGGGGCGTCGTGCCCGAGGGGAAAGTCCGGAGGTTCCGGAGGAGGAAGGTGGAAAGGGGCGCGATGCCCAGGGAGGAGAGAAAAATCCGGAGGTTCCGGAGGAATGAAATCATGAAGGAGAAAGTGGAAAGGGGCGTCGTGCCCGAGGGAAAAGTCCGGAGGTTCCGGAGGAAGCAAATGAAGAAGGAGAAGATGGAAATGGGCATCGTGCCCGAGGGGAAAGTCCGGAGGTTCCGGAGGTAGCAAATGAGAAGGGGCGCGATGCCCAAGGGGAAAATCCAGAGGTTCCAGAGGAGGAAGGTGGAAAGGGGCGCGATGCCCGAGAGAAAGGTCCGGAGGTTCCGGAGAATGGAAAGGGGCGCGATGCCCGAGGGGAAAGTCCGGAGGTCCCGGAGGAAGCAAATGAGAAGGGGCGCGATGCCCAAGGGGAAAATCCGGAGGTTCCGGAGGAGGAAGGTGGAAAGGGGCGCGATGCCCGAGGGAAAGGTCCGGAGGTTCCGGAGAATGGAAGGGGGCGCGATGCCCGAGGGGAAAGTCCGGAGGTTCCGGAGGGATAGAATCAGAAAGGGCGAGATGCCCAAAGAGGAGGGATAAAATTCCTGGAGGTTCCAGGGAGATAGCAGGAAAAGGGATGCGATGCCCCAGGGATAGTGGATAAAAAGATGAAGATGAATAAGATGGGAAGTGTGGAATATCCGGAGGTGCCGGAAGGCGGGGAAGATACAGGTTTGGAAACCCGGGAAGCAGGAGGTGCAAATGCATGCAACGGGATGGATGCGATGAATGCATGAAATGCAAAGAATATGAAGAATGTGAAGGGCGAGAGGATGAGATCCTCCTCCTAACCCTGGGAATGGCCCATGAAGAAAAAGTGATAGAGATGGATGAATAGAAAGTGGAACAAATAAGGGATGGCCCCTTAGCATTAAGGTAACTGCCCCTCCACGGCAGTGAAAGTATATGAGAAATAGCCCCTGCCGAAGCTTCAATGGTGAATGTCAACTCCCTTGGAGAGTGCAAAGTAATGGTGTGAGGGAGTTGAAAAGTTGGGCTCGGAAGCATTATGTTGCCCAAAGATTCAAAATTTAGAAATTGGAACAAAGGGTGCCCTGCCCGGCCCTTACACAGCATCAATGCTTGGCATGGCGGTGACTTGGCTTCTTCGACCGTGCTTGGCACAATAACCCGGATTGGCATCCGGCAAATGAATTCTTGAATCTTGAATGGCGCGGCCAAATCCTTGCTGCCCGGCTCTTGATAGTCCTCGGCACCTGTGCTTGTAGAAGGCCCCCCATTCCGAGTAGTAGAGGGAGGTGAAGCGAAGGCGGAAGGCTTTGTGAGTGGTGGAGGTATAATGGAAAGTGTTGTCGTAAGTGGTCAAACACATCGAGTTTCTCCCTTTGCTTGCAAGCGGTCGGGGTTAGCTCGAGTGCAAAAAGTGGTGGATCCTGCTCAGGATTAACCATAGGTAAGGGTGAAGGGTTAAATGGTGGAATGGGCAAAGTGGGTTTTAAAGGGATAATAGAAGGCCGAGGTGGCGGTAATGGGAGGTTAATTGGGAAAGGTTCAATGGTGGGTTCGATGGAGGCTAATGGTGTGGAGGTAGATGGCTTAACGGGTGGAGGTTTAATAGTGGAAGGCTTGGGGGAGGCTGATGTCATGAAGGTTGATGGTATAGTCGGTGGAGGTGTAATTGGTGGAGGGTTAATGGGTGAAGGTTTGGTGCGTAGGAAATGCCGAATGGGGCGAGCGGTGTTAGGAGTGGGAGTGGGAATGGGAAGAGACTCAATAGGCGCCGGCGCCGGCGATTGGAATATCGACCCATCGTCGTAACACCAACTAGTCTCATAAACAGGGGTTGAATTAGGAGTGGTTTCCTCCTGAGCAGGGGGTTCATCGAATGAAAGTGGGGGAAGTGGAAAGTTAAGGAAACTCAGAAGGGGTGCCTGCGGAGCTTCATCATCATCGTATACTGCCTCGGATTCTTCGAATGCCGGCTCTTGCTCACTTGAGCCGCCGTCGCCGTAATCATCCCTCCTGTCTTTCCATTCTCTCTCCATCTTTGTAATCTCGTCCAAAGCGGCATGGAGAGGATTGACTGGAGTAGGAGGAGCCGTGACCCTCTTTATTTGTTCCTCCATCAAAGTAATCTTATCAAGCAGAGATTGTTGGAGGGGTGTGACTTGAGCAACCGAGGGCTGGCAGGGCCTTGAAGGAGGAGGGGCCGCATAAAAAGGCCGTGGAGGGGAGTTGACGGGATGACCCGTAAAAGAACCCGGATGGGCCGGATTGCAATGAATAAATGGGCCTCGGGGCCGTGGTGGAGGAGGAATAGAAGGAGGCGGGTGTCGGACCACCCGAGGAGGAGTGTGAATAGAAGGAGATGGGTAATGGGCTACCCGATTAGGAACATGAGTGGAAGAGGGAGGTGGGTGATGGGCCACCCGAATAGGATTAGAAGGAGGATGAGATGAAGGAGATGCACCCTCAACGGCGGCCTTAAGGGCTTGGATCTGTTGAGGGGTGAGATGATCTAATGCATGCAAAATTTGGAAGACCTTCTCATCATTGGGACGAGAGGGTCCCGAAGGAATAGTGGCTCGTGATTGAGTAGGGGGACCATAAGGATGGACATTGCCCATGGGTCGGGCAACACCATAAGAATGAGGACGTGGTCCCTTGAAAGTATGGTGAGAATGATGAACATGTTGAATTTGAGGGGAATAAGATGTGCTAGGTTGATCACCCTCATGAACATTAATTGAATTGAACATGTTATTTTGTCTATCAAAGGAAGCCATTCAAGCAATTTAGTGTGCAAACAATTTGCAAAGAAACACACAAGTTGTGATGGTTACCTTGATTTCTTATGTTTGAATCTTGGTGAATTAATGATTTTATGCAAATTGATATGATTCACACAAGGGGAGGAAACCTAGTTTCAATATGGTTTGAACTCCAATGCCAACTAGGAACACTCTCTCACCATGTTTAGGCCAACTAATCCGGGACTTCAAAAGGGTACAACCTGCCCGGCGTCCGTGAGGGAATCCACGGGTGCGGGGACTTATGGAGGCTTGAAAAAGGGATCACCGGTCCAAAGAGACGGAATGCTCAATGGAGGGTCATCCCGATTCCAAGAGGGTGTGTGGATCCTAATGAAGAGGAGGGGGCCTCCCAAACCAAATGCAAATATGAATGCAGCAGGGTAAACAGGCCAACCACAATAATATGATCAATCAACAAAGATAAGCATAAAATATCATGAAAACTCACCCACGGGAAGGGTTCTGGAAACCCACAGTAAAAACACGCCCTGGCAGGGGGCGCTACTAACAAAAGACACGACAGTGTGACTGTCGTGAATCAACGTGAGGGGCCCAGGGCCGGGTAAAACGCGCCTTAGGGTGAGGCGCTATCAATAAAGGGACGCCCTGATGTGGGGCGCTAATCAACAAATAAACGCCTTTGGGAAGGGCGTGAATTCACAGGCAGCAATGAAAACCCGGAAGTATGCTGGAAAACGCCCTGTCAGAGGGCGTAAAATATGAATAAGGCGCCCTGTATTAGGGCGTTAAATCAAACAAACGTCTCTGCCAGAGGCGTGAATTCACTTTTTCCAGAAAACATCGCGGCCAGCAGTATCAACACCCAATCACACAATCATGGCAATCAATAGAATAAGCATGCTCATCAAGAATTTTAAATAAGTGGAAATTTTAAAGAAGAATCAACAAACCGACCGATCACTTAGGGGAGGGTGTAAAACCAATGGAGGGTGCCCGAGGGGCACAAAAAGGGAGACGCACCGAGGGTGCAATAGGGGAGACGGCACACGCGGGTGCCTAAGGAGAAAGGGGTAATAAAGAGAACACAAAGTGTCCCACCGTGATCGCCAATTTGTAGATTCCTTTAAAATCCACTTAAACAAAGAAATATTAAGTGAATGAATAAAGCATGAAATAAGCGTGAGCACGAGGTGCTAAGGGGAGTGTGTGATCGCCAGAGACACGAGGTCTCAAAAATATAACAATGAAAGCATGGGAGAGATGATCGCGAAAAATACCTCAAAAGTGCGGGGATGTGAGTGCTTCCTTTCTCTTCACATCGGTCGGCCGATGAAGAGAGTTCTTGCTTTTATTACCCTTGCAAAACAAACAAATACCACCAAAAGAATTGAATTAGAAACAAGGTGGGTGTAGCATCAAATTCTTGAATAGATGAGCATGAAATATCATAGGATTAAGACACACCTTGTGAGTGGTTGGCCCTTAAACCCCTATGCAAAAAAGGGTGTGGGAGATGTGATGGATGTATGCAAAATAAAACAAGGGGAAAGAGTGCAAGAGATGCACTCAATGGGAGTTCTCAACGTGGTTGAGTTTTAAAAGAATAAATACATGAATGATCATGCATGCAACCGAATGATGCAGTAAAAGAATAATAATAAAAAAGGAGAGAAGAAGCCTGTCGCTTTGGCTTTGATATTCAAGGGGAAGTGAGCTTCAATAGGATGATGAAGAGCGCTCCGTGGAAGCCCCTCCTTCAGCCAAACACAGCCGCACAGAGCAACCTGCAAGAAAACAAAGCAAAAGGAAAAAAAACGCGGAGGGGAAGAAGGGGGTCCAACCTAACAGAGCTGCAGAAGTAATCCTATATAGGTCGAATCAAAAAGATAGAAGGATAAGAACGGGCAAGAGCCCAAGGGGGAAAGGATCAAGCTGGGCAAGAGCCCAAACGAAGCAGGAGTCTCTCTGGGAAAGGTTGTGTTCGTTCGGAGCACAAAAGTGAAACACGACCTGGTTTAGGGCGTCAATTGTTGAATTGACGACCTTCCCAGAGGGCGTTTCTTAAAAACACGCCCTGCACGAGGGCGTTAACTCCTGGATAAATTTTTGAAATAAAAACTCCCCATATTTAAAAAATGTAAAACACGCCTCAGGCAAAGCCACCTTTAAAAAACACGCCCCTGGGAAGGGCGTTAATTTCAAGTCTTCAAAACGGGGGAAGCCGGTCAAACCAAAAGAATTGACGCCCTCAGGTGTGGGCATCCTTTCTCAAAGAAACGGCCTGAGCGATGTTGTGAATTAAAAAAACGCCCTTATCCAGGTCACGTATTCAGAAAATAGATAAAATGGGAGAGAAATAGATGAAATGGGAAGAAACGCCCTTGATCAGGTCGTGTTTCAAAAACACGCCCCTGATGAGAGCGTGAATTCAGAAAATAGAGATAAATGCCCAGAAAATCCAGAAAAATAGGAAAAAGGAGGAAATGAGGGAAAAATAGGAGAAATTCAAAAAAATGGGAAAAAAACACTCAAACAAGCTAATTTGAGGGTCAAATGGGGCATTACAAGGTAATATGAGAAATACTCAAAGTAATGTCAATTTTGGCGTGTCTACACCTGGATTCAGCCGAAGGAAGAAACGAACAGGGACTTCGACTTTCCCCCAAAGCATGGCCGAGGAGAAACGGTATCTTTTAAAGCGGGAAACCTGATCAGGGATTTTGTGTAGTGTGTGGTTGCCTTACTCGGGACCCTTTTAGAGAAATGGAGGAACATCTTACTGCCGGGGTGGCACGGATCAGACTCTAAGGAAAGAAACGCTTAAGGTACAACCCATTCCATGGGTGAGAGAGCTCCTCACCTTCTGCGTTTACTAAGCGATAAGCATTCCCTGGATAAGCCTCTTTTACAACAAACGGCCCTTCCCAGTTAGGTTGCAATTTAGACCTAGGTCCTGTAGACCGAATGAATTTACGTTTCAGAATCATATCACCTCTTTGAAATTTACGTTCAATTACCTTCTTCTGAAAGTAACGCGAAACTCTCTTTTGATAAACGGATACTTGATCGGCCGCATTCATCCTCTTCTCATCTAAGAGTTCTAACTGGACGAGCAACGCCTCTCGACGTTCATCGAGATTAAGTTCCTTATCGAGCTGCACTCTAAGGGAAGGGATCAAAATCTCATACGGGAGCATCGCCTCCATCCCGTAGGTAAGAGCATAGGGAGTTTGTCCCGTGGGAGTACGGACGGAGGTGCGGTAAGCCCACAGAGCTTCCACTAGTCTTTCTGGCCAATCGGAAAACTTATGAGATTCGCATGTTTTCTTGATGATTTTAAGAAGGGTTTTATTAGTGGCCTCGGCTTGACCGTTGCCTTGAGGTTAATATGGAGATGAATGATGCAATGCAATATTGAACTTCTTACATAGGTCCTTGAGCTCTTGGGAGACAAACTGGGGTCTGTTGTCGGTGATGATACTACTTGGCACTCCGAACCGCGAGATGATATTCTTCATGATAAAGCGGCACACCGTTGAAGCTTTGATCTCTGCGTACGCCTCGGCTTCGGCCCATTTGGTGAAGTACTCAGTGGCGGTAAGGATAAAGAATTTCTGCTTGATCTGAGAATTAGGATCACAGAGCGGGCCGACAACGTCGAAAGCCCACATAGAGAATGGCCAAGGAGCAGAGAGAGGATGGAGAGATGAAGCTAGAGCATGGATTTTATCGGCATGGAGTTGGCACTTAAGACACCTCCGGACATAGAGGGAGCAATCTTCCTCTAGAGTGGGCCAATAGTAGCCCTGCCTAAGGATCTTCTTCGCTAGAGCCTGGCCATTGACATGACCTCCACACTTACTAGAATGGGCTGCTTCAGCCACTTTCCAAGCCTCATCATCATCTAAGCATCTCATGAGCATTCTATTAGTAGCGCGCCTGTATAGTTCTCCTGTAACAATGGTATACCTTCAGGCGGCTCTTCTTATTGACTTGCGCTGCTCGGCGTTTGCCCCTTCTGGGAATGATCCTTCTTTGCAAAACAACTCGATTTCGTGATACCAAGGCAATTCTTCTTCGTCCAGAATCTCTTCCAGCTCCATTAGAGATACTTCCTTGAGATCTTCCTTCTCAGCCCTTGCCTCTACAGCCTTCCTAAGGTTGATGAACCAAGGATCATGAAGGGAGGGTGCGTCCAGTCTCTGAACGATGATAGTCTCAGTGTTCCGACTGAGAGGGAAAGATAGAGAGGAAGCAAGAGATGCTAGAGCATCGGCTAGAATATTCTGAGAGCGAGGAGTATGGATATAGATCAACCTACGGAATTGCCTCACCAGGAGAGTGACCAAATCTTGATAAGGCTTGAGTTTGGGGTCACGAGTGTGGTAAGTAGACGGGACTTGCCGCAAGATGAGCTGAGAGTCTCCGATGATATTCAAATAACGCGCACCTAGGAGATAGGCGTGCTTCAGTCCAGCTAGGAGAGCTTCATACTCAGCGATGTTGTTGGTAGCAGGAAATCGAAGTTGATAAGCAAAAGGAATAGTCACTCCCTCTTGAGTGAGCAGAACAGCGCCGATCCCTCGGCCTTGAGAATTGAGCGCACCATCGAAGTGCAGAGACCAGAAGGGATGATGGGTGAGGACGGAGAGATGCTCATCAGGGAAATCGTCCTGAATAGAGTCGGTGTGAGGAATAGGAAGATGGGCAAGATGCTCAGCGATGGCGTACCCTTTGACCACCTTCTGAATGACGAATGTGATATCAAATTGGGAGAGGAAGCTCTACCAGCGAGCTAACCTACTAGAAAGGACGGGCTTTTCTAAGAGATAGTGAATCGGGTCCATTCTAGAGATCAACCTAACTGGGTGGGCAAGGAAATAGTGTTTAAGCTTCTGAGCTACCTGTTAATTTGTTTTCTTAATTAGATTCCTATCCCGCCCCTTTAAATACATACATGCATAAGCATGTGAATCAAAGATAAGGGGGATGAAAGGATAGAAATACTAACCGTGATCGCCACCAAGGATTAACAACGCCAAAGGATGAAGAAAGGAGAGGAACGACGCCGTGTACCTTGGAACTTAAAGACTTGATCACGCTTGAAATGAGGTGCGGGGAACTTGTGGATTCAAACCTCCTCTCCTTCCAGCCAGCTAGAGGAAGAGGGCCTCACGTTGTATTCATGCTCTTCTGCAAAACAAAGATGAAACACAAAGGCAAAAACCCATTAGAACATGAAGTGTAGAAATCTGCCCAAAGTGATAAAATAGCATGAATAAAAGGGGGAGAACGCACCGGGGGGAGGTTTTTAACCCCTATGGAAGGGTGGAAAAGATAGGTGGGTGTGTTATGCATGCATTAGATTTGAAATCACGAGATTTGATTGAGAGAATAGAGAGAAATCAATGATGCAAAACGGAGAAAAACGCATGTGTAGCAGAAAATGTAGAAAACTGTGATGATTTATGATTTTGAGGAGATTAGAACTAAGAGTGTAGACCATGAAATCAAGCCCAGAAAGATGGAATAGAAAGCTAATACTTCCCTCTCCAAGATAGGGTCAAAGTTGTGAGTTGGAGTTGCAGCATGGCTTCGCCCCACGTCCGGAAAGAGCCCCCCTTTGCAACTGCGAACTGGACAGTTTTTATAGAGTTTTATAAGAAAGCCTCATCTTCTTATCACGATTCCCAGAGATAGAGTCCAAGATAAATCGAGTTCTTTAGATCAAACTCGAGATAATACTAAGGACAAGAGAGAGGAACAAACGGGGATCAATTCGGAGGAGGATTCTAGAAGATATAGCTCTTGGAAGGTAGCCACGGAGCCTTATCTACAGAGTTTGAGTTGAACCAGGACACCTAAATCCTGATCTTGCGACCCAGATCTTGAGAGATATAGCCAATGAAATTCGGACTTCTTTGGATTGGATTCAAGATAATATAAAGGGCTAGAAGTAGGAAAAAACGGGAATCAATTCGGAGTAGACTTCAAGAAGTTATGGACTCTTCAAGAGGGCCACGACGCACAGAAACGGAGCAGAGTCCAACACGAATTGGACTCTCAGGTGTGTGTAACGCTCTATCGTAGGACCGTCAGAGTTATGTAACGGACTAGGGTGGGTCCGTCACACTCTGGAGGTCGAACGGGATGATTTCGGGCAAGTTTGGATGTAACGGTCTACTGTAGGACCGTCACATGGACTCTGACGGTCTTACGATAGACCGTTACACTGATGTAACGCACCTACACTAGACCTTAACATCGATGAAGGAAAATTCTGGGCAGACTGCGCGCGACTTCCGAAATTGAAGCGTAACTCTCAAACGGGGCAGAACTAGCAAAAGTGGTAGAAGAA
This sequence comes from Amorphophallus konjac, assembly GCA_022559845.1. Taxonomy (NCBI): domain Eukaryota; kingdom Viridiplantae; phylum Streptophyta; class Magnoliopsida; order Alismatales; family Araceae; genus Amorphophallus; species Amorphophallus konjac. The sequence continues at coordinate 30,938,914 of CM040129.1, forward strand.
GAAATTGTAGATAACTAAGAGAGGAATAACTTTCATGAAGAAAGAAATTTGAGAAAATGATTTTAAAAGGGAGAAAATGGGGCTGGAAGAGAGAGGAAAATTCTAGGATGTAGGTGAATAGCACAGCACGCCGGAAAAATGCAAATAGCTCACAATCGGGGCAGATTTGGCCAATGGCGTAGAAGAAGAAGTTGTAGATCTTTGAAAGATGAATAACTTTGGTGAAGACAACTTTTTGAATAGAGGATAGGAAGATGTTGAAAAAGAATCACTTTTTAGGACTGCGCAGTGAGAGAGAGCCGATTACTTGAGAGAAGCCGGCCTAAATGGGCCGTAAGTCGACTTGGAAGCCGAAAGTTGATAAGAAAAGCTCCGGGGCTCTAAGAAATCATGATCTCCAAGACTTAAAGGATATGAAATGGTAAAAATGGGCTCGAAATCCATTCGAGAAAGCTCCAAAATAATGGCTAATCCGGGACATCAAAAATGATGAATAAGAGAAATGACACAACTTGTGGGCTAAAACGGGTGTCAACACTACCCACACTAAGGAGGCACAAGTCTTCTCCATAGCGGTGTATCTAGACTAAGCTGGGTTAAATAACCGAGAGAGGTAATACGCAGCCCGCTCTTTCCCTTCATCATCTACTTGTGCTAAGACCGCCCCTAGGGAGTCCTCAATAACCGAGATGTATAGGATCAGGGGTTTCCCAGGGACAGGAGGTTGCAAAATCGGGGGATTGGAAAGATATTCCTTTAAGTCCTCGTAGGCCTTCTGAAAGTCTTGATTCCATTCAAACTTGACCCCCACCTTAAGCAATTCATAAAATGGACGGCACCTTTGAGAATGTTGGGATATGAATCTTCTAATGAATTGCAATCGACCAATCAGTCCTCGAAGTTCCGTAATATTCTTAGGCAGAGGCATGTCCATGACGGCCTGTGCTTTGTTAGGATCAATCTGGATCCCCCGTTTGCTCACTATGAAACCTAACAGCTTTCCTGAAGAGACTCCAAATACGCACTTCTTTGGATTCATTTTGAGCTTGTACTCCCTGGCTCTTTGCAGCACCTTAGCCAGAATAGAGGGGTGTTCTTCTTTGGTTCTTGACTTCACCAAAATGTCATCCAAGTAGGCTTCCATATAGATATGCATCATGTCGTGGAAGATGGCCATCATTGCCCTTTGATAGGTGGCACCCGCATTCTTCAGACCAAACGGCATGACCACGTAACAGTACGTGCCCCAGGGCGTGGTGAAGGAGGTTTTCTCTTGATCTTCCGGAGTGAGACGGATCTGATTATAGCTTGAGTAACCGTCCATAAATGACAATGATTCGTACCCGGCGGTGCTATCGACCAAGACATCAATATGAGGCAGCGGGAAATCATCTTTTGGACATGCTTTGTTGAGATCCATGAAATCGATGCAGATACGCACCTTTCCATCCTTCTTAATAACAGGGACTATGTTCGCCACCCACTGAGGATATAGAACAACTCTAATGAATCTGGCCTTATACAATTTGTCGACCTCTTCCTTAATCCTTAAGGCCATGTGGGGGTGAAATCTCCTTGACCGTTGTTTCACAGGTGTTGCCCCTGGTTTAAGCACGAGTCGATGTTCCACTAAAGAGGGGTCAAGACCTGGCATGTCCTCATAAGACCAGGCGAAGGAATCGATATACTCCCTCAGAACCTTAATTAAATCTTCTTCTACTTGTGGAGGGAGATTAGCGGCAATAATGATGGGCCTTGGGTCTTCTTCAGTTCCCAAGTTGATTTCCTTCATAGGTTTATCCACTGCCGACGACGGCTCGTCGAATTTCTTAAGTCCTCGTGCATATAAATCGGCAGTGTCATCTACGTCGCTGTCCTCATTGATCGGATCTTTTTCATCTAGGATTTCATAGATGCCGAGTCCGTCATCGCTCCACACCCCTTCTATTTCTTCTTCATCTTCAATCATAATTGCCGTAGCAACAAATTCTGGACACTTCAAAAGGGCATGACAACGCTGAGCTAGATCTTGCAAGAACCTATCAGGGATGGATTTGGGAGGACGCGCAAGCGGGCGCGACTCAGAGGAGGAAGGGTTGGATGACCTAGAACAAGACCCTACTTCTCTAGACCTAACTGACTCTACTACCCTAGACTCGATAGACCCTAATCCTAATCTAGGAGGAAGAAGACCTAGTGGAAGGGAAGGAGTAGGGGACTCGTGCCCCTGGGAGGAGGATGGAGATAAGGTAGCATAATCTTCCACTGAAATCTCCGTTTCGAATTTGACATTTTTTTTGGAGATCAGTGGAGACTACACAACAAGATGGAGGAGGCGGGAGCTGCATGGGAAACAGCTCGGGGAAGATGCAATCGAAGAAGGGATCGGAGGAGGAGAACCACATCTCATGGAGTTGGGCGTTGGGAGGAGGAGGAGTGATAGAGTGGATAGATCAATAGGCGGGCAATGCCCGCAAGCACAGGAAACAAATAGAATTTCAGGTGGATGAATGAAGGATGGATTTACCATGATGGGAGGAAGACGGGGTAAGAATTCCCTCTGCTGTAGGAGAGATTGAAAGCGTGAGGGAGACCAAGAAAAGATAATCGGCGAGCTCTCCTCCTTCCGCAGATGCTGAGCCGGCTGCTTCTTCGGCCTCCACTGAACAAGCCGAACCTCTTGCTGCTGCTGGCAGTCTTCTTCATGAAATAGCCCCTGAAGGGCTGGACCATAGTCAATCACATCATCAACTGGCCCCCTTAGCACTGGGGGTGGACTGGCAATCGGACAGACTGTATCTTCCCTTGGTGGAGCTGGCCGTGGAGTTAATGTGCCAGGCTGGAGAGGCCCTCGAACAAAGTGTTGACGGTAGTCCCAGGTGAGTGGCCCAGAATCACCCATTATAGATAATGCAGTCTCTCTGTAGCCGAGACCTCTTCTGTTCATTTTCCTGCCCTTAGGAATGGGCTTAGTTCGTCCATGCAATTGAGCACGGAGGCCTCTCCCCGGTTGGTAGCCTAGCTTCAGTATAATGTCCCAGCCCTTGGAATCTTGGATCTAGGGCTTCACCTTGATGTCAACTGCTGCGGTGACGGGCTTGCGAGGTGCGTAAGCCCAAGGAAAGTCAAGATCTAGCACTGACATAACGGGCCGACTGCTTGGCCACAATGTGGGAAGAACTTTCTCTGAAATAGTCTTTACTGATTGGACCGTGGATAAGCTTTTGACTTTGACGACCCTCCCTTGGAAAGGGAATTTAATGCATTGATGTGCAGTGGAGGGTACGGCGCTGAGGGTATCGATCCACGGACGACCCAAGATAGCCTTGAACATAGGGTCAATGTCCAACACATAGAATTCCACGGGCATAGTAAGGGGCCCAAGCTCAGCTTGAATGGTGACAATCCCGTGACATGCCCGCCGAGAGTTGTCATAAGCAGCTATGATAGTGGGAGTTGGGCATAGAAGTTCTTCTGACAGATTACAAGCCCTTAGAGTGCTGAGCGGGCATACGTTGATAGATGCCCCTGTGTCAACTAACGCCGCATCGATGCTGACTTTGTTCAGAATGATAGTAATGCACAGCGGCATTTGCCGAGCTTCTGGTGGTGCTAGCTCGGTTTCAGAGAAAGTAATGGCTGGCGCCTTGGAGATTGTTGCCAATGCGGTAGGCAAGCTATCAACTGCCATGTCTTCACTAACCATCACTTTTTGAAGAAAGTCTCTTAATGCATCTTGGTGAAGGGTAGATCTCTTAATCAGTTCCAGCACAGATATCTTGGCGGGCACCCTATCCAAATGATGTAATAGATCATATAGGGTCCCCGATAGTGGCTTGACCGCTTCTTGTTCAGCTGCCAGTTGGGAAGACTGGGGGTTGGACGTGGAGGGATAGTTTCGGTGGAACATGCGCCCGCTCCGTAGGGTGAAGTTATAAGCTGCCGCAGCCTCAGATGGGCTTAGGATAAGTGATTTAGTAGGCCCAGTGGGATGGATGAGCGGTGCGGGAGAGGGTGTGGTGGAAAGGATGATAGGCGAGGGGTTAGTGGCAGTGGGCGCGAGCGGCAGTGGGGATACAAAAGTGGACGGAGGTGTGATGAGTGGAGGGTTAGACGGAGGGATGGCGGTAGTGGATGTCAGCGCGAGCGGGGAGGGGGTGATGGCAACGGTCGTGAGCAATGGTGAGTGCGACGGGGGCGCGGGTGCTGGTGCGTGTGATAAAATAGGGGTAAATGCGAGGACGAGTGGAGGAGGAGTTTGGTGTGTAGGTATGAGGATAGGGGAAGCGGGAGGATTATGGTAGTTTTGGTGAAGGGCCATGACCTGTGGCATGGAGTTATCATCGTCGAAGGACCACTCGGGGTTAGGAGCCGGGGGTTGGACGACATTGACCTGAGCTGGTGCCGGCGGCAGAGGCTGCGGAGCAGGAGGATGGTTTGGCATTGGGTTTTGATGAATCCCCAGGTCTTGCACCGGCTGCTATTGCTGTTGCTGCTGCTGCTGTGGCTACGGTACCTGTTGCTGTTGTACTTGCTGCCTCGGCAGCTGCCTTCTCTTCTCTTTGATTTCTATGATGGCCTGGTGCATTTCGGCCCGATCTATTCTCTGTCTTTCATGAAGATCATATACTAGGTCCCGGAATTGAAAACACCTTTCAATGGTATGTCCCGGTTGCCTGTGGAACATACAATACTTCGTCTGATCAACGGTCGGATTCCAGTTGGGCCGTTCCGGAGGGATCTGTATGGCATTCATCGACATGAGGGCTGAGAAGATGTCCGTGAGTGTTTCTGGCAAGGGTGGGTATTGAGCTCTTTTAGGTGCCGGGCGCTTGTTGTTAGGGTTATGTAGCCGTTGGGTGGAGGAACGTTGTGGTATTGTGGAGGTGGTGGTGGTTGCTGTGGTGCGGCGAAGGTGTTTTGTGGAATGGTGAAGGTGGGCGGCGGAGGGTTTTGTGGAGTGGTCTGGTAGTTTTGGGGAGCGGGATTCTGGGGAGTGCGGGGGTTCTGAGGGAAGCGAAAAGGTACGGCTTGGAACGGAAAGGCAACGGCTTGAACCTGCTCATTTGTTTGGACCCCCTCGGTGACCGGCCCTTGAGGTTTCTCGTGATACTTGGGCTTTTGGTTTTCAAATAGTGAGTGTATGGGGAAATCCTTGAACTGAGTTTGAATGAAGCGCGCTCGGCTATAGAGTTGGTGCATGTTGGCTATGTTGTTCATGGCCAGAATATTTCGGAAGGTCGGAGTAGCATTGGAAATAAGTAACTTGACCTTCTCTTCCTCCGGAATATGGCCGGGCACTCTAGCGGCCATTTGCCTCCACCTATCTGCATAAGTGGCAAACTCCTCATCCGGTTTCATCTTTTCGGCCACCAGATCTATGAATGAATATTCTGGGCCGACCCTGTCTTGAAACTACTGAATAAACTTATCCTTCACTGTCTTAAAGCTCTCGGCTTCTTCCAATGGCAGAGAATAGAACCATTCCAGTGCAACACCGTCTAATGATCGGCGGGACAAGTACGCCATAAGGCGATCATTATATTGGAATTGGGCCGATTCATATAAGAAATCCCTCACGTGGATAAAGGGATTGCCATTCCCGTCATATTTGCGATAATTGGGGAGCTCGGATTGCGGAGGGAACCGGATGTTCTGAAAGCTAGGAACCGGAACATCTGCCAAGGATTGTGGGCCAACCCGCTTCTGGAGGAAATCGAGTTGCTGTTGCATGGTGGCCATTTATCAAGTAGTTCCTGCTCTCTTGACGGAGCAGGGGTAGTGAGAGATGATGGCTGAAGTTGTGGAGCAGAAGGGTGGATTGTGGCAGAAGGTGGGAGCCCATAAGCAGGAGCAGAAGGATAAACGGCCGAAGTTGGGGGCCCATAAGAAGGATATTAGGCCTGAACTTGACCCAGATTGGAGTGGGCTTGGACAACCCCTGGCTGAGGGCGCGCGAAATCTGAAGGGCCCATAAGGACTTGTGGAACCATTGGGTTAGACATGTGATGATCCACCTGAACGAAAGAAGGGATAGGAGACTTCCCCTTGTCAAAAGATTGTTGGGCCGAAGTAGAAGATTGGCTCGTCTCCATGCCAGTGAATGTGATGGTCCGGGGTTGGACCGGAGTAAGATTAATTGGAGTGGGCTGGACGGAAGGATTGGATTGACCCTGCATACTCGAGGGAGGGGAGATATTGGATCCTTGCACGGCCTGATAGACAGTTTGGAGTTGGGCCGGATCCAATTGGGCCATCATCTGGAGAATGGAGCCCGCAGAAGGAGTAGTGAAAGAAGGGGTAGCTTGACCACCTTCCATGGAGGTAGAGGACGGAAGAGGGGCTGTCCCCTCTCCAGAAGAGAATGAGGTAACCCTAGCAGGGTTTTGAAGAAGCCCTTGAGGAAGGGAATCCTATTGGGAACGGGGAGGATTGAAAGAAGCCATGGTGGGTTCGAAAAGCTGATTTGAGTAGAACTTGGAGAAGGAATTGACCCTAGAAGGTGCTTCTAACTGATGAAAACAACTCCACATGCAACGAACAACCTTAACAAGATGCAAACAACACAATACAAACACACAATGAGCAACCAAACTTAGACGATTTATAACAAAGATGTAAGTAACAAGAGATGAAAACACTCAGAGTCAAGCAAGTTGTTTAAGATGATGCTTCAAGATTCTTATGATTTCCCCTTTGGAACTTTAGTGGATTGATTAATGTGAGCTCTCAACAATAGGTCCCTGATAGTAAATGGGTGTAAAGCTTGGTTTGACTCCAAATGTGATCACTCCCTCACTTATGCAATCCTAGACATGGGGTGGGAGAGGTACAACCGGCCCGGCGTCGGTGTGGGAATCCATGGCTCGCGGGGACTTATGGAGGTCCCTGGTGTGATTTCCTAGTCGGCCCCAAGGAATATGGAGACGAGAGGTCCGCACACCAAGGTAGGAAAATGTAATCTAATGTATGAAAGTATTAATGAACCTATGTGCACCGGAGTGCATGCAAATTCTAACCTAGAATCTAGCAAACAATTATGCACACAATGATGTAAGTACGTAAACCAACCAAGGAGGAAGTCAGATAACACCCAAGCAAGAATATCACAGCAAAAACTGTGGAAATAGAATGCACCTCAGGATGCGTACCTGTCTGGAGTGTAACGGTCTAGAAGACCCGCGTCAGAAATATATAACGGTCAGAGGCCAGACCACCAGAAGCAATATAACATAGGGACCCAAGACCGTCGTATGAGCCAGAGAGCCAAAAACAAACCAGAAATAGAAGGGAAATTCGTGAAAAGCCCAAACAGCAGGACGAGGAGCGTAACGATCTAAAGCCCCTGCGTCAAAGTGGAGTGACGTAGGGACAGAGGGTCGTCAGACTACCCAGAGAACCAGAAACAAGAGGAAGTAAGAGGGAAATCCGAGGATACTAAACAAGGAAATGATGGCGGGTTTAAACAGAGATCAAGACACGATTGGCACAAGTTGTCCCACCGTGATCGCCAAAAAATTATCTGTTGATTTGTTTGCTTCCCTTCTTCTTTTTATTTTGATGTGTAATAAAGATGATAAGCAAAAAACAAAGATCTCAATCAACCCAAGGACATGTGAACCATGAACCTAGGCAACCAGAACATGCTCTAGCATGGGCATGCTATCTCAATCATCAAGCTAAACTAAGGAAATAAAGAAAAACACACGCCAGGGCATGGAGCAAGAACAAATAAAAACACACCGCAAGGGTGGAGCAAATAAAGGAAATAAGAGATATGAGATGGAGAGAAAGCTAATGCCCAAGACTAAGAAAGAACGTGATCGCCACCAAAGTAAACACAAGCTAGAGACTTGAAAATATCTTGGAAATAGGTGGATGAAGCACCCGCCCACGGGAGAGAGAAAACCAGTGAAATCTGCAGATCAACCGAATGTAACGGTCCAGACCCCGTGCGTCACAGGAATGTGACGGTCTCCAGATGAGCCGTTAGAGAAACCTGACGCGCCTGCATAAGACCGTCAGAAAACCTACAGTAATAGCTTGTGGACTCTTTTAACTCCAACTCTTCCAGCTGGCCAGAAGACTTGGGCCTCGCGTAGTGAACCTATAAACCTGCCAAAGAACGTGAAAACACAAGAAAACGGACCCAGATTAGCCCTTTAAACAAGCATAGTATCAATTCTCAAAGAACTTACGAGCATGCAAAAGGAAAGGGAAGTACCGGGTAAGTTTTGGTTTTTTAACCCCTCTGGGCATTTTAAAACGTGGGAAGGATGTTTAGATGATGAAAAACAGATGCAGAATGTGGAAACAAGGAGAGGGACAATGCCTATGATGAGAGGGAGAGGAAAAACACAATATGTAATGATGAACTTTGAAACTCAATAGAACGAATACTCCCTTCACCGTGAAGTAGACGGACGTGAAAGACAAGTCTCCTTGGTTAGATGTGACTCCAGAATGCGGCAGCACTTCGACGTAAACTCCAGATCTTCCTCTTTCGGGCCATGAAGTTAAGGGTGCTATTTATAGGCCCTCAAACTCTCCGGTCGAGCAGAGGATAATCTAGGAAGAAAAGAGGATAACTCTTAGCAAACCCTTAAAGATAATATCACCAAGAGTCCATAAAAATAAATAGAAGGTTCTGAGGATCAGATTTGGAAGAGAAATCACCAATTCAAACTCTTATCTCGACCACGGAGTAGCAGAGAAAAGACCTGAACTGCCAGGACTCTCTGTTGGATGTAACGGCTACTCGACAGACCGCCGCATGAAAATAACGTGCCAGGGGGATACCATTACATTTAACCTTATCTAAAGAGATAAGATCAACGGAAGCAGATCAAAACAATAGGACTCTTGAATGAAAGTAACGGCCATGGGTGGACGCGTTGAAGCGAAGTAACGGCTGCACGACAGACCGTTAGACTTAATGGATAGGCCAAAGGATAAGGATTGGAACAAAGGCCTTCAACTTCAGGACTCTTCAAAATGTAACGGCCTAGGGCGAATGCGTTAGAAGAATGTAACGCCCATGCAGAGGACCATTAGAAATAATGAAGATCAAAATTGATAAGAGCTTGCTAAACTTCATCCAATGAAAAAGCCACAAGGAACCACACTCAACCAAGGAGAGAAGACCCATAAAATGAGCTTCAAACTGACGAAGGAAACTCAATGAAGAGTGAACAACTTGGTGCATCACATGGATAGAACAAGGAGATGACCCAACTTATCGGTCATAAAACGGGTGTCAACAATAGGCACTATGTTCCATTCCGTGAATATAGTCTCACGTTTCACGATGATTTATTGATTACCCCTTATTTCTCGGTGATAGATGAACTCTTAATGGGACATTCCATTCCTTTGGACTAGTGACTTTATCATAGAGACCTCCGTAAGACTCCGCTAGCTTTGGATTCCCTCAAAACAGCCGAGCTGGTTGTACCCTTAAAACCCATGACACTACTTTCGCCATGTCACTCTAAAGAAACATGGTATACCGGCCCTCACAACATGCTGTTTGTATGTCTTGAGAATATTCTTGAAATAATGGGATGGGTAATCCATACCATTCATATCCTTTAAGAATAGTGTGCCGTACTTGTGTACACTAATTCTATATACCTTATCATGTACAAGAACGAGCGACCATGTTCATATGGGCGCTTATTCCTATTGTCATGGCACCCGAGTTAAGGAGCCAATTCCACCTAGTTTTATCGTTAATCATGATTATACCGTTATTATCATCCTTATATCACATGTTCAAATCCTTGAAATGCTATTTCACAAAATCTACCTTAAAAGTTCGTACAAGCTTATTCCTTGAAATTCCATATTAGCTATAACTATAGTGGATGTCAAAAAATACACGATCAATGCCTGCGCATATAGGGCCCGATCTGGTCCTGGGAGGAGCACCCAAAAGTACTAGTGCCCATATGAGTTGTAATGATCACGGTATGACATTGTACCAAAGTGCATGACTAGCTTGATTAGACATTCCACAATCTCGTACTCGACTTGACATGACATGACTTGCGTGACCCGGAACGGGTATTTATATACTTGCTTGAAACATGATAGCCACTTCCCGACATGACATGATGAATACACTTGCTTGAATATCTTGACATTCATTGATATAAGTTCTTGAAAGACAAGCTATTTCACTAAATTATCTCTTGTTATACTCTCTCTCTTGTCGTTTTATGCAAACATGCAAAGCTTTATTACATTCATGTAACATGTAATTTACTTAAAGCAAGTTAACTCTTGAGATATAATTCCTACTGAGCGTTCGCTCATCTAGTGTTTTCCCTTATTTTTCAAGTAAGTCCGATGACGAGACTCAATCGGATGGGGAAGGTCAAGAGTGAAGAGATTAGAGCTCTCTGTCTATCCAAGCGTCTACTAGTCTTATCTTTCAAATTTCTTGAATTAACCATTGTACTTTTCTTTTTATTGAGTCTTAGCACTTTCATTAAGTGGATTGTAATAAATGTACTTTGAGGTTGTGATTGAATAAAGGATTGGGTTACCTTTACTTTTGCGCACTCTGTCTTTGTGTTGAATACACTAACGCTCTGATTGACAAGATCGATATAAACTCGTCACGTCTTTCCCGGGTTCCTTCCGCGCTCGGGGCGTAACACCTTCCACCAGCAATGTTCGAGCCATCTCCACAAGGGTCTGATTCTTCCTCTCTACTACACCATTTTGCTCTGGTGTCCTTAGAGATGAGAACCCGTGAGTTATACCATTATCCCTGAAGAAGTCATCAAACTGTGAGTTATCAAACTCACCACCATGATCAAACAAGATATTCTGAATAGAATTCTCATTATTCTGTTTTATTTTTAAATAGAGCTCCTAAAATTCATTAAATGCTTCATGTTTGTGTGTGAGGAAAAATACCCAAGTGAATCTAGAGAAATCATCAACTAATACAAAACCATATCTTCTATTTGATAAACTAGATGATCTAGTAGGTCGACAAAGATCCATGTGAATCAGCTCATATGGTTTAGAAGACAGGTTTTCTGTTCGAGACTTGAATGGCCTCCTAGTCTGTTTGGATTAAGTGCATGCCTTACATACAACATTATCAATTTTAAAAGATATTTCAGGAAGTCCTCTGACCATACAATGTTTATTTAGTTTGTGTAGCACTGTATAACTAGCATGAGCTAGTCTACGATGCCAAAGATAGGCTAGGTCATCCTTGTTAACAGTAAGGCACAGGTCTGAATGTGCTACATCATCTCGGTCAACTAGGTAAACGTTATTGACTCTTTTGCCAGAAAATTTAACATTATCAAGATTAGGCTCATAAATGTTGCAACCAGTAGAGTCAAAAACTACCCTATGACCTTTGTCACAAAGCTGCCTAATACTTAACAAATTATGTGCAAGGCCTTCAACCAGCATAACTTCATCAATACAATAGGTAGAGCACTTACCTACCTTTCCTGATCTGACAATCTTACCCTTGGTATTGCCTCCAAAGGTGACAAGGTCTCCATTCTTTTCAACCAGCATACAAAATTTGGCCCTGTCCCTTGTCATATGCCTGGAGCAGCCACTGTCCAAGTACCACAAGTTTTGCTTGGCTGCCAAGCACACCTACATCAAGGATCAAGTAGAGTAGTTTGGAACCCAAAAATGTTTGGGCCCCAAAACAACAGAAGAATCATCAAAACAGGATAACAAATATTTGGGTATCCACATTTGTTTTGGAACTGATTGCTTTGTGGATTTGTTTGTTTTCTTTTTGTTATTGCTATTTTTGTTGTTATTAATGTTATGAAAAAATATTGGGTGAGGTGTACCCTGGGTTGGTCCTAGGCTCATCATAAGAAGTGTGTTTCTTTGGATTCCATGTCCTGGATTGCCCAAACCAATTTCTAACCTGAGGTCTATAATTCTGAGTAGGATTTGAGTGGTGTGCAGACCTTCCATAAACTCTATCCCTTCCTGACCTACTTGACTGATATGGGTGTACATAATGGTATGCATGGTAGGTCTGAGCTCTGGGATGGTTTCTGTTAATTTCTGATCTCCTGACTGTATTAGGTCCACCTGGAATATGCATGGGAGTGCTTTGTATCTTCCAGTTACTTTTCTATGGAGACCTATTGGAGTTATTCTGGGGTTTTGATGTTGCAGAAGTTTACCCCTATTCTGGTGTTTGCCCTGAGGTGTAGACTTGTGTGTACGTGAATTGCTGGACACATCCACCTTTTGTTTGCCATTGTCCTGATCACTGGGCTTTTTTTGATTAGCAATTTTTGCAAAAGATTTGTCAGCATTGTTTCCACTGTACATTTCAATAAGAGGGGTGTTCTTTCCTTTCTCTGCTACAAATGAACTAGTTTTGAATTCAAAGCTCCTTTTTGTAGTAGGATTAAAATCGAGACCCTCTTTTCTGAAATTCACTTTTGTTCCTAAGAGAGCATTTAAGTTTTCTGTACCTTGGGTCATGCTCTCAATGGTTTTCTATTTATTCTCATTTTCTTTCTCAAGATTTTCAAATGATTTCTTCAATTCAGCATTAACACTCAAAACATCTTCATACTTTTCATTGACAATTTTTATTTCATTTTCACAATTTTAAAATTTCAGCTTTAAATCATCAATCACATTTTTGAGCATATCATTCTCCTTTCTAGCATCAATTAAAACAGATTTTAACTCATTAATTTCAACAATAGAATTTTTTAGACAGTTATTTTCTATTTCAAGATATGCAATTCTGTCAGACATGGTAGTATCATTTACAAGTGAATTGACTTTTCTTTTCAACTATCTATTTTCTTCTCTAACATCATCAACTTTATCTAACAATTCGCCATAAGCATCTTCCCAATCAGCAAGAGTGTAATTTTCGAAGGGAGATGTTACCTCATCATCTTCGTCTTCTTTATCGCAGTCCTTTGCCATCAGGCATACTTGACTTCCTTCTCCTTCACTCTTCGAGGTACAACTAAGATTGCCCTCATCCTCATCACTCCAAGTACTTATCATGGCTTTGCCTTTCGTGTTTTTCTTCTTTGCTTTTTCCTTCAATTTTTTGAGCTCCGGGCATTGTACCTCCATGTGGCCTGCTTTCCTGCAATGATAGCAAACAGTTGTGTCAGTTCTTTTGGCAAGATTAGTTTTATACCTTGTTTGTTTTTTGTCATTATGCTATCTTCTTCCAAAGTTTCTTCCCTCTTTTCTCAAAAACCTTTTGAACTGTCGAGTCAGCATAGCAAGCTGATCACCTTCAATTTCTGACCCTGAAGAGCAATGATCGCTGGATGACCCACTGTTACCGGAGTTGGCCTTCAATGCAACGGGTCTCTTCTTCTTCTCTAGCTAGTCTGCCTTTGGCAAGTTCATCTCATATGTCATGAGTGAACCGATTAACTCATCGACCTTGGTGGTCTTTAAGTCCCTGGACTCCTCAATAACAGTCGCCTTTGTGTGCCAGATCGGAGTTAAGGGGTGCAAAATCTTTCTCACCAGCTCATATTCAGAGTATACTTTGCTGAGACTTCTAAGTCCATTGGTGATAATCATGAGGTGGGCATACATCTCTGTAATGGTCTCATTCGGCCTCATCCTGAACGCCTCATATTTAGAGACTAGCATGTTGGCTTTGGTCTCCCTCACTTGGGATGTCCCTTCGTATATAACTTCCAATTTATCCCACATCTCCTTAGCTGTTAAACAGGATGAGATCCTGGAGAACTCTGTGGGATGAAGGGCACAATGGATGGCGTTGATAGCACTCCAGTTAAGTGTTGATCTTCGGATCTGCTCTCATGTCCATAAATCCTCATCCTCAGACAATTCGAAGGGGCCTTTGCTAACAACTTTCTAGAGTTCATAATCTTTTGCCCTTAAGAAAACTTGCATACGGTTCTTCCCGTATGCATAGTTTGAACCATCAAAGTATGGAGGCTTGGTTGTAGATTGTCCTTCGACTGTCATTCCTATAGCATCCATGTTGTCTATCTCTTCAGGATGTTAGTTCCCTTCAGAAGAGTTAGGCTCTGATACCACGTGATATTGATCTAGAGGGGGGTGAATAGATCTATCCCAAATTTGAAACAAGATTAAGCAGATAAATGTGGAATTAAAAATTACTTAATCAGAACAGCCAATTTAAACACAGAGTTGCTAGAACCACTGAATTAACAAAAGACTTAGTCAAGTGTAATGAGGGAGCTACCAATAGAGAGAATGAGTAAATTCAAATAGATAAGTGAAACACAACAGTAGCACAACTAAATTCCAGAGAGATGAAATGTGAAGAGGTACTTGGTGGAGGTTGAACTCAACGAGTGTCCTCACGCAAGATAAAGCACTTTTCAGATAAGCCTAACTTATCCTTCGAGCAGTACCTTTTGATATACTTTCTTCACTCTCTTGAATACTCAATATATCAACTAAATGAAAAACGATAACACCCAGAAGTATAAATGAAACAAGCACACACCATCGGGCATAAACACACGATTTTTAGGTGGTTCGATCTCTTGTAGAGATATGCGTCCACCCCACACTTAAACCAAGTGTGGCTTCACTGCTGATTCACAGCTTTCAATCTGCTGATCCACAGCTTCAGAGAAAAGTTCCCAACATACGCTGAGCCTTACAACTTAAGCTACCTAGAGGAATCCACCTCTGCAGCTGGGCCTCACAGGCAGCAATGAAAACCCGGAAGTATGCTGGAAAACGCCCTGTCAGAGGGCGTAAAATATGAATAAGGCGCCCTGTATTAGGGCGTTAAATCAAACAAACGCCTCTGCCAGAGGTGTGAATTCACTTTTTCCAGAAAACTTCACGGCCAGCAGTATCAACACCCAATCACACAATCATGGCAATCAATAGAATAAGCATGCTCATCAAGAATTTTAAATAAGTGGAAATTTTAAAGAAGAATCAACAAACCGACCGATCACTTAGGGGAGGGTGTAAAACCAATGGAGGGTGCCCGAGGGGCACAAAAAGGGAGACGCACCGAGGGTGCAATAGGGGAGACGGCACACGCGGGTGCCTAAGGGGAAAGGGGTAATAAAGAGAACACAAAGTGTCCCACCGTGATCGCCAATTTGTAGATTCCTTTAAAATCCACTTAAACAAAGAAATATTAAGTGAATGAATAAAGCATGAAATAAGCGTGAGCACGAGGTGCTAAGGGGAGTGTGTGATCGCCAGAGACACGAGGTCTCAAAAATATAACAATGAAAGCATGCGAGAGATGATCGCGAAAAATACCTCAAAAGTGCGGGGATGTGAGTGCTTCCTTTCTCTTCACATCGGCCGGCCGATGAAGAGAGTTCTTACTTTTATTACCCTTGCAAAACAAACAAATACCACCAAAAGAATTGAATTAGAAACAAGGTGGGTGTAGCATCAAATTCTTGAATAGATGAGCATGAAATATCATAGGATTAAGACACACCTTGTGAGTGGTTGGCCCTTAAACCCCTATGCAAAAAAGGGTGTGGGAGATGTGATGGATGTATGCAAAATAAAACAAGGGGAAAGAGTGCAAGAGATGCACTCAATGGGAGTTCTCAACGTGGTTGAGTTTTAAAAGAATAAATACATGAATGATCATGCATGCAACCGAATGATGCAGTAAAAGAATAATAATAAAAAAGGAGAGAAGAAGCCTGTCGCTTTGGCTTTGATATTCAAGGGGAAGTGAGCTTCAATAGGATGATGAAGAGCGCGCCGTGGAAGCCCCTCCTTCAGCCAAACACAGCCGCACAGAGCAACCTACAAGAAAACAAAGCAAAAGGAAAAAAAACGCGGAGGGGAAGAAGGGGGTCCAACCTAACAGAGCTACAGAAGCAATCCTATATAGGTCGAATCAAAAAGATAGAAGGATAAGAACGGGCAAGAGCCCAAGGGGGAAAGGATCAAGCTGGGCAAGAGCCCAAACGAAGCAGGAGTCTCTCTGGGAAAGGCTGTGTTCGTTCGGAGCACAAAAGTGAAACACGACCTGGTTTAGGGCGTCAATTGTTGAATTGACGACCTTCCCAGAGGGCGTTTCTTAAAAACACGCCCTGCACGAGGGCGTTAACTCCTGGATCAATTTTGGAAATAAAAACTCCCCATATTAAAAAATGTAAAACACGCCCCTGGGAAGGGCGTTAATTTCAAGTCTTCAAAATGGGGGAAGCCGGTCAAACCAAAAGAATTGACGCCCTCAGGTGTGTGCGTCCTTTCTCAAAGAAACGGCCTGAGCGAAGTTGTGAATTAAAAAAATGCCCTTATCCAGGTCACGTATTCAGAAAATAGATAAAATGGGAGAGAAATAGATGAAATGGGAAGAAACGCCCTTGATCAGGTCGTGTTTCAAAAACACGCCCCTGATGAGGGCGTGAATTCAAAAAATAGAGATAAATGCCCAGAAAATCCAGAAAAATAGGAAAAAGGAGGAAATGAGGGAAAAATAGGAGAAATTCAAAAAAATGGGAAAAAAACACTCAAACAAGCTAATTTGAGGGTCAAATGGGGCATTACAAGGCAATATGAGAAATTCTCAAAGTAATGTCAAATTTGGCGTGTCTACACCTGGATTCAGCCGAAGGAAGAAACGAACAGGGACTTCGACTTTCCCCCAAAGCATGGCCGAGGAGAAACGGTATCTTTTAAAGCGGGAAACCTGATCAGGGATTTTGTGTAGTGTGTGGTTGCCTTACTCGGGACCCTTTTAGTGAAATGGAGGAACATCTTACTGCCGGGGTGGCACGGATCAGACTCTAAGGAAAGAAACGCTTAAGGTACAACCCATTCCACGGGTGAGAGAGCTCCTCACCTTCTGCGTTTACTAAGCGATAAGCATTCCCTGGATAAGCCTCTTTTACAGCAAACGGCCCTTCCCAGTTAGGTTGCAATTTAGACCTAGGTCCTGTAGACCGAATGAATTTGCGTTTCAGAACCATATCACCTCTTTGAAATTTACGTTCAATTACCTTCTTCTGAAAGTAACGCGAAACTCTCTTTTGATAAACGGATACTTGATCGGCCGCATTCATCCTCTTCTCATCTAAGAGCTCTAACTGGACGAGCAACGCCTCTCGACGTTCATCGAGATTAAGTTCCTTATCGAGCTGCACTCTAAGGGAAGGGATCAAAATCTCATACGGGAGCATCGCCTCCATCCTGTAGGTAAGAGCATAGGGAGTTTGTCCCGTGGGAGTACGAACGGAGGTGCGGTAAGCCCACAGAGCTTCCACTAATCTTTCTGGCCAATCGGAAAACTTATGAGATTCACATGTTTTCTTGATGATTTTAAGAAGGGTTTTATTAGTGGCCTCGGCTTGACCGTTGCCTTGAGGTTAATATGGAGATGAATGATGCAATGCAATATTGAACTTCTTACATAGGTCCTTGAGCTCTTGGGAGACAAACTGGGGTCCGTTGTCGGTGATGATACTACTTGGCACTCTGAACCGCGAGATGATATTCTTCATGATAAAGCGGCACACCGTTGAAGCTTTGATCTCTGCATACGCCTCGGCTTCGGCCCATTTGGTGAAGTACTCAGTGGCGGTAAGGATAAAGGATTTCTGCTTGATCTGAGAATTAGGATCACAGAGCGGGCCGACAACGTCGAAAGCCCACATAGAGAATGGCCAAGGAGCAGAGAGAGGATGGAGAGATGAAGCTAGAGCATGGATTTTATCGGCATGCAGTTGGCACTTAAGACACCTCCAGACATAGAGGGAGCAATCTTCCTCTAGAGTGGGCCAATAGTAGCCCTGCCTAAGGATCTTCTTCGCTAGAGCCTGGCCATTGACATGACCTCCACACTTACTAGAATGGGCTGCTTCAGCCACTTTCCAAGCCTGATCATCATCTAAGCATCTCATGAGCATTCTATTAGTAGCGCGCCTGTATAGTTCTCCTGTAACAATGGTATACCTTGAGGTGGCTCTTCTTATTGACTTGCGCTGCTCGGCGTTTGCCCCTTCTGGGAATGATCCTTCTTTGCAAAACAACTCGATTTCGTGATACCAGGGCAATTCTTCTTCGTCCAGAATCTCTTCCAGCTCCATTAGAGATACTTCCTTGAGATCTTCCTTCTCAGCCCTTGCCTCTACAGCCTTCCTAAGGTTGATGAACCAAGGATCATGAAGGGAGGGTGCGTCCAGTCTCTGAACGACGATAGTCTCAGTGTTCCGACTGAGAGGGAAAGATAGAGAGGAAGCAAGAGATGCTAGAGCATCGGCTAGAATATTCTGAGAGCGAGGAGTATGGATATAGATCAACTTACGGAATTGCCTCGCCAGGAGAGTGACCAAATCTTGATAAGGCTTGAGTTTGGGGTCACGAGTGTGGTAAGTAGACGGGACTTGCCGCAAGATGAGCTGAGAGTCTCCGATGATATTCAAATAACGCGCACCTAGGAGATAGGCGTGCTTCAGTCCAGCTAGGAGAGCTTCATACTCAGCGATGTTGTTGGTAGCAGGAAATCGAAGTTGATAAGCAAAAGGAAT
Source organism: Amorphophallus konjac (assembly GCA_022559845.1). NCBI lineage: Eukaryota > Viridiplantae > Streptophyta > Magnoliopsida > Alismatales > Araceae > Amorphophallus > Amorphophallus konjac. The sequence goes on from CM040129.1 coordinate 30,957,426, forward strand.
AGTCACTCCCTCTGGAGTGAGCAGAACAGCGCCGATCCCTCGGCCTTGAGAATTGAGCGCACCATCGAAGTGCAGAGACCAGAAGGGATGATGGGTGAGGACGGAGAGATGCTCATCAGGGAAATCGTCCTGAATAGAGTCGGTGTGAGGAATAGGAAGATGGGCAAGATACTCAGCGATGGCGTACCCTTTGACCACCTTCTGAACGACGAATGTGATATCAAATTGGGAGAGGAAGCTCTACCAGCGAGCTAACCTACTAGAAAGGATGGGCTTTTCTAAGAGATAGTGAATCGGGTCCATTCTAGAGATCAACCTAACTGGGTGGGCAAGGAAATAGTGTTTAAGCTTCTGAGCTACCTGTTGATTTGTTTTCTTAATTAGATTCCTATCCCGCCCCTTTAAATACATACATGCATAAGCATGTGAATCAAAGATAAGGGGGATGAAAGGATAGAAATACTAACCGTGATCGCCACCAAGGATTAACAACGCCAAAGGATGAAGAAAGGAGAGGAACGACGCCGTGTACCTTGGAACTTAAAGACTTGATCACGCTTGAAACGAGGTGCGGGGAACTTGTGGATTCAAACCTCCTCTCCTTCCAGCCGGCTAGAGGAAGAGGGCCTCACGTTGTATTCATGCTCTTCTGCAAAACAAAGATGAAACACAAAGGCAAAAACCCATTAGAACATGAAGTGTATAAATCTGCCCAAAGTGATAAAATAGCATGAATAAAAGGGGGAGAACGCACCGGGGGGAGGTTTTTAACCCCTGTGGAAGGGTGGAAAAGATAGGTGGGTGTGTTATGCATGCATTAGATTTGAAATCACGAGATTTGATTGAGAGAATAGAGAGAAATCAATGATGCAAAACGGAGAAAAACGCATGTGTAGCAAAAAATGTAGAAAACTGTGATGATTTATGATTTTGAGGAGATTAGAACTAAGAGTGTAGACCATGAAATCAAGCCCAGAAAGATGGAATAGAAAGCTAATACATCCCTCTCCAAGATAGGGTCAAAGTTGTGAGTTGGAGTTGCAGCATGGCTTCGCCCCACGTCCGGAAAGAGCCCCCCTTTGCAACTACGAACTGGGCAGTTTTTATAGAGTTTTATAAGAAAGCCTCATCTTCTTATCACGATTCCTAGAGATAGAGTCCAAGATAAATCGAGTTCTTTAGATCAAACTCGAGATAATACTAAGGACAAGAGAGAGGAACAAACGGGGATCAATTCGGAGGAGGATTCTAGAAGATATAGCTCTTGGAAGGTAGCCACGGAGCCTTATCTACAGAGTTTGAGTTGAACCAAGGACACCTAAATCCTGATCTTGCGACCCATATCTTGAGAGATATAGCCAATGAAATTCGGAGTTCTTTGGATTGGATTCAAGATAATATAAAGGGCTAGAAGTAGGAAAAAATGGGAATCAATTCGGAGTAGACTTCAAGAAGTTATGGACTCTTCAAGAGGGCCACGACGCACAGAAACGGAGCAGAGTCCAACACGAATTGGACTCTCAGGTGTGTGTAACGCTCTATCGTAGGACCGTCAGAGTTATGTAATGAACTAGGGTGGGTCCGTCACACTCTGGAGGTCGAACGGGATGATTTCGGGCAAGTTTGGATGTAACGGTCTACTGTAGGACCGTCACATGGACTCTGACGGCCTTACGATAGATCGTTACACTGATGTAACGCACCTACACTAGACCTTAACATCGATGAAGGAAAATTCTGGGCAGACTGCGCGCGACTTCATAAATTGAAGTGTAACTCTCAAACGGGGCAGAACTAGCAAAAGTGGTAGAAGAAGAAATTGTAGATAACTAAGAGAGGAACAACTTTCATGAAGAAAGAAATTTGAGAAAATGATTGAAAAAGGGAGAAAATGGGGCTGGAAGAGAGAGAAAAATTCTAGGATGTAGGTGAATTGCACAGCACGCCGGAAAAATGCAAATAGCTCACAATCGGGGCAGATTTGGCCAATGGCGTAGAAGAAGAAGTTGTAGATCTTTGAAAGATGAACAAGTTTGGTGAAGATTACTTTTTGAATAGAGGATAGGAAGATGTTGAAAAAGAATCACTTTTTAGGACTGCGCAGTGAGAGAGAGCCGATTACTTGAGAGAAGCCGGCCTAAATGGGCCGTAAGTCGACTTGGAAGCCGAAAGTTGATAAGAAAAGCTCCGGGGCTCTAAGAAATCATGATCTCCAAGACTTAAAGGATAAGAAATGGTAAAAATGGGCTCGAAATCCATTCGAGAAAGCTCTAAAATAATGGCTAATCCGGGACATCAAAAATGATGAATAAGAGAAATGACACAACTTGTGGGCTAAAACGGGTGTCAACACTACCCACACTAAGGAGGCACAAGTCTTCTCCATAGCGGTGTATCTGGACTAAGCTGGGTTAAATAATCGAGAGAGGTAATACACAGCCCGCTCTTTCCCTTCATCATCTACTTGTGCTAAGACCGCCCCTAGGGAGTCCTCAATAACCGAGATGTATAGGATCAGGGGTTTCCCAGGACAGGAGGTTGCAAAATCGGGGGATTGGAAAGATATTCCTTTAAGTCCTCGTAGGCTTTCTGACAATCTTGATTCCATTCAAACTTGACCCCCGCCTTAAGCAATTCATAAAATGGACGGCACCTTTGAGAATGTTGGGATATGAATCTTCTAATGAGTTGGAATCGACCAATCAGTCCTCGAAGTTCCGTAATATTCTTAGGCAGAGGCATGTCCATGACGGCCTGTGCTTTGTTAGGATCAATCTGGATCCCCCGTTTGCTCACTATGAAACCTAACAGCTTTCCTGAAGAGACTCCAAATACGCACTTCTTTGGATTCATTTTGAGCTTGTACTCCCTGGCTCTTTGCAGCACCTTAGCCAGACTAGAGGGGTGTTCTTCTTTGGTTCTTGACTTCACCAAAATGTCATCCAAGTAGGCTTCCATATAGATATGCATCATGTCGTGGAAGATGGCCATCATCGCCCTTTGATAGGTGGCACCCGCATTCTTCAGACCAAACGGCATGACCACGTAACAGTACGTGCCCCAGGGCGTGGTGAAGGAGGTTTTCTCTTGATCTTCCGGAGCGAGACGGATCTGATTATAGCTTGAGTAACCGTCCATAAATGACAATGATTCGTACCCGGCGGTGCTATCGACCAAGACATCAATATGAGGCAGCGGGAAATCATCTTTTGGACATGCTTTGTTGAGATCCATGAAATCGATGCAGATACGCACCTTTCCATCCTTCTTAATAACAGGGACTATGTTCGCCACCCATTGAGGATATAGAACAACTCTAATGAATCTGGCCTTATACAATTTGTCGACCTCTTCCTTAATCCTTAAGGCCATGTGGGGGTGAAATCTCCTTGACCGTTGTTTCACAGGTGTTGCCCCTGGTTTAAGCACGAGTCGATGTTCCACTAAAGAGGGGTCAAGACCTGGCATGTCCTCATAAGACCAGGCGAAGGAATCGCTATACTCCCTCAGAACCTTAATTAAATCTTCTTCTACTTGTGGAGGGAGATTAGCGGCAATAATGATGGGCCTTGGGTCTTCTTCAGTTCCCAAGTTGATTTCCTTCATAGGTTTATCCACTGCCGACTACGGCTCGTCGAATTTCTTAAGTCCTCGTGCATATAAATCGGCAGTGTCATCTACATCGCTGTCCTCATTGATCGGATCTTTTTCATCCAGGATTTCATAGATGCCGAGTCCATCATCGCTTCACACCCCTTCTATTTCTTCTTCGTCTTCAATCATAATTGCCGTAGCAACAAATTCTGGACACTTCAAAAGGGCATGACAACGCTGAGCTAGATCTTGCAAGAACCTATCAGGGACGGATTTGGGAGGACGCGCAAGCGGGCGCGACTCAGAGGAGGAAGGGTTGGACGACCTAGAACAAGACCCTACTTCTCTAGACCTAACTGACTCTACTACCCTAGACTCGATAGACCCTAATCCTAATCTAGGAGGAAGAAGACCTAGTGGAAGGGAAGGAGTAGGGGACTCGTGCCCCTGGGAGGAGGATGGAGACAAGGTAGCATAATCTTCCACTGAAATCTCCGTTTCGAATTTGACTTTTTTTTGGAGATCAGTGGAGACTACACAACAAGATGGAGGAGGCGGGAGCTGCAAGGGAAACAGCTCGGGGAAGATGCAATCGAAGAAGGGATCGGAGGAGGAGAACCACATCTCGTGGAGTTGGGCGTTGGGAGGAGGAGGAGTGAATAGAGTGGATAGATCAATAGGCGGGCAATGCCCGCAAGCACAGGAAACAAATAGAATTTCAGGTGGATGAATGAAGGATGGATTTACCATGATGGGAGGAAGACGGGGTAAGAATTCCCTCTGCTGTAGGAGAGATTGAAAGCGTGAGGGAGACCAAGAAAAGATAATCAGCGAGCTCTCCTCCTTCCGCAGATGCTGAGCCGGCTGCTTCTTCGGCCTCCACTGAACAAGCCGAACCTCTTACTGCTGCTGGCAGTCTTCTTCATGAAATAGCCCCTGAAGGGCTGGACCATAGTCAATCACATCATCAACTGGCCCCCTTAGCACTGGGGGTGGACTGGCAATTGGACAGACTGTATCTTCCCTTGGTGGAGCTGGCCGTGGAGTTAATGTGCCAGGCTGGAGAGGCCCTCGAACAAAGTGTTGACGGTAGTCCCAGGTGAGTGGCCCAGAATCACCCGTTATAGATAATGCAGTCTCTCGGTAGCCGAGACCTCTTCTGTTCATTTTCCTGCTCTTAGGAATGGGCTTAGTTCGTCCATGCAATTGAGCACGGAGGCCTCTCCCCGGTTGGTAGCCTAGCTTCAGTATAATGTCCCAGCCCTTGGAATCTTAGATCTAGGGCTTCACCTTGATGTCAACTGCTGCGGCGACGGGCTTGCGAGGTGCGTAAGCCCAAGGAAAGTCAAGATCTAGCACTGACATAACGGGCCGACTGCTTGGCCACAATGTGGGAAGAACTTTCTCTGAAATAGTCTTTACTGATTGGACCGTGGATAAGCTTTTGACTTTGACGACCCTCCCTTGGAAAGGGAATTTAATGCATTGATGTGCAGTGGAGGGTACGGCGCTGAGGGTATCGATCCACGGACGACCCAAGATAGCCTTGAACATAGGGTCAATGTCCAACACATAGAATTCCACGGGCATAGTAAGGAGCCCAAGCTCAGCTTGAATGGTGACAATCCCGTGACATGCCCGCCGAGAGTTGTCATAAGCAGCTATGATAGTGGGAGTTGGGCATAGAAGTTCTTCTGACAGATTACAAGCCCTTAGAGTGCTGAGCGGGCATACGTTGATAGATGCCCCTGTGTCAACTAACGCCGCATCGATGCTGACTTTGTTCAGAATGATAGTAATGCACAGCGGCATTTGCCGAGCTTCTGGTGGTGCTAGCTCGGTTTCAGAGAAAGTAATGGCTGGCCCCTTGGAGATTGTTGCCAATGCGGTAGGCAAGCTATCAACTGCCATGTCTTCACTAACCATCACTTTTTGAAGAAAGTCTCTTAATGCATCTTGGTGAAGGGTAGATCTCTTAATGAGTTCCAGCACAGATATCTTGGCGGGCACCCTATCCAAATGATGTAATAGATCATATAGGGTCCCCGGTAGTGGCTTGACCGCTTCTTGTTCAGCCGCCAGTTGGGAAGACTGGGGGTTGGAAGTGGAGGGATAGTTTCGGTGGAACATGCGCCCGCTCCGTAGGGTGAAGTTATAAGCTGCCGCAGCCTCAGATGGGCTTAGGATAAGTGATTTAGTAGGCCCAGTGGGATGGATGAGCGGTGCGGGAGAGGGTGTGGTAGAAAGGATGATAGGCGAGGGGTTAGTGGCAGTGGGCGCGAGCGGCAGTGGGGATACAAAAGTGGACGGAGGTGTGATGAGTGGAGGGTTAGACGGAGGGATGGCGGTAGTGGATGTCAGCGCGAGCGGGGAGGGGGTGATGGCAACGGATGTGAGCAATGGTGAGTGCGACGGGGGCGCGGGTGCTGGTGCGTGTGATAAAATAGGGGTAAATGGGAGGACGAGTGGAGGAGGAGTTTGGTGTGTAGGTATGAGGATAGGGGAAGCGGGAGGATTATGGTAGTTTTAGTGAAGGGCCATGACCTGTGGCATGGAGTTATCATCGTCGAAGGACCACTCGGGGTTAGGAGCCGGGGGTTGGACGACATTGACCTGAGCTGGTGCCGGCGGCGGAGGCTGCGGAGCAGGAGGATGGTTTGGCATTGGGTTTTGATGAATCCCCAAGTCTTGCACCGGCTGCTATTGCTGTTGCTGCTGTGGCTGCGGTACCTGTTGCTGTTGTACTTGCTGCCTCGGCAGCTGCCTTCTCTTCTCTTTGATTTCTATGATGGCCTGGTGCATTTCGGCCCGATCTATCCTCTGTCTTTCATGAAGATCATATACTAGGTCCCGGAATTGAAAACACCCTTCAATGGTATGTCCCGGTTGCCTGTGGAACATACAATACTTCATCTGATCAACGGTCGGATTCCAGTTGGGCCGTTCCGGAGGGAGCTGTATGGCATTCATCGACATGAGGGCTGAGAAGATGTCCGTGAGTGTTTCTGGCAAGGGTGGGTATTAAGCTCTTTTAGGAGCCGGGCGCTTGTTGTTAGAGTTGTTGTAGCCGTTGGGTGGAGGAACGTTGTGGTATTGTGGAGGTGGTGGTGGTTGCTGTGGTGCGGTGAAGGTGTTTTGTGGAATGGTGAAGGTGGGCGGCGGAGGGTTTTGTGGAGTGGTCTGGTAGTTTTGGGGAGCGGGATTCTGGGGAGTGCGGGGGTTCTGAGGGAAGCGAAAAGGTGCGGCTTGGAACGGAAAGGCAACGGCTTGAACCTGCTCATTTGTTTGGACCCCCTCGGTGACCGGCCCTTGAGGTTTCTCGTGATACTTGGGCTTTTGGTTTTCAAATAGTGAGTGTATGGGGAAATCCTTGAACTGAGTTTGAATGAAGCGCGCTCGGCTATAGAGTTGGTGCATGTTGGCTATGTCGTTCATGGCCAGAATATTTCGGAAGGTCGGAGTAGCATTGGAAATAAGTAACTTGACCTTCTCTTCCTCCGGAATATGGCCGGGCACTCTAGCGGCCATTTGCCTCCACCTATCTGCATAAGTGGCAAACTCCTCATCCGGTTTCATCTTTTCGGCCACCAGATCTATGAATGAATACTCTGGGCCGACCCTGTCTTGAAACTGCTGAATAAACATATCCTTCACTGTCTTAAAGCTCTCGGCTTCTTCCAATGGCAGAGAATAGAACCATTCCAGTGCAACACCGTCTAATGATCGGCGGGACAAGTACGCCATAAGGCGATCATCATATTGGAATTGGGCCGATTCATATAAGAAATCCCTCACGTGGATAAAGGGATTGCCATTCCCGTCATATTTGCGATAATTGGGGAGCTCGGATTGCGGAGGGAACCGGATGTTCTGAAAGCTATGAACCGGAACATCTGCCAAGGATTGTGGGCCAACCCGCTTCTGGAGGAAATCGAGTTGTTGTTGCATGGTGGCCCATTTATCAAGTAGTTCCTGCTCTCTTGACGGAGCAGGGGTAGTGAGAGATGATGGCTGAAGTTGGGGAGCAGAAGGGTGGATTGTGGCAGAAGGTGGGAGCCCATAAGCAGGAGCAGAAGGATAAACGGCCGAAGTAGGGGGCCCATAAGAAGGATATTGGGCCTGAACTTGACCCATATTGGAGTGGGCTTGGACAACCCCTGGCTGAGGGCGCGCGAAATCTGAAGGGCCCATAAGGACTTGTGGAACCATTGGGTTAGACATGTGATGATCCACCTGAACGAAAGAAGGGATAGGAGACTTCCCCTTGTCAAAAGATTGTTGGGCCGAAGTAGAAGATTGGCTCGTCTCCATGCCAGTGAATGTGATGGTCCGGGGTTGGACCGGAGTAAGATTAATTGGAGTGGGCTGGACGGAAGGATTGGATTGACCCTGCATACTCGAGGGAGGGGAGATATTGGATCCTTGCACGGCCTGATAGACAGTTTGGAGTTGGGCCGGATCCAATTGGGCCATCATCTGGAGAATGGAGCCCGCAGACGGAGTAGTGAAAGAAGGGGTAGCTTGACCACCTTCCATGGAGGTAGAGGACGGAAGAGGGGCTGTCCCCTCTCCAGAAGAGAATGAGGTAACCCTAGCAGGGTTTTCAAGAAGCCCTTGAGGAAGGGAATCCTATTGGGAACGGGGAGGATTGAAAGAAGCCATGGTGGGTTCGAAAAGCTGATTTGAGTAGAACTTGGAGAAGGAATTGACCCTAGAAGGTGCTTCTAACTGATGAAAACAACTCCACATGCAACGAACAACCTTAACAAGATGCAAACAACACAATACAAACACACAATGAGCAACCAAACTTAGACGATTTATAACAAAGATGTAAGTAACAAGAGATGAAAACACTCAGAGTCAAGCAAGTTGTTTAAGATGATGCTTCAAGATTCTTATGATTTCCCCTTTGGAACTTTAGTGGATTGATTAATGTGAGCTCTCAACAATAGGTCCCTGATAGTAAATGGGTGTAAAGCTTGGTTTGACTCCAAATGTGATCACTCCCTCACTTATGCAATCCTAGACATGGGGTAGGAGAGGTACAACCGGCCCGGCATCCGTGTGGGAATCCATGGCTCGCGGGGACTTATGGAGGTCCCTGGTGTGATTTCTTAGTCGGCCCCAAGGAATATGGAGACGAGAGGTCCGCACACCAAGGTAGGAAAATGTAATCTAATGTATGAAAGTATTAATGAACCTATGTGCACCGGAGTGCATGCAAATTCTAACCTAGAATCTAGCAAACAATTATGCACACAATGATGTAAGTACGTAAACCAACCAAGGAGGAAGTCAGATAACACCCAAGCAAGAATATCACAGCAAAAACTGTGGAAATAGAATGCACCGCAGGATGCGTACCTGTCTGGAGTGTAACGGTCTAGAAGACCCGCGTCAGAAATATATAACGGTCAGAGGCCAGACCACCAGAAGCAATATAACATAGGGACCCAGGACCGTCGTATGAGCCAGAGAGCCAAAAACAAACCAGAAATAGAAGGGAAATCCGTGAAAAGCCCAAACAGCAGGACGAGGAGCGTAACGATCTAAAGCCCCTGCGTCAAAGTGGAGTGACGTAGGGACAGAGGGTCGTCAGACTACCTAGAGAACCAGAAACAAGAGGAAGTAAGAGGGAAATCCGAGGATACTAAACAAGGAAATGATGGCGGGTTTAAACAGAGATCAAGACACGATTGGCACAAGTTGTCCCACCGTGATCGCCAAAAAATTATCTGTTGATTTATTTGCTTCCCTTCTTCTTTTTATTTTGATGTGTAATAAAGATGATAAGCAAAAATCAAAGATCTCAATAAACCCAAGGACATGTGAACCATGAACCTAGGCAACCAGAACAAGCTCTAGCATGGGCATGCTATCTCAATCATCAAGCTAAACTAAGGAAATAAAGAAAAACACACGCCAGGGCATGGAGCAAGAACAAATAAAAACACACCGCAAGGGTGGAGCAAATAAAGGAAATAAGAGATATGAGATGGAGAGAAAGCTAATGCCCAAGACTAAGAAAGAACGTGATCGCCACCAAAGTAAACACAAGCTAGAGACTTGAAAATCTCTTGGACATAGGTGGATGAAGCACCCGCCCATGGGAGAGAGAAAACCAGTGAAATCTGCAGATCAACCGAATGTAACAGTCCAGACCCCGTGCGTCACAGGAATGTGACGGTCTCCAGATGAGCCGTTAGAGAAACCTGACGCGCCTGCATAAGACCGTCAGAAAACCTACAGTAATAGCTTGTGGACTCTTTTAACTCCAACTCTTCCAACTGGCCAGAAGACTTGGGCCTCGCGTAGTGAACCTATAAACCTGCCAAAGAACGTGAAAACACAAGAAAACGGACCCAGATTAGCCCTTTAAACAAGCATAGTATCAATTCTCAAAGAACTTAAGAGCATGCAAAAGGAAAGGGAAGTACCGGGTAAGTTTTGGTTTTTTAACCCCTCTGGGCATTTTAAAACGTGGGAAGGATGTTTAGATGATGAAAAACAGATGCAGAATGTGGAAACAAGGAGAGGGACAATGCCTATGATGAGAGGGAGGAGGAAAAACACAATATGTAATGATGAACTTTGAAACTCAATAGAACGAATACTCCCTTCACCGTGAAGTAGACGGACGTGAAAGACAAGTCTCCTAGGTTAGATGTGGCTCCAGAATGCGGCAGCACTTCGACGTAAACTCCAGATCTTCCTCTTTCGGGCCATGAAGTTAAGGGTGCTATTTATAGGCCCTCAAATTCTCCGGTCGAGCAGAGGATAATCTAGCAAGAAAAGAGGATAACTCTTAGCAAATCCTTAAAGATAATATCACCAAGAGTCCATAAAAATAAATAGAAGGTTCTGAGGATCAGATTTGGAAGAGAAATCACCAATTCAAACTCCTATCTCGACCACGGAATAGCAGAGAAAAGACCTGAACTGCCAGGACTCTCTATTGGATGTAACGGCTACTCGATAGACCGCCGCATGAAAATAACGTGCCAGGGGGATACCATTACATTTAACCTTATCTAAAGAGATAAGATCAACGGAAGCAGATCAAAACAATAGGACTCTTGAATGAAAGTAACGGCCATGGGTGGACGCGTTGAAGCGAAGTAACGGCTGTACGATAGACCGTTAGACTTAATGGATAGGCCAAAGGATAAGGATTGGAACAAAGGCCTTCAACTTCAGGACTCTTCAAGATGTAACGGCCTAGGGCGAATGCGTTAGAAGAATGTAACGCCCATGCAGAGGACCATTAGAAATAATGAAGATCAAAATTGATAAGAGCTTGCTAAACTTCATCCAATGAAAAAGCCACAAGGAACCACACTCAACCAAGGAGAGAAGACCCATAAAATGAGCTTCAAACTGACGAAGGAAACTCAATGAAGAGTGAACAACTTGGTGCATCACATGGATAGAACAAGGAGATGACCCAACTTATCGGTCATAAAACGGGTGTCAACAATAGGCACTATGTTCCATTCCGTGAATATAGTCCCACGTTTCACGATGATTTATTGATTACCCCTTATTTCTCGGTGATAGATGAATTCTTCATGGGACATTCCATTCCTTTGGACTAGTGACTTTATCATAGAGACCTCCATAAGACTCCGCTAGCTTTGGATTCCCTCAAAACAGCCGAGCTGGTTGTACCCTTAAAACCCATGACACTACTTTCGCCATGTCACTCTAAAGAAACATGGTATACCGGCCCTCACAACATGTTGTTTGTATGTCTTGAGAATATTCTTGAAATAATGGGATGGGTAATCCATACCATTCATATCCTTTAAGAATAGTGTGCCGTACTTGTGTACACTAATTCTATATACCTTATCATGTACAAGAACGAGCAACCATGTTCATATGGGCGCTTATTCCTATTGTCATGGCACCCGAGTTAGGGAGTCAATTCCACCTAGTTTTATCGTTAATCATGATTATACCGTTATTATCATCCTTATATCACATGTTCAAATCCTTGAAATGCTATTTCACAAAATCTACCTTAAAAGTTCGTACAAGTTTATTCCTTGAAATTCCATATTAGCTATAACTATAGTGGATGTCAAAAAATACACGATCAATGCCTGCGCATATAGGGCCCGATCTGGTCCTGGGAGGAGCACCCAAAAGTACTAGTGCCCATATGAGTTGTAATGATCACGGTATGACATTGTACCAAAGTGCATGACTAGCTTGATTAGACATTCCACAATCTCGTACTCGACTTGACATGACATGACTTGCGTGACCCGGAACGGGTATTTATATACTTGCTTGAAACATGATAGCCACTTCCCGACATGACATGATGAATACACTTGCTTGAATATCTTGACATTTGTTGATATAAGTTCTTGAAAGACAAGCTATTTCACTAAATTATCTCTTGTTATACTCTCTCTCTTGTCGTTTTATGCAAACATGCAAAGCTTTATTACATTCATGTAACATGTAATTTACTTAAAGCAAGTTAACTCTTGAGATATAATTCCTACTGAGCGTTCGCTCATCTAGTGTTTTCCCTTATTTTTCAAGTAAGTCCGATGACGAGACTCAATCGGATGGGGAAGGTCAAGAGTGAAGAGATTAGAGCTCTCTGTCTATCCAAGCGTCTACTAGTCTTATCTTTCAAATTTCTTGAATTAACCATTGTACTTTTCTTTTTATTGAGTCTTAGCACTTTCATTAAGTGGATTGTAATAAATGTACTTTGAGGTTGTGATTGAATAAAGGATTGGGTTACCTTCACTTTTGCGCACTCTGTCTTTGTGTTGAATACACTAACGCTCTGATTGACATGATCGATATAAACTCTTCACGTCTTTCCCGGGTTCCTTCCGCGCTCGGGGCGTAACACCTTCCACCAGCAATGTTCGAGCCATCTCCACAAGGGTCTGATTCTTCCTCTCTACTACACCATTTTGCTCTGGTGTCCTTGGAGATGAGAACCAGTGAGTTATACCATTATCCCTGAAGAAGTCATCAAACTGTGAGTTATCAAACTCACCACCATGATCAAACAAGATATTCTGAATAGAATTCTCATTATTCTATTTTATTTTTAAATAGAGCTCCTAAAATTCATTAAATGCTTCATGTTTGTGTGTGAGGAAAAATACCCAAGTGAACCTAGAGAAATCATCAACTAATATAAAACCATATCTTCTATTTGATAAACTAGATGATCTAGTAGGTCGACAAAGATCCATGTGAATCAGCTCATATGGTTTAGAAGACAGGTTTTCTGTTCGAGACTTGAATGGCTTCCTAGTCTGTTTGGATTAAGTGCATGCCTTACATACAACATTATCAATTTTAAAAGATATTTCAGGAAGTCCTCTGACCATGCAATGTTTATTTAGTTTGTGTAGCACTGTATAACTAGCATGAGCTAGTCTATGATGCCAAAGATAGGCTTGGTCATCCTTGTTAACAGTAAGGCACAGGTCTAAATGTGCTACATCATCTCGGTCAACTAGGTAAATGTTATTGACTCTTTTGCCAGAAAATTTAACATTATCAAGATTAGGCTCATAAATGTTGCAACCAGTAGAGTCAAAAACTACCCTATGACCTTTGTCACAAAGCTGCCTAATACTTAACTAATTATGTGCAAGACCTTCAACCAGCATAACTTCATCAATACAACAGGTAGAGCACTTACCTACCTTTCCTGATCCGACAATCTTACCCTTGGTATTGCCTCCAAAGGTGACAAGGTCTCCATTCTTTTCAACCAGCATACAAAATTTGGCCCTGTCCCCTGTCATATGCCTGGAGTAGCCACTGTCCAAGTACCACAAGTTTTGCTTGGCTGCCAAGCACACCTACATCAAGGATCAAGTAGAGTAGTTTAGAACCCAAAAATGTTTGGGCCCCAAAACAACAGAAGAATCATCAAAACAGGATAACAAACATTTGGGTATCCACATTTGTTTTGGAACTGATTACTTTGTGGATTTGTTTGTTTTCTTTTTGTTATTGCTATTTTTGTTGTTATTAATGTTATGAAAAAATATTGGGTGAGGTGTACCCTGGGTTGGTCCTAGGCTCACCATAAGAAGTGTGTTTCTTTGGATTCCATGTCCTGGATTGCCCAAACCAATTTCTAACCTGAGGTCTATAATTCTGAGTAGGATTTGAGTGGTGTGCAGACCTTCCATAAACTCTATCCCTTCCTGACCTACTTAACTGATATGGGTGTACATAATGGTATGCATGGTAGGTCTGAGCTCTGGGATGGTTTCTGTTAATTTCTGATCTCTTGACTGTATTAGGTCCACCTGGAATATGCATGGGAGTGCTTTGTATCTTCCAGTTACTTTTCTATGGAGACCTATTGGAGTTATTCTGGGGTTTTGATGTTGCAGAAGTTTACCCCTATTCTGGTGTTTGCCCTGAGGTGTAGACTTGTGTGTACGTGAATTGCTGGACACATCCACCTTTTGTTTGCCGTTGTCCTGATCACTGGGCTTTTTTTGATTAGCAATTTTTGCAAAAGATTTGTCAGCATTGTTTCCACTATACATTTTAATAAGAGGGGTGTTCTTTCCTTTCTCTGCTACAAATGAACTAGTTTTGAATTCAAAGCTCTTTTTGTAGTAGGATTAAAATCAAGACCCTCTTTTCTGAAATTCACTTTTGTTCCTAAGAGAGCATTTAAGTTTTCTGTACCTTGGGTCATGCTCTCAATGGTTTTCTATTTATTCTCATTTTCTTTCTCAAGATTTTCAAATGATTTCTTCAATTCAGCATTAACACTCAAAACATCTTCATACTTTTCATTGACAATTTTTATTTCATTTTCACAATTTTAAAATTTCAGCTTTAAATCATCAATCACATTTTTGAGCATATCATTCTCCTTTCTAGCATCAATTAAAATAGATTTTAACTCATTAATTTCAACAATAGAATTTTTTAGACAGTTATTTTCTATTTCAAGATATGCAATTCTGTCAGACATGGTAGTATCATTTACAAGTGAATTGACTTTTCTTTTCAACTATCTATTTTCTTCTCTAACATCATCAACTTTATCTAACAATTCGCCATAAGCATCTTCCCAATCAGCAAGAGTGTAATTTTCGAAGGGAGATGTTACCTCATCATCTTCGTCTTCTTTATCGCAGTCCTTTGCCATCAGGCATACTTGACTTCCTTCTCCTTCACTCTTCGAGGTACAACTAAGATTGCCCTCATCCTCATCACTCCAAGTACTTATCATGGCTTTGCCTTTCGTGTTTTTCTTCTTTGCTTTTTCCTTCAATTTTTTGAGCTCCGGGCATTGTACCTCCATGTGGCCTGCTTTCCTGCAATGATAGCAAACAGTTGTGTCAGTTCTTTTGGCAAGATTAGTTTTATACCTTGTTTGTTTTTTGTCATTATGCTATCTTCTTCCAAAGTTTCTTCCCTCTTTTCTCAAAAACCTTTTGAACTGTCGAGTCAGCACAGCAAGCTGATCACCTTCAATTTCTGACCCTGAAGAGCAATGATCGCTGGATGACCCACTGTTACCGGAGTTGGCCTTCAATGCAACGGGTCTCTTCTTCTTCTCTAGCTAGTCTGCCTTTGGCAAGTTCATCTCATATGTCATGAGTGAACCGATTAACTCATCGACCTTGGTGGTCTTTAAGTCCCTGGACTCCTCAATAACAGTCGCCTTTGTGTGCCAGATCGGAGTTAAGGGGTGCAAAATCTTTCTCACCAGCTCATATTCAGAGTATACTTTGCTGAGACTTCTAAGTCCATTGGTGATAATCATGAGGTGGGCATACATCTCTGTAATGGTCTCATTCGGCCTCATCCTGAACGCCTCATATTTAGAGACTAGCATGTTGGCTTTGGTCTCCCTCACTTGGGATGTCCCTTCGTATATAACTTCCAATTTATCCCACATCTCCTTAGCTGTTAAACAGGATGAGATCCTGGAGAACTCTGTGGGATGAAGGGCACAATGGATGGCGTTGATAGCACTCCAGTTAAGTGTTGATCTTCGGATCTGCTCTCATGTCCATAAATCCTCATCCTCAGACAATTCGAAGGGGCCTTTGCTAACAACTTTCTAGAGTTCATAATCTTTTGCCCTTAAGAAAACTTGCATACGGTTCTTCCCGTATGCATAGTTTGAACCATCAAAGTATGGAGGCTTGGTTGTAGATTGTCCTTCGACTGTCATTCCTATAGCATCCATGTTGTCTATCTCTTCAGGATGTTAGTTCCCTTCAGAAGAGTTAGGCTCTGATACCACGTGATATTGATCTAGAGGGGGGTGAATAGATCTATCCCAAATTTGAAACAAGATTAAGCAGATAAATGTGGAATTAAAAATTACTTAATCAGAATAGCCAATTTAAACACAGAGTTGCTAGAACCACTGAATTAACAAAAGACTTAGTCAAGTGTAATGAGGGAGCTACCAATAGAGAGAATGAGTAGATTCAAATAGATAAGTGAAACACAACAGTAGCACAACTAAATTCCAGTGAGATGAAATGTGAAGAGGTACTTGGTGGATGTTGAACTCAACGAGTGTCCTCACGCAAGATAAAGCACTTTTCAGATAAGCCTAACTTATCCTTCGAGCAGTACCTTTTGATATACTTTCTTCACTCTCTTGAATACTCAATATATCAACTAAATGAAAAACGATAACACCCAGAAGTATAAATGAAACAAGCACACACCATCGAGCATAAACACATGATTTTTAGGTGGTTCGATCTCTTGTAGAGATCTGCATCCACCCCACACTTAAACCAAGTGTGGCTTCACTGCTAATTCACAGCTTTCAATCTGCTGATCCACAGCTTCAGAGAAAAGTTCCCAACATACGCTGAGCCTTACAACTTAAGCTACCTAGAGGAATCCACCTCTGCAACTGGGCCTTACAGCTTTGTAGATTGTTTAATATGTTCTTCCCTGCCCCTTTAAACTAATACATGCATAAACATGTGAATCAAAGAAAAGGGGAATGAATGGATGAGAAGGATATACCGTGATCGCCACCAAGGTTCCAACAACGCCGAAAGTATGAAGAGATCAAAGGATGGCGCCGTGTACCTTGGAACTTGAAGAGTTGATCACGCTTGACAACATGGTATGGGAGCTATGTAGATTCATACCTCCTCGTCCTCTTGCCGGCTAGAAGAGGAGGGCCTCACATTCATATCATCCTCTTCAGTGGGAGGTTTTTAACGCCTGTGGAAGGGTGGAAATAGTAGGTGTGTGTGTTGTGATGAGAATGAAAAAAAAATATAAGAAAATCACGTAGCACAACTACGGGAAACGTGCATGCAAAATGGAGAAAAATGCATGTGTAGCAGAAAAATAGTATTTTGTGATGATTTGGAGAATTGGGGGAGGAATATCTAAGATTAGAGACCACGAAGTTAAGCCCAGAAAGATGCAATGGAAAGCTAATACTTCCCTCTTCAAGCCAAAGTCAAAGGATTGAGTCGATGGTACAGCATGGCTTCGCCCCGAGTTGAAGAAGAGCCCTCTGTTGCCACAGCGAACTGAGCAGTTTATATAGAGTTTGTAGAAAAAGCTCCAACTTCCTCTCATGATTCCCAGAGATATAGTCCAAGATAGATCGAGTTCTATGGATCAAACTCGACATAATACTAAGGAGAAGAGATAGGAACAAACGGGGATCAATTTGGAGGAGGATTCTAGAAGTTATGGTCTTGAAAGATAGGCCCGTCGCTCAAAAAATAGAGTTTGACCTGAACTAGGACACCTAAATCCAGAACTTTCGACCAAGATTTCGCGAGATATAGTCAAGGAAAATTTGAGTTCTATAGATCAAACTCAAGATAATACAAAGGGAAATAGATAGGAACAAGCGGCGATCAAATCAGACAAGTATTCTAGAAGATATGGGCGTTTGAAGAAGGCCACTATGAACCGATTTTCAGGATAGAGTCCAACACAAGCTAGACTCTTAAACTTGTCTAGCGGTCTATCGCAGGGCCGCAAGGGGATGGCAAACGGTCTAGGGGGTGACCGCAAGGCTCCAGGGGTGAAACGGGACGATTTCAGACAAGTTTCTGAAAAATAATCTAGTGAATGACCGTTTATTATTTCCTAGCGGTCTAGCAAATGACCGCTAGGCTGTTGGAGGAAAATTTCTTGGTAGATTTTGTGAGACTTTGGAAATCAGACCATATCTTGAAAATGGTGCATAATTAGTGAAAGTGTTAGAATAAGAAATTGTAGATAACGGAAAGATGAACAACTTTCATGAAGAGAGAAAGATGACAAAATGAGTGGAAGAGGGAGAAAATGGGGCGAGAACAGAGAGGAAAAATGTTGGGATGTAGGCGAACAGTGCAGAACGTCAGAAAAACACGAATAACCTGAAATTATAGAGCTTTGAAAGATGAACAACTTTGGTGAAGGGCACTTTTTGAATAGAAGAATGGAAGGGGATGAGAAAGGGCCGTTTTCAAGACTACATAACGAAAGTAGCCGAACGCTTGGTGGAAAGTCGACCTAAATGGGCTGCAAGTTGACTTGGAAAGCCGGAAGTTTATAAGATAATCTCCAGGCTCCAAGAAATCATAATCTCTGAAGTTCAGAGGCTAGGGAACAATGAAATGAGCTTGTAATCCATCCAAGGAAGGCTCCAAAATAATGGATAATTCAGGATATCAAAATGATGAATAAGAGAAATGACTCAACTTGTGAGCTAAAATGGGTGTCAACAGATGTCCGCTTTGCAAGGGAACGAGCGAAAGCGACACGAAGGTGGAATGAAAAGGAGATAGAGCAAAAGCGAAAGTGACGTGAAATGGAGATGAAGCAGAGATGAAGTGGAGAGAACTGAAAAGTGGGCATCAAGGCAAAAGACACCCGTCACAACCAACAAGCGACATGAATTCTCCCGAAATCACTGAACTAACCACTCGGAATGGATGACGCGGATGAGACATGCTTGGAGAACTAAACTAAGGGAGGAAAGGAAAGATGACCAGCCTCATTGGGGACACAATCCATGGATAATGAGTGGGTTAGAAGTAAACACAGCATAAGAGCAGGAAAAGGAGAATAAGACTGGGGATAAAATCTAGACATGAATCATGCTAGCCAACCAGACCGAGCAGGCAGATCAGAGAAATCGTTAAAAATCGGAGTGGAATGAGGAATCTCTTATTCAAGAGAGCTGAAGTGCAATCAACCATTGCTGAGTAGAAACCTTGAGAGAATTTCGAGGCGTGAATGCTCAAAAATGACATGATGCATGCTGGGCTAAAATAAAGAAATCATCAAAAATGAATGTAAAGAAAGCATAAAAATAGAAAGTACTCAAGGATACTATTGCTAGACCGAGCCAAGACGGGGTCAAGAGTCTTCTTGCAACCATGGCGTGCGAGGCAGAGTCCATCGTCCCCCACTCGACTCAAACGAGCGGCCTATCCAACGATTAACCGTATGCTCTTAGATCATCATCATTTTTGTTAATGCGGAACATCAGATCCCAGAACACACGGGCAACCAGTCGGTCCTTGAGAGGCTATAGTAATGTAGATACCATATAGTAATGCAACAGAGAAATGATAGAAAGCCATACCTAACTTACCTGCCAAGTGAAACGGCATTTTTTTATATTTTTATGATTTTTCCAATAAGACAACCACGATGAATGAACATGATAAATAAGCATGAACATAACGAAGATAACATAATGATCAACTAAACGACATACAACACAACATGGACATACGAATGGAAAACAATACAACAAAACAAATAAGCACATATGTAATGGCATATACAAACCATTTGTATGCACGATGAACATGGTGGGACAAGATGACAACGCGGTGGGACAACACACGGTTGGGACATGAATCTGAGGGATGACCACACGGTCGGGATAACACAAGGGATATAGAAGGACGACTAACAACATATGCAAGACAACTAACAACACGCGGTGAGGGACAAAACAACATACGTGGGATGCCACAGAGGGACATAAACACGTGACAAGGATATGGCGGAACAAAAGACATGACAAATACACCCTTCAATCAAAACCCAAGATCAAAATGAAGCAGAACCGCCAGGTTCATAATCGTGAGGCGAAGCCCTCTCATAGAGACATGATGAGATAATGCGAGGCAATAGCTGAGAAGGACATGAGCTTCAGAACAGATCGAGAGAATAGATCGAAGAAGAGAGAACATACAAGAAGATATGTATAGGAGACAGCGTAAAAAGATGAAGAGCAAGGAAAACTTGAACACCTGCAACCTTCACACTTCGCAAACGCAATATACCTGTTCTCAAATCAAAGATAGAAAGGAACAAAAAGACAAATATTTTTTTTAATTTTGTCAATTTTTCTGATTTGTTTAGATTTTCAACAATATTTGATTTTTTTGGTTTTTGAACAATATTCAATTTTTTTGGACTTTTGAAGCATTTGATTTTTTTAGAATTTTGATAATATCCCATTTTTTAGAATTTTTGACAATATCTCATTTTTTTGGAATTTTGACAATATCTCATTTTCTGGATTTTGACAATATCTCATTTTTTTAGAATTTTGACAATATCAATCTGCAGCACCTAGAGACGGGCTTAAACTACTAGCCAGGGATCGTCGTTGTACCCCCCCCTTTCATTAAAGGCTTCCCTTAAGCAGGGCATGCATATGTGGGTGGCTTACCACAACCAACCGCCTCTAAAGAACGTGTTGCATCCCTACGGTTTTGATGATGTCTCACACTATAAATCAATTGTTTTTGACTATAGATCAATTTATCTTATACAGTGTTTTTCCTTGTTTCTAAGCATGAAGGAGGTCTGTGTTTATAGCATGATTTAGGTCCGTGCATTACATGTTCTCGTTCTCTGTTTAAGGCATATTAAGTTCAGTGCAAGTTCTGCATCTCATACATAAAGTGCTTGCCTCGGTGCAAGTCCTTGATCAGGTTCATATGTTGTCTCTATGCATTTCTCGAGGTCCTGTCCTCTAAGGTCCGTGCATATCATGTCTCTGCAGCTCACCTTTTGAGGTCGGTGCAATTCTTGAGCAGAATGCCTTGGTCAGGCTGGTCGTTCCTACACCTCAGTTCAAATCCATCTCTGTGCAAGCTTTGACTTGTATCTATCATTGTCTTTTCAGTGGTAATGCATCTCGGTGCAAACCTTGATTAGTCAAATGGATTGGAACACAACTCGGTGCATGCCTTGCTCAAAACAAGATCATGTTCAGTGCATAATCTAGCATATTCGATTCTCTGTTGCAACGAGGTCGATGCAGTTCATGCATCATGTCTATTAGACTGGGTGCAAGTCCTGTAAATAACTAAAGTGGGCTGGTGCAACTTCTGTTTCATTCCATATCGGTGTTTTTCTTGCCCATCATAGTCAATGTTTATTTCTTTGACTCGGTGCAAACTTTTCTCTATAGCAAAATAAATTCACTGCAACAGTTGATTTGAGAATTACTACTCAGTGCAGTTTCTGCTTTCTTATTCCTTACACTAATACGAATTGTGCTAAGTGTGTGTGACAAAATGACTATTTCTTCTCTAACAGTTTGTCTGTGCAATTCACCAGGAAGATGGCACGTGATCCGAGGTAGATAGAGGTCCAGAATATTCGCACACGTACCCCAACCTTTCAGGCGGGAAACATGGTATCCACACGCCCAAGGATCTAGCTCAGACATATATATATATATATATGCTGAGGAAAGGGTTTGAGGGGGAGAGGATGGAACAGTGAGAAAAGAAGAGCAACGTGAGAGCAGTGGATCAAGAGAGAAAACCAGAGACTACCCACTCTATCCAGAGCTGAGAGAAAAACTTCTGAGAGAGAGAGAAGAGATTGTGAATGTGAACTTCTGTTTCTATAGAAGCTATATTGCTTTTGTTTTCTGTGAAAATTGTTGTTCATCGATCGTTTTTGTTTTCAAGTTTCCTTTACTTTCATTTCGTTCTGTTACCCTCCACTGTTTGGAGGAAGGGAGAGGTTCTCCAATTTCCTTCCATTGTCGTGGAGGAAGAGAGGTTGATCCTCTGGTTGTGTGAGTTACTTGGGAGTAATCGCACAGGGTTCCCATTGCAGCGTGCAAAGGAAGGGAGATTGGTTCTCCAGTGTTTTCTTCTTGTTGATCAGAAGACTGAGGAGGCTATTCCTCAGGGCAAGCTGTTAGGCAGCGGTTGTTACAGACTGAGTCTGCTGTGTGCGATATAATATTGTAAGGAAACCTTACTCTCTTTAGTAAGGGGTGGACATAGATTACGGATAGCAATCGAACCACCTAAAAAATTCCCTATCTCTTCTGTGGTTTGCTTGTTTACGTTGTGCTGCTCTCCATCTACTTGACACATTGCTTCATTGTGGATTGCTTTCTCGATCTCATTCCTTTTACTAGTCATCATAGTTGCCTGTCTCCGAGGTCTTCTTCACTACAATTTAAGGGGTTGATAAATCGTGTCTGAGTTTATCTAATTTTGGGAGTGAGCTATTCATCCCCCCTTCTATCTCACTTTTCGCTGCGCATATCATTTGGTATCAGAGCAGGTTTTCATCATGTGGGCCAACGGTCAGTGTAATCCTAATGGTCCTCGAAGCTTCATGGCTGAGGGACAATCTATCAGCCGCCCTCCATTCTCTGATGGTAACAATTATCTTTTCTGGAAAAACAGGATGGAAGTATTCATCAGGGCGCAGAGCCACAAGTTGTGGAGGGTGATCACTACAGGGCCTATGATCTGCCACTGAACGAGGACGCGTGGACAGATGATCAAGTCAAGCTCTTGTCACTCAACTGGACGGCCCTGAACATCATCCAATGTGCGGTACACCCAGACGAATACGCCCGCATCTCAGCTTGCAAGACGGCCAAGAAAATGTGGGACGAGTTGGGTCTAATCTACGAAGGTACACCTCAAGTGAAAGTAACGAAGGTAAATCTTCTCACCTCTGAATATGAGATGTTTATGATGAAATCAGAGGAGACCATAACTGAGATGTATGCCAGACTGTCACTGATTACGAATAGTCTTAAGGGGTTTGGGAAAGAGATAGCTGAGGGAGATATAGTCTGGAAGATACTTAGATCTCTAACCCCTACATGGCACACTAAGGCCATTATGATAGAGGAGTCTAGGGATCTATCGACAATGACAGTCACCGAACTCATAGGATCCCTTATGACGTATGAGATGAATTTTAAAAGGAATGGTGAAAGAAGCGACAGGAAGGGCAAGAGTATTGCCCTCAAGGTGTCCCGCAGCAAGGGAAGTAGTAGCAACGGGAGTAGTAGCTACGAGTCTGATGGACTGTCAGACCTCGACCAGGAGGAGCAAGCAATGCTCACTCGACAATTCAGGAAATTCTTAAGGACTAAGGGAAAGACCTTCAGAAGGAAGAGGTCATACCCCTCTGGTAAGAATTTTGATTTCAGTAATGATAAGAATAGGAACACCAAGAAAATTACATGTTTTCATTGTACGAAACCTGGACATATGAAAGGGGACTACCCTGATCTTCAGAAGAAGGGTCCCGACTTTCAGAAGAAGAGGTCGAAGGTGCAGAAGAAGAAGCCACAAGCGATGGTCTGCACATGGAGCGATGAGGAAGAAGATCCGGAAGCCAATTCCTCAGAGGAGGAAGAAGAATGAATTTGCCTGATGCAAACAGCTAAGAGGAGGTAACAAATATCTTTGAGAATTTTTCTATTGATGATTGGGAAGATGCCTATGCTGAACTGTTAGATAAGTTCAATTCTCTGAGTAAAGAGCATAGGGTTCTGAAGAGAAAATTAAATGCTAATATTGAAGAACAAACTCAAATCAGTGAGGAAAATCAGAAATTAAAGGAAGAATTAGAAGAAATGACTTCTCTGAAAAAGGAAAATGAAAAGCACAAATCATAGAACCAGGAAGTTCACACACAACTCAACGAACCCAAGATTAAATTTGAAGAAAGTCTGAATGAAAATAGTGTGATCACAGAGAAGTATGAAGCTGTTAAGAAAGTGAACAGTGAACTCCTAAAAAATTGTGAGTCTTTGCAAAGAGAGCTAGAAGACAAACAAAAGGTCTTAGAAAATTTTGTTCAAGGAAAAACAAATCTGGATTCTATACTGGGAACAAGGGTTAATTACAACAAGGTGGGTTTAGGTTATAATCCAACTAACAAGAAACCTTTTCAGTTCAAGACCACTACCTTCTGCCCAGAGAAGGGAAAAGAAAAGCTGGACACACCATCCAACTCAAACAGCAATCAAAACATTCAATGTCCAAAGGAAAATTCAACAAACAATGTTGGATGACCATCTAAAACAAGAATGAACTTTGTGAAGAATTTCTCTAAGCCCATTCACCAGAACAGAAGTGGTAGTTGGACTGGGCAAATGTATCAGAATAAAAGCTGGAACTACTATAAAAGAATGGGTCCGAACAGCAGTTACTGGAGAAATAACACTCACCCTCAAAAATTTGTTAATCAACAAGCGCACAGAAGATACCCCAGGGATGAGAAGCCTAATAACTGGAATAGATTTCAATTCTCCAGACCAGCTGGACATAATTCAGGTCACAATTTCAATAGACCCGAATCTAAGATGCAAGAGAAAAACAAGTTCAAACAACTATGGATTCCTAAACATCTGCTTAAAGATTTGAATGATGTCTTTGGACCCAACTTATCTTGGGTTCCAAACCACTTTGTTTGATTTCGTTTGTGTAGGTCTGCCTGGCAGCTGAGAACAACAAATGGTACCTTGATAGTGGCTGCTCCAGGCACATGACAGGAGACCGTTCCAAGTTCAACAAGTTAGAAATGAAGGTAGGGGGTCTGGTCAAGTTCGGAGGAAAGAACAGAGGTAAGATCATTGGGGTTGGCACAGTTGGTAAGTCCTCCACTAACTCTATTGAGAAAGTCTTACTTGTGGAAGGTCTTCAACACAATCTGATTAGCATTAGTCAATTATGTGACAAGGGTCACAGGGTTGTGTTTGACAACAACTCATGCAAAATCTTTGAAATAAATTCTGATCATGTTAAGTTTGTAGCAAACAGGACCAATAATGTCTATATGGTAGACTTAGATGTTGAGTCTGAATCTAACCTCTGCTTATCGGCTAACTCTGAAAGTGATGCTTTTGATTGGCATAGACGTTTAGGCCATGCTAGCTTTTCTACTTTGAATAAATTGATCAAGCATGATTTAGTCAGAGGCATGCCTAAAATCAAGTTAAATTCAATTTCAAAAATCTGTGATGCCTGTGCTTTAGGCAAACAGACCAGGAAGTCCTTCAAACTAAGATCTGAGCCATTGTCTTCTAGACCAATGGAACTTCTTCATATAGATCTCTTCGATCCTACTAGAACTCAGAGTCTCAATGGTAGTAGGTTTGGTTACGTGATCATTGATGACCACTCTAGATTTTCATGGATCTTTTTCTTAGCCAACAAAAATGATGCTTTTCAAAAATTCAAATAATTTTTCAATAAGGTCAAACAAGAAGGAAAACATAAGATTTTTTCAATTCAATCTGACCATGGAGGTGAATTTGAAAAACTCCATATTTTCTGACCTTTGTGAAAGTGAAGGACTAACACACAAGTTCTCTTCTCCTAGGACACCAGAGCAGAATGGAATTGTGGAGAGAAGAAATCGAACCATTGTGGAGATGGCCCGAACCATGCTGATTGAGAGTCAACTACCAAGAAAGTTTTGGGCAGAGGCGGCCAATACAACAACTTATACAATCAATAGGGCCATGGTAAGACCAATTCACAAGAAAACCCCTTATGAGCTATTGAAAGGTAAGAATCCAAACTTGGCTCATTTCAGGATTTTTGGTGCTAAATGCTTTATCCATAATAATGACAAGAAAGACTTAGATAAGTTTGATGCTAAAAGCTATCTAGGAACATTTTTAGGATACTCTGAAGTGTCAAGAGCATATAGGGTCTTTAACATAACTGATCAGAAAGTTGAAGAGTCTCCACATATCATTTTTGGTGAAACAAAAGATGCTGCTAACTTTGAAGATGCTGACTGGGATTCCAGGCACGATGGAGAATTCCTCGAAGACAAAGAAGAAGAGCAGGTTCAGCCGAATGAAACATCAGATACTCCTAACTAGGTAGGGCCAGCTGAAACAGGCGAGTCTTCAATAAATATAAGATTCTTGAAAGATCACCCAATAGATAACATCCTAGGCAACCTTGAAGATCCTCTTAGAACTAGGTCTCACTTTAGGAATGTTCATAATCAAGACCTAATTGCTTTGGTCTCACAAATTGAACCCAAATCAGTAGAAGAGGCCTTAAGTGATTAATCATGGGTTAATGCTATGAGTGAGGAGTTAGGTCAGTTTGAGAGAAATAATGTCTGGGAGCTAGTTCCAAGACGAGAAAATACTAATGTCATAGGAACTAAGTGGGTGTTTAAGAATAAAATGAATGAAGACGAAATCATTTCTAGAAATAAAGCCAGACTAGTAGCCAAGGGCTACTGTCAAGAATTTGGAGTTGACTTCGATGAGTCCTATGCACCTGTTGCTAGGATGGAAGCTATAAGAATATTGTTAGCATTTGCATGCTCCAAGAATATAAAACTCCAACAAATGGATGTGAAGAGTGCGTTCTTAAATGGAATTATCAAAGAAGAAGTTTTTGTTGAACAGCCCCCCGGTTTTCAATTCTCCACTAAACCTGACCAAGTTTTCAGATTGAATAAAGCCATGTACGGTCTAAAGCAGGCTCCTCGAGCATGGTATGAAAGACTGACAGAATTTCTAATCATCAAGGGCTACCACAGAGGTAAGGTGGATCAAACTTTATTTTCCAAGAGCTCAAATAAAGACATCATCATAGTTCAGGTATATGTTGATGATATTGTCTTTGGGTCAACTAGCTCTGAACTATGTAATGAATTTTCTAAGCTGATGTCTGCTGAATTTGAAATGAGTTTGGTAGGTGAATTAAAGTATTTTCTTAACTTGCAGGTACAACAGTTAGAGGATGGATGCTTCATCAACCAGACCAAGTACACATTGGACATTCTCAACAGGTTTGGCATGACCAACTTGAAGCACATTACAACACCAATGGGTACCAATAACTCATTGGATGCAGATGAGACAGGTAAAAAAGTAGATGCCAAGCTCTATCGAGGTATGATTGGATCTCTACTTAATTTGACAGCTTCAAGACCTGATATACAGTTCAATGTAGGAATGTGTGCAAGGTATCAATCTAGACCTGTCACGCCCCGAGCCTTTATTACAGCGAAAGACTAACTCAGGGAGCACGAACAGCCGGCATGGTAAGCCTCTTGCAAGCAAGAATGACCAGAGCGCAATACAATCACACACATAAATGCAACTGCACAGAATTTAATCATACTCCAACTTTATTTCATAAATGATCAATATTCGAAATACAACCACTTTCCATCATCTTTCATTCTACTAGACTCAAGAAACAGGAAAATTACATTGACTCAATCTAGACATTATAGACTTCCTAAGTCTTCGCTCATCTTTAATCACTCTCGGATCCGCTACTTGAATAATCCGAATCCGAACCCGACTAACTTTCATTTCCTGAAAAAGATTAGAAATAGGTAATGAGCACACTTGCCCAGTAGGTATCTTCGCATCAACATGAAGGCACTATTAAAGTGATTAATATTTTTGCTCTAAAGAAATAGGGTAAAATCATGCAATGCGATGATCACGCGATTAAATCAAAGTAACAAGACAATCATATAAGATGGAATGAGAACAAGAATGAACTAGCAAGAATAGAACAAGAACATGGTATTGGCCTTTCATGAACAAGAATATATCGAGAATGTACTAGCAAGCCACATATTCATCACTTTAGCATCTTATGCTTATGAGCAAGTGCTTCGTGAATTTCTGTGGAATATCAAGCAAGAATGTCATGTCGTGTCGTGGATCTTCACTTATTTATAGAAATAGTACTCCCAGCGCAATGCGACGCCAGTAGCATCATACCCCATGGTTTATAAAATAGTATGTTTCCGGTAATCAGCCGAGGGGACTAGCATAGAGCCCTTGAACACAATCAGTGCTCGATCGCATCTTCAGGTATAAATTAAGCTACTTCCACGCATGTAACAGTAAAGTATGGCCAAGAATATAGCAATTCCAAATAATGAAAATCAATGAATGAATGCTTCAATTCGAATATATGAGATCAAGAAATAGACTTAAACAATGTTATGCTCATGGAAATAAATCGACAGCATAACGGTACATTCTTTTACCTTTCATTCATTTCATTAAGTCTCTTCAATCATTATGCGAAGTTCTAGACTATCATTAGTCCATCTAGAACTTTAGAAATCAACCCTTGGGTCAAACCTTGGGTTAATATATGCAAGCTGTGTGACGGTCATCTACTAAGCCGTTACATTCTGTAACGCGCCAGTAGCGGGCCGTTACAGTGATCCGAGTCCAGAACAATAAAATTAGACTTAGAGAAATGTGACGGTCATGCAATGGCCGTTACGTGCTTTTGACGGTCCAACGTAAGGCCGTTACATTACTAGATCCAGAAACAACGATAGTGTATTCTAGTTAATGGGCTTTAATGATACAACCAACTCGGCGTCCTAGTGGGAATCCCAGGCTCGCGGAGAATTACGGAGGCCTTGAAACAAGATTTCCTAGTCCATTGGAAGGAATATCCAATAGAGAGGTCCTCATGTCCAAGATTGTGTTCCTATAGTGCAAAGTGTGAACTAATGGACAACACACCGGAGTATGTGCCACGTACTTATAGAAACGACTCTATTGATAGAGAAAGAATATATAGATATAGACATATATCGATGTGAAACCAAGATAAAAACTTTACTAATTCATCTTTCAAAATCATGTTTCTAATTACAAAACTATAGAGTTTGGCTTCATGAAATTAACATAACTCAAAGTAAAAGTGAGATACCAAATCATGCAATACCTATCATGAATGCTTAAATAATCTCAAAGTCATATAACCAGGTTAACACTTAGGTAACTAGGCTTAATAATAAGAAATATTAACAAATCATATTCTGTCTAGGGTTGACAGATCATAGACTCTGACGGTCTAGAAGTGGGGCGTCACGGTTATTGTGACGGTCAGAGAACAGCCGTTACAGTTATGTAACGCGTCTGTATAGATGCGTCAGAGTCAACAGAGAAACCCAAATATAACAGAGCGTATGACGGTCTGTCGTAAGGCCGTTACATGAGTGTGACGGTCCTACGCTGATGCGTCAGAGAGTCTGCTAACAGAAAATGATGTAAAAACCTAAGATATCAACTCACATCATGTCTGTAAATCAAATATCATGTCTATTCTAGGCATGATAACGAAGTACAGGCTATCTATATGCATGGGTATCAGTGAAATAGACAGGATACATCTTTTAATTTTCCAATTAAGGCTAAGAGATGCATGTAATGCATAGAACAAGTAAAACATGAAATTGATGCTCTACCATGCATAGAATTCAATCAAACCAGAGGGCTTATAGTCCTATCACGTTGTTTTTGCCGTTCATGAGATAACCTACCTCTCTCTTAGGCTGTAGCTTCTGAATTGGGTTGGGAATCTTGCCGTAGTTTTCTTCCTTCTGTGACTTTTCAGCAACTTCCTTAGGCTCTAACTCCACGACCTCTTGACCTAAAGATGTGAAATTTTGAGAGGAGTTAGTCTAAAGTATTGGGAACAAATTATTCTAAAGAACTTACCTGAGATAATGACTCCTTACCTTGATTCCACGCGAGCAAAAGTAGGGGTCGCGCAGTTCAGAACTAGGTCCTATTTATAGGGTTCTAGCTAGGGTTTGAAGATTAGATCGATTCTAGAGTCCTTAATTTGCCAAAACATGATCTCTATGAGTCCTTAGGGTCTTTATACATTGTTCCAATTAGGTCTCTTATGGATAGGAACATCAAGTTCCAATCTTTTTGCAAGTTCTCTCACTCACGGAAGTCGCAAGCTGTGACGGTCGTCCCTTGCCGCGTTACATGGCTGTGGCGGTCTTACGATAGACCGTTACAGTCATCGTATTCAGAATTTTAACTTTAATAAAACTCTTTTATCCATTATCCATTAAATTATCTTATTAAGTAGTGTTTATCTTTAAAAAATCCGAGGATAGGCTTAATAACCTTCTAGAATATGGGCCAAACTAAATGGGCCTGGTCTTTAAATCTTCTGGATAATAATTAGATAGGCTAGGTTAACTTATTAACATATTTGGGCCTTATAATGACTTATTAATCTGTTAATCTATTTATAAATTCATTTAGCCCAAATAAATTCCAGAAAATTATTAATTAATCAAGAAATCACTTATATAAATTCCGGGGCACTACACCCTCCCCCACATAAAAAGAATTTGGTCCCCAAATTTAATACATGGATTGTGGAGAGTGTACTTACAGTTGAATAATTCTAGAAATCTTCTCCGCATAGCTGTTTCGGTTTCCCATGTTGCTTCATATGGCCATGTTTTCTTCCATTGGATCTTGATCATGGAAATAACTTTATTCCTTAATTGATGCACTTCCCGATCCAGAATCTTTATTGGCGTTTTCTCATATGTCAAATCCTTTTGTATCTCCAGATTGTCATAAGTGATAATATGGTCAGGGTCGTATATATACTTCTTTAGCATGGAGACGTGAAATACGTCATGAACTCCCGCTAATTGTGGAGGTAAAGCTAATCTATAAGCTACTTCACCGACCCTTTCAAGAATTTCAAATGGGCCAATAAACCTTGGAGTTAGTTTTCCTTTAATACCAAATCTTCGAATACCACG
Source organism: Amorphophallus konjac (assembly GCA_022559845.1). Taxonomy (NCBI): domain Eukaryota; kingdom Viridiplantae; phylum Streptophyta; class Magnoliopsida; order Alismatales; family Araceae; genus Amorphophallus; species Amorphophallus konjac. Next base: position 30,987,870 of record CM040129.1, read on the forward strand.
TCCTGGAGAAACCTTCAAATATACATGATCTCCTACCTAGAACTCCAAGTCACGTCTTTGATTGTCGGCATAGGACTTTTGCCTATCTTGTGCCATTTTCATTCTTTCTTGAATGAGCTTGATTTTCTCCGTAGAATCTCTGATAAGGTCGGGGCCTAGAAATTGTTTTTCCCCTATTTCATTCCAACATATTGGAGATCGACAACTTTTTCCATATAGAGCTTCAAAAGGTGCCATTTGTATGCTTGCTTGATAGCTGTTATTATATGCAAATTCTACCAGAGGTAAGTGATCATGCCAACTTCCTCCAAAATCAATGACACAAGCCCTGAGCATGTCTTCTACCACATGATTTGTTCTTTCCGTCTGACCATCGGTTTGTGGACGAAAGGCTGTGCTAAAATTTAATCTGGTCCCTAGCAAATGTTGGAGGCTCTTCCAGAATTGCGATGTAAATCGAGGATCTCTATCTGATACAATAGAGACAGGGACACCATGTAGTTTAACAATTTCTTTCATGTATAATGTTGCCAGGATATCCATAGACCATCGACTCTTTATTGGTATGAAATGTGCAAATTTAGTCAATCGATCTCTGATTACCCATATGCCATCGTGTCCACCTCTTGTCTTAGGTAATCCCATGATGAAATCTATTCCTATGCTCTCCCATTTCCATTCTGGAATATTTAAGGGATGCAATTTTCCTGCAGGTCTGAAGTGTTCCGCCTTCACTTGTTGACATGTGAGACATCGAGATACAAAGTCAGCTATTTCCCTCTTCATATTGGGCCACCAAAAGTTTCTTTTGAGATCTTGATACATCTTCGTACCTCCTGGATGAATGGTGTACTTTGATTTATGTGCTTCTTCTAAGATCAATTTCTTTGTATCCTCATGATCCGGTATACACATTCGGCCCTTGAATAGCAATCTTCCATCATTAGAAATAGAAAAATCCGCCCTTTGTTCAATATTGGCCTTAATTTCCAGTAAAATTGGATCATCATCTTGTAACTTGGCCAAATCCTCTATCAATGTAGGTTGAGCTCGGATATTATCTATAAAGCAATCTTCTTCCTTAATGTCGACATCTAAATTCAACCGAGCAAATTGAGGAATAAGGTTAGTCACACTAATCATGAGACTTGATAACATACCCATTGGTTTTCTGCTGAGTGCATCTGCTACAGCATTTGCCTTTCCAGGATGATATTGAATAGTAAAATCAAAGTCCTTGAGATGTTCTAACCACCTCCTCTGCCTCATATTAAGCTCCTTTTGAGAGAATAAATACTTCAAGCTCTTATGGTCTGAGTAGATTATGAACTTTTCTCCATAAAGATAATGACGCCAAATTTTTAAGGCGAAGATAACCGCTGCTAATTCTAAATAATGTACAGGATAATTTTCTTCGTGACGTTTTAGTTGTCTTGAAGAATAGCAAATCACCTTTCCGTTTTGCATAAGGACACATCCTAAGCCAATTCCAGACGCATCCGTATATACTTCAAATCCACCACCTTCCATGGGTAGTGCTAAAATAGGGGCTGTGGTAAGATGATTCTTGAGACATTGAAAACTCTTTTCACAGTCCTTCGACCAGACAAAAGGATTTTTTTTTCTGGTGAGTCTAGTTAAAGGAACTGCGATCTTTGAGAAGTCCTTTATGAATCTCCTATAACAACCAGCTAGACCTAAAAAGCTTCTTACTTCGGATACAGTCGTTGGCCGACTCTAATTCTTGACAGCTTCTATCTTAGAAGGATCCACAGTAATACCTTCTTTTGAAATAATGTGGCCGAGGAATGAGACTTCCTTGAGCCAGAATTCACACTTATTGAGTTTGGCATGTAGCTTGTGTTCTCTAAGTGTTTGCAAGGCTATCCTTAGATGTGCTTCATGCTCCTCTTTTGTCTTGGAATATATTAAGATATCATCAATAAAGACGGCGATGAACTGGTCCAGGTATGGCTGGAAGACACTGTTCATAAGTTGCATGAATGCTGCTGGGGCATTAGTTAACCCGAACGGCATCACCATGAATTCATAGTGGCCATAACGACTTCGAAAAGCCGATTTATAAATATCATCTTCTTTAATTTTAAGTTGATGATAACCAGATCTGAGGTAAATCTTAGAGAAGTACTCAGCTCATGAAAGCTGATCGAAAAGCTCATCAATACGCGGCAACGGATACTTATTCTTAATTGTAAGCTGATTCAGTCGCCGGTAATCGATACATAGCCTGAGGGAACCATCTTTCCTCTTGACAAATAGAACAGGTGCACCCCAAGGAGACGTGCTGTGTCTAATGAAACCCTTGTCTAGAAGTTCCTGCAACTGCTTCTTTAGTTCCTTGAGTTCTGTGGGGGACATCCTGTAAGGGGATATAGAAACAGGTGCCGCACCAGGAATGAGTTCAATGGTAAAGTTTACTTCCCTTTCGGGTGGTAAATTAGGTAGTTCAGATGGGAACACATCTAGGAACTCATTTGCAATAGGAATATTTGGTAGGACAATCTCCTTAGATTCGGTAATAATGACTGAAGCAAGGAAAGCTTCGCATCCTTGCGAGATAAGCTTGCAAGCGTGAAGAGAAGATATAATGGTAGGATGCTTTTTGTATTTGATGCCAAGAAAAGAAAATCTTGGAAGATCGGGCTTTCGAAAAGATATAATCCTATTTCGGCAATTGATATAAGCATCATGGTCTACAAGCCAATCTACCCCTAAAATGGCATCATAACCTTTCATATCAAGGCATACTAAGTTTACGGGGAGATTGTGTCCTTCTACCACTACCTCGCAATCAGGATAATGATTGGTAAGCTTAGTTTCAGATCCTAAAGGTGTAGTAATAGCAAGATCTGAAGGTAAGGAAACTGATGCAATTGGTAAGGTTTTTGCAAAAGTGGTGGAGATAAAAGAATGAGAAGCACTAGTATCGAATAGCACGAATGCAGGGCGAGAACAGATTTGAAGAGTACCTTCCATAAGCCCATCATTTAAATCCCTGGGTGCTTCATCTTCATCTATAACCGTATTGAGGTGAGCCTGCCTCCTGCGTCCTCCATTAGCTGATTGCTCTTTCATAAGGGGGCAATCTGGCACACGATGCCCCCTACTTCCACAACGCAAACAAGCACCGAGGCGCTTCCAGCATTCTTCAGCCGAATGGCCGAATTTCTCGCAAAAAGTGCACGCCGCGGCAACTTGCTCCTTTTCTTCCTTAACCCTTTTATTATTCTTTTGAGAACTTCCACCGTTCTCGCTCCTTGATCTTTTCTTGTTATCACGGCTTTTTTAGGGTTCCGTGATGCTAAACTTCTCCTTCTTATAATGCCGATCTGAGCACCGGCTGAATTCCTCTCCCTTTCCTTTCAACTTTTTGACCTTCTCTAAGGTCCTCTCGCATAGATATGCCCTCTGAACCATCTCCGCGTAAGTGCGGATATTTTGTGTCCCAAGTTGCTGAATGAACCCGGGCCGTAACCCGTCCATAAATCGATTTGCGTTTAATAATTTTGTGCTAATAAGGTGTGGTGCATATGGTGCTAGTCTTGAAAACTACAGCTCATACTCTACTACTGACATCATCCCTTGACGAAGGGAGGCAAACTCCATGGCCTTCCTTTCCTTCACATGTTCGGAGAAATACTTGGCATGAAATAAAGTGAGAAAATCATCCCACGTGTGAGGTGCATCGGTCGGAGGTGTCGGGACCGATTTCCACCAAGTACGGGCATCCTTATTTAATTGGAATGTTGCTAGACGGACCTTCTCCTGATCAGTGCATTGAATGACATCAAAGATACGATTCATTTCATCGATCCAATTTTCGACTTCGTCTGGATTGGAAGATCCATAGAAACGCGGAGGATTTAGACTCCGAAAATTGCGATGAAGGTCGCCAGCCCGTGCTCCTGCCCCTGCCTGGGCCATGGTTTGTAATGCCTGCGTAAGGTCGGCAACGGTTTGTTGCATGCCATTCCAGTCTACGCGATGAGCCATTATAAGAATAATAAGGTACCTGAGAAAAATATAACAGCTTGTTATTTCTCGTGAGACTGAAAGAAAATCAATCTTAAAGCTAATAACTATCTCATCCCGGCTCTACCCAATTCTCACATGGGCATGAAAATTCCTTCCTTGGTTCATAGGTGGGGGTCCCTAAACCTTGGACTTATCCTATGACATGATTCTTTTCCCTAAGTCCTGAGACTTAGGCTCTAATACCAACTTAACTGTCACGTCCCGAGCCTTTATTACAGCGAAAGACTAACTCGGGGAGCGTGAACAGCCGGCATGGTAAGCCTCTTGCAAGCAAGAACGATCAGAGCGCAATATAATCACACACATAAATGCAACTGCACAGAATTTAATCATACTCCAACTTTATTTCATAAATGATCAATATTCGAAATACGACCACTTTCCATCATCTTTCATTCTACTAGACTCAAGAAACAGGAAAATTACATTGACTCAATCTAGACATTATAGACTTCCTAAGTCTTCGCTCATCTTTAATTACTCTCGGATCCGCTACTTGAATAATCCTAATCCGAACCCGACTCACTTTCATTTCCTAAAAAAGATTAGAAATAGGTAATGAACACACTTGCCCAGTAGGTATCTTCGCATCAACATGAAGGCACTATTAAAGTGATTAATATTTTTGCTCTAAAGAAATAAGGTAAAATCATGCAATGCGATGATCACGCGATTAAATCAAAGTAACAAGACAATCATATAAGATGGAATGAGAACAAGAATGAACTAGCAAGAATAGAACAAGAACATGGTATTGGCCTTTCATGAACAAGAATATATCGAGAATGTACTAGCAAGCCACATATTCATCACTTTAGCATCTTATGCTTATGAGCAAGTGCTTCGTGAATTTCTGTGGAATATCAAGCAAGAATGTCATGTCGTGTCGTGGATCTTCACTTATTTATAGAAATAGTACTCCCAGCGTAATGCGACGCCAGTAGCATCATACCCCATGGTTTATAAAATAGTATGTTTCCGATAATCAGCCGAGGGGACTAGCATAGAGCCCTTGAACACAATCAGTGCTCGATCGCATCTTCAGGTATAAATTAAGCTACTTCCACGCATGTAACAGTAAAGTATGGCCAAGAATATAGCAATTCCAAATAATGAAAATCAATGAATGAATGCTTCAATTCGAATATATGAGATCAAGAAATAGACTTAAACAATGTTATGCTCATGGAAATAAATCGACAGCATAACGGTACATTCTTTTACCTTTCATTCATTTCATTAAGTCTCTTCAACCATTATGCGAAGTTCTAGACTATCATTAGTCCATCTAGAACTTTAGAAATCAACCCTTGGGTCAAACCTTGGGTTAATATATGCAAGCTGTGTGACGGTCATCTACTAAGCCGTTACATTCTGTAACGCGCCAGTAGCGGGCCGTTACAGTGATCCGAGTCCAGAACAATAAAATTAGACTCAGAGAAATGTGACGGTCATGCAATGGCCGTTACGTGCTTCTGACGGTCCAATGTATGGCCGTTACATTACTAGATCCAGAAACAACGATAGTGTATTCTAGTTAATGGGCTTTAATGATACAACCAACTCGACGTCCTAGTGGGAATCCCAGGCTCGCGGAGAATTACGGAGGCCTTGAAACAAGATTTCCTAGTCCATTGGAAGGAATATCCAATAGAGAGGTCCTCATGTCCAAGATTGTGTTCCTATAGTGCAAAGTGTGAATTAATGGATAACACACCGGAGTATGTGCCACGTACTTATAGAAACGACTCTATTGATAGAGAAAGAATATATAGATATGGGCATATATCGATGTGAAACCAAGATAAAAACTTTACTAATTCATCTTTCAAAATCATGTTTCTAATTACAAAACTGTAGAGTTTGGCTTCATGAAATTAACATAACTCAAAGTAAAAGTGAGATACCAAATCATGTAATACCTATCATGAATGCTTAAATAATCTCAAAGTCATATAACCAGGTTAACACTTAAGTAACTAGGCTTAATAATAAGAAATATTAACAAATCATACTCTGTCTAGGGTTGACAGATCATAGACTCTGACGGTCTAGAAGTGGGGCGTCACGGTTATTGTGACGGCCAGAGAACAGCCGTTACAGTTATGTAACGCGTCTGTATAGATGCGTCAGAGTCAACAAAGAAACCCAAATATAACAGAGCGTATAACGGTCTGTCGTAAGGCCGTTACTACATGAGTGTGACGGTCCTACGATGATGCGTCAGAGAGTCTGCTAACAGAAAATGATGTAAAAACCTAAGATATCAACTCACATCATGTCTGTAAATCAAATATCATGTCTATTCTAGGCATGATAACGAAGTACAGGCTATCTATATGCATGGGTATCAATGAAATAGACATGATACATCTTTTAATTTTCCAATTACGGCTAAGAGATGCATGTAATGCATAGAACAAGTAAAACATGAAATTGATGCTCTACCATGCATAGAATTCAATCAAACCAGAGGGCTTATAGACCTATCACGTTGTTTTTGCCGTTCATGAGATAACCTACCTCTCTCTTAGGCTGTAGCTTCTGAATTGGGCTGGGAATCTTGCCCTAGTTTTCTTCCTTCTATGACTTTTCCAGCAACTTCCTTAGGCTCTAACTCCACGACCTCTTGACCTAAAGATGTGAAATTTTGAGAGGAGTTAGTCTAAAGTATTGGGAACAAATTATTCTAAAGAACTTACTTGAGATAATGACTCCTTACCTAGATTCCACGCGAGCAAAAGTAGGGTTCGTGCAGTTCAGAACTAGGTCCTATTTATAGGGTTCTAACTAGGGTTTGAAGATTAGATCGATTCTAGAGTCCTTAATTTGCCAAAACCTGATATCTAAGAGTCCTTAGGGTTTTTATACATTGTTCCAATTAGGTCTCTTGTGGATAGGAACATCAAGTTCCAATCTTTTTGCAAGTTCTCTCACTCACGGAAGTCGCAGGCTGTGACGGTCGTCCCTTGCCGCGTTACACGGCTGTGGCGGTCTTACGATAGACCGTTACAGTCATCGTATTCAGAATTTTAAATTTAATAAAACTCTTTTATCCATTATCCATTAAATTATCTTATTAAGTAGTGTTTATCTTTAAAAAAATCCGTGGATAGGCTTAATAACCTTGTAGAATATGGGCCAAACTAAATGGGCCTGGTCTTTAAATCTTCTGGATAATAATTAGATAGGCTAGGTTAACTTATTAGTAGATTTGGGCCTTATATTGACTTATTAATCTGTTAATCCATTTATAAATTCATTTAGCCCAAATAAATTCCAGAAGATTATTAATTAATCCAGAAATCACTTATATAAATTCCGGGGCACTACAAGACCCACTGAATTGCATTTAGCTGCAGTGAAAAGAATTTTTAGATATCTATCTGCTACACACACCCTTGGTTTATGGTTTCCTGCATCACACACACTAGATTTAGTTGCATACACAGATGCAGATTATGCCGGGTGTAAACTATATAGAAAAAGCACTAGTGGTCACTGTGAATTTCTAGGTGGGTGTTCAGTATCTTGGGGTTCCAAGAAACAACATTATGTGGCCCTCTCCATTGCAGAGGCTGAGTACATGGCTACAAGGAGTTGTGGTACACAAGTCATTTGGATTAAACACCAGCTTCAGGACTATCAAGTAGACCTGGGGTACACACCCATTTACTGTGATAATACCAGTGCCATCAATCTTGCCAAGAACTCTATCTTGCATTCCCGCACCAAACACAAAGAAATAAGGCATCATTTCATAAGAGATGAGGTTTCTAAAAACACCTTTGAGCTGTTTCATGTAGGCACTGCTAATCAAATTACTGATATCTTCACCAAGGCTCTGGACAATGACAAATTCACCACATTAAGGAGAGAATTAGGCTTATTTAAATTATCTTAATTGCTAATCTCCTAATATTGAATTATTTTATCTTGGTAAGAGTTTGTATGAGAAGCATGTCCTATCAGTGAGGGGGAGTCCTGAGAGTCTGCTGATTAAATTCCTTTAGTGCATCGGTTGAGGGGGAGCTGGACAGTTAGTGAATTTTGACTGATTCAAAAGATTGAATAGATGTGTGTCATTGCTAGTTCTCATGATTGAATGAGTGCGGTTCTCTCTCAGACAGTAGAATCTCACTCATCTCTTAAGTCTATAAGTCTGTGTTACTAAAGTTCTGCTAGAATCTTTCCTCTAGTAGTCCATCAGAGATTTGGATTAAGTGTTCGAAGTATATCTCCCTACATTGTAAATGATTCCGGTTCAGGCTAATACATGTATGCCTTGACTTCTGTCCAAAACAACTCGAAATCTAGACTTCAAGATTCATTTCAAAGAAACAGTCCTTCTGGTATTGTCTTCAATCACTTCATCTCCACAATATAAGGGATTAACCGAATAAACATATTGATCACAGAGAAACTGGGAGCTTCATCAATGAAGTGAAGTAATTCCCATGTCATGAGGTGTCAAATTAAAAAAAAAAGGGGAAGAGCAATCTCTGCAAAACAAATTTGTGCTTCTGATCATTACAGAGCAATGGTGACAAGGTGGTGAGTAACTGGGGACTCTGGCCTCTGATCAAGGTGTTTCCTCACGTAAAAAGTCACAGTTACTAACTCTGTTCTTTAAAAAGGAGAGGTAATGAGGTACTCACATTGAGTAACTGGGGATTCAGGTCTCTGATCAAGGTGTCTCCCTAATGTCAAAAGTGTGATTTACCAACTTACTCATTGCTCTTATTGAAAATCTCTATAATATCCGTTATCTTAGTATAAATTACTGGAATGCTTGTCTTCAACACCATGAGAACACCTTCTTTGCTTTTGTCTCTTGTCGTCTACTAAGTATTGTTTTTTTGTTAAGCAATGTCTTGCCACACTTGTTCATCCCTGCTCTACATCATATACCCTGTATGTGGATACACTTTCCTCTCATTCTACTTCTCTATTGATTACCAGAGTTCAAAAATCTTCTCTTAAGTTTAGCACCTCACTTATTCTCTTAAGATATGCTCTTGAGTCTTTCTACACTAAGAAGCCATTGTACTTCTCCCTCACGTCTCAAGTAATTTCTTATATCTTTCATTCCCTTTTGATGATGTCAAAGGGGGAGAGAGAGGTCATGCAACATCTGAGAACATCTGAGAGAGGTCTTGCTACTGTGAAGAGGTCATCTAAGAGTGAGTAGTGGGGAGAGCGAATTTGGAGAGAGAAGAGGTTCAGAAGATGTGTTTCTAGAAAAGGCTCTCTGGTTTGTCTGCATGATTGGCTTGCTCTCGATTGTGCTTAATGTCCTGACATTGCTTGATTCATAGTGTTGCCATCATCAAAAGGGGGGAGATTGTTGCATCCCTACGGTTTTGATGATGTCTCACACTATAAATCAATTGTTTTTGACTATAGATCAATTTGTCTTTATACGGTGTATTTCCTTGTTTCCAAGCATGAAGGAGGTCTATGTTTATAGCATGATTTAGGTTCGTGCATTACATGTTCTCGTTCTCTGTTTAAGGCATATTAAGTTCAGTGCAAGTTCTACATCTCTTACATAAAGTGCTTGCCTTGGTGCAAGTCGTTGATCAGGTTCATATGTTGTCTCTATGCATTTCTCTAGGTCGTGTCCTCTAAGGTCCGTGCATATCATGTCTCTATAGCTCACCTGTTGAGGTCGGTGTAATTCTTGACCAGAATGCCTTGGTCAGGCTGGTCGTTCCTACACCTCAGTGCAAATCCATCTCGGTGCAAGCTTTGACTTGCATCTATCATTGTCTTTTCAGTGCTAACGCATCTCGGTGCAAACCTTGATTAGTCAAAGGGATTGGAACACAACTCGGTGCATGCCTTGCTTAAAACAAGATCATGTTCAGTGCATAATCTAGCCTATTCGATTCTCTGTTGCAACGAGGTCGGTGCAGTTCACGCATCAGGTCTATTAGACTCGGTGCAAGTCCTGTAAATAGCTAAAGTGGGCTGGTGCAACTTCTGTTTCATTCCATATCGGTGTTTTTCTTGCCCATCATAGTCAATGTTTATTTCTTTGACTCAGTGCAAACTTTTCTCTCTAGCAAAATAAATTCACTGCAACAGTTGATTTGAGAATTACTACTCAGTGTAGTTTCTGGTTTCTTATTCCTTACACTAATACGAATTGTGCTAAGTGTGTGTGACAAAATGACTATTTCTTCTCTGATAGTTTGTCTGTGCAATTCACCAGGAAGATGGCACGTGATCCGAGGTAGATAGAGGTCCAGAATATTTGCACACGTACCCCAACCTTTCAGGCGGGAAATGTGGTATCCACACGCCCAAGGATCTGGCTCAGACATATATATATATGCTGAGGAAAGGGTTCGAGTGGGAGAGGATGGAACAGTGAGAAAAGAAGAGCAGCGTGAGAGTAGTGGATCAAGAGAGAAAACCAGAGACTACCCACTCCATCCAGAGCTGAGAGAAAAACTTCTGAGAGAGAGAGAAGAGATTGTGAATGTGAACTTCTGCTTCTACGGAAGCTATAGTGCTTTTGTTTTCTATGAAAATTGTCGTTCATCGATCATTTTTGTTTTCATGTTTACTTTACTTTCATTCCGTTCTATTACCCTCCACTGTTCGGAGGAAGGGAGAGGTTCTCCAGTTTCCCTCCATTGTCTTGGAGGAAGAGAGGTTGATCCTCTGGTTGTATGAGTTACTTGGGAGTAACCGCACATGGTTCCCATTGTTGCGTGCAAAGGAAGGGAGATTGGTTCTCCAGTGTTTTCTTCTGGTCGATCAGAAGACTGAGGAGGCTGTTCTTCAGGGCAAGCTATTAGGCAGCGATTGTTGCAGACTGAGTCTGCTGTGTGCGATATAATATTGCAAGGAAACCTTACTCCATTTAGTAAGCGGTAGACGTAGATTGCGGATAGCAATCGAACCACCTAAAAAATTTCCTGTCTCTTCTGTGGTTTGCTTGTTTACGTTGTGCTGCTCTCCATCTACTTGACACATTAATTCATTGTGGATTGCTTTCTCGATCTCACTCCTTTTACTAGTAATCATAGTTGCTTGTCTCCGAGGTCTTCTTCACTACAATTTAATGGGTTGATAAATCATGTCTGAGTTTATCGAATTTTGGGAGTGAGCTATTCATCCCCCCCTTCTATCTTACTTTCCGCTGCACGTATCAGAACGGTGTCCGTACTAAGGCCATACCCGGGATTCAACCCAGCTTAAGAGGGAGAAGTAGAAGAAAAATTGGAAACATGCTTTATGCAGGATGGGAAACATCAGGACTTGAATTCCATCCCGAGCACTACCCCTCAAAAATACAGTCTGTTGTGCCGGGGCTTTGTGTCTTTGATTTTAGAACACATATTTATCAGGCACGCATGCGACCGGGCTCATGACCTCCCACGGGGAACTGTACTGCCACTATTGCCATGCCTTTGATTCCATAATTTCGCATAATCGATTCATTGATTTATTTTTTGACAGCCCTTATTGGCTAGATTTTACATGAATGCTCATATTCGAGGGTCAAGACTGCCCCTATTTGAGACCTCTCTCGTATTAGGGAGCACCTAGGTTGGTCATCTCATCCATCAACCTCTTGCCCCTACACCCGACCGAGAAGGGAAAAGAAAAGACCTTTGTGCATACCCATAGTATGGCCAAAGCAGCAATGGTGTGCCTCAGAGGAATCAGCTATGGCTTGTCATGTAGTGTGTGAAAAACCCGTACAAAAAGGTCACCCTCAATGATCGGGGAAAGAAACTAGACTTCCAGCGTGGAGCTATCACCAGCCTAAGAATGCTACAGAAGTGATCTCATTTTGACACTTTTTGACAAAAATAAGCAAACTTAATGAAGTAAAGCCACTCAAACCATGTTGACAAAATAACATTATCTTAACCATGCGCAAGAATAACAATGATAGAAATAATAGCATGTCCTTGCATAAAATAAAGATACCTTACAAATCCATAGCGTGGAAATAAAATCCTGAAGCGATCTTGATCATCAAGCATTAAGGAGTATGGGCTTTGTTTGCCTTGCTTGATAAGACAAAGTGGGAGAGGATAGCAAAGGGTTGAAGATTCCTCTACACGGAGGAGCAGCAGACACCAAATTGGTCGAAGAAGGATTAAAAAGGAAGAGAGACAGGTGCTAGAACTCTCTCGTTAAGGCATAGAAACCTTGATAACAAGGAACCAAAATACAAAATAAGCAAAGATTAGCTTGGATCAAGACAGACTAAAGCCTCGAAAGTAGCATGAAAAAGGGTAAGAACCCTGAAAGGGTGAGGAAGAGTGAGTAGAAAGATGAGAAGAAGAATCATCTGACGTGATCGGAGAAGGGGAATGGGAATTACCCGACATGGTAGGGGAAGGAGAATTAGAATCACCCGATAGGGTCGGGGAAGAAGAATCGTGGACACCCAACAGGGTCGGGGAAGAAGAGTGAAAATCACTCGACGGGGTTGGGGAAGAAGAATCGAGTGATGTTCCGAAATCGGGATGAAAGGGTGACATAGGTCAAGGCCTAGAATTGTGAGAGGTGGAAAAATCCAGAGGATCCAGAGAAAAAGGAGAGGAATGGGGATGCACGGACCTAGGAAGGGAGGAGAAAATGATGGAAATAGGATCAGATGGAGGAAGGTACACCACCCAAGGGTGGGAACTAAGTAGAAGGAAGGATGAATGAAAAGAAGGGGAGGAGGAGCTGGACCCCTGAATGAACAACTGGCGGCTCTTGAACCTGCGCCACCACCACTTCTTAGCTAAAACTAGCTTGTAATGGACCCATCTGGCGTGGGCTCGAATCCTTGGGCACCTCGCCTTGCAATATCTTCTTAGATAGTGAGCCCATCTAGCAGATAGCATGGCCCAACTATGAATATGTAGCCTTACCAGGGAGGTTGCCCCTAGACATCCGGTGCTAACAACAGTAGATGGACATTCTTGGACAAGTAACCCTGAAAATGAATGAACATCACAAACCCATGGGGTTTTGTCTTTCGGCACTAGAGGCATGAGATTTGGCAACTCCACTCAGAACTCATCCTTGAAGCACAACTCCATTGATAGAAGGACATGACGAAATTGAGGGAGAGCAATACACAACGTTGACATGGCCGGCTTGCTAATGAACTGAAAGAGATTGCATAGAACATGCAAAATATCCCTAGATAATATAGAAGATACGACCAATTGCCCCTTGAACATAGAATCCATAACCTGCTTGGTAGCCATATGCGTTAGCACAATACGGGTAGAGAACCCCTCTTGGCCTATAATCTGAATGGCAATAGAGTGAGGAGAAATAATAGCATCAATGACAGAATCTCCGGCGAGCAAAGAGATTGCCACCGGCCTCGCTCGAGAAGAAACTGGCATCAACTCAAGGGAACTCTTCTTAGCAACTGTCATCTTTGAAAGTGGAGGCGCATTATCCCTAAAATTGCCAGGGACCAGGATGCGGATCGGCATCCGACAGATAAAATCCTAAATCTTGAAATGTGCGATCGGCACGGAATCATCCAGACTTGGCTTATTGTCTCCCTGGGGACCAGACCCAAGGGGCACCGTGGGTAACGTGCACCCACTCCGTGGGGGAGGAAGTAGGTGGAGGAATGAGGATAGGAATAGATTCGGAAGATACGGAGGTTTCCACGGGGATGGTGTGTTTAGGTGGAGGAAATGGTAAGGGTGGAGGTATGGCAAGTTCGGGCGAGAGCGGCAAAGGCGAAGCTTGTTCAGGCTCGGGCAAAGGTGATGACGAGGATGATGGAGGTTTAGGCATTGATGAGGGTGGTGGAGATGGTGAAGCAGGCATTGGGGGTAGTGGATGTGGTGTGGGTGGAGGGTTAGGGGAAGGCCGTGGTGCCTATCGTCGATGTATCGACACAACGCGTCAGGCGGCGTCGGGAGTAGAAGCGGGGATGGAAGAAGTGGTGGTAATGGGAGCACTAGCTTGAGCAAAGGCTTGGGTTTGTGGAGGCGATGGAGTCGGGGTAGGAGTAGGAGTAGGTGTGGGTAACGAACTAAGCGACGGAGCAGGCACAACGCTAGATGAAGAATCATAGGGGTGCCCCTAGCATTGAAATGGAGACGGCGGCTTAGGTGGTGCTTCTTGTTGCTACTGCTTGCTATGAAGATATAGAATGGCTTTGTGAATAGTGGCCCAATCAATCCTCTTCCTGACTTCCAGGTCATAAACATAATCCCGGAACTCGGGGCAATCCTCGACTAAATGCCCCTGTTGGCGGTGATAATCATAGAACTGAAGCACATTCCTGGCAGTGGGTTGACAAGATGCAATTAGAGGAAGTGGCAATGCATGAGTGGCCATCAATGCCCAAAAGATGTCGGTGAAACACTCCGGCAACGGAGGATAGTGAGGAGCCCGCTTCGGGCAAGGTGAATGCCGAGGAGTATGGGATGGTAATGGTTGTGGTGGTTACGTAGGTAAGGGTGCATGGCTAGTGGCGGAGGGATTTGGTGAAGGCATATGTGGAGCAGGATGAGGGGGTATATAGACAGCATCCACCCACTCGGGATGTGGTGTTCCCTTGACCGGGGGTGGCGACACAGGTAGAGATGCAGAAGCGGAAGGCTGACTCGTGGAGGGTTGACTTGCAGAAGTGTACAGGGATGTAGAAGCGGAAGGTTGACTCATGGAAGGATGATTCATGGAGGTTTGATACGTGGAGGTTTGATACGTGGAGGCGGATGTAGCGTAAGGCTGACTCGTGGCGGACTGACTCATGGGAGCGTAGGGTTGACACGTGGAGGGTGTGGTGTAAGTGGTGGTGGATGGTGGAGACTCGCGGTCAAGGGAACCTTGGATTTGTTGGCGAATGAAGCGGGCTCGGCTATATAGTTGTTGCCAGGAGGTAATGTCATTAAGGGCTAAGATGAAGTGGTATTCTGGCGTTGCGTTAGAAATTAACATCTTGATTTCTTCCGGCTCTGGAAAGTGTCCCGGGACCTGCGCGGCAAGGCGACGCCAGCGATAGGCAAAGGTAGAGAACTCCTCATCAAGCTTCATCTTCTCGTGGGCCAGATTCACCATAGAATATATGGGCCCAACCTGGTCCTGAAACTGCTAGATAAACTTCTCTTGAATGGCTTGGAAGTTCACAATCTGCTCTTGTAGGAGAGAGAAGAACCAATCTCGAGCCAGGTCTTCCAGTGACAGACCAAATAGATAAGCCATCAAGCGTTGGTCATGTTGAAATTGGGCCGACTCATAAACGAGCTCCTTCAAGTGCACGTATGGGTCACCGACTCCACCATAACGGCGATATGCAGGAATTTGTGAAGATGGCAGAAGCCGAAGACCTTGAAATGCGAATGGAATACTTAAAGAGGATTTGGGATCGATCCAACGTTGAAGTTTATCAAGCTGGCATTGGGCTTGAGCAATCATCTTCTGAGTAGGGAGAGATCGAGAAGGAAGTGGGCCAGCTTGAGTAAGAGGTTGTGAATATGAACCAGGATGATAATGGGTCTGATAAGAGGATCTGGGTTGAGGGGAAGGAGGGCCCATTCTAGGAGTGGAATGATATGTAGGCCTGGAAGAAGCATGAGCATAAGGACCTATTGGGCCGGCAGCATAAGGAGAAGAAGAATGAGGCCCATTAAGATAGAATTATGTATTGGGAATCGAGCTAGCCGCCTGGGAAGAAGGAGGCCCATGAAGTTAAGAAGGCCCATTATGAGAAGAAGGCCCATTAAGATGATTTGCAATGAGACGTTGGGCTTGGGCGGGGTCCATTTAGCGGACAAGGCATGATAGATGGGCCATGAGATTAGCTTGTTCCTCAGACGGGTCAAAGGGACCACATGAAGATGGGCTTGCATGGGAAGAGGATTCCACACGGGAATAAGAAGAAGATTGGGAAGAAGAATGATACAAGGAGTTGCAATGATGCTCCATGAGGGCAAATAGAGACTTAATACAAGAATATCAAGGAGAATATAGGTGGGGAAGCAATGGCTTAATGGGCTTGAGAATAAGAGGGGACTGACCCACTAATGCAAAGACCAAGGGACAACGGACCAAGGGAGAATGGACTAGACAATGGACACACAAAATGAGCTAACCTAAATGGGCCTAACAATAAAACATGTGGAGGATGATGCAAATGCAATACAAACACCACTAATGGGCGTGGACAAACCCAAATAACACAAACAATGCAATGTGAGAGTTTTCACCCAAGTCAAACAAGTTGATATGATGGGAAATATTTTAGAAGTTTTAAAAGACCTTTTAATGATTTGAATTAAGATTGATATGGTGGGGACACCAGGCCCACTACCGGGCCCACTACTCGGAGCTGACGTCGCACTGCCCCGACTGCACCGAGCTAGTGGCTCGGAGACTTGTTTGAAGACTCGACGTCTTGAGTACGTATCTGTACGTATGTGTGTATGTATTGTGTGTATTTTACTATGGTGGTATTTTTATTTTTAACCACCAAAGTATTTTACTTTATTGGGTCAAAGTATTGTATTTTATTATGGTCCAAGTCAAACATTGGTTGGTGGGTTATGTTTTATTAGGCTAGGACATAAGAGCAAATAGGTAAATGTTAAAGATATAAGTGTTATGGCCTTCCCTATATATAAAGGGTGCTAAGGGTGTAAGGTTTCATATGAATGAATCAAGATTTTAAAACCCACGTAGGTGCTTTGGCCCCTTTGTGCTTCCCCTTCCCTCCTTTCTCTTTGTGAGATTAGAGTGTCGCCCGGTGAGAGGTCGCCCGGTGTGAGGCCGTGTTGTGCGAGATAGCAAACTATCCCGTCCTGTTCGCATCCCGGAGCTACCGTCGATCCATCCTCCGACGCCGTCCGCGTCAAATTTGATATCAGAGCCCAACAAATGGCATCTCCGTCGACCCCGGCGTCCCCGTCGTCTCCCCTCCTCTCTCTCGGTTGCTAGAAGTGAAAAAAAGACATAGCAAGTTTATGGGTGAGAGGAAGAAAGAGGACAAAAAAGAGAAAAAATAGGAGAAAAAAAGAATAGGAGAGAAGTAGAAAAAAATGAAATTTTTTTTCAAACCCCCCCTCCCGTGAATCTCTCCCTCTCTATTAATCTCTCTCTCTCTCTCTCTTAATCTCTCTCTCCCTCCAGTCTACAGCCAACGTGCCTCTCCCTCTAACAGCCTCCCCGCCGTGGAGCCCTCCTCCCTTCTTCTCCACACGTCACCGCGGCCAACCTCTCCAGCGCCGGCCAGCCCTCACTGCCAGCCGCTACCGTCTCCCTCTTCTCCACCGGCCACACACCCAAGCCACCTTAACCATCGCTGGCCTCCACCTCTGCAAGCCGCCGCTGCCGGCTGACCTCCCTCCATTAATGCCACCGGATGCCCCCTGTCACTCCACCTCTACACTGCACCATCCCGCCGGCCACCCTGCACCCGTACCCCGTGAGCCGACTGGCCTCCACACCTCTGCCTCAGATGTCCGTACGGCCACCTCCGCCTACACCCTACCACGTTCTCCCTCTCCCTGTGCCTCTCATCACTTCTTGCTTTACCTGAACCACACTCACACCACCAGCCACCTTCGCACCGCCGCTGCGTCTTCTTCTTCTTCACCTTTGGACGTTGATTGTGGTTGTTCTTCACCGTGTGTGACATGGAGGTAGCAGAAACAAGCTTCAAAGTAGTAGTAGGCAGAGAAGTGCATCGCGCATAAACAAGGCTACCAGACTTCAGAGAACATTGAGTATCAAGGAGGCACTTGGAAGAATTCCTCCCTCATCCGAAGTTAGAAGAGACGGTTGCTTGTTTGAACGTGGAAAGGTGGTGCGGCCACCTTCGCTCTCCCTACAACTGGCCCCCGCCACCTCCGTCTAACATGCATACACACCGACCAGGTCGCCCGCGCCCCACGTTGACCCCCCCTTCTGCATTTGGCGCCGGTCCGCCTCACCCGCCCGTGTGATTTGTGCAGGAAAGTCTAAAAGTTTGAAAAAAAAGGTTTTTTAAAAAAGGAGGTTGAAGTTTGAAAAAAAGGGAGATTTGAAAAAAATGTTAAATATATAGAACATATATATATTAGAGAGATATAAGATTATATATATATCTATATATCTTTATATCTATATATCTAATATATATATCTATATATCTATTGATTTAACTATTAAATTGTGGCACCCGAGTCCACAACGACGGCTGGAGCAACGCTTGGGTCGACCAGTCATCGACAGACGGTCCGTACGTAATTCTCCCTGCTCGGAGAAAAGTCTGAATTAATTTGTTCAGTTGCGCGGGAAAATTTTAATTTAAGCGATTTTGTAATAATTAAATCCTCCCTGCGTGGAGTGAATTCATCGTAACCGTGAAGCTTCATCGATGTCGTGCGGGCCCGAACGTCCCCGCTCGCCTTCGTCTTCGGTCGGAGCCAGACTTTTCAGTCTAGCAAGGTACGTGCTCCCCTCACTTGCTTATTAAGTATCCTTATTAGTTGTCGCGCGATGAAGTGAGAGAGGGCCCGATCCATGCAGCCAGTCTCCTGAGTGCATCGCTGTGGACGAAAACAGAGAGCTGGTATGCGTCCATCCTTGGGCCCTAGAACTACCGCATTAGGGCACCCTGATTGTCAGGAGGTAGTTCCACAACTACTCCATCTACGGGCGAACAACTCTCCCTGACCGGTCCCTTCAAATTGACCCTTTGCCTATTAGCCAACAAAATTCGGGTCTATAGCTTGCTAATTTTTGGTCCCAGGATTGTATCATTTAGGTCCAAGCCCGTGCATGCCACGCTGGTCTAGGAATTCATCAGACCGTCTAGAGCGCCCTTCAACTCTACCCATGGATCAAAAGAGCGTGAGGGCTATGATAGTCTAGCTCAAACATAACCTTATGGCCCACTTTGAAGAATCCTTAGGCCAATTATGAGCGGAGCTAGATGAGAGGATCAAGGCTTTAGAGGAATGAATGAAGGGAGAGGAAGGAAAAGTGAATGGCCGAGGTGATCCCGTAGCCAATTTTAGGGAGGAGAGAGACCAAGCCCACCAAAATCAGGCTCCCCAAGGTAGAGAGCAAGAGGGCCGTGCGCCTCGAGAGAGAGATCACGACGATGAGGATATCATCCTACGGAACGTCAAGATTGACGCTTCGAGTTTTGATGGGTCTCTAAACCCGGCTACATACCTGGATTGGGAGACCGGGATGGATCAATATTTTGACTGGCATCGCCGCATGACCCCTGCTACAAGGGTGAGGTTTGCTAAAATGAAACTCCTAAGTCAAGCCAAGACTTACTGGTGCAACATCAAAAATCTCCTAGCAAGGAGACGAGAGGAGCCCATAAGCACGTGGGAAGAAATGAAGGAGAAACTGAGGGAGAAGTATCTACCACCCTCCTACCATCAGCGTCTTTTAGACCAATGGCAGAAACTCACCCAAGATGGAAAGTCCGTGGACGAGTACATCGCCAAATTTGATGACTTCTTCCTTCGAAGTCGAGTCATGGAGGATGCCTTCGTCACCCTCTCACAGTTTAGGGCTAGCCTACACGAGAGCATACAGCGGGGGCTATTTTTACGAGAGCTTAATACTCTCGAGCATGCCTATCAGGTTGCTCGAGATGTCGAGCGGTTTCAAAGGGTGGTCCCACCTCGGGTCCCCACCTATCGCCAACCCAAGTCCCGAAACCCCATGGTCCGCTACTCTGAGAGGCCTGGCCCCTCCACATCCTATGTCCCTACTACTACCCCACTCCGAGCCATTGCCCCTACTGTTCCTTTCCCACGGAACCCCTTACCTGCACCCATTGTTGTGCCCAGGCTGGAGTACACTCCGCCAACTGATAGGAGAGATGACAAGGGAAAGGGAGTCATCCCTAGCACCTCCCAACTAGTCCCTGTCTCTAGAATTCGTTACTTTCTGTGCCATAACCTAGGGCATGTTGCCTCCAATTACCCCACCCGAGCCTTAGTCATCACCGACCACCAGCCTGTGGAGCTTCCACCTCAGGAAGGAGAAGCCATTGAGAGGTATAAGGCCGATCCTGACCTCATCGCCCATTTTGAGGACATGGATGCAGGGTATGATGGAACGCATGTCGATTATATGCAAGTGGGAGAAATTACCGAGAGTTCAAACCATGGAAGACTGGGTGTAGTTTGCTGCATCTTAACACACCCCCAGGAGGACGACTGGCGTCGAACCTCCATCTTCCAAACATACATTATGGTGAAATCCCAACCATGTAAGGTGATCTTTGACAATGGGAGTTGTATCAATGCAGTCTCTTTAGACTTTGTCTCCCGTCTAGGTCTACATACCCATCCTCATCCGAGGCCATACAACGTGGCTTGGGTTGACGACACATCTATCCCAGTCACCACTACATGTGTTATTCCCATCCAATTCCAGTCCTATCAAGGACAGATTTTATGCGATGTAGTGCCAATGAAGGTCGGTAGCATCATCCTAGGACGACCATGGATCTATGATGTAGACCGTACTACATCCAGTCGATCCAATCAGTGTTTCTTCTCACACATTGGGAAGAGAATACAGGTGTACCCGACACCCCCAAAGGTGACCCCGGGAAAGAGTTCCACCTCCACCCCCACTAGAACCCCCAAGGTTCAAGAGAGTCCTTGAACTCCCATTGAAGGGAAACTTCCCATTCTCTCTTCCCCCGCACCTATCACACCCGTTCCTAAGACCCCTAAGGTTGGTTATGACCCGGTTAGGCGCCTTAACTTCATAGGTGTCCGTGAGCTGAATAGGGAGGTTGCTGAGGGTGCCCCTATTTGTACTGTTGTCGTCACCATCACCCCTAAGGAGTCCTAAGTCTCTGGCCCACCTGAAGTCCAGGCAATCCTGTAGGACTTCCAGGATATTTTTCCCGAGGACTTGTCCTCTAGACTCCCCCCCATGCGTGATGTATAACACGCCATTGACCTTGTCTCTGGGTCAACCCTACCCAACCTTCCACATTACAGACTAAACCCCAAGGAGCATGCTGAGCTCCAAAGAATTGTCGAGGACCTTATTCAAAAGGGTTTTTTCTATGTGAGCAAGAGCCCATGTGTTGTTACTACCTTGCTCACACCTAAGAAAGATGGCACCTGACGGATGTGTGTTGACAGCCGCGCCATCAACAAAATCATTGTCAAGTATAGATTTTCAATTCCCCGTCTTGATGACATGCTTGACATGATGAGTGGAGCCACCATCTTTTCTAAGATTGACTTGAAAAGTGACTACCACCAGGTCCGTATCCGACCAAGGGATGAGTGGAAGACAGCCTTCGAAATAAAAGAAGGTCTATATGAGGGCTATCCAATGCCCCCAGCACTTTCATGAGGCTTATGATAGAAGCCCTTCGTCCTCTCATTGGTCGCTTTGTTGTCATCTACTTTGACGACATTCTCATCTATAGCCACAACCCTCAAGACCACATCCACCATTTGAGAGAAGTTTGCGAGACTTTGAGGAGAGAAACCCTGTTTGTCAACCTTAAGAAATGTTAATTCATGACAGACCGGGTCACTTCTCTCAGATTTGTGGTTTCGAGTCATGGAGTGTCTGTGGACCAATCCAAGGTCCAAGCCTTAGTCGACTGGCCGGAGCCCCAGAACGTCCATGATGTTCGCAGCTTCCATGGGCTAGCCACTTTTTATAGACGCTTCATTAAGAGCTTCAGCACCATTATGGCACCCATTACGGATTGTATCTATAAGGGGAATTTTGAGTGGACCAAAGCCGCCTCCCAGGCTTTTCGTGCCATAAAGGAGGTCATGACCAAAGCCCCTGTCCTCCACCTGCCAGACTTTTCCACAGTCTTCGAGATATCATGTGATGCATCTGGCGTAGGAATAGGAGGAGTGCTTAGCCAGGAGAGCCACCCCGTGGCTTATTTTAGTGAGAAGCTTTCTGATGCAAACCTTCGTTACTCCACCTATGATAAGAAGTTTTATGCCGTGGTTCAAGCCGTCAAACACTGGAGGCACTATCTCTTACCACAAGAGTTTATCTTATACTCGGACCACGAGGCTTTGAAAATCCTTAGCTCTCATAAGGGCTTAAACCCGAGGCATGGTCGGTGGGTAGAATTTCTTTAGTCCTTCACCTTTGTTCTAAAACATAAGGCTGGAAAAGAGAATAAGGTAGCCGACACCTTGAGTCGAAGGGTCTCCCTTTTTTCCACTGTTCGGGTAGAGGTCACCGGATTTGACCGCATGAAGGAACTCTATGGAGAATGTCTCGACTTTGGCCCTACCTACTCTGCCTTGTCTGCTAGATCCTCGACAGCCATTGCTGACTATCTACTCCAGGATGGTTTTTTATTTCGAGGGCAGCAACTCTGTGTCCCGAAGACTTCTATACGGGACTTTCTGATATTGGAAATGCATGCTGGAGGTCTTGCTGGTCACTTTTGACGAAACAAGACCATCCATTCTGTAAAGGAGCACTTTTATTGGCCTTGCCTAAAGAAAGATGTGGCCAAAATTGTAGCCCAATGTAGGACATGCACAATGGCCAAACAGGTCAAACAGAACACTAGTCTCTACACGTCTCTCTCCATCCCTGATGGACCATGGGTTGATGTGAGCATGGATTTTGTCCTTGGATTACCATGCACTGCTCACAAACATGACTCCATCTTCGTAGTAGTTGATAGGTTCTCTAAGATGGACCACTTTATTGCATGTTCCAAAACATCTGATGCATCTAGAGTAGCCCACATGTTCTTTGATAAAGTTGTGCGTCTGCATGGTCTCCCCCAAACCATAGTGTCTGACCGAGATGTCCGGTTCACTAGCTATTTTTGGAAGACACTTTGGCACCTAGTTGGCACTAAGTTAAAAATTTTCACTACCTATCACCCCCAAACTGATGGGCAAACCGAGGTCGTCAATAGGATCTTAAGGAACCTGTTGAGCTGTCATGTAGGGGATCACCCCGGCACTTGGGATATTTTTCTACCCAGAGCTGAATTTGCATAGAATAGCTCTGTCAATAGGTCCATAGGTATGAGTCCATTTGAGGTCGTGCATGGCTACAAATCTAGGAAACCTGTGGATCTCATTCCCCTTCCCCTTGAGTCTAGAACATCCAAGTCAGTTGAGGAATTTACATAGCATGTCAAAAGTCTGCATGAGTCAATTAGAAAGCCAATAAACCTCATGAATGAGACTTACAAATGTTTGGCTGATTCGCATAGGCGTCACCATGAATTCCAAGAAGGTGACATGGTTATGGTACGGGTTCGATCCGAACGACTCCCCTCGGGAGCCGTTAAAAAGTTGCAAGCCCATAATGATGGACCCTTCCTAATTCTGTGGAAGATTGGCTCCAATACTTATGTTGTGGACTTACCTCCCGAATATGGGATTAGCTACACTTTTAATGTGGCATACCTAGTGGCCTACAAGGAATCCACAGTGATTTCTAGTGACCCTTTCGATCCTTCTCCTCCCATTGCGAGTGAGTCCACCCCTGTGCGTCCCACAGCCTTGAGAGCACCGCGCGAGCAAATTGAGAGGATACTGGATGAGCAGGTGACAACTATACAGAGCCAGATGTACCAGCACTACCTTGTCCGCTGGCGGGACCGTCTAACTTCTGATGATTCCTGGATCAGCCAGGAAGATCTACAGCGCCTCGATCCAGACCTGCTGGAGCACTACTACAGCCGTGTCCCCCCTTACTCGACGGAGTCGAGTTCCAGCCTCCCTGGGAGGGTTGGTGGGGACACCGGGCCCACTACTGGGCCCACTACTAGGAGCCGACGCTGCACCGCCCCGACTGCACCGAGCTTGTGGCTCGGAGACTTGTTTGAAGACTCGGCGTCCTGAGTACGTATCTGTACGTATGTGTGTATGTATTGTGTGTATTTTACTATGGTGGTATTTTTATTTTTAACCACCAAAGTATTTTATTTTATTGGGTCAAAGTATTGTATTTTTTTATGGTCCAAGTTAAACATTGGTTGGTGGGTTTTGTTTTATTAGGCTAGGACATACGAGCAAATAGGTAAATGTTAAATGTATAAGTGTTATGGCCTTCCCTATATATAAAGGGGGCTAAGGGTGTAAGGTTTCATATGAATGAATCAAGAGTTTGAAACCCACGTAGGTGCTTTGGCCCCTTTGTGCTTCCCCTTCCCTCCTTTCTCTTTGTGAGATTAGAGTGTCGCCCAGTGAGAGGTCGCCCGGTGTGAGGCCGAGCTATGCGAGACAGCAAACTATCTCGTCATGTTCGAGTCCCAGAGCTACCGTCAATCCATCCTCCGACGCCGTCCGCGTCAAATAAGGTTCAAGCTTTCGGTTGACAAAGGGTAACTCCCTCACACGTATGCAAATGCAAGCCAAAGGGGTGGAAAGGTACAAGCGGCCCGGCGTTTGTGTGAGAATCCACAGCTCATGGGCACATACGGAGGTCCTAGATATGATCACCTAGTCAACCCCAAGGAATATGGTGGCGAGAGGATCACACACCAAGGAGGAATGCGACTATGATATGTAATGCATGGCCCTATGCGCACCGGAGTGCATGCAATTTCTAGCACAAAAGTGAAAAATGAGGGCAAGATTTAATTATGCAAACACAATGATATGAGTGCAAATACTATATGAAAATGAAGACAATACAAAGTACAAGAAGACAAGAGCAAGAAACATCACAATCAGAGCTCGAAAGGTAAAGAAATTATCAATGCAAAACGTACCTGTGAATCTGCCACTAAACATGCATGCAGATTTTATGCACGAAATGTAAAAATAGAGACAAGATTCGACTATGCAAACATGACCCAAATAATACAAATAAGATATGGATGGAAAGACAATACAAAGGGCTACATAACGGGCCCAAGAACAAGGCAATCGGACCTTGGGAGGTCAATTAAATCATCCAAAAAAGTGCCCCCATGAACCTGTACGCAGACTGCATGCAGATTTTATGCACAAAATGCTAAAATGGAGACAAAATTTGACTAAGCAAATGTGACCCAAATGATGCAAATAAACTATGGATGGAAAGATAATACAAAGGACTACTCAATGAAACAAAAATCAGTGCAATCAGATGTCAGGAAGGCAATCAAACCATCAATCAAAGTCGTACCTATGAACCTGTCCTGAGCCTACCTGCAGACTTTATGCAGAAAACATAAAAAGTATGGCAATATTACACTATGCAAATGTGACCCAAAAAATATAAATAAGATATGGATGGAAAGACAATACAAAGGGCTATCCAATGGAACAAAAATTAGCACAATCGGACTACGGAATCAAAAGTTATGCCTCAACGAACAGGGCCCCGTGAGCACGCGCACAGATTGGCCAAAATCCGTAAGCGGTCTACCAAATGGCCATTTTTTTGCCACTTGCGGTCTACCAGAAGACCGTCAGGCTACCTGAGCCCTTAAAATGCCCAAAACAGTGGGAGAATGGAGAAAATACTACTTAAACATGAACATGCACACACCCAACGTACAAAAGAGCATGAAAACAAATGTGATGGGCATTGGTGTCCCACCGTGATCGCCAAAAAATTATAGATTGTTTAATATGTTCTTCCCCGCCCATTTAAACTAATACATGCATAAACATGTGAATCAAAGAAAAGGGGAATGAAATGATGAGAAGGACATACCGTGATCGCCACCAAGGTTCCAACAAAGCCGAAAGGATGAGGAGATCAAAGGATGGCGTCGTGTACCTTGGAACTTGAAGAGTTGATCGCGCTTGACAACGGGGTGTGGGAGCGATGTAGATTGAAACCTCCTCGTCCTCCAGCTGGCTAGAAGAAGGGGGCCTCACATTCATATCATGCTCTCCGGTGAGAGATTTTTAACCCCCGTGGAAGGGTGGAAATAGTAGGTGTGTGTGTTGTAATGAGAATGAAACAAAGATATAAGAAAATCACGTAGCATAACTGCGGGAAACATTCATGTAAAATTGAGAAAAATGCATGTGTAGCAGAAAAATAATATTTTGTGATGATTTGGAGAATTGGGGGATGAATAACTAAGAGTAGAGACCACGAAATTAAGCCCAGAAAGATGCAATGGAAAACCAATACTTCCCTCTTCAAGCCAGAGTCGAAGGATTAAGTCGGTGGTACAGCATGGCTTTTCCCCAAGTTGAAGAAGAGCCCCCCATTGCCACTGCAAACTAGACAGTTTATATAGAGTTTGTTGAAAAAGCTCCAACTTCCCCTCACGATTCCTAGAGATATAGTCCAAGATAAATCGAGTTCTATATATCACACTCAAGATAATACTAAAGATAAGAGATAGGAACAAACGAGGATCAATTTGGAGGAGTATTCTACAAGTTATGGCTCTTGGAAGGTAGGCCCATCGCTCAAAAAATATAGTTTGACCTGAACTAGGACATCTAAATCCAGAACTTTCGACCAAGATTTAATGAGATATAGTCAAGGAAAATTCGAGCTCTATAGATTAAACTCGAGATAATACAAAGGGCAAGAGATAGGAATAAACGACGATCAAATCGGACGAGTATTCTAGAAGATATGGGCGATTGAAGAAGGCCATGGCGAAAGGATTTTCAGGATAGAGTCCAGCGCAGGCTGGACTCTTAAACTGGCCTAGCGGTCTATCGCAGGGCCGCAAGGGGATGGCAAACGATCTAGGGGGTGACCGCAAGGCTCCGGGGGTGAAACGGGATGATTTCGGACAAGTTTCTGAAAAACGGTCTAGTGAATGGCCATTTTTTGTTCCCTAGCAGTCTAGCAAATGACCGCTAGGCTACTGGAGGAAAATTTCTGGTTAGATTTTATGTGACTTTGGGAATTGGATCATATCACAAAAATGGTGCAGAATTAGTGAAAGTGGTAGAAGAAGAAATTGTAGAAAACTGAAAGATGAACAACTTTCATGACGAGAGCAAGATGAGAAAACGAGTGGAAGAGGGAGAAAATTGGGTGAGAATAGAGAAGAAAAATGTTGGTACGTAGGTGAACAGCGCAACACGCCAAAAAAAACATGAATAACATAAAATTGGTGGAGAATTGGCCAATGGCATAGAAGAAGAAATTGTAGAGGCTTGAAAGACAAACAACTTTGGTGAAGGGCACGTTTTGAATAGAAGAATGGAAGGGGATGAAAAAGGGCCATTTTCAAGACTGCACCACGAAAGTAGCCGAACACTTGATGGAAAGTCGACCTAAATGGGCTGCAAGTTGAATTGGAAAGTCAGAAGTTGATAAGATAAGCTCCAGGCTCTAAGAAATCATAATCTCTGAAGTTCAGAGGCTAGGGTACAATGAAATGAGCTGGAAATCCATGCAAGGAAGGCTCCAAAATAATGGATAATTCGGGACATCAAAATGATGAATAAGAGAAATGACTCAACTTGTGGGCTAAAACAGGTGTCAACAAGCTTGTCAACAATCGCTGACACACAGCTTGTAAAACAAGGTTTCAAATCATAAATAGAAAATCAGAAAAGCAAAACCGAAACTGTAGCTCTCACAAAGAGCAGATCGGCTCTGGTTCTAAACCAAGAAGCCAGAAATAACAGCTTGCAAAAGCTAAGACTCACACCCTTCTAATGATGCACTACTCTTCTCTCAAGGCTCCTCTTCGTCTCTTCTCAAATTCGCTCTCTGAGATCTTCTCAGGTTTGTTCTCTCTCTCTTTTTGCTATGGTTTTCTTGACTTGGCTACTGCTATTCTCTCTATATGTTCTATGTCATCTGATATTGGGCGATCTGCCCCCTTTTATAAGCAGCAGATGATGGGCGCGAGAAAAACATGTTTCCTACTCAAAAGTTCGTTCAGATCTGAGCTTGGGATAGCCACATGGTAGCATCTTAATTGGGTTGCCTTCCACGTGTCATGAACATCATTTAGCCTATTACCTTAGATCACGTGCCTTTTATCCTGGTACTTAAGTTGCTCGTGACTTAGAGTTTGCAGGTAGTTTGGACACGGGTCAGCTGTTTGATCATGAGTCTTACCTGTCATTGTAACAAACAAAGTATTAGTCACGTGTTATGGACTTAGACAATTCACATGTCTATGTGTATAGGCACAGATGCAAGAGTAAAGAACTAGCACAGACTATATCATGCAGCTAGCGCAGACCTGAAATACACATGCATCGACCTTAAGTGTGCATGAAGCACTACTTGCACCGACCTTACCTAATATAAGGCACTGCTAGCATCGACCTGACTCAAAGGAGAATGCAACTAGCATCGACCTTGTGCTAAGTACGCAGGAATATGCTCAGACCTATATTCTGGCCGATCAGAATATGCACGGACCAGATTTTGCTCAAAACAAAAGATGCACTGACCTTAATTGCTCACAACAAAACCTGCACCGACCTTATGTGGTCACAGCGAAACCTACACTGACCTTATGTGGTCACAGTGAAACCCGCACCGACTTATATGCGTTTCTTACAAAAACATGCACCGACTATATGCAAGCACAATGCAGATATTCACCGACCCTATCAAATTCCAAGGCCGATATGCACTGACCTTAGATAGTGTCATACAAGACGTGCACCGACCTAAAACGTATAATAATAGCATGTGCACTGACCTTCTAAGGAAGAAGCAAGAAGGTGCATCGACCTCATATGTAGGTGACACAAACATGCATCGACTTGACTTATGCAGATGGTAACTAGCATCGACATTGTACATACTAACTAATGCTAGCACCGACTCTATCAAATACCAAGGCCGATATGCACCGACCTTAGATATTCACACTGACCACATGCACGGACCTGCAATGCTAGGCTGACCTTAAATGTAGAATAACAAAGTGTGCAGAAGTGTTTTATGAAAAAGGTCTGACATATAAAGAATTCATCAAAATACATAATATTACCATAGTTAAGATAAAGTCACCAAAGTCAACTCTACAGTCAACCAAGTCAACTCTACTATTGCCAATCATTCAAAACACAATCAACATACAACAGTCTCCACACTACTGATTAACTCCAGAGGAGACCCAACATATGTTCCTGCCTGGTTGTCCTTTATATTATCGTGGTTTTCTCATATTATTTGCATTCATTTTGTCATGTTTTCATAATTTAATATTATCTTGATTTCTCAATTTTAGGCTAGAAATATGCATACACTCCGGTGCACATAGGATCATGCATTGCATATTGTAGTTGCATCCCACCATGGTAAGTGACCCTCTCGGCTTCATATTCCTTGGAGTCGACTAGGTGATATTATCTGGGACCTCTGTAAGTCTCTGTGAGCCGTGGATTCTCATACAGACGTCGAGCCGGTTATACATTTCCACCCTTAGGATTTACATTTTACATCCGTGTGAGGGAATTAACCCTAGGTCAACTCAGAGTTTGGACCCTTTCCCTTTAAGATACCTATCCCTTGAGGGAATTTGTGCTTTGTTAACTGATGAGTACCATATTTCATATCATAATTTGCATCACATATATCATATTTGGGCATTAAAAGAATAAAGTTATGTAATTTGGATAATTAACTGCATTCTCACAATTAATTTGAGTCTGCATGCAATTTACCATCATTTTGAGTCAAAATGGCAATGTGAGATGTAGTCAAGAAATTACATAACTATCACAATGTAATTTGGGATTAAGAACATTGATTATTTAAATTTTATGAAATTATAGGAATTAGTGTCCAATGACTGGACGCCATTTCTTTGAAGACACATGAATGAGCGACTAGGTTCCAGACGCCAATTAAACAGCGCCTGTTTGAAAAGGCGCCAATTCCAAGAATCTGTGGCATTCTGATAAGACGCTAATTCGAAGCTCCTTTTTTAAAAAGAATAATTGACGGCCAGAGCTTTGTTTCCATTTAAAATCAGCGCTTGTTCAGAAGGGTGCCATTCAAAGAATTAGCGGCTATTGTACCCGGACAATTTCTCCAGCAAAATACCAAAGAACAAGGGTTCGGGAATTTTCCCGAACACCTTTAAGGCATGGGCTATCCGGCCCCTCTGGCAACCCAGTGGACCCGCCCAACGGCCCTAACCCGCTAGCCGGGATATACGACATCATTCACAATTAACCGGGATCACTCCCGACCCCTCAGTAGTGAACTTTGTCCGCGTTCTAGACAACAACCCGGGCCAACCCTGGGGTGCCCCGACTACAAGCCACGCCACGTGGCACTTGGCAAAGAGGCCAGGGGCCTACCTCGGGACGCCTTCTTTCAACCCTCCAAGGTCAAAGGGAGACCCAAATAAGTTAACCACCGGCCTTGGAGGCCCGTAGCATGTGTATACGGCTCACACACTGGTGCCGGGCTTTTCCCCGAACACCTTGTGGGCGCGTATGTCCCAGCCCTTCTACAATAAACCATGGGCCAACCCATGGCTCCAACAAGCCAGTCGGGTTCTACAGCTCCCTCCAATAGGTCGAGGACACCCCGTGGACGCACTTTTTATTAAATATCGTTGGTTTATTCGTTTATTGGTTATTAAGTGCGTGGGCGTGCCAGTCACCTAGGTGACGATTTATTGTGCGCTCGATCTGACTAATTAGACGATTGTGTAGTTCATGTCTGGACCAAAACCCACCGAACCGTAAAGGTCACGATGTCATTTACATACCCTTGGAGAGGGGAACACCCTTGATTAATCGCCGGGAATCAGGGCCTCATGGCCAGGAAACTATATCAAGAGAAAGAAGCCGATAGCGGTCTCGAATCAATCAGAAAGCCCGATGTATAGGGAATCAAGCATTCAAAATATGTCGGTCACTCAAGGGACCATTTTGATATTCGAACGAGCGTCCGGCTTCAGAAAATCGTGATCGTCACGGGGAAAACTGGAGCATATGTATGCCGTGGTACGGCAAATTTATTGTTCAAACGGATAGGAGACATTCGGTTGAATCCTGGTTAGAGTGGTCGGGAATCAGCGAGTTTGGTGGCCCAGTGCGAGATCGAGTCAGGAACATTCCGGGGGTGCCTCCTACGGTCCAAACGAGGCTTGCGTGGGCATCGTTAATATTTTCGGTGTCGAAGGACAGCGGGAAAGTGTCCCGGGACTAGATTCCAAAACAAAGACGTATACAGAGATAGCTGGATATAGGCCTAGGATGTGGGTCAGGTAATGACCATGGTTGGGGCAAACCTCAGGTCCAAACGTGACTCACGAAGGTCTTATTGATATTCCCACACGTAGGGTTCGAGGAAGACGAGAGTCGTCTCGTTCCATTCAAATTTTGTTGGTCATTCATGGACCACTTTATGTTCGGACAAAGATCCGTATTGAAGGCACGACATAAATAGAAATGAACCTGTACAAATGTATGCCTGAGTTTATGGCAGTTTTAATGAAAGAGCGAAAATGAGTCCCAATGGGAACGAGTCCGGTTTGACGAATTATCAGCCCAGAGCAACGCCGAATTATGGCCATATCGGATGGTTCCCAAGGTCCACGTCCAATGCCATGGGGCGTCATTGATTTTCTCTTCACACACAGTCCGAGGAAACGAAGGTCCCAAGGTATGCGTGCATGTCAGTCACTGGTGGACCATTTCTTGTTCGAACAAAAGTGATGCGGGACGGATGACGACCGGGCTAAGACGTACGACAGACTCGTTGTGCGGCCAGCACTAGCACACTAAGGCAAGCCAGGCGGCTGACCACTGTGGTATTCTCTGGGTGGAGACGTCTCTCAACAGAGACTCTCTTGAGCCCGACGATCGTCCCTTGCGAGGGAAACGTGGGGATCGCGGCGATTAAGAAACCATCGTCGTCTAGGGTGCTAATTCGCGCTCGATGCTCAATTGGAGCTATGGAACGGGTGCTCACAACTCACAAACGCGGTGAATTTGAAACTAACTATCGGCCCTATTCTTACAAACGTAGTAATATAGAAAGCATACTAAACATCAAATGTAAGGATCGAAA
This sequence comes from Amorphophallus konjac, assembly GCA_022559845.1. NCBI lineage: Eukaryota > Viridiplantae > Streptophyta > Magnoliopsida > Alismatales > Araceae > Amorphophallus > Amorphophallus konjac. The sequence continues at coordinate 31,019,808 of CM040129.1, forward strand.
CGAGCACGTACCTCCACGACTAGTCGTGGGGAAGAATTCCCGGCCGATTTCTGAACAACCCCAATACACACAAGATTAACTTTACAATTTCAGAAGCTTGGCCCACTCCACACAGGGAGGTATCGGGCTATAATCAATAACTTTGGGGTTGCTGGAACCCGGGTTGACGGGCCACACTCGCAGGAGGCGAGGAACGCGTGCTAGAGCAGCTCGGGTACGCCGACGGAAAGTCGACCCGGTTCTACCCGCGCTGGTCACCCTACGCAGCAAGCTTGCGGAGGCTGGTACGGCTGGATCCGATGCCCGATCGGAGTGCCATTTTTTGGAGAATGTCGGCGACTAGATGTAGTATCTTCACTCCGAAGATCGTGAACAAATGCCTTTAGATTTGGGCGCAGTGACGAATCTTCTGAGGTTCTGGTTTTTTGCTCACAGAACTGCATAGAAACACGGTAGAATGTTGGGAAAATAGTTTCCGATGTCGGATCGGGGCGTTCCTTGTGGGAGAGGGTAGGCGACGTCTAGAGGAAGAAATACTATGAAGATCCCTCACACGGATCTTGGCCGGATGAAGCGTGGTAGGCTCTGAAAGTTGATTCTAGTTCTCAGCCGGGCCTGCTCAGACCAGCCCGCGCGATCGCACAAGAACTGTTGTCACGATCAGCACCGGTCACAGATAGAGGCGAAACTAGCGGCAACACGAAGAGGGCTTGAAATACTACGATTTCTCTTCAGGAACCAACTTCAGATGGCATCAGGGTTGGGCTGGAGAATTCAATAGACAGTCACCTTCAGATCTGGGTAGCAATCTGGAACCAATCTGCACGCCTCCACGAGAAAAATTTCCACCATTGCTCACGAACTCTGATCGGTGCGAAACCAAAGCTGAAAGTTTGCTAACTTGCAGAGGTATCACGGATAATTTTTTTGGAAGAAGAAGATAAGAGGAAGAGAGGGATACGGGGTTGCGTCTCACGACCCAGTTCTGTCCAGTCCCAGGACAGCTCAATGGGAGTCACACCCAAGAACACACAAAGAGAATCACTCTCTAATGAACTTTTCTTTCAACAAAACTTTATTTTATTTTGCATAAACACTACACATGCCCTTATATAGGGAAATGGAAGGGGTAGGGGGGAGGGGACTTGCGCAAGATGCAAGTAGGGGGAGGGGTGCGCATGGATTAAGACATTGGTGAAAGGGAAAGGGGGGGCAAGGGGACATGGTTGCTCACCTACCTTTGAATTTCAAGGTAAAGGTGGTAGGTTTACAGCCATTAAAACTTGACCAGCAGCTATTCTAGATACATGTGGTAAATGGAGGTGGAAGAAATATAAAAATACATAATTCCTAGCCTAATAAGCCAAAAGAGGGGGCGCCCCCCTTCTTGGGCCTTGAATGGGCCAAATGTGGCCATGGCTTAACCAAGCCCATTCCAACCTAGATGGCTTAAGGCCATTCCACCCTTGAAGGCCCATGAATGAAGAGAGCCCACTCTAGATTATCCAATCTAGATAGCCCATGTGGAAGGAAGCCCATATGGCTTATGGATCCATTAGAAATGGACCAAGGCCATTCCTTCTTATGGAATGCTTTAAGGGCTTTAACAAATTGGCCCATTAGGAGCCTTACAACCAGCCCTTTAGCAAATTACACATACAATAACCATTACAAGCCCAATTCAATGCCAAAAAATGTCCAAATTTAAGCCAAATTATCCCCATTTTGAAGATAAGCTGATGTAGTCCACTTGGCGCTCCGCGTATGGCACCGTCGGTTCGCCGACGTGTCACATGATCGCCCTGGTGTCCGCACCAAAAAGTCCGCGTTTGTAGCGTAAGAGACGGTGACAAACCATACAAATATCTACCGTGAGTACGGAATGTTTAATGCAAGTATGGGATTAGATCCCGGTATATATGTCGGTCACTAACGGACCATTCATTGTTCAGACGAGAGCACGCATTTGAAGCATCAAAGACAACGACAAAGCCATACGGATGTCTGCCGTAGGTATGGTAAGTTTAATGTGGATGTGGGATTAGATCTCGGTATATACATGTTGGTCACTAACGGACCATTCATTGTTCGGACGAGAGTCCACACTTGAAGCATCAAAGACGACGACAAAACCGTACGAATATCTGCCGCGAGTACCGCAAGTTTAATGGGATTACGGGACTGGATCCCAATAGAAGTGGGTCAAGTTGATGGACTATTGGCCCGAGACGGTTTCAGACTATGGCCATGTCGGGGATTCTGAGGTCCACATCTGATACCATGGGGCATCGTTGCTTTTCTCTTCACGCACAGTCCTGGGAAGCGAATTGTTAAGTGTGAAGCCCGAACTCGCCAACATGCGCCCTCGCACGCGGATCGACTTGCGCAGTCAGGTCGCGGGGTTCATATCTCTTTCATTTTTTTTATTGGTTTAGGTCTCTTCTTTTGTTTTATTCATGAGTTTCATGCCTTTTCTTTTATTTGGTTAATCAACCTTTCTCTTTTAGGCACGTCGGTTGAAGGAAGCCACGGGGGGCGCGCCGGAATAAGAGGTGCAAGGGTGCGCTGATTATGGAGGGAGTCAAGGGCGCGCCGGGTAGAGGCACCCATAGGGGGGGGCACCGGTTTAAGGGAGCAAGGGGGGGCGTGATGTGACACAAATCCTCGGACCTAGAATTGCAAGCAACACAATAATTTGGCAATGTCACACAAGCGGACTCACTCGCGTTGGCACACTCGGGTCCGTAGGTGGACCGGCATTGGCGGTGAGGGTCCGAGGTTGGACCTCAAGGTTCCAAGGGTATGGCCAGCTAGGGATGGACCCCAATGGGCCAGGGATGCCAAATATCAAGGGCGGCTGGCACGCCAAGGGTGTGGGTTGTAATGTCACTCTCACAGCTCACCCGCGGTAGTCACGCAATTAAATGATAATTCGGGTTCGGGCACTCTCTTAACGCCGACGGTACTAAGATGCAATACTAATTAAGCAAAGGAATCCAGCAAAGAGTAGTGTGAGTGGCTCACCTGATCGGTGTGAAGACACCGATCCCGGCCGGAGACGAGGGCGAGCGGGGAAGCGTGGGCTACCCGCACGCCGCGCCGATGTCGCTTCGGCCGAGGACCTACTAATACATGCACTAATCCTCACGCAGGAGGGGGAACTCGGGGTGGGGAGAGTAGGGTACAAGAAAACACTACCTCCACACAGGGAGAGGCGCTAAGCCGGCCAGACGGGGAGGGGGGGGATTAACTTAAGCAAGTGCCGGATGATCTGCCCGGTTCTGGAATGACCGGACAGGGAGGTGATGTTGATGCTACCACGCACTCCACCGAACTCAGAAGTCAACGAAACCAGCTCTGAAACGTCGCTGACGGACCCAAGAACGCCTGTGAATTTTGGTGGATGGCTCCCTTGTCACCACTGGTTGGAGCGGACCCTGGAGCAGGTGCCCTGCGCTCTGGTTCAGGACGGCCCAGAGTGCTGCAGCTGCTTGACGTAGGTTCCACGGCTGCTCCCGAAGTCCGATTGATGCGAGACCAAGTCGAGGACGACCGTGGACGAGTCTTCTTCGAGCAGCAACCAAGCAGAGCACCAGACGATGTTGGGGTGGCGAGGAGGAGTCTGTTGAGTGAGGGGGGGTCAGGGTAGGACCCGAACGATCTGTTCTGCGCACCTGGGAGAGAAAAATTGGAAAAGGCTCTTCCTGAAGCCGAAAGGGACGCCGCTTGTTGGTGATGGTGGATGCCTTGTGGTAGCAGCTCTCAGCCAAGTGGTGCCTTCAGAAGTTGAGGGGTGTGGCTGTGGTAGCTTCTGCACTGCAGCTCTGGTCCAGGTTCAGGTCCCGGTTGCGCAGTCGGACGAGAATGAACCCTACGGACAGTAGGGATGTCGGATGCCGGCGAGGCCACCTCGGCTACGAAGCTATCTCGACGATCTTTCCGGAGATGTATGGTACATCTTCAGGTGATTCCTTATGACCCCGGGGCAGGTTCTGCAAGTCGGGTCCCAATCTGCTACCTGCAAACTGGGCAGTGTTAAAAGAAGGGGGGGTTGTTGGTGGAGATGGGAAGGTAAGGGATGGAGGGGTAGCAAAGAGGGGTGGAAGGTTGCTGGTTGTGGATGTGGGAGGGAGGTTTGGGGGTGTGAGAGGGGAGAGGGGGGGGTTGGCAGGGGGCGGACCTGGTGTGGGGAATGGGATGGGAGGTGGTGGATGGTGGGGGCGCAAATGGCCTAGGGGAATGGGGGGTGTCTCTTGGGTGTGGGTGGTGGATTAATGGAAGGGTTAATGGGGGGGCCTAGGGGATGGGAAGGGTTGCTTTGGGGAGGGGAAGGGATGCTTGGGGGAAGAGATTCTCCCTTGGGAAGGTGGAAGGTTGTATGGGGAAGCGGAAAGGTTGCTTGGGAAGTGGAGACACTAAAGGGGAGTAATGGGTCTTGGGGAGGTGAAAGGGTGGGATGCTGAGGTGGAGGGTGATGTGCCAAGGGAGGGAGGTGAAGGGGCAAGGTCTCCCAAGGGAGAGAGAGAGAGGAGGAGAGAGAGAGGGGGCCGTCCCCTTTAGAGAGAGAGAGAGAGAGAGGGAGAGAGAGATGCACAAATCCTTGTGGCAAACTTTTTTATCAATACTTCATTAGCTTCCAAATGAGGGATTGGGGTCCTATTTATAGGAATCCCACATTTTCACATAAGTCCCTGACTTTTGGACTACTAACACTTAACCAAAGGGAAGGGGCGCCCCTGGGCCTAGCCCATATAATTGGGCCCATTAACCAACATAATGACTCTAGACTTAGGTAAATAGCTACCTAACCTAGGTATTGGACTCAAATAAAAGGAAAAGTACATGATAAGAAAATGAAAATTACATCATAGGACTCGAAATATAGTGGCGAACAAGATGTAGCATAGTTGGCGAGCATCGGGATCCTCGAACAAAAGGGATTGTTGGTGATGTCCTCATCATACCCCCGGGGTGCGGAGAACTCAACTCCGTCGAGTATGGGCCCTCCGGGGGAGTGGTCCTCAAAAGCAGCTCAGGGCAAACCTCAACCTTCAAACTCAACCCGCATCTGCGACCAGGGGACGGTCCTTCATCCTCTCAAGGTGGCTTGGGCACACCCTCTTGCTGGCGATGGAACCCTGCTTGCCTAGTATTGCCTCTATGTGCACATGTCGGGCTCTCAAGGCTATTTTGTGGGAGCTCTCCGGGGTGTCCCTCTTTAAAGGAAGGTATAGGCTCAAAGCACTCACTAGGATCCACTGCGGTGCCCATATAGGGTGCCGGGTCTGCCACGTGAGAAGTGGGGTATATCCCATAACCCATTGGTAAATTCAATCCACAAGCTGTGTTTGCCAAAGCCACTAGGAACAGGAAAAGGTCCAAGTCATCATGCCCTCGAATTGGTGGTGACCCTAAGGTAGAGCCACTCCGATGCCATCCTCACCAAATCGCCTACTTGAAGTTCCAAGTGGCGCTCGCGAACTCTTATCCGCTCCTTGTGAACCTCACCGCTCATTGCGAATTACTTGCGTGTATGCGTATGCCATGCACTATGATGCGATGTGGGTGTGAAAAGCTTGGTGTGTAAAGGTGGACCGGGGCAACCGTAAATTGACCTATCATGCTGTGATGCCTTGTGGACCTTGATGAACTTAGGTGGACCGGGGCAGCCACAAGTGGCCCTATCATGCATGGGCTTTTTAACAATGGTTGGAGGGCCATGGTATCTGTAGGGGAACCTATCACACAAAGTGGTGATGAATGCCGGGGGATTCGGACACTCGTAGATGCTCCTAACATGCATATGATCAATGATGAATGAGGGAGGACCAGCAAATCCAAATGTGAGCCAGTCATGCATTGGGCCTAAAGTGTGTGTGACATGTATGAGGTGACTGTGTTTACTAGCCCTACCAAATGATGCAAAATGTAGTGGCACATGCATTCCCATCCAAATGGTTTATCCTATGTATATGGCTTGGTGTGAGAGTTTCCACTCATAGGGGTCAAAGGGGTCTAGGAAAATGGAGTGGGCTTGGTCCCATAAGGTCGGTTGGGGTAGGAAAAGGTTGGTGGTGAGTAAGGTGGGGGGGCATAGGAAGGGATTGAAGGGGTCATGGTAAGGGTCACCTAAGGAGAGGAACTCTAGGTCCTCATGGTCCTCACAACTATTTGATGGCGGACTCTCCTCCTCTAGTAAAATGATCGGGCCAAAGTTTTTGGTGGGATGGTCGGCCATGAATGGAGGGCTGGATGCTCTACCCGAGACAAGCAACTCTAGTTTGTGGATAGTATCGGGCTCGTCGGGCATAGGGAGGAGTAAAATAAGGTCGCTAGTGTAGCAACCCACAGTGTAAATGGAGGAGATGGATCCGACACATAGGTGTAGGACGTCAAGGCTCCTAGGTCAGTCGGCTACTGTAGTCAACATGCCAGTTAGCTCTATTTGCCAAGCTATACCATTAAGAAGATCCCCTAATGTTTCCACTTGATAGGATGATTGGATTGTGGTGTGATAGGTGGATAAGGGTACTATGGGGAGGTGTTGTTCCATGGAAGGGTAGGTATGGGACAGGATAGGGTGAGCCCAGTTTTCCACAAGCCATCTAACCAAGGGTCCACTTATGATAAGTTCACTCCCAATTGGCGGGGGTGGCATGAAAGGTGAAATTTCTTCCTCGTTTTGGCCATGAATTTCCTCTAAGATGGGGAGTGGTTCTGGGGTGTTCCCTACTAGGGGGTCGGGTGTGGAGATCATGGTTTCTTCTACCAAGGAGGTGAGTAGGTCCTTTGTGGGTGGGGTGATGATGACTGGCATGTGGTGCTCTTTGGGTGGTGGGTAATGGGGGACTTGGGATAGAATGGGGAGGGGTAGTAGTGGAGGCCTAGGTTGGACATCTTGTAACTCATAGGGGAGGGTGCACCCTATTTGGTTCAGTGGGTTTTCTTTGGGAAGGAATGAGTTCTCTTGACCCAATTGGGCTTCATATTCTTCTTCCCAATCTAGGGGAGCCTCATAGACTTCGGTCACCTCCTTAAGTTCCTTTTGGAAAGGGGTGGGAGGAGGATTTGTGGGCCGAATTGGGGTACTTCCATTAGGACATGGCATGGGTGTCTTCGGGAGAGGGTCTAGGTTGGGACGGGGTCCCATGTCATTGGAATCATCCGGTCGTGGAGTGAACCTAGAAGACCTAGAGAATTGCATCATTCTGAGGATTGGTTGTCTAGGTTATCCCAGGGGCGTCTCTCCTCACGCCCATAGTGTTGGGACCTCTCATAGTAAGGATCATAGCCTAACCCTTTACTATCAAACTCATCCCGGGGAGGTAAGACTCTAAGGCCATTGCTCCTAAGTGGGGGTTCATTGGCTCCAAATCCATCCCGAGGTGACCAAGCTCTAGGGCCGTGGTTCCCTTTTGCTTCAAGCCAATCAATCCGGGAGGTGAGGGTATCTATACAGTTATGACATTTGTTGATGAAAGCGTCAAATTGGTCCATGGATAGTTGGGGTGTCTCCCTAGGGTGGTCATGCAAGGGAGTGATGGAAAACATGATGCAAGGGAGACTCAAATGCCAATGCCCTAGGACTAGACTCGTAGAGATAAGTCTAAAACTTGCTCTGATACCATTTGATGTGACACAAATCCTCAGACCTAGAATTGCAAGCAACACAATAATTTCGCAATGTCACACAAGCGGACTCACTCGCGTTGGCACACTCGGGTTCGTAGGTGGACCGGCGATGGCGGTGAGGGTCCGAGGTTGGACCTCAAGGTTCCAAGGGTATGGCCAGCTAGGGATGGACCCCAATGGGCCAGGGATGCCCAATATCAAGGGCGGCCGGCACGCCGAGGGCGTGGGTTGTAATGTCACTCTCACAGCTCACCCACGGTAGTCACGCAATTAAATGATAATTCGGGTTCGGGCACTCTCTTAACGCCGACGGTACTAAGATGCAATACTAATTAAGCAAAGGAATCCAGCAAAGAGTAGTGCGAGTGGCTGACCTGATCGGTGTGAAGACACCGATCCCGGCCGGAGACGAGGGCGAGCGGGGAAGCGTGGGCTACCCGCACGCCGCGCCGATGTCGCTTCGGCCGAGGACCTGCTAATACATGCACTACTCCTCACACAGGAGGGGAAACTCGGGGTGGGGAGAGTAGGGTACAAGCAAACACTACCTCCACACAGGGAGGGGCGCTAAGCCGGCCAGGCGGGGAGGGGGGGATTAACTTAAGCAAGTGCCAGATGATCTGCCCGGTTCTGGAATGGCCGGACAGGGAGGCGATGTTGATGCTGCCACGCACTCCACTGAACTCCGAAGTCAACGAAACCAGCGCCGAAACGTCTCTGACGGACCCAAGAACGCCTGTGAATTTTGGTGGATGGCACCCGTGTCGCCACTGGTCGGAGCGGACCCTGGAGTAGGTGCCCTGTGCTCTGGTTCAGGACGGCCCAGAGTGTTGCAGCTGCTTGACGTAGGTGCCACGGCCGCTCCCAAAGTCCGATTGATGCGAGACCAAGTCGAGGACGACCATGGACGAGTCTTCTTCGAGCAGCAACCAAGCAGAGCACCAGACGATGTCGGGGCGGCGAGGGGTAGTCTGTTGAGTGAGGGGGAGTCAGGGCAGGACCTGAACAATCTGTTCTGTGCACCCGGGAGAGAGAAATTGGAAAAGGCTCTTCCTGATGCCGAAAGGGACGCTGCTTGTTGGTGATGGTGGATGCCTTGTGGTAGCAGCTCTCGGCCAAGTGGTGCCTTCAGAAGTTGAGGGGTGTGGCCGTGGTAGCTTCTGCACTGCACCTCTGGTCCAAGTTCAGGTCCCGGTTGCACAGTCGGACGAGAATGAACCGTCCGGACAGTAGGGATGTCAGATGCCGGCGAGGCTACCTCGGCTACGAAGCTATCTCGACGATCTTTCCAGCGATGTGTGGTACGTCTTCAGGTGATTCCGTATGACCCTGGGGAAGGTTCTACAAGTCGGGTCCCAATCTGCTACCTGCAAACTGGGCAGTGTTAAAAGAAGGGGGGGTTGTTGGTGGAGATGGGAAGGTAAGGGATGGAGGGGTAGCAAAGAGGGGTGGAAGGTTGCTGGTTGTGGATGTGGGAGGGAGGTTTGGGGGTGTGAGAGGGGAGAGGGGGGGGTTGGCAGGGGGCGAACCTGGTGTGGGGAATGGGATGGGAGGTGGTGGATGGTGGGGGCGCAAATGGCCTAGGGGAATGGGGGGTGTCTCTTGGGTGTGGGTGGTGGATTAATGGAAGGGTTAATGGGGGGGCCTAGGGTATGGGAAGGGTTGCTTTGGAGAGGGGAAGGGATGCTTGGGGGAAGGGATTCTCCCTTGGGAAGGTGGAAGGTTGTATGGGGAAGGGGAAAGGTTGCCTGGGAAGTGGAGACACTAAAGGGGAGTAATGGGTCTTGGGGAGGTGAAAGGGTGGGATGCTGAGGTGGATGGTGATGTGGCAAGGGAGGGAGGTGAAGGGGCAAGGTCGCCCAAGGGATTGAGAGAGAGGACGAGAGAGAGAGGGGGCCGCCCCCTTTAGAGAGAGAGAGAGAGAGAAAGAGAGATGCACAAATCCTTGTGGCAAACTTTTTTATCAATACTTCATTAGCTTCCAAATGAGGGATTGGGGTCCTATTTATAGGAATCCCACATTTTCACATAAGTCCCTGACTTTTGGACTACTAACACTTAACCAAGGGGTAGGGGGCGCCCCTGGGCCTAGCCCATATAATTGGGCCCATTAATCAACATAATGACTCTAGACTTAGGTAAATAGCTACCTAACCTAGGTATTGGACTCAAATAAAAGGAAAAGTACATGATAAGAAAATGAAAATTACATCATAGGACTCGAAATATAGTGGCGAACAAGATGTAGCATAGTTGGCAAGCATCGGGATCCTCAAACAAAAGGGATTGCTGGTGATGTCCTCATCATACCCCCGGGGTGCGGAGAACTCGACTCCGTCGAGTATGGGCCCTCCGGGGGAGTGGTCCTCAAAAGCAGCTCAGGGCGAACCTCAACCTTCAAACTCAACCCGCATCTGCGACCAGGGGACGGTCCTTCATCCTCTCAAGGTGGCTTGGGCACACCCTCTTGCTGGCGATGGAACCCTGCTTGCCTAGTATTGCCTCTATGTGCACACGTCGGGCTCTCAAGGCTATTTTGCGGGAGCTCTCCGGGGTGTCCCTCTTTAAAGGAAGGTATAGGCTCAAAGCACTCACTAGGATCCACCGCGGTGCCCATATAGGGTGCCGGGTCTGCCACGTGAGAAGTGGAGTATATCCCATAATCCATTGGTAAATTCAATCCACAAGCTGTGTTTGCCAAAACCACTAGGAACAGGAAAAGGTCCAAGTCATCGTGCCCTCGAATTGGAGGTGACCCTAAGGTAGAGCCACTCCGATGCCATCCTCACCAAATCGCCTACTTGAAGTTCCAAGTGGCGCTCGCGAACTCTTATCCGCTCCTTGTGAACCTCACCGCTCATTGCGAATTACTTGCGTGTATGCGTATGCCATGCACTATGATGCGGTGTGGGTGTGAAAAGCTTGGTGTGTAAAGGTGGACCGGGGCAACCGTAAATTGACCTATCATGCTGTGATGCCTTGTGGACCTTGATGAACTTAGGTGGACCGGGGCAGCCACAAGTGGCCCTATCATGCATGGGCTTTATAACAATGGTTGGAGGGCCATGGTATCTGTAGGGGAACCTATCACACAAAGTGGTGATGAATGCCGGGGGATTCGGACACCCGTAGATGCTCCTAACATGCATATGATCAATGATGAATGAGGGAGGACCAGCACATCCAAATGTGAGCCAGTCATGCATTGGGCCTAAAGTGTGTGTGACATGTAGGAGATGACTTTTCTTACTAGCCCTACCAAATGATGCAAAATGTAGTGGCACATGCATTCCCATCCAAATGGTTTCTCCTATGTATATGGCTTGGTGTGAGAGTTTCCACTCATAGGGGTCAAAGGGGTCTAGGAAAATTGAGTGGGCTTGGTCCCATAAGGTCGGTTGGGGTAGGAAAAGGTTGGTGGTGAGTAAGGTGGGGGGGCATAGGAAGGGATCGAAGGGGTCATGGTAAGGGTCACCTAAGGAGAGGAACTCTAGGTCCTCATGGTCCTCACAACCATTTGATGGCGGACTCTCCTCCTCTAGTAAAATGATCGGGCCAAAGTTTTTGGTGGGATGGTCGGCCATGAATGGAGGGCTGGATGCTCTACCCGAGACAAGCAACTCTAGTTTGTGGATAGTATCGGGCTCGTCGGGCGTAGGGAGGAGTAAAAGAAGGTCGCTAGTGTAGCAACCCACAGTGTAAATGGAGGAGATGGATCCGACACATAGGTGTAGGACGTCAAGGCTCCTAGGTCAGTCGGCTACTGTAGTCAACATGCCAGTTAGCTCTATTTGCCCAGCTATACCCTTAAGAAGATCCCCTAATGTTTTCACTTGATAGGATGATTGGATTGTGGTGTGATAGGTGGATAAGGGTACTATGGGGAGGTGTTGTTCCATGGAAGGGTAGGTATGGGGCAGGATAGGGTGAGCCCGGTTTTCCACAAGCCATCTAACCAAGGGTCCACTTATGATAAGTTCACTCCCAATTAGCGGGGGTGGCATGAAAGGTGAAATTTCTTCGTCATTTTGGCTATGAATTCCCTCCAAGATGGGGAGTGGTTCTGGGGTGTTCCCTACTAGGGGGTCGGGTGTGGAGATCATGGTTTCTTCTACCAAGGAGGTGAGTAGGTCCTTTGTGGGTGGGGTTATGATGACTGGCATGTGGTGCTCTTTGGGTGGTGGGTAATGGGGGACTTGGGATAGAATGGGGAGGGGTAGTAGTGGAGGCCTAGGCTAGGCATCTTGTAACTCATAGGGGAGGGTGCACCCTATTTGGTTCAGTGGGTTTTCTTTGGGAAGGAATGAGTTCTCTTGATCCAATTGGGCTTCATATTCTTCTTCCCAATCTAGGGGAGCCTCATAGACTTCGGTCACCTCCTTAAGTTCCTTTTGGAAAGGGGTGGGAGGAGGATTTGTAGGCCGAATTAGGGTACTTCCGTTAGGACATGGCATGGGTGTCTTCGGGAGAGGGTCTAGGTTGGGACGGGGTCCCATGTAATTCGAATCATCCGGTCGTGGAGTGAACCTAGAAGACCTAGAGAATTGCATCGTTCTAGAGGATTGGTTGTCTAGGTTATTTGACGCGGGACCGACTGACTCGCTAGCTAACCTAGGACGCTAAAGAACGCGACCAGCACGCGCACGTGACAAGGCAAGCCGGTGTGACCGACTAACGTGAAATCCCTCCGGGCGGAGGCGTCTCTCAACAGAACTCCGAACCACGGCCGTCCCACGGAGGGAGGCGCGACGGGGTCACAACGGGCGAGAAGCCGCTGGACGACACGGGAGTCTAGTCCGAGCTCGGTGCTCGACTAGGGCCAAGGGAAAAGGCCGCTCTCGTCTCTCTCAACCAGCAGTAATAAATGAAACTAGCTAGGCCCTACACTCACTTGCGCGGCACAATCAATCATATACGTGATAAGCAAGTACTACAGGCGGGAGCGAGACACGTACCTCCACGCCTAGGCGTGGGGAAGGAACCCCGGCCGAGTCCAACCACCCCGATACACACGTGAGAGAACTAATACAGACATCAAAAGGGCCCACTCCTCGCAGGGAGGTAATAGGCTACAACCACAGCTACACACGGGGCGGCCGGCGCACGGGCTGACGGGCAGCAGCCGAGGTCGGGGATGAAGCCGGATGCCGACCCTCGCAATGCCGATCGCTCCTGTAGTAGCCTTTGAGGAGGTGGTCCACGTCGCCGCGGGCACTGCTGGGATGCCGAGCCGGATGGAGGGGCCCACGCTGCTGCTACAGCCTCGGGGGGATGTCGGTCCGGCGAGAGGTTGCTGGCTGGTCCCTGTGACAGCGGGCAGAGATGGCGCTGGTACACGGCCGTCCGGACAGCGTTTGTGGCGGCGTCTTCTCTGGTGGAAGGCTGACAGGGGCGGCTATCCAGGGGCAGTGGTGGCAGATGAGGTCCTGTGGAGGATTGGGTGCGAAGGGCGTGACAACAGGGGTGCACAGACAGCACTTCAGGACAGTCTGATCTGTGACCGTGGGTGGGGTGGTATGGCGCAAGGGTACAGAAGGAGTTCCGGCCCGAGATGGTTACTGGAGGTGTGGTGGGATGTGAGGAGTCGACCTACCAAGTTTCAGATCGATCCGAGGACGGGAAGTGGTACCCCCTTTGGAGGCCCGCTGCTGACAGTCCCGCTCGGGTACTGTAGCGCAGGATTGCGCACTAAAAGTGTGCTTGAAGACAAAAGTTTACCCCGATGGAGTTTGAAGGCGAGGCCAGAGGGGTTGGATTCGTGACTGCGAGGGGAACAAATGTTATGAAGGGACTGGCGGTGTTTGGTGGTAGGAGAGGCATGCAAACGGTGACCCAAGTCGTCTCGGGTCACAGGTGAGACTGTCAGGGAGGCAGACAGCGCGACGAAAGTGTCTGTAAAGACAACTTTCTCTGTGGGTGGAATTTTTGGCCAAGGCCGGTGGGGTTGGAAAGATGACTGGAAGGGGTACGAAAGTCGTGAAGAAACTTGGATGAGACGCTGCCGGGAAGCGGACGCACCGGACCGATCTCTGGACACCAAATCTGCTGTCAGCACAGGGACGCCCGGGGAAGAGGAAGACGATCCTGCGTGCACCGTCGCTCCACCGAACTCGTCGCCGTGGACGATGATTGAAGGCTGCTGGCGTTGGAATCCGTTGGGGGAGATCTCCTACCCCTGGGCGTCGCACCCAAGGACTGGAGAGGAGGTGAGGGCGTCGCACCCTCAAGGAGGAGGAAGAAGAAGGGGTCGCCCCTTTTCACAATGTGGCACTCCACAATGAACACTCAAGCATCAATTTCTTCATTATTCCTTTCAAAAGAAAATACAAGGTCTTTTATATGGGATGGGGAAATGCTAGGTCTAAACCCTAGCCAAGGGGAAAGGAGATGGGGGGGCGGCCACAACCGAGGAAGGCCATTCAAATCTCCTAGATTCTAGGAGTGAAAGGTGGGGGGGGCGGCCAAAAGAGGGAGAGGGCAAGGGGGAAAGGGCGGCTGCCACTCCCACCAAGAGGGGAGGGAATGGTCCGCCCCCAACCCTAACCCTAGGTGGGGCGCGCCTCCCAAGGTGGGCCCAGGGGGGGGGGGGAAAGTGGCCAGCCCTTCGTGGGCCAGAGAGGTGAACCAAGAAGTGGCCCAATAACCCCCCCTAGCCTCTAGCAAGCCTACAAAACACAAATAAAGCCTAATTGGCCAAAAAAAAGGTCCATGACTGAAAGAAAATTGTCCACACACGGACTAAACCAAGGCCCAACATGGCCCAAAGCATAAAATAAGTGATGATAGCTCTGCTAATCTGTCAACTGGTCGCCGAGCCAAAGGGATGCCGGCGAGATCCGTGTACTCCGTCGTAAAGTGTGACGCGTGTCCTCACCAATTCTCCCCGGGTGGGAAGAACTCGACCCCGTCGAGTAAGGGTCACGGTCGCTCAGGTAACGCTCCAGCAAGTCCGGGTCAATCCGCTCCAGCTCTCCCCGCGTGATCCAGGTGTCGTCTGTCTCAGGGCGCCCTCTCCAATGCACTAGGAAGCGCTGGTAGGCCCCGCTCCTGGTGGTGGTCACCTGCTCATCCAGTATACAATCGATGTGCTCGCGTCTCTGTAATGGGGCTGGAGGAGGTGGACTTTCAGAAGGTGTATCGCTCACAACAGGAAGGGGAGGCCCAAGAAGCTCACTGGGAATCACTGCTGGATCCCGATAGGCCGCCAGATCAGAGACGTTGAACGTCGAACTGATCCCATAATCATCTGGCAGCTCGATCTCATACGCGTTAGACCCAATCCGCCTCAGAACTCGGAAGGGTCCGGCACCGCGGTCCTGGAGTTTCTTTACGGCCCCCGAAGGGAACCGTTCAGGTCTGACCCTGATCATGACATACTCTCCCACTTGGAACTCACGGGTGCGTCGATGCGTATCAGCTAAATCCTCATATCGTGCGTTGCTGGCCTCAAGATGGTGATGATGATGTAGACTCCGAACTAGCTGTGTGGACTCATACCTATATGAATGCAGGGGTGGTCCTGGACATCCAAATATGGATCTAATAGGCCTATGACACCTACCAGACTTGACAACGTGGGGAGGACCAGGACAACCAAAGTTGTATCTATCATGCATGGGTGTCCTACGGAATGTGGTAGACTCATGGGGACTAAATTGCCCAAACTCACTCATGACATTCCCTATATGAGACAAACCCCTATATGATGGTGGACATGAAGAAACATGAGAGAGAGACATGCGTCCCTGGCCTCCTAAGCTCGGGCATCTGGATGCCTGCAAGGTGAGGTGTTGACTAGAAGGCCTAGGTTGTGTATGATAGCGGACCTCCTCGACAAGGTGGGGAAAAGAATATGGGTCGAGAGGCTCACTAGGGAGGGGATCGAATGGGTCAAAGAAATGATGACCCCTCCCGACAGGTCCCTTCACTATACTTGCCCATGTGCGACATTCGTCCAGGTGCAGATAATCACCTTCAGGCACTCTCATGTATGGGGCAAGAGGCTCATGAGGAAAGCTAGGTTCCTCACTCGGGACCGTGATATCATAAAGGGGACAAAATCAACCTCCACGGGTATGGGAAATAATAAAAGGACCTCGGATGTGATATGTCCTATGGTGTAGACCGAGGTAATAGACCCCAAAGCAGGGAGTGTAAAGCTATGACTATAGGGTTGGTCAGACCCTAAGGTCAACATATAAGTCAACTCCCATTGATAATCTAAACTCCTAAGGAAGTCCTTCACATTTTCAAGAAAGCAGAAGGACCGAAAAGTGGTGTGAAAGGAGTTAAGGGGTATTATTGGGAGGGCTGGTCCCATGGGTGTATAGCAAGGAATGGAGACATCTAGAAGTGGACCCTCCCTTAGCCAGCTAGCTAAAGACTCACCAATGACCAGTTCACCCTCGGAAGGTAAGAATGTCTCTATATGAGGGTCTAAGGGTGAAGCCGCTCTCTCGGGAGGGGAAACGGAGTCCTCTATGATGTGGAGGGGATCACTCCCTAACTCCTCGACCTCAGTTAGGTACTCCTCAATCAACTCCTGTTCAGCCTCGTAACTCACTGGAACAAACCCAGGTGATGACATGGAGGTGGTCAGCGTAACGCCGTCATGGAAGACAAACTCACCGGGAAGGTGAGATGGGTGTAAGGTGCAGGTCCTCCTATCCAGGTCGATGGTCGCACTTCTTTCCTCCAACCAAGTTCGCCCTAAAATGATGCATGGACCAGCAAGTGTGCTGATCTTGCACCAAGCGCCATCGAAATATTTAACGGGGCCAAACCACCGTTGAACTCGATAAAAGCTAAACCATCACGGAGAACAATCTCCCCAGTCTTGAGAGTGACTCAACAATGTCTTGTGAGACACAGTTAGACGACACCCTACTGATGAAGTCGATCTCCGTATGCATCCCATTAGGTAGGATGGCAGTGGACATGACAGGGCGCTGGAATGACTCGGTCATCGGTATAGGGGTCGGGTCTCCCGACGACTGAGTGGTAGGGGCGACACTTAGAGGTCGTACTATAAGAGCATCGAATCGGACCAATAGGGATGACTCACCTGACATGTGGCTCGAGGAACCACCATGGGGTTGGCGCGGAGCTGGACATGCAAGACTCAACGAGACAAGGACAAAACTCTAACTAGACACAAACCTAACATTACAATGCAATGGTGGGTTACCTAGATGAACTAAGAGACTCAATGCAACCTAGATAACTCTAAGGCCTCAATTGCACCCTAGACAACCTAAAGACTCGAATGACCTAAGACCCCAATTTGTTAGAACAAACTGGTTCCCTAGGCTCTGATACCAAATTTGATGCGGGACTGACCAACAATGCAACTAATCTAAGACTATGACTTGTGCGACCAGCACGCGCACGTGACAAGGTAAGCCGGAGTTCCCGACTAGCGTGGTATTCCTTCGGGCGTTCGCGTCACTCAACAAGATCTCCGGACTCACGGCCGTCCCTATGAGGGAGGCGTTAGGATCTAAGCGGGCAAGGCGCCGCCGAGCAAAAATGGAAGTCTAGTTCGAGCTCGGTGCTCGACTAGGGCCCGGGGAACAAAAGGGGACACTCACCTCACCAATCCGCAGTGATTGTGTATGCTGGCTAGGATCCTACGCTCGGACGCGCCACATGCAATCACATACTAAAATAAGCAAGTACCAAGGGAAGGAGTGGAACGCGTACCTCCACGCCTAGGCGTGGCGAAGGAACCCCGGCCGAGTCCGACAACCCGATACACAAGATGATAACTATTACAAACCCAAATGGTGCCCACTCCTCGCAGGGAGATAACAGGCTACAACAACACAGATAATTCGGGCAGTCGGCGCACGGGCTGACGGGCAGCAGTCGAAGTGGGTGGAAGGCGCCGGTAGTCGATCTCCGGGGCCTCACTCGTCTCCGAAGTTGGGTGTAGAGGTGGTCCACGTCGCCGAGGGCGTGCGCTAGGATGCTGAACTGCTGCTGGGGTCACGAGCCGGTGATGGTCCGTGAAGAGTGACGATCCACAACGCTTGCTGCTTGCTGGTTGCTGCAACAGGGGGGCAGAGACGCGGCTGGTACGGGGCCTTCCGGACAGCAATAGGGGCGGGGTCTTCTCTGGTAGGTGACTGACAGGGGAGGCTAACAGTGGGTTGTGGTGGCCGGCGGGGTGCCGTGGGACTTTTGGGCGTGGGTGGCGATGGGAGTTGGGGTCACAGTCTGCACTTCAGGGCAGTCAGAACTGTGACTCCCGGGAGGGCAGTAATGGCGAGGGGTTGTAGGTGGACTCCGGGCCTGTGGCGATTACTGGAGATGGGGTAATGTGTGAGGGGGTGGCCTACCAAATTTCAGGTCAATCAGAGGTGGCTAGAGGGTGGTCCCTTTGGAGGTCTCTGCTGACTGGTCCCGCACGGGTACTGTAGCAGAGAACTCCGCACAGAAAGTGTGTAAAAAGGGAACTCTCAGCCCCGATGGAATTTTGAGGCGAGACCACTTGGAATGGCTTCGTAACTGGCAGAGGAACAATTCTTATGAAGGGAAATGGGGCTAGAAATGGTGGCAAGGGTCCGTAAACGGGTGCCCAAGTGGACTCTGGTCACAGGCGAGACTGCCAGGGATGTGATCTGCGCAACGAAAGTGCCTGTGAAGACAACTTTCTGTGACGAAAGAGTTTTGGGGCGAGGCCGGATGGGTTGGAAAGCTAACAGGCAAAGGAACAAAAACCTTGAAGACACCCCTGGGATTTGCTGTCGGGAACTGGGCGTACCGTTTGCATCTTTGGACCCCTAGTGTGCAGGTCGGACAGGCACTCCGGGGTTGAGCAGCACGCCACCACGAACGTCGTCACCTCGTCGACCGGATCGCCCGTGGACGTGGGGAAGAAGACCGCTGGCGTTGAAGCGTACCACGTGACCTCCAGGCCTCAACTCCAGGGCGTCTCACCCTAGAGGCTGAAGGAGATGGCTGAAGAAGAAGATGGCGGAGGTGGGAGGGGCGTCGCACCCCTTAGAGGATGGGGAAGAGGATCGCCCTCTTCCTTTGGAGCTGGTTGCGCACCAAGCAATTCTCTCACAAAATAAATTTTTCATTAACTTCAAAAGAAAAGTACATAAGCTCTTTTATATGCTAGGGTAGGAACCCTAGCCAAGAGGGAGGGGAAAGGGGGCCGCACATGGCATGGGGAAAGGGGGGAATGCGCCACAAGGCAAGGGAAGAGGGGGGGTGCGAACCACTCCTAGATTCTAGGAGTGGATTGGGGAAAGGGGCGGTCAAGTGGGGGAGGGGGGGAAGGAATCGGTCAAGAGAGGGGGGGGGGGGGAAGGTGACCGCACCCTCTTCCTATATTCTAGGAGAGGGGGCGGCTGCCACCTCCTCCTCTTGGAGGATGTGATAGGGGCGCCCAAACCCTAGCCCTAGGAGGTGGGGGCGCAAACCCCTAGGTGGGCTAAGCAGGGGAGTGGGTGGCCAGCCCAAATGGGCCAGAGATTGAACCAAAGAAATGGCCCAATAGCCCTATCTCCTATCTAATGAGCATAAAAGGGCCCAACTAAAACCTGCCAAAGGGATATCGGCAAGCTCCGTGTGCTCCGTCGAGTGATGCGGCGCGTGTCCTCACCATTATCCCAGGGGAGTCTCTCCTCACGCCCATAGTGTTGGGACCTCTCATAGTAAGGATCATAGCCTAACCCTTTCCTATCAAACTCATCCCAGGGAGGCAAGACTCTAAGGCCATTGCTCCTAAGTGGGGGTTCATTGGCTCCAAATCCATCCCGAGGTGATTAAGCTCTAGGGCCGTGGTTCCCTTTTGCTTCAAGCCGATCAAGCCGGGAGGTGAGGGTATCTATACAGTTATGACATTTGTTGATGAAAGCGTCAAATTGGTCCATGGATAGGTGGGGTGTCTCCCTAGGGTGGTCATGCAAGGGAGTGATGGAAAACATAATGCAAGGGAGACTCAAATGCCAATGCCCTAAGACTAGACTCGTAGAGACAAGTCTAAAACTTGCTCTGATACCATTTGATGTGACACAAATCCTTGGACCTAGAATTGCAAGCAACACAATAATTTCGTAATGTCACACAAGCGGACTCACTCGCTTTGGCACACTCGGGTCCGTAGGTGGACCGGCGATGGCGGTGAGGGTCCGAGGTTGGACCTCAAGGTTCCAAGGGTATGGCCAGCTAGGGATGGACCCCAATGGGCCAGGGATGCCCAATATCAAGGGCGGCTGGCATGCCGAGGGCGTGGGTTGTAATGTCACTCTCACAGCTCACCCGCGGTAGTCACGCAATTAAATGATAATTCGGGTTCGGGCACTCTCTTAATGCCGACGGTACTAAGATGCAATACTAATTAAGCAAAGGAATCCAGCAAAGAGTAGTGTGTGTGGCTCACCTGATCGGTGTGAAGACACCGATCCCGGCCGGAGACGAGGGCGAGCGGGGAAGCGTGGGCTACCCGCACGCCGCTCCGATGTCGCTTCGGCCGAGGACCTCCTAATACATGCACTACTCCTCACGCAGGAGGGGGAACTCGGGGTGGGGAGAGTAGGGTACAAGCAAACACTACCTCCACACAGGGAGGGGTGCTAAGCTGGCCAGGCGGGGAGGGGGGATTAACTTAAGCAATTGCCGGATGATCTGACCGGTTCTGGAATGACCGGATAGGGAGGCGATGTTGATGCTGCCACGCACTCCACCGAAGTCAGAAGTCAACGAAACCAGTGCCGAAACGTCGCTGATGGACCCAAGAACGCCTGAGAATTTTTGTGGATGGCTCCCGTGTCGCCACTGGTCGGAGCGGACCTTGGAGCAGGTGCCCTGTGCTCTGGTTCAGGACGGTCCAGAGTGTTGCAGCTGCTTGACGTAGGTGCCACGGCCGCTCCCGAAGTCCGATTGATGCAAGACCAAGTCGAGGATGACCGTGGACGCGTCTTATTCGAGCAGAAACCAAGCACAGCACGAGACGATGTCGGGGTGGCGAGGAGGAGTCCGTTGAGTGAGGAGGGGTCAGGGCAGGACCTGAACGTTCTGTTCTGCGCACCCGGGAGAGAAAAATTGGAAAAGGCTCTTCCTGATGCCGAAAGGGATGCTGCTTGTTGGTGATGGTGGATTCCTTGTGGTAGCAGCTCTCGGCCAAGTGGTGCCTTCAGAAGTTGAGGGGTGTGTCCGTGGTAGCTTCTGCACTGCAGCTCTGGTCCAGGTTCAGGTCCCGGTTGCGCAGTCGGACGAGAATGAACCCGCCGGACAGTAGGGATGTCAGATGCCAGCGAGGCTACCTCGGCTGCGAAGCTATCTCGACGATCTTTCCGGCGATGTATGGTACGTCTTCAGGTGATTCCGTATGACCCCGGGGCAGGTTCTGCAAGTTGGGTCCCAATCTGCTACCTGCAAACTGGGCAGTGTTAAAAGAAGGGGGGGTTGTTGGTGGAGATGGGAAGGTAAGGGATGGAGGGGTAGCAAAGAGGGGTGGAAGGTTGTTGGTTGTGGATGTGGGAGGGAGGTTTGGGGGTGTGAGAGGGGAGAGGGGGGGTTGGCAGGGGGCGGACCTGGTGTGGGGAATGGGATGGGAGGTGGTGGATGGTGGGGGCACAAATGGCCTAGGGGAATGGGGGTTGTCTCTTGGGTGTGGGTGGTGGATTAATGGAAGGGTTAATGGGGGGGCCTAGGGGATGGGAAGGGTTGCTTTGGGGAGGGGAAGGGATGCTTGGGGGAAGGGATTCTCCCTTGGGAAGGTGGAAGGTTGTATGGGGAAGGGGAAAGGTTGCCTGGGAAGTGGAGACACTAAAGGGGAGTAATGGGTCTTGGGGAGGTGAAAGGGTGGGATGCTGAGGTGGAGGGTGATGTGGCAAGGGAGGGAGGTGAAGGGGCAAGGTCGCCCATGGGAGAGAGAGAGAGGAGGAGAGAGAGAGGGGGCGGGCCCCTTTAGAGAGAGAGAGAGAGAGAGAGATGCACAAATCCTTGTGGCAAACTTTTTTATCAATACTTCATTAGCTTCCAAATGAGGGATTGGGGTCCTATTTATAGGAATCCCACATTTTCACATAAGTCCCTGACTTTTGGACTACTAACACTTAACCAAGGGGAAGGGGGCGCCCCTGGGCCTAGCCCATATAATTGGGCCCATTAACCAACATAATGACTCTAGACTTAGGTAAATAGCTACCTAACCTAGGTATTGGACTCAAATAAAAGGAAAAGTACATGATAAGAAAATGAAAATTACATCATAGGACTCAAAATATAGTGGCGAACAAGATGTAGCATAGTTGGCGAGCATCGGGATCCTTGAACAAAGGGGATTGCTGGTGATGTCCTCATCAGGGCGCGCCGGTTAAAGGGCAGTGCCATGGGGCGCGCCGATTAAGGGGGTCCAAGCCAAGGAGAGAGGGGCGCGCCGGTTATAGACCAAGAAGAGGGGGGGGCGCCAGATAGATGCCAAAAGAATGAGAGTGGTTTTAATTCTGAAGTTAAACCGGCGCGGGGGGGTACCACGCCGGATTAGCCTACGCCGGATTAGGAGCCCGCCGGGATAGCTTCTATGAGGTTTGTTTCTTTCTTCTGGCTTCTCTTATTCTTTCTTTCAACTGCAAGTTAATTCGTTGATTTGTTTGTTCACCCAATTGGTGGATTAAGTTTGTGGAGAGGAAGTTTAAGTGTTTGATCATTTGTTAAGGTGAATTGGCATGAAAATCTGAATGTTTTATTAGAGGTGTTTGTTGTGCAGGGTAGTTTAGTTTGTGTTTGATTTCAGGAGTGGGGGCTTTCTGAGTGGCGTTGATTTGGTCTGAAGAAGCTTCATTTATTCATTTTTATGTGTTCTTGTTCTTTGTTCCTCTTGTTCTTGGCCCTGGCAAAAATCGGGCAGCACTTCCCCCAAACTGAAGCTTGCTAGAGAAAAAATAGAGGAACACTAAACGGATTGCTTCGGGGTGAACCTCAAAATGCAGACCTCACGGCGGTCCGTTAACCCACATGTGAGTGTGAAAGAGCTCGAGGACTAGCCTTCAAGAACTCTCACGACTCATGGGTAATGATTTCTCAAAGTGGGACGAATATGTGCCACGAAAGGCTATGAATGTTCATCCATCAGACGGTTCCTTCGAAGACCATGCTATGGAGAAGCAGGCTTCGAAGCACCATGGGTGAGTAGAAGATAGAAAGAGAAAGGGGGACGGGGGCTAAAGCCAAGAACCGTGCTTGCCAACAGACTTCCTTTTATTCATCCATGAGAAGGGGAAAATTGAAATACAAAAGGGGCATCTACCCTAGGGCAGAAGGACATACATTTAGGGGGGCAAGAGGAGGAGATACATCAATGGGAGAGGGGAAATAGAGCACAAGCTCTCCCCCTGGGCTCACCTCTCACTCTCACTCTCACTCTCTTCTCTTCACCTCTTAGGCGCAGGAATGGGGCTTCTTCTTTTTCTTCTGAGGGAACTCCCAGCTGAACTAGACTCTCTCTCCCGCTCTTGTCGTCTCTCTCGCTGAACTCCCTTTCAACGAACCAGCCTCCCATATATATAGGATGGGTTGCATTTCTTGTAGAAATGGCCAGTGGGGGAGAATTCCCGCCACCTGTACCTTGTTCGCAGCAACGTTGGGAGTTGACTCGTTGCACTGGATGCTGCTGGTTCGTGCCGTACACTGCTGCTCATCCGAGGATGGGATGTTCGCGGATTTATAGGGGCCTGCTTCGCCGTTGTCGGTTCTATGCTGTCGAATGGATGTCGAGGCAGAGCTTGGTAGAATTGAATGCTATGCCCCCTTGAACCTACACCTGAATCTGATAGGAGAACAGAGTATCGGTTGAAAGAGGGGACAGAATGGGGTTAAACCGACACAGCCAGGGGCGCGCCAGTTTAAACCCAAATGCAATTATTGCACCAGATCATCAAAGGAAGAGGGGAGGCACCGGTTTATGGCCCAAGCAAGGGCGCGCCAGTTTAAGTGCAGGCCGTGTCAGTTTAAGTGCAGGTCGCGCCGGTTTATACTTCGTCTCGACTTTGCGGCCATTCAGGTGAACAGTTATGCTCCCGAAGAACTTCAGCTGCAATGCTCCTGCTCCGAGGTGTTTAGTTCGATGTTTTCGAGTCTCGATCCTAGGCTTTGCGTGCTTTCCGGCATAAGCCAAACCCATGTCCGAGCTCCCGAGCTTCTTCTGATTCAGCCTTTGGCAATGACGACCGGAGAGCCAGGGTCATCCCTTCAGCCCGAGGGGCTTCTTTGTTGGGTGGCGGAGCACCGGGTAGGTATTTGTCCTACTTGGAGGAGGCATAGGGTTAATTTGGCCCTTCCATCTTCGACTTGCTCTCGAGTGCTGAGACGTGCATGCCGCACGATCATCATCATTTTTTGACATCCACACACCCCCGACCCTTAGACACGCGACGATGAGCCGCTCATACTTAGCTCTCGGGCCAGCCCGAGGCTACCTTGTAAACCCGTCGTGCAGCACAACACACGTCACGAGGTCGGGCCCACGGGCCCAAGATGCCTCTTTTCAGCTCCCACGAGCTCTTATCCTCAGCCCAAGGCCCTTCCCAAGGTCCCCCAGCCAGTTAGCTAGGCTGTTCGGCAAACCGGGGTGTGTCGAGCATCTACCCAAACACCTTGTGAGCGGAAACTGTGACTCGACAACAACGCCCCCCCACGGGCCAATCCCTGCACCCTGGAGCCCCGTGTCCCTCAAAGGACACCCCCAGATAATGAGATAAGACCCCCGAGGGCCATCTCTCGGGGTTGCGGCTAGCCCCGAGCCAGTTCACCCCAGGGCGCGGCCGTGCACCCAGGGAGGGCGAACTCCCTAGGGGCCGCGCCCTCCTCCCAGCCCAATGGCCCCACGACCGTTCTCGACTCCCAGTATCTCCCAGTTTTTACCAGGATCGATTGACATACCCGTGCGCGGAAGGATTCACAAAGACGAAGCCCCGGGACCACGTTGAGTCGCACAAGTCAATCCTCCCAGTCTACACACGCAAGTGGCTAGTCAACCAGTTCACGCCCGTATCCTCTGTCGATTCGCAATCAAGTTGAGTCAAAGTGGGGCTAAAAATAAAAAAAATCCATATTTTATAGAGGTGTGGCCGCCCCCCCTCTCTATCGACCCTAATCCGCCTAAACCCCTTGTATAATAAAAAAAGATTTTTTAAAAGAAAAAAACACCCAGCCCAGTCCGCCTAAACCCCCTAGGGGGAGGGGGTTTAGGCGGAGCAGCCTCCCCCCTCAAGTTGGTCCGCCTAAACCCCATGAAAAATAAAAAAAGTTTTTTTAATAAAAAAACCCCTCCTAGAGGGGTTTAGGCGGACCAGACCAGCCCCTTGGGCTGGTCCGCCTAAACCCTATCTCCCCCACTCTGTTGAACAAAAAAATAATAAAATAACATTTTTTTAGGGTTTACCTAGACCAAGTTCAACCCTCAACTTGGTCCGCCTAAACCCTACCCCTGCCCCATCAATTTCCTATAAATTTTCACCCCTTACAAGCTCAAGGGGCACAAATGAACAAGCAAGGCATGCACGAGTGAACACACGGACGGACAAACCCGACCTAACTATCGCACCCTCGAACTCCTGAGGCTTTTGGCAAGGGTCGAGAACGCAAGGAGCAAGGCGCGCATGTGGGTGGCTTGTAGATTGGCTTGCACATGCCGAGGGTATGTCCGTACTCCCCTCGTATGGCATCTAGCCATCATACACATGTCCGCTCCCGTCGCGCGTAAGGCGTTATGACAACGACGAACACACCCGCATCCCGGGTCCTCCCATGCACGACAACTCACCGCGGCCACGCTCATGACACGACGCCGCACCTACGACCGACATGGAACCGCGTGACTATCGCTCACCTCTGAGGCCCAAACCCGACCGCTCACCTTGAGCCGTGTCTTACCTTCGCCAATCGCCAGCCCACAACCGCCCCCGCCATCTAGGCAGTCGGGCATGTCTCAATCTCCCCATAGGGAGCCTCTGTAAAACACACGGATACCCGTCATACCACGCATTGACTCGGGGATCGAATCACACGTCAGAATTGTCCCGTGGCTTGCGCCAGTTGTACTCTGGCCTCTTCAGCCCATTTGTAAAGCCCATGTGGCTCTCATATAGCATAAAACTTGTTGAATGCTTCGCCCGTATGAGGGCCCCAATTTTCTACCTACACCACCCGGCATACGTGCCTAACATCCTTGACCCCAGCCATCAACCCCCAGACAAAAGTGCACCCACAGCTGCGGAATGCTTCCGGCCCTCCACCCATGGCTTTGGACACATATAGGCTTCTCTCCAGCATAGAACAAAGGTGTTCGGATTCAATTAGATGTAAATAAACACCGATCACTTGCGGTCGGGGGGGGGGGGGGGGGGGGGGGAGATGTCCAATACACTATTCCCACAATCGCATGTGCACTCGCACCCGTGGAACCCCCTTGATCCATGTGTTGCCCGACCTCTCGAGCCCACGTGCCGCATCCTAGTGGCGCTTCCCCTATCAACCCTTGGTTCCATAGGTGACTGTCGAGAACTCGACTGGCACGCCTGCACCCTGTCCGGCTAACCTATGC
Organism: Amorphophallus konjac; assembly: GCA_022559845.1. NCBI lineage: Eukaryota > Viridiplantae > Streptophyta > Magnoliopsida > Alismatales > Araceae > Amorphophallus > Amorphophallus konjac. The sequence continues at coordinate 31,045,999 of CM040129.1, forward strand.
CCCTACATTCCCGTGCCATTCGACCCTTTTCAGCTTTCCGTAAAAGGAGAGTGCCCAGTACCGCCGTGAGAGGCATTCAACCGTAAGGGATAATACCCAAGAAATATCCAACCCCCGTATTTTTCCTTCCCAACTGTATTCCTACCTTTACCCCGGTCATCGACATAAAAAGAAAAAAAAACCCCGCAATAGAGAGGATTGCATGCCCGGTGGGACGTCTCCCACCTTCCTTTTTTTTTTGCTGAAGAATAGTCTATGCCAGCCCTGAAGCCCTGGTGCCCTTTTCCTATCCTTGCAGGAGAGGCAGAGGAGGGTACTCGCACGCGCATTCCCTAGCGGCCCCCAGTCGGACCTTGCTTGGCGACTGTCGGCAACCGCCTCAGCAGCACTCAGCATTCCAGCAACTATGGCAGCCATCACTTACGATCCCCTCGTCATCTCCACCCATGCATGGGTGGGTTACTTGGCTACGCCGATCGCTTTCGGCAGCTTCGCCCCTGTCATCGGGTTGCCCTACTTTTTGGGCGTGATCCCTGTGGCTGCTTCTCAGTCAATCTCGGCTCCTTCACCAGCTCCGGTGGCCAATGTGCCACGCACACCTCTAATCCCGGTGGCCCACCTGAGCACCAGGCACCGGACCGCCACCACTGGCCCCTACAGGGCCCCTAGACCAACACCGGCCCGAGTAAGCTTTAGCTCCCGAGGCCAGCCTCATCCGATCTCCGGCACGGGCCCCACGCCCCAGATTTTGGTCAATATCGTAGCATCTTCCTCTGGCTTCCAACCCAAGCCTCAGCAAAGCCAGCACCCAACACGGGCTCCCAGCCCCGGGTTCACGGCTTCTCCGCATCTTCCTTGGGCTTCCAACCCCGAGCCTCGGCAAAGCCAGCACCCAACACGGGCTCCCAGCCCCTGGTGCGCGGCACCTCAGCAGCTTCCTCGGGCTTCCAACCCCGAGCCACAACAAAGCCAGCACCCAACACGGGCTCCCAGCCTCGGGTTCGCGGCTTCTCCGCATCTTCCTCGGGCTTCCAACCCCGAGCCTCAGCAAAGCCATCACCCAACACGGGCTCCCAACCCCGGGTTCGCGGCTTCTCAGCACCCTCCTCGGGCCCCAAGGCCCGAGCCCCAGCAAAGCCGACTCTCGATACGGGCTCTCGGCCCCGAGTCCCCAGCTCTCCGGCATTGTACTCGGGGTCCCGATTCTGAGCTCCAGTTGAACCGGCTCTCCCCGTGGGTCTCCTACCCATGGGGCAAGGTTCCCCACCATCTTCCTCGGGCCCTCCGACCCGAGCCTGGACTACGCCAACACTCACTGCGGGTCCATGACCTGGGGTCGTCGACACCTCAGCACTTCTGACGGCATCGTTTCCCGGTGAAAGAGTGTCATCTCGAGCATTGGCAACACTTCTATCGGCACGGGCAAGAGATTATACCCGAGTCGCCCAACCATCGACTCCTGACATGGGTCTTGCACCCTGGGGGCTAGTCCAAGTACCCCCGACTGACTTCTCCATGCTACCGACCGTAGCAGGCCGGGTCTTCTCGGTCTACCATCTCTGGGCGGAGTCTTCCTCCACTCCCCAGAAGAAGCGTCGCCATGGCCGCAAAGGCAGACGGCTTGCCGTTGTAACTAGCAACTCATGCAGGACTATTCTTGTCGGTGACTTGCGGATTTGCCTCGATGGGGGCGAACCAATCATACCCCAGGAACAGACCGTTCCCACAATCTCTACCTCCAACCGTTTTGACCTCTTGCAGCAAACGTGAGAGGACGAGGCAAAGCTCAGAAGAGTGGGTTCCTCGGCAGTAGTCCAGGGGCATCTACCACAGCTCGATACACGAGCTCCCAAGACAACCCGTCGAAAAAATGGTGACAAGGGAGACCAGCCATCCGACTTGAGAAGAATCTGGGTCACCTCAGAGGAAGCTCAAGCCGTTCGGAGGGCACGCATTAGGAACCCCTGCGAGCGCTCAGACGCGGCAATAGGCAGGATGCGACTGGTCCCACAGTAGAACCGTCTGATGATGCCCAGTCGTCTAATGTCCCCTGCACAAGCATGCGGAGGCAAAGGCGGGCCCGCTCCTGAGCCCTCCAGTATCCTATTCCGGGCTCTCCTCCGACTACGCGCCTGTCTGCCCCGAGCGGCACCCGCGTAGGCAACGGACGGCCTGGTTCATCAATGACGCGGTTCGGGTGTTCGTGTGTTACACCACCGGACACCCAGTCTGATGACCTAAATCAGCCCCTGTCCCGCTTCATGAGGTCGCGCCATCAGGTTCCGCCGCCTCCCCCAACAGGTCACATCAGCACTTCTACCGCGACCCTCCTATCAATGCAGAACCAGTCAACAACGACCTTCCTATGAACGAGGCTCATGAAGTGACCCTCGATACTCTCATGAAGGAGAACCAGCATCTGAAGGCCCTCTTGTAAGACCTCCTCCAGGAATGAGACCTTCATCCTCAGCAACCTGCCAGGCCTCCGGCCGAGGCACCGGCACTGCCGGTGGCCCGCGATGCTGCCAACACCTCAGCGGCAATCGCCCGAACCCCGTTGGCACCTGGGTTTGGCACACCCCTGGTTGAGGCTCAGCCACGAGCCTCCAATACGCCAATGCCAAAAAATCTTCTGGCACAACGCCAGATGATCAAGCATATTGTCGAGACAAAGCTCGCCCAGTATGGTGAAGGGGTTGTCACCGTAGATCTCTACAGTGTGCCCTACCTGCTTCACCACCAGCTGAAAAAGCTTCCTCCAGAGTATGCCAAGCCCCAGAAGCTGCAAACGTTTGATGGGCACGGGTCGCCACATGAACACTTGGCCTACTATGTTACAGCCATGGGTGAGTTAGCGTTCGATGAGTCGTACCTCCTCCGCTATTTTGTTACTTCACTGACGGGAACAACATTCCAATGGTATTCCCACCTAAAGCCCGGCTCAATCATCGACTGGACAGATCTCCAGAAAAAGTTCCTCAACCGCTTCCAAACGGCCGAGCGAAAGATCTCCCCACCCGAGCTCTGCTCTCTCTGGCAAAGGAAGGGCGGGAATGCCCTGGACTTCATCAAGAAGTGGCGGGACCTGAGCATGGGGTGTGTCAACCCGCCAGTCCAGGAAGATGCCCTTACTATATGCCGACGGGGTTTGGCAGCTGAGGTCAGCGAGAAGCTTCTCGGCGCCAACATCAAAGGCTTCGACCAACTCAATTCAGTAGTCACCGAAATAGAGATGTTCTTCGCCGACAACCCAAGCTATACTGTAGCAAAGGGTAAGCAAGCGCGAGAACACCGGTCCGGTACGGAGGTCAATATTGTTGAATTCACCCCTACCGTTAAAGCCGATAAAGAAGCCGAACCAAGCGGCTCTGACAAAAAGCCAGCAGAAAAGTCGGCCGCTCCTTCCTTCTCAGAGCACATGAAGACACCCTTCTCATTCAAGAAGAAACATACAAAGATGCTCTTCGACCTCTGTATGGCCCAGAAGATTGTTGAGCTTCCAGAAATCTGCAAGCCGGACGAAGCCCTGAAGATCGACGATCCCAGCTATTGCCCGTATTACCACATGCTGGGCAACTGAATCGAAGACTGTTATGTCTTCAAGACCCAGGTGCAGAAGCTGATCTGAGACGGCCTTGTTAAAATGAAGAGCGGTCTCTTTGATCCTCCACAACCACATACGTGGTCCAGACCAGCTAAGGCGGCACGTGTGGTCCACTACCTGGCCAGCGTGATCCATATGATGGCTACGTTCTCCCTCTCTGATGTCGAAACAGGGGAGCACAGCACCAGCCAAGGCAAGCATTCACATTGGTATCTGGTGTGGAGGCCCTGGCATGATCACAGACCCCTGTCCTTCCCCAGGGAGAGAACCCGGTGACTCTTCGATATCCTCGTCGAGAGGGGGCAAATCATGCCCCGCGACTCACCTGCAGATGATAAGTGTCCATTCTCTATGGCAATTCATCGCATGTACACCATTTTATGTGCATATAATTAGGCAATTATGCATGATCTATCGTTAATCTCAACTTCGCATGTAGACTGGACCTTTCAGGTAAATTAATTAATTTAGCAATTTTATTTAATAAAATGAAGTTGAGAGTCATGCACATTAATTCTCCATTGCATAATTATGAGTAATTGTGATTCATGTGCACATTATGGTAATTTTTATGGATTAAATCATAATTATATGTGTGCAGGATACCGAAGGTAATTACAAAAGAAGTCGGGGGCAAAACTGTCATCACTGCTTTGATCAAGTCAAAAGCACATATTTTGATTGGAGGGAAAAGAAATTTCAAAAGTTTGAAATTAAGGAAAAGAAACACATATTTTGGTTGGAGGAAAAATTGAATTCAAAGTTTGAAATAAAGGAGAGACATGATGAGCCTTAGGAAAGGGGGTGTCCAAAGTCTAAGAAAGGGGGTGCCCACCTCCTTTTCCTTTTCCCCATACATCATCTTCTACCTAAATCTCAGCCATCCATCTCTTTTTGATACAATCTCCACCCTCCAATGACCCAACTTTCCCTATAAATCGCCCATGACAAGGAGGAGAAGGGGTGTCCTTCTTTTGACAATTTTTCACTCTCCCTCTCCCTCTCACATCGTAGGTCATCGATTTCTCCCCCTTTGGTTCCTTTTCTGCTCTTATATTCTTCATGTAAGTTCTTTAATTTTAAATGCTCTACAACTTCTTCTTCTACATCATCTTCTAATTCCTTATTGTTTTAAAGTTATTTCATATTTTTCACTATGCTATCCTGTTCATCTACAAACCAGTGTTTCTCTCTGATTATTCTCCTTATTTCCCCCATTTCAGATTCTCTTCTCCTCTTCATTTCTTCACAAACATTCTTCCTTTTTAAACTCTCTACAACTTCTTATTCTGCATCATCTTCCAATTTCTTGTAGTTTTAAAATTATTTTCTCTTTTTCAAGGTACTATCTTCCCATTTGTATTGTTCATCCGAGATGCTAGCCTCTATTCTTCCTCCGTTTTGAAGCCCTTTCACTCTTCTTTTCTCTCTGAGTTTTTTATCAAAGTTCTTCCTCTCTTATAGATATAGATTTTCTTCTTCTATCACTTCCTCCAATTCTTCTTCGTTTACGAGTTATATTTATTTTCCTACTGTCTTACATTCTCATCTTCTTCCTTCTTCATCTCCACACAAACCCTTCCATACTCTCTATATTTTTCTCCAAAGTGTGTCCTTCACAACTCTCCTTGTACGGCGGCATGTACATCAAGGCGGACAACATTACAAGGCTTGTGACGTGGACGACGACAGCTTCTTCATTCACCTCTTTCCACGGCGATCTTCATCTTCATCTTGACTATATTCTTTCCCCTTTTCTTTATTTTTGAGTTGTAATTTTCTATTTTCATTTCACTTCCATCTTAAGAAAAATTCATCTTTGCAAATTGTGGTTGTCTTAGTTCCTCTTTCTATCTCTTCTAAGTTCTTTTCTTTACCCCTCTCATCTTCTTTAGTGAGTTTATTTTGATACAATTTATTTTTCCTTCGATTAATCTCACTCAAAACTCGACTTTTCAAAGCATAAGGATATTTTTCCAACTTGTTCCAAAATGTTATTTCCTCCTCGTGAGATCGACTCCACTTATCACTATACTTGATTTTTCAATCTTTAAAAGTGAGTGAGTGCGAATATTTTGAAATTGTAGCACGGTTTTTCAACGATGGATTTGTGTGCATCAATTTTTGGCACCGTTGTCGGGGAGGAAATTATTTTTCATAGTTGGATATTCTTATGTTTGATATGTATATTTGTATATGAATTTTTTTTTTATTTTTTAGAAAAAAGAAAAAAATCAAAAAATCAAAGAAAGAGTAAAATCAGACCTAAAATTCCTAGAAAATGAAGCGTCGTTGAAAACCTAGAACTATAGCAGTCAAGCGTCGCTAAAGGGCTGAAACGTAGGAACAGGTTCTATTTTTCCGATTTCTGAAAAATCTTCAAAAAAATCTGAAAAATTCTTGAAAAATCTATAAAAATTAGAAAAAATCAGAACATATTAAAACATCATTTTAGGTTTCATTTTGTAATAAATTTATATGTCTTTGTCATTTTATTATTTATAGCTTCTTGTATTCATCTCTTATTTTAAAATTAAACAAAATCAAAACAAAAAAATAAAATTATGCGGGCTAGGTAGTTTCTTTAACTAAAAACTATAGAACAAATCACTTGCACCAAAAATAAAAGATTTTATTCAAGAGTAGAAACCACACCATCCATGTTCTAGGTCATGCATCATTTGGCATATGATTTTTCCTTTTTATTTAATTTCTGTCATTGCATTTTGGAGATTGCAAGGGGCAAGGTACGTTCTACTAATCCTATTCAAGCATGCACATTACATAAGAACCCCTTGTTTGAAATTGTGGTGTGCAATTCATTTCAAAATATTCTAAGGGCAACACCCCTAAATAACATAAGGTGGGGATTTCATCACCCTTCCTTAGCCCACAAACCATATTTTCCCTTGTATCTTTACATGACCTAAGCCTTAAATAAAAGTCAGTAGACATTGGCCCTAGGATCACATTGTGATTTTAGTACGATTTGAGTTTACCCTCTTGTGGAAACCGGTGCCTAAGGTAAGACGGTCGGATGGCAAATGCCTTAAGCGGGATTGTGGTTTGACATAATTAGGTCCCTACGAAAGTAGGGGGAGCCTCCCACTACCCCACCCCTTACCTGGCCAGTGAAAATATTGAGGGTGAACTTAAGTTACACTTTAGTCATTTTGTGAAACCCAATTTGTAGGTGTAAGTCACATCTAGGTCATTAGGTAAATTGTGTGTCAACTTGTTTGTGTATGTAAAAAAATAAAAAAAAAGTAAAACAAAACAAAAAGATTTATTTACAAAATATAACAAAAAAATAAAAATAATAAAATAAAAAATAAAAAAATCATCTCTTTTTTTTGGGCCTTTTGCATTGCCATATCCACTTTTGTTCAAGCCCATTAATAGATTCTTTCATGTTCAACCATACGGACTATTTGAATTCAAATCCTTCATTTGTCCATTGTCATCAAACTCCTTCACTCTTCCACAATGGGGTTAATGTTGACACCTGGAAAATGAACAAGGGTGAAAACATAATTGAAAAGAGGGTCGGACCAACAGTGAAAGACCAATGATAAAGCTCATCAGCTGTCTGCTCGGCTAAAGCCCTTGTCGGCAAAGCTGATGCCCGATGTCAATGTCACTCAGACGGCGGCACTGATAAAGCAGCCGTCACTCGACTGATGAGACCTTCCAGCCCTTTGATGAGAGCTGTACTACCGTTTCGCCCAAGAATCCACGGATGATATGTCAGGGTAAGTCAGATGTCGGCTTACTGACAGATGTAATATGAGATGAAGATGAAGCCGGTACCGGCAGATGAAGATGGCAAAGGCTTTGCAAAGTCAGAACAGAAGAAGAATGGTCTCCACAGGTTATACACCCGGCGAAAGTCTTGTCGGACTAAAGCTGATGCCCGAGCTCGTCACCATTCAAGTGACGATATCGATGAGATAATACCCGATCTTGTCACCGTTCAGATGGCCATTCTGATGAAACCCTTATCCACGGACTGATGAAACCCCCGTCCACGGACTGATGAAACCCTTATCTACGGACTGATGAAACCCTTGTCTACGGACTGATGAAATCCCGGTCTACGGACTGATGAAACCCTTATCTACGGACTGATGAAATCCCGGTCTACGGACTGATGAAAACTGTAATGATGATCTCAATACAAGATATGTCACCAATAGAGGGCCCTTTCGGGTGATGAAGCATTTGAAGAGACCCAAGTGGGCCTGTGAAAGCAGCTGAAAGACCCAAATGGGCCTGTGAGGAGGTGGCGCCTGAAAGGCCGAATGTCCAAGGCCCGCCGGGAGGCTCAAGCCGAGGCCGCCGAGATGAGGCCTGCCGAGAGGGAGAAAAAGGTTATAAAAGCCCCCTCCCTTTGAACAAAAAAGGGGATCGGTTGAAAAGGGGATCGATCGGAAGAAAAAAAAAGAGGGAAAAGATAGAGCAATAGAAAGATAGAGAGGGAGTCTTGCTCAGAGAGCGAGAGCCCCCCCCTTTAACCAAAAGAGAAGAGAAGAAATAGAAGAGAAGGAGAAGGAAGGTTCCAGGTGGGCACTGGGGAGGGAGAGGAGTCAATGCTCCGCCCTCCCCCATGCTTTCTTTTCTCTTTTTCTTCATGTAATCTTTAGAGTTTCATCTCGATTGATAGAGTGTAACTGGACAATCCGGCCTCAATTTGTATCTCCCTGTTCCTCATTCCCTCCCTATGAGCAATGTAAGTCTGGAAAAATGCATCGAAATAGAATATTACAGTGGCCTATTTGGGTACTGATGGATTGAAATTGATGTTATCCTCCTTCGTTATTTCTTGTGCATCCGCTCGTCCATTGCTTAGATGCTTTTGTTTTTCGGCCGGTGCTTCATATCTCGGAGTCGGTTCTCCTGTGAAGAATGAAGGCGGAACCCCAACCCTCGTTCAATGGGTTATTGGGTTCCGTCCCTCTCCTTTCTTCCATGGTACGATAGACCCCCCGGAACATCGTGGATTTCTATCGAGTTCATAGCTAGTTCAGGGTCAGAGACAGCAATCTCTTGACCGGTTGAACATCAGATGATCAGAGAAAATCTTTTGCATAACCCTACGAGGCGACGGAGCTATGCCACTGCATAAGCTTCGTTGACCTCTAAAGGAACATCCAAATGGTGCTGCAGGCACGTATATGGCCAGGGGTCCAGTACCCCTCCGTTTGGCTTTTACCCCGGCATTCCGTGGGTGATTGTCTATCATCTCCTGGCAAATGCTGACCGCAGGGGAAATGCTGCCAAAATTCTCAAAGTTCATTGAAACCCCATGTTTGATCTTCCCCCAGACGGCCGGCAATAGGAAGAAATGCATCCTTCAGAAGGCTATACGACGATCTCATTTCCCCATCAATTCCACCCTCTAGATTTCCTTGGCATCCTCCTAATAGAAGCATCCATGAAATCCCCTTTTTCGTATTCCAAATTCAGCTTCAATCGCATTCAGAAACTCAAAATCCTTGAAATAGAGCATCGTTCGAGCTCTGGAAAATGATGAAACCCTGTAGCAAATCTGCCTTCTCGGCGCACAAAATTGCCCGCCGAGAACCCCTCTGTCGAGAGGTCTTTCCCCTCAGCTACACGACAAGCTTCGTCCAGAGCCTTCGTCATGAGAACCTCCTAGTCCAGCTCCCGGCGCCAGGTTCCCGGCGTGACCAGGAACGCGCCGAGAACCCTTCTGCCGAGAACCCCTTGCCCTTGCTAGCCATTTTCCCCCTGCCATTCGAACCTGCTGGCCCTTCCCAGCGCCACCTTCCCGGCGCGCCCAGTAGCGCGCCGGGAAGCTCCACGCCGAGGGCCTTCCCCCCTTTTTATCTGGCCGCGCCGAGATCCTTATTTGGCCTACTAAACCGTGCCGAGAAGCCCCCCTCTTGGCCAATAAAGCCACGCCGAGAGCCCTTCCTTCTTCGGTCGATGAAACCCAGTTAGAGGCCCTCTTCTACACTGATATCCTTCAATCTTTGGTCTCCGTACACATACGCCCCGGGGATGTTCAGAGATCGTCATGAATGCCTTAAGAGGACATAGTAATGGGGAAGGTCTCCCCTACAGTCTTCATTCCCGATCCAGATTTCACCCTTATGAACCCGAAGGGTCATGTCACTACATGAGTCCCGAGGTATTTCAAGGGGATATTAAACGATGGAATAAAGGTAAGCGATGTCCCAAGGCCCGACGCCCATCCTCGTTCGGTTGCCATCCCGGCACTCCGTGGATGATGACCTATCCTCTCTTGGCATAATCCAAGTTGAGGGGACATGCTGCCGAAATTTACACATACCTTGCCAGGTAGCTATGATGTCCTATCTCTCAACCCCGTTGGCCCACGGAGCTATGTCCCTACATGCTCTCCGACGGTCCCTTGAAGGGGGAATATAGACGCAACATCGCGTACGCACGGGGCGCGTCATGTTATGACAGTGCTTACTCGGACTCTGGGTCAGTTATGCCCGATCTTTTACGGATCCCACCCTGCCACTGCATGGGTGGTTTCCTATTCCCCACTCTACATGGTCCGAGTTGGTGGGAATATGCCGTCAGTTTTATCCCGAAAATAACGAACCCCTGCTTCGTCTAATCCATTTAACGTTTTGCAAATGATTGAATTTCGTCTCTTTTAAGCATGCGGCTTAACCGCTGTCCGCCTCCTATCTCTAGCGTTTAATCAAGGGTTGTCCTCCTTAGGGAGGACGTAATTAATGTCATAGCGTTTATGGTATGACGGACTTCTGGTCCCGACTCGGACTTCATAATCGACTGATCAAGTCAGATCGAGCGCACAAAGAAATTGTCACCCCGGTGACTGGCATGCCAATAAATAAATAAATAAATAAATAAATAAAATAAACTAAAAAATAAAATAAAATGTGTCAAACAAGTCTGGCACGCCCGGTGGGACTAAGTCTCCCTTCATCTTTACGCTAAAGTAGGAGGCCCGGCGGGCCCCCCTGAAACTTCTGATTCTGTGTACTTTCCTTATTTTCAGGAATCTACAATGACAGCCGGAATCATGTCCGTTTGCTTCAACCAGCAGCCAATTGACATGCATGTGCGCGAAGGCTACCTGGCGGTACCCCTCGCATTCGGATCAATGCCGCCTGCCGTTGGGCTGCCCAACTGCTTGGGCGTCGTCTTCACTGACCTTCTACAGGTCGATGGCAATGAGCAAGGCACTGCTGCAAGTGCCCCGGTGAAGATCACCGACCAGAAGAACATCTTACCAGAGAACACGGCCCCCACGGCCGTCGCCTGCTACGTCCATCATGTCCAGAAAAGGGACATGGTCCCCGCTGCTGCTCAGAAGGGGAGAAGAACCAACCGGAGGAGCCGGTATGTTGCTGTTGACCGCCGTCTTTCCAACTCCGGAAAGACAATGATGATCGGTGGTGTCCGGGCAAACATGAACGGTTGCCCGAGGGCGGTCAAGCCAGACGTGATCGTCCCGATGGTGCCCACTGCCAACAGATTCTAAACTCTGACCACCAGGCAGGCCAATTGGGAGGCTAATGAAAAGAAGCCGCCGGCGCCCAAGCCAGCAAAATACAAACAGGTCTGGCGGCCGAAGAAGATCCAAAGCTGGGCCCCAGCTCAGGACAGGGAGAACCTTACTGATGTCACTATTGCCCGCCTCAGAGCAGGGGGCAGAAGGGAAGTGAAGAAAGATGAAAGAAATGCTGCTACTGTCCACCCCAGGACCCGGGGGAGGAGAGATGAGATTGAGGGTCAGGAAAGAGATATGACTGCTGTTCGCCCCATGATGAGGGGCAGAAGATACCAGACAAGGGAAAACTTCACTACTACCCATCCCATGGCCAAGGGCAAGAGAAGGGAAGAGAAGATCTACAATGCTGCTGCCAACTACTACCAAGTTGGCGATATGAGTGAACCAGTCACTGTGGTTACTGCAAGAAGACCAAGAGCCTGTGCCAGGCAGGCTGATATCTGCAGATACTCGAAAGCCGAGCATTTGAATGCTCAGGTGGCAAGACTGGCTTATCAGCAAAAGAGCCAGGACAGATTGATACTCCAACCTGAGCCACAGAGGCACAACTCTGAAGAGATGAAGCAGATAGTCCAAGACTACTTCCACTACCTGGGGAGCTCTGCCCTCGGTCAACAAAGACTATCCCGGGCCTTGGGTACCAGAGGTGAAGAAAAAGAAGAAACACTGCAAGAAATGATGATCGGAGCCTCTTCCTCCGATTCAAATCACTATGAAGAAGGTCTCAAGGCCGGATATGACAAAGAAGACCTGTATCGGGAAGAAGCCAAAGAGAGAATATCGGTCTTTGACCGGCTCAGATATCCTGACCAGGTGAAAAGAAAGGTCTACAGGCGGAAGGGAAAAATGCAAATCTTCGCCTGCAACATGGCTAGACTCGCCAGGGGGCAAGATGATGGAGGCATCACCCACGACTCCCTTTGGCTCGGGTCCACTTCTTCACATTCGGGAGCTAGTTGAGTTTGGGCCTCACTCTATTAAGGCCCCTTATCCATTTTGTAGTTTTCCTTTGAGTCATTTTGATGTATTTCCATTTTATTTAAGTCATTTCCCTAAGTCTAGCACTTATTTTCCTATGTTTGGTATCATCATGATGTCTAATGTAAGCTATTGGGCCCCATTCGTTGGACTAGGCCCATTAGCACTCCCAACCCCCTTGGTTATTTGTAGTTGTTTATTTTGTCAGGGACTTATTGTAAAGAGTGGGTTGCCTATATATAGGACCCCACTCCCCTCATTTGAAGTTAATGAATGATTACATCCTTTTGAGTTAAACTTGCCATTTGAGTTCAAATTGGAGTGATTCCTCTAGTTTTTGGGTGAGAGACCCTAGGGGAGAGATTCCCCACCCATTCCCCTCTTAATCTCTCTATTTCACCCCTCTTTCTCTCTCCTCCAACCCCAAATCCGAATTTCCTTCTCTCTCCTCCCTCCTCCCATCCACTTCCAACCTCCAACCACCTCCTTTAATGCCCTCCACTTCCCCATGGCCTCCATTACTCCACTCCCTAGTTCCTAGGTAGAAGTCTCCCCATTCCAACACCTTCCTCCACCTTCCAACCAAATCTACCCCATTCCAATGCAAGCACTCCACTTCCCAACATAATCACCCACCTTCCAAGACCTTTTGAATTTGAAATCCACCCTTCCCTCCACTCACTTGTACCCCCCTCACCTTCTCCTCTCACCCACCTTCCCCAAATTCGTAGCTCTTCCTCCTCCACCTGCTAGCACTTGCTTCCAGCCATTCTCCACCTCATTCCCCATCACCATTAGCTCCCTTCTCCACCCCACAAGAGCCCCCACTCTCCCTTAGGTCATTCTTACCATTTCCCTCCACCAAAGAAGCCACATCTCCCTCTCATTTCTTCTAGTAGGTTGGAGCTGTGCAGATCTGCAGAACAGCCCTTGTTGCAGCGTCAACCACAAATTCATCCTAGTTCTTCAGAAAGCGTGGCCTACCTTTCTGGAAAGGCCTTCCAGTCTACTTTGCAGGCGAGGTGGAATCAACACGATCGGAGCTCGGAGCTGCCAGATAGAGCCATTCTCCCAACAGTGCGCAGAGAGGTCTTCATCCTGGACCAGAGCGTGGAAGATCCTTCTGCCACGACAAACCCCAGCGGATTCAGGCTGAAGCCCCTTCATCAAAGTTATTCCTCTACCGGTCATCTTTCAAGATCAAGAAACAGAACCCCGTTCGGCCACCGGAGGAAGAAGTTACGAATTTTCTCCCCCGATCTATCTAGTTCTGTTTTCTGCTGTCTACTCCGACCAGTACCGACTCTTCTGGGTGCCCCGGCCATCCTCGACCTCTGAATGCATCTCCGTCACCTCCTTCTGAAAGCTACCTCGGCCACGAAGATGATGCCGCTGGTTTCGTGCTGATCGGAGCTCGGGAGGGCGCTCAGTCACTTCTGCAACTTGCTGTTACAGTCCAGACAGTACCTGCGGCCAGACAGAGGAGGCTACTTCCTGTTGCTGGTGCAGTCACCTCCGACCGTCTGAGCTTCCCCAAAAATTCTGGAGTCCACCTCTTCCAGTCAGGAAGCTTCAGGAGCTGGTTTCGATCAGTTTGGAGTCCGGACAAGCCCGGCATAGCCATCACAGCGACCCCCTGTCCAGAATTCCAGATTGAAGCTGCAACTTCCCTAGTTCTCATTTCTCTTCGTTTCGGTCCACCAACTCCTCCCCGCTTGGCCGGCTGAAGGCCCCACCCTGTGTGGTGGTAGTGTTTGAATGTATCATATTAACCCCTACCCCAAGATCCCCCCTCCTGCGAGAGGAGTAGTTTTGTAAGTGGTTTGGCAGGTCAAGCGACACCGCCGCGGCGTGTGGGGAACCACCGCCTCCCCGCTCGCCCTCGTCTCCGACCGGGACCGGTTTCTTCAAACCGGTCGAGTAAGTGTCTCTTCCTTGCTCACCTAGTGTAGCTCTCTCAATATTTGATTCATGCACCGCTGAATTCGTGAGGAGCGCCCGATCCTCAAGTCCATGACTTAGAGTGATCGCCGTGGGTTAGTGTGACCCGGTGCCCGAGTGCACTTTGTCGGCCCCAATCGAATTGGGCAACCAACCTTGGGGAATCAATTCTTGGCCTTGCTGGCCCTCTACCAGCAAGGGTCCATTCCCATAAGTCACCCTTGGTATCACATAGTCACCCCGGGAATAGAGTGCAACGAAGAGAGCGGTGGCCCATTAAGGCCCATTTGGATGCTTAGATGTGCTTGTTTGACTAAGTCCGAGGTTGTGTCACATCAAGTGGTATCAGAGCAGGTTCACAACTTGTCTCTATCAAGTTGGTCCTAGGCCATTTTTATGCATTTAGAGTCTTCAGTTGCATCTCCCATGTCCACTAGAATGGCCACTTCATACCCGTCACATCCATCCCCATCAACTTTCCCAAGAAGCCTAAATCCTCATGGAAGCTCCATTGCCAACAAAGTGGGTAGCAACACCTCTATCATAGAAGCCCTACCTAATGTCCTTAATCGGCTTGAAGATATCATGTCTCGACTCGACCGACTTGAAGGAAATAGCCGTGCACCAAGAGTGAATGAGAGTGACCATTGGGGAGATCTAGAAACCATATTTTTAGAACACTTGAAAATCAAAACCCCCGCCTTTGATGGATCCAACAGCCCAAGCCTTTACCTAGATTGGGAGATTTCCCTAGACCAATTCTTTAAAGGTTGCCCCTTGAACGAAGGAAGGAGAATGAGGCTAGCCAAGGCACACCTCTCCAAACAAGCTAAAACTCATTGGTTAGTTGTGGAAGGTTTGAGAAAGATCCATAGGGAGGCTCCAATTAGCACTTGGGATGAGATGAAGACCGAGCTTAGAAAAACATACACTCTCCAACCCTCTCCCTCCTACTCAAATCACCAAAGTCCAAGGAGCACTTCAACTCCATCATCCCCACCCAGTCAATCCAAGACCCCAATCACCCATTCCCCACCACTTCCCATCTCTCCTACCCCAACCACTACATTTACACCCCACCTCCAAGTCCACACCACAACCATAGGTCCCCATACCCAATTGGGCCCCATGACCAACTCTCCACCTAGGCCCATGGTAACCCCCACCACTACCTCTCAATCACTCCCAAAAAGAGACACTCCTCCCAAAACCAATCAACCCAAACCCCTTCAACCCACCCATCTTCCTCTCCCTACCCCAATCCAACTCCCACCAAAACCTCCACTACTACCCTCACCTATCATAACCCAAGTTTCCCACTACTTACCACCCCGGATACACCATGCCCCAATCATCACCACACCCTCAAAAGCCCCTCTCACCTCCTTGGAAGAAGAACCCATACCCCACCCCATAGTGGTGAACACTCCAAACCCACTCTCCACCTTGGAGAAAACCCAAGTCTAAATTGAAGAAGAAACAACACACGAGGGTCTTCACCTTACATCACCATCTCTAGTTGGAGTCAATCTCATCTTAGAGGAAACCATTGTTAGTTGGCTAAAGGAGAGCCCAATTCGAGAGATCCGGGCCCATGTTTTCCCTCCCATAGAACAAGACCTTCCCTTAGTGCCCTTCTTCTCCTATCACACCACAATCCAAGTATCCTATCAAGTGGAGACCTTAGAGGACCTTCTCAAGGGCATAGCATGGCAATTAGAGATGACTAGCATGTTGACCCCTATGGTAGAACAACCTAAGAGCCTTAGCCTCCTACACCTATGCATAGGGTCTATCACCTCGGTTTGCACCATTGGTTGCTACACTAGCGACCTCCTTCTATTCCTCCCTACACCCGATGAGCCCAACCTTCTCCTCGATTTAGAGCTTCTTATCTCGGGTAGAAAGCCAAGCCCTCCACTCATGGCCGACCCACTTGTCAAGAACATTGGCCCAACTATCATGGAGAAGGATGACTTAGCACCTTTTAAGGATCTTGAGGACATGGAGTTCCTCCCCCTAGATGACCCATTTTATGATCCATATGATCCATTCCAATGGGAGTCAAGGGACTCATATGACCCAACCATCTTACCAACCACCCACCCTTTCCTACCCTCACCCACCATATTGGGCCAAACCCACCTCATCCATGACCCGGGTTACACCTTGGGAGCCAAGACCTTGGGCCACATATCCCTAGGTAATAAGGTTGTGCCCCACCCCATGATGACCACCTTCTTAGATCCATTCGATCCGTTCCAATGGGAATTCAAAGGTTGTCCCACCCCTATACACATGGAAGTCACTTTTGGGAAAAGTATGCATGTGTCTAGGCTTTCCACACCCCTTGGCATGAACACTATGTTGGGTCCATTCATTCATATCATCCACATGTCAAGTAGAAAGCATGAGTGGTCCAAATTTGGATGTAGTGGTCCACCTTCATTCATCATGGGTCTTAAGCATATCAAAGGCATCTACGGATGTCCGGGTCCCCCGACATGCATCACAACATTGCATGATAAGTCCACATATGGTTGCCCCGGCCCACCAAGGCTCATCAAGGTCCATATGGCATCATGGCATAATTGGTCTATATATGGTTGTCCAGGTCCACCCATAACCACTAGAAGGTCAGCACTCACAAAATTGCATGAGAAAATCCGCAAGCACATTAGCATAAAAAATGAGGCTTATAAAAGGTTGGCTGACTCTCACCGGCGTCACTTAGAGTTCCAAGTGGGTGACTTTGTGATGGTGAGGACGGAGAGGCTCTCCCCAGGAGCCAACTCCAAGTTGAGACCACGTGGGACTGGGCCCTTCTAGGTCTTGAGGCGTATTGGTGCGAATGCTTATGAATTAGATCTCCCCGAGGATTATGGGGTAAGTCCTACATTCAATGTCGCCGACTTAGTGTCTTACAAGGGCCCCACGGTGAGACCTAGTGAGGAGATCGAGCCCACTCCCTCCTTTGAGAGAGCACCCACCCGAGAGGAGAGTCCACTAGCCAAAAGAGCTCAGCGTGATTGCATTGAACAAATATTGGATGAGCAGGTCACTACCACCCGGAGCAAGGTCTATGAGCGCTATCTCGTCAGGTGGAAGGATCGGCCTCCGTTAGAAGACTCATGGGTAAGTCGGGAGGACCTACAGCGATTGGATCCAGATCTCCTCGAGCGGTACCTTAGCCGGATGGACCCTTACTCGACGGAGTCGAGCTCTTTGCGGCCCAGGGGATTTGATGGAGGCATCACCCACGACTCCCTTTGGCTCGGGTCCACTTCTTCACATTCGGGAGCTAGTTGAGTTTGGGCCTCACTCTATTAAGGCCCCTTATCCATTTTATAGTTTTCCTTTGAGTCATTTTGATGTATTTCCATTTTATTTAAGTCATTTCCCTAAGTCTAGCACTTATTTTCCTATGTTTGGTATCATCATGATGTCTAATGTAAGCTATTGGCCTCATTCGTTGGACTAGGCCCATTAGCACTCCCAACCCCCTTGGTTATTTGTAGTTGTTTATTTTGTCAGGGACTTATTATAAAGAGTGGGTTGCCTATATATAGGACCCCACTCCCCTCATTTGAAGTTAATGAATGATTACATCCTTTTGAGTTAAACTTGCCATTTGAGTTCAAATTGGAGTGATTCCTCTAATTTTTGGGTGAGAGACCCTAGGGGAGAGATTCCCCACCCATTCCCCTCTTAATCTCTCTATTTCACCCCTCTTTCTCTCTCCTCCAACCCCAAATCCGAATTTCCTTCTCTCTCCTCCCTCCTCCCATCCACTTCCAACCTCCAACCACCTCCTTTAATGCCCTCCATTTCCCCATGGCCTCCATTACTCCACTCCCTAGTTCCTAGGTAGAAGTCTCCCCATTCCAACACCTTCCTCCACCTTCCAACCAAATCTACCCCATTCCAATGCAAGCACTCCACTTCCCAACATAATCACCCACCTTCCAAGACCTTTTGAATTTGAAATCCACCATTCCCTACACTCACTTGTGCCCCCCTCACCTTCTCCTCTCACCCACCTTCCCCAAATTCGTAGCTCTTCCTCCTCCACCTGCTAGCACTTGCTTCCAGCCATTCTCCACCTCATTCCCCATCACCATTAGCTCCCTTCTCCACCCCACAAGAGCCCCCACTCTCCCTTAGGTCATTCCTACCATTTCCCTCCACCAAAGAAGCCACATCTCCCTCTCATTTCTTCTAGTAGGTTGGAGCTGTGCAGATCTGCAGAACAGCCCTTGTTGCAGCGTCAACCACGGATTCATCCTAGTTCTTCAGAAGGCGTGGCCTACCTTTCTGGAAAGGCCTTCCAGTCTACTTCGCAGGCGAGGTGGAATCAACATGATCGGAGCTCGGAGCTGCCAGATAGAGCCATTCTCCCAACAGTGCGCAGAGAGGTCTTCATCCTGGACCAGAGCGTGGAAGATCCTTCTGCCACGACAAACCCCAGCGGATTCAGGCTGAAGCCCCTTCATCAAAGTTCTTCCTCTACCGGTCATCTTTCAAGATCAAGAAACAGAACCCTGTTCGGCCACCAGAGGAAGAAGTTACGAATTTTCTCCACCGATCTATCTAGTTCTGTTTTCTGCTGTCTACTCCGACCAGTACCGACTCTTCTGGGTGCCCCGGCCATCCTCGACCTCTGAATGCATCTCCGTCACCTCCTTCTGAAAGCTACCTCGGCCACGAAGATGATGCCACTGGTTTCATGCTGATCGGAGCTCGGGAGGGCGCTCAGTCACTTCTGCAACTTGCTGTTACAGTCCAGACAGTACCTGCGGCCAGACAGAGGAGGCTACTTCCTGTTGCTGGTGCAGTCACCTCCGACCGTCTGAGCTTCCCCAAAAATTCTGGAGTCCACCTCTTCTAGTCAGGAAGCTTCAGGAGCTGGTTTCGATCAATTTGGAGTCCGGACAAGCCCGGCATAGCCATCACAGCGACCCCCTGTCCAGAATTCCAGATTGAAGCTGCAACTTCCCTAGTTCTCATTTCTCTTCGTTTCGGTCCACCAACTCCTCCCCGCTTGGCCGGCTGAAGGCCCCACCCTGCGTAGTGGTAGTGTTTGAATGTATCATATTAACCCCTACCCCAAGATCCCCCCTCCTGCGAGAGGAGTAGTTTTGTAAGTGGTTTGGCAGGTCAAGCGACACCACCGCGGCGTGTGGGGAACCACCGCCTCCCCGCTCGCCCTCGTCTCCTACCGGGACCGGTTTCTTCAAACCGGTCGAGTAAGTGTCTCTTCCTTGCTCACCTAGTGTAGCTCTCTCAATATTTGATTCATGCACCGCTGAATTCGTGAGGAGCGCCCGATCCTCAAGTCCATGACTTAGAGTGATCGCCGTGGGTTAGTGTGACCCGGTGCCCGAGTGCACTTTGTCGGCCCCAATCGAATTGGGCAACCAACCTTGGGGAATCAATTCTTGGCCTTGCTGGCCCTCTACCAGCAAGGGTCCATTCCCATAAGTCACCCTTGGTATCACATAGTCACCCCGGGAATAGAGTGCAACGAAGAGAGCGGTGGCCCATTAAGGCCCATTTGGATGCTTAGATGTGCTTGTTTGACTAAGTCCGAGGTTGTGTCACATCACAAGATATACTACCAACTCAGCCAAATGAACTGCTCAGGTTGGCTACTAGACCTGGTCCTGTCACCAGAAGAAGCCAGGCCGCAAAAGATAAAATGAAGAAATATGATGAAGCCCGCAAGATCACCACTATGACAGTCAATGTGGTGACGGCACAGGATGAAGACAATCCCTTTGTTGATGATGCTGAGGGACTTCTGAAGACATGCAAATCCCATCAACCTTGGATCCCATGATCCAGATGATGTTCAGGAGATATCAGCAGGAGATCAGTGCTCTCCGAAGACAGCTTAATGAGAGACATGAAGCTACATCAGTCTCAAAGCAAGCTGAACCTGCGGGGTAAACATCCAGCTCAGCAGAGACGGCTATCCCAGCTAACCCTCTCTTAGCTGATAGGGGCAAGACACCGAGCCAACCTGTTCCACAGCAAACAGCAGCTCAGCTCTCTGTGTCTCAGACGCAGCCTACCGCGCCCATCTTGCGCGCCACTGTGATGACAACTCCTCACAGCCAGCAACAAGCTCACTTCTTCCCAGAAGAGATAGATCCAGCTGTAGCCCACAAGCAGATGATTGAAAGAATTGTGGAAATGAAGCTGTCAGAAAAGACTGGTGGTGATGCGGGTACTTATGATGTGTACAAAGTACCGTATCCTCCCCAGTATGCTGCCAAGAAACTACCCCCAGGCGTCAGTAAGCCGCCGAAGTTTGAGAAATTTAATGGCCAAGGCTCCCCTAGGGAGCATATAGCCTACTACACTACAATCATGGGTGACCTAGCAGTCGATGAAGCTTATCTGCTCAAGTTCTTTGGCTCATCCCTCACTGGGTTGGCCTTTGAATGGTACTCAAGCCTGCCAGCTGGGTCAGTGGTTGATTGGCCTGATATGCAGAGAAAATTCCGCGACAGATTTCATGTCACGGAAAGGGAAATCACTATAGCAGAGCTGTATGCAACTAGGCAGAAACAAGATGAGACCGCACTGGACTACATCAAAAGATGGAGGGACTTAGCCATGAGATGCCGAAGGCCTCCTCATCAAGAAGATGCGGTGTAGATATGCAAGCAGAGCCTCAGGAGGGAGGTGCTAGAAAAGATGATCGGTGCAGATGTCAGAACATTTGACCGGCTGAATAATATAGTGGCGGAAGTCGAGACGTTCTTGTCCAAGCGTCCTACCGCCAATGTTCTCACTATGCCGAAGGAAAAATCCAATGAACGACGGCCATCACACTCTGAGGCCAACACTGTCGATTTCAGGACCTTCGAGCAACAGAAGGGGAAGAAAGATGCAGATGAAGCTCCCCCGCTGGCAGATACAGCAGAAAGAAAAGATAAAGTCTCTCTAAGAGACAAGATGAGAAAAGCATATTCCTTCCCAAAAGATAAGACGGCCGCACTGTTCAACTGGGCATACAAGTTCAATAAGGTAACGTTGCCTGAACCCAAAAGACCAGCAGATGCAGCAAAGAAAGATGATCCGCTGTTCTGTCCATTTCACCGTGCGCTGGGGCACACAATTGAAGATTGTTATGTCTTCAAAGACATCATGGAAGGAATGGTCAAGAAAGGTGAGCTGCAGCTGGGAGATTACCAGGTAAAGCCGCTCCATCCACATGAGCCTCCACCCTGGAGAGTGGCTGCCAATATGATCTCAGTCTACCAACAGTTGCCCAAGGAAGCCGTTGAAGAGTGCACCAAGCATACCTATGAAGCTTGCTTCCTCACCCCACAGAAGGATCAGGAGGGATGGCAGATGATACCCATAAAAAGCAGTAAGAAAACTCCTGCAGCCAGTACCAGCGGAGCAGTTATCCGGGGTGTTACCCCAAGGCCCGAGCCGCCTCCAATAAAGCCAATATGGCATACAGCTGAGACCGGACCAGTCATCCGGATCCCTACTCACAACCGGAGGAGACAAACTCCCCTCCCTACGCATAAAGAGGTAAGCCCTGCAGCCAGGCGTCTGCAGCAGTATATTAATGAGCTTGATGAGTACGAACAGAAGAAGCCCAAGCATCTGCTGATGAAAGACTGTATACTCTGGGAACAGTTCGAAGAATTGAAAATCAAAGAACAGCCAGAGGCGGAACAAGAAAAAGCTGAGAATGAACCATTCTGGGGGCAGGAGCCAGCAAGGTCAAATTCCCAAAAGAAGAAGAAACGGCCCAAATCCAAGAAAGGAAAGAAGGTCACGATAGTACAATGTAACACTCTGTCAGTACTCTTCTCCTTGCCCGGGGAGGATGATGAGCCGGAAGCATCCAACGCTCCGCTAGAAGCTAACCATGCCGAAGCCTCTACCTCGGCCCATGCAACACGTTCTGGGAGAATATGGGGGCGCCCACCACCAGCCAACCATAATATCATGTTCAGAGGGGAGCAACCCTATCAAATCCCGGAACCAGAGATACGAGGTGTCCAGCTTTCTCCCCTGCCAGTCTGTACCAGGACAAAAAGAAGGCAGATGAAGCCCCTTCATTCCTGGAGTTCCTGTCCAGCTTAGAAAAAGAGCAACCGGCTCATACTGCTCCAGATAAAAGCAATAAATGCCAGCAGACAGCGACTGGAAAGCAGAAACAGCATGAAGAAGATGAAGAAGGTAACCCTCTAGCAAAACCAGGGGCAGTCGCTACAGAAGAAGCCTTCCGGGAGACCGATGAAGAAGATAAAATTGAAAATGGGCAGCAAAGGCCACAGGCACCACATGAACCTCCAAGACCCCGATGGGCAGAGGAGATGAGACTATCTAATGTCCGGGTGGGCAGTCGAGTCATGAAAATGCTAAAGAAGCTCCCTACCAGATTCTCCATCTGGGAAATTCTCTCTCTGAGCGAAGAAGCTCGCAAAGCAATCGTGGATGCCCTGCAGTCCCCGGCACAATGTGAAGCACTCTTGGCAGAAGTGAATGCTGGGCCATCAGTCACGTTCACGGAGGATGATATGCTAATCCCAAATTCCGGCCATAATAGACCGCTGTATATGAGGGGTTCCCTGAACTGTCAGCCGATAAGCAGAATACTGATAGATCCAGGGGCTGATGTGAATATTCTCCCATACCGCATCTATCAGAAATATTACTTTGATCTGCAGCTCACCAAGGTCAGAGATATGAAGATTGCAGGATTCAACCAAAAATGTGAAACACCTCTCGGGGTAGCTGATTTCAACCTCACACTGGGCGACCTCACTACCGTGGTACGATTCTATGTAATCGACTCCAACACCACGTATAAGGCCCTGCTGGGAAGACCGTGGCTGCACGAATATCAGATAGTGCCATCCACGCTACACCAATGCATAAAATACTGCCATGAAGGAAAAGAAGAAAGGGTGTTTGCAGACCTACACCCCTTCGAAGTGTTCGAGTGCCATATGCTCGATGCATCCTACTACACCGAGGTGTCACAAAGGGATAAAGAAAAAGAAGCTGTGGTCAGCCAGGAAAAGCCGGTGACAAAGACAAGAAATTGGTCTCCACCGCCGCCAAAGGGCTACATCAAAAAGCATGGGGTATCTCACATCTCTTATGCTGGTGATTTTGCTCGGATCACTCCTCCTGGCATACACCCAGATGATACTGAAGAAAAGATGAAAGAAAAGTACACACAGGTGGAAGTCCCTCAGGGTCTAGTCAAGCCCATAGCCAGCATAGAATACCAGACGGTGCTACCACTGAAGACTATGAAAATCCCTCGCTTCTGTGAACCTCCTATCATATTCTACACCGGGGGGGGCAGTCGAAGAAGACGATCAAGATTGCATGGTCCCTGAAGAAGCCGCAAACCGAATGGTGCCAATTACAGGCCTAGAGTACCCTACCCAATGGGTTTCGCAAATGCTCTCCAAGATGCAAATGCCTTCAATACAATCTGCAGCCCAGAAGAAAGCATTCAAGGAGCTATGGGATCCACCTCGAGATAATAAAGAACTGAGGAAGATCACACAGCACCCGGGACTGGGCTATACCCTGCAAGAATACTATGAAGCTGAGGTAGATGTCATCTCTGCCTTCTACCAGCATGAAGATTCCCCTGGGATGGACTATGACCAATACCCTTCGGAAGATGAAGAAATCATTTATCAGTCCGTAGTGGACAATGAGATCCCAGACAATCTGCCAGGGGTGGGGATACCTGACGAGACAAAGAGAGATTGGTACTGGAAAGATCTATCTTGCAAGGAGGATCTGTTCCAGGATGAAGCGAAATTTGACACGGGAACCCCGGATGAAGATCAAGTAGCCAGAGAGCTGCAAGAGTGCCTGGAGTTTGGGCGCATTCTAGAAGAATTCCGAGCTCTACATAATGATGACCTCTCAGGGGAGCCCACATCAGAAGAGCCTCTAAGCACGGAAGATTCCACTTCGAAGTTTTTCGCTGAGCCAGTCACGTCCTCGGGGCAGACCGAACAGAATCCGGCCGTATTGGCCTTACACGATGCACCAGCATCTGCTGATGACCAATCTGATGAAATAGAAAATCATGAGAGAGAAGAAGATTATATCCCGGGAGGCTTTATTTATTTGCAAGAAGCCCCACCCGAAGTTGAAGACGGAGGCCAAGCCACCGTCGATGAGCTGATAGAAGTGAATCTGGGGTCAGCAGATGAGCCAAGGCCTACATTCCTCAGTGCACTACTGGAGCCAGCTATCAAAGAACAGTATATTCAGTTTCTGAAAGAATTCCGAGACTGCTTCGCATGGACATATGATGAAATGCCAGGACTGAGTTCCGATGTGGCACAACACCGATTGGCGATAAACCCAGAGGCAAGCCCTGTGAAGCAGCCTTCCAGGAGAATGCGCCCCAAACTGATAAATCAGATCAACAAAGAGGTCGACAAGCTGATCGATGTGGGCTTTGTTGAAGAGAACCAGTATGCTACGTGGCAGGCCAATATAGTGCCCGTGAAGAAGAAAAATGGGCAGATCAGAATATGTGTAGATTTCAGGGACCTGAATAAGGCTTGCCCGAAAGATGATTTCCCAGTGCCAATCACTGAAGTAATGATCGATGCAACCACTGGCCATGAAGCCCTGTCATTCATGGATGGGTCATCCGGATACAACCAGATCTGGATTGCTGAAGAAGGCAGAGTGCATACTGCATTCCGCACCCCGAAGGGGATATTTCACTACAAAAGGATGCCGTTCGGTCTCAAGAATGCCGGCGCTACTTATCAAAGAGCTATGACAAAGATCTTTGATGATTTACTCTTCAAGAAAGTGGAGTGCTACATCGATGACCTGGTGGTGAAAACCAGCAGAAGAGAAGATCATCTGCAAGATCTGAGGATAGTGTTCCAGAGGCTGCGCAGATATGAACTCAAGATGAATCCTATGAAATGTGCCTTCGGCGTGTCCAGTGGAAAATTCCTTGGGTTCATTGTCCGTCATAGGGGCATTGAGATCGACCCATCCAAGATTAAAGCTATCCAGGAGCTCCCTCCACCAAGGAATCTCCACGAGCTGAGATCTCTACAAGGGCGTTTGGCCTACATCCGACGATTCATATCAAATCTGTCGGGGAGATGCCACCCTTTTCACAAGCTCATGATGAAAGATGTATCGTTCCTCTGGGACGATGGCTGTCAGGAAGCCTTTGAGAAGCTGAAAGAATATCTCAAGACCCCTCCAGTGTTGGGGGCACCTATTAAGGGCAAGCCCCTGATACTATACATTGCAGCCACACACTGTTCCCTGGGGGCAATGCTAGCACAGATAAATGAAGAAGGCAAAGAGCAGGCTCTATACTACCTGAGTCGGAGGCTGATTAGAACTGAAGAAAGCTACACCTATATAGAAAAGACATGCTTGGCACTAGTCTTTGCCGTTAAAAAGCTCCTGCACTATATGCTGTCACACGAAATCAGATTGATATCTGCAGCAGATCCGCTCAAATACATATTGACTCAGCCAGTACTGAAAGGCCGGTTGGGCAAATGGGCAGTAATTCTGATGGAATTCGATATCACATATATACCCCAGAGGGCAATAAAAGGACAGGCCGTGGCCGATTTCTTCGCAGAGCACCCTGTACCAGAGAATGATATGTTGGGGACTGAGTTACCCGATGATGAAACATTAGAAGCCTGCCAGGCTCAGTCAACTATGTGGCAGCTATTCTTTGATGGAGCATCTAGAACAGAGACGGACTCCGATGGAAAGACCAGAATACGGGCCGGAGCCGGTATTGTGCTAAGATCGCCAGAGGGGGAGGTTGTGTATACTTCCTGTTCTATAAACAAGCCCTGCACTAATAATGAAGCCGAGTATGAAGCTCTGATAATCGGGTTGCACATCAGCCTCAACATGGGCATCTAGATGCTTCAGGTATTCGGGGATTCAATGTTGATAATAAAGCAAATCCAAGGGGAGTTCGAAGTGCGAAAGACGGAGTTGAACCCCTACCACCAAAAAGCTGTGTGCCTCATGGCGAAATTCTATCATATTGAGCTCAAGCATGTAGGCCGTGCACATAATGCCCAGGCTGATGCGTTGGCGAAGCTAGCCAGCTTAATAGCAGTCCCACCAGATGAGACACTGAACATTGTTGTTATAAACCGGCGGCAAGTCCCCAGCATGTTAGAAAGCTGCCCCGAAGAAAATGAAGTCGCCATGATCAGTACAGAACAAGCATCTGATTGGAGACAACACCTGCTGCAATGGTTTTCACACCAACAGCTGCCGCAGAAAAGAGAAGAAAAGATGAAACTTTTAAGGATCAAAGATTCTTATGAATTCAAAAATGGAACTCTGTTCCGAATAATGGCAGACGCACGCAAGAAGATTTTGCTCCGCTGTCTGTCTACTGAGGAAGCTTGGCAAGCAATGAAAGAAATACATGCTGGGATGGCAGGTGCCCATCAAGCTGGCCCTAAAATGAAGATAGAAATCAAGAAGCTGGGTTATTATTTGCCCACTATGTTTGAAGATTGCTGCAAGTTTGCAAAGTCATGTCAGAAATGTCAGGAGCATGCTGTTGTGCCTAGAAGGCCACCTGCCGTTCTACACCCTACAGTCCCTAGCTGGCCGTTTGCACAATGGGGAACTGATGTAGTCGGCCCACTACCGACCTCATCGGCCGGACATAAATACATACTGGCAATAACAGATTACTTCTCCCGATGGGCGGAAGCTATAGCATTACGAGAAGTGACTGGTGAGCTGGTTGCCAGATTCATCAAGCAGAACATTATCTTCTGGTTTGGGATCCCCAGCCGGATAATATCTGATAATGGAAGTCATTTCAGAAATCAAAAGATCTATCGGCTTGCCGAGAAGTATAAGATCGAATGGAGGACTTCCACTCCCTACAATCTACAGGCAAATGGATTGGCAGAAGCCTTCAACAAAACTTTATGCACCTTGTTGGCTAAAGTCGTCAGTTCTAGTAAGAAGGACTGGGAAGAAAAGATGTATGAAGCTCTGTGGGCATACCGCACTGTCTTCAAGACACCTACAGGGTGCTCGCCATACTCACTGGTATACAGCTCAGAAGCAGTAGTTCCACTAGAGCTGGAAGTCCCGTCACTCAGAGTGGCAGTCCAATATGACCTGGCCCATGGCGAACAAACCAATGCAGAAAGAAGATTACAAGAATTGGCTGAATTGGAAGGAAAGCGCCTCCAAGCTCAGAAGAATATCCAGATGTATCAGGCCCGCATGGCCACTGCGTTCAACAAACTCGTAAAAGGATGAGAATTTAAGAAAGGTGACCTTGTCATGGTCAAGAAAAGAGAAGTCATGGCATCCAACCCAAAAGGAAAGTTGAATCCTAATTGGGAAGGTCCTTATGTGATATATAGGGTCTACGAAGGAGGGGCCTACATGGTTGTTGACCATCGAGGGGAAATCCAATTTTCACCACTCAACGGTAGACACCTAAAGCTGTATCATGCTGCCCAACCAATATTCCCCGAGTAATCATCGGGCTAAAAGCTACCCTTTTCCTTGGTCTAGCGACACTCTGTCCTAACCAAGCTACCCTTTTCCTTGGTCTAGTGACACTCCGCCCTAACCGAGCTACCCTTTTCCTTGGTCTAGCGGCACTCCGCCCTAACCGAGCTACCCTTTTCCTTGGTCTAGCGGCACTCCGCCCTAACCGAGCTACCCTTCCTCCTTGGTCTAGTGGCACTCTGTCCTAACCGAGCTACCCTTTTCCTTGGTCTAGCGGCACTCCGCCCTAACCGAGCTACCCTTCTTCCTCGGTCTAGCGGCGCTCCGCCCTAACCGAGCTACCCTGCTCCCTTGGTCTAGTGGCACTCCGCCCTAACCGAGCTACCCTTTTCCTTGGTCTAGCGGCACTCCGCCCTAACCAAGCTACCCTTTTCCTTGGTCTAGTGGCACTCCGCCCTAACCAAGCTACCCTTTTCCTTGGTCTAGCGACATTCTGTCCTAACCGAGCTACCCTTCTTCCTCGGTCTAGCGGCGCTCCGCCCTAACCAAGCTACCCTGCTCCCTTGGTCTAGTGGCACTCCGCCCTAACCAAGCTACCCTTTTCCTTGGTCTAGTGGCACTCCGCCCTAACCAAGCTACCCTTTTCCTTGGTCTAGCGACATTCTGTCCTAACTGAGCTACCCTTCTTCCTTGGTCTAGCGGCGCTCCGCCCTAACCGAGCTACCCTGCTCCCTTGGTCTAGTGGCACTCCGCCCTAACCGAGCTACCCTTTTCCTTGGTCTAGCGGCACTCCGCCCTAAACAAGCTACCCTTTTCCTTGGTCTAGTGGCACTCCGCCCTAACCAAGCTACCCTTTTCCTTGGTCTAGCGACATTCTGTCCTAACCGAGCTACCCTTTCCCTTGGTCTAGTTGCACTCCGCCCTAACCAAGCTACCCTTCTTCATTGGTCTAGTGGCACTCCGCCCCAACCGAGCTACCCTTTTCCTTGGTCTAGCGACATTCTGTCCTAACCGAGCTACCCATCTCCCTTGGTCTAGTGGCACTCCGCCCTAACCAAGCTACCCTTTTCCTTGGTCTAGCGACATTCTATCCTAACCGAGCTACCCTTCTCCCTTGGTCTAGTGGCACTCTGCCCTAACCAAGCTACCCTTTTCCTTGGTCTAGCGGCACTCCGCCCTAACCGAGCTACCCTTCCTCCTTGTTCTAGTGGTACTCTGCCCTAACCGAGCTACCCTTTTCCTTGGTCTAGCGGCACTCCGCCCTAACCAAGCTACCCATCTTCCTTGGTCTAGCGGCACTCTGCCCTAACCGAGCTACCCTTTTCCTTGGTCTAGCGGCACTCCGCCCTAACCAAGCTACCCTTCTTCCTTGGCCTAGCGGCACTCCGCCCTAACCAAGCTACCCTTCTTCCTTGGTCTAGCGGCACTCCGCCCTAGCCGAGCCATCCCTTATCATGATCTAATGACAGTCCGACTTGTTACCCTCCCAAAAAGAGGGGAAGAGAGAATAAAAGAATGAAAATAAATAAAAATGGTGTTAAAAATAGAGATACCCTGCCGGTCTTGTTCAGGTTTTCCGAGCAAGGGCAAAAATGGCTAAAACCCAGCTGTGGTGAAAACTCGAAAGGGCACTGCAGGCAAAATCGGGTACCCCGCCACGTGAAAACCCGGAAGGGCGCGTGGGCAAAAGCAAGAGGGGGCTGGCTCCGGTGAAAACCCGAAAGGGCGCTTGGGCCAGTAATATGGTGATCCTAAAGAAACCTCACCTCCCGTCATAAACTTCTCGTCGATCGACCGGCACCTTGTCCGATGAACGATCAAATCCACCCAGTACGGACCCTACGTCTGTCCTGATAAAAGCCCTCATACCTTGTCCCAGGTCTCACCGTGATGAAACCTGCTGCTGATCAATGGGCACACTCACCCGATCAGCAATGAAACCTGTCCGGTTTAGGCCTTACGTCTATGCCGATGAAACCTATGAAACCCTTGCATTGGTATATACCCAATACCGTGATGAAACCTGCTGCTGATCAATGGGCACACTCACCCGATCAGCAATGAAACCTATCCGGCTTAGACCTTACGTCTATCCCGATGAAACCTATGAAATCTTTGCATTGGTATAAACCCAATACCGATGATGAAACCAGCTATTGACTGATTAGGCGCACTGTCCGGTCAATGATGAAACCTATCCGGCTTAGACCTTACGTCTATCCCGATGAAACCCCTGAAACCTTTGCATTGGTATAAACCCAATACCGATGATGAAACCTGCTGTTGATTGATTGGCACACTGCCCGATCAGCGATGAAACATATCCAGTTTAGACCCTACGTCTATCCTGATGAAACCCATGAAATCCTTGCATTGGTATAAACCCAAAACCGATGATGAAACCAGCTGTTGATCGATTGGCGCACTGCCCGGTCAATGATGAAACCTATCCGGCTTAGACCTTACGTCTATCCCGATGAAACCTATGAAATCTTTGCATTTGTATAAACCCAATACCGATGATGAAACCTGCTGTTGGTCGATTGGCACCCTGCCCGATTAGCAGTAAAACCAGCCCAGGGTAGACCTTACGTCTATTCTGATGAAGATTCATAAGATCCTTGCATTGGTATAAACTCAATACCGATGATGAAACCCACCTTTGATCAATGGGCACCCTGCCCGATCAACAAAGAAACCCGTCCTATCAAATTTGCATATCCCGTTACGTCCCGCCGTGATGAAACCTACCATTGGTCGATCAGCACCCTGCCCGATCAATGATAAAACCAGCCCAGTGTAGACCTTACGTCTACCCTGATGAAACCTATAAAATCCTTGCGTCGGTATATACCCAATACCGATGATAAGAGCATGCACTAATGAAGCAGCACATCGCCTAATCCGTGCTGAAGTCCCAATTCAGGAAATATATGTATATATATAAAAAAAATGGGGTTAAAAATAGAGATACCCCGCCAGACTTGTTCGGACATCCCGGATAAGGGCAAAAATGGCCAAAAACCCAGCTGTGGTGAAAACTCGAAAGGGCACTGCAGGCAAAATCGGGTACCCCGCCACGTGAAAACCCGAAAGGGCACGTGGGCAAAAGCAAGAGGGGGCTGGCTCCGGTGAAAACCCGAAAGGGCACTTGGGTCAGTAATGTGGTGATTTAAAAGTTCCATGTCAACCGGCACGCTACCTTTACCTCCCTTCTATTGATGAAGCCTTCCGTCGGTCAACTGGTTCCACGCCCCACCGATGATAAAACCTTTCCAGGATAGACCTTACGTCTGTCCTGATGAAATCTACGCACCCTCTTTCAAACGTCCCACCGACGATGAAACCCATCACCATTTTACTAAAGCCTATCCAGTTCAGACCTTACGTCTGTCCTGATAAAACCTACACATTTCTTGGCAAAGTCCCACCTGCGATAAAACCTATTGGAATAGACCTTACGTCTGTCCTGATGAGACCTACACCTTCACACACTTCCCACCGTTGGTCGATTGGCACCTCGCCCGATCAATGATGAAACCCTATCCAGTCTAGACCTTTCGTCTATTCTGATGAAACTTATAAAATCTTTGCATTGGTATAAACCCAATACCAATGATGAAACCAGCTGTTGATCGACGGGCACCCTGCCCGATCAATGATGAAACCATGCAGTTTAGACCTTTCGTCTATTCTGATGAAAATTATGAAATCTCCTTGCATCGATATAAACCCAATATCGATTATGAAATCAATTGTTGATCGACCGGCACCTCGCCCGATCAATGATGAAACCCTACCCAGTTTAGACCTTTCGTTTATTCTGATGAAACTTATAAAACCCTTTGCGTCGATATAAACCCAATATCGATGATGAAACCAACTATTGATCGACTGGTATTTCGCCCGATCAAGGATGAAACCCTATCCAGTTCAGACCCTACGTCTGTCTTGATGAAAACCACATATCCTTTAATTGTCCCACCTACTATAACCCCTACCCAGTCTAGACCTCACGTCTGTTCTGATGGAACCTCTCCTTTCACACTCCTGCAAATTGTCTCCTTTACGGCACACATGGCCGGAAGGATTTTTGCTGCCACTCACAAAATCCGGTTTGAGCACCTCTTCGGATGCCGTCACGCGGTGGAGCGAGTCCCCCATCCTTTCTCTGAAGGGGTGGACGCTCTCCTGCCAAGTACGAGCTGTTCGCATGAGGGATTGTCAAAACCGCTACCCAACTTCCCAAAGTGATAAAACCATATGCAAAGTAAGATGGAGACGCTTGAAGCCAAGGGATTCCTTTCCAATAAAAAGGGAATACATGAAGGGCCCCGAGGGGACATTACATTACAGAAGAGAACAAAAAAGGAAGAATAAACAATTCACGACCGCCGGAATATATCTTCGAAGGCTAGAAGACCCACATAATGGGCGGCTCCTAGCTCATGAAGGCGCGCTTCCTCCTCCTGGAGCCCAATGGACATGTCCTGAAGAGACATCACCCGTCCCTCCAGCGAGGCTACCTCCTCTTCAGACTGCGGCCGGATAAAGGAGAGTTGCTGCACTTCGGCTCGAAGTCCAGAGAGTTCCATCTCCAGTAGGGCTATCCGGCCCCGCACAGCTTCTTCCCGCTGAATGGCACCTTCTAGCTCAGCTCGGCGTCCATCAAGCATAAGTGTCAGCTTCCCCAACTCGGATTTGCATTCTGACCTCTGCAATTTTAGCGCCGTTAGCTTATCAACCATGGTCCGTGCTAGGAAATCCCTCCGATGCACGAATTTAAGCAAAAGCAAGACCCGCTAAGCCCATGTGTCCAGAGGGCAACCCATAGCCTGCAGACCGACAGTGAAGCGATCAGCAATTTCCTTCAGCTGCAAATATGTCAAGCTAGGCTGAGATTCTACCAGCTGGCGCAGCATATCCAGGTTCTGCCAGACAAAGCTCTCGGACGATGCAAAGCCAAAAGAAGCAGAGGGGATCACTTCGAAGGTCACTTCGCTATCAATGTCTGCCCACAGTGTGACATCCGGCTGAGATGATGAAGACGGTAAATCCGCTGGAAGAACTGGCCGATCCCTCTCCGAGCCCTCTGGCTGAACTGAGGATTCCCCCTCCGTCTCGGGCGCTATGGCTTGAACATCAGCGGAGGGAGGACCGATGAATGACGGAGCTATCTCTTCATGAATCTTCTGAATAAGGGCTTCATCTTCAGCTACTCTTCCTGATAATGGGGGCGAAGGGTCTCTAGTCTGTAAAGGCAGAAATCCAGTTTCTATAGCCACTGTGGCAGGGACTGCTGACTCAGGCGCAGTTGACATTATGGCAGCCGGTATGAAAGCGGAGCTTCTGGCTGGGTCTGCTTCGGCTCTGAACTCTGAGGCCCTGACGAGGATGGAAATCTCTCCTGGTGATCCTAAGTCCAACGATGCTAAATCTGTCGAGGACTGTATCCGCGCCGGCACTGGGCGAATGATCTCGGGAATTCCCGTGCAAGTTAACGGCTGGAAAGGGACAATAGCCCAGTTTATGGAAGAAATGTCCGTGATAGCCGCAGTTGTGTCTGAGCTAGCAATGGCAATGCCCTGAGACCAAAACAAAGCAACTTCAGTGCTGGATATAAAAGAAGAAGGGGCAGATGAAGCAACAAACATGAAAAGGAACCCACCCTTGAAGCAGGGTCCACATCCTCGGAGTGGGGTGAAAGAGAAGGAAGCTCCGTAGTCGGAATGACAAATGGTGGAGTTATGTCAATCTCGGTATCGAGCCCGGCAAACTCCTCCTGCAACTCCTCCTCAGGAGATAACACCACCAGCTTAGCCGGTTGAAAAGACGAAACATCCTTTGCAAATACAAGTGGGGCCTCTGGTTCGGGAGCATCTCCCTCACTGTCACTGAAGGTTGCATCCTCCTCATCAGAGGCGGTCTTAGAACTGCCTGAGGATATTTCCACACTAGCTATACGCTGTGGGGCCACCTCTAAAACATGCCGAGATGTAGACCGGGTAATTATGCGCCTGGCCGGAACGGCACGCTGCTTCGACTGAGCCTTGTGACCTTCCTGTGGTTGAAGCAACTCTTCTGTCACCGCAGCCTCAGTCTGCTCCTCGCCTGCCGCTGATGCAAAAAGAGACCTTTGACAAATATAGCAAAGAAAAACAAATACAGGTATGAGACAGATGAGAAGATACACTTACCCCTCGCCTCACTAGCCGGCGTAGGAGAAGGCAATCTGGTCTCCACCACAGAAGGTGCTATGACTGTCTCTTCGGCTGTGCAAAAAGAATGGGTCAAATTCAAGGACTTCTTTGAGATCCTGCAGAAGACAGTGAAGAATGCAAGTGCAAGCTCTTGATGTTACCCTGAATCGGTGTCGAAGCAGCCTCCCTTTGCAGCTCAAACTCAACGAATGATGGAATGTCAGGGAGAGGGGTCCCAGTATCCATTGCCACCGAAGTCGACTGTTGAATGTGGGCCTTTTTGGCCTTCCTGGCCTTCCCAACTGCAGTCTTCACTGCGGAAGCCTTCCTCTTCTTGCCAGGAGGCAGGGGAGTAGTGGTCGGCACTGCAGCAGGGACTTCAAAATAAGTGGGCTTCTCGGCCTGCGCAATAATCTTTCTATAGAGCCCCTGCCGCTTTATATCAGGCCGGTCTGTTAAGAATGGCAGAAGGATGATGGGATCAGCGGGTATAAAATTCAGATGCTAAGCAGAAAACACTGCAATCAGAAAAGAAGAAATCTTACCTGCCGGGCCGTCATAGAATACAGAAAGTGGCCAGTACATGTAAGCTACCTCCTTGGAGCGGGAAGCAGCCTCCTTGATGAGCCAGTACACATCACCAAATAGCTGGCACTTCTCTACCAAAGCTGCCAGATCATTATGGCCGTGAAAGGCAAGGCATCGAAACAAGTCAAGATGGTCCATGCCCCAGCCGTCGACATAATGAAATGATATAAACAGTGGCTTGTTCAGAATGCCAGCTATCGGGCTTTCTGCAGATAATCCATGCAAATTCAGCAGAATGAACAGCCAGGACGTTTGTCTATAGTACGTCTGAGTTCTATCTTCTCGGCGTACAAACGTCCTATATGGATGAAATTTATCAACTGGACCCCTCCAGGAAGCTACTGTCGGGAGCGGCTCTTCGACAGGAAATGGGTATTGCGGCACTTCCAAGCGAGCGCCCCCTACATGGCTCAGATGTTTCAAACTCTGCATAAAGGTGTCCTCGTTGATGGCGGCGAAGACAGGAGCAAGTGGCTCGAAACTCTTTTCCTTCAAGGCCCGCCTCTGAGTCAGATAACTCTCCGCCTCCCTCAGATGCTGTGAGTAAAGTTTTTTCAAGTGGGCCTCAGAAATATCAAACACTAGCCCAGGTTGCTGTTTCAAGAAGGAGCGCTCTGCCACGTCCCAGAAGGCACCCCTACCGTCCCTATAAAAGCCGGTCCGGATATTCCACCATTTGATATATTCTGGTGTTACCCGGGGAACACGGTTAGAAACAGTGGGCACCATGAAAACTACATCATCCTGGCGATGATAGAAATCCCACCACAACCGGCCCTCGCCAACAATGATGGACCCATGCTTGGCCCGGCTATCTAGGGGAAATTGGGCAGCTGAGGTAGGAATATGCTGGTCGTAGCCGAAGTTTCGCCCAAAGCGGAACAGATAGTATGGCTCCAACAGGAGCAGGCCACCCTTTCTGTAAACCAAAACATTGGGCCGAATTGCCATGGCCCATCTCACCAGCTCCGGTTCCAGGATTGGCCGAGCAGTGTTGACCCCTGAGACAGGGTGGATATATGTCTCTATCTCCTCCAGCTTGCACTCTCTCTGAGGATCAATCAAAGGAGCTGAACCTGCTGCCAAGCTCCAAAAATGTATGCTGCCAGGGGCGTCCACTGGTACTTTTATCAGTCGGCCCCTTATTTTAAATAGCTGATCATAAAAGGGACCAGGCTCAGCGCTGGCAAATTCAACCATCCTGGGTAACACTGTATCCGCCTGCAAGGTTCGCGGAGCTAATTCGGGGAATATACTGCAGACCCAGGCGTTGAAGAAATGAAAAGGACCCACGGTCCTCAAAGAACGGGGAGTCTGATGCTTGTACAGGTCCCCCAAAGATTTATATATCAAACACAGGGCCATTGGGCAGAGCGACAGCTTCATCCCCCATGCCATCTGACAAGCTGGATATATGGCCTCTGGCCGAATGACTGTCTCGTCCCCTTGTGGGAGAGCAAAAGTGCACAGCCAAAATGTGAAATAAGCTGCGCAGTGTGTGATGGGGTCTACGCCTGCTGGGTTGGGACCGCCGCCGCCTGCACGGCGCAATGAAGAGGGTAGCGCCGACTTATAACGGGGAGCCCTCACCTGCCTGCTAGCAGCCGGACCCATAGAAAGAAAGTCTGCATACTTCAGGGGGCCGTCAAAGAAATACTGGATCCACTGCCCTATCCGGACCCTCATTTTGCTGCCTTTCTCTCGGGGTTGATAA
This sequence comes from Amorphophallus konjac, assembly GCA_022559845.1. Lineage (NCBI taxonomy): Eukaryota > Viridiplantae > Streptophyta > Magnoliopsida > Alismatales > Araceae > Amorphophallus > Amorphophallus konjac. Next base: position 31,082,067 of record CM040129.1, read on the forward strand.
CCTTTAGAGGACCCCCTGCTGTACGCCAGACAGATGGAGCGGTATACCTTCATCAGATATCGATATGAGAAGCTGAGGGAATACTTGCCCTCGCCATCAGAGCTATCCTTCTCGGAATCTGACAAGCAAACCTCCTCATACGGCTCGCCATCAATGGGCAGGCCGGAGAGCTGTGACAAACTCCAGAGATCCAGGGATGTCTCCCCCTCTGCTGTATAGAAAGTGTTGAATAAAGGGCAGAACACTTCAAACATTCCACAGCATAGTCCTCGGGATATGGGATACCGGAATCTAGAAGCGAAGACACTGTGGTACACCCCTGCTCTGATTAGCAGGGGGGCATATTCTAGCAGAACAAACTCTGTAAACTCCACTGCCCCCACTCGGAATAGGTGGGCGTCAGTGATTTTGGTGTCTCCAAACCAGCCAGCGGCCAGAAGGTACTTGAACTAAACGGTCGAACAATTCAGCACAAAGGGTTCTTCGCGATATCCCCACTTTAATGGTGCCAACAACATACCATAGCCGGGCTTCTCCCTATGAACTCGGCCGCTAGCATTATCCCACCGGGCTGGTGTGAATTCCGGGGCCCGGACCAGCATCTTCTTCTCTGGTTCCAGCTCCGATATACCAAGGACGGCATCCCAGTCGCGCTTTTCCCCAGGAAGATAAATGGCCTTGCTGCGATACACTGAATCCTTCAGACTATCTCGCTCAGCAAGGATGGCAGCTTCAACTACGCGAGCTATCCGGTAATCTCGCATGCCGCCCACTGTGAAAGTCCGGATGAACGGCATCAAATGTCGGTCCTTCGGGAGGTCTGGCCGATAGTTACCATCTCGCCTGAAGCATGTCTCAGTCGCCGTGGAGTATACCCGGGCTGTCGACACGGTGTCCATTTCAGAGTCAGATGATTCGTCGAATGAAGCAATCCTGTCATAACCGAAATCCAGGTTATGTACATTTAGCCAATTCACTGTGGCCCGAGATATGTCTGGCTGGGCCGATGAGCTAGCACCAAGAGCTCCGGAAGATGCAACATCAGAACTGGAAGCCATTGCAGTGCCTACGGTCGAAGAAAAAGTGTGAATTAGAGGCCAGTCTTGTGTAGATTGCAATATGAGATTCTATAAAAATTTCGACAGCATCTCCCCTTATTCAGGGTCTGCCCAAAAAGAATAGGGAATCACCAACCAAGAGGGGGTGATCCCGAAAGAAAAAGGGATTAAATCCCTAATATCGTCCTACCCGGATGAAATCCGACCAAACAGGAAGGGAGACGAGGGCGGCCGAGAGCAGACGAAGCTCCCGCCGATGAAAGAAAACGGCAGAAGGAAAAGAAATGAAGAGAGAGAAAGAAGAGGAAGAAATGAGAAAGAAAACCCTTTCGGGGGGTTAAATAGAGAAGGGGAGGGAGAAGCTCTCGGCGCGAAGCAAAGAGTGCCGAGAGCCCTCCACGCCGAGAGCTCCAGGCGGCCAGAAGGCGCGCCGAGAGCCCCAGGCCGAGAGCCCCCAGGCCGAGAACCCAGGCCGAGGCCTCCTTCCGTCAGGACGCGCCGAGAAGCCCAGGTCGAGAGCCCGGTCAGAGGCGCGCCGAGAAGCCCTGCCCAAGGCCTTCCACGCCGAGAGCTCCAAGCCGAGAAGCTTCACGCCGAGAGGCCCTTCACGCAGAGGCTCACGCCGAGAAGTCCATGCTCTGTGCTAAGAAGCTCCAAATTGCTGAAAATACAGAAAATATGAAGAATGAAAATGTGAAAAGGGAAGACAAGAGTGCAAAATATTGTTGCATCAAGATGATCGGGTCTGAGAACCCGATTAAAGGCAAATTGAGGAAGATACCTTCGAATGATGAGAGACACCTGCGAGCCCCGTGCCGCTTATTCTGCACTTACGCCGCCCGCAGGTGGGGGGCATTTGTTGACACCTGGAAAATGAACAAGGGTGAAAACATAATTGAAAAGAGGGTCGGACCAACAGTGAAAGACCAATGATAAAGCTCATCAGCTGTCTGCTCGGCTAAAGCCCTTGTCGGCAAAGCTGATGCCCGATGTCAATGTCACTCAGACGGTGGCACTGATAAAGCAGCCGTCACTCGACTGATGAGACCTTCCAGCCCTTTGATGAGAGCTGTACTACCGTTTCGCCCAAGAATCCACGGATGATATGTCAGGGTAAGTCAGATGTCGGCTTACTGACAGATGTAATATGAGATGAAGATGAAGCCGGTACCGGCAGATGAAGATGGCAAAGGCTTTGCAAAGTCAGAACAGAAGAAGAATGGTCTCCACAGGTTATACACCCGGCGAAAGTCTTATCGGACTAAAGCTGATGCCTGAGCTCGTCACCATTCAAGTGACGATATCGATGAGATAATACCCGATCTTGTCACCGTTCAGATGGCCATTCTGATGAAACCCTTGTCCACGGACTGATGAAACCCCCATCCATGGACTGATGAAACCCTTGTCTACGGACTGATGAAACCCTTGTCTACGGACTGATGAAATCCCGGTCTACGGACTGATGAAAACTGTAATGATGATCTCAATACAAGATATGTCACCAATAGAGGGCCCTTTCGGGTGATGAAGCATTTGAAGAGACCCAAGTGGGCCTGTGAAAGCAGCTGAAAGACCCAAATGGGCCTGTGAGGAGGTGGCGCCGAAAGGCCGAATGTCCAAGGCGCGCCGGGAGGCTCAAGCCGAGGCCGCCGAGATGAGGCCTGCCGAGAGGGAGAAAAGGGTTATAAAAGCCCCCTCCCTTTGAACAGAAAAGGGGATCGGTTGAAAAGGGGATCGATCGGAAGAAAAAAAAGAGGGAAAAGATAGAGCAATAGAAAGATAGAGAGGGAGTCCTGCTCAGAGAGCGAGAGCCCCCCCCTTCAACCAAAAGAGAAGAGAAGAAATAGAAGAGAAGGAGAAGGAAGGTTCCAGGTGGGCACTGGGGAGGGAGAGGAGTCAATGCTCCGCCCTCCCCCATGCTTTCTTTTCTCCTTTTCTTCATGTAATCTTTATAGTTTCATCTCGATTGATAGAGTGTAACCGGACAATCCCGGCCTCGATTTGTATCTCCCTGTTCCTCATTCCCTCCCTATGAGCAATGTAAGTCTGGAAAAATGCATCGAAATAGAATATTACAGTGGCCTATTTGGGTACTGATGGATTGAAATTACTGTTATCCTCCTCCGTTATTTCTTGTGCATCCGCTCGTCCATTGCTTAGATGCTTTTGTTTTTCGGCCGGTGCTTCATATCTCGGAGTCGGTTCTCCTGTGAAGAATGAAGGCGGAACCCCAACCCTCGTTCAATGGGTTATTGGGTTCCGTCCCTCTCCTTTCTTCCATGGTACGATAGACCCCCCGGAACATCATGGATTTCTATCGAGTTCATAGCTAGTTCAGGGTCAGAGACAGCAATCTCTTGACCGGTTGAACATCAGATGATCAGAGAAAATCTTTTGCATAACCCTACGAGGCGACGGAGCTATGCCACTGCATAAGCTTCGTTGACCTTTAAAGGAACATCCAAATGGTGCTGCAGGCACGTATATGGCCAGGGGTCCAGTACCCCTCCGTTTGGCTTTTACCCCGGCATTCCGTGGGTGATTGTCTATCATCTCCTGGCAAATGCTGACCGCAGGGGAAATGCTGCCAAAATTCTCAAAGTTCATTGAAACCCCATGTTTGATCTTCCCCCAGACGGCCGACAGCTGGAAGAAATGCATCCTTCAGAAGGCTATACGATGATCTCATTTCCCCATCAATTCCACCCTCCAGATTTCCTTGGCATCCTCCTAACAGAAGCATCCATGAAATCCCCTTTTTCGTATTCCAAATTCAGCTTCAATCGCATTCAGAAACTCAAAATCCCTGAAACAGAGCATCGTTCGAGCTCTGGAAAATGATGAAACCCTGTAGCAAATCTGCCTTCTCGGCGCACAAAATTGCCCGCCGAGAACCCCTCTGCCGAGAGGTCTTTCCCCTCAGCTACACGACAAGCTTCGTCCAGAGCCTTCGTCATGAGAACCTCCTAGTCCAGCTCCCGGCGCCAGGTTCCCGGCGCGACCAGGAACGCGCCGAGAACCCTTCTGCCGAGAACCCCTTGCCCTTGCTAGCCATTTTCCCCCTGCCATTCGAACCTGCTGGCCCTTCCCGGCGCCACCTTCTCGGCGCGCCCAGTAGCGCGCCGGGAAGCTCCACGCCGAGGGCCTTCCCCCCTTTTTATCTGGCCGCGCCGAGATCCTTATTTGGCCTACTAAACCGTGCCGAGAAGCCCCCCTCTTGGCCAATAAAGCCACGCCGAGATCCCTCCCTTCTTCGGCCGATGAAACCCAGTCAGAGGCCCTCTTCTACACTGATATCCTTCAATCTTTGGTCTCCGTACACATACGCCCCGGGGATGTTCAGAGACCGTCATGAATGCCTTAAGAGGACATAGTAATGGGGAAGGTCTCCCCTACAGTCTTCATTCCCGATCCAGATTTCACCCTTATGAACCCGAAGGGTCATGTCATTACATGAGTCCCGAGGGATTTCAAGGGGATATTAAACAATGGAATAAAGGTAAGCGATGTCTCAAGGCCCGACGCCCATCCTCGTTCGGTTGCCATCCCGGCACTCCGTGGATGATGACCTATCCTCTCTTGGCATAATCCAAGTTGAGGGGACATGCTGCCGAAATTTACATATACCTTGCCAGGTAGCTATGATGTCCTATCTCTCAACCCCGTTGGCCCACGGAGCTATGTCCCTACATGTTCTCCGACGGTCCCTTGAAGGGGGAATATAGATGCAACATCGCGTACGCACGGGGTCAGTTATGCGGAGTCGATCCCACGAGGAGGAAATAACATTTTGGAACAAGTTGGAAAAATATCCTTATGCTTTGAAAAGTCGAGTTTTGAGTGAGATTAATCTAAGGAAAAATAAATTGCATGAAAATAAACTCACTAAAGAAAATGAGAGGGGTAAAGAAAAGAACTTAGAAGAGATAGAAAGAGGAACTAAGACAACGACAATTTGCAAAGATGAACTTTTATTAAGATGGAAGTGAAAAGTACACTATGAAAATAGAAAATTATAACTCATAAAATAAAGAAAAGGGGACATAATATAGCCAAGATGAAGATGAAGATCATCGTGGAAAGAGGTGAATGAAGAAGCCGTCGTCGTCCACGTCACGAGCCTTGGAACGTCACCCGCCTTGATGTACACGCCATCGTACAAGGAGTGTTGTGAAGGACACACTTTGGAGAGAAATATAGAGAGGAGTATGGAAGGGTTTGTGTGGAGATGAAGAAGGAAGAAGATGAGAAAGTAAGACAGTAGGAAAATAAATATAACTCGTAATAGAAGAAGAATTGGAGGAAGTGATAGAAGAAGAAAATATATATCTATCAGGGAGGAAGAACTTTGATGAAAAACACAGAGAGAAAAAAAGAGTGGAAGGGCTTCAAAACGGAGGAAGAACATAGACTAGCATCTCGGATGAACAGTACAAATGGGAAGACAATACCTTAAAAAAGAGAAAATAACTTTAAAACTAGAAGAAATTAGAAGATGATGCAGAAGCAGAAGTTGTAGAGAATTTAAAGAGGAAGAACGTTTGTGAAGAAATGAAGAGGAGAAGAGAATCTGAAATGGGGGAAATAAGGGGAATAATCAGAGAGAAACACTGGTTCGCAGATGAATAGGACAGCACAGTGAAAAACCCTAAATAACTTTAAAATAAGAAAGAATTAGAAGATGATGTAGAAGAAGAAGTTGCAGAGCATTTAAAATTAAAGAACTTACATGAAGAGTATAAGAGCATAAAATGAACCAAAGGGGGGGAAATCGATGACCTAAGATGTGAGAGGGAGAGGGAGAGTGAAAAATTATCAAAAGAAGGACCCCCCTTCTCCTCCTTGTCATGGGCTATTTATAGGGAAAGTTGGGTCAATGGAGGGTGGAGATTGTATCAAAAAGAGATGGATGGCTGTGATTTAGGTAGAAGATGATGTATGGAAAAAATGAAAAGGAGGTGGGCACCCCCTTTCTTGTACTTTGGACAGCCCCTTTCTTAGACTTTGGACACCCCCTTTCCTAAGGCTCATCATGTCTCTCCTTTATTTCAAACTTTGAATTCAATTTTCCCTCCAACCAAAATATGTGTTTCTTTTCCTCAATTTCAAACTTTTGAAATTTCTTTTCCCTCCAATCAAAATGTGTGCTTTTGACTTGGTCAAAGCAGTGATGACAGTTTTGCCCCCGGCTTCTTTTGTAATTACCTTCGGTGTCTTGCACACATATAATTACGATTTAATCCATAAAAATTATCATAATGTGCACATGAATTACAATTACTCGTAATTATGCAATGGAGAATTAATGTTCATGACTCTCAACTTCATTTTATTAAATAAAATTACTAAATTAATTAATTTACCTGAAAGGTGCAATCTACATGCGAAGTTGAGATTAACGATAGATCATGCACAATTGCCTAATTATATGCACATAAAATGGTGTACATGGGATGAATTGCCATAGAGAATGGACACTTATCAGCAGACTACACCCATTGGGACCTTAGTCACCCCTAATACTGCCCCTGCCATGCCAGAATTTGCCACCCGATCGAGTCCTGTGAGGAAGTTCAATACCTCATCCTGGAACAGATCCAGTGGGAGCAGATCGATGTGGAGGGGAACTCCATGTCACTTGTCAGACTTCGGCAAGCTGTCGAAGAAACCCTAGGCATTGCTAGGGATGTGCCAGAGCGGCCAGATTCCCCTTAAGAAAATGGGCACAGACTGCCTTACCAGCATCCCTTAGAATGGCTCTAGTTCCGGGCCGACAACCAAGATGCGCTCTAGCGATTGCAAAGGCGTAGAGAGCAGGATGCCAGTCAAGAGATAGAGCCGACCAACTTCTTGGTCAACGTCATCCATCCTCTCGCTCCTCCAGCCCCTTCGGGCTCCTTGACGCCAACATCCGGCTAGCCATCCCCAGCCACTTCGGCTGTGCGGTGGCGGTCCTGGCGGGAGCTAGAATCTCACCCTTTCCCTGAAGAAGACACCGCCAGGCTCCTCCGGGTCCTTCTCGGTCGAGAGGACGTTTTGGTGGGTGAGACGACGACGGGCTTTTTAGCTCTCTCTCATCCTCCCCCTGTCCTATCTCGGTCTCCGGTGTCTGTAGATAGGAAGGGAAAGCAAAAGCATGGTGATGTCCCGGCTCAACCGCGTCACGCCCCCTCAGCTGATGGGCTGTCGGTTCCTCTCCGTCTACCCTTTAACACAATCCAAAGTACAAAGAAGATATCTTCGGAGTCTTCAGCAGCTTCGATTCAAGCGGAGGGCCCACTGCCACAAGGCTCAGTCAGTCCACAGAGTCGGGGTAACTGTGCAGAGCAACAATATCCTGCGACACCTTCGATTGTCGCTAGACTCGGCCCCCAGCGTCATTAGAAGGGCAAGGCTAAGGAGCAGGACAACAAGCACATCCCTCAGTCCGCTTCTCAACAAAAGCTGGCGCCACCGTGGTTAAGGCATCAAACCGCGCATACGTCTTCGGACGCCAGCATCAGCTTGCCGACTCCTCGTAAGCTCTTGTCGCCATCGTGGGTAAGGCACCAAACGACGCACACGTCTTTGGATGCCAGTCCCAGTATTCCGGCATACCAGGAGTTGCCGCTCGAGGTAATCGAGCAGGCGATCAAAGTCACCTTCCAAATACAACAAGCAGAAGGCGCCTGGATTGAAATCTGGGCGAAGAAGAGTCATCGACCTCGCCACACCAAGGCACTAGCCCGGGGACACCCTCTTGGGAATTTATCAACTCCGGCCCCAGCACCTCTCCCTCCTACTCTTCTTTTCGTAGCTATCACCATGAGACGGGAGAAAAATAGGAAGAAGAACCCCAGAAGGTGGCTAAAGAAACAAGTTGAACAAGCAGCTGCCCTACAATTACCAACTGAGCCAACGCCTCTCCAGAGGCTCCAGTGGCTCATTGATGACCTTGAGGAATACGTTCCTCCTCGTCCTACTGGGGCTCTCCCACTCGACAGCTATATACCGTGGGAAGAAATGTAGAAATGAGCCCGCCTCAACAACTGGGTCCACGACATGATCCAAAAGCTCAAACATGGCGAGAGACTCCTGATCCCAGATGAGCTCTCCTTGTGCTATAAGGACAAGGAGATCACAACGGGGCAGCTAGAAGAAATGCTTCACGGATGCACCTGCAACATGGTGGCCATCCAACCTCCTGATAATATCAATGTTTCTCGGTGAGGCGAGCCTGTGGCCTCCCGAACCAGACAAAGAACCACTGCCTCGCTTGGGCTACAGCCAGCTCCAGAACACATAGGCAGCGACTGAGGTCGTGGTCGCAGACGTGGTAGAGGCCGTGGGAGAACTCCTGAGTTACCCCTCTCTCCATCCAGCTTCGACCTGAAGCGAATCATCCTCTTTCGAGGAGAGGAACCTACCCCCATCCCAAAGGTAGAAATTCAGAATGGACTCGGCATCTTCGATCCTGCCCATATCGAAGAGGGTCCCACCGGCCTCCCGGTCTCTACACCAGCTTAGGCTTCTTCTGTGGAACAAGCGGGACCGTCCGATAAGGACGGGTCAGCCCGCCAGTTACCCCTAGAAAAGCCATCCTTGGCACCCCTATTCCAAGAGTCCACCGGCGATCAGGGTCAGTCTGATCCCAACGATAAAGGCAAGGCAGTGCAACTTCCCGACGGGGAGCAGCACGGTAGATCACAGAAAGCCTAGCCCGACATACTACCCTCCTTGGAGGATGCTCGAGCCTGAGCCAACCGGAAGGTCCTCCACCAGATGAAGCACTTCCCTGCCAGCATCACAATCTGGGAAGCCATCGCGTGGAGTAAAGAGCTGAGAGAAACTCTTATCAAAATACTCCAGGAGCCAGAATCTTACAAGGCGCATGCCGCGCAAATGAAGACAGCAGCCTATGAAGCCTTCACAACCACCGTCTCCTTTACAGAGAAGGACATGTTGCTATCCCCTCCATGCCACAACCATCCTCTCTACATGAAAGGGAAGGTCAATGGGCATGATGTGAACCTTCTGGTGGATGTTGGCGCTGCTGTCAACATCAAGCCGCTCAAAACATTCAAGACTTTTTATCTGACCCCATACCTCTAGAAGGTTCAAGCGGTCAAGATATCCGGCTTCAACCAAAATACCGAGGATGTCCTCGACCGGGTTGACGTCGACCTGGTGCTCGATGATTTCACCTTCAAGGTGACATTCTATATCATCGATGCCAGCACCTCATATAAGATGATATTGGGTAGACCCTGGCTCCATGAAAATTGGGCATCACGTCAACTCTCCACCAATGCATTAAGTATGCCAAGGGAGGGGAGCAACACACAGTCTTTACGGACCTGTCACCGTTCACACTAGCAGAATGCAACCTGGCTGACGCTGCGCTCTACTTCAAGGGGATTAGTCCGTACCATGTGCTCAAGAGCAGGAGCAATGGCTGGCCCTTAGAGGAAGATGATAACGATCTCTTCTCTGTGGACGAAGAGAAGGCCAAGCTTCATTGGCTACGCCTCAGCTCCAGGTCAACCCCAGACCGCCCCAAAAGGCGTAAAATTGACTTTGAGGCCAGCCTCATTAGTTCAGCTATTGGCAAGAGTATATGCTTGCCCCCAGACTCCATCCAGTTCCCATGTGCCTCCGAAGAACACAGCGTTGAGCCAATGACAACATTTGTTGTCACCTTCAAACGACAACGCAAAAATAAGAGGAAGGCCAGTAGGGACAAACCCATCATCTTCAATAAGGGAGACATGGTCCCTCAAGCCCCACCAAAGGATGACTTCGGCTTGTCTAGGCAAGCCGATGATACCCCTGAAGCAGTCCAAGTACTAGATGACCTACCGCCGCATATTCGGGAAATGTGTCTAAAGCAACACATCCTTCAGTGGCAAGATTCTACGCGACATGAATATTTTCACCGACTGTGGACCCCTTCTCAGGTCCGGGGGCAGCCCCCGTCCTTCTATAAGGATACCAGAGGACTTGGCTATGACCAAGACCCAGACTTTCACGTCTACTGCGCAGTTAATGTCATAGGCTTAGCGCAGCCGGTCGATGATTGGGCAAAAGTTGAAGCCAAATTCGATAGCTCTGGGGATGAGGAAGAAGAGATTCTGATCCCGATCCCCGTCAAAGCTGGCACTCCAGTCCAAGCAGTCGAGGAATCATCCTTGCCTCCCTGCCAAGATAAAGGGGCCGAAGAAGCTCCTCCGGTCACCTAGCTAGTCGAAGGACCCAGTTCAACAAACCCTCCTGATGATGGGGATATCCCTGATACTAGCTGCGGAGGATTGTCAGCTTCACCAGGCAACCCCAGGGAGACCTTAGAAACTCCGGTGATGACTGCTGGCCAAAAGCCGGTGGCCTGGAACAATCCCTGGTGATGTGACATGACCTTGGACTTAAGCAAGCAAGCACATTCGCAATCTAAATGGGCCAATTTGGGCCGCCGCTCTCTCGTCGCTCACACATGCCCAGGGTAACTTGGCAATGCCAAGGTGAGGTTGAGGGGTTGGGCCCTTGCTGGTAGAGGGCCAGCAAGGCCAAGACTTGATTCCCAATGGATGTGGAAGCCCAAGACAATGGGGCCGACCAAGTGCCAAAGGCACCGGTTTCTCTCTTTTCCCACGGTGATCACTTATAGCACAAGAGCTTAAGGATCGGGCTCTCATTCACGGCCAGCGGAGTTTATGAACTAATATTGAAAGAACAAGCACAAATTAGAGCAAAGTTTGGAGCACTTACTTGACCGGTTTGAAGAAACCGGTCCCGCTCGGAGACGAGGGCGAGCGGGGAAGCGTGGGTTCCCCACACGCCGCGCTGGGGTAGCTTGACCTGTTTAAGCTATTACAACACTACACCCCATGCAAGGGGGGGATCGTGGGGAAGGGAAGATGATAGTTACAATCAAAACTACCTCCACGCAGGGAGGGGCCTTCAGCCGGCCAAGCGGGGTGGGGAAAACTAGGGCTAAAACGATGATGAAGTGAATATGCTGAATCTGCCTTCTCTCGGAAATTGTGGACAGACAGTCGGTACTGTGGCTGCAGAATGTGATCAGGAATTTTTCCGAGGGCGAGACTAGTGGGAAAATCTTTGTTATTGGAACTGGAGTGCCTCTGAATTTTTCCGAATTCTTCTGGGGTCGCTGCTGGCCTGGGCAGGAGCTCGAACAGGGACGCTGATTCTCGGACTGACAGCAACTGGTTACTAATAGCAGGAAGAAGAGGTTGCCTCGGCCGCTCCTGAACTCCGAATCAGGTTCTGCCAGAGCCTCTGGAACCGTGGACGAGTCGTCTTTGCAGCAGAACTGACGGGGAAGCCGAAAGATGCTGGAGAAGATCAGGGGACCCAGAACAGTGAGTGGGGGTCGGTGCAGACTGTGGGAAGCAGAGTCGTACGCCTGAGGAAGAAAATTCGTAACTTCTGCTTCCAGATGCCGAACGGAGTTCCGCTTCTTGGTTCTGAAAATAGACAGAGAGGGGAATAACTTTTCAGAAGATCTCGTGGCCTGATTCCTCCGGGGTTTGTCATGGTGAAGCTTTCTCTCCGGATCAGGATCTCTGCAGAGCTAGCTCCTGGTTTCCAGCAGCAGGTTGCAGAGGATGCCCCGATAGCTCCCGAACTCGGAATTAAGCGCCGTCAGAGTTGTTAGAGTTGTGGATGAGTCCTCTTCATAGAAAAATGGACGGGGAAGCAACCTATGTCGGAGAAGACTAGGGGATGCAGAACAATGGCAACTGGTCGGTGCAGACTATGAGTAGCAGATCTGCGTAGCTGAGGGAGAAAAAAGAGAACTCTGGATCACAAATGCCGAATGAAGTTCTGTTTCTTGATTCTGGAAGTAGACTAGGCAATGAAGAACTTTGAAGAAGAACTCGTGGACTGATTCCTTCGGGGTTCATCGTGGCAGAGCTTCTAATCTGGCTCAGGTCCTCAGCCGAGGCAAAACTACGTAGTTGTAGGAGAATGGACCTTCTGGACGGCTCGGAGATCAGAAGAAGATGAAACCACTTCTGTTGCGAAGTAGACTGGTAGACGCTTCCGACAATGGCTCTTGGGTCTTCAAACTCATCCGGAGGAAGTCGTGGTGGCCGCTGCAATTTGCTGGTTCATCTGCAACCTCTGGACAGCAAACTGGAACTTCGAAGTAGCTTCCAATGACCAAGAAAGAAGAAGGGGAAGGGGGTAGATGAGTGTGGGAGTGACCCCTGGTTGTAAGGGGGTCTTGGAGGGGTGTTCTAAGGTGTGGGAGGTGGAGAATAAGGTCTGGAAGAGGGTCCAATAGATGGTGGTAGTGGGGGCTGCGAATTTGGTTGGAATGGAGAGAGGGAAAGGATAATCGAAAATAGGTTTAAGGGTGGGGTTAATTTTTTGTCTTGGGAATGGGGGGGTTGTGTTGGGGAAGGGAAGGGGTGCTTGGGGTAGTGGGAAGGGTGCTTGGGAAAGTGGGAGGGGTAGTTGGGGGTTGGATGGTGAGGAGAGGATTGGTGGAGGGGGTCTTGGGAAGGGGTGGAGTATTGATGAGGGTTGTGGGGAATGGGAAGAGGCTTAAATAGGGTAGGTGGGGAGTGGAGGTGGTTGGGAAGGGAGGAGAGAGAAGAAAATTCGAATTTGGGTGTTGAGGAGAGAGAAAGTGGAGTGAAAAAGAGAGATTAAGAGAGGGAAGGGTGGGGAATCTCTCCCCTAGGGTTTCTCACCCAAAAAATGGAATCTCTCCACTAGATAAGAAGTGTAAACTCTCAAAATGGCAAGTTTTTTCATTCATTGATTCATTAAGTTGAAATGGGGGGAATGGGGTCCTATATATAGGAAACCCACATTTCTACAAAAGTCCCTGACAAATGACTCAATGACAAATAACCGAGGGGGTAGGGGGGAGCCCTTGGGCCAAGCCCAATGAATTGGGCCCAATAGCTAACTAGACAACCTAATGACACTCAAACTTAGGGAAATAAACACAAGACCTAGGAACATGACTCAAATAAAAGGGAAAATACATCAAATGACTCAAATAAAAATTACATAGGACTCAAAATTAAATAACTAGACCATGTCGGATGCAATGGGAGGTGATGTCTCCATCATACTCCCGGGGTGCGGAGAACTCGACTCTGTCGAGTAAGTGTCCTTCCCTCCTTGGAGGGTGTAGAAGTGGTACTGTCCTCAAGTCTTCCGAACGAGACTGTTCCATCCACCGGCCGAGATAGCGCTTGTATACCTTGCTCCTAGTGGTAGTGACTTGTTCATCTAATATTCGTTCAATGCACTCACGCTGGGCTCTCTTGGCTGGTGGACTCTCCTCTCGGGTGGGTGCTCTCTCAACGGAGGGAATAGGCTCAATATCCTCACTAGGTACCACCGTGGGTCCCTTGGATGGCACTAGGTCAGCGACACTGAATGTGGGACTTACCCCATATTCCTCGGGGAGATCTAACTCATAGGCATTTGCACTAATGCGCCTCAGGACCTGGAAGGGACCAGCCCCACGTGGCCTCAATTTGGAGATGGCTCCCGGGGAGAGCATCTCAGTCCTTACCATCACAAAGTCACCCTCATGGAATTCTTGGTGACGTCGGTGAGAGTCGGCTCACCTTTTATAAGTCACATTTTTCTTGCTAATGTGCTTGCAAAGGTTTTCATGCAATTTTGTGAATGCTGTCCTTTTAGTGGTTATGGGTGGACCTGAACAACCATAGATGGACTTATCATGCCATGATGCCATATGGACCTTGATGAACCTTGGTGGGCCGGGGCAACCATATGTGGACTTATCATGCAATGTTGTCATGTAGACTTTGGTGGGCCTAGGTGGGCCGCGGCACCCGTAGGTGGCCCTATCATGCAAATTGGTGATAAATATAGGGGAACCCGGACATCCGTAGATGCCTTTGACATGCTTAAGACCCATGATGAATGGAGGTGGACCATGACATCCGAATATGGACCACTCATACTTTCTACTTGACATGTGGGTGATATGAATGAATGGACCCGACATAGTGTTCATGCCAAGGGGTATGGTAAACCTAGACACATGCGTGCTTTTCCCAAAGGTGACTTCCATGTGTATAGGTGTGGGACAATCTTTGGACTCCCATTGGAAAGGATCGAATGGATCTAAGAAGGTGGTCATCATGGTGTGGGGCACAACCTTATTACCTAGGGATATGTGGCCCAAGGTCATGGCTCCCAAGGTGTAACCCGAGTCTAGGAAGGGGTGGGTTTGATCCATCACGGTGGGTTGGAGTAGGGGAAGGTGGGTGGTGGATAAGGTGGTTGGGCCACATGGATATCCGTACTCCCATTGGAATGGGTCAAAGGGATCATGGTAAGGGCTACCTAGAGAGAGGAACTCTATGTCTCCAAGGTCCTTACAAGGTGGTGAGTCATCCTCCTCCCAAGTAGTTGGTCCAAGGTCTCTAGTGGGTTGACCGTTCAAGGTACTTGGGATCTCAAGGGGTGGGGAGTAGACCGGGATGGGTTCTTCCTCCAAGGGGAGAAATAGGAGGATCTCACTAGTACAATGCCCACTTGTGCAAAGGGAGGTGATGGAACTGACGGATGGGTGGACAAAGTTGACGGTGCTAGGCTCCAATGGTCCCATGGCTAGTAGGCCGGTTAAGTGGGTTTGCCAATGTAGGCAATCCACAAGGTCTCCCAAGTCTTCCACAGAGTAGAAGTTTTGATAAGTGACATGGGCAGGTCGGGTGGGAACAATTTGGGATTTATATCCCAATGGTGGTGAGCTAGGGAGGGTGGGACATTGCTTGAGCCATTGGAGTATGGACTCATCTATGGTGAGGGTGCCATGTGTGACGGTGCATGGCCTTTGAGGATCCGGACCATGAGGGGTGGGGGAAGATTGAGGCTCTTCTTCTTTATTGGTGGGAGCTTGGGCTTCCTCTATGGTGATAGGAGGGTCCATATGGGCATAAATCTTCCTAAGTTCATTTCTCATCTCAACCCAAGAGTCGATTGGCTCTTGCCTTCCAACTCCTCTTAAGCCTACAATGTTTTGCCATTCATTCCTAGCTTGGCGCCATAGCAAACTTTTGGCATAGTTGACTTGCATAGACCCTGACAGGGTGAACCTCCCAAATTGGTGATCTATGGAGCTTTCCCATTCTAGATATAAACTAGGGTGGGATCCATCAAATACAAAGGCATCTATTGGGTCCAAGCGAGACGAGTAGGCTAAGTAGGAAGTGGCCATGATGATCGAGGGGATCAATGCAAGGGTCAGATTGATGATGACACCAATGCAAGCATGCCCTAGGACTTGACTTGATAGAGACAAGTCAATGACTTGCTCTGATACCAATTGATGTGACACGACCTTGGACTTAAGCAAGCAAGCACATTCGCAATCTAAATGGGCCAATTTGGGCCGCCGCTCTCTCGTCGCTCACCCAAGCCCGGGGTAAGTTGGCAATGCCAAGGTGAGGTTGAGGGGTTGGGCCCTTGCTGGTAGAGGGCCAGCAAGGCCAAGACTTGATTCTCAATGGATGTGGAAGCCCAAGACAATGGGGCCGACCAAGTGCCAAAGGCACCGGTTTCTCTATTTTCCCATGGTGATCACTTATAGCACAAGAGCTTAAGGATCGGGCTCTCATTCACGGCCAGCGGAGTTTATGAACTAATATTGAAAGAACAAGCACAAATTAGAGCAAATTTTGGAGCACTTACTTGACCGGTTTGAAGAAACCGGTCCCGCTCGGAGACGAGGGCGAGCGGGGAAGCGTGGGTTCCCCACACGCCGCGCCGGGGTAGCTTGACCTGTTTAAGCTATTACAACACTACACCCCATGCAAGGGGGGGATCGTGGGGAAGGGAAGATGATAGTTACAATCAAAACTACCTCCACGCAGGGAGGGGCCTTCAGCCGGCCAAGCGGGGTGGGGAAAACTAGGGCTAAAATGATGATGAAGTGAATATGCTGAATCTGCCTTCTCTCGGCAATTGTGGACAGACAGTCGGTACTATGGCTGCAGAATGTGATCAGGAATTTTTTCGAGGGCGAGACTAGTGGGAAAATCTTTGTTACTGGAACTGGAGTGCCTCTGAAGTTTTTCGAATTCTTCTGGGGTCGCTGCTGGCCTGGGCAGGAGCTCGAACAGGGACGCTGATTCTCGGACTGACAGCAACTGGTTACTAATAGCAGGAAGAAGAGGTTGCCTCGGCCACTCCCGAACTCCGAATCAGGTTCTGCCAGAGCCTCTGGAACCGTGGACGAGTCTTCTTTGCAGCAGAACTGACGGGGAAGCCGAAAGATGCTGGAGAAGATCAGGGGACCCAGAACAGTGAGTGGGGGTCGGTGCAGACTGTGGGAAGCAGTGTTGTACGCCTGAGGAAGAAAATTCGTAACTTCTGCTTCCGGATGCCGAACGGAGTTCCGCTTCTTGGTTCTGAAAATAGACAGAGAGGGGAAGAACTTTTCAGAAGATCTCGTGGCCTGATTCCTCCAGGGTTTGTCATGGTAAAGCTTTCTCTCCGGATCAGGATCTCTGCAGAGCTAGCTCCTGGTTTCCAGCAGCAGGTTGCAGAGGATGCCTCGATAGCTCCCGAACTCGGAATCAAGCGCCGTCAGAGTTGTTAGAGTTGTGGATGAGTCCTCTTCATAGAAAAACTGACAGGGAAGCCAACCTATGTCGGAGAAGACTAGGGGATGCAGAACAATGGCAACTGGTCGGTGCAGACTATGAGTAGCAGATCTGCGTAGCTGAGGGAGAAAAAAGAGAACTCTGGATCACAAATGCCGAATGAAGTTCTATTTCTTGATTCTGGAAGTAGACTGGGCGATGAAAAACTTTGAAGAAGAACTCGTGGACTGATTCCTTCGAAGTTCGTCGTGGCAGAGCTTCTAATCTGGCTCAGGTCCTCAGCCGAGGCAGAACTACGCAGTTGTAGGAGAATGGACCTCCTGGACGGCTCGGAGATCAGAAGAAGATGAAACCACTTCTGTTGCTAAGTATACTGGTAGACACTTCCGATAATGGCTCTTGGGTCTTCAAACTCATCCGGAGGAAGTCGTGGTGGCCGCTACAAGTTGCTGGTTCATCTGCAACCTCTGGACAGCAAACTGCAACTTCGAAGTAGCTTCCAATGACCAAGAAAGAAGAAGGGGAAGGGGGTAGATGAGTGTGGGAGTGACCCATGGTTGTAAGGGGGTCTTGGAGGGGGTGTTCTAAGGTGTGGGAGGTGGAGAATAAGGTCTGGAAGAGGGTCCAATAGATGGTGGTAGTGGGGGCTGCGAATTTGGTTGGAATGGAGAGAGGGAAAGGATATTCGAAAATAGGTTTAAGGGTGGGGTTAATTTTTTATCTTGGGAATGGGGGGGCTGTGTTGGGGAAGGGAAGGGGTGCTTGGGGTAGTGGGAAGGGTGCTTGGGAAAGTGGGAGGGGTAGTTGGGGGTTGGATGGTGAGGAGAGGATTGGTGGAGGGGGTCTTGGGAAGGGGTGGAGTATTGATGAGGGTTGTGGGGAATGGGAAGAGGCTTAAATAGGGTAGGTGGGGAGTGGAGGTGGTTGGGAAGGGAGGAGAGAGACGAAAATTCGAATTTGGGTGTTGAGGAGAGAGAAAGTGGAGTGAAAAAGAGAGATTAAGAGAGGGAAGGGTGGGGAATCTCTGCCCTAGGGTTTCTCACCCAAAAAATGGAATCTCTCCACTAGATAAGAAGTGTAAACTCTCAAAATGGCAAGTTTTTTCATTCATTGATTCATTAAGTTGAAATGGGGGGAATGGGGTCCTATATATAGGAAACCCACATTTCTACAAAAGTCCCTGACAAATGACTCAATGACAAATAACCGAGGGGGTAGGGGGGAGCCCTTGGGCCAAGCCCAATGAATTGGGCCCAATAGCTAACTAGACAACCTAATGACACTCAAACTTAGGGAAATAAACACAAGACCGAGGAACATGACTCAAATAAAAGGGAAAATACATCAAATGACTCAAATAAAAATTACATAGGACTCAAAATTAAATAACTAGACCATGTCGGATGCAATGGGAGGTGATGTGTCCATCACCTGGTGTATCCCAGCGACAACCACTCTCTATTCCCCTCAACGTCAATCGGTGGCTTCGAGAATCAAGAAATGCACGAAGCTGACATCGACGATGAGGATTTCATCGACTTCCAACCAGCTCCTCCCAAACTGGAGGACGGCGGCCAAGCGACCATGGATGAGCTCATTGAAATCAACCTGGGTGAACAGGAGGCCCCCCAGCCCACATTCGTCAGCGCTCTCCTCACCGAGGCAGAGAGACAGGATTACAAGCAACTCCTACTTGAATACAAAGACTACTTCGCCTGGACATACAAGGAGATGTTGGGGCTAGACCCCTCCGTAGCGGAGCATGACCTAGCCATTTCTCCCCTAGTCACTCCAGTCAAACAGCCACAGCGGCGCATGCCCCATGAGCTGGAGCTCCAGGTTGCGGCCGAAGTCAATAAAATGGTGGATGTTGATTTCATCGAGCCGTGTATCTATCTGATCTGGCTCGCCAACATAGTCCCAGTCAAGAAGAAAAATGGTCAAGTCCGCATCTGTGTCGACTTTTGGGACCTCAACAAAGCTTGTCCGAAAGATGACTTCCCAGTCCCAATCACAGAAATAATGGTTGACATTAAAATCGAACATGAGGCCTTGTCCTTAATGGATGGGTCATCCGGGTATAAATAAATCCGGATGTCCCTCAAAGACAAGAACCACACGGTCTTTAGATCCCCCAAAGGGATTTTTAACTACAAGTGCATGTCCTTCTGTTTGAAGAATGTCGGCGCTACTTACCAAAGGGCCATGACCAAAATATTCGACGAGATGCTGCACAATACCGTCGAATGCTATGTCGACGACCTCGTCGTCAAGACTAAAAGGCAAGAAGACCGTTTGCGTGATTTACGCCAAGTCTTCGAGCGTCTTTGGCAATATGGGCTCAAGATGAACCCCATGAAGTGCGCCTTTGGCGTATCCAGTGGCAAGTTTCTCGGCTTCATCGTCCGATACCGGGGAATTGAGGTGGACCCCAGCAAGATCAAAGCAATCTGGGAGCTTCCACCACCCAGCAACATCACTGAGCTCAGGTCCTTCCAAGGGAGGCTGACCTACATTCGGAGGTTTTTCTCTAACCTCTCCGGTCGATGCTCGCCTTTCGGCAAGCTAATGAAAAAAGACGCCCTGTTTGTATGGGACTCAAAATGCTAGGTGGCTTTCGAGCAATTCAAGGGATACCTCCTTACTCCTCTAGTTCTGGGGGCACCAGCTAACGGCAAACCCCTCATACTCTATATTACTGCCATGGATGCCTCCCTAGGAGCTCTCTTGGCACAAGTCAATGAGGAAGGTAAAGAGCAGCCTCTCTATTACCTCTGTCGAAAGCTAATTTGTGCCAAGCACCGATATTCCCCAATCGAGAAGGTCTGCTTGGCATTAGTGTTCGCTGTCAAAAAGTAGCGGCATTACCTCATGTCCCATCAAGTCAAGCTTATATCCAAGCACGACCCTCTGAAGTATCTCCTTCGACAACCCGTCCTCTCAGGCAGATTGGGAAGGTGGGCTCTCCTGTTCATAGAGTACGACATTACTTATGTCCCCAGAAAAGAAATTAAGGGACAGGGTATGGCTAAATTCTTAGTGGCCCATCCAGTGCCAGACGACTCGCCTTTCAGCTCGGAGCTCCCGGACAAGGAGTCCCTTGCTGTTCAATCACAACAATCGGTTGAACAGAGCGGAGATGTCTTGCATTACTGGCAGCAAAGCGCTCTCACAACCACTATTGTTCAATGACAACAACCAGTTGAATAGAGCAGAGATGTCTTACATTATTGGCAGCAAAGCGCTCTCGCAACCAGCGTACCATGTTGGGAACTCTACTTCGATGGCGCTTCCCGAGGGATTACTCGGAGCAACCACGATCCACCCATTACGGCAGGTGTCAGTATTGTTTTCCTGACTCCTCAGGGTAGAGCTCTGTACAATTCCTGTGCCCTCATGAAATCCCTGACCAACAATGAGGCTGAGTATGAAGCTCTGCTCATTGGGCTCCAGATGGCTCTTCACATGGGCATCAAATGCCTCAAAGCCTACGGGGACTCCCACCTGATAGTCAAGTAGGTCCTCGGCATCTATGACGTGCGGAAACTGGAGTTGGTCCCGTACCACGCCACCGTCACAAGATTGACCCAGAAGTTCTATTTCTTTGAGATAGATCATGTCCCTAGAAGTAGCAATGCTCCGGTAGATGCCCTGGCAAAATTGGCTGCGGCTATCAAACTCTCGCCTGAGGGCGAGGTCGACATCGTCATCAAACATAGAAGACTGATGCTGAGTTCACTCGAAGACCACACCGGTCTCACCATTTATGAGGTCCACGACCTTGACCAGAACACTCCTCCAAAAGGAGAAGATTGGCGACAGTCGATCATAAAACTCAAGAAAGGGTGGCTCCCTCTTGACCGAGCTCAAAGGGTCCAACTACTCCACCGAGCAACCTCTTATGAGTTGATTGGCGACTCCCTATACCGACTCATCTATGAAAAGGACAAGTCAATTCTCCTGAGATACGTCTCTCCAGCAGAGGCTCGAGCCATCATGTAGGCGGTTCACTCCGGATTGTGCCACGCGCACTAGGCCGGAGATCGAATGAAGCACATCATCAAGCTCAAGGGTTTCTACTGGACAACCATGTATGCGGATTGTGTCCAATATGCTCGTACATGTCATCAGTGCCAATCTTTCGGCCCAGTGCCTAGAAGACCCCCTAACCCACTAGGTCCAACAGCCCCCACTTGGCCTTTCGCTGAGTGGGGCATGGACATCGCCGGGCCTTTCCTGCCATCTTCCAAGGGCCATAAATACATCTTGGCTGCCACTGATTATTTCTCTCGCTGGGCGGAAGCTCTTCCCTTGCGAGAGGTCACCGGCGAGGTGGTTGCCAGATTCATCCGGCACAACATTATTTACCGGTTCGGTACCCCCAGTCGCATCGTGTAACACCCCAAAATTTTATATAGGATATTTTGAAATTTTCTAGAATTAATTCAAGGCAAAAGGCTAGTAAATGAATTATAGTAAATTTAATTCAATTATTGAAGCCCAAAATAATAACCAGTTAATTTGGGCAATTAAATAAGCCCAACGGACCCAAAACCAAGCCCACTAGTCTTGGCCCATCTTCTAGAAGCTAGAAATTTGTGTA
Organism: Amorphophallus konjac; assembly: GCA_022559845.1. Classification (NCBI taxonomy): domain Eukaryota; kingdom Viridiplantae; phylum Streptophyta; class Magnoliopsida; order Alismatales; family Araceae; genus Amorphophallus; species Amorphophallus konjac. The sequence goes on from CM040129.1 coordinate 31,103,330, forward strand.
TTCACGGAATATAAGGGATAAATACCCCTTGTTTAGATAAATAAATGGATATATGAATAAAAGAGTTTGAACTAGTGTGAAATTCGGCGCTCACAAAGGCTAGCGGTCTATCGTGAGACCGCTAAGGGACTGTATGCAGTCCAATCCTAGACCGTAAAATTCTGTCAGATTCTGTGAGTGGAAGAAAGAGCAAAAAGATTGGGTTTTTGATATTTTATCTCCAAGAGACCAAGGTAGAAGGATTGGTAAGCATTCTTAGGATTCTCAGAAGTTGGTTTGATGCCAAATAGGGACTCTAGAATTGATCTAATCCACGAAACCCTAGCCAAACCCTTTAAATGTACCCTAGGTTTCACTTGTGCGGCCCCTACATTGGCTTGCATGGAACGAAGGTAAGATGGGATTATTTCGGGTAAGTTCTTTAGAAGTTTTTATTCCTAACACATAGGACTAACATCCCTCAAAAGTTCATGTTAGGAGATCAACCCATCAGGAAGATAGAAGGCCCCAAAGTTGCTGGTTCCACATCAACAACTCAGGAAACTATGCAACGGTGTGGTGAAGATCAAGAAATTAGGGAACCAAATCGAGGTATTTAGCATTTGTGACTTTAGAACTTTTTGTTCCCCTTAGTATTTACTTCTTACCCTCCAAATTTCACGTCATTAGGTCAAGTGGCTCAAGAGATATCAGGACGTGAAGTTTCTGATTTGTCACAAGAAGTGCAAGACTAGGGTGGGCTTCCAGTCCGAAATTCAAAGTCTAGAGGTGTTACCAGAGGTAGGTTATCTCATGAACGGCTAAAACACTATTCTAGGAATAAAAGCCCTCATATTGCACTTGATTTCATGCTCTATAGATCGTGAATTTCATGTTTTACTTAAGTCTATGCATATAGTGTAATATCCATGCATATTCTTAGCCCTAAATAAGTTAAGAAGAATTCTCTTGTAAATTCACAGAAAACCCATGCATATTGTTAGCTTAATCTTCGTTCTATCATGTAGAAGTTTTATAAATATGTTGATTTTCAGACATGATGTGTTTTAACATTTGTCTTCTTATTTAAGTTACAGTTAGTCGTGCTCTAGCGGCCTAATGTTCGACCGCCAACATCATGCAGTGGCCCTACTATAAACCGCTAGCAACTTGATTCTTAGGAAACCTCTGGCGGACTAGAAATAGACTGTTAAAATCACTCTGGCGGCCTCACGATAAATCGCCAACTTTCTGTAACGGCTCTAATATAGATCGCCACTATCCTATTTTCTGTCAAACCGACATAGATTTAAAAACAACCCTCTTAGCTTATAATTAAGCCTAGTTAACTATGTTTTAACATGTTTTAATGATATTTATTACTATGGGTTTTAATTCTTGATTCATAACAGTGATTTCATGTTTTATTTTTTTTCCAAAGCCCTTCCTAGTGTGAGATAGGAGAGTGCACCCTTTACCAGAGGTAAAGAGAAAGTCACTCCACCATCCCAAACACTAGTAGGTGTATTTTATTAAAATGAGAAGAAGAATAAATAGTTACATCAATCGGATGCTAGGCATGCCTAGCTTATCCAGGCGAACTGCTCCCTTAGTAAACCTAGGCAACGAAGAATGGGAGAAAAAAGAATTACATTTGTTGTAGCATGCTAAGGAAGCTAAAGAATCGGCAACCCAGTTTGCTTCTCTGAAAATGTGAGATATGGAATTCAACTGGGGAGAGAGGAGGTTCCAAATTTCTATGATATAAATGAAGATCACCCAAGGACATTGAACTTGTCTGTTAACAATCTGCACAATGATTTTTGAATCACATTCAATGAGAGCAGGTCCGCGGTTGACTGTTTGGAGATATTTAATTCCATCAAGTAGAGCTCTAGCTTCAGAAATTAGGCTATTGGACTGACCATAGAAGTGTGAAAAGGCAAGGATGACATGCCTAGTTGAATCTATAATGACCCCACCACAACCTGAAATGAACTATTGCTTGCAAGCACCATCGGTATTTAGCTTGAGCGAAGGCCAAGGGGGATGAATCCATTTGAAAATAGTAGTGCGCGGTCTTCTATTCCCAGCAATTTTGATACCAAAGTTCTCAAAAAAATTTCTTCTGCTAAGGTTTCCTTCCTTCAATTCAGCCATGGTAAAAATCTATTTTGCTTGAGCAAGAGTTTTATGGAGAATATTCTGACTGGAGAGAGTTTTCCCATCATGTTTGACTGCATTTCTGGCATTCCATAATTCCCACATACCACAGCCAATAACAGCAAGACTGAACAATCCATAAAGGGATTTGGGTTGAATCTGTGATAGGAAGTGAAGAATCAAAGACCTAGGTTCATGTTTTGCTAAGATTTCATGTTCTTTATGGGTCTTAGGATTATTTTAATCATATGATAATTTCATGTCAAAAACTATATAATCTTGTATTAAATTATGGTTTAAATGGTTGTATGGACGAGATTGAATGTCGGTTTATCACTGTACACATTCTATTCCTATCTCAGAGTCATTTATGTAAGTTCATGGCATATATTCCGGTATATGGCCATTAGTTACACACTTTGAACTTATAGGAACATAATCTTGAACTTGATAACCTCTCCCTTGGATATTCCTTCCAATGGACAAGGAAATCTTATTTCAAGGCCTCCGTGATTCTCCGCGAGCCTGGATTCCCATCAGGACACCGAGTTGGTTGTACCATTAAAACCTATTGTCTAGAAAGCACTTATACTGGTGTTTTATGTTTATGGAACTTAGCGGCCCAATAATTGACCGCCATAGACTGCTAGCCGGCCATAACTAGACCGCTAACGGATCCTTGATGTTTCTTCCTTTGACCGCTAAAGACTCCAGAAAATATGTTTCAAATATCAAACAGTCATGTTCTTAACAGTTCATAACTAGACAGCTTTCTTCAAGAAAGGGTCGAGTAAACGATCGCTAATTCCTGAGTACAGTTAACCTAGGATTTGACTCAAGGGTTGATTTTCCTATGATCCTAGATAGTCTAATTGATTATCTAAAACCTATCACATTATTCCAAAAATACTTAAGTAAATTGTGAAAGTTAAGAAATGTACCGTTATGCTGCCAATTTATTTCCACGGCATAACCTAGTTATCAATATGTTTATTGAGATCTTCTTCTCCATAGAAGCATTCTTATTTTTGGTTACTTCATCATGAAGCTTATTGTTTGGAATTGAATTAGTGGCCGTACTTTATTGTTATAAACGTGGAAGTAGCTTGATTTATACGTGAAGATGTAGTTCGAGCACTGATTGTGTTCAAGAGCTCTATGTTAGTCCCCTCGGTTGATTGTCAGAAACATACTGTAAACCATGGGTTATGATGCTACTAGCGTCGCATTGCGCTGGGAGTACTTTCTTTATAAATAAGTGAAAATCCACGGAATTCTTGCGAGACTCTCTCTTGATTGAATTGCTACATGCTAGTTACATGACATTCTAGTGCATAACCTTTATGGTTATGAAAAGTGAAAAGTGAAAGTGAAAGTACGTTCTTGATGCATGCAAGCATATTCGTATTCGTGAAAGGCCAATTTTCGTTCTTGTAATATTCAACTCGATCTTGTTCACATATCATTTCTCATCATGATATTATCGTGCTATGATGTTACTTGTTTTATCCACGTTATTCTTCGTACTTGCATGGTCTATCTAGCATTCTAGAGCTAAAAAGATAATTACTTTAACATTGCCAATCATGTTGATACGAAGATACCTACTGGGAAAGTGTGCTCATGACCCTACTTTCCAATCTTTTTCAGGAAAGTCTAGCGGGGTGGATTCAGATTATTCAAGTGATGGATCCGAGAGTGATTGATGGTCCGAGAGAAGCCATAGTTAGTTTAGTCAAGAGTCAAATATGTAATTTTCACTTTATTGAGTTCAGTTAGTCAATGAATAACGATCATGTACTAGATGATTATTATCAATAAAAGTCAGATTTTTGATCAATTATTGTCTCCATTCATCTTGTGTGTGAATGATTGCGCTCTGATTATTATTATCACTTGAGGCTTCTCTTGCCGGCTCTTCACGTTCCTGAATATCTTCCGCTGTACATAAATCTCTGGGCGTGACAGTTAAAGTTGTATCAGAGCCTAGGCATAAGTAATTAAGGACCCACGCCTATGAACTAAGGAAGAAATTCCCAACCCCTTTGAGAATTAGGTAGAACCCGAGATGAGATAGTTATATAGAAATCCTCTTAGGGTAAATCTTCCTGACTCTAAATAACTAAAATGTCCATGTTCTCAGGTACCTTGATTCTCAATGGCTCATTGTGTCAATTGGGACGAGATGCAGCAAACTGTTGCAGGACTTACCCAAGCCCTACAGACAGTGGCCCAAGCTGGTGGAAGGGCTGGTGCGAGTAACTTACATGACAATTTTTGAAGTTTAAATCCTCCACGATTCTCTGGATCTTCTAACCCAGATGAAGCGGAAAATTGGATCGACGAGATGAATCGAATATTCGATGTCATGTAATGCACTGACCAGGAGAAAGTTTGACTTGTCACATTCCAACTCAATAACGATGCTCGTACATGGTGGAAATCTATTCCGGCACCACCTGCAGATGCACCTCATACATGGGAGGGTTTTCTTACACTTTTCCAAGCCAAGTACTTCTTCGAGTATGTAAAGGAGAGAAAGGCTATGAAATTTACCTCCTTAAAACAAGGCACGATGTCTGTGGCACAGTATGAATTACAATTCTCTCGACTAGCACCTTATGCTCCTCACTTGGTAAGCACAGATTTATTGAAAGCCAACCGATTTATGGATGGTTTAAGACCCGGATTTATCCAACAACTTGGAACTCAGAATATCTGCACCTATACCGAGATGGTTCAAAGATCGCATCTATGTGAAAGAACCATGGAGAAGGTGGAAATGCTCCGAGGAGAAAGGTCAAGCCGAAAATAGGATATGCAAGAAGAGAAAGAAGTGGATGAGGATGAAAACCGTCACGTTAAGAGGTCTCGTAATGGGAACGGTAATGGAAAAAGAAATGGAAAAATAAATAGAAAGAATAAGGAAGTTAAAGAAGAAGAGGAATGCAAGTCTCCACGGCTTGCTCATTTTATGAAAAATTTGGGCATTCGGCAGAAGAATGTTGGAAGCATCTCGGCGCTTGTCTCAAGTGTGGAAGTCGGGAACATCGCTTACCTATGTCTCCTCTCATAAAAGAACAATCTTCAAAGGATAACAATGGACGTGGGCGACGCGGTTGACTAAATGCCATCTTGGACGGGGAAGGTAAGACTAGTAAAGGTAACAACTAGACTTATTTACATATTAGCATTACTTGATGTTGTAATTAATTAATAAATTAATAAAAATACACTCTTCCTTAAAAAATACTATGTATTGAATTTGGAGACCAAATTCTTTTAAGTGGGGGAGGGTGTAACATCCCAAAATTTTATATAGGATATTTTGAAATTTTCTAGAATTAATTCAAGGCAAAAAAGCTAGTAAATGAATTATAGTTAATTTAATTCGATTATTGAAGCCCAAAATAATAACCAGTTAATTTGGACAACTAAATAAGCCCAAAGGCCCAAAACCAAGCCAACTAGTCTTGGCCCATCTTCTAGAAGCTAGAAATTTGTGTATTCATGGAATATAAGGGATAAATACCCCTTGTTTAGATAAATAAATGGATAAATGAATAAAAGAGTTTGAACTAGTGTGAAATTTGGCGCTCACGAAGGCTAGCGGTCTATCGTGAGACCGTTAGGGGACTGTATGCGGTCCAGTCCTAGACCGCTAAATTCTGTCAGGTTCCGTGATGGAAGAAAGAGCAAAAATATTGGGTTTTTGATGTTTTATCTCCTAGAGACCGAGGTAGAAGGACTGGTAAGCATTCTTAGAACTCTCAGAAGTTGGTTTGATGCCAAATAGGGACTCTAGAATCGATCTAATCCATAAAACCCTAGCCAAACCCTATAAATAGACCCTAGGTTTCACTTGTGCGACCCCTACATTGGCTCGCGTGGAACTAAGGTAAGATGGAATTCTTTCGGGTAAGTTATTTTGACGTTTTTATTCCTAATACATAGGACTAACATCCCTCAAAATTTCGTGCTAGGAAATCAACCCATCAGGAAGATAGAAGGCCCCAAAGTTGCTGGTTCCACATCAACAACTCAGGAAACTGTGCAACAGTGTGGTGAAGATCAAGGAATTAGGGAACCAAATCGACGTATTTAGCATTTATGCCTTTAGAACTTTTTGTTACCCTTAGTATATACTTCTTACCCTCTAAATTTCACGTCATTAGGTCAAGTGGATCAAGAGATATCAAGACGTGAAGTTTCTGATTTGTCATAAGAAGTGCAGGACTAGGGTGGACTTCCAATCCGAAATTCAAAGTCTAGAGGTATTACCAGTGGTAGGTTATCTCATGAATGACTAAAACACTATTCTAGGGATAAAATCCCTCTTATTGCACTTCATTTTATGCTTTATAGATCGTGAATTTCATGTTTTACTTAAGTCTATGCATATAGTGTAATATCCATGCATATTCTTAGCCCTAAATAAGTTAAAAAGAATTCTCTTGTAAATTCACAGAAAACCCATGCATATTGTTAGCTTAATCTTCGTTCTATCATGTAGAAGTTTTATAAATATGTTGATTTTCAGACATGATGTGTTTTAACATTTGTCTTCTTATTTAAGTTACAGTTAGTCGTGCTCTAGCGGCCTAATGTTCGACCGCCAACATCATGCAGTGGCCCTACGATAAACCACTAGACACTCTGTCAACACGATTCTTAGGAAACCTCTAGCAAACCCGAAATAGACCGTTAAAATCACTCTGGCAGCCTCGCGATAAACCGCCAACTTTCTATAACACCTCTAATATAGACCGCCACTGTCATGTTTTCTGTCAAACCGACATAGATTTAAGAATAGCCCTCTTAGCTTATAATTAAGCCTAGTTAACAATGTTCTAACCTACTTTAATGATATTTATTGCTCTGAGTTTTAATTCTTGATTCATAATAGTGATTTCATGTTCTTTATGGGTCTTAGGATTATTTTAAGCATATGATAATTTCATGTCAAAAACTATATAATCTTGTATTAAATTATGGTTTAAATGGTTGTATGGACGAGATTGAACGTCGGTTTATCACTGTACACATTCTATTCCAATCTCAGAGTCATTTCTATAAGTTCATGGCATATATTTTGGTATATGGACATTAGTTACACACTTTGCACTTATGGGAACATAATCTTGAACTTGATAACCTCTCCCTTGGATATTCCTTCCAATGGACTAGGAAATCTTATTTCAAGGCCTCCGTGATTCTCCGTGGGCCTGGGACTCCCATCAAGATGTCGAGTTAGTTGTACCATTAAAACCTATTGTCTAGAAAGCAATTATACCGGTGTTTTATGTTTTTGGAACTTAGCGGCCCAATAATTGACCGCCACAGACTGCTAGCGGGCCATAACTTGACCGCTAACAGATCCTTGACGGTTCTTCCTTTGACCACTAAAGAATCCAGAAAATTTCTTTCAAATATCGAACAGTTCTGTTCTTAACGGTTCATAACTAGACCGCTTTCTTCAAGAAAGGGCCGAGTAAACGACCACTAATTCCTAAGTACAGTTAACCCGGGGTTTGACTCAAGGGTTGATTTTCCTATGATCCTAGATGGTCCAATTGATTATCTAGAACCTGTGACATTATTTCAAAAACACTTAAGTAAATTGTGAAAGTTAAGAAATGTACCGTTATGCTACTAATTTATTTCCACGGCATAACCTAGTTATCAATATGTTTATTGAAATCTTCTTCTCCATAAAAGCATTCTTATTTTTGGTTACTTCATCATGAAGCTTATTGTTTGGAATTGAATTAGTGGCCGTACTTTATTGTTATAAACGTGGAAGTAGCTTGATTTATACGTGAAGATGCAGTTCGAGCACTAATTATGTTCAAGGGCTCTATGCTAGTCCCCTCGGCTGATTGTCGAAAATATACTGTAAACTATGGGGTATGATGCTACTGGCGTCGCATTGTGCTGTGAGTACTTTCTTTATAAATAAGTAAAAATCTACGGAATTCTTGCGATACTCTCTCTTGATTGAATTGCTACATGCTAGTTACATGACATTCTAGTGCATAACCTTTGTGGTTATGAAAAGTGAAAGTGAAAGTACGTTCTTGATGCATGCAAGCATAGTTGTATTCGTGAAAGGCCAATTTACGTTCTTGTAATATTCAACTCGATCTTGTTCACATATCATTTCTCATAAAAAAAAAATAAATAAAAAAAGGAAAAAAAAGATGTTACTTGTTTTATCCACGTGATTATTCATACTTGCATGTTTTATCTAGCATTATAGAGCTAAAATGATAATTACTTTAACATTGCCAATCATATTGATACGAAGATACCTACTGGGCAAGTGTGCTCATGACCCTACTTTCCAATCTTTTTCAGGAAATTCTAGCGGGGTGGATTCAAATTAATCAAGTGATGGATCCAAGAGTGATTGATGGTCCGAGAGAAGTCATAGTTAGTTTAGTCAAGAGTCAAATATGTAATTTTTACTTTATTAAGTTCAGTTAGTCAATGAATCACGATCATGTACTAGATGATTATTATCAATAAAAGTCAGATTTTTGATCAATTATTTTCTCCATTCATCTTATGTGTGAATGATTGCACTCTGATTATTATTGTCACTTGAGGCTTCTCCTGCCGACTGTTCACGTTCCCGAATATCTTTTGTTGTACATAAATCTCGGGGCGTGACACATCGTGTCCAACAATGGAATGTTGTTCAAGAATAGGGCTGTGTACCAGCTAGCGGCCATGTTTCACATCGACTGCAGAACCACTTCGGTCTACAACCCCCAGGCCAATGGCTTAGCGGAAGCCTTCAACAAGACCCTCTGCAAGCTCTTGGCTAAAATAGTTAGTCACCGGAAGTGTGATGGGGGCGAGAAGGTCTTCGAGGCACTATGGGCTTACCGGATGGTCTACAAAACTCCTACGGGTTGTTCACCGTTCTCCCTCGCCTATGGGGCAGAAGCCGTTATCCCCATTGACGTCCAGCTAGCCTCTTATCGCGTGGCAATCCACACCAGCCTCGCCGGCCCAGATGAAAATGAATACCAGAGAAGGCTAAAGGAGCTCGCCGATCTAGAATGCAAATGGCTCGAAGCCTACAAATGCCTGCAAGTATACAAGGCCCGTATGATCTGGGCCTATGATAAGCTTGTCAAGCAGCGAGCCTTCAAGCTAGGTGACCTCGTCATGATCAAGGAAAAGGGAGTCATGGTGGGGCACCCCAGTGTAAAATTGCAGCCGAATTGGTGAGGTCCATATATCATCCGTAACGTCTACGAGGGTGGGGCCTACACAATCGTCGACCACAAAGGTCACCGACCCTTCCCGCCTCTCAATGGCAAGCATATGAAGCTGTACTATGCACCTGAACATGAGTTCGCACGTCAGCCAGATTGAGGTGCGTGTTCCAACTACTACCAGTGAAGTCGTCCCTCCCCGGGAAGGGTCGCACCAACCAATTTCTCCAGTCTTCAATTCCCAGTCAAGCAGCATGGCCAGCCAAGCCCCCCAGAACCACCGCCAGGCACTCTTGGGGGCTAGTCCCATGTCCTCGTTCTCATCACCACGAGAGCACGTGCACCTCTGCGCCGGCACCAGTCCAGCCGTCAGACTCCCAAGTAAATCAAAAAAAAGCATAAAAAATGGGGTTGAAAATAGAGATACCCCAGCGGACTCAGCTGTCCTCTTTTGAAAGAAGATGGCTGGGGGCAAAAAGGCCAATAACTCGGCTGAGGTGAAAACCTGAAAGGGCGCCTCAGGCAAAATGGGGAAACCCCTCGGCATGAAAACCTGCAAGGGCGCGTTGGAAAAAGCTAAAGGGGGCCGGCTCTGGCGAAAACCCGAAAGGGCGATAGAGCTGATAACGAGAAAGTCTCCTTATCCCCGCCAGTCAAGGTGGCATTCTACCAATTCCTCGGCAAATCATTAGCCCCACCGAATACCAACCTTCTATCAACTCACATCACCAGAGCACCAACCCCATGAGTTCCAGTTAACCTTACATCACCTTGCTCGGCTCATGCCACCTTCAGCCCTCGCTTCGAGGAGGCGGTCTGACAACTTTTTATGGCAATATGACATCCCAGTTGCCATCCCAGCCTATCCCTAGATTCTTACCAGTCCACATCACTGCATCCCACACCTTCTAGAAATCCAGAGCTCCCCAGCCTCATTATAATTCTAGTCCTCCCAGTAATCCCTGACTCTTCCCAGCCATAACTCCGGTCACATCCTGCCATAACAAAATGGCCCCCATCACCATGACTTGGCAACTTGCGAAAACCCCTATTAAAGGAGGATCAATATCCAGTCATTCACAATCTCTAGTTCCAGATTACGTCCTCTGACAGCAGCATGCTATGGACAGTAATTTCAAAAATACATGTATATACATATATAATAACAAAAATGGGGTTAAAAATAGAGATACCCCGGGGGACCTGGCTATCCTCATTACAAAGAGGCGACTGGGGGAAAAATTGCCACTAACCCAGCTGAGGTGAAAACCCGAAAGGGCGCCTCGGGCAAAATCGGGTAACCCCTCGGTGTGAAAACCAGCAAGGGCGCACCGAAAAAAGCAAGAGAGTGCCAGCTCTAGAGAAAACGCGTAAGGGCGGTACAGCTGGTAAAGTGAAAAAAAAACCTCTCCCGCTCTACCCCTCGTCGATGAAAGCTATTGACCGTGACACCTCGCCGATGGCAAGCTCAACATCACTCCACAATAATGGTGACCACTACACCCCCAAGGGTTGGTCACCCCGAGTCCCAGCCACCCAGCTCCCAATCCCAGCTTCGGTTACAACGCCTTTATAGGCCAGCCGCCAGCTCCCAACCCCAGTGCCTGCTACAACTCCTTCATAGGCCAGCCGCTCAGCCTCCAGTCCCAGTCACGGCTACAACGCCTTCACCGGCCAGCCGCTCAGCCTCCAGCCCCAGTCTCGGCTACAACGCCTTTACAGGCCAGCCGCCAGCTCCGAGCCCTAGTTCCAGCTACAATGCCTTCACAGGCTAGCCGCTCAGCCTCCAATCCCAGTCTCGGCTACAACGCCTTCACAGGCCAGCCGCTCAGCCCCTAGTCCCAGCCTCGGCTACAACGCCTTTACAGGCCAGCCGCCAGCTCCCAGCCCCAGTCTCGGCTACAATGCCTTTACAGACCAGCCGCCCAGCTCCCAGTCCCAGTCTCGGCTACAACACCTTTACTGGCCAGCCACCCAGCTCCTAGTCCCAACTTTGGCTACAACGCCTTTACAGGCCAGCCGCCAGCTCCCAGCCCCAGTCCCGGCTACAACGCCTTTATAGGCCAGCCGCCAACTCCCAACTCCAGTCCCAGCTACAACGCCTTTACAAGTAAGCCGCCAGCTACAACACCTTTACAGGCCAGCCGCCAACTCCCAGCACAAGTCCCGGCTACAACGCCTTTACATGCTAGCCGCTAGCTCCCAGCTCCAATCCTGGCTACAACACCTTCATAGGCCAGTTGCTCAGCCTCCAGTCCCAGTCTTGGCTACAACGCCTCCACAGGCCAGCCGACTAGCTCCAGTTTCGGTCCCCATCTCCGATCATAAATCTAGTTTCAACCTCTAGTCCCCCTCCCAGTCCCAGTCTTGGCCTCCATGTCCCCCAGGCCACCCAGCCGGCTCGGTCCCAGTCTTCCCGACTAGTATACACTACATTTCCAGCTGACAACATAATGTCAGCGGATACTCTAGTACTCGGCTCGTGACCAATGCACCCCTAAATAAGCACTTGGATCGTCACACCCCATGGGTCTATATCAACTTCACGTCGTGCAAGCTTCAGTCTTTCAAGGGGTTTACCCCTAACATCCAGTCCTCCATCTACCCAGTACCCGTCCAGATATACTATTCCTCGTACTCAGTCCCTTCATCCCTGTGCCCAAAATCGAGTACACCCAATCCCCTGTCACTCACACCGGCATGCCAGGGAAAAACAAGCACGACTAATAGCAAGTGGTCGCCAGTCCATGCACACAACACCGTCCCACCGGAGAAGGGAAGGAACAACCCAGTAAATAACCAAAAGATCCGACAAGTTTGTCATTAATACTATGTAGAAAGAGCCCAAGACATGCCCTTGGGGTAACAAAATCCAAACAGCCCGGATAATACAAAACCAAAAAGGGATAAAAAAGATACAATCACATCCCAGCTCCGCTCCCTTTTAGGGCCGTAAGGCGAGAGTCGGCAGTAGCAAGCTCCGCCTCTAGGGTAGAGAAAAGCTGAGCGCTGCCCTGGGCCATCATCTCGGCCGTCTGGCACTCAACTCAGTCACGCTCGATGACCGACCTTTGCTCCTCCAAGGCCTTCTCCAAGGCATCGACCTGGCTCTCTGCTTCTCACAATTGCGCGGCGCGGTCCCGGGACGCCAACGCGGTCGCCTCAGCATGGCCCCTCTGCTCAGCTACGGCCGACACGAGCTGGGCCCGCTGCTCCTGAGCCTCCCAGATCACCACCAGCCTCTAAGTCCTCCGTTCCTAAGCATCGCGGAGTCGCATGTACCCGACCCAGATCCCGGCTAAGCCAGACATCCCGAGCTTGCACTGGAAGCCAAGCGCGTGGTAGCCCTGGGTGCACTCTCACAGTTGCTACCTCAGACCCTCTGGAGGAGGAAGAGGGTTGCTCTGCAGGTAACCTCGAGCTCTCTGGTGCAGGGTGGCACCTGCGCTCATCTCCAATAGTGGCTCTGGCGGGTAGGTGGACGTAGGCCACTCAACCCCTAAATTCGGGGAGAGGTCACCTCACGCAGTCAGCACTCCAGCAGAACCTACATAACCCTAGCAAACACCAAAGGGAGTGAGCAATACATGCCAAACTTCCTACAATAAGTAAGGCGAAAAACCTGAGAAAAGACAAGTTTTCATCCTTACCTAGGGCAAGTCCCTCCGCGCTAGTGGCGTCCCCCGCCGGGGTCTGGGAAGGCAACCTCTCCTCCATCTCGATGGCATCACCCGCCGGGGTGGGAGTGGGCAGTGACTCCTCCATGGCCCGGTCATCTCCAGCAGCCACTAGCGAGGTAGGAGGACCCTCCTGTCCGCTCTCAACAGGAGTTGGTATGTGATCCTCTCCTGACCCCAATGCTGTACGCAACCCAAAAGCGTCAGCACCCCGCCGTTAAGAATAGAGAAACAACAAATGGGAACGGGGGAACCCCCATGTACCTCCGGAAGTGGTCCCGGCCTTAGCTGCCTCACCAGAAGAGGCCCCAGAAGAGGAAGAGCTCGAGCTCAAACTCTCATCTGTCTTCATGGCCAAGCTATTGTCGCCCAAAGAGCTCGACGAAGCCTCCGATGAAGTCCCAGAGGTGGCCAAACTAGATGCCCCTATGAACCAACAGAGCAAACAAGGTCATGACGTGGCCCAACCTTGCACAAGGGTAACTCTCTAGCTAAGGGTTTCAAACAAAAGACTCACCAGCCGTAGCACTCCCCTCTGAGACTCCCTTGATGTCTATGATCTCTCGTCGCCTCCAGCCAAAGTCGCCGCAGCGGGTCTCTTTGCCGCTGCCGCAGTCGTGCCATAGGGAAGCTCACCCTCCTCCAGAGGTGAGGAAGTCTTTGTGGCCGATATCAAAAAGCACCCCAGCGTCAATAGACAACACAAAAAGTTCATCATAAGTGACTAAGTCCCCAGTCACATACCTGAGGGTCCCATGCTAGAAGACCCGACCAGCCCCACAGTGCAGACAGACACCACTGTCAGTAAAGAAGCAAGGGTTGTCTCTGCCAGTAGCTATGGCAACAAGTCGGGCGCGTCCTTGGTAACAGACGGGACCGAAGCATCCGCAATCCCCGGCTCTACCTTGAAAGAGGGAAGGGACACCGATGGACCAGTACGGACTAACTATTGAATCATCTCCAGAGTAGCAGTCGCGTCCTCGCCTATTAAATAACAACATAAGCATAGTCAGCAACTCCGGTCCAACTATTGCGAAACAATGGGAAGGCAACCCCCTCCATAGAAATTCGATGCTTACCCGGGCCATCTTGGGTCGCTACTAGCTCTTGCCCTATAGCCGACAGGGGCTCCTAGACCTGCACCGCAGAAGGAGCCGCAGTTCCTGATGCCTCAGCGACCTCTGCACAGCACCGGCAACTATGTTAGCCCCCAGAACCGATCACAGCTACAATCAAGGTGTATCCAGTCCCTGATGTCCCTACCTGGCTGGGAGCTTGCCGAGGCCTCCCATGACTCAAAGTCCGGGAAAGTCTTGATATTGGGGAGGGCCTCGTCCATCATGCAGAGAAACCCCTCCATATCTATCTTGCACTCGACCCCGTCATCAGGCAATGGGTCGACCTCCGGGGGCGGCGAGAAAGCCATGTCCGCCCAGGCCTCCGACGGAGCTACAAGATGCAAATCCAGTAACGCGGGGTTAGTCAATCATCATGGCTAAACCAACAAGTCACAAGAGAGGCGGATACGACACTCACTCGAAGCCGGCTCCGCCTCAATACGCCCTCCAGCCGCGGGTCCCTGAGAGGACTCTCCATTCTCCCCTGCTCCGGTTTCTACCCGGGGACACTTTCGTCGGGGCTGGAGATCTCTGTTCCCATCCCCGGAAGATGTCCCTGAGGAAGGGTGATCCCCTTCCTCCGAAGAACCTGCCAATGAACAACCACATAAAATGCCTCAGTCACATAAAATAACAAAGCAGAGGTAACAGACTCAAGAAGAAGTCTCATCTACGGCCGCCAAGGGAGTCAATGGTAGAGGGACCAGCTGCTCGAGTTTAAAACCCACGACTCGCGCAGCCTTCGTGCTCCTTCACGTCCCTCATGGTACAGGTGCACTCAATGAGGGACATGAGCTCCACGAGCCCGGCCGACCCGATCGCATGGGCAATGTGGCATCTCCAGTCATCGATCACTGTGTCTGCAAAGCTCCCCTCAGGGAGCACTCGATCTAGGGAGCCCTTCTTCCCAAACCCACCATCGGCTAGGAATTGAGTCCACCAACTCCTCGGTGCCCTCGGTCAGGATGTCCCAGCTCCAGTACCTCCCGGTGCCGGTCGCGCCTGCCTGAGAGGCTTCGGTGCCCAGCCGCTGCCTCATCCCACCGACGTCGAACCCCACTCCCGGGTGCCTACTATGCCAGCCACTCTACCTCCTGGTGAATCCGAGAAAGGCGAGTCCGCAAGTACTCATCGTCTAACGGAATTGGAGGTAGATCCTCCCTCAAGAGGAGGTCCTCCTTGGCATTCTGAATCCCCTAGGCCTTCTACCGATACATGTGGCTGTGTTCGAACCACCACCTGGCGTAATGGATGTCGAATCGTCCCCTGCGTCCCAGCCCAGGTGTCCGCAGCCGCTCGAGCTACCGATGACAGTAGAAGTCCCACCACAATGTAGCCAGCAAGTGGGTGTCCCGGCCTCTATACTGTCGGCCCGCTAATGGGAACTCCTGGTTCGGCGGGATCCCCTGATCGTACCCAAAGTTCCGTGCTAACCTGTGTGGGTAATATTACTCCAGGAAGCTCCTCACAGAGGGGTGCAGCATCAGTACCGCGGACCAGGCGCTCATCACCAACTCTGTGTACAGCGCCACATCTGGCTCCTGCTGATAAGGAAGGGCGTAGGCCGCCCCGCCATCTGAAGGCACCAAACTCAACTGGAAGTCTCTAAAGACACTGTCAAAAGGCAGCCCCTCCTTGCCTCTGCTGGGCAAGTAGGACAGAACTCTCCTGGCCCCCTCCAACGGCACAACGGCGTCTCCGTTCGGCTGCCCGGTGAAGCTAAATAGCAAGGGTGCCGCCTGGTTCGCCACTGACCCTCATGCCACTAGCCCCGGAAACAGCAAGCCAGCCCACACACTGAGGTAGTGGATCAGTAGAAGCAGGCTCCTCTCACGTGGCGACGAGTGGACACCAACACCCCCAGTCCCTGATAGACATTGGCGAGAGCCGCCAAGGTTAAGGCCAGTCTCCACCCCTCTGCCAGTTGGCACGAAGGCCACAACAACTCCACCCTCAGTAGGCCATCCTCCCCGTGCGGGACCACAAACGTCGCCAACCAATATGCAAAGTACGCGGCTAGGTGGGTCACGTCCAGCAATCTATGGGGATTCCACCCCTCCTGTGGTACAGCTCCACCTCTATGTACTCCTCCCACGGAGTCTGATCCCTCGCAAACTCCTGGTAAAAGCAAAAGTGGCCGTTGTAGAAGTGGCGAACCCATACATTCAACGGCACCCTAGGAGTCTGCGTGGCTCTCTCTCTCTCAGCTAGGGCTAAGTCCCTCCAGGTCTTCAGCAAGTATCGATAGCTATAAGGGACCTGATATCTGCCATGTCCATCTGTGTGACTGCAGTGAAGATCATCAAGCACAACCTCCTCATATCCTTCGCCGTTGATCGGCAGCCTATAAATCCTGAACAAGGACAACAAGTCGAGTGAGGTCTCTCCCTCAACCGTCACTACTGTGTTCCACCAACAGTTGAAGCGCTCTGCCACAGCCTGCAAAAGCCCCGTGTATTAGGGATATCCATATAAGGCCGCAGTCACAGCATATCTGATGTCGGCCCGGTCCAACAGCACCATGTAATGGTGTATTATGCCCATCAACCACTCGATAGCTCCCTAGCGGTACTGGTGGGAAGGAATCACCACCCATCGACCATACCAACTAGCAGCAGTCTGTCGCAGAATTCCGGACAAGAGACTTTGATCGTTGAAGCCCTCCCCAGCATACTGCAGCCCTGATGGCTCTAGCACCAGCCCTGTACTGCCTTCTATCTCTGTCGGATGATGGCCATGCAGGTCCCAAGAAGTGGGACCCATTGGTCCGACCCGGATTCCAAACTGATCTGCTCCGTTGAAGAAGCCCAGGCACTCAGCACTGGGAAACTGACACTGTCGCCTGTAGTCTTCGGAGAAGCTCGGAAAGCCATAAAGAACGATCCTCTGCAGGCTGTCCCTGCCCGCCAAAATCACCCGCTCCAATCGACGGTGTGCTCCAGTAATCCGAGAATCCCCCCCTCCATGCTTAGTGGAATAAAGTTCTTGATGAACTCAAACAAGTAGCGGTCCAAGGGAAACTCCACCGGACAGCCCTCACTGCGGTCATAGGTGTAGATCCCGCCCGCCTCCAAGACCCGGGCCAACTCTACCACCCCAACTCTGCTGCCGCGCTCAACAACGGGGCCCTCAGCTACTGTTGTATGCCCCAAATCGAGTTGCTCCATGCCAGCCACAGTGATGACCGGCGCGCCCAAGGGAGGCATGGGCCGCTCTGTCCTCCTCTCCCAACGATCCTTCTCCCGAGCCACTCGCCTCGAGACCCTCTCGTCTCTACCGAATCGTGCCATAGCTGCAAGACAAAATACACAAAGATAGTCAGCACACCTGAAAGTCAATATACATAATGCAACGAGATAAAGACATATGAAGTGTCAAAGTGCTACTACAATCATCCAGAAAGAGGAGTTCATGAGCCGCATGCCCTCGTCTCCGCCTCCGACGCACGACCCGTGGGGGACATTTGTTGTACCTGGACAATTTCTCAAGCAAAATACCAAAGAACAAGGATTCAGGAATTTCCCCGAACACCTTTAAGGCATGGGCTATCCGGCCCCTCCGGTAACCCAGTGGGCCCGACCAATGGCCCTAACCTGCTATCCAGGATATACAGCAGCATTAACAATTAACCGGGATAACTCCCGACCCCTCAGCAGCGGACTTTGTCGGCGTTCTATACAACCACCCGGGCCAACCCGGGGGCGCCCAGACTATAAGCCACGCCACGTGGCACTCGACAAAGAGGCCATGGGCCTACCCCGGGATGCCTTCTTTCAACCCTCCAAGGTGAAAGGGAGACCCAAATAAGTCAACCACAGGCCTTGGAGGCCCGCAGCATGTGTATACGGCTCACAGATGGGTGCCAGGCTTTTCCCCGAACACCTTGTGGGCGCGTATGCCCCAACCCTTCTACAATAAACTGTGGGCCAACCCATGGCTCCAGCACGCCAGTCGGGTTCTACAACAACCCTCCAATAGGTCGAGGCCACCCCTGACCCTCAGACACGCAGAGATGAGCCGCTCATACTTAGCTCTCGGGCCAACCCGAGGCTACCCTGCCAACCCGCCATGCAGCACATCACACATCACGAGGCCAGGCTCGCGGGCCCAAGATGCCTCTTCTCAGCTCCCACGAGCTCTTATCCTAAGTCCAAGGCCCTTCCCAAGGTCCCCCAGCCAATTAGCCAGGCCGTTCGGCAAACCGGGGTGTGTCGGGCAGCTACCCAAACACCATGTGAGTGGCAACTGCGACTCTAGAACAACGGCCCCCCACGGGCCGATCCTTGCACCCCGGAGCCCCGTGTCCCTCAAAGGACACTCCCAAAGAATGAGAGAAGACCCCCGGGGGCCATCCCTCGAGGTTGCGGCTCACCCCGGGCCAGTTCACCCAGGGATGGCGAACTCCCTAGGGGCCGCGCCCTCCTCCCAGCCAAACGGCCCCACAGCCGTTCTCGACTCCCAGTATCTCCCAGTTTCAACCAAGATCGAGTGATGTCCCTGTGCGCGGAAGGATTCGCGAAGACGAAGCCCCGGGACCACGTGGAGTCACACGTGCAAGCGGCCAGTCAACCAGTTCAAGCCCGTATCCTCTGTCTTCTCGCAGTCAAGTTGAGTCAAAGTGGGGCTAAAAATAACAAAAATCCAGATTTTATAGAGGTGGGGCCGCTGCCCCCTCTCTCTCCACCCTAATCTGCCTAAACCCCCCCTAGGGGAGGGTTTAGGCGGACCAACCTGGACCCCGAGGCTGGTCTGCCTAAACCCCCTAGGGGAGGGGGTTTAGGCGGACCAGCCTGGACCCCCAGGCTGGTCCGCCTAAACCCCTTGTTTCATAAAAAAAATGTTTTTTTAAAAGAAAAAAAACACCCAGCCCAGTCCGCCTAAACCCCCCTAGGGGAGGGTTTAGGCGGACCAGCCAGGACCCCTAGGCGGGTCCCCCTAAACCCCCTGGGGGGAGGGGGTTTAGGCGGACCAGCCTGCCCCCTCAAGCTGGTCCGCCTAAACCCCATCAAAACTAAAAAAAAAATTAATAAAAAAACCCCTCCGAGAGGGGTTTAGGCGGACTAGACCAGCCTAGTGGGCTGGTCCGCCTAAACCCCCCTTGGGGGAGGGGTTTAGGCGGACCAGACCAACCACTTGGGCTGGTCCTCCTAAACCCTATCTCCCCCACTCCGTTGAACAAAAAAATAATAAAATAACATTTTTTAGGGTTTACCCAGACCAAGTTGAACCCTCAACTTGGTCCGCCTAAACCCTACACCTGCCCCTTCAACTTCCTATAAATTTCCACCCCTTAGAAGTTCAAGGGGCATGACTGAACAAGCAAGGCATGCACGAGCGGACACATGGACGGACAAACCCAACCAAACTATCGCACCCACGGACTCCCGAGGCTTTCGACAAGGGTCGGAAATGCAAGGAGCAAGGCGCACGTGCGGGTGGCTTGTAGATCGGCTTGCACACAACGAGGGTATGTCCGTACTCCCCTCGTATGCCGTCTAGCCATCATACACATGTCCGCTCCCGTCGCGCGTAAGGCATTTTGACAACGGTGAACACACCGGCATCCCGGGTCCGCCCGTGCATGACAACTCACTGTGGCCACGCTCATGACATGACGCCACACCTACGACCGACCCGGAACCGCGTGACTATCTCTCACCTCCGAGGCCCGAACCGACCGCTCACCTTGAGCTACGTCATACCTTCGCCAGGCACCAGCCCACAACCGCCCCCGCCATCTAGGCAATCCGACATGTCTCAATCTCCCCATAGGGAGCCTCTGTAAAACACACGGATACCCGCCATACCACGCATTGACCCGGGGATCGAATCACACGTCGAAATTGTCCCGTGGCTTGCGCCAGTTGTACTCTGGCCTCTTCGGCCCATTTGTAAAGCCCATGTGGCTCTCATATAGCATAAAACCAGTTGAATGCTTCACCCATATGAGGGCCCCGATTTTCTACCTACACCACCCAGCACACGTGCCTAACATCCCTGACCCCATCCATCACCCGCTAGACAAAAGCCCACCCACAGCTGCGGAATGCTCTCGGCCCTCCACCCATGGCTTCAGACACATACAGGCTTCTCTTCAGCATAGAACGAAGCAGTTCGGATTCAATCCAATGTAAATAAACACCGATCACTTGCGGTCAGTGGGGAAAGACGTCTAGTACACTATTCCCACAATCGCATGTGCACTCGCACCCGTGGAACGCCCACGATCCATGTGTTGCCCGACATCTCGAGCACACGTGTCGCATCCTGGTGGCGCTTCCCCGGTCAACCCTTGGTTCCATATGCGATTGTCAAGAAATCAACTAGCACGCCCACACCCTATCCGGCTAACCTATGCCCCTACATTCCCGTGCCATTCGACCCTTTTTGGCTTTCCGTAAAAGGAGAGTGCCCGGTACCGCTGCGAGAGGCATACAACTGTAAGGGAGAATACCCAGGAAATATCAAACCCCCGTATTTTTCCTTCCCAACTGTATTCCTACCTTCACCCCGGTCATCGGCATAAAAAGAAAAAAAACCCCGCAACAGCGGCATACAGGTGGTCACCAATTTAATGCAATTTATGGAAAGAAGAATTAGTTCCTTCTCGAAAGGGCGCCAATTCTAGGAACCGCGACTGCTCGGAAGGATGCCAATTCTTTTGTATGAAAAAGCAAGAAATATCAAAATAAGGAAATAAAGAATCTACGGCTGTGACCTGGATGCAAATTGGAAATAGCGTCCGTTTAGAAAGTCACCGTTTTTGGACATAGCGACCACTGCAATGGTCGCCATTTACAGTTAGAAGCCAAACCAAAACCGGGCAGTTCTAAACAGTGTTATCTTCCCATGTTTGATGCAAGAAGGACTCTTTTGATGGCAATGATTCTAGTTCGAACCAAATTTTGAAGGCCACAAATGTGGGGTTCCCTGTGCATTATAAAAGGCCGCCCATGAGAAATCAAATAGAGATCTTCACCCTTTTTCTTCCCCTTCTCCTCCTCTTTTCATCTTACTTCTTTTATAAAAGCTGTTTATTTTTTAATGTTCTACAAGTTCTTCTTCTACGTCTTTTGCTAGTTCTGCTTAGTTTTCAGGTTATACTCTAGTTTTCAAAGTTTAGTTTTTTATGTTTTACTGTTTATCCGCGTTTTTCCTCTTCTTCTCATGTTTTCTCCCTCTTCTGATCTTTTTCTCCCTCTGCTCCCTTCACCAAAGTTCTTCCTCTCTTCTTGCTCTTCAACTTCTTCTTCTTCTAACATCCTCTAATTCTTCTTTTTTTCGAATTTATTTCAATTTTACTCTTACTCTATTTTTATTATTTCTATTTTACTGTTTTAAACTCTCTCCCGTAATCTCCCTTCTCTTCCCTTCCTCTCTCTTTGCTTCTTCAAACCCACACGTAGCATAATTCTTCTTCATCATATTTTATTACTTTTAAAGTCTTCATCCTCATTTTCTTCCATCTTCCTCTTCTTCTATATTCCCCTCAACTCCCCAAGGCGGAGATTCTCTAATTCAGTCCTCTCACGATGACGTCCACATCAAGGCGGGGCGATCTTCTCCAAGGCTCGGCAACGATTGGATGGCATTATTCTTCATTATTCCCAGCACGAGTTCATCTCTTTTTGTTCTTTGTTCTTCATTGCTTGTAATTTTCATTTTCATAGACATTGTACTTTCAATTCCTAGTAATACGAATTTCATTTATACAAGTTGTCTTTCTTTTCCTCTCTCTATCTCCTCCACCTTTCTCTTCCTCAACCCTCAAAATTTTTTTGTTAGATTTAATTTCATGCAAATTTTCTTTCTCTTTCTCTCTCTCTCCTCCAATTTTCTCTTCTTTGACCCTCCAACATTCTTTGGCTAAATTTTATTCCAAGCAACTTTAATTTTTCATTTTGTAAAACTCACTCCACGAGTTTAATTTCAAAACACAAGAGTTTTCAACCTAAAAAAGAGATCTTCCTCCTTGTGGGATCGACCCATATTCACTACTCTACTTTGATTTAAAATTCTTTTGTGAGTGAGTGCGTTATAAATTTTGAAATTGAGCACGGCATTTTAACGACGAGTGTTTGTGAACATCAATTTTTGGGGCCGTTGTCGGGGAGGATAGATTTCTGTTTGGTTGAAATTTCGTGTGTTTCATGTGTATATGTGAATATTAACTCATTTCCTTTTTATTTTGTAGAAAAAAGAGCAAAAATTCGGACCTAAAAATCTCGGAAAATCAAGTGTTATAGGAAGCGTCGCTGAAAGGGTTGCAATCTGTCACCAAAGGAAGCAGAAATAAAAAAATCCAGAAAAAAGATATGTTAGAAAATTTGTCACAGAAGGCATAAACGTAGGTGCAGAGGTGCAGAAATCTGATAATCAAGAAAATTCAGAAAAAAGAAGCGTCGCTACAAGTCCATATCTGAAGGTAAAAGTTCTGTTCTGAAAATTGCCAAAAAAATCAGAAATTTTTTTGAAAAATTCTAAGAAAATCAAAAAATTAAAAATCCTGAAAAAATGGTTTAGGCCTTGTTTTTTACTTAGCATTGCATGTTAATTAGGCATTTTTGTGACTAGTTTCTTTGTTGAAAGAGCATTCATATCTATCTTATCTTGAAAAAAAAAGAAAATTTTTCTCTTGTTGTCATTATGCTAGTTACATCATGTTCATGCATTCATCCATCTAGTTAGTGCTCATTTATTTGCATCATTTGAAAGTAAAAAAAATCATTCTCTTCTTCTCTTTCTCCCTTCTTAAGTGTAATTTAGGCACACCCCTCTTAGATTTAGAAGGACCCTCCAATTGAGCACTCCATCTCATTAGACCAGAATCTCCTTTTCCAAGACCTCCGTAAGTCCTCGCACCAGTGGATTCCCTCACGGAAGCTAGGCCAGTTGTACCTTGAAGTATCCCGAATTTAGTTTGCCCTTAGAAGGTCCAAAAAAAAAAGAGAGAGTTTTGGGACCTATTGTTATTTTGAAAAATCGGTGTCTAGGCTAGAGGTTAAGTGGCTAACGCCTAAGCGGGTTTGTGGTTATTTAATTAGGTCTCTACGAAGGTAGGGGAAGCCTCACACAACCCCACCTCTTACCTGACCAGTGGACCAACTTGATCGTGGGTGCCAATTCTTCTTTTGTTAAAAAAAATGATCATTTTACATGCACTATTCATATAGTTGTTGATTTATTGATTGCATTGCTTTGAAAAAAAATTAAAAAAATCATTCAAAAAAAATTGTGTGAGAAAATTCCTATCTTTGAGTGGGCTTGCAAATTCAATATGGTGGACTTCTTGGCCCATTTCTCGTCATCCATCCTTTGGGCTATGAATCCAATCACCTTCATTCCACTATATTATCAAGATCATAATAACATGTGGGCTAGACCGGCCCATTATGTTGACAATTATACAACTGAAGCTCCATCTTTCAAACCCAACCTGGCTTGACCCACTATGAGAGCCCATATTCTTGGTCGGCCTACAATGAAAGCCCATCACTCATGGGGCCCAACTTCATTCCTTTACCCAAGATCATACCCAATCCACTCAATTCTTTCATGGGCCCTATGATTCATCTCGCACCCAAGAACAAGCCCAAATTGCTCAAGGACTCTCCACCCCTTCTTATGATTCTTATCCAGGCTCGGCCCAAAGTCCTCCGAATCAATTCTTCAAAAATTGGGCTCCACCTTCAAATGACTCTTATGATCAAGCCCACTACGGAGGACATCCCACATCCTCTCCACTATTTCACTATCAAGATGATCATCATTCAACTTCTTATTCTTCGAACTTTGCTTCTCAATCTACGCATTTATTTCCTCCACATTCAACTCTCAATCAGGAGGAGAAATTTAATCAACTTCATCAATTCATCATGGCTCAAAATCAATCCATCCAAGTCCGACTAGATCAACTTAGTGAAAATATTAAGGGCACGGAAGTGGATGAATTGCCTAGCTACTCCAATACCAACTCTGATTACCAACTTCTGAAATTTGACCATAATGAAAGCTTTTGTGATCAACCCATGATTCCCCATGTACATAATGCTCAACTCACTCTCGATTTAGATCACGTGGGGAAAATGGAGGAATCTTGTCAGGAGGTCTTAAAGGGAGCTAGCTGTAGTTATGAAGATGATTTTGAGGAGTTTGAACTTAATTGCACTGATGAGGAGAGTCATAAAGAAGTTGTTGATCTCAAGTTGGGGGGAGAAGAAGAGGAAAGTAATGTGCTAGGTAGTGATCAATTTCCCCCAATCTCCCTTCTTGAATTTGAGGAAATTTTGTTCCAAGAGAAGGACGAAGACGATGTGCGAGTGGAGGATGAATTGAGGGAGGCCATAAATGATCTCTCTTGGGTGAAGGAGGAGGCGGGGACCCTACATGACTTTTATCTCGATTGGACATCTTCTGATCAAGGGGAGGATATTGATTTTCTATCTATTCCAGACATCGGTAACTCTCACTTTGTGGTGGACACTTTCATATTGGCCGATTTATCTGATTCTATTGAGCCTTCCAAGCTATATGGTGTTGAGGAGTATGCTTCTTTCACTTTCGATTTTCCTTATCTCCTTGACACTGACCCTTTGATTAAAACTCCTCTCCCTTCGATCTATTCTTACCTCACAAATATTCATGTAATTCCTAAAATTGAGGTTGTAGAAAAAAAATTAGAAGATAATAATGTCTACATTTACGTTTTCAACACTTATAAAGACCTTTGAAGATGAAAATTTTATAATTGAAGACATGATAATTCCTCTTCCATTCTTTGCGTGAGGATGTCGTTTTGGCCTGCTTGATCTACCATGGTTTAAAATACTGGCCAATCCAAAAATAATGAATGTTGATTTTTACATGATGTCTAAGGAAGAAAAATTGTTAGCATACACGTTGCATGAAAAAAATCAATCATGCTAACAACCAACCTACCTCATGTCCACAAACATTCTTTCATAATCTTATCTTCTCATGGCACAAACATTGCAACTTACAAGAGTATAAGATTATGTGGTGGATTATTTTGAATGCAACTCGTTGGTTATGGAGCTTGCTTACGTCTGGCTGAAGACGGTAAACTTAGTGCTTCTGGGAGATAACCCAATATTTTTGTTATTTGATATTTTATTTTAGCATATTTTTTAGTGAATAAGTAAGAACTAAGGAGATTAAGTTGTCACCGTCCATATCGATGATGGAGTTTCACCCCATATATCAGGTTGTCTCTTTCCTTCTCAGCAATATTTATTGTTACATTGTTCGGTTATTTCTATTGCTTACATACGCCATTGAGGACACTGTTATTCAAGTTGGGGGGGAGAGAAACTTTTTAAGATGCATATAAAACAACCTAACAGGAGTTCTTGCATGATGTCCTGCATTGGCATTGAAATTAAAATTGAAAAATGAAATCCTCAATTGAGTTTCATGATTCATACATGAATTGAAAGTGATTCTAGAATAGAAAAGACTAGGGAAAAGGATGATGGAAAATTTATTTGATCTAGCCATGAAAAACTTATTTAAGAATCTCTTTAAAGTTCTCTAGCACTTTAAAAAAAAGAGGGAAAAATCACTTTGCACACTAATGAAACAAGTAGGACAAGCCTTCTGTTATTTTAAAGTGATGTCTTACACACTGCACTTCTTGAGGAAGAAATATTTTTGGAAAAACTTTCTGTCAAGTTCTATCAATCAAGTAAGTGCAAAAGCACAGTAAAAAAAGAAAAACACCATAAAAAATGCTTCTGATCTTAGTAACCGGGCCTACTTCTCCTAAGGCAAGAGTTGATATTCGCGTCAAAAAGTGAAGAGATGTGCAGCATCATGTGTGTATAAAAAAATAAAAGAAGGTGAAGAAAAGAGGCAGACGAAAAGCTACTATACTTAATGCTCAGATCTAGGAGGTGTAGAGATTGAAGGATACCTATCTGGAATAGAAAATGGGGGATGTAATTGTCTATGTTGTGGATTTAGTATTACACTTGCATAAGTGTTGTTGAACTTTGAGATACATTCTTAGTCATGTCCCTTAATTTCCAACCTAAGGCTAATGCACATTAATGCTTCCAATATTCAAAAATTTGGGGTTATACGTAGCTACCAATATTCAAGCATTGCGTATGGAAGTGTGTGGAGGAACGGCTCTTTTTAGTGTTAGTTGGAAAATCTAATGATCCATACTGCTTTGTAATTCATTGCTCAATTTTCACATATACACTTTGGGTTTGATTGTGTGAATGTACTTTAAGAATATGTCAACTTTCATGGCTTATGCAGTACCGTATTTTTGTAAGCACGACCTCTTAGTATTGCTCATGCACATCATGCTCAAAATCAATAGCATTGTTCTTAACGTATCCTTAAGGGACTTGCTTGCTTTTATATCTAATTATCAATGCTTGAGTACTTGATTGCCTGATCTTGTTCATACATATCATACTTCATTTCACTTTGATGCATCTTTAGATCATACATGTAAATAACATGTTAAATAATCCCATTGTCAGTCAATTTTTGTTCATGACAGAAGGGGAAGAATAATGTGTGTTTCAGTCATACATTCTGCACATACCTTGGTCATGCCTTTTACATACAATTCGGAAGTTGCATACTTGCACATATTTCAGCCATACATGTGAATATTACAGTTCTCTACATATATCATGTGTTTCATGGTCATGGCATTTAGAAGGCATACATACAAATTCTGCAACTTCTAGGTCATGCATACTCTGGGCAGAACTTAGGGCATGCATAATTTTGCATTTTCAGGGCTACACTTGCACATTCTTTTGCGTTCTTGAAAGTCTCATGCCTCATCTTGGGTTAAACTATATATTGCTCATACATTTCACATTGCTGGGTTCTTGCGCCATTGCTTTCCAAATTCTATCCTATTATTGAGGAAGTCCCCCCACTTTTTGATAATGTCAAAGGGGGAGAGAATCTTGGTGCCCACAATATATTGTCATCATCAAAAAGGGGGAGATTGTTAGGTTCGTTGCGCTCCCTCTTTATCTTTGAGAATGGTTTTGATGATTACAATATATTGTGTGGTTTACATATGAATAGAAGTGAAAATATTGTGTGTTAGTGTTGTGGAAAATGTCTTTTGTTGTCTCATGAACTCATATGTTGCTATCTTACATTGCATGTTGTTTTACTGGGTTAAGAAGCATGGGTCTTCATGTGAAATGAGCTAAATGAGCAAACATGTGAAAAATATGTCTTCTAGTGGGTCTTCAAATGGTTTGCTTGATGGCCTTTCTGATTTTTACAGTGTGTGAGAAATTGCCTTCATGTACTGTGTGAATGCATGGCTATGGTCATGGTCATTTCATTTTAAGATTTGCTGAAGGATCCTCATTCTGAATGAATGCATGAAAAATCCATATTCATTTTCCCTGCTCTCTTTTCAGTCGAATTTCATGTATATAGTTCATGATTGCTTGGCTTTGTGTATATGCATAGCCATTTCATTTTGATGTTCTTGTTGAAAAGATCATCATATTCCATGGACCCATGGTAAATCATGCCTTATTGTTAAATGTGTAACTAGGTGCTTAAGGTGGTATCTTTCATTTTTCAGATCTTGTAGGTGAGGGGTCGACCCTCCCTGGGTCATGGGTTGTCTGCATAGCAGATAGACCAACCAGTTGATTGTGTCGACTCTAAGAGTCGACACTCCCTGCACTGAGGGGTTGGTTATAGTCTTGCCAGAATTCATGTGGACTATATGATGCCTGGTCATGTATGTTGATTGTGTGTTTTCTACTCACGTTGTTAATGATGAAATCTTGACATATGGCATACTTATATTGGTTGATTGAATGGGAAGTTCAGCTATTCATTAAATTATGAAAACATGGGTTATGGATTGTTGTTCTCGGTCTAATGTGTGGAATTCTTGTTGGTCTTGATAAACTTTTAATAATGGCATTTTGATATTGCATTGAGGGTGGCAGATTTAACTGAAACTGAAGAGGGGTGATCTCGCGCTGCTCCTGAGAGGAGAAGAGGATGACCACGTACACTTGAAGTGTGAACTGCAAGAAGGGAACGAGTCATAGGTGCTCAGGGATAGATCCCCGGGGAAGACCCTCCGATGCTTAAGTCAGCAAAGTAGTAGAGCTCGGATGCGAAGGGAAGAGCTAGGAGGAAGATGGGAGCGCGAGATCTCTCTCCACCAAAAGGTGAAGTGGTTCCTACTTAGGGTTTTTTGACTCTTGCCTTTCTTACCTCTTGTAGTAGGGCTTTTCTAGTTTAAATAGTGGCCAGTTGTGCGACTGATCCTGTTGACACCTGGAAAATGAACAAGGGTGAAAACATAGTTGAAAAGAGGGTCGGACCAACAGTGAAAGACCAATGATGAAGCTCATCAACTGTCTACCCGGCTAAAACCCTTGTCGGTAAAGCTGATGTCCGGTGCCAATGTCACTCAGACGGCAGCACTGATAAAGCAACAGTCACTCGACTGATGAGACCTTCCAGCCCTTTAATGAGAGCTGTACTACCATTTCGTCCAAGAATCCATGGATGATATGTCAGGGTAAGTCAGATGTCGGCTTACTGACAGATGTAATATGAGATGAAGATGAAGCCGGTACCGGCAGATGAAGATTGCAAAGGCTTTTGCAAAGTCAGAACACAAGAGGAATCGTCTCCACAGATTATATACCCGGCTGAGGTCTTCCCAGACTAAAGCTGATGTCCGAGCTCGTCACCATTCGAGTGACGGTGTCGATAAGATAATACCCGGTTTTATCACCATTCAGATGGCAATACCGATGAAACCCCTGTCCACGGACTGATGAAACCCTTGTCTACGGACTGATGAGACCCCTGTCTACGGACTGATGAAAACCTTAATAATGATACAAGCTGTGTCACCAATGGAAGACCCCTTTTGGGTAATGATGCCCTTGAAAGACCCAAATGGGCCTGTGAAGGTGGCTAAAAAGCTTTAATTGGGCCTGCAAAGGATGGCGCCGAGAGCCACTTGCCGAAGCCCAAAAGATGGCGCCGAGAGCCACTTGCCGAAGCCCAAAAGAGGGCGCCGAGAGCTACTTGCAATCGCGCCGGGAAGCCCCATTTGAGGCGCGCCGAGATGAAGCCTGCTGAGAAGGGGGGAAACGGGTATAAAAACCCTCTCCCTTCGAACAGATGCATGGCTGGCGAGCGGACCAACTGAGGGGGGGACGAACAGAAAAAGAGAGAGCCACCAAAAGAGAAGATAAGAAGAAAAGAGAAGATAGAAGAATAGAAAAAAAAAGTAGAGAGAGAGTCTCCCTCGGCTGAGAGAAGAGAAGAAGCAGAAGAGAAGAGGAAGCAAGCTTCAGGTGGGCTGTCCCGGGGAGGGAGAGGAGTCAATGCTCCGCCCTCCCCACGCTGTCTTTTCTTTCTATCGATGTAATCTAGCGAGTTTTCTTCTCGATTTATCAGACGTAGTTAGCGAGGTTTAGGTCTCGAGCTCCGTCTGTCTCTCCACTTTGCATTTCTCTTTTACAGTCTGTGTAAAGCTTCGAGCAATGTAATGAAATATCAATGAGACCCATTCGGGGATCTACTGATTAAGAGGTTTGCCCCCCTTTGGTTGAAATATCTGCTCTCCGCTCCCCCTCGTATGATCATCGTTTATGGGAAATGGCTAATGGTTCATACGAACCTCCTCTGCAGAGGTGTAGGAACAGAACCCCTAACCTTATCTAATAGGTTACTGGGTTCTGTCGCCTCCCCTCTTCCTGCCTCAATGGCAAATCCCTCGTGTCCGTGCGAGCTTTCTTACAAGGCCCCTCAAGCCTCCTCCTTGTGCCGTTCAGGACCGGAGACATCAATCTCTTGGATTCCTGAACTGCTGGCTATACGAGAGGACATGTCAGACCACTGCTATCCCTCGGATTCTAACGAATGACGATTTCGATCTCTCGACCCTCCATTCTAACCCCTTTGATGACTAGGGTCTGGAGTTTCGGCGATAAAGGTTCCTCCGTCACCGATTTTTAGATGCCATTAGGTTCGTCCGGGGATCAGAGACAGTCATCTCTTGATCCCCAGACGGCCGGCGGCAGAAATAAATGAAGTCTTCAAAGATCCAGATGATAGTCTCGATTCTCCGTCGATTCTACCTTCCAGATCCCCCTTGGCCCTTCCTAACAGAAGCATCCTTGAAATCCCCCTCCTGCACTTCAAATCCGGCTTCAATCACAGTCAGAAAGCCCAGGAATCCCAGAAACAGAGTACCGTTTGAGCTCTGAAAAACCCTGAAATCCTTCCGCAAATCCACCTTCTCGGCGTGCAAAATTCCCCGCCGAGAGCTGTCCCGCCGAGAGACCCTCTCCCTCCAGCTAAACGACAAACCCTGCCATTCAAACCCTTTACACGTGAGCCTCCATGCAAGCCTCCCGGCGCCAGGCTCCCGGCGCAGCCAGGAGCGCGCCGGGAAGCTCCACGCCGAGACCCCTCACCTGCCATTCAAACCCCCCCAGTCTACATGCTCCCGGCGCCACCTTCTCGGCGCGGCCAGGAGCGCGCCGGGAAGCCACCGCCGAGATCCCCCTTTTTTTGGTTGAGGAGGCCACGCCGAGATCCCCTTCTTAAGCCGATAAACCCACGCCGAGAAGCCCCCTTTCGGCCAACTAAAGCAATCGCCGAGACCCTTCTTCTTGGCCAATTGAAGCCCAGTCAGGGGACCATCCCTGCACTACCATTTGTCAACCTTCTGATCTCTTCAGACATAGGCCCCGGGGATGTTTAGAGATCGTCATGGATGCCTTGAGAAGACACAGTAATGGGGAAGACCTCCCCTACAGTCCTCATTCCCGATCCGGATTTCACCCTTATGAACCCAAAGGGCCATGTCGTTACATGAGTTCTGAGGGGCTTAAAGGGGATATTAATCGATGGTATAAATGCAAGCGATGTCCCGGGGCCCGGTGCCCATCCTCGTTCGGTCGTCATCCCGGCATTCCGTGGATGATGACCTATTCTCTCTTGGCATAATCCAAGTTGAGCGGACATGCTGCCGAAATTTATGCATATCCTATTGGGTAACTGTGATGTTCTCCCTCTCAACCCCGTCGGCCCACGGAGTTATGCCTTTGCATGCCCTCCGATGGTCCCTCCAAGGGGGGTATAGATGTGCCATCGCACCCACATGGAGCGTGCCATGTCACGCCGGTCCCCATTCGGACTCCGGGTCAATTATGACCGATCTTTTCCGGATCCTACTCTGCCACCGCATGGGCAGTTTCCTATTTCCCACTTGGCATAGTTCAAGCCGGTGGGAATATGCCGTCGGAGCTATCCCCTAAGATAACGAACCCCTGCTTCGTCTAATCCATTTAGCGTCTTGCAAACGAATGAATTCCGTTTCTTTTGAGCATGTGGTGTTACCGATGTCCTCCTCCTATCTTAGCGTTTAATCAAGGGTTGTCCTCCTTAGGGAGGACGTAATTAACGTCATAGCGTTCAGGGTATGACGGACTTCTGGTCCCGACTCGGACTTCACAATCGACTGACCACGTCAGATCGAGCGCACAATAAAATTGTCACCCCGGTGACTGGCACGCCAATAAACCAACAAACGAATAAATCAATAAATAATAACCAGATAAGATCCAAACCAGAGGATGATAAATAAAAATCCGCGTCCACAAGTCTGGCACGCCCGGTGGGACTTAGTCTCCCTTCATCTTTACACTAAAGTAGGAGGCCCAGCGGGCCCCCCTCAAAATTCTGATTCTGTGTACTTTCCTTATTTTCAGGAATCTACAATGACAGCCGGAATCATGTCCGTTTGCTTCGACCAGCAGCCGATTGACATGCATGTGCGAGAAGGCTACCTGGCGGTACCTCTCGCATTCGGATCGATGCCGCCTGCCGTGGGGCTGCCCAACTGCTTGGGCGTCGTCTTCACTGACCTTCTGCAGGTCGATGACAATGAGCAAGGCACTGCTGCAAGTGCCCCGGTGAAGATCACTGACCAGAAGAATATCTTACCAGAGAAAACGGTCCCCACGGCCGTTGCCTGCTACGTCCATCATGTCCAAAAAAGGGGCATGGTCCCTGCTGCTGCTCAGAAGGGGAGAAGAACCAACCGGAGGAGCCGGTATGATGCTGTTGACCGTCGTCTTTCCAACTCCGGAAAGACCATGATGATTGGAGGTGTCCGGGCAAACATGAATGGTTGCCCAAGGGAGGTCAAGCCGGACGTGATCATCCCGATGGTGCCCACTGCCAACAGATTCCAGACTCTGGCCGCCAGGCAGGCCAATTGGGAGGCTGCTGAGAGGAAGCCGCTGGCACCCAAGCCAGCGAAATACAAACAGGTCTGGCGACCGAAGAGGATTCAGAGCTGGGTTCCAGCTCGAGATGAGGAGAAGGCTGCTGAAGATGCTGTTGCCCGCTTCAGGGCAGAAAGCCGAAGAAGAGAGGGAAAAGAGACAAGAAATGCTGTTGCTCCTCGCCCCAAAGCCTGGGACAGAAGAAATGAGAGAAATGATGAAGAAAGAAATTTGACTGCTGCTCGCCCCATGATGAGGGGCAGAAGGGATGAGAGCAAGGAAGACCTTACTGTCATCCGTCCCAGGGCTGGGGGCAGAAGATGGCAAAGAAAGAAATATGATGCTGCTGTCAACTGCTGCCGAAACGGCAATGTGGGAATGAGCGAACCAGTCACGGTCGCCATCCCAAGAAGACCGAGGGCCTGTGCCAGACAGGCCGACTTGTTCAAATATTCCAAAGCCGAGCATTTGAATGCTCAGGTAACAAGACTGGCCTATCAGCAGAGAAGCCAGGAAAGACTAATGCTCCAACCTGAGCCACAGAGGCACAATTCTGAAGAGATGAAGCAGATAGTCCAAGACTACTTCCACTACCTGGGGAGCTCTGCCCTCGGTCAACAAAGACTATCCCGTGCCTTGGGCACCGGAGGTGAAGAAAAAGAAGAAACACTTCGAGAAACGATGATCGGAGCCTCTTCCTCGATTCAAATCACTATGAAGAAGGTCTCAGGGCCGGATATGACAAAGAAGACCTGTACCGGGGAGAAGCCAAAGAAAGAATATCGGTCTTTGACCGGCTCAGATATCCTGACCAGGTGAAAAGAAAGGTCTACAGGCGGAAAGAAAAAATGCAAATCTTCGCCTGCAACATGGCTGGACTTGCCAGGGGGCAAGATATACTACCAACTCGGCCAGATGAACTGCTCAGGTTGGCTACTAGACCTGGCCCTGTCACAAGGAGAGGCCAGGCCGCAAAAGATAAGATGAAGAAATATGATGAAGCCCGCAAGATCACCACCATGACAGTCAATGTGGTGACGACAGAGGATGAGGACAATCCCCTTATTGAGGATGCTGAAGGGACTTCTGAAGATATGCAAATCCCATCAGCCTTGGATCCTATGGTCCAGATGATGTTCAGAAGATACCAGCAGGAGATCAGTGCTCTCCGAAGGCAGCTCAATGAGAGACATGAAGCTACATCAGTCTCAAAGCAAGCTGAACCTGCGGGGCAGACATCCAGCTCAGCAGAGACGGCTATCCCAGCTAACCCTCTCCTAGCTGATAAGGGCAAGACACCGAGCCAACCTGTTCCACAGCAAACAGCAGCTCAGCCCTCTGTGTCTCAGACACAGCCTACCGCGCCCATCTTGCGCGCCACTGTGGTGACAACTCCTCACAGCCAGCAACAAGCTCACTTCTTTCAGAAGACATAGATCCAGCTGTAGCCCACAAGCAGATGATTGAAAGAATTGTGGAAATGAAGCTGTCAGAAAAGACTAGTGGTGATGCTGGTACCTATGATGTGTACAAGGTACCGTATCCTCCCCAGTATGCTGCCAAGAGACTACCCCCAGGCGTCAGTAAGCCGCCGAAGTTCGAGAAATTTAATGGCCAAGGCTCCCCTAGGGAGCATATAGCCTACTACACTACAATCATGGGCGACCTAGCAGTCGATGAAGCTTATCTGCTCAAGTTCTTTGGCTCATCCCTCACTGGGTTGGCCTTTGAATGGTACTCAAGCCTGCCAGCTGGGTCAGTGGTTGATTGGCCTGATATGCAGAGAAAATTCCGCGACAGATTTCATGTCACGGAAAGGGAAATCACGATAGCAGAGCTATATGCAACCAGGCAGAAGCAAGATGAAACTGCACTGGACTACATCAAAAGGTGGAGGAACTTAGCCATGAGATGCCGAAGACCTCCTCATCAAGAAGATGCGGTGCAAATATGCAAGCAGAGCCTCAGGAGGGAGGTGCTAGAAAAAATGATCGGTGCAGATGTCAGAACGTTTGACCGACTGAACAATATAGTGGCAGAAGTCGAGACGTTCTTGTCCAAGCGTCTGACCGCCAATGTCCCCACCATGCCGAAGGGAAAATCCAATGAGCGACGGCCATCACACTCTGAGGCCAACACCGTCGATTTCAGAACCTTCGAGCAACAGAAGGGGAAGAAAGGGGCAGATGAAGCTCCCCCGCTGGCAGATACAGCAGAAAGAAAAGATAAAGTCTCTCTGAGAGACAAGATGAGAAAAGCATATTCCTTCCCAAAAGATAAGACGGCCGCACTGTTCAACTGGGCATACAAGTTCAATAAGGTAACATTGCCTGAACCCAAAAGACCAGCAGATGCAGCAAAGAAAGATGATCCACTGTTCTGTCCATTTCACCGTGCGTTGGGGCACGCAATTGAAGATTGTTATGTCTTTAAAGATATCATGGAAGGAATGGTCAAGAAAGGTGAGCTGCAGCTGGGAGATTACCAGGTAAAGCCGCCCCATCCACATGAGCCTCCACCCTGGAGAATGGCTGCCAATATGATCTCAGTCTACCAACAGCTGCCCAAGGAAGCCGTTGAAGAATGCACCAAGCACACCTATGAAGCTTGCTTCCTCACCCCACAGAAAGATCAGGAAGGATGGCAGATGATACCCATAAAAAGCAAAAAGAAGACTCCTGCAGCCAGTACCAGCGGAGCAGTTATCCGGGGTGTTACCCCAAGGCCCGAGCCGCCTCCGATAAAGCCAATATGGCATACAACTGAGACTGGACCGGTCATCCGGATCCCTACTCACAACCGGAGGAGACAAACTCCCCTCCCTACACATAAAGAAGTAAGCCCTGCAGCCAGGCGTCTGCAGCAATATATTAATGAGCTTGATGAGTACGAGCAGAAGAAACCCAAGCATCTGCTGATGAAAGACTGCATACCCTGGGAACAGCTCGAAGAATTGAAAATCAAAGAGCAGCCAGAGGCAGAACAAGAAAAAGCTGAGAATGAACCCTTCTGGGGGCAGGAGCTAGCAAAGCCAAATTCCCAGAAGAAGAGGAGGCGACCCAAGTCCAAGAAGGGAAAGAAGGTCACGACAGTACAATGTAACACTCTGTCGGTACTCTTTTCCTTGCCCGGGGAGGATGATGAGCCAGAAGCATCCGACGCCCCGCTAGAAGCTAACCATGCCGAAGCCTCCACCTCGGCCCATGCAACACGTTCTGGGAGAAGATGGGGGCGCCCACCACCAGCCAACCATAATATTATGTTCAGAGGGGAGCAACCCTATCAAATCCCGGAACCAGAGATACGAGGTGCCCAGGTTCCTCCCCCTGCCAGTCTGTACCAAGACAAGAAGAAGGCAGATGAAGCCCCTTCATTCCTGGAGTTCCTGTCCAGCTTAGAGAATGAGCAACCGGCTCATACTGCTCCAGCTAAAAGCAATAAATGCCAGCAGACAGCAGCTAGAAAGCAGAAACAGCATGAAGAAAATGAAGAAAGTAACCCTCTAGCAAAACCAGGGGCAGTCGCTACGGAAGAAGCCTTCCGGGAGACCGATGAAGAAGGTGAAATTGGGACTGGGCAGCAAAGGCCACAGGCACCACATGAACCTCCAAGACCCCGATGGGCAGAGGAGATGAGACTATCTAATGTCCGGGTGGGCAGTCGAGTCATGAAAATGCTGAAGAAGCTCCCTACCAGATTCTCCATCTGGGAAATTCTCTCTCTGAGCGAAGAAGCTCGCCAAGCAATCGTGGATGCCCTGCAGTCTCCGGCACAATGTGAAGCACTCCTGGCAGAAGTGAATGCTGGGCCATCGGTCACCTTCACGGAAGATGATATGCTAATCCCAAATACCGGTCACAACAGACCGCTGTATATGAGGGGCTCCCTGAACTGTCAGTCGCTGAGCAGGATACTGATAGATCCCGGGGCTGCTGTAAATATCCTTCCCTATCGCATCTATCAGAAATACTACTTCGACCTGCAGCTTACCAAGGTCAGAGATATGAAGATTGCAGGGTTCAATCAGAAATGTGAAACACCTCTGGGGGTGGCTGATTTCAACCTCACACTGGGCGACCTCACTACCGTGGTACGATTCTATGTAATCGACTCCAACACCACGTATAAGGCCCTGCTGGGAAGACCGTGGCTGCACGAATATCAGATAGTGCCATCCACACTACACCAATGCATAAAATACTGCCATGAAGGAAAAGAAGAAAGGGTGTTTGCAGACCTACATCCCTTCGAAGTGTTCGAGTGCCATATGCTCGATGCATCCTACTACACTGAGGTGTCACAAAAGGATAAAGGAAAAGAAGCTGTGGTCAGCCAGAAAAAGCCGGCGACGAAGACAAGAAACTGGTCTCCGCCGCCGCCAAAAGGCTACATTAAAAAGCATGGAGTATCTCACATCTCTTATGCTGGTGATTTTGCTCGGATCACTCCTCCTGGCATACACCCAGATGATACTGAAGAAAAAATGAAAGAAAAATACACACAGGTGGAAGTTCCTCAGGGTCTAGTCAAGCCCATAGCCAGCATAGAATACCAGACGGTGCTGCCACTAAAGACTATGGAAATCCCTCGCTTCTGCGAACCCCCTATTATATTCTACACCGGGGAGCCAGTCGAAGAAGATGATCAAGACTGTATGGCCCCTGAAGAAGCTGCAAACCTGATGGTACCGATTACAGGCTTGGATTATACTACCCAACGGGTTTCACAAATGTTCTCCAAGATGCAAATGCCATCGATGCAGCCTGCTGCTCAGAAGAAAGCATTCAAGGAGCTATGGGATCCGCCTCGAGATAGCAAGGAACTGAGGAAGATCACACAGCACCCGGGACTGGGTTATACCCTGCAAGAATACTATGAAGCCGAGGTGGATGTCATCTCTGCCTTCTACCAGAATGAAGATCCCCCTAAGTGGGATATGATCAATACCCCTTTGAAGATGAAGAAATTATGTATCAATCCATAACAGACAATGAAGTCCAAGACAACCAGCCGGAGCCGAGGATGTCTGATGAGACTAAGAAGGGTTGGTGCTGGGAGAATCCATCTTGCAAAGAGGACCTGTTCCAGGCCGAAGCACAATTTGATACGGGAACCCCGGATGAAGATCAAGTAGCCAGAGAGCTGCAAGAGTGCCTGGAGTTTGGACGCATTCTAGAAGAATTCCGAGCTCTACATAATGATGACCTCTCAGGGGAGCCCACATCAGAAGAGCCTCTAAGCACGGAAGACTCCACTTCGAAGTTTTCCGCTGAGCCAGTCACGTCCTCGGGGCAGACTGAACAGAATCCGGCCATATTGGCCTTATACGATGCACCAGCATCTGCTGATGATCCATGTGATGAAACAGAAAATCATGAGAATGAAGAAGATTATATCCCGGGAGGCTTTATTGATTTGCAAGAAGCCCCGCCCGAAGTTGAAGACGGAGGCCAAGCCACCGTCGATGAGCTGATAGAAGTAAATCTGGGGTCAGCAGATGAGCCAAGGCCGACATTCCTCAGTGCACTGCTGGAGCCAGCTGTCAAAGAACAGTATATTCAGTTTTTAAAAGAATTCCGAGACTGCTTCGCATGGACGTATGATGAAATGCCAGGACTGAGTTCCGATGTGGCACAGCACCGATTGGCGATAAACCCAGAGGCAAGCCCTGTGAAGCAGCCTTCCAGGAGAATGCGCCCCGAACTGATAAATCAGATTAACAAAGAGGTTGATAAGCTGATTGATGTGGGCTTTGTTGAAGAGAACCAGTACACTACATGGCTGGCCAATATAGTGCCCGTGAAGAAGAAAAATGGGCAGATCAGAATATGTGTAGATTTCAGGGACCTGAATAAGGCTTGCCCGAAAGATGATTTCCCAGTGCCGATCACTGAAGTCATGATCGATGCAACCACTGGCCATGAAGCCCTGTCATTCATGGATGGGTCATCCGGATACAACCAGATCTGGATTGCTGAAGAAGACAGAGTGCACACTGCATTCGCACCCCGAAGGGGATATTTCATTATAAAAGAATGCCGTTCGGCCTTAAGAATGCCGGCGCTACCTATCAGAGAGCTATGACAAAGATCTTTGATGATTTGCTCTTCAAGAAGGTAGAGTGCTATATTGATGACCTGGTGGTGAAAACCAGCAGAAGAGAAGATCATCTGCAAGACCTGAGGATAGTGTTCCAGAGGCTGCGCAAATATGAACTCAAGATGAATCCTATGAAATGTGCCTTCGGCGTGTCCAGTGGAAAATTCCTTGGGTTCATTGTCCGTCATAGGGGCATTGAGATCGACCCATCCAAGATTAAAGCTATCCAGGAGCTCCCTCCACCAAGGAATCTCCACGAGCTGAGATCTCTACAAGGGCGTTTGGCCTATATCCGACGATTCATATCAAATCTGTCGGGGAGATGCCACCCTTTTCACAAGCTCATGATGAAAGATGTACCGTTCCTCTGGGACGATGGCTGTCAGGAAGCCTTTGAGAAGCTGAAAGAATATCTCAAGACCCCTCCAGTGCTGGGGGCACCTATTAAGGGTAGACCCCTGATACTGTACATTGCAGCCACACACTGTTCCCTGGGGGCAATGCTAGCACAGATAAATGAAGAAGGCAAAGAGCAGGCTCTATACTACCTGAGTCGGAGGCTGATTAGAACTGAAGAAAGCTACACCTATATAGAAAAGACATGCTTGGCACTAGTCTTTGCCGTTAAAAAGCTCCGGCACTATATGCTGTCGCATGAAATCAGATTAATATCTGCAGCAGATCCACTCAAATACATATTGACTCAGCCAGTACTGAAAGGCCGGTTGGGCAAATGGGCGGTAATTCTGATGGAATTCGATATCACATATATACCCCAGAGGGCAATAAAAGGACAGGCCGTGGCCGATTTCTTCGCAGAGCATCCTGTGCCAGAGAATGATATGTTGGGGACTGAGTTACCCGATGATGAGACACTAGAAGCCTGCCAGGCTCAGTCAACTATGTGGCAGCTATTCTTTGATGGAGCATCTAGAACAGAGACGGACTCCGATGGAAAGACCAGAATACGGGCCGGAGCCGGTATTGTGCTAAGATCACCAGAAGGGGAGGTTGTGCATACTTCATGTTCTATAAACAAGCCCTGCACCAATAATGAAGCCGAATATGAAGCTCTGATAATCGGGCTATGTATAAGCCTCAACATGGGTATCCAGATGCTTCAGGTATTCGGGGATTCAATGTTGATAATAAAGCAAATCCAAGGGGAGTTCGAAGTGCGAAAGCCGGAGTTGAACCCCTACCACCAAAAAGCTGTGCGCCTCATGGCGAAATTCTATCATATTGAGCTCAAGCATGTGGGCCGTGGACATAATGCCCAAGCTGATGCACTGGCAAAGCTAGCCAGCTCAATAGCAGTCCCACCAAATGAAACACTGAACATTGTTGTTATAAACCGGCGGCAGGTCCCCAGCATGCTAGAAGAGTGCCCCGAAGAAGAAGAAGTCGCCACGATCAGTACAGAACATGCATCTGATTGGAGACAACACCTGCTACAATGGTTTTTACACCAACAGCTGCCGCAGAAAAGAGAAGAAAAGATGAAACTTCTAAGGATCAAAGATTCTTATGAATTCAGAAATGGAACTCTGTTCCGAATAATGGCAGATGCACGTAAGAAGATTTTGCTCCGCTGCCTGTCTACTGAGGAAGCTTGGCAAGCAATGAAAGAAACACATGCTGGGACAGCAGGTGCCCACCAGGCCGGTCCAAAGATGAAGATAGAGATTAAGAAGCTGGGCTACTACTGGCCCACCATGTTTGAAGACTGCTGCAAGTTTGCAAAGTCATGCCAGAAATGTCAGGAGCATGCTGTTGTGCCTAGAAGGCCACCTGCCGTTCTGCACCCTACAGTCCCTAGCTGGCCGTTTGCACAATGGGGAACTGATGTAGTCGGGCCATTGCCAACTTCCTCGGTCGGACATAAGTACATACTGGCCATAACAGATTACTTCTCCCGATGGGTGGAAGCTATAGCATTAAGAGAAGTGACTGGTGAGCTGGTCTCCAGATTCATCAAGCAAAACATTATCTTCCGGTTCGGGATCCCCAACCGAATAATATCTGATAATGGAAGTCATTTCAGAAATCAGAAAATCTATCGGCTTGCCGAGAAGTACAAGATTGAATGGAGAACCTCCACGCCCTACAATCCACAGGCAAACGGATTGGCAGAAGCTTTTAATAAGACCTTGTGTACATTGCTGGCCAAAGTCGTCAGTTCCAACAAGAAGGACTGGGAAGAGAAAATGTATGAAGCTTTATGGGCATACCGCACCGTCTTCAAAACACCTACAGGGTGCTCACCATACTCATTGGTGTACGGCTCGGAGGCAGTAGTTCCACTAGAGCTGGAAGTCCCGTCACTCAGAGTGGCGGTCCAATATGACCTAGCCCCTGGCGAACAGACTAATACAGAAAGAAGATTAGAAGAACTGGCTGAATTGGAGGGGAGGCGCCTCCAAGCTCAGAAGAATATCCAGATGTATCAGGCCCGCATGGCCACTGCATTCAACAAACTCGTAAAAGGACGAGAATTTAAGAAAGGTGACCTTGTCATGGTCAAGAAAAGAGAAGTCATGGCGTCCAACCCAAAAGGAAAGCTAAATCCTAATTGGGAAGGTCCTTATGTGATACATAGGGTCTACGAAGGTGGGGCCTATATGGTT
Source organism: Amorphophallus konjac (assembly GCA_022559845.1). NCBI lineage: Eukaryota > Viridiplantae > Streptophyta > Magnoliopsida > Alismatales > Araceae > Amorphophallus > Amorphophallus konjac. Next base: position 31,144,509 of record CM040129.1, read on the forward strand.
GTCAACCATCGAGGGGAGATTCAATTCTCGCCACTCAACGGTAGGCACCTAAAGCTGTATCATGCTGCACAACCGACATTCTCTGAATAATCGGGCCAAAAGCTACCCTTTTCCTTGGTCTAGCGGCACTCCGTCCTAACCGAGCTACCCTTCTTCCTTGGTCTAGCGGCACTCCGCCCCAACCAAGCTACCCTTTTCCTTGGTCTAGCGGCACTCCGTCCTAACCGAGCTACCCTTTTCCTTGGTCTAGCGGCACTCCGTCCTAACCGAGCTACCTCTTCCTTGGTCTAGCGGCACTCTGCCCCAACCAAGCTACCCTTTTCTTGGTCTAGCGGCACTCCGTCCTAACCGAGCTACCCTTTTCCTTGGTCTAGCGGCACTCCGTCCTAACCGAGCTACCTCATTTCTTGGTTTAGCGGCACTCCGTCCTAACCAAGCTACCCTCTTCCTTGGTCTAGCGGCACTCCGTCCTAACCGAGCTACCCTTCTCCTTGGTCTAGTGGCACTCCACCCTAACCAAGCTACCTCCTCCTTGGTCTAACGGCACTCCGCCCTAGACTAGCTACCTCCTTCTTGGTCTAGCGGCACTCCGCCCTAACCAAGCTACCTCTTTCTTGGTCTAGCGGCACTCCGCCCTAGCCGAGCTACCTCATTTCTTGGTTTAGCGGCACTCCGCCCTAGCCGAGCTACCCATTCCTCGGTTAGCGGCACTCCGCCCTAATCAGGCCACTTCATCTTGGTCAATGGCACTCCCCCTGATCAAGCTACCCTCTCCCTGGTTCAGTGGCATCTCGCCCTGCCCAAGTTACCCTCTCTCTCAGCCCGCATACCAAATAAAAAAAAAGAAGAAAAGAAAAGAAAAATGGGGTTAAAAATAGTGATACCCCGCCGGTCTTGTTCAGATATTCTGAACAAGGGCAAAAAAATGGCCAAAAACCCGGCTGTGGTGAAAACCCGAAAGGGCACTGCAGGCAAAATCGGGTACCCCGCCACGTGAAAACCCGAAAGGGCGCGTGGGCAAAAGCAAGAGGGGGCTGGCTCCGGTGAAAACCCGAAAGGGCACTTGGGTCAGTAATGTGGTAATCCCAAAGAAAAGCCTCACCTCCCGCCATAAAACTCCTCGTCAATCGACCGGCACCTTGCCCGATCGATGATTAGACCCACTCAGTATAGGCCCTACGTTTATCCTGATAAGAGCCCTCATACCTTGTCCCAGGTCCCACCATGATGAAACCTGCTACTGATCAATGGGCACACTCACCCGATCAGCAATGAAACCTATCCGGCTTAGACCTTACGTCTATGCCGATAAAACTTATGAAATCCTTGCATTGGTATAAACCCAATACCGATTATGAAACCTGCTGTTGATCGATTGGTACACTGCCCGATCAATGATGAAACCCATCCAGGCCAGACCTTTCGTCTATCCTGATGAAGCCTATGAAATCCTTGCATTGGTATAAACCCAATATCGATGATGAAACATGCTGTTGATCGATCGGCACATTGCCCGATCAATGATGAAATCCACCCAGTTTAGACCTTACGTCTATCCTGATGAAACCTATGAAATCCTTGCATTGGTATAAACCCAATACCGATGATGAAACCTGCTGTTGATCGATCGGCACATTGCCCGATCAATGATGAAATCCACCCAGTTTAGACCTTACGTCTATCCTGATGAAACCTATGAAATCCTTGCATTGGTATAAACCCAATACCGATGATGAAACATGCTGTTGATCGATCGGCACATTGCCCGATCAATGATGAAATCCACCCAGTTTAGACCTTACGTCTATCCTGATGAAACCTATGAAATCCTTGCATTGGTATAAACCCAATACCGATGATGAAACCTGCTGTTGATCGATCGGCACATTGCCCGATCAATGATGAAATCCACCCAGTTTAGACCCTACGTCTATCCTGATGAAGCCTATGAAATCCTTGCATCGGCATAAACCCAATACCGATGATAAAAGCAGTCACTAATGGAGCAGCACATCGCCTGATCCGTGCTAAAGTCCCAATTCAAGAAATATATATACGTATATATAAATAAAAAATGGGGTTAAAAATAGAGATACCCCGCCAGGCTTGTTCGGATATCCCGGACAAGGGCAAAAATGGCCAAAACCCAGCTGTGGTGAAAACCCGAAAGGGCGCGTGGGCAAAAGCAAGAGGGGGCTGGCTCCGATGAAAACCCGAAAGGGCACTTGGGTCAGTAATGTGGTAATTCAAAAGTTCCATGCCAACATGCACGCTACCTTTACCTCCCTTTCACTGATGAAACCTCCCGTCGGTCAGTCGGCTTCATTCCCCACCAATGATAAAACCCTTCCGGGATAGACCTTACGTTTATCCTGATAAAATTCACATACCCTCTTTCAAACGTCCCACCGATAATGAAACCCATCACCATTCTGATGAAGCCTGTCCAGCTCAGACCTCACGTCTGTCCTGATGAAGCCTACGCATTTCTTGGCAAGCCTCACCTGCGATAAAACCGACTGGAATAGACCTTACGTCTATCCTGACGAGACCTACGCCTCTACCGACGTCCCACTGTTGATCGATTGGCACCATGCCCGATCAATGATGAAACCCTAGCCAGTTTAGACCTTTCGTTTATGCTGATGAAACTCTTCTTTGCGTCGATATAAACCCAATATCGATGATGAAACCAACTGTTGATCGATTGGCACTTTGCCCGATCAATGATGAAACCCTATCCAGTTTAGACCTTACGTCTATTCTGATAAAATATATGAAATCCCCCTTGCATCGATATAAGCTCAATATCGATGATGAAGTCAACCGTTGGCTGATCGGTACATTGCCCAGCCAATGATACAATATGTCCAGTTCGTACTTTATGTCCGTTCTGATGAAAACCCCACACCCTTTTTCAATGTCCCATCTGCTATAACCTCTACCCAGTCTAGACCTTTTGTCTAGTCCGATGAAACCTCTTCTTTCACATTTCTGCAAATTGTCTCCCTCGCAGCACATATTGCCAAGAGGGACGATTGCTACTACCAACAGAACCCGGTTTAAGCACCTCCCCGGATGCCGTCACGCGGTGGAGCGAGTTCCCCATCCTTTCTCTGAGGGGGTGGACGCTCTCCTGCCAAGTACGGGCCATTCGCATGAGGAATTGCTAAAACCGCTACCCCACTTCTCAAAGTGATAAAACCACATGCAGAAGAAAATGGATACGCGTGAAGCCAAAGATTTCTTTTCATTAATAAGTGAGTACATACAGGGCCCCGAGGGGACGTCGTATCGCAAAAGAGTACAAAAGAAAAAGAAAGAGAAGATGGTTCATGGCTGCCTGAAGATATCCTCGAAAGCCAGAAGACCCACATAAGGGGCGGCTCCCAGTTCATGAAGACGAGCCTCCTCCTCCTGCAGTCGAACGGACTCATCTTGAAAGGACGCCACCTGCCCCTCTAATAGAGCTGCTTCTTCCTCGAGCTGCGGTCGAGAAGTTGTTAGCTGCGGCAGCTCAGCTCGGAGATCGGACAGTTCAGCTTCCAGGGTAGTTATCCGGTCGCGCACAAACTGCTCCCGCTCCGCCAAAGACTGCATTTGGCACTGCCGCTCCTGAAGAATAGAGTTCGTCTTCGCCAGCTCAGATTTGCATTCCATTCTTTGCAACTTCAAAGCCGCCAGTTTGTCAGACATGATATGTGTCAAGAAATCCCGGTGATGAACAAATTTTAACAATAAAAGAATCCGATGGGCCCATATTTCTGTGGGACATCCCATCGCCTGCAAGCCGACGGTGAAGCGCTCAGCTATCTCCTTCAACTGTGGATAGGTTAGTCCGGGCTGGGACTCCACTAGCTGGCGCAGCATGCCCAGATGTTGCCAGACAAAACTCTCAGGTGAAGTAAAGCCAGGCAAAGGAAGAGAAGCCACTTCAAAGGTTACTTCACTATCAATGTCCGCCCATAGGGTAATATCCGGCTGTGAAGAAGAAGATGGGAGGTCTACCGAAGGTACCAACTGAGCTCTCCCTGCAACCTCTGGCGTGGCCAAGAGATCTTCCACTTCCATCTCCTCGGAAGCGGCCATCTGAATACTCCCGGATGCAACTTCAGGCACCTCCTCCTCAGATTCTGAAAGTATGGAGATAGGATCCGGGGCGGTTACAGGCAATACTCCCAGTTCCGCAGCAGCTACCTCTCCTTCTTCCATCTCCGCTTCGGTGGCCAATTCCTTCAACGTCGAGGCCGCGGAGGCCACAGTCTGAAGGGGCAAAGGTTCACCCTCCATGATTGATGTTGTGGGAATTGTTGACTCAGGAGCGATGGTCATCACTGCAGCCGGTATGAAAGCAGAACTTCTGGCTAGATCAGCTTCGGATCTGAAATCTGAAGCCCTGATAGGAGTGCATCTGTCTCCTGAGGCCCCCAGGTCCAACGATGCTAAATCTGTTGAATACTATATTCGCATTGGAACAGGGCGAATGACCTCAGAAGCCCCCATGCAGGATAAAGGTAGAAAAGGGACAATAGCCCAGTTTGCAGAAGAAGCCTCCATAAAAGTTGCAGTTGTGTCTGAGCTGACGGTGATAGGGCCCTGAGACCAAAGCAAAACAACCTTCAGCACTAAATGAAGATGCAGATGAAGCAGCAAGCCTGAAAGGGGACCCACCTTTGAAGCAGGGTTCGCATCCTCGAAGTGGGGCGAAAGAGGAGGAAACTCCGAAGTTGAAGCGACAAAGAGTGAAGATATGTCGATCTCGGTGTCGAGCCCGAAAAATTCCTCTTGCAACTCCTCCTCGGAAGATGGCACCAGCAGCTTAGCAGGCTGAAAAGACAGAGCACCTTTTGCAGGTACAGGCGGGGCTTCTGATTCAGGAGCATCCCCCTCACTGCCGCTGAAAGCCACTTCCTCCTCATCAGAGACAGTTGTAGAGCTACCCGATGATATTTCTACCCTGGCTACATCCTGTGGGGACGCCTCTAAAGCATGTCGGGATGTGGACCGGGTAATTATGCGCCTGGCCAGAACAGTACCCCGCTTCGATTGAGTCTCGTGACCCTCCGGAGGTTGAATCAGCTCTTCTGTCATCCTTTCAACCTCAGCCTGCTCCCCGGCTGCCATTTCAACAGAAAAGCGATCTCTGAGGGTTATAGTAGAAAAAGCAATAGAAGTGTGAAACAGATGAGAAAGCACACTCACCCCCCGCCTCACTAGCCGGCGTGGGGGAAGGCAGCCTGGTCTCTGCGTCAGAGGGTGCCACAATTGGCTCTTGAGCTGCGCAAAAAGGGAAGGGGTCAGAGTCGAAGACTTCTTTGGAAATCTGCAAAAGATGATGAAGAATGCAAATGCAAGCTAATGATGTTACCCTGAACCGGTGTCTGAGCAGCCTCCCTTTGTGACTCAAACTCATCGAATGAAGGAATGTCGGGGAGAGGGGTCCCAGTGTCCATCGCCACCGAAGTCGACTGTTGAACATGGGCCTTTTTGGCCTTCCTAGCCTTCCCAACTGCAGCCTTGACTACGGAAGCCTTCCTCTTCTTGCCAGGAGGCAGGGGAGTAGTGGTCGGTGCTGCAGCCGGGACTTCAAAATAAGTAGGCTTCTCGGCCTGCGCAATAATCTTTCTATAGAGCCCCTGCCGCTTTATATCAGGCCGGTCTGTTGAAAATGGCAGAAGGGCGATGGGATCAGTGGGTGCGAAATTCAGATGCTAAGCAGAAAACACTGCAATCAGAAAAGAAGAAATCTTACATGCCGGGCCGTCGTAGAATACAGAAAGTGGCCAGTACAGATAAGCTACCTCCTTGGAGCGGGAAGCAGCCTCCTTAATGAGCCAGCACACATCACCAAATATCTGACACTTCTCTACTAAAGCTGCCAGATCATTATGGCCGTGAGAGTCAAGGCATCGAAATAAGTCAAGATGGTCCATGCCCCAACCATCGACATAATGAAATGATATAAACAGTGGCGTGTTCAATATGCCAGCTATTGGGCTTTCTAAAGATAATCCATGCAAATTCAGCAGAATGAACAGCCAGGACGTTTGCCTATAGTACGTCTGAGTTCTATCTTCTCGGCGTACAAACGTCCTATATGGATGAAATTTATCAATTGGACCCTTCCAAGGAGCTGCTGTCGGGAGCGGCTCTTCAACAGGGAACGGGTACTGCTGCTCCTCCAAGCGAGCGCCTCCCACACGGCATAAATGCTTCAAGGTCTTCAGGAAAGTGTCTTCATTGATAGCAACAAAGACAGGGACAAGCGGCTCAGAACTCTTTTCCTTCAATGCCCGACGTTGAGTCAGATAATTCTCCGCCTCCCTCGGGTGCTGTGAGTAAAGTTTCTTCAAGTGGGCTTCAGGAATATCAAACACCGGCCCAGGTTGCTGTTTCAGGAAGGAGCGCTCTGCCACATCCCATAAGGCACCCCTACCGTCCCTGTAAAAACCGGTCCGGATATTCCACCATTTGATATATTCTGGTGTTACACGGGGAACACGGTTAGAAACAGTGGGCACCCTGAAAACTACATCATCCTGGCGATGATAGAAATCCCACCACAACTGGCCCTCGCCAACAATGATGGACCCGTGCTTGGCCCGGCTATCCAGGGGAAACTGGGCAACTGAGGTAGGAATATGCTGGTCGTAGCCGAAGTTTCGCCCAAATCGGAACGGATAGTATGGCTCCAACAGAAGCAGGCCACCCTTCCTGTAGACCAAAACACTGGGCCGAATTGCCATGGCCCATCTCACCAGCTCCGGTTCCAGGATTGGCCGGGCAGTGTTGACTCCTGAGACAGGATGGATATATGTCTCTGTCTCTTCCAGCTTGCACTCTCTCTGAGGATCAATCAAGGGAGCTGAACATGCCGCCAAGCTCCAGAAATGTATGCTGCCAGGGGCGTCCACTGGTACCCTTATCAGTCGGCCCCTTATTTTAAACAGCTGATCATAAAAGGGACCAGGCTCAGCGCTGGTAAATTCAACCATCCTGGGTAACACTGTATCCGCCTGCAAGGTTCTCGGAGCTAATTCAGGGAATATACTGCAGACCCAGGCATTGAAGAAATGAAAAGGACCCACGGTCCTCAAAGAACGGGGAGTCCGATGCTTGTACAGGTCCCCCAAAGATTTATATATCAAACACAGGGCCACTGGGCAGAGCGACAGCTTCATCCCCCATGCCATCTGACAAGCTGGATATATGGCCTCTGGCCGGATAACTGTCTCGTCCCCTTGTGGGAGAGCGAAAGTGCACAGCCAAAATGTGAAATAAGCCGCACAGTGTGTGATGGGGTCTACGCCTGCTGGGTTGGGACCACCGCTGCCTGCACGGCGCAATGAGGATGGCATCGCCGACTTATAGCGAGGGGCCCTTATCTGCTTGCTAGCAGCCGGACCCATAGAAGGAAAGTCTGCATACTTCAGGGGACCGTCAAAGAAATACTGGATCCACTGCCCTATCCGGACCCTCAGTTTGCTGCCCTTCTCTCGGGGTTGATAGCCTTTAGAAGACCCTCTGCTATACGCCAGACAGATGGAGCGGTATACCTTCATCAGATATCGATATGAGAAGCCAATGGAATACTTGCCCTCGCCATCAGAGCTATCCTTCTCGGAATCTGACAAGCAAACTTCCTCATACGGCTCGCCATCAATGGGCAGGCCGGAGAGCTGTGATAAACTCCAGAGGTCCAGGGATGTCTCCCCCTCTGCTGTATAGAAAGTGTTGAATAAAGGGCAGAACACTTCAAACATTCCACAGCACAACCCTCGGGATATGGGATACCAGAATCTAGAAGCGAAGATGCTGTGATACACCCCGGCTCTGATCAGCAGAGGGGCATATTCCTTCAGAACAAACTCGGTAAACTCCACTGATCCTACTCGAAACAAGTGCACGTCAGTGATTTTGGTATCCCCGATCCAACCAGCGGCCAGATGGTACTTGAACTGAATGGCCGAACAATTCAGCACGAAGGTCTCTTCGCGATATCCCCACTTCAATGGTGCCAAGAACATGCCATAGCCGGGCTTCTCCCTATGAACTCAGCCGCTAGCATTATCCCACCGGGCAGGTGTGAATTCCGGGGCCCGGGTCAGCATCTTCTTCTCTGGTTCCAGCTCCGATATGCCGAGGACTGCATCCCAGTCGCGCTTTTCCCTAGGAAGATAGATGGCCTTGCTGCGATACACTGATTCCTTCAGACTATCTCGCTCAGCAAGGATGGCAGCTTCAACTACGCGAGCTATCCGGTAGTCTCGCATGCCACCTACTGTGAAAGTTCGGATGAACGGCATCAAATGCCGGTCCTTCGGATGGTCTGGCCGATAGCCACCATCCCGCCTGAAGCATGTCTCGGTCGCCGTGGAGTATACCCGGGCCGTCGACACTGTGTCAGTCTCTGAGTCAGACGAGTCATCGACTGAAGCAATCCTGTCGTATCCGAAATCCAGGCTATGCACATTCAGCCAATTTACTGTAGCCCGAGATATGTCTGGCTGGGCCGATGAGCTAGCACCAACAGCTCCGGAAGACGCAGCATCAGAGCTGGAAGCCATTACAATGCCTGCAGTCGGAGAAAAAGTGTAAATTAAAAGCCAGTCTTATAAAGATTGTAACATGAGACTCTATGAAAATTTCGGCAGCATCTCCCCTTATTCAGGGTCTGCCCAAGGAGAATAGGGAGTCACCAACCAAGAGGGGGTGATCCCGAAATAAAAAGGGATTAAATCCCAAAATAGCGTCCTACCCGGGCGAAATCCAACCAAACTGGAAGAAGAACGAGAGCGGCCGAGAGGAGAAGGAGCTCCCGCCGATGAAAGAAAAATGAGGAAAGAGAAAGAAGAAGCAGGAATGAAGAAAAAAGGCTCTCGGCGCCTTAATATAGGGCCCGAGGCAGATAGGTTCTCGGCGCGGCCAAATGTGCGCCGAGAACCGCCCAGGCCGAGAGCCCCCGTCGGCCAGAAGGCGCGCCGAGAACCCCAGGCTGAGAAGCCCTGGCCGAGGCCCCCTTCCGCCAGGGCGCGCCGAGAAGCCCCGGTCGAGAGCCCCCTTCGTCCGCGCCGAAAAGCTCCGCGCCGAGAGGTCCCTCGCGCCGAGAGGCTCATGCCGAGAAGCCTATGGCCCTGTGTCGAGAAGCTCCGAATTGCTGAAAATAAAGAAAATATGAAGAATGAAAATATGAAAAGGGAAGATAAGTGTGCAAGGTATTGTTGCATCAAGATGATCGGGTCTGAGAACCCGACTAAAAACAAATTGAGGAAGATACCCTCGAATGATGAAAGACACCTGCAAGCCCCGTGCCGCTTATTCTGCGCTTACGCCGCCTGCAGGTGGGGGGCATTTGTTGACACCTGGAAAATGAACAAGGGTGAAAACATAGTTGAAAAGAGGGTCGGACCAACAGTGAAAGACCAATGATGAAGCTCATCAACTGTCTACCCGGCTAAAACCCTTGTCGGTAAAGCTGATGTTCGGTGCCAATGTCACTCAGACGGCAGCACTGATAAAGCAGCAGTCACTCGACTGATGAGACCTTCCAGCCCTTTAATGAGAGCTGTACTACCGTTTCGTCTAAGAATCCACGGATGATATGTCAGGGTAAGTCAGATGTCGGCTTACTGACAGATGTAATATGAGATGAAGATGAAGCCGGTACCGGCAGATGAAGATTGCAAAGGCTTTTTCAAAGTCAGAACACAAGAGGAATCGTCTCCACAGATTATATACCCGGCTGAGGTCTTCCCAGACTAAAGCTGATGTCCGAGCTCGTCACCATTCGAGTGACGGTGTCGATAAGATAATACCCGGTTTTGTCACCATTCAGATGGCAATACCGATGAAACCCCTGTCTACGGACTGATGAAACCCTTGTCTACGGACTGATGAGACCCCTGTCTACGGACTGATGAAAACCTTAATAATGATACAAGCTGTGTCACCAATGGAAGACCCCTTTTGGGTAATGATGCCCTTGAAAGACCCAAATGGGCCTGTGAAGGTGGCTAAAAAGCTTTAATTGGGCCTGCAAAGGATGGCGCCGAGAGCCACTTGCCGAAGCCCAAAAGATGGCGCCGAGAGCCACTTGCCGAAGCCCAAAAGAGGGCGCCGAGAGCTACTTGCAATCGCACCGGGAAGCCCCATTTGAGGCGCGCCGAGATGAAGCCTGCTGAGAAGGGGGGAAACGGGTATAAAAACCCTCTCCCTTCGAACAGATGCATGGCTGGCGAGCGGACCGACTGAGGGGGGGACGAATAGAAAAAGAGAGAGCCACCAAAAGAGAAGATAAGAAGAAAAGAGAAGATAGAAGAATAGAAAAAAAAAGTAGAGAGAGAGTCTCCCTCGGCTGAGAGAAGAGAAGAAGCAGAAGAGAAGAGGAAGCAAGCTTCAGGTGGGCTGTCCCGGGGAGGGAGAGGAGTCAATGCTCCACCCTCCCCACGCTGTCTTTTCTTTCTATCGATGTAATCTAGCGAGTTTTCTTCTCGATTTATCAGACGTAGTTAGCGAGGTTTAGGTCTCGAGCTCCGTCTGTCTCTCCACTTTGCATTTCTCTTTTACAATCTGTGTAAAGCTTCGAGCAATGTAATGAAATATCAATGAGACCCATTCGGGGATCTACTGATTAAGAGGTTTGCCCCCCTTTGGTTGAAATATCTGCTCTCCGCTCCCCCTCGTATGATCATCGTTTATGGGAAATGGCTAATGGTTCATACGAACCTCCTCTGCAGAGGTGTAGGAACAGAACCCCTAACCTTATCTAATAGGTTACTGGGTTCTGTCGCCTCCCCTCTTCCTGCCTCAATGGCAAATCCCTCGTGTCCGTGCGAGCTTTCTTACAAGGCCCCTCAAGCCTCCTCCTTGTGCCGTTCAGGACCGGAGACATCAATCTCTTGGATTCCTGAACTGCTGGCTATACGAGAGGACATGTCAGACCACTGCTATCCCTCGGATTCTAACGAATGACGATTTCGATCTCTCGACCCTCCATTCTAACCCCTTTGATGACTAGGGTCCGGAGTTTCGGCGATAAAGGTTCCTCCGTCACCGGTTTTTAGATGCCATTAGGTTCGTCCGGGGATCAGAGACAGTCATCTCTTGATCCCCAGATGGCCGGCGACAGAAATAAATGAAGTCTTCAAAGATCCAGATGATAGTCTCCATTCTCCGTCGATTCTACCTTCCAGATCCCCCTTGGCCTTTCCTAACAGAAGCATCCTTGAAATCCCTCTCCTGCACTTCAAATCCGGCTTCAATCACAGTCAGAAAGCACAGGAATCCCAGAAACAGAGTACCGTTTGAGCTCTGAAAAACCCTGAAATCCTTCCGCAAATCCACCTTCTCGGCGTGCAAAATTCCCCGCCGAGAGCTGTCCCGCTGAGATACCCTCTCCCTCCAGCTAAACGACAAACCCTGCCATTCAAACCCTTTACACGTGAGCCTCCATGCAAGCCTCCCGGCGCCAGGCTCCCGGCGCGGCCAGGAGCGCGCCGGGAAGCTCCACGCCGAGACCCCTCACCTGCCATTCAAACCCCCCCAGTCTACATGCTCCCGGCGCCACCTTCTCGGCGCGGCCAGGAGCGCGCCGGGAAGCCACCGCCGAGATCCCCCTTTTTTTGGTTGAGGAGGCCACGCCGAGATCCCCTTCTTAAGCCGATAAACCCACGCCGAGAAGCCCCCTTTCGGCCAACTAAAGCCATCGCCGAGACCCTTCTTCTTGGCCAATTGAAGCCTAGTCAGGGGACCATCCCTGCACTACCATTTGTCAACCTTCTGATCTCTTCAGACATAGGCCCCGGGGATGTTCAGAGATCATCATGGATGCCTTGAGAAGACACAGTAATGGGGAAGACCTCCCCTACAGTCCTCATTCCCGATCCGGATTTCACCCTTATGAACCCAAAGGGCCATGTCGTTACATGAGTTCTGAGGGGCTTAAAGGGGATATTAATCGATGGTATAAATGCAAGCAATGTCCCGGGGCCCGGTGCCCACCCTCGTTCGGTCGTCATCCCGGCATTCTGTGGATGATGACCTATTCTCTCTTGGCATAATCCAAGTTGAGCGGACATGCTGCCGAAATTTATGCATATCCTATTGGGTAACTGTGATGTTCTCCCTCTCAACCCCGTCGGCCCACGGAGTTATGCCTTTGCATGCCCTCCGATGGTCCCTCCAAGGGGGGTATAGATGTGCCATCGCACCCACATGGAGCGTGCCATGTCACGCCGGTCCCCATTCGGACTCCGGGTCAATTATGACCGATCTTTTCCGGATCCTACTCTGCCACCGCATGGGCAGTTTCCTATTTCCCACTTGGCATAGTTCAAGCCGATGGGAATATGCCGTCGGAGCTATCCCCTAAGATAACGAACCCCTGCTTCGTCTAATCCATTTAGCGTCTTGCAAACGAATGAATTCCGTTTCTTTTGAGCATGTGGTGTTACCGATGTCCTCCTCCTATCTTAGCATTTAATCAAGGGTTGTCCTCCTTAGGGAGGACGTAATTAACGTCATAGCGTTCAGGGTATGACGGACTTCTGGTCCCGACTTGGACTTCACAATCGACTGACCACGTCAGATCTAGCGCACAATAAAATTGTCACCCCGGTGACTGGCACGCCAGTAAACCAACAAACGAATAAATCAATAAATAATAACCAGATAAGATCCAAACCAGAGGATGATAAATAAAAATCCGTGTCCACAGATCCCTGTAAGCGGAGGAGTCTCAGGGGGGGTTACGTCTTTCATGCGAACTCCTTATAGCACGTGGACTCTTGGTCTCCCATATCCCCTTGAGCTTCTTGCCATTAAGGGACTCGCAACGGCCGTACTAATAAGCTTCCATCAGTGAGCCCGAGCGATAGGCACTTGCCCAGGAGTGGTCTCCCGAGCGATGAGTGCATGGTCGGGACATGGAATAGGGGGCTCCGGGGGAGCTTTCCCAATCGTACTGATGCTCGGACTTCCCAACCCGAAGGCCACCTAGGAAGCACTTGTACCGAGTAAGTTTTTGGGCTTTATACTAAGTGGGCCCGGGGGCTACCACTTCAAGGAGTTGGGCCTTGTTGGGTCTGGTTGGACCTCTTTTGGCCTCTCCGTATGGGCGACGAGATTTCCCCTCTCCACTTGTCCCCCTCCTACTCCTGAGCCAAAATTTTGGCTCGGACGAGTAGCATTTGTGCTACACTTTTTGTGGCTCTGGTTGCGTAGAGATTTCTCTCTCGTAGGGGCCACATGATGATGCTTGCCTTGAAAATATGCCCGTCATGATGAATAAGAGAAGGCCCCTCCTTCGGAGATCGGCTCACCGCACCGCCTTCGGTTTAAGCATTGCACGTTTTTGCGTCCCTTTATCTCCGGGGTTTAGGGTTTTACCTCTCTTTGAATTTATTTTTTAGGGGGGCTCCTGTGCCGTGAGAGTAACTTAGAAGAACGGAGAATCGTCGTGGCCATTGCAGAGCTGGAAAGGGTTACCGCGGTGGCGATCCGTCAATTTCCTACTCCTCCCGAGTCTTCAGAGTCGGAGCTTTCCCCTTCTTTCCCAGTTCTTCTGTCTATTCCATGGCTGACCAAAATCCAGGGGCCGAGAGTCGAGAGGGAGGATAGGCTTCGAGGATTTTTTTGGTGCCATCGGAGCCTCTTCACAGCGAGCTGGGTAAGGCGGACGTGAAACGGCTGGAGAATCGGTATGGGCTGCCATGGCGATTCAAGTTCCTCGCACCTGAGCCTCATGAATCCAGTCTGGTTGCTCGTTTTGGCCTCTTTTGTTTTTTCCTCCTGGCCTAGAAGTGCGGCTTTTGGCTGCCCCTCCATCCCTTTGTTGTCGAGTTGCTTCGGTTCTACCGGTTGGCTCCTGTCCAGTCGGTCTCCAACTCTTACACCCTCATCTTCTCCTTCATCTTCCTCTGTGGCAAGAGAGGGGTGTGCACCTCGCTGGACCTCTTCCACTATTTTTTTGAGTTGAAGGATAATCCTTTTGCCGGGAAGGGCTTCTTCATTCAGGCGAGGCGGGGAAGGAGTTGTGTGTCCCTTTCTGTGAAGGATTCTTCTCATAAGGGGTGGAAGACCCAATATTTCTAGGTGGGCCTGTCGGCGGTCGGCGTGGTCTGGGATTTCTCGACGGCACCCAACTTTCGCCCGAACATCCCTCCGAAGCAAATAGAGGTCTCTCCGGAGGTGGAGATGGATGCTGCTATCCTTCAGCGGGACCGCCTGGAGACTACTGAGTTGGTGACTTCTCCTAACTTCGAGGAGTATCTTTCTCGATTGATGTTGCCGACGGGTAAGGTTCTCAGGGACTTGTCCTCTTTCAAGAGAGTGCTTTTCTCTTCTCAATTTGCTCTTCTTCGCGCAGATCTGCGGTGAGCGGCCGAGGAGGAGGCGGAGGAGGGGGCACCATCAGTCGAGCTGGAGGTCATTAGTGTGGATGATACGTCGGCTCCGAGCGATCTCCCAGCTTCGGAGGGCTCATCCTGTGCCCGGGAAAAGGGCAAGGGGGTCGCCCGGGACGATGCTTCTGAACGTCGGGTGGTCAAGCGAAAAGATCCCGTGGCGAAGTTGTTGCGGTCTTCGATGCAGGCTCAGTCTATTGAGAAGAAGCGGGCGAGGAAGTCAGAGTCCGCCCGCCCGGTTGATGAGGTTCCCCTGTTGCCTCCTCCCTCTGCGGTGCAAGAGGGGGCAAATGACGAGGGGATCGTGTCTGATGTTGGGGCACCGAGCGAAGCAGAGGGGCCACCAGACGAGGGGGCCCGGTCTGAGTCGGTCGAGGCTGGAAGGTTGCAGGAGGAAGTGACTCAATCTCAGCCGACCGAGGCCGGGGAGTTACGTGGCGAGGCCACTCATTCCGAGCCAATCGGTGGGGCACCCGGGACGGGGTTGCCTGAGGGAGGTGCCCCAATCCCAGCCGCGGATGAGAGTTTACTCTCCCTCGACCAGCGCCTTCAGCATCCGGGCTCCTCTGTACCGGGTGTGCCATTCCTTGCCTTCACGAGACTTACGGGAAAAAGTTCGGAAGGGTCCCCCCTCCTCGTTTTCGAGCAAATTATGGAGGGTGGGTTGGTCTTGGCCTAGCTGGGGGCGGAAGCAGTAGATGCGTACCCTCGGGTGGAGTCGGAGCGGGAGACTCTTTCGGGGGCCCGTAGTGCACTTCATTGGAAGGTCGAGCGTCTGACCCTCGATCTTGGGGACCTTCGTCGGGAGATGGGCCCACTCCGGGCGTTGGCGCAGTCGAGCCAAGCGGAGGCTCGGTCGTTGGCGGAGCAGCTGGCCCAGGCCCGTCGTATGGTCGACCGGAAGAATGAGCTCCTGGAGGCAGAGCGTATGATTCAAATTGAGCGCGGCGAGCAGTGGAAGGCCGAGCGAGAGGCACTTGAGGGTCGAGTCCGGGGGGCCGAGGATGCACTGACCCAGGCCGAGAGAAGGCTGTCCGAGTCGGAGCAGAGGATAGCTGAGCTCGAGAGGTAGGCAGAGTTGGCCGGGGTGGCGGCACTCAAGCGACATAAGAGCTCAGAGGCCTATCACGCGGCTCTTCTCCAGGCTGTCATCCCTTATTATGAGTCGGGCTATCGCCGGGGCCTTCGGAAGGGCTTCTTCCAGGGCTTCGATCGGGCCATCATAGAAGCAGAGGCCCAAGCATCTAGGCTCATTTTTCCTTTCGGGCAACACAATGACTTAGACTGTGGTTTGACCGACTCTTCGTATTATACATCAAGCGAAGAGGAGGGTCGGGAGTCATCGTCCTCGTCCGAGCGACCGCCAACTCCAGCAGCCTCGGGAACGCGCACGATCGAGACAGTTCCCACACAAGTGGGGTTAGTGCCTGGGTCCGCCGTCACCGAGAATACTGGGGGCAGATCGTCTGGTGCTGAAGAAGCCTTGCCTGCCGAGCCTGAAGATGGGCCTAAGGCCTGATGTAATATCTCTATCTTTCTTTTTTTTCCTTTCCCTTATGTAGCCGAGTAAGGCTTTTTTGTTAAATGTAATAGCGGCAGTATTAAATGCTGAATTGACTGTTTCTTATGGCTTTTGGTGTGATTTGACCTCCGGATTCGTAGTCGTTGGAGAAGTCACTGATTTTCTATGCAGATATTGATGCGGGACGGACACGGGGACCGACTCTACGTGGTATGAACCTGGGACTCTAGATTCAGACACGACCAACAACACATGATGGGAGAGACCCTAGGCCCGACATGGAGAGCTCCTATGGGCTATACGTCGCTAACAGAAACGCAAGCTCACTCATCGTCCCAAGCGAGGAAAACACAGATCGTGCGCGGTTGAAGAACCGGCAGAGTTCACGGGTAGTCGACTCACTTCCGGACTCGGATCGAGTCACGGGACGGGTCACTCTCACACTCACAGCGGTGACATGGACTCACGGGCTAGTACCTATCGCTCTCGGCAGTGGCAAAAGACCATATACTAAACTAGCAATCGAATGCCGAGAAGTTGAGACCTTTACCTCCACGCACCCGGCAGGGCGAAGATAACCCCGGCCAATTTACGGACTCCCGGTTAAACAATCTTATAGCGGTACAAATATTTGACCCACTCCACGCAGGGAGGTAATAGGTCACATGTGGGGCCCGGGAATCACGCGAATCGGGTTGACGGGCAGCATCTTGATGTCGCCCGGCGGTGCCGAACTCCGCGTTTTCGTGCTGTCCGGAAGGCGCGATTGTCACGCCCCGAGCGCGTAAGATACCCGGAGATGCGTGACGAGTTTATATCATTCATGTCAATCAGATGATTAGTGTATTCGACACCAAAAATCAGAGATGCGCAAAAGTAAAGATAACCCAATCCTTTCATCAATCACAACCTCAAAGTACTTCTATTACAATTCACTTAATGAAAGTGCTATGACCCAATAAAAGGAAAAGTACAATGGTTGACTTAAGAAATTTGAAAGATAAGACTAGTGGACGCTTGGATAGACGGAGAGCTCTACTCTCTTCACTCTTGGCCTTCCCCTTCTGTTTGGGTCTCGTCATCGGACTTACCTGAAAAGTAGGGAAAACACTGAATGAGCGAACGTTCAGTAGGAAATTATATCTCAAGAGCTAGCAAGGGGTTTAAGTAATTACATTTTTATGAATGCACTATAGCTATGCATGCTCACATAAAATGAGAGGATAGAGAGTATATCAACAAGATAACAAGGTGAACTATTCATGAACTTTCAAGTAATAGATGTCAGGATGTTCAAGCAAGTAATTTCATCATGTCATGTCGAGAACTTGGCTATCACGTTTCAAGAAAGCAAGTATATAAATTACCCTTTTTCGGGTCACGCAAGTCATGTCATGTTAAGTCGAGTCAAGTACGAGATTTTTGTGGAATGTCCAATCAAGCTAGTCATGCACTTCGGTACAATGCCAATATCGTTATCATTACAACTCCCATGGGCACTAGTACTTTTGGGTGCTCCTCCCAGGACCAGATCGGGCCCTATATGCGCAGGCATTGATCATGTATTTTGACATCCACTTTGTGTATAGCCAATATGGAGTTTCAAGGATAAAGAACTTGTATGAACTTAGAGGTAGATAGCATTTTCAAGGATTTGAACATGACAATAATGATGATAATAACGGTGCAATCATGAGTATCGATAAAACTAGGTGGAATTGGTTCCCTAACTTGGGTACCATGACAAGTAAGTGCCCACAATTAGATGGTCACTCTTTTAATATAGAACTGAGGTCCACAAGAACATCGTAATAATGTTTGATATAGAATTGAGGTTCACAAGAACATCACAATAATGGCATGCTTTCCCCGTTCATTAAGATAATTCTCATATCATACACATAGCATAACATGAGGGCCGGTATACCATGTTTCTATAGAGTGACATGGCAAAGTAGTGTGATAGATTTTTATGGTACAACCCGCTCAATTGGCCTTGAGGGAATCCAAGGATCGAGGAGTCTTATGGAGGTCTCTATGACTAACTCGCTAGTCCAAAGGAACGGAATGTCCAATGGAGAGCTTGTATGTCAATGAGAATTGAGGGGTAATGCGATAAATCATCGTGAAACATGGGACTATATTCACGGAATGGAAATATAGTGCCAGATAATATAATTATATATATATATCAAAACCCTCGGTTAACAGAAATCAATTCAAAATCGTAACACAGGAAAATAGCGACTTAATCTAAGTCATTACTTATCAAATTAACGCCTTTTACAGGGGCGTTTCTTTATGATTTTAATGACTACAGTAGCAGGCGTCCATTAGATTTATAATATTTTACAAAATTACCAATCTCTGGAATTTTCATGAAAACGCACCTCACAGAGGGGCGGTAATTTTAAAGTCACGCCCTGGTGCAGGGCGTCAGTTATGTAATAGACGACCTATCCCAGGTCGTTAATTCCTTAACATCCGAAATAGGATTCATGAACAATATAAATTTCTAGATAATAAAATTTTCAGGAAGAGAATCACATTGTCAGGAAGAGAAAAATAGCAGGATTCAACAAGTATGATCATGCATTAGATTAGATACATGGTTTACTTGATATAGAATTTTAAACATGGGTAATTAATAATTAAGTAAAGTTGACGACTCCTGGGCAGGGCGTCAAAACAAGAATTAGCGCCCTAGTCTGGGTCGCTTCCTTTAAAATTAGCGCCCTAAGGAGGGTCGCTACTTACACTATTTTCCAGAAAACCATGAAAAATGAAGAGAATCTATATGCATGAATTGATAGATGACTTTATCATAATTACTATGTTGGTTTGGGCTACAATTCTTGAGAAAACCTACCTGACGGGTGATCTGGATGAAGATGCGTGAAGGAAAAATGATGCTCTGTTCTAAACAGAGCCTCCTGAAGATGATGGCTGCTCCCGATCTTTAATCAACAACAGCAGCACACGGAAGGGGATGCAGTAAGGATCTGAATAAAAATGAAATTCTCTTCTATGCACGTAAGAGAATATCAGCTCCTCTTCTGTATTGCGTTTGGAAGAAGGTGACAGACGACGAAGATGATGCTGATGAAGAACCCTTAGTTCTTCAGCACGCCAGGAAAACTGGACAGGTAACCTACAACACAGATGAAGAACATCAATATTCTTCTATGACTGAAGGCAGGGAAGAAGAATATTACCTGTTCTTCACGCACGGCAGCAGAGCTTCCTTCAACCAAATAGCCTATTAGGGTTCGACAGGAAGGGTTATTTATAGGGTTTTTACGATCCTAATGGAGTTAGTATCGTATTGGAAGTAATATTTCCCTAATAGAGTTCTTACCCTATTCAATCTTCTACGTAGTTATCCAGAAACTTGCTCTGGATTGACTCTTGGGTCGAACGCAACTCGAACGGAATTAACGCCTTGCCATAGGGCGTTAGTTTAAATTGACGCCTTTGTTAAAGTCATTTCTTATGTAAAACGCGTCCATGTGGAGGGCGCCACGTTTACTTGCCCTTTTTATTATTTTGGCCGTTTAAAAATTGACGACATCTTCTGTTGTCGTCCTTTCTGGAATTCGCGCCTTGTATAAGGGCGTTTCTTTTTGAAGTAGCGCCTTGAGTCAAGGCGTTATTTACATTTTAGTTTATTATTTACTTATTTAGGCTCTTATCATTTATTCATTAAATCTTTCAATCTTATTTTGATCAATTGGGGTTTTTATTTCCTTTTATTTTTACCAGGGTTGCTACACCCTCCCCCACTTAAAAGAATTTGGTCCCCAAATTCAATAGTACATATATATATATGTGGAGAGTGTAGAGTATATACCTTTTTTTAGAATAACTCCGGGAATCGTTTCCTCATAGACTCCTCAGTCTCCCAGGTGGCTTCGTGTTCAGAACTTTTACTTCATTGCCCCTTTAGCATGGGGATAGCTTTATTCCTTAATGTTCGTACCTCACGATCAAGGATCTTCATGGGCTTTTGTTCATAAGTAAGATCCTTTTGAATCACCAGGTCTCCATGATTAATGATATGTGACGGATCATGCACATATTTCTTCAACATTGATATGTGGAATACATTATGAACTTCGGACAATTTAGGAGGTAAAGCGACGCGATTAACAACCTCGCCAACCCTTTCTAGTATTTCAAAAGGTCCGATAAATCTTGGCGTAAGCTTGCCTTTAACACCAAATCTCCTTATTCCACGTCCAGGTGATATTTTGCGAAAGACGTGATCTCCGACTGGGAATTCGAGATCTCTTCTTCTTGTATCAGCATAAGCCTTTTGTCTAGACTGAGCTACTTGCAGTCTTTCTCTAATCAACTGTATCTTCTCGGTGGTATCCCTTACCATATCTGGACCTAATAGTTGTTTCTCTCCAACTTCGTCCCAGCATAAGGGTGATCGGCAACTCCTTCCGTATAAGGCTTCGAAAGGTGCCATTTGTATACTTGCATCGTAGCTATTATTGTATGCAAATTCAACCAGAGGCAAGTGGTCATGCCAGCTTCCACCAAAATCAATGATGCAAGTCCTGAGCATATCTTCAACCACCTGATTAGTTCTCTTGGTCTGACCATCCGTTTGAGGATGAAAAGCTGTACTAAAGTTAAGTCTCGTTCCCAACGAATGTTGTAGTCCTTTCCAAAAGTGAGAAGTGAAACAGGGATCTCTGTCAGACACGATTGAAACATGAATGCCATGTAATCTGACTATCTCTTTTATGTATAATGCAGCCAGAACATCAACTGACCATCGACTCTTGATTGGCAAGAAGTGCACTGATTTAGTCAATCGATCAATGATAACCCATATTCCATCATATCCTCCTTTTGATTTAGTTAGACCCATGATGAAATCCATACCAATATCCTCCCACTTCCATCTGGGAATATCCAGAGGATGTAGCTTTCCGGCAGGCTTCTGGTGTTCAGCCTTAACTTGTTGGCAGGTGAGACAGCGAGACACAAAGTCCGCGACTTCTCTCTCCATGTTAGGCCACCAGAAATTCCTTTTCACATCTTGGTACATTTTGGTAGATCCTGGATGAATTGTGTACCTTGATCTATGAGCTTCATCTAAGATCTTCTTCTTTAATTCTGGACAATCCGGTATGCAAGTTCTGTTTTTGAATATCAATCTTCCATCAGAAGTTAGTTGAAAATCAGATTGTCCTTCCAACTTGCTCTTGATTTCTACTAATATCGGGTCATCATTCTGAAATCCTTGTATTTCAGATAATAAATCTGGCTATATGCTTACATGAGACAATGTGACAGATCTGAAATCCGCGTCCATGCTTATATTAAGTTCAGAGAATTGCTCTAGCAACTTCCACTCTTGAATCATACAATTGGCTAGTAGGGCTCTCGGCTTTGGACTGAGGGCATCGGCTACAGGATTACCCTTTCCAGGATGATATTGTATAGTAAAGTTGAAGTCCTTAAGATATTCTAGCCAACGTCTTTGCCTCATATTCAATTCCTTCTGAGAGAAGAGATACTTAAGACTTTTATGGTCAGAGTATACAAGAAACTGCACTCCATACAGATAATGTCTCCATATCTTCAGTGCAAATACTACCGCAGCCAATTCTAAATCATGAACTGGGTAGTTCTCCTCGTGCTTCTTCAATTGGCGAGAAGAGTAGGCTATAACCTTCCCTTGTTGCATTAAAACACATCCGAGGCCAATGCCAGATGCATCGGTGTATACCTTGAACTTTTCTCCTTCAATTGGTAGGGCTAAGACTGGGGCAGTAGTTAAGTGATCCTTGAGAGCTTGGAAGCTTCGTTCACAATCCTCGCTCCATTCATAACGGATCTCTTTGCGAGTTAACCTAGTGAGGGGTACGGCGATCTTGGAGAAATCTTTGATGAATCGTCGATAGTAGCCCGCAAGACCCAAGAAACTACGGACCTCGCTAGCATTGGTCGGTCTTTCCCAATTTCTTACATCTTCAACCTTTGATAGATCTACAGATAAGCCATCCTTCGATATAACATGCCCTAGAAAAGTTACTTCTTCTAGCCAGAACTCACATTTGCTGAGCTTTGCATATAGTTGGTTTGTCCTCAATATCTGTAATGAAATCCTTAAATGCTCCTCATGCTCTTCCTTGGTCTTGGAGTAAATTAATATATCATCAATGAAAACCACCACAAATTGATCTAGATAAGGCCTGAATATACTATTCATTAACTGCATAAAGGCAGTAGGGGCATTTGTTAGTCCAAATGGCATAACAACAAACTCATAATGGCCATACCTACTTCTGAATGCGGTCTTATGAATGTCATCCTCCTTGATCCTTAGTTGGTGATATCCTGACCTGAGATCGATCTTCAAAAAATACATGGATCCAGATATTTGATCAAATAACTCATCGATTCTCGGCAGTGGATACTTGTTCTTGATAGTGAGATGATTCAACTGTCGATAGTCGATGCATAACCTCATGGATCCATCTTTCTTCTTTACAAATAGCACAGGTGCTCCCCACGGGGAAGTGCTTGGTCTAATAAATCCCTTCTTGAGAAGTTCCATCAATTGCTCCTACAGCTCCTTGAGTTCGGCAGGGGACATCCTATATGGTGCCTTAGAAACTGGTCCAGCACCAGGGACCAAATCGATGGTGAAGGCCACTTCTCTTTGTGGGGTTAATCCAGGCAAATCCTCCGGAAATACGTCTGGAAATTCTTGCACAACTGGGATGTCTTCTAGCCTAGTCTCCTTAATGGTGACAAATGCAAGGAAAGATACACATCCTTTCCTTATTAGCTTGCTAGCTCGGAGAGCCGAAATAAGAGGTGACTTGCTCCGACTCTTAGGGCTAGAATAGACTAGTTCTGGAAAGTCCTTGAAAGTAACTTTGTTGTTACTGCAATCCACAGTTGCCTGATACCTAGATAACCAATCTGCTCCCAATATGACATCATATTCCTTTAGGGATAGACATATGAGGTTGATAGGAAGATTTCTTCCTTTTACTAAGACTTCACAGTTTTGATAATGGTGAGTAATATCGGTTTCGTTTCCGAGAGGAGTAGATAAAAATATTTTCATCCATTCCGGTTCCATGGGTAGTGGGTCAGCGAACTTCTTGGAAATAAAAGAATGTGATGCACCCGTATCAAATAAGACATGTGCAGACTTGAACAAACTTTCAGTGTACCTTCTACTAGTCCGCCTTCGTCTTCTTTGGTCTCCTTAATTACGTGGAGACGAGCATTCTTTGTTACTGGGCGCTTTCCGTCACCGGCTTGATCATTGAGTAGGGGACAGTCGGGAATCCGATGATCACGGCTCCCACAATAGAGACACGCTCCAAGTTTCCTCCAACATTCTTCGGCCTTGTGCCCGGCCTTATCACAGTGCTTACATACCACCTTTGAAGGTGTAGTGGTGATGGAGAAAGGTTTGGTCTTTTTAAACTTTTGCTCCTGGGAGGGAATGCCTCCATTGCTTGGCCTCTTCTTGAAATTAGGTTTGAAGGTGCCGGAGCTAGTAACATTCTCCTTCTTGTCTTTCCCACGGATCCTATTAGACAGTTCTGTGGCATCTTCTAGTAATTGGGCTCGTCGAACCATCTCCGAATAGACTTGTATGTCCATCGGTGCCAGTTGTGTGATATATTGGGGCTTGAGCCCATTAAGGAATCTTCGAGCTTTCATCTTCTCAGTACTAACTAAGTGTTTAGCGTACCGAGACACCCTAGAGAACTGCGCTTCATATTCAGCCACCGACAAAGATCGTTGCTTAAGTGTGGCGAATTCAGCGGCTTTCTTCTCTTGAACTCGATCTGAGAAATATTTATTGTTGAAATGTTCAACAAACTCCTCCCAAGTAACTTGTCGTTGATCTAATGTGGCTTCTACCGACTCCCACCAGCATTGGGTGTCTCTTTCTAATTGAAATGTGGCTAACATGACCTTCTCTTGGTCCGAACATTGCATGACTCAAGAAACACGTTCTGTCTCTCGGATCCAGTGTTCGGCATCGTCCGGATCAGTAGATCCTACGAACTTTGGAGGATTCATGTTCTTAAAGCCTTGGTGGAGATTTTCTGCTCCACGATGTGCACCTCCTTGTGCCACTTGTTGAAGTGCTTGGGTCATGCCTTGGAGAGTGCGTTGCATGTTACGCCATTGAGCACGTTCGGCAGCCATTGTCCTACAATTTCGATAGCTATATTAGTATGTGATAGCGTTAAAAGGCTTTTAATTCTATGTTGACTTTAACCCTTGGTTCTACCCAATCTCACTGGTTAGAGGTTCAGACTTATCCTTGGACATGGGTTTCCTAGGAATTGAATACCCTAGGCTCTGATACCACAAAAATTGTCACGCCCCGAGCGCGGAAGATACCCGGAGATGCGTGACGAGTTTATATCATTCATGTCAATCAGAGGATTAGTGTATTCGACACCAAAAATCAGAGATGCGCAAAAGTAAAGATAACCCAATCTTTTATTCAATCACAACCTCAAAGTACTTCTATTACAATTCACTTAATGAAAGTGCTATGACCCAATAAAAGGAAAAGTACAATGGTTGACTTAAGAAATTTGAAAGATAAGACTAGTAGACGCTTGGATAGACGGAGAGCTCTACTCTCTTCACTCTTGACCTTCCCCTTCTGTTTGGGTCTCGTCATCGGACTTACCTTAAAAGTAGGGAAAACACTGAGTGAGCGAACGCTCAGTAGGAAATTATATCTCAAGAGCTAGCAAGGGGTTTAAGTAATTACTTTTTTATGAATGCACTATAGCTATGCATGCTCGTATAAAACGACAAGATAGAGAGTATATCAACAAGATAACAAGGTGAACTATTCATGAACTTTCAAGTAATAGATGTCAGGATGTTCAAGCAAGTAATTTCATCATGTCATGTCGAGAACTTGGCTATCACGTTTCAAGAAAGCAAGTATATAAATTACCCTTTTTCGGGTCACGCAAGTCATGTCATGTTAAGTCGAGTCAAGTACGAGATTTTTGTGGAATGTCCAATCAAGCTAGTCATGCACTTCGGTACAATGCCAATACCGTTATCATTACAACTCCCATGGGCACTAGTACTTTTGGGTGCTCCACCCAGGACCAGATCGGGCCCTATATGCGCAGGCATTGATCATGTATTTTGACATCCACTTTGTGTATAGCCAATATGGAGTTTCAAGGATAAAGAACTTGTATGAACTTAGAGGTAGATAGCATTTTCAAGGATTTGAACATGACAATAATGACGATAATAACGGTGCAATCACGAGTATCGATAAAACTAGGTGGAATTGGTTCCCTAACTTGGGTACCATGATAAGTAAGTGCCCACAATTAGATGGTCACTCTTTTAGTATAGAATTGAGGTCCACAAGAACATCGTAATAATGTTTGATATAGAATTGGGGTCCACAAGAACATCACAATAATGGCATGCTTTCCCCGTTCATTAAGATAATTCTCATATCATACACATAGCATAACATGAGGGCCGGTATACCATGTTTCTATAGAGTGACATGGCAAAGTAGTGTGATAGGTTTTTATGGTACAACCCGCTCAATTGGCCTTGAGGGAATCCAAGGCTCGAGGAGTCTTATGGAGTTCTCTATGACTAACTCGCTAGTCCAAAGGAACGGAATGTCCAATGGAGAGCTTGTATGTCAATGAGAATTGAGGGGTAATGCGATAAATCATCGTGAAACATGGGACTATATTCACGGAATGGAAATATAGTGCCAGATAATATAATTATATATATATATCAAAACCCTCGGTTAATAGAAAACAATTCAAAATAGTAACACAGGAAAATATCGACTTAATCTAAGTCATTACATATCAAATTAATGCCTTTTACAGGGGCGTTTCTTTATGATTTTAACAACTACAGTAGCAGGCGTCCATTAGATTTATAATATTTTGCAAAATTGCCAATCTCTGGAATTTTCATGAAAACGCGCCTCACAGAGGGGCGGTAATTTTAAAGTCACGCCCTGGTGCAGGGCGTCAGTTATGTAATAGACGACCTATCCCAGGTCGTTAATTCCTTAACATCCGAAATAGGATTCATGAACAGTATAAATTTTCAGATAATAAAATTTTCAGGAAGATGATCACATGGTCAGGAAGAGAAAAATAGCAGGATTCAACAAGTATGATCATGCATTAGATTAGATACATGGTTTACTTGATATAGAATTTTAAATATGGGTAATTAATAATTAAGTAAAGTTGACGACTCCTGGGCAGGGCGTCAAAACAAGAATTAGCGCCCTAGTCTGGGTCGCTTCCTTTAAAATTAGCGCCCTAAGGAGGGTCGCTACTTACACTATTTTCCAGAAAACCATGAAAAACGCAGAGAATCTATATGCATGAATTGACAGATGACTTTATCATAATTACTATGTTGGTTTGGGCTACAATTCTTGAGAAAACCTACCTGACGGGTGATTTGGATGAAGATGCGTGAAGGAAAAACGATGCTTTGTTCTAAACAGAGCCTCCTGAAGATGATGGCTGCTCCCGATCTTTAATCAACAACAGCAGCACACGGAATGGGATGCAGTAAGGATCTGAATAAAAATGAAATTCTCTTCTATGCACGTAAGAGAATATCAGCTCCTCTTCTGTACTGCGTTTGGAAGAAGGTGACAGACGACGAAGATGATGCTGATGAAGAACCCTTAGTTCTTCAGCACGCCAGGAAAACTGGACAGGTAACCTACAACACAGATGAAGAACATCAATATTCTTCTATGACTGAAGGCAGGGAAGAAGAATATTACATGTTCTTTACGCACGGCAGCAGAGCTTCCTTCAACCAAATAGCCTATTAGGGTTCGACAGGAAGGGTTATTTATAGGGTTTTTACGATCCTAATGGAGTTAGTATCGTATTGGAAGTAATATTTCCCTAATAGAGTTCTTACCCTATTCAATCTTCCACGTAGTTATCCAGAAACTTGCTCTGGATAGACTCCTGGGTCGAACGCAACTCGAACGGAATTAACGCCTTGCCATAGGGCGTTAGTTTAAATTGATGCCTTTGTTAAAGTCATTTCTTATGTAAAACATGTCCATGAGGAGGGCGCCACGTTTACTTGCCCTTTTTATTATTTTGGCCGTTTAAAAATTGACGAAATCTTCTGTTGTCGTCCTTTCTGGAATTCGCACCTTGTATAAGGGCGTTTCTTTTTGAAGTAGCGCCTTGAGTCAAGGCGTTATTTACATTTTGGTTTATTATTTACTTATTTAGGCTCTTATCATTTATTCATTAAATCTTTTAATCTTATTTTGATCAATTGGGGTTTTTATTTCCTTTTATTTTTACCAGGTTTGCTACAGTGATCTACGGGTCCGTGGGGCCCACGGGTGGCGTTGTCCTCTCGGCCTGCTATGGTGAGGCCACTGTGATGGAGACCCCTGGTGGCGCGCCTCCACGGACGACGGTCGGTCGGAAACACCAATCGGGGGTCGATCGGCCCCGATTCCCAACTCTTGAACTAATAGCCCACGGATTTCCAGTTCTGTTTTCCGGCACGCGCTCCGGCGAGAATGGCCGCTGCGATCAATCCCGACGTCGGATCGGGGCGCATGAGCTATCGTTGGAAAGCTCTCTTCAAATCCTTCAATCGAGTTCTAAAGAGATCTGCTGGATCTGGTCGGATCTGAACTTTATTGAATTTTCAAGTTCCTATTGTATAGTACCCAAAATCTCAGATCTACAGGGAACTTGTCTGAGAACTGCCGTTGACTGCCTATTAGACCTCCGATTCAGCTCTTGAGCTCTTCACGAAAGTTATAGGATTTTCCACAAGGAATATGGAAATATTTTTTGTGGACTGATTGGAGGTGTCAACGAATTGATATGATTTTTACACTGGACAGAGATTGGATCTGGAAATAGGTGGACAGCATTGTAGCTAGCTCTGAGAATGAATTTTGAAAAACAGGTGGACTGTTGATCAAACATCAGGAAAATTCGTGAAAGGAGGGGTGGGTGGACAGAACGCACAGTAAAATTGGGAGCCCTAGAACAAATCACGAAGTGGTCCGAACATGGGAATCACAGGGAGGATGGAAATTGAAACAGCAATCAGACAGATCTGGGAAATGAGATTAGACGAAAATGGGAAATTTCCAAATGGAATAATTATGACCCACCAATTTTTGTAGAATGTGGGGAACACCTCTAGAACATCCCCTAAAAATCCCAAAACGATCTGAGCTCGTGGCTGACTGCAGAATTTCGTTGAAGGGGCTGCTGCAGGTAGAAGGCAGAACTCCGACGGTCGCGATGGCGGTGCGGTGGCGGCTCGTGGCGGCGGCGATGATGGCCGGAACCGATAGGGAGGAGTCACACCTCCAGAAGGTAGCCTTCTCAACTGCAAGGGGGAGAGGGAGAGAGGGAGAGGGGGGGTGCCCAAGGGCTGCTCCAAGGATTTTCCAAGTTCAAATGGTATTCATTCATCAAAAATTAAAATTACAAGCATATATAGGTTACATGTCTAATCAATCCTCAACCGTTGGATCTAGGGATGGGAGATGGAGGGCTGGGATTGCATGTGACCATCCACAAAAATTAAAATTAAAAATTCAAGGGGGGGGCAGCCCATTGATTAGGGAGGCAAGGGGGGGACATGGTAGGTGGGGGTGGGTTGGAATTGTTGGCATTTTCATTCCAATGTCCCCCACTTGGCCCACCCTTCTAGAAGCCACCATTTGAATGGTTGACCGACCCCACATGGGGCCCTAGGGATGAGGTGGATCAATGGGAGGGGGCCTGGGGTCCCGTGGGGCCCAGGGGTCCCATTTTTACAAATAAGCCCCTCTTACAATCAAAATTACATACCGAATAAAATGAAGTAAACACACATTAAACACAAATACAGTCTAACTAAATATGATAAATGGGGAGACTCAAGGCGGAGTCTCCAGGCTGTCTCCGAGCCAGATGGATGTTGAGGTGGCTCGAGTCGTGCTCCGTGTGCGGTACCGGTGGCTCGGCGTATCACGCCGCTCAACTGCTCGGGTGTCCGCACCAATTCTCCCCGGGTGGGAGAAACTCGACCCTGTCGAGTAAGGGTCTGCATCGCTCCTGTATCACTCCATAAGGTCCGGATCAATCCGCAGCAACTCGCCATGTGTGATCCATGTGTCCTCGGTAGCAGGCCGTCCTCTCCATCGCACTAGGTAGCGCGGGTAGGATCCACTCCTGGTAACCGTTGTTGATATTTATTGGCCTATCTTTGATCTTACTTATGAGGTTTGCTAAGTAATATGGCAAGATGACAAACAAGCAATCAAAGATCTGCTCAAACCTATGAACATGTGAACATGAACCTAGGCAATCATAGCTAGCTCTAGCATGGGCATGCTATCTCAATCAAATTACGCTAAGGAAAAGGAAAAACACACGCCGGGGCGTGGAGCAAGGAGTAAATAAAAACACACCACTAGGGGTGGAACAAGCAAGGAAATAAAGATGTTGATGAAGGAAATAGCTATTGCGCAGTACCAAGGAAAGATGTGATCGCCACCAAGGTAAACACAAGTCAAAGACTCGAATATACCTTGGAAATAGGTGGATGAAGCACCCGCCCACGGGAGAGAAAACCAAAGAAAGCCTGCAGATCGGCTTGGAAGTAACGGCCAGAGACCCGTGTGTTGCTTGAAGTAACGGTCGGACCCTAGACCGCCAGAAGAAAGTGACGCTCCTGCACCAGACCGTCAGATAACCTGCAGTAGTAAAGCTTGAATTCTTTTAACTCCAACTCTTCCAGCCGGCTAGAAGACTTGGGCCTCGTGCTAATGAACCTGTAAACCTGCCAAAGAAGTAAAAAAGACAAGACAAAACAACCTCAATCAGCCCTCTTCACAAGCATAGCATCAATTCTTAAAGAACTTAAGAACATCAAAAGGAGAGGGAATTACCGGGGAGTTTTGGTTTTTTTAACCCCTCTGGGCGTTTTTAAAAGTTGGGAGGATGTTTATATGCTTAAAGAACAACAGTGAAAAACGTGGAGGAGGAGGAGGGACAATGCTTTGTTTGGAGAAAAAAACCAAGGAAGAACTCAAGCATGTAAAGATGAACTTGAAAGACAAAACTAAAAGTACTCCCTTGACTGTGAGATAGATGGACGTGGGAAGCAACTCCTCCTGGATGAAGATGGTTCCTGAGTTCGGCAGCACTTCGTCGTGAATTGAAATCTCCTCCTCCTTGGCCATGAATTCAAGGGTGCTATTTATAGGCCCTCAAAACTCATAGGTCGAGTAGAGGATAATTCAGCAGGAAAAAGGGATAAGTCTTAGCAAATCCTTGAGGATAATATCACCAAGAGTCCACAGAAACAAACGGGAAGTCCTGAGGATCGGATTAGAAAGAGATAAGGTCAATCCACGTTCTTATCTCAAACACGGAGTAGCAGAGAAAAGGCCTGAACTGCCAGGACTCCCGGAAGGAAGTAACGGCTGCACGATAGACCGCCACTTGGAAGTAACGCACCAAGGATCATCCGTTACTTTCAACCTTATCCCAGAGGATAAGATCAACGGAAGGAAGACCCAACGAGCTGGACTCTTCAAGGAAGTGACGGCCAAGGCATAGGGCGTCATAGGGAAGCAACGGCTGCACGACAGACCGTTATTATCAACGTGGATTCAACAGGATAAGCACGGAACACGTGGCCTTAAGCCTTAGGACTCTTCAAAGAGTAACGGTCTAAGATCCATCCGTTAGAAGGAAGTGACGCACCTGTCTGGGACCGTTATTTAGCATTGAGATTCAAGAAAGAAGAGAAGGGCTTTGCTAAGCTTTATCCAACGAAATGCCACCGGGAGCCAATTCTTTATCCAGGAAAAGACCCAAGAAACAGGTTTCAACTGATCAGGAGACTCGATGAAAAAGTGAACAACTCGGAGCATCATATAGAATGAAAAAGGAGATGACCCGACTTATTGGTATAAAACGGGTGTCAACAGATGCCCCTCCTTAACGTCCTCTTTGCAGGAGAGTGAGCGGAGGTGAAGCGGAAGTGAAATGGGACATAGAGGTGAAGCGGAGATGAAGCAGAGTGTATCAAAAAAGAGGGCGTTAAGGTAAACGACACCCGTTCTTTACCAACAAGCGACAAGAATTTTCTGGAAAACTTCAAATTGATCACAAGGAAATAGCCAACCAAAGGATGCAAGTCTGGAGGAATTAATTAACTAAGGAAAGGAAACACGGCTAGCCGCCGGAGGCAACGGAAAGGAAAGAGACTAAACTCCAGACAGGAATCTTCAGTGAACCAGATCAAGCGAACAAATCGAAGGAAACCTTCTAATTCAGAATGGAATGATTCTCCTTATTCGGGATTAAGAACACAGCTGTTCACCATCACTGAGATATCTTGAACAGACGAAGCTTCATGAATACTCAAAAATGCGAATGATGCATGCTGGGCTAAAGGAAAAAGAAATCTTCAAGACAAATGCAAAGAAAGATAAAATAGCAAATACTCGAGAATAATATTGCTAGATTGGAGTAATCAGAGTCAGGACACCATCTGCAACCACGGCGTGCAAGACAGAACCATCGTCCCCAAATTTTTCAATCTAACGGCCTATCCAACAATTAAACATGTGAACTTAGATCATCATCATTTTTATTTAAGGGGAACATCAGATCCCAGGACACATGAATGACCAGCCGGTTCTCGAGGTAATATATCACAAGTAACATATAGTAATGTATTAAGGGAATGAGGGAATGATATACGATACCTGACTTACCTGCCTGACGGACGGCCAAGCGTGATTTTTGCTTATAATCCTTCATGAAAGATAGGTTAGCCAGACAATAATCATGATAAGAATTAGGCATAACCATAAGAAGCATCAAATAGGAACATCATATAGACAATAGGGTTTGTTCAAGCATCAATTAGACCTTCCAATTCATCAAGAAACTTGCAAGCATATAACGGTCAGATGTAGGGACGTCACAGAAATTAACGGATCATACCCAGTCTGTCATAATCAAGGCGGTTCACATTCTTCGATAAAGCAGTTCAACACATGTAACGGCCTCAATCAGGAGCGTCAGGAGGATGTGACGGCCGATCGATAGACCGTCACATTTCCTGAGATTTCAAAAAAAACAACCGAACGGTCACGGCCCGTTCATTCCGTTCCAATCAACCAAAAACCCAAAAAACCCGAGGAAAGCTCCGGCGATTCCATCCCCACCGTTCCAATGGCCGGCGACGAGGCACCCCAGCCGCCACCAAAGAAGAGAGAGAGGGGGAAAAGAATGGCTATACGGCGGCTTCACCGCCGGATCGAACGGGAGGTAATCCCGCCAGTGGAAGAGGAACAACCGGCGAGGGGAAGCCAAACAGAAGAAGAAGAAGTCCCTACGGTCAAGGAGGACCTAAGAGAAGCTCCACAGGGTGCCGAAGAACCAAAGGAACCGGAGAAGAAGAGGAAGAGAGGCACGGACCGTGAGGTAGGCCGCCCGCCCTAAATTCCATTTTTTTAATTTTTTTGTTATTAATTCATGTGTGCATGCGGGGAATGAGGGTAGAAATGGGTCTACGAACCCACTAGGAGCCATTGTAGGCCATTTGGCCAACAAGGGGGACCATGAGAATGCAGGGAAAAAGTTCCCAAACACAGCCAAATGTGACGGTCCTACCAGAGACCGTCACTCCCCTGACGCTCCAGGACCAGGCCGTCACACGCAAGTGACGCCCCATCCCAGGACCGTCACTCCTGCCAGGGACTTAAGCTTTTTTTTAGGGTTTTTAATTTTCAAATTTTTGTTTTGTTTTCAATTCTGAATGCTAATGATCTAATATGCAATGCAGGGAAAGAGGAGATCACGGATCTCCTGGCTTCAGATCCGGGCAGTGTACCAGGCATTGCCCGATTACCAGAGAGAGAGACTCGCCGAGATGGGATTCGCCGAGGTGCTTAGCATCGAGGTGATCCAGATGGATACGCCACTGTTATACGCTTTGCACGAGAGATGGGATCCGATTAGCCGAGCTTTCATCTTCCCGTGGGGCCACATGATCCCCACGCTAGAAGACATGGCAAGAATTTCAGGCTTGAGAGTCCACGGCTCCGCAGTGACCAGATGGACGTACGGGGACTACCGAGAGATAGCACAGCAGCTGCTCGGGCTAGATCTGATCAGGCCGGGGCAGTCCTCTTCCCAGCTCGCGAGATCAGTGCTGCAGGAGAGTTTGGGATTGAGGGGAGCGGCAATCACCGTAGGAGAGCTGCCGGAGGAGCATCTGGGCAGGGTGGTCGACCAGGTGCGCCCTCGCGTGGCGGCAGAGGCAGGAGCAGAGGGAGATAGAGTGCTCAGGCGCTTCCTGATGCTACTGTTCGGGAAGCTCCTGTTCGCGACTCGGGCAGACGTCATCAGCTGCAGACTGCTGCCGTTGATAGAGGATTTGAGCAGAGTGAGGAAGTACGCATGGGGGGCAGCCGTACTCGCGTTCTTGTTCGACTCCCTGAGCACCACGGATCGCCAGACCATGCTGGGCGGCTTCTCGCCTTTCCTACAGGTAAATGCACTTAAAATGCTTTCTATTATGCCATGTTTATGTTTATGAAATGATGATTTATGCAAATGTCTTGACTTCTAAACGTAGGTCTGGAGCTATATGTACCTCCCAGGCATTGGGAGAGGCGCGCTACTCCATCCCGGCCTCATACCAATCGTGAGGCGATGGTCGGTGGCAAGGGACACGGGATCGATCCTCAGATTGACCCGGACGATCCAGGATGACCTGGACTCCTACCCACACACATCGGTAAGCCCGAGACTCAAAATGATTTCTATGTGCTTTATATGCTGACAAATGCTGACAAATGCTGACAAATGAATGAATGCAACATGCTTTCAGGTGAGATGGACCCCGTACCGCAGCGAAGGCTACACAGGACAGCCGTGGGTGGAGGCGTCCTTATCGTACCGGGGGTGAGACATATGGTTGCATTGCATCCATATCATCGAGCCTCTGCACTACAGGCTGATCCTGCGGACTCGGGGACTACACCAGCCCGAGGTGGCCTTTCCGCAACGATGACCGCCCAGGCAAGTCGGCGAGGGGCATCAGCAACAGTGTGGATTGGCGCGCCCGGAAGGCGAAGTACGTCCTCGACTGGAGGCAGTGAGGCAGGGCCGTGAAGGAGCGGGACGAGAGCGACGAGGCCTACCTGAAGGCCTTCGCTCGACACTACGGCGACCGGGTATACCGAGGTACCCGACGACCGGTATGCAACTCTAAACCTAAAAACCTTTCTATATGAACCTGCAAGATGATGGATGCTGACTTATGCTTTCTAAATGCAGCTAGACCCAGAAGGACGGATAGCCGAGCTAGAAGGGCTACTCCACTCCACCATCCAACAGCGGGATGGGTATCGGTCTGCCCTGGAGCTCCTGGTGAGACTTAAAAACTTAAATGCTTATGATTTATGGAATGATGTTCATGATGCAAATGCAAATGTCAACTAACTTATGAATGCAGCGGGCTGAGGGAGCCCAACGAGCAGGACCAGATGCCCCGTCATCGTCCTCGCAGCCTGCGGGAGATAGGACCGAGCGGGATGCTGACTTTGCTCGGGCAATTTCCCAAGCCGAGGAGGCGGAGGCCACCCTCGCGGAGCGGGTAAGAGACTAAAAAACTTATGATTATGCATGATTAAATGCTTTATGACTAATGATGTGAAAATGCAATCTACAGGCGAGGGATCTAGCAGCAGCAGTAGCCGAGGTAGAGAGAAGCAGGGCCAAGACTGATCGAGCCCGAGCGGAGACGGAGCTGGTACGGGCAGAGATGGCCCGGCAGAGAGCGGAGACCCTGCGACGCCCAGATGATCCAGAGATGGAACAACTCCGGAAGGAGTTAGCGCAGGCGCAAGCTGAGGTGGAGGAGCTTCGGATTGGGACGGCTGACTTGGATCGCTACCGGACCGAGGCACGAGAGACGCGGCGTCAGATCTTTACACTGAAGATCGAGCTGCGGACATTGGAGCAGACGGTGCGGATGATCGGCCGGGGACCGGAGCGAGGTACCTCCCAGAGTGGGATACATAGGAGCGCTGCCCCTAGCGGCTCAGTAGGGGACTTCCTCGTCAGCTCCTCCGCCCAGCGGAGGAATGAGAGGGCAGAGAGAGGACAGCAGGAGGAGAGTGCTTCCATAGCACCGCCACCCAGGAAACCCGAGGGTGGAGAGGATGAGGGTGGCCCGGCGGATAAGCCGGCCGAATGATGCCTTTTTTATGTTTTTTTTATTTGCATATAACTTTTAGCAAAAATGGAATGAAATTATCTTTTTCATTTTTCTGTTTGGTTTTAATTTGATGCGAGCGTGCATGAATGAATGTGAAATGTACAGGATGGATGAAATGTGGATGAATGAATGAGATGTATGCTGGAATGCATGTATGAAAATGGGAAGAAGATGAGGTGTATAAATGTGAAAGACCGCCAGGTCTAGTCAAGGATTAAAGGAATAGCTTGAACCCAGCAGCAGTGAAAGTGACGGTCTAAGCTCTGACCGTCATAATCAAGTGACGCTCTGGTGAGAGACCGTTAATCATCAGAGGCCCACACGGGCTGTGGGGCTTCAGGATAAACGACGGCCAATGGATGGTGCGTCAGAGACAGATAACGGCCAAGGGTCAGACCGTTGATCATGGCAGAACGTTAGTTGGGCAGGGCAACTAGCAGGAAAATGTGACGGTCTGAAGGGGACGCGTCAGAATCAAGAGACGGTCAGAAGAAAGACCGTTAGGAAGCGTTTTAGCCCAGAAGAGAGGGAACTGAGTGGCTGAGAATGTGACGGCTCAGGGATAGAGCGTTACAGAAAGCGACGATAGACCCTACGACCGTTACTCTCCACAGAACACGATTCGGGGAATTGAAACCCACAGAAAATGCGACGGTCGAGGGCTGGCGCGTCGGAGTGAAGTAACGGCAGCTCGATTGACCATTATAATCTGGGTCGCAATCCGAATCGGATTGAGCCGAGATAACTAAAACCCGAGGTTTAGCCACTTAAATCACCGCTAGGACTTATCCTAATTGAAGATAAAGCCTTCTAGCCCGAGTCTTACCCTTCCAAAGTTGAATATAAGCCTTGGCAACTTAAAACCTTAATCAAAATCCCAGCTTTGCTAAAACCCCTGTTCTAGGGTTTGAAGAGCTCCTCCAAAGGGCAGAAAACATGATGAAGAGGAGCTTCGAGGTGATGGCTATGGAGGAGAAAGCCCACACCGGCCCTAAAGCTGCAAGGAAGGAACATGGAGAGCTCCAACGGCTAACCTCAATTCCCAAGCACTTAAGTTCTGACGTCCAAAGAGTGGTAAGTACTTATAACTTTATCCAAAGTTCAGAATTTTGCTGCACTTATTCTTTTCATGACTTCCTTCTTTCTTTCTTCAAGCCCCTTCTCGGCCCAAGGTGTTATTCCAATCTAAAGTGGGTGGCTCCCATGGTAAAGGCACTTCCCATAGAGGTCACATCCATCCTCAAAGCATGGCACCTCCAACCTCTCTTGGTTTTAGGCAAGAATTTCCAGAAATTGTCTTTCGATTGGCCAAGCCTTTCAGCACTTGTGGAACTATGGCATCCACAAACTCATACTTTCATCTTCCCTTCCTTTGAAGCAACCGTCCTATTAGAGGAAGTAGAAACCTATTTAGCCTTCCCTAAGATTAAGGCGGGGGATGAAGACCGGGTTTGCTATACAATAGAGCCTATTGACCCGTCCTCAATTTTAAGTGACTTCATTCACAATCCAAAGGACGTGAAAACCATGGTCAGCTCACACCACATTCACTTGATACCCTTGGCACAATGGATAGTGTCTCATTGTAAAAACAAGTGGGAGAGACATGAAGCCATAGCCAAGGCGGTAGCGGTTTGCTTGTGTGGAGTCTTTCTTTTTACCACTATCGATCACCTCCTAGATATTCAAAACCTTGATATTATTAGTGGGCTGTGGCGGGGTATGTCCATCTCTCAAGCGGTCCTCTCATACCTCTATGAAGGACTAAGCTCGGCGTGCCTAGGAGGGCTTTTGTTTGGTTCTATGATACTCCTTGAGTGCTGGATAGGAGTGAGAGTCAAATTCCTTCCTAAGGAAGACATAATATCAGCAAGCCGGATCTTCGGGAGCCACCCTCTCTTCTTTATCGGAGGGGCATTCGGATACTCTTCTCAGGTTGAATGCAAGACCGCGGATAAGAAAACTCGGGATGAATGGCGCCTTTTCTTCAATACTCTTCCAATGGACAAGTTCATCATGCGGCCAAGAGTCCTCCGAAGTGCTTTTCTCAAAATACCGCGGCGCCAAGACCTCGACCTCCAGCTAGTAGGGAGCACTACCATGGCGATCTACAACCCGCACCGATGCCCTCTTCAGATCGGATTACCATGAATTAGCGTTTCTGCACTATCACACTACCCTCCCCTTCTACCTAGGAAGATGGGGACCGAGGAAGATGAAAGAGCGATTCGAAACGCGCTGACCATGTGGAAGATCAGCAAGGTGCGCCCGTGGCAGGCAGAGGTTGAAGAGGATGATAAAACACGCCGAGATTATGTGAAAGAATTGAGGAAGATCCGCCCTCTTGCGGATAAGAAACTGAATGTATCTTGATTTTCCTTTTTGTTCATGAGAGATATCCTGTAATGGACAATCAAAGTTGAATTTATATTTCATTAATCTTTGCTTGAATGAGATGAGATTACCATAGTTAAAAGATTTTGAGTTCCATAGTTGAAAGGCTATACTGATATGAGTAGACAAGGCTTCTGGAGGATATGACGGATGTGCACTGGGCCGTTACATGGAAATAACGGTCCTGCGACAGGCCGTCAGAATGGGAGTAACAAGAGCCCAGTCTCTGAAGGATGTGACGGATGGGTCTTGAGCCGTTATTTTCAAGTAACGGTATGTTCCCAGACCGTTATAATGATGGTTTAATGGAAAGGAAGAAGGCCCACGCCTGAAGGAAGTGACGGTCAAAGATGGGCCCGTTACATGACTGTAACGGTCTGATGCTGGCGCGTTACACACCTGAACCTGCATAGTTGTGAACTTTTACTTTTGGGCTTGCCCCTGTATTCTGCACACACACTTAGACATGAAACAAGTTAGATCTGTTCTTAGACTCAACCCCCTGCCTTGAGGCAAGTTAGATAATGACCATTTCTTAATATTTGATCAAGGGGTGGAGCCTTATTAAATAGGCGAAAAATATAATGAAAATGCGATGCATGCTATGCATATGATGGTATTTTGGGGGTTTCGAAAAATATTTAATGTTTTGGATTTTGAAAATATTTGTTGTTTTTGGATTTTGAAAATATTTGATGTTTTTGGATTTTTTTGGATTTTGAAAATATTTGATGTTTTTGGATTTTGAAAAACCAGTGCCTCTCTAGCAACACGAGACCTCCCTTGTTTTATCTTGAGTCTCGAGACCGGCGTGCAAATAGTGTGACAACCCCTGGCCAAGACCTGGTCATTGTGACGGTGTTTTTACCAACGCCATACCTAGGGTACTTGTCTCAGTCCTAAAAGAAAAAAAAGAACATGGGGGTAAGCTTAGGCGAGATATGGGAGTTTTTAGAACTTGATTCCCTCACCGTGAGATTTGGTCTGTTGTGCCGGGGCTTTTTATGTCCGCCATCGAACCTTTGTCCACTTAGGCACGCATGCGACCGGGCTCATAACGTCCCGCGGGGAACTGTACTGCCACTCTTGTCATGCCTAATTTTCTTTTTCCTTTGGAGCTTTCGAGAATTCATTCACAGACTTTGAGATGATGCT
Organism: Amorphophallus konjac; assembly: GCA_022559845.1. Classification (NCBI taxonomy): domain Eukaryota; kingdom Viridiplantae; phylum Streptophyta; class Magnoliopsida; order Alismatales; family Araceae; genus Amorphophallus; species Amorphophallus konjac. The sequence continues at coordinate 31,183,305 of CM040129.1, forward strand.
TTTGATTGCATGGTAAAGAGCACTCCTTTTCTCTTCCTTTCTTTTCTTTCTTGTGGCGTCAGGTCATAACGGACTTGCCCCTATTTGAGACCTCTTCTCGTTAGGGAGTTTGGATTGGTTGTCTCCTCCTTATTTACTCCTTGCCCCTGGATGCAGCCGAAGAATGAAACGTACAGGGACTTTGACTTTCCCCCAAAGCATGGCCAAGGAAAAATGGTGTCTTTTAAACAATGAGCCCGACCAGGGGCGTCGTGTAGTGTGTGTTTGCCTTACTCAAGACTCTCTTTTTTTGAAGATAGGGAGGCAGTTCTTATTGCCGGAAAAGCACATGGTTTAGATTTTTAAGGAAAGAAACGCTTAAGATACAACCCATTCCACGGGTGAGAGAGCTCCTCACCTTTCGCGTTTACTAAACGATAAGCATTCCTTGGATAAGCTTCTTTTATTACAAACGGCCCTTCCCAGTTAGGTTGCAACTTGGACCTGGGACCTGCAGACCGAATGAATTTGTGTTTCAAAATAATTTCACCCTTACAAAATTTTCGTTCAATTACCTTCTTTTGAAAATAACGCGAAACCCTCTTTTGATAAACGGATACGTGATCAGCCGCGTTCATCCTCTTCTCATCTAAGAGTTCCAACTGGACCAGCAACGCCTCTCGACGTTCATCGAGATTAAGTTCCTTATCGAGCTGCACTCTGAGGGAAGGGATTAAGATCTCGTATGGGAGCACCGCCTCCATCCCATAAGTTAAAGAGTAGGGAGTTTGTCCCGTAGGGGTGCGGACGGAGGTGCGGTAAGTCCATAGAGCTTCCACCAATCTTTCAGGCCAATCAGAAAATTTATGTGCTTCGCATGTTTTCTTAATGATTTTAAGAAGGGTTTTATTAGTGGCCTCGGCTTGACCGTTGCCTTGAGGGTAATATGGAGATGAATGATGCAGTGCAATATTGAACTTCTTACATAGGTCCTTAAGCTCTTGGGAGATGAACTGGGGTCCGTTGTCGGTGATGATGCTGCTTGGTACTCCAAACCGCGAGATGATATTCTTCATGATAAAGCGGCACACCGTTGTAACTTTGATCTCTGCGTATGCCTCGGCTTCAGCCCATTTGGTGAAGTACTCAGTGGCGGTGAGGATAAAGGATTTCTGCTTGATCTGAGAATTAGGATCACCGAGCGGGCCGACAACGTCGAAAGCCCACATAGAGAATGGCCAAGGAGCAGTCATAGGATGGAGGGATGAAGCTGGAGAGTGAATCTTATCAGCATGGAGTTGGCATTTAAGACACCTCCGGACATAGAGGGAGCAATCTTCCTCTAGAGTGGGCCAGTAGTAGCCCTGCCTAAGGATCTTCTTTGCTAGAGCCTGGCCATTGACATGACCTCCACACTCACTAGAATGGGCTGCCTCAGCCACTTTCCAAGCTTCTACATCATCTAAGCATCTCATGAGCATTCCATTAGTGGCACGCCTATATAATTCTCCTGCAATGATAGTGTACCTTGCGGCGGCTCTTCTTATTGCTTTACGCTGCTCGGCCCTTGCCCCTTCTGGGAACGACCCTTCTTTGCAAAATAATTCGATTTCATGATACCAAGGCAATTCTTCTTCGTCCAGAATCTCCTCTAGTTCTGTTAACGAAACTTCCTTGAGATCCTCCTTCTCAACTTTCGCCTCTATGGATTTCCTGAGGTTGATGAACCAAGGATCTTGAATGGAGGGTGCGTCCAATCTCTGGACGACGATGGTCTCAGTACTACGACTGAGAGGGAAGGATAAGGAGGAAGCAAGGGATGCCAAAGCATCAGCGAGAATGTTCAAAGAACGGGGAGTATGGATATAGATGAGCTTACGGAATCGCTTAGCAAGGAGCGTGACCAAATCTTGATAAGGCTTGAGCTTAGGATCACGAGTACGGTAAGTTGACAGAACTTGCCGTAGGATGAGCTGAGAATCTTCTATGATGTTCAGATAACGCGCGCCTAGGAGATAGGCGTGCTTCAAGCCGGCCAGGAGAGCCTCATACTCAGCGATGTTATTGGTAGCGGGAATTCAAAGTTGATAAGTGAAAGGGATGGTTACTCCCTCTGGAGTAAGCAAAACAGCCCCGATCCCCTGGCCTTGGGAGTTGAGTGCACCGTCGAAGTGCAGGGACCAGAAGGGATGATGAGAAAGGACAGAGAGATGCTCATCAGGGAAATCGTCCTGAATGGAATCGGTATGAGGAATAGGGAGATGTGCAACATGCTTAGCAATGGCATATCCCTTGACCGCCTTTTGAACGACAAAGGTGATGTCAAACTGAGAGAGGAAGCTCTGCCAGCGAGCTAACCTACTAGAAAGGACGGGCTTTTCTAGTAGATAACGGATCGGGTCCATTCTAGAGATCAACCTAACTGGGTGGGTGAGAAAGTAATGTTTAAGCTTCTGAGCTACCCACACTAAGGCGGCACAAGTCTTCTCCATAGCGGTGTACTTGGATTCAGCTGGATTAAATAACCGAGAGAGGTAGTACGCGGCTCGCTCTTTCCCTTCATCATCCACTTGTGCTAAGACCGCCCCTAGGGAGTCCTCAATAATCGAGATATATAGGATTAGGGGTTTCCCAGGGACAGGAGGTTGCAAAACCGGGGGATTGGACAGGTACTCTTTGAGGTCCTCATAGACCTTTTGACAATCTTGATTCCATTCGAACTTGACCCCCGCCTTAAGCAATTCATAGAACAGGCGGCACCTTTGAGAATGTTGAGATATGAATCTTCTAATGAATTGCAGCCGACCAATCAGTCCTCGAAGTTCCGTAATGTTCTTCGGCGGAGGCATGTCCATGACGGCCTGTGCTTTGTTAGGATCAATCTGGATCCCCCGTTTGCTTACTATGAACCCTAGCAACTTCCCTGAGGAGACTCCGAATACGCACATCTTCGGATTCATTTTAAGCTTATACTCCCTGGCTCTCTGCAGCACCTTAGCCAGAATAGAGGGGTGTTCTTCTTTTGTCCTTGACTTCACCAAGATGTCATCCACATAAGCTTCCATGTATATGTGCATCATGTCGTGGAAAATGGCCATCATCGCCCTTTGATAGGTGGCACCTGCGTTCTTCAACCCAAACGGCATAACCACATAACAATACGTGCCCCAGGGCGTGGTGAAGGAAGTTTTCTCTTGATCTTCCGGGGCGAGACGGATTTGATTGTAGCCCGAGTACCCATCCATAAACGACAGAGCTTCATACCCGGCAGTGTTATCCACTAGGACGTCTATATGGGGTAGCGGGAAATCATCTTTGGGACATACTTTGTTTAGGTCCCTGAAATCAATGCATATGCGCACCTTTCCATCCTTCTTGAGGACAGGGACTATGTTCGCCACCCACTGGGGATATAAGACTACTCTGACGAACTTGGCCTTGTATAACTTATCGACTTCTTCTTTGATCCTTAAGGCCATGTGGGGGTGAAATCTTCTTGACTTTTGTTTAACGGGTGTTGCCCCTGGTTTAAGCACGAGTCGATGTTCCACTAAGGAGGGGTCAAGACCTGGCATGTCCTCATAAGACCAGGCGAAAGAATCGCTGTACTCCCTTAGAACCTTAATTAGATCTTCTTCTACCTGCGAAGGGAGATCAGCTGAAATAATGATAGGCCTTGGGTCTTCTTCTGTTCCCAAGTTGATTTCCTTTGTAGGTTCATCCACTGCCGTCGACGGCTGGTCGAATCTCTTTAATCCATGTGCATATAAGTCGGCAGTGTCATCTACATTACTGTCTTCATCCATTGGATCCTTCTCATCCAAAACTTCATAGACGCCTAATCCGTCATTGTTCCATTCCCCTTCTATTTCCTCTTCATCTTCAATCACAATTGCTGTGGCAACGAATTCCGGACACTTCAGAAGAGCATGACATCGCTGAGCCAAATCTTGCAAGAACCTATCAGGAACAGATCGGGAAGGATGCGCAAGCGAGCGCGGCTCAGAATGGGAAGGGTTGGATGCCCTAGAACAAGACCCTACTTCTCTAGACCTAACTGACTCTACTTCCTTAGACTCACTAGACCCTAATCCTAACCTAGGGGAGAGAAGGCTTAGTGGAAGGGAAGGAGCAGGGGACTCGTGCCCCTAGGAGGAGGAGAATGGAGACAGGACATCGTAATCTTCCACTGAAATCTCCGTTTTAAATTTGACGTTTTTTTTTTGGAGATCAGTAGAGACTATGCAGCAAGACGGAGGAGGTGGGAGCTGCATGGGGAACAGCTCGGAAAGGATGCTATTGGAGAAAGGATCAGAAGAAGACAACCATATCTCACGGAGCTGAGCATTAGGGGAGAGAGGAGTGAGTAGAGTGGACATATCAATACGCAGGTATTTCCCGCGAGCATAAGAAATGAATCGAATCTCCGGTGGATCAATGATGGAGGGATTTATCATGACAGGAGGAAGGCGAGGTATGGACTCCCCTTGTTGCAAGATGGATTGGAAGCGTGAGGGAGACCAAGAGAAAACAACCGGAGAGCTCCCCACTTTTTTGCATTTTAACCGCGGGTTGCTTCTTCGGCCTCCACTGTACGAGCCGAACCTCTCGCTGCTTCTGGCGATCTTCTTCAGAAAATATCCTTTGCAAGGCCTGACTGTAGTCGAGCATGTCACCATTTGACCTTCCTGGCAGGGAAGGCGGACTGGCAATTGGACAAACTATATCCCTTCTTGGCTGCACCGGTTCTGGAGCTAATGTGCCGGGCTGGAGAGGCCCCCTGACAAAGTGCTCACGATAATCCCATGTAAGTGGCCCAGAATCACCCATCATAGATAATGTTGTTTCCTTATAACCGAGGCCTCTTCTGCCCATTTTCTTTCCCTTAGGTATGGGTTTAGTCATTCCTTGCAGTTGCGCTCCGAGGCCTCTCCCCGGTTGATAGCCCAATTTCAATATGATATTCCACCCTTTTGAATCTCGGATCTGTGGCTTCACTTTGACATTGACTGGAGTAGTGATGGGCTTGGGAGATGTGTAAGCCCAAGGAAAGTTCAAATCAAGCACTGATATGACGGGCCGGCTACTCGGCCATAGTGTGGGAAGAACCTGATCTGAGAGGGCCTTGACCGTCTGTACCGTGGCCAAGCTTTTAACTTTGACGACTCTCCCTCGAAAGGGAAATTTGACGCACTGATGTGCGGTGGAGGGTACGGCGCCAAGCGTGTCAATCCAGGGATGACCCAAGATAGCCTTGAACATAGGGTCGATGTCGAGAACAAAAAATTCCACGGCCATAGTGAGGGGACCGAGCTCCGCCTAAATGGTGATCACCCCGTGACATGCTCGCCTTGAGTTGTCATATGCTGCTATAGTAGTGGGGGTAGGCTGTAGTAACTCTTCGGATATGTTGCATGCTCGGAGGGTACTAAGTGGGCAAACATTAATTGAGGCCCCGATGTCAACCAATGCTGCTTCAATGTCGACTTTGTTCAGGGTAATTGTTATGCAGAGCGGCTTTTGTCGAGCCCCTAGAGGTGCAAGCTCGGTTTCTGAGAATGTAATTGCCGGCCCTTTGGAAATAGTTGCCAATGCCGTTGGTAAACTGTCGACTGCCATGTCTTCGCTAACCATTACTTTCTGCAAGAAGTCCCTCAGTGCATCCTGATGAAGGGTAGACCTCTTGATCAACTCCAGCACGGATATCTTAGCGGGTACTCTATCCAGATGATGTAGCAAGTCATATTGGGTACCCGGCAGGGGCTCAGCTTCTTCTTGCTCGGCCGTTGGCTGGGTGGACTGGGGATTGGAGGCAGTAATGTAATTCCGATGGAACATCTTCCCGCTCCTTAAGGCACAGTTTGCCGCAGCATCTGAAGATAGTGTGATGGGTGCCGCAGGGTGGATGAGTGGGATAGGCTGTGTGGGGGAGGTGTTTTGGGGGAGCGTGGGGTTAGCGAGGTTAATGGGGGGTGAGTGGATGATAGGTGAGGGATTGGTGGAAGGCAAGGTGGTGACGAATGTCGATGCAGGTGGCGGGAAGGCTAGTGGGTGTTTGAGAACGGGTGAAGGATTAGGGGATGGTGTGACGATGGCGAGGGGGGTAAGTGTTGGAGGGTATGATGGGATGGAGAGCGGTAGAGGGTTGGCTGGAGCGGGTGTGGATGGTAGGATGAGCGGAGAAGGTGTTGGTTGCCTGGGGAGGATGAAGGAAGGGTTGCGGAGGTTGTGGTGGAAGGCCATTACTTGTGGTGCGGCGCCATCATCAAAAGACCACCCGGCATTGGGAGCCGGTGGTTGAACCATGTTAACTTGTGCTGGTGCCGGCGGCTGCTGCTGAGGAGCGGGTGGATGATTCGGCATCGGGTTCTGATGGATGCCTAGGTCTTGCACTTGCTGTGGTTGCTGTTGCTGTGGCGGCTGCTGCGGCTGCGGTGCTTGATGCTGCTGCACTTGCTGCCCCTGCGGCTGCCTCCTCTTCTCTTTAATCTCCACAATGGCCCTATGCATTTCGGCCCAGTCGATTCTCTGCCCTTCATGAAGGTCATATACCAGATCTCGGAACTGATAACATCCTTCTATGGTATGGCCTGGCTGCCTATGGAACATGCAATATTTGGTTTGGTCAACCGCCGGGTTCCAAACAGGCCGTTCCGGAGGAAGTTGGATTGCATTTACTGACATAAGTGCCGAGAAAATATCCGTAAGTGTCTCGGGCAACGGAGGATACTGGGCTCTCCTGGGAGCCGGGCGCTTGCTGTTTGGATTGTTGTTACTGTAGCCGCTGGGTGGAGGGACGTTATGGTATTGTGATGGTGGTGGTGGTTGTTGTGGTGTGGTGAAGGCGTTTTGTGGAATGGTGAAGGCGGGGGGAGTGTTTTGTGGAGTGGCCTGAAAGTTGTGCGGAATGGAGTTTTGTGGATTGCGGGGGTTTTGATTGTAGCGGAAAGGTGTGGCCTGATACGGAAAAGCAACGGCCTGTACTTGCTCATTTGTTTGGACCCCTAACCGGCCCTTGTGGTTTCTTGTGGTACTTGGGCTTTTGGTTTTCGAATAGAGAATGGATAGGGGAGTCCTTGAATTGAGTCTGTATGAAGCGCGCCCGGCTGTAGAGTTGATGCATGTTAGCTATGTCATTCATTGCCAGGATGTTGCGGAAAGTCGGCGTGGCATTGGAGATCAGCAGTTTGACCTTCTCTTCCTCCGGAATGTGGCCCGGCACTCTGGCGGCCATCTGTCTGCATAGGTGGCGAAGTCTTCCTCCGGCTTCATCTTCTCTGCTACTAGATCTGTAAATGAATATTCTGGTCCGACCCTGTCTTGAAACCACTGAATGAACTTGTCCTTAACTACCTTGAAACTCTCGGCCTCTTCCAGTGGCAGAGAATAAAACCATTCCAGAGCAACTCCATCTAAGGATCGGCGGAACAAGTACGCCATGAGGCGATCATCATACTGGAACTGCGCCGACTCATATAGAAAATCCCTCACATGGATAAAGGGATTGCTGTTCCCATCATACTTGCGATAGTTAGGGAGCTCAGATTGCGGAGGGAACCGAATGTTTTGGAAGCTCGGAATAGGAATATCGGCCAAGGATTGTGGGCCAACCCTTTTCTGGAGGAAGTCAAGTTGTTGCTGCATGGCGGCCCACTTGTTAAGCAAGTCCTGCTCTTGGGAGGGAGCAGGGGCAGCGAAGGACGTCGATTGTTGAGGAGCGGATGGAATGACGGTGGCAGACGGGGGAGGCCCATAGGCATGAGTAGAAGGATAGACAGTGGAAATAGGGGGCCCGTAAGAAGGATATTGAGCCTGAGATAGACCCGGATGGGAGTGAGTTTGGGCCACCCCTTGTAAGAAATCAGAAGGGTTCATGAGAAGCTGTGAAGCCACCGAACCAGAATTATGATGATCCACCTGGACAAAAGAAGGGATAGGCGATTTCCCTTTATCGAAAGACTGATGGACTGAATTGGAAGATTGGCCCATCTCTATGCCAGCGAAAGTGATGGTCCGAGGTTGGACCGGAGTGAGGTCAATCGGAGCGGGCTGAACGGACGGCCCAATAATGGAAGGATTAGATTGACCCTGAACAGCGGCGGAGGGAGAAGCGTTGGACCCTTGCATAGCTTGGTATAGGACTTGAAGTTGGGTCGGGTCCAATTGGGCCATCATGTGAAGGACGGAGCCCGCGCAAGGAGTAGCGAGAGAAGGGGTACCTTGACTACCTCCCACAGATGTGGAGGACGGGAGAGGGGTAGTCCCTTCTCCGGAAGGAAAGGTAGCAACCCTAGGGGGGTTTTCAAGGAGCCCTTGAGGAAGAGAGTCCTCTTGGGAGAGCGGAGGATTGAAGGATGCCATGGTGGATTCGAAGAGGGGATTGGAATAGAATGTGAAGGAAGAAGCGACTGGAGAAGACGACTCAAACGGGCGAAAGCAACTCCACATGCAACGGACAACCTTGGAAATATGCAAAAACAACCAACACAAAACACACAATGAGCAATCAATCTTAGGTGTTCTAACAAGATGCAAGTGATAAGAGATGAAGACACTCAAGAATCAAGCAAGTTGTTTAGGATGATGCGACAATATTCTTATGATTTCTCCTTTGGAACCTTAGTGAATTGATTGATATGTGCTCTCAACAATAGGTCCCTAGTAGGAGATGGATATAGGACTTGGTTTGACTCTAAGTGTAACCACTCAATCACTTATGCAACCCTAGACACAGGGTGGGAAAGGTACAACCAGCCCGGCGTCCGTGTGGGAATCCACGGCTCGCGGGGACTTATGGAGGTCCCTGCTGTGATTTCCTAGTCGGCCCCAAGGAATATGGAGACGAGAGGTCCTCACAACAAGGTAGGAAAATGCAATCTAATGTATGAAAGATGAATGACCCTATGTGCACCGGAGTGCATGCAAAGTCTAGCCTAACAATCTAACAGTCAATAGTGCACACCATGATATGCAGATATGAGCAGAGCAAGAGGAGAGCCAGGTGTCACCCAAGCAAACAAATCACAGCACAAACTGCGGAAATAAATGCACCTCGGATGCGTACCTGCCAGAAGAGTAACGGTCGAAGGCCCCTGCGTCAGAGATACGTAACGGTCGAAGACCAGACCGCCGGAAAATATATAACGCAGGGGGACGACACCGTCAGATGAGCCAGGGAACCAAAAACCAACAGAAGTAACCGGAAAGCCCGTAAAGCTCACACAGCAAGATGAAAGCGGTGGTCTAATGCCCCTGCATAAGAATTCTGTGACGCGTGGGCACAGGACCGTCAGAAGACTCAGAAAACCAGGATGAACAATGAAAACAACGGAAACAAAAGACCACTGAACAAATAGATGATGGCAGGTTTAAACAAGAATCAGAAGCACGATTGGCACAAGTTGTCCCACCGTGATCGCCAAAAAATTATTTGTTGATATTTATTTGCCTATCTTTGATCTTACTTATGAGGTTTGCTAAGTAATATGGCAAGATGACAAACAAGCAATCAAAGATCTGCTCAAACCTATGAACATGTGAACATGAACCTAGGCAATCATAGCTAGCTCTAGCATGGGCATGCTATCTCAATCAAATTACGCTAAGGAAAAGGAAAAACGCACGCCGGGGCGTGGAGCAAGGAGTAAATAAAAACACACCACTAGGGGTGGAACAAGCAAGGAAATAAAGATGTTGATGAAGGAAATAGCTATTGCCCAGTACCAAGGAAAGATGTGATCGCCACCAAGGTAAACACAAGTCAAAGACTCGAATATACCTTGGAAATAGGTGGATGAAGCACCCGCCCACGGGAGAGAAAACCAAAGAAAGCCTGCAGATCGGCTTGGAAGTAACGGCTAGAGACCCGTGCGTTGCTTGAAGTAACGGTCGCACCCTAGACCGCCAGAAGAAAGTGACGCTCCTGCACCAGACCGTCAGATAACCTGCAGTAGTAAAGCTTGAATTCTTTTAACTCCAACTCTTCCAGCCGGCTAGAAGACTTGGGCCTCGTGCTAATGAACCTGTAAACCTGCCAAAGAAGTAAAAAAGATAAGACAAAACAACCTCAATCAGCCCTCTTCACAAGCATAGCATCAATTCTTAAAGAACTTAAGAACATCAAAAGGAGAGGGAATTACCGGGGAGTTTTAGTTTTTTTAACCCCTCTGGGTGTTTTTAAAAGTTGGGAGGATGTTTATATGCTTAAAGAACAACAGTGAAAAATGTGGAGGAGGAGGAGGGACAATGCTTTGTTTTGAGAAAAAAACCAAGGAAGAACTCAAGCATGTAAAGATGAACTTGAAAGACAAAACCAAAAGTACTCCCTTGACTGTGAGATAGATGGACGTGGGAAGCAACTCCTCCTGGATGAAGATGGTTCCTGAGTTCGGCAGCACTTCGTCGTGAATTGAAATCTCCTCCTCCTTGGCCATGAATTCAAGGGTGCTATTTATAGGCCCTCAAAACTCATAGGTCGAGTAGAGGATAATTCAACAGGAAAAAGGGATAAGTCTTAGCAAATCCTTGAGGATAATATCACCAAGAGTCCACAGAAACAAACGGGAAGTCCTGAGGATCGGATTAGAAAGAGATAAGGTCAATCCACGTTCTTATCTCAAACACGGAGTAGCAGAGAAAAGGCCTGAACTGCCAGGACTCCCGGAAGGAAGTAACGGCTGCACGATAGACCGCCACTTGGAAGTAACGCACCAAGGATCATCCGTTACTTTCAACCTTATCCCAGAGGATAAGATCAACGGAAGGAAGACCCAACGAGCTGGACTCTTCAAGGAAGTGACGGCCAAGGCATAGGGCGTCATAGGGAAGCAACGGCTGCACGACAGACCGTTATTATCAACGTGGATTCAACAGGATAAGCACGGAACACGTGGCCTTAAGCCTTAGGACTCTTCAAAGAGTAACGGTCTAAGATCCATCCGTTAGAAGGAAGTGATGCACCTGTCTGGGACCATTATTTAGCATTGAGATTCAAGAAAGAAGAGAAGGGCTTTGCTAAGCTTTATCCAACGAAATGCCACCGGGAGCCAATTCTTTATCCAGGAAAAGACCCAAGAAACAGGTTTCAACTGATCAGGAGACTCGATGAAAAAGCGAACAACTCGGAGCATCATATAGAATGAAAAAGGAGATGACCCGACTTATTGGTATAAAACGGGTGTCAACAACCGTCACCTGCTCATCCAGTATATGATCTATATGCTCACGCTGCCGTGATAAGGGGGCTGGAGGTGGACACTCAGGTGTGGGCTCACTCTCAATGGGAGGAGATGGCTCAAAAGGCTCACTAGGGATCACCGTTGGGTCCCTATATGCAACTAGATCCGAAATATTAAAAGTAGAGCTTATACCATTTTCCTCGGGCAGGTCCACAACATACGCATTGGATCCAACGCGTTTCAACACTCTAAATGGACCGGCTCCGCGAGCTTGCAACTTCTTAACGGTTCCAAAGGGAAACCGTTCAGGTCTTACCCTGATCATGACATATTCATCCTCTTGGAACTCTCGGTGGTGTCGATGGGCATCGGCTAGCTATTTGTAACGTGCATTGCTGGCCTCACTCATGCAGACTCCTAACATGCCTAGCACTAGACTCGGCAGACTCACTATGCACTCCTAAAATGCTTAGCAAAATAAAAACACACGGATGCACACACAACCCTAAACAACCCTACAGTTAGTCAAACCCAATCATATGCAAGGTGGTCCAGGACATCCGAATGTGTGCCATGCATACCCTAGGTGTGACCGAGGGTCGGTATAATCATAAGACGGTCCTTTGGATTTGGGAGGTTTGGGTGGGACAGGAGGGTCGGGTGTCTCACGCCCGTGAACAGACTCGGTGGGTGCCGATGGCCCGGTCCATGGGGGAGGGGTATAATGGTGACCTCCATTAAACAAGTGGATTGGAGATTGTGGACCAAGGGGACCACTAAGAAAGGGATCGAAGGGATCAACGAATGTGTGACCCCTCGATATGGATTCCCTCATCTCAAGATCCCATGTGTGGAAGTCTAGAAGGTGTTGTTGATCTCCTTCATCCTTGAAGGGAGATGAGATGGTGGGGGTATGATGGTGGACTCTCTCAAAAAGGTGGAGTAAATATGGTGGGTCACGGGATTCACACGAGAATGGGTCGAAGGGATCAAAGAAGGTATGACCCCTCAGACTAGGCTTCCACAAATCGTTGTCCCACATTTGGAAATCTTGGAGGTGTAAATGATCACCTTCATTCATTGTGAGAGGTGGGACAACAGTCATAGGTAGAAAGTAAGATTCCTCCCTTGGGTAAAAGGAAATGAAGTCAGACTCGGCCGGCATAGGGAGGAGTAGAGGAACCTCCGTGGTAACATGACCCACGGTGTACACGGAGGTGATGGACCCTAAAGCGGGATGAGTGAAACTACGACCTATGGGTCGGTCGAAGCCTGGAGCCAACAAGTGCGTAAATGTCCACTGCCGGTCTAACCCTTTAAGAAGGTCATCTAATGTATCCACATAGTGACTAGACCAGAAAGTGGTGTGAAATGAATTGATTGGCACCAAAGGTAGGATAGGGTCCATAGATGGGAGGGGAGATGGGACCAGGCCATTCTTAAGCCAGCTAAGGAGTGGCTCGGCTATAAGTAGCTTTCCCGTTAGAAACACGGGTAGCTGTGGCTGAGGTGGCTCCGAATAAAGATCGGAGAGTGAGGCTTCTCCAACCCTTTTGTCCCCTAGGGATAGAGATGTCCGAGTGGGACACTGTCCGGCAAAGTGGCCGAACCCCTGGCAGCGATAACACTGCTGTCATGACCCACTACGCTCCCTGATAAGTGGACCCTTACCCTTATCCTCCTGACGGACAGGGGGTATAGGCAATGGGGCTCTCGTGGGTGGGGAAAGAGGATCCACTATGATGGGGAGAGGACCTTGGGATGGAACCATAGATGGCAACGGGTTGGCGCTACCGATTGCTACCTCCTTAGGCTCGTGTAGGAGTACATCACTAGGAGTACGTGTCCTATCCACCCCATCTACTTGGTCCAAAATCATTTGCATAAGTTCGGCAACAGAGTGGGTTGGAATAGGGATATCATGGTGGACTCGCCCGTAGTCAACCGTCCTAGGATTGGGTCTTGGCTCATCTACGTGTGGGGCTCTTTGCCTCCGACTAGGACCCACTTGGTTGGAAGTGATTGGGTGGGGCCGGTTGGAGGTGACCGGTTGGGGCACGTAGACCTTCCTAAGCTCTCTCTTCATGTCCCACCATGATTCGATGGGCCATTGCCTCCTAACCTCTCTCAAGCCCTCAATGTGGTCCCACTTTTCGGCGGCCTCGTGTAGAAGCCTCTCCTTGGCAAAATAGAATTGCCCGGCTTCGAGCATGGTATAACAATCAAAGTATGTGTCCATGGCGGCCTCCCACTTGAGGTAGTCGCCCGGGTCATCAGAGCCATGAAAATCAGAGGCTTCAGGCCTACGAAAGGGGAGAGGATGGTTGCCAAGCCCATGGATAGACCAACGGCCATATGGCCCGGGTGATTGGGAATCCATGGGAAATTGGGGGGAACTACATGTTGAACATGCCGACTCTTGGACACGACACTAGACCGGCTATGCAAGGTTGGAATGCACTAACTAATGCAAACACCGACTAATGCACCTAGACCTAAACCAATATCCGATACGTGGCGGAGTTAATCGATCCGAAGATCACTCCCGCAAGTGTGCGACCTCCCGATAGGCGTAGCCTAACGTTCGGACAACACCTTTTAAGATACCGAATTATCGGGATGAAATAAAAATTTAAAACACCTTTTTTTTTATTTTGAAAATAAATGATGATCCTAGACTCGACTTAGACCATGATGCATGCAAGACTTATGTAAGACTACCCTACACTCGACTCGCTCGATACCAAACTGATGTGGGACAGACACGGGGACTGACTCTACGTGGTATGAACCTCGGACTCTAGATGCGGACACGACCAGCAACACATGATGGGAGAGACACTAGGCCCGACATGGAGAGCTCCTATGGGCTATACGTCGCAAACAGAAACGCAAGCTCACTCATCGTCCCAAGTGAGGGAAACGCGGATCGTGCGCGGTTGAAGAACCGACAGAGTTCACGGGTAGTCGACTCACTTCCGGACTCGGATCGAGTCACGGGACGGGTCACTCTCACACTCACAGAGGTGACATGGACTCACGGGCTAGTACCTATCACTCTCGGCAGCGGCAAAAGACCATATACTAAACTAGCAAGCGAATGCCGAGAAGTTGAGACCTTTACCTCCACGCACCCGGCGTGGCGAAGACAACCCCGGCCAATTTACGGACTCCCAGTTAAACAATTTTACAGCGGTACAAATATTTGACCCACTCCACGCAGGGAGGTAATAGGTCATATGTGGGGCCCGGGAATCACGCGAATCGGGTTGACGGGCAGCATCTTGATGTCGCCCGGCGGTGCCGAACTCCGCGTTTTCGTGCTGTCCGGATGACGCGATCTACGGGTCCGTGGGGCCCACGGGTGGCGCTGTCCTCTCGGCCTGCTGGGGTGGGGCCCACTGTGATGGAGACCCCTGGTGGCACGCCTCGACGGACAGCGGTCGGCCAGAAACACCGATCGGGGGTCGATCGGCCCCGATTCCCAACTCTTGAACTAATAGCCCACGGATTTCCGGTTCTGTTTTCCGGCGCGCGCTCCGGCGAGAATGGCCGCTGCGATCAATCCCCACGTCGGATCGGGGCGCATGATCTATCGTTGGAAAGCTCTCTCCAAATCCTTCAATCTAGATCTAAATACATCTGCTGGATCTGGTCGGATCTGAACTTTATTGAATTTTCAAGTTCCTATTGTACAGTACCTGCAATCTCAGATCTGCAGGGAACTTGTCTGAGAACTACCGTTGACTGCCTAGTAGACCTCCGATTCAGCTCCTGAGCTCTTCACGAAAGTTATAGGATTTTGCACAAGGAAGATGGAAATATTTTTTGTGGACTGATTAGAGGTGTTTACGAATTGATATGATTTTTACACTGGACAGAGGTCGGATCTGGAAATAGGTGGACAGCACTGTAGCTATCTCTGAGAATGAATTTTGAAAAATAGTTGGAGGGTTGATCAAAAATCATAAAAATTCGTGAAAGGAGGGTGGGTAGACAGAATGCCCAGTAAAATTGAGAGCCCTATAAAAAATAACAAAGAGGTCCGAACATAGGAAACACAGGGAAGGTGGAAATTGAAACAGCAAGCAGACAGATATGGGAAATGAGATTGGATGAAAATGGGAAATTGCCAAATGCAATAATTATGACCCACCAATTTTTGTAGAACGTGGGGAACACCTCTAGAACATCCCCTCAAAATTCCAAATCTATCTGAGCTCGTGGCTGACTGCAGAATTTCGTGGAAGGGGCTGCTATAGGTAGAAGGCAATACTCCGACGGTCGCGATGGCGGTGCGGTGGCGGCTCGTGGCGGCGGTGATGATGGCCGGAACCGATAGGGAGGAGTCACACCGCCAGAAGGTAGCCTTCTCAGCTGCAAGGGGGAGAGGGAGAGAGGGAGAGGGGGGGTGCCCAAGGGCTGCTCCAAGGATTTTCCAAGTTCAAATGGCATTCATTCATCAAAAAGTAAAATTACAAGCATATATAGGTTACATGTCTAATCAATCCTCAACCGTTGGATCTAGGGATGGGAGATGGAGGGCTGGGATTGCATGTGACCATCCACAAAAATTAAAATTAAAAATACAAGGGGGGGGCAGCCCATTGATTAGGGAGGCAAGGGGGGGACATGGTAGGTGGGGGTGGGTTGGAATTGTTGGCATTTTCATTCCAATGTCCCCCACTTGGCCCACCCTTCTAGAAGCCACCATTTGAATGGTTGACCGACCCCACATAAGGCCCTAGGGATGACGTGGATCAATGGGAGGGGGCCTGGGGTCCCGTTGGGCCTAGGGGTACCATTTTTACAAATAAGCCCCTCTTACAATCAAAATTACATACCGAATAAAATGAAGTAAACACACATTAAACACAAATAAAGTCTAACTAAATATGATAAATGGGGAGACTCAAGGCGGAGTCTCCAGGCTGTCTCCGAGCCAGATGGATGCTGAGGTGGCTCGAGTCATGCTCCGTGTGCGGTACCGGTGGCTCGGCGTATCACGCCGCTCAACTGCTCGGGTGTTCGCACCAGATATAGTGCATGCCGATCTGTCCAATAACTGACATGGCGCTGGCACCTTTCCGTTTTTCCATACCGCCCTTAATGACTTGCCGCTTCGCGCATCTTGTCTGGATTTTTGGGAAATGAGGTAACCATCTCAGGGAAAGCCCTTTTAGTGTGTTTTGTAAGGGGAGAGTCATTTAAGGCGATCAGCTCCCCCTTCGGCCTATAAAAGGTCCAAGGGGCATCTCCATTTCCTTTCATCGCTTAAGGCCATCCCTGGTGGTTTCTCTTTCTTTCCTTCCGCGAGGTGTTGTGCTGTCGGTCTTGGAGGGGCATGGAAAGCGCTTCAGAAGATGATGATGCAGATGGCGATAGGAGAGAAGCTCCTGCTATTTCAGTCTGGAAGAGGGTTCGTCAGTCGGGGGTCACTCTGGGAGATGGTTCGTCATGCCGAAGCATGTGGCCCTCTTGTTCCTGACCCGCCGACGCCATCTCGAGGGGAGGGGGGGAGCTAATTAAGCTCCCTCCTTTCTGGTCTCCCCCTGCCTCCTCGTCCATCTCTGTCATTTTCTTTTTCTCCCTCCTCTTTCACTCTTTGGAGGATGCCTGCTCTCTCTGCCTTCCAAAGAGTTGGCGGAGAGGAGGCCTTCACTTGTATTCCTTCCTCTTCTCTGTTGTTTCCCCTCTTTTCCTTTTTCTTCCAAGCTTATCTCAAACCAACGAGGTCGGCTATCCTTTGTCCGAGCCAGTTTCCGCACGAGGCCGAGTCAGTGGCTGGACGTAGGAGCGCTTATCGGGTTGGCCACGCATTTTGCGCGCATTACAGTACCAGAGGGTGTAATTTGTGTACATGTATACTATATTGGCTACGGCCTATTTGATGTACATCAAAGTTTAATAAGAAGATAAGAATTGCATTTATTCTACTTTGCTTACATGTGCATGCTTGCCAAATGATCAAAAGTAGAACTTGCGAAGATTTGTCGCATTCCATGTTTGAGGGATGGGTGTTCCTTCCATGGTGGACAATTGGTATGCTCCTTTCCCGAGCGTCTCGACCACTCGGTAGGGGCCTTCCCAGGTAGGGGCCAGCTTCCCCGCCGCCTCTAGTGGTCGAGATGCTTCAGCCTTTTTTAGGATGAAGTCTCCCGGATGGAAGTTTCTATCTCAGACTCTGGAGTTGTAGTATCGAGTGATGCGCCGTTGGTATTCCATTGCTCGGATATTTGCAATCTCTCAGACCTTGTCCACCAAGTCGAGGTTCTCTCGCAGTTTCAGCTCATTTACCTCGGGTTTGAAGTGGATGACTTGGAGAGAGGGATTGCCGACCTCCAACGAAATAACGGCTTCCGTGCCATACACTAGCTGAAAAGGCGTTTCACTGGTGGCCGTCTTCAGAGTAGTTCGGTGCGACCATAGTATGCTTGATAATTCCTCGAGACAGCTTCCCTTGGCCTTGCCGAGCCTGGTTTTGATGCCTTTTAAGATAGTCTTATTGGCATTCTCGACCAGTCTGTTAGCCTAAGGGTGGGCTACCGAAGTGAAGTGATTGCAAATGTTAAGGTTGGCACATCCGTCCCTGAAGTAATGAGAATCAAATTGTCGACCGTTATCACTCATGATCACTCGGGGGACACCATAGCGACAGATGATCGATTTCCAAACAAAACTCCATACGACTGATTCAGTGACCCTGGCGATGGCCTCGGCTCGATCCACTTGGTGAAATAGTCGATCCTGACGATGACAAACTTCTTTTGAGCCTTAGCCATGGGGAATGGCCCCAAGATGTCGATTCCCCACCGAGCGAAAGGGTATGGCTCGGCCAGGGTGATGAGCTCTGCAGCGGGCTGATGGATCAGATGGTCGAAGCGCTGACATCGGTGGCACTTCTGTACGTAGGTCGTGCAGTCGCGCTGGAGAGTGGGCCACCTGTAACCCTGCCGAAGCAAGATCCTGGCGAGCGATCTTCCTCCTTGGTGCGCTCTGTAGATGCCTTCGTGTACTTCCTGAACTGCTTGGCTGGCTTCGTCGGTGCTGATGCACTTGAGGAGGGGACCGGAGAAAGATCTGCGGTACAAGGTATCATCCAACATGACAAAACGCCGAGCTTGGTACTTGAGTTTCCGAGCCTCCCGAGGATCGGTGGGCTCTTGAGAATCCCGGAGCTAAGATATATTTGGGGTCCGCCAGTCGATCGCGGGTGCCGAGTCAACGGTCATAAGCTCAGACTCGATGCTCGGTCGCTCGAGCCCTTCGAGAAAGACCGATCATGTACCTGCGGGATCGAGCGAGGAGGCCAGTCGAGAGAGGGCGTTCGCTCGAGAGTTTTCCTCCCGAGCTATCTGGACTACCTCAAAGCTCTCGAAGAGTTGGGCCATCCTCTTGATCGCCTGGAGGTACTTGACCATTTGTCCTTCCCAAGCTTCGTAATCACCGTTGACCTGGCTAGCGACCAATTGGGAGTCAATGTAGATCCTGACTCGCTCGGCCCCTAGTCGTTGAGCAATCCTGGCCCTTGAGATAAGGGCTTTGTACTCGGAGGCGTTGTTGGACGCCTAGAAGTTAAACTTCAGGGCGTATCGCAGCTCCGCTCCTTTGGGGGATTTGAGAAGGACACCGGCGCCGCATCCAGCCGAGTTGGAGGACCCGTCGATGAACAGGTCCCAAGTGGGCCCGGGCGCTGGTGGAAGTATTTCTTCAATTGGGACTGTACTTTCGACGATGAAGTCTGCGAGAGCCTATCCTTTGATGGCTGAGCGGGGGCGATACGAGATGTCGTGAGCTCCGAGCATGATGGCCCACTTGACGAGGCGTCCCGAGGCTTCAGGGTGAAAGAGAATCTTCTTCAGGGGTTCGCCGATCAATACGATGATGGAGTGCCCTTGAAAGTAGGGCCGGAGGTGCTTGGCTGAGGTGACCAATGCTAGCACGAGTTTCTCGGTTGTGGGGTACCTTCTTTAAGCCTCATTAAGCACCTTACTGGTATAGTAAACTAGTCTCTCGATCCCTGGGTCGTTCCTGACCAGGACCGAGCTCACTGTAGAAGGGGTCGCCGAGAGATAGAGGTATAGAGTTGCGCCCTAGACCGTCTTGGACAGCACCGGGGGAGAGGCTAAGAACTCCTTGAGCTCGACGAACGCCTTCTGACATTCCTCATCCCAGGAGAACGTAGCGGATGCCATTTTGGGTCCCCTCAACAACCTGAAGAAGGGTAAGCATCGTTCGGCCGTCCGAGACATGAAACAGTTAAGTGCAGTAATGTGCCCTGTAAGGCGTTGGACATCCTTGATGCAAGTGGGCGGCCGCATGTTCAGGATGGCCCGAACCTTGTCGGGGTTGGCCTCAATCCCACGCTGAGTTACCATGAAGCCTAGGAACTTCCCGGATCTGACTCCGAAGGCACATTTGGCAGGGTTGAGCTTCATGTTGCACTTCAGGAGGGTGTCGAAGGTCTCGGCTAAGTCGGCGAGGTGGTCTTAGGCCTTTGGTGTTTTGACGAGCATGTCATCAATCTAGGTCTCGATGTTTCGACCAAGCTATTCTTCAAAAATGTGGTTGATCAACCTCTGATATGTTGCTCCGACGTTCTTTAACCCGAACGGCATCCGGGTGTAGCAGTGTACGCCGAAGTTGGTGATGAAGGCGGTCTTCTCGATGTCCTCCGGGTCCATCCTGATCTGATGGTAGCCGGAGTAGGCATCCAGGAAGCTGAGCAGCTCGTTGCCAGAGGTTGAGTCGACCAGTTGATCGAAGCTCGGCAGCGGGTCGCAATCCTTCGGGGTAGCCTGGTTCAGGTCGGTGAAGTCTACGCATATTCACCATTTATCAGAAGCTTTCGGTACCAGGACGACGTTGGAGAGCCACGTGGGGTACAGGACCGAACGGAAAAGGCTAGTCTTCTGCCCCTTGATGACTTGCTCTTTGATGACCGCTTGCTTCTCGGGGGCATCCTTTCTCCTGTGTTGTTGGACTGGCTTCACCGTTGGGTCGAGGTTGAGCTTGTGCATTACCACGTCTCCTGGGATCCCGGGAAGGTGCTCATCAGACCATGTAAAGACTCGGATATACTAGGCACAGAAATCCTTATATTTTTCCTGTTCCTTAAGTTGTAGATCGACTCCGATCTTTACTCCTAGAGTCAGGTCACCGTTAAGGAAGACCGTTAGCAACTCGCCACCAGGCTCAGATGTTGTGGGTCCTTCTTCGGATCCCTTTACTCCTTTATTTTCTCTTCCGGCCTAGTGGCTTCGACTGAGATTATATAGCATCGTCTAGCCAATGCCTGGTTACCTCGGACTTTCCCCACTCCATACTTGGTCGGGAACTTCATTTTTTGGTGAAAGGTAGAGGGCACCGCTTTCATTCGGCAGAGGATACCTCGTCCGAAGATGGTGTTGTATGTCATCATCCCATTAATCACGATGAAGCCTACCATAACTGTAACGATTTTGGGCGGGGTGCCGATAGTAACTGGCAGGCTCAGGGCTCCCTCGGGATAAGTTTCCTGGCCGTTGAACCCACAGAGGGGGGTTCGGATCGAACGAAGTTTAGATGGATTCTCTCCCATCTTTAGGAAGCATTCATAGGATAATACATTAGGGGCACTACCATTGTCAACTAAGATCATATCTACGTTACAATGGTTTATTGTAGTCGATACAACGAGAGGGTCGTCATGCGGGGTGGTTAACCCTTCCAGGTCTTGGTCAGAGAATACTAGGGCCTGTGATTCGCTCGCCTGCGGGGCCGTAGAGTGCTCAATAGAGGCTCGGCTCGCCCGCTTGGCATGACGCTTTCTTCCTCGGTTGCTATCTCTGCCTGATGTCGCACCACCCACTATGACGTTGATGTGGACTCTGCCACTACAAGAAAAAGTGGCTATAGAGACCGAATTAGCGACCGATTTAATCGGTCGCTAGTCGGTACCAAATAGAGACCAATTCGGAGACCGAAATAATCGGTCGCATAACCGAGACCGTTTCAGCGACCGCATGTATATCGGTCGCTAATCGGTCGCTATTATTGAGACCGAATTAACTTCGGTCTCCCGTCGGTCGCTGATGCCGTTATACTTCCTACTACGACCCCCGCCCGCCCGAGCCCTCCCGCCCGAGCCCCCCCCCTCCCGCCCGAGCCCCCCCTCCCGAGCCCCCTTCCCCTGCGGCCCCCTCTCCGCCCTAGCCCCCCTCCCCGCTCCCGCCCGAGCCCCCTCCGCCGGAGCCCCCCCTCCGCCCGAGCCCTCCCGCCCGAGCCCCCCTCCTCCGCCGGAGCCCCCCTCCCCGTGCTGCCTCCCGCCCGAGCCCCCCTCCGCCGGAGCCCGTCGCCGCGCCGCTCGCGTCGAGTCGCCGTCGCCGCTCGCCCTGCCGTCGTCGCCCTCCGCAGGTACCTCTCTCTCTCTCTCTCTCTCTCTCTCTCTCTCTCTCTCTCTCCCTTCCCCCTCCGTCACCGGCCTGCTCCCCTCCCCCGCCGGCGGAATATCGGGACAAACAGCGCACCGGCGGCTAACGGGGTCTCGTCAACGCGACGTGCAGGGACAAGCAACCTGTTGTCATCAGGACCACTACGAACCGTTGCCGTTGGCCGACGGTCGCTGTTTTGTTGCGCTGGAGGACACGGACGGGGGGGTATCATGCCCTCACACGGCAGCCACAGAAGATACATAACACACCTCCCTCTTTCACACGTCAAACACCACCCCACCCCACTCTACTCTGGTGGCTGGCGAGTGAGGTTTCCCGGGGACTCGCTCTTGAAGTTAATCGAAGGGCGTCCCAGAACCCGCACTGGCCTGCGGGGGACGTGTGGAGATAACGAGCGAGGGGAGAACGTGTGGCTGGGCAAACGTCTCGATCGGTTTTTGTTCTCCACCTCCGTCTTTATTTTATCGTGGCCTGATTTAATAAAAAAGAATTAGAATAGGAGAGAGTGACTTAATAATTTTAATGACAGAACTGATGATGTTTCAGGCTTAATTTCCCCCTCTTCCAAAGTTGGGATGCAACCAATTGCAAACCATTGAGCAGGGCCAAGCCCTTTGACAAGCTCATCAGCTGGATCATTAAGATGTGGGGGGGGGGGGGTAGTAATTAACCTTCCGATCGAGTTCCTGAACGCTAACCCAAAAGCGCCCAAGTCTACAGTAGGAGCATCGTCAAAATTTGTCTTCACACCACTTCCAGTACATGCAGGAGTACTCCACTTCTGAGTTTCCTTGGCACTTTAAATGAAAATCCCCGGCTTTTTTCTCACCAAACCATAGAGTTGAACTCGTTTAAAGCTAGCCCGTCTGTCTACTAAGGATGAGAGACAGGGTGACGGTTACCTCTCGTCAGACACAAATTTACATGTAGATTTCCAAACATGCCAGCAGATCCTGAGGTAACAAAGGGGGATGTGATATTTGTCCTCGGGACGTTGTGTGAACAGGGGAGAGGCGCACTCCAATAATTCCATGAATGATGATTCGAGGAAGAGCTCATCCACACCTAACTTGCTGTACATCACGATATAACGAGGGGCATGTGCAAGATGGGTTCTTGATATATATGTGCTACGGATCTAATCTGGCATAGGTTGTACGTGTAGGGTCGGAACTGTTATTTATGGCCAGAGTGCCGTTGACTGGGAGAGCAGAACTAATAAAAGGGCCCTCTCTTTCGAAGTCATTCACCCCATCACCTATCGGTTGGGTGCCTATCCAACCACTGTACATATGTGGACAAATTAAAACTTCTTGCAGCTCCTCCGGTTAATGGGTGGGTGCGTGTTCAGCTCACGCCATATTTTCGAGAGGAAAAGAATAGTGACCCGGACGCGTGGTCCCAGAGGAACCCACAATGCTTTTCCCCGCAGGCCGTCGCACCATGCAGCTCATTTGGAGTGGGGGAGATGCATGTACTAGCAGTACAGATTGCCAGCATGAGAACAGGGTTATCCTTCTGGTCTGCATGCAACCGTTGAGAGCAGTTTCCCGCATCGACTCAAATTGAAGATATCCGCCTCATCTGTACTACTGTGTTGCGGAAACGTCGCTGTCTGCAAATTGCAAGGTCGATTGAGGTCAGGATAAGCTGAATACCAAGCATAATTTTCAAGCGGTTACAGGGACAGAAACCTAAAAGAAATTATAACCATTTGATAACTTGGCCCTATGCTCTAGTATCAGAGATTCAGGTATAGGATTATTGGTATATTACTTTAGTAGATTAAGGAAGAGAGTAGATCTGCTATATCTGATAGGTAACATCTAACATCCATATCCATGTGTGCGCTCAGCATAACATACTCTTTGCCTTACAATTGACCCATCCTCTCTCTCAAGTAAAGCCCCTTATTTGCATCTCTTTTCTCAATTCATTCTCATAAATCTTCTATGACTATAAGTTGTCAAATATTATTACAATTCCAGTCACCTTGACATCAAGAAGTTTCTAGCTGGCCACAGGCTGTCAGGTACCTATGAGGATTAGTTACAATGTTTTTCTAAAAGTTTTTCTTCCTCCATCTGTTTGTTTAAAGACCTATCATACTATCTTATCCATCCTCAGTAATAAAATGGGGTTTAAGATTGCACCATATTTACTAATGTTCAAAAAGTAACATTGTATGTTTTGATGAGTGAAAAAGTGTCATTTAATGGTTATAAATGTTTCTGTCCTGCATCAGATTTGGTATCAGAGCATAAGGGAATCAACTTATTTTTATAAGTTGAGGTCCTACATTTTGTAATCAGTATGCTTCCTCTTCCGATTATTTTTACTGCATATTTACCTAATGGACAACGAGCAGAAATTGATGTACATGAGTCGGAAGATAAGAATTGGATTTCACCTGACATTGTTAAGTCACTTGCTAAGACCGGAGAAATTGTTATTGAGGGTGACCGTGTATTTGTGGAGTTCTCTAAGAAGTTCAAAACAGTCACGTATGATGATGGAGCTTGGTGTGACATTGGGTCAATGGCTGCCCCATTCATTATTTTAGGAAGAAAGTGGTTAGAAGAAAGAAGTGCGGTTATTGATTCAGAAAGAAAAACATGCACTTTGAGTTTAGTGTTATTTTCTTGTATTTTCGTAATTAAATTAAGGTTTATTTTTAGTTTAGTGTTATTTAGTCGGTTATGTGTTTTGTTAATTTTAATAGTTAGGGTATTGTTGGATGAAAAGTAAAGTGTGTTTTATTATTGTCTTATTCAGTAATGATACCATCAATTTCTTTACTTGATTTCTGCATAGCTAGTGACAGTGTTGTCTTTAAGCTAAAAAGTATCATGCTATATTTTATTTCTGCTAAATAGCTAGTGAAAGTGTTGTCTTTATGTTGGATGTTAAAATAAAATTCCTGTTTTCATTGTGTACATGTATTGCCAATTTCACATGTTACTGCTATGTTTTTAGATTGTGTTATTATCTTGTCAATATTTAATTAGTTGGGTGTTGTATGTGAGCTGAGATGCGTGGGTGCAACCTAACATTGCACGCATCTTAGGAGAGCGTGTTAAGCCCGTGCCAATCAACCTACCCGTTCAAGACTTTGGGATTGATATGCACGTTCTCATTTTGAATGATGAGAATGTGTATATCTAACTCAAAGTCTTGAATTGTCCCGTTTGGACAGTCTGTGAATGTTTGATCGCACTTAGGTGGTTAATTACTATATGTGTTTGTGTTGTTTGTTAAAAATTTTGGCTGCGTCTTCTCACTCCTCTCTGATATACCTTTATTGATTTTGATTATTTTCTTAACCACTTATTAGTAAGTGTTTAAGAAAATTTCTTAATCAATAAATATTTTGTGGTATATCGGAGAGGTGTGGGGAGATGCTGCCGAAATTTTTAGCAAACAACACAACACATATAGTAATTAATCGTGCGATCAAACCTTCACAGATGGGTTAAAAAGTGAAGATCTAAATGATATTTCCGTCCTATTTAAAATGGCAGACATGGACGATGTGAGGTAAGGGTTGTACTTTTTATTTTGTTAAACATGTTAAAGTTTTGTGTGTTTACATTTCATTCGCATAGGGAAAATGTCTGAAGATCGTTCATGGATGTACCGTAGAGTAGTTGATCAGGTGGTGTCTATAGAATTTAAAAATGGAGTTGAGAGATTCATTCAGTTTGCTTTGAGAAATTCTATTGAAGCTGTAGATTGTGAGGGTCGTATCCGATGTCCTTGTGTAGTCTGTAAGAATTTGAAGTGGCTGACAACATGGGATGTACAACGTCATTTATACAGAAAGGGGTTTGTTAAAGATTATACAAACTGGATATGTCATGGTGAAACATTGTGGTCGACCTACGAGCCTGCCAATGTTGGAAGTGGAAGTTCATATGTTGATATGGTCATAGATGCTGCTGGTCCAGGATTCAATGTTCACGAGGAGCATGTACATAATGAAGAACCGCCAAACAAGACAGCTGAAAGATTTTATCAGCTACTCAAAGATGCTGATGAGCCATTGTGGACTGGATGTCAAAATCACTCTCGACTGTCTGCGGTGTCACAATTATTGAACTTGAAATCTGAATTTCACATCAGTGAGATTTGTTTTGATCGTTTGTTACTGATTATCAAAAGTATGTTGCCACAAGATGAGAAATTACCTGAAAATTTTTATCGTGCAAAGAAGATGGTCACTGACTTAGGGCTTGGATATAAGAAAATAGATGCATGTCCTAATCATTGCATGCTATATTATAATGAGGCTAAAAGTAAGGTATCATGTTCCATATGTGGTCATGATAGATTCAAGCCTAAGAAAGGGGACAATTCAAAGCAAAAAGATATACCATATATGTCATTGCGGTATTTTCCTATTGCACCGAGATTGCAGAGAATGTATATGGCACCAAAGATAGCTCAACATATGAGATGGCATGCGGAAAGAGTACGTCGACAACATAATGTAATCAGTCATCCTGCAGATGCCGAAGCTTGGAGTCACTTTAACCGTGCTCACCCTACTTTCTCAAAAGAGTCGCGTAATGTAAGGCTGGGTTTATGTACTGATGGATTCAATCCATTTGGAGGTTCAGTGACTTCCTACTCTTGCTGGCCAGTTTTCGTGACACCATATAATATTCCGCCAAATATGTGCATGAAACGAGAGCATTTATTTCTATCATTATTGATCCCTGGTCCAAAAAGTCCTGGGAAAAAATTAGACATATATCTCAGGCCGTTGATTGATGAGTTGAAGTTGTTATGGACTGATGGGGTTACTACCTATGATGCATGCAGAAAACAAAATTTCACTATGAAGGCTGCATTGATGTGGACAATAAGCGACTTTCCTGCATATGGAATGTTATCTAGCTGGAGCACTCATGGAAAACTAGCATGTCCTTACTGTATGGACAGTTCCAAATCATTTGTACTTAAGCATGGTGGCAAGTCATGCTGGTTTGATTGTCATCGACGATTTCTACCAAGGGACCATCCGTTTAGAAGGCAAAAAGATGCATTCTTAAAGAACAGAATTGAATTGGAAGAAGCTGATTTTGAACGGTTGTCTGGTCCACATTTAGCAGCACGTGTACAGAACTTACCAGATATAGCACAATTGTCGAGCAGCACAAGACAACTCCCTGGATTTGGGAAGGATCACAATTGGGTCAAAAAAAGTATCTTCTGGGAATTGCCTTATTGGTCAACTCTTCTTATACGACATAACATCGACGTCATGCATGTTGAGAAGAATGTCTTTGATAATGTGTTCAACACTGTTATGGACATAACAGGCAAAACAAAGGATAATGTGAATGCCCGTTTAGACTTGAAAATACATTGTAAACGTCCAGAACTGTACCTTATTGATAGAAATGGTAAAACAGTTAAACCGAAAGCAAGTTACGCCCTTGGAGCTGCACAGATTAAAGAAGTATGCTCTTGGCTAAAACAGTTGAGATTTCCAGATGGTTATGTGTCTAACATTGCTCGTTGCGTGAATACAAATGAGGGGAAAATATATGGAATGAAAAGTCATGACTGTCATGTGTTCATGCAGAGGTTGTTACCTATTGTATTTCGTGATATGATGCCGAAGGCGATATGGGGAGCAGTGACTGAGTTAAGTCAGTTTTTCAAAATTTTATGTGCATCAGAGCTCAGGTATGAAGATGTGGAAACTATTGAACAGAATGTGATCACGACAGTTTGTAGATTGGAAAAGATATTTCCACCATCATTCTTTGATTCAATGGAGCACCTGCTTATACACTTACCATATGAGGCTAAAGTAGGAGGGCCAGTACAATTTAGATGGATGTATCCATTTGAGAGGTAATATATATATATTTTCTCCTCATAATTCAATTACATGGTGATGTGTTTTTCATTATCTTATGAACATTCTGGTAGGTGTATGCATGAATTGAAAATGAAAGTTCGCAACAAGGCAAAAGTAGAGGGTTCCATTGCCGAGGCGTACATTATGGAAGAAATATCAAATTTCTGTTCAATGTACTTTGAACCTGAGGTACAAACTCGTCGAACTCGGCCACCACGTAATGATGATGGGGGAGACTCCGTTCACTCTGAGCGACTGTCGATATTTAAGTATCCTGGACGTGCGTATGGACGTTCCTCGAGTCGGATGCTAAATGATAGAGAATTGCACTGTGCAGAAATTTACATCCTTTTAAATTGTATGGAGGTTGAACCTTATGTTGCGTAAGTTCTCTGCTCAAATTACATTGTGTCTATAACTTATTATTTTTCATTCCATCTATAATGCTCCAATGGTCGTAATACAGACAATTTGACTCAGAATTAATCCAAAGATGTCCATATCTCACTGACATGGAGGTTGAAAAAGAACGAGAAAAATCATTCGCTTCTTGGCTGAAATATCGTGTAAGTATTATTACTACTCTTTCTCCTTGTCGGGTCAATGACAAATTCTGACTAGTGTGCTGTCCATATGTAGGTTGAAAATGATTTTATTACTGATCAAAGAATTCGAGTGATCAGTTATGGCCCATCGAAAGTTGCACGTACATATCCAGCATTTATTGTGAATGGGTATAGATTTCACACTAGACAATATGGGCAGAATAAGTCAACAATGAACAGCGGGGTATGTGTGAAAGGAAGTACATATAATGAAAACGAATGTGATTATTATGGTATTATTGAGGAGATCTTAGAATTGCAATATCTCGGAGATGACAACCATATATTTCTGTTAAAGTGTCATTGGTTTGATCCTAATTCTGTTCGAAATGACACAACATATGGGATTGTCGATATCAGACATAAGTCTAAATTGAATACTTATGATCCATTCATTTTGGCCGCACAAGCCCAGCAGGTCTATTATACAAAGTATCCATCGTCTAGAAATAAAGAAAGAAATGATTGGTGGGCAGTTTGCAAGGTTAAGACAAGGCTTTTCCCGGATTATGAGTTGGATTTGACTGAAACAGAGCAGTTGGATGTGAATGCCGAATTCTTTCAATCAGACTTGGGTGATGATGTAGACTTGCCTGCTTCTAGTGATGAATCTGTGGAGGCACCGTCTTTATCTAAAGAGAATGAAGTGGAGGAAGTCGATCCAGAACAACCAGAAATACAGTTGGGGGACTCCGAAGAGGAGGAATATATTAGTGATCAAAATGAATCTGATAATGAAGATGTGAATGCTGAATTTGTTATATCTCCAACATCTGAAGAAGAAATGGAGAATGTTTGATTAATGGTATACAATTTTATCTGGGAATTTTAATACTCTGTAACTTTCTTTCTTTCACTATTTGATGAATATGCATGTATTTTATTACCAGTTGAAGATATGGTTCGAGGACGGCGTGGGACTCCCAGAGGTGGGAGGGGAGAGGGTAGCGGGAGGAGATTTACTTCCGTTTCACCACCGGTAGTAGGTATGTATACTTTCCCTTCATAATGCATTGTAGTATTTGTTGAAAATAATTCATTATGTATTTGTGTTATCTGATTATTATTTTCACAGGACCCACGACCTCTACACCGTTACGACCGACCTCTGCACCGCTACCACCGGTAGTAGGTATGTATACTTTCATGTATAATGCATTGTAGTATTTGTTGAAAATAATTCTTTATGTTTTTGTGTTATCTGATTCTTATTTTCACAGGACCCACGACCTCTGCACATATACCACCGACCTCTGCACCGCTACCACCGGTAGTAGGTATGTATACTTTCCCTTCATAATGCATTGTAGTATTTGTTGAAAATAATTCATTATGTATTTGTGTTATCTGATTCTTATCCTTACAGGACCCACGGCCTCTGCACCGTTACCACTGACAACGGGTACATTGACGGCCTATGCACCGCCATCACACATGGCGAGTGGATCTACACCTCCCCCAGCTGAGTCAGGTATGTTCATTTGCATATTTATGTTTTTTTGATAGTTTGTTTTATTTATACTATTTAATTCGTATAGTACGTGCTGATGACGAGGCGAGTCATCATGAGGGGGAGGGCTGTTGTAATGAGACGATGCGGGCAGTGTGGATAAATGAAGGGTACGTAATGCATTATTTTTGTTATTTATTCGTCATTGTGGTATTAATATTTTTAATTTCAGGAATAAAATAGAGCCAGCCCAAGCATCACAATTTATTACAAAGACAATTCAAGCACATTTTCCAGGCCCCATCCATCGCTTTGCTGATTTTCCGATGGGTGTTCAGGATTTATTGTTCTCTATGTTCTTGGTATTTATCTTATTTTATCATATTAAGTCATTTTCAATTATTATTTTAACCCACTTTGTTATGTAACATATAAATTTTTGTTGTTGTTAATATATAGAGGAATCATCGATTCACAGAACATTCAGATGAGTTACGTGCTAGATTTGCATGGACAGCTACTGCAAGAGATAATTTCAAACATCTTATGTACAATGCCCGAAGATATGCAAAAAAAGCATGTGCAAGTACTGATAAGAACATATGGAAGGAGCATGGGCCTGTGTGGATGAGAAAGGAGTATTGGACAGAGCTGTGCAACATTTGGGAAGCGGAGAAATGGAATGCCAATTCAAACAAAGCAAAGCAAAACAGAGCAGCGCATCCTGAAGCGAATTTACACACGGGTGGCTCTGTCTCCTTTGCAACACATAAAGCGAGATTAGTAAGTACACTTCTACATATATAAATTTTTTGTTTCTATTATGAAACTGTGATTTATTTGAATAACAGGAAGCACAGTTAAAGCGGCCAGCTCAATTTCATGAACTTTTTGATCGAACTCATAAGAAGAAAGGGACAAATGCTTACATTAGTGAGAAAGCTCGGGAGGTAGCGGTAAGTGTATACATTAATAGTTTTCATTTAAGATTAAATTGTAGAATAATTTGGTTTTGTTTTTTTTTGGTTTTTGCAGGACTCATATAGTAGACGAATGGATGAGAGGTACGGGGATGACAGTCAGCGTCCAGAGTTGGATCCTGCCATTTGGGTTGCAGCATCTGGGGCACCCAAGAAAGGACATGTTTATGGTTTTGGACATAGCTTGGGCACGACTAGGGTGTTATCATCATGCTCGAGTTCGGTCTCACATGCGACCTCTCCATTTACCACACCAGCAGCCCCAGATGGTTCTTCCAGTGCCGCCCCGACCATGACTCCAGATATGTTTAGGCAGATCGTCAACGAGACCGTCTCTCAGAATATCTCTCAGAATATCTCAACCATCGTCGCTCAGACCGTCTCCCAGATGCTCACATCCTTGGGAATTGATAGTAGTAGAGCACCTCCTGCACCTCCTGCACAGCAGCCTCCGGTAAGTATTTTATTTGATTGATTTTCTATTTGTTAACTCTAAATATCATCTTACAAAATATAAGAATTTAGATTGAGGAGGGGAAAATATCATTTTCTTAACTCTAAATATCATCTTACACCTATCCTCTGGATATTAGAATCAACAGGCAGACTGTTCTGCAGGATTTTCCATAGGTGTATAGAGATTTTGGTTAGAACTGAAAGTGAAAAGATATGTATAAATTCTATTCACTTGAGTGGGGGAGGATACAGATCTATAAATATTCATAAAGCTAGAATAATATAAGGAAAGTAACATGTAGACATGAATAAAATATGCCAATTTAGGTGAAAAGATCTCCCCAAAGTCTGGTAACTGTCATGGCAGGAAGCCAGGAACAGCACCTCTAAGCAAAGGAAGGGCAGTTCATACAAAGGAGCATAGGTCATAAGTTACAAGAAGTGAAGGATATTATATATAGTCGGCGGCGGCCGCCATTGGGGCGTATCCCTGCAAGGGAAAGGCGGAGAAGATACCATACAGAAATGGCTATGGAAGTTACCCAAGTTCTTTTGAATGCACAGTCAATAGATTCAGCGGTTCGCAAGCATGCTGAGGAAAGTTTAAAACAATTTCAGGATCAAAATGTTACTGGGTTCTTGCTATCTCTTTCGAGTGAATTAGCAAATAATGACAAGCCTGTTGTTAGCCGTAAATTGGCAGGCTTGATTCTCAAAAATGCCCTGGATGCAAAGGAGCAACACAGAAAATTTGAGCATGTGCAGAGATGGTTATCATTGGATGTAGCTGTTAGGGCCCAGGTCAAAGGATGTTTACTACAGACTCTCTCTTCACCGGTGATTGATGCAAGATCTACTGCATCTCAAGTTGTTGCAAAGATTGCTGGTATTGAGTTGCCTCAAAATCAATGGCCTGAACTTATCAGTTCTCTCTTGTCAAATATTCACCAACTTCAGCCAGATGTTAAGCAAGCAACTTTGGACACCCTAGGTTACATGTGTGAAGAAGTCTCCCCTGATGAAGTTGATCAAGAGCAAGTCAATAAGATATTGACAGCGGTTGTTCAAGGCATGAGTGCTTCTGAGGGAAACATTGATGTTAGGCTGGCTGCAACTCGAGCTCTGCATAATTCTTTGGGATTTGCTCAGGCAAACTTCGGGAATGATATGGAGAGGGATTATATCATGAGAGTCATTTGTGAAGCTACTCTGTCCCCTGAGGTGAAGATACGGCAGGCTGCATTCGAATGCTTGGTCTCCATATCCTCCATGTATTATGAGAAGCTTGCATCGTATATGCAGGACATATTTAACATCACTGCAAAAGCTGTGAGGGAAGATGAGGAACCTGTTGCTCTACAAGCTATTGAATTCTGGAGCTCAATATGCGATGAAGAGATTGACATCTTAGATGAATATGGAGGGGATTTTTCTGCTGATTCTGACACCCCTTGCTTTTATTTTATCAAGCAGGCACTACCTGCGCTTGTCCCTATGCTGTTGGAGACACTCCTTAAGCAAGAAGACGACCAAGATCAGGATGAAGGAGTTTGGAATCTTGCAATGGCTGGAGGAACATGCTTGGGTTTGGTTGCACGGACCGTGGGAGATGACATTGTGCCTCTTGTTATGCCATTCATAGAAGAAAACATTAACAAACCTGAATGGAGGCAGCGAGAAGCAGCAACTTATGCATTTGGTTCTAAAATCTGAAATACCGGTCGGATGGCCGTGCCGGTCATTCCAATACGACCGGGGAGATGAAAGTGACTTGTCAGAACTGACGGAATCCAAATCGGATGCTCGGTTTGAGCTCGGCGCTCAAACTTCATTTTTAAAATACACTTATTTCAAATGAACTGTTAGGACGGGTCCGGGGGTCTAAAATCTGAAATACCGGTCGGATGGCCGTGCCGGTCATTCCAATACGACCGGGGAGATGAAAGTGACTTGTCAGAACTGACGGAATCCAAATCGGATGCCCGGTTTGAGCTCGGCGCTCAAACTTCATTTTTAAAATACACTTAGTTCAAATGAACTGTTAGGACGGGTCAGTGGGTCTAAAATCGAAATACCGGTCGGATGGCCGTGCCGATCATTCCAATACGACCGGGGAGATGAAAGTGACTTGTCAGAACTGACGGAATCCAAATCGGATGCCCGGTTTGAGCTCGGCGCTCAAACTTCATTTTTAAAATACACTTAGTTCAAATGAACTGTTAGGACGGGTCCGGGGGTCTAAAATTCGAAATACCGGTCGGATGGCCGTGCCGATCATTCCAATACGACCGGGGAGATGAAAGTGACTTGTCAGAACTGACGGAATCCAAATCGGATGCCCGGTTTGAGCTCGGCGCTCAAACTTCATTTTTAAAATACACTTAGTTCAAATGAACTGTTAGGACGGGTCCGGGGGTCTAAAATTCGAAATACCGGTCGGATGGCCGTGCCGATCATTCCAATACGACCGGGGAGATGAAAGTGACTTGTCAGAACTGACGGAATCCAAATCGGATGCCCGGTTTGAGCTCGGCGCTCAAACTTCATTTTTAAAATACACTTAGTTCAAATGAACTGTTAGGACGGGTCCGGGGGTCTAAAATTCGAAATACCGGTCGGATGGCCGTGCCGATCATTCCAATACGACCGGGGAGATGAAAGTGACTTGTCAGAACTGACGGAATCCAAATCGGATGCCCGGTTTGAGCTCGGCGCTCAAACTTCATTTTTAAAATACACTTAGTTCAAATGAACTGTTAGGACGGGGCATTTGGTTCTAAAATCTGAAATACCGGTCGGATGGCCGTGCCGATCATTCCAATACGACCGGGGAGATGAAAGTGACTTGTCAGAACTGACGGAATCCAAATCGGATGCCCGGTTTGAGCTCGGCGCTCAAACTTCATTTTTAAAATACACTTAGTTCAAATGAACTGTTAGGACGGGTCCGGGGGTCTAAAATTCGAAATACCGGTCGGATGGCCGTGCCGATCATTCCAATACGACCGGGGAGATGAAAGTGACTTGTCAGAACTGACGGAATCCAAATCGGATGCCCGGTTTGAGCTCGGCGCTCAAACTTCATTTTTAAAATACACTTAGTTCAAATGAACTGTTAGGACGGGTCCGGGGGTCTAAAATTCGAAATACCGGTCGGATGGCCGTGCCGATCATTCCAATACGACCGGGGAGATGAAAGTGACTTGTCAGAACTGACGGAATCCAAATCGGATGCCCGGTTTGAGCTCGGCGCTCAAACTTCATTTTTAAAATACACTTAGTTCAAATGAACTGTTAGGACGGGGCATTTGGTTCTAAAATCTGAAATACCGGTCGGATGGCCGTGCCGATCATTCCAATACGACCGGGGAGATGAAAGTGACTTGTCAGAACTGCCGGAATCCAAATCGGATGCCCGGTTTGAGCTCGGCGCTCAAACTTCATTTTTAAAATACACTTAGTTCAAATGAACTGTTAGGACGGGTCCGGGGGTCTAAAATTCGAAATACCGGTCGGATGGCCGTGCCGATCATTCCAATACGACCGGGGAGATGAAAGTGACTTGTCAGAACTGACGGAATCCAAATCGGATGCCCAGTTTGAGCTCGGCGCTCAAACTTCATTTTTAAAATACACTTAGTTCAAATGAACTGTTAGGACGGGTCCGGGGGTCTAAAATTCGAAATACCGGTCGGATGGCCGTGCCGATCATTCCAATACGACCGGGGAGATGAAAGTGACTTGTCAGAACTGACGGAATCCAAATCGGATGCCCGGTTTGAGCTCGGCGCTCAAACTTCATTTTTAAAATACAAGATGAAATTTGAACTTATATTGTGTGTGTGTATTTATATATATGAAAATGAGCTGGCTTAAACTATTGGCATACTCTTGTTAATGCTTGATTTCTTTATTAAGTCTTGTTAATGCTTGATTTCTTTATTAAGGATTTGATTATAATTTTTTTAAATGATATACAGGATCATCCGTCGCGAGATGTTGGACGAGACGACGACCAGGATGATGTTGGACGAGACGACGACCAGGATGAGACATATGTGGAGGATTTGTGATTTTATTTTAGTTGTGTATGTTGTCATTTTATTATTATGGATGTATGATTAATTTGTGATTTTATTTTAATTGTGTGTAATTTGAGGTTCGTGGAGATTGTGATCCGTGTAGTTGATTTATTATTGTTTTATGAAATTGTTATTTATCAGGTGTTTGTATGTGATGAATTTGAGATTTGTCGATATTGTTGTCTGTGTAGTTGATTTTATATTTATGTTATGAATTTGTTATTTATCAGATAATTTATTTATCAGTTTAAATAAATTTTTAAAAAAAAAATAATGCAAAATTAGCGACCGCATTGAGACTGAATTGCGACCGAATAGCGACTATACGTTATATTTCTTTTATTAAATAATTATACTTAGCGACCGACTAGCGACCGACTAGCCACCGAATAAATCCGATAGGTTTATTTTATTTTTAAAAATAAAACAAATTTAGAGACCGACTGGCGACCGAATTGAGACCGAATAAATCCGATAGGTTAATTTTATTTTTAAAAATACAACATAATTCGAGACCGAATAGCGACCGAATTGAGACCGACTTAATCCGATAGGTTAATTTTATTTTTTAAAATACAACAATTGTAGCGACCGAATAGAGACTGAATGGCGACCGAATTATTAGCGACCGGTCAGGCGACCGATTATAATCGGTCTCTGGTAACGACTGATACTGCGACCGAATTATGTCGGTCGCTATATAGCGACTATGATATAGCGACCGACATATTCGGTCGCTAGATAGTGTCTGTTCGGTCGCAATGCAGATTTGCGACCGATCTACGACTGAATAGCGACCGAATATGTCGGTCGCTATCCGCGATTTTTCTTGTAGTGTGCGGGGGGCATTGTCGATCTCTTATGGGGCGCCTCGGTCTTCCTTCTGCCTGGACACATATCAGGATAGGTGTCCCTAGCAGATGAGGCGCTCGATCTCATCTTGAAGTTGATGGCAATCACTGGTGTGATGCCCGTGATCGCTGTGGAAAAGGCAATGCTTGCGGCGATTGCAATGCTTGGCTTTCATAGGCTCGGGTTGGTTGAGGAGACCTGAGTTATTTTGATGTCTTCAAAGATTTCGTAGACGGGGGTGGTAAGGGGGGTATACCGCTCGTACTTTCGGGACGGCTCTTTTTGGTCTCCGTCCTGGTTCCGCCTTTTTCCTTGGCCGGTCCCTTGCTCGGACGGTCTCTTCTTGTCCCCCTCCCAAATCGAGCCTAT
The DNA here is from genome assembly GCA_022559845.1 of Amorphophallus konjac. Classification (NCBI taxonomy): domain Eukaryota; kingdom Viridiplantae; phylum Streptophyta; class Magnoliopsida; order Alismatales; family Araceae; genus Amorphophallus; species Amorphophallus konjac. Next base: position 31,219,560 of record CM040129.1, read on the forward strand.
CGTGCCTCGACAGGCACTGAGGACCTCCTCACACTCTACGTGGTGTAGTGCTAGGGTCACTAGCCCGGCAAGGGAGGTGGGAGGATGATGCACTAGCTTGCGTCGCAGGTTCTCATCGCGGGTACCCCCGGTCAGTGCGGTGATGGCAGAGGCCACGTCTAGGCGGGGGATGCGCAAGGCTTACGATTTGAATCGGTTGATATAAGCCCTCAACTTCTCCCCCTGTTCCGGCTTGAGGGCCAATAATCCCACCACTTACCGGGGTGGACCACTGCCGGCGAAGCTTTCCTTGAACACTCGCCCGAATTGCTTGAAGTTGTGGATGCTGTCGGGGTCGAGCACTCTGAACCATGCCTTAGCGCCCTTAACCAGAGTGGTCACGAACGCTCGGCACTTAATTACATCGAACGCCCCATGCAAGGCCATTAGAGCGTTGAAGCTATCGTAGTTGTCGGTCGGGTCTCCCTGGCCGTCGTACGACTTGAAGGTCGGGAGTGAGATCCTGGGGATATCTCTGCCTTTAAAATATAGTCGGAGAACGGGGATCGCTCCTCGTCCTACACAGGTGAGGTCTTCTGCAAGGTGCGGAGGGCACGTGCTTGCTCTATGAAATGCCTCTCAAAGTCTCGTAGCCGAAGAGATAGTTCCAGTTGTCGCTGGCCCGAGGGGCTGGGGGGGCACTTGCATGCTATCCCGATGCTCCTCGGGGGCCTCGGCTTCTAGAAACGATCAGCGTGCTCCGGTCTTCTCCCTCGTCGGGGTTGCGGAGGCTTCCTGCTCCGGGAAAGGGGCATGCGATGGTCCTCCTGACAGGTTGCGAATAAGCCGCCGCCCCCGGAGGGTGAAACGGCCTCCAACAGTTTGCTGGGAGGCATCTCCACGTGGGGGGCTCTTCCGGGGGAGCTGCGACTTCTCCTCCCTGGCCGCCTGGGCCCTCATGAGATCCACAAGGACATCCAGTTTTGCGTTGAGGGTTTGGAGGGCGTCGACGCTCCTGCCGGGAAGCTATTCCCCCGCCACTGATGTAGGTATCTCGTTGGCGTGGTTTTCCGACGGGGAATGCTCCGTGGGGAGGGAAGGTGCGCCTTCTTCCGTCACTAGGGCCTTTCCCAAATCACCGGTAGTCCTCCTACAAGAACTTCTTCGCACCATGATGGCTCTTCGTTCGTTTTCCACAGACGGTGCCAGATGAAGAGGGGTGATCTCGCGCTGCTCCTGTGCGGGGAAGAGGATGACCACGTACACTTGAAGTGTGAACTGTAAGAAGGGAAACGAGTCAGAGGTGCGCATGGATAGATCCCCGGGGAAGACCCTCCGATGCTTAAGTCAACAAAGTTGTAGAGCTCGGATGCGAATGGAAGAGCTAGGAAAAAGATGGGAGCGTGAGATCCCTCTCCACCAAAAGGTGAAGTGGTTCCTGCTTAGGGTTTTTTGGCTCTTGCCTTTCATACCTCTTATAGTAGGGCTTTTCCAATTTAAATAGTGGCCCGTTGTGCGACTGATCCCTGTAAGAGGAGGAGTGTCAGGGGGGTTACGTCTTTCATGTGGACTTCTTATAGCACGTGAACTCTTGGTCTCCCCTATCCTCTTGAGCTTCCTACCATTAAGGGACTAACAATGGCCGTACTAATAAGCTTCCATCAGTGAGCCCGAGCGATAGGCACTTGCCAAGGAGTGGTCTCCCGAGCGATGAGTGCATGGTCGGGACAGGGAATATGGGACTCCGTGGGAGATTTCTCGATCGTACTGATGCTTGGACTTCCCAACCCGAAGGTCGCCTAGGAAGCGCTTGTACCGAGTGAGTTTTTGGGCTTTATACTAAGTGGGACCTAGGGCTACCACTTCAAGGAGTTGGGCCTCGTTCGATCTGGTTGGACCTCTTTTGGCCTCTCCGTATGGGCGATGAGATTTCCCCTCTCCAGAAACCTTTAACTTTGAAACATGGTTCCTCATGAACATATCCTCTTGACTCTTCAAGTTCTGAATGGGATTTTATGCATACACTTCATGAAGTTCAAATATTGAGTTCTCATGCATATCACTCATATGTGATTTAAGGTTGGCATTCATGAATTGTTTTTAATTGGACTGAACTTGGAAAGCTTGAACTGTACTTGGTACTCATGTATAGGTGCTTGATCTGAATTGGAAATGGCCCTTACATTTGTGATGCATTTGTTAGAATGCAAGCTTGTGTCATTAATAAATTGTGTGACTTCAGACTATTTTGGACTGAACTTGCACTCAACGAATGGCTCTTAATGAGCTCGACATACATTTACTCTTGTTGTAATGGGTTCTATTTTGCTCTCAATATCTGAGAATGGTTCAGTTTTTCATTGGACTGGATTTGGAAATCTTAGACTGAACTTGATTATCTTGGTCTGAAATAGAATTCATATGCAGGTTGATCTATTTCTGACAAAGGTTGATTGATTCATTATTTGATATGTTGACTAAGATTGTCATGTATTGACTGTGTAATTACTTTGATCCTTGTGGACAATAGATTTAGTGACTTCAGTTAGGCTTGGACTAAAGTCATGACTCATGTTTGAACCAATATGATATCTGGGTGGCCAAGGTATGATTGATTTGTTAATAGGCTTGCATGCATGATTTGATCTTTCAAATGAGAGCTTGTGCTATGAATGAGTTGAAGGACTTTGGTTTAACCTCACAAGTGAATGTATTACATGTCTCTAATAGCAGGCTGAAGGAACTGTGAAAAAGTGATTGAGTATTTCATTTGTATTGACTTAAAATTGACATGTTTCTGAACTTCTGGAACGTGCAGGCTTAAACATGTCCACAATCCTTGAAACTATGGTAAGATCTTATTTGTAATGATTTCCATCTACCTAGATTGGGCTTGAATCATGTACTTTGGTGTTGGGCTTTATTTCACTGCATTAGGCCTTTTTCTGATTCTGAACTACAAGAGTTGACTCCTTGAGACGACTCTTGGTGCTCTAGAGTCTACTGTTCACGCAGACATAATGTTCTCTGAACAGTGTCGACTCAAAGAGTCGACACTTTCATGTAACTGTGGTTTTCATCGCAATATAGAACCTCTGGCTAAAAGAGTCAACTCTTTCAACCTGGGTCTTGTTTTTTTAAACGGGGCAGAATGGGTTGAAGAAAGTGTCGACTCCTTGAGTCGAAACTTCTTTTGGGTGACCTGAGTCGGGTTTGCCGTTTTGGTTTCAAACTCCAATTTTCTTGATCCATTGGCCATGGCTCCTTACCATAATACCCTTAGGGTTACTCCCATCTATTGGGTGTGTTTTTGAAGGGTTTTTAGAAGGGCATTCATGTCTTTTTAATCTAGCTTTCTTTGGGTATATGTATGCTATGAAATCTATCGAGGGAAACAACTTTTGGCTAATTTTTCCCATCTGCTTGAAGGAAAAGAAGAACGTGGAAGAGAGGGGCTACGCCACCACCTGGAGGAGGAAGAGGGAGGAGAGGAGAATGACATCCACCAGCTATCATCTGCCGATCTGATCCAGCTTCAAGCGTGGTTGCTGAAGACTATACTTGCGGCTTCTCCGACAAGCTTGGACGACTTCCACTCTGCGGAAAAATGCTTCCAGCGCACCCCATCACTCCATTGAGCGGGATATACTGCAGATCTGAGGGAAATTTCTTCTTCTCTCATTTCTACTCTTTTATTTGAACATAGATTCATATTGTGGGCGTTTATTGTATATCCTTTCTTTTCATCGAACTTGATATATTATCGTTTGTGGGTGGAGCTGCGTCTCCGAGTGTTTGGTTTTATTGTGGGGCAAGGTTCCCCGAGTTTGTGTGTAGATGGAGCTATGTCTCCATGAGGGTTTTATGTCCTGGGTGTGTTCCCCGACTGCGTGTGTGTGTGATGCGGTGGCAGCGGCTTGGGGCTAGGCCCCGTGGTTATGTATTGCTTCGGAAGCAGCGTGTGTGGTGTTGGGGCTCGTAACCGTGTTGCTACGTCTTGCAGCGTGTAGTGAAGCCTCACCAAGTTTCGGTGAGGGGTGGACATAGGGAGCCCATCGTTGTCCCGAACCGCTTAAAAATCTTTGTGTTCCATGTGGATGCCTGTGTGATTGTCCACTTCCTCTATCTTCATTCACAGGTCAATTATATTGGTTTTTATTCACTGCACCATCGCACATCGCTTCATCCGCTATCCGTGTTAGACATAAATTTTCTTGTTATGTACATTATTAATCCATGCGAGATCGGAAAGATCAAGAGAACATTTTAAATCTCACTTGAGTTTAGGCTAATTAAAGTAGCTAAGTTTATTTCCGCTGTAATCAGTTTAGATTGTTTTTAAAATCTGACATCTCGGCTGGGGGACAATTCAACCCCCCTTCTTGTCCGCCATTTAGTGTGGGCCAACAATTGATATCTGTCACGTCCCGAGCGCGGAAGGTACCCGGAGATGCGCGACAAGTTTATATCAATCATGTCAATCAGAGTAGTAGTGTATTTGACACAAAGACAAAGTGCGCAAATATAAAGATAACCCAATCCATTTATCCCTTTAATAAGAATATGTCTATTACAAACCCTTGCAAATACTAGACTCAATAAAATAAAAATACAACGCTTGACTCAAGAAAAATAGAGAAAGGACAGGACTAATTGACACTTGAGTAGCTCTAACTCTTTCACTCTTGACCATCCCCTTCAGATTGAGTTCCCTCATCGTCGGACTTACCTGAAAAGTATGGAAACTCTGAGTGAGCGAACGCTCAGTAGGAAATTATATCTCAAGAACTAGCAATGGGTTTAAGTAATCACATCTTTCATGAATGCACTAGGGCTATGCATGCTCGCAAAACGACAAGATAGAGAGAGTGTATAACAATAAGATAGCGATGAACTTTCAAGAACTTATATCAAAAGATATCAAGATATTCAAGCAAGTAGACTCATCATGTTATGTTGGAATTTGGCTATCATGGTTCAAGCACGCAAGTATGCAATTACCCTTTTTCGGGTCACACAAGTCATGTAATATCAAGTCAAGTACAAGTACAAGATTTGTGGAATGATCAATCAAGCTAGTCATGCACTTCGGTATAATGCCAATACCGTGATCAATCAGCTCCCATGGGCACAAGTACTTTCGGGTGCTCCTCCCAGGACCAGATCGGGCCCTATATGAGCAGACATTAATCATGTATTTTAACATCCACTTTTGTATATAGCCAATATGGAATTTCAAGGATAAAGCTTGTAGACACGTAAGATAGACTTTGATTGAATAGAGTCCAAAAATATGACACTTGACATAGTTAGGCGACAATAGCGGTACAATCACGATTATCGATAAAACTAGGTGGAATTGGTTCCCTAACTTGGGTACCATGACAAACAAGTATGGACATTCTTTATATAGAATTGAGGTCCACAAGAACATCAAGTTTAATATAGAATTGGGGTCTACAAGAACATCATAACAATGTTGTTATAGAATTGGGGTTTACAAGAACATCATAACAATGTTGTTATAGAATTGGGGTTTACAAGAACATCATAACAATGTCATGCTTTACCCCGTTCATTAAGATAATTCTCATATCATATACATGGCATGACATGAGGGCCGGTATACCATGTTTCTATAGAGTGACATGGCAAAGATTGTGTAATGGGTTTTTATGGTACAACCAGCTCAGTCGGCCTTGAGGGAATCCAAGGCTCGAGGAGTCTTACGGAGGTCTCTATGACTAACTCGCTAGTCCAAAGGAACGGAGTGTCCAATGGAGAGCTTGTATGTCAATGAGAGTTAAGGGGGTAACGTTAAAACATCATGAAACGTGGGACTATATTCACGGACTGGAATATAGTGCCGATACATATAGATATGTATATATATATACATATGAAACAATCGATTAACAGTAACAGTGTAAAATAGTGTCACAGGAAAATAGCGACTTAATCTAAGTCATTACTTATCAAATTAACGCCTTCTATAGGGGCGTTTATTTACAAATTTGACGACTTGTACATCAGTCATCCCTTCAATATTTCTATTCTACAGAAAATCAATATTCTAGAATTTTAACACAGACGCGCCCTGGACAGGGGCGTTACTTTTCAATTAGCGCCCTGGTTTGGGGCGTCAGTTCAGTAGGAGACGACCTAGACAAGGTCGTGAATTCAAGAATTTACCAATTTTCAGATAATAAAATTTTAGGAAAAAGGGTACATGATCATGACAGGAAAAATAGCAGGATTTCACAGGTATACTCATGCAATATATTAGATTCATTGTTACATAGATATTAAATTTTAAACGTGGGTATTTATTAATTACATGCAATTGACGACTTCTGGGCAGGGCGTCAAAACAATAATTAGCGCCCTAGTGTGGGTCGCTTCTTTAAATCAGCGCCCTTGTCAAGGGCGTTTCTTTTTGAAATTACATTGAAAACATCTGAAACCACAATAAAATTATATGCATGCACGACCGATGATATTATTAAGATCTTAAGCTAGTTTGGGCTACGATCTTGAGAAAACCTACCTGATTAAGATCTGGGTGATGATTCGTGGAGAAAGTTGAAGAACAACGTCACTCTGTTATATACAGAGTATTCTGGGATTTATCTGATCAGCAGGTACCGAGATAGAGAGGTTGAGAGAATGTGATTCCTACGCGTAGCTTGCTTTGAATGAAAAATCTCGTTCTTCAGTAGGTCAAGAAGGCTTTCCTACAGAGAAATAAGATGAAGAATCATTAGTTTTTTTCTTCATAATACTTAACTGAAGGCAGAGGAAGAAGAACGACGTGGATGAAGAACCCACGATCTTCTCTTTGACAAAAGAGTTACTACCTACTGTAGACTTCCTACATGAAATAAGATGAAGACATTAGTTTTCTTCATCATACATAACCGAAGGCGAAGGTAAAGCAAATGAAGAACAAACTTACGTTCTTCACGGATGACAGCAGCAACAGAGCTTCGACCAAATAGATTTTTAGGGTTTGATGACAAGGATTATTTATAGGGTTTTGGGGAACCCTAATAGAGTTAGAGTTTGATTAAGGGTAGTATTGCCTTGATAGAGTCCTTTCTATATTCTACTAACTCGTACTAATCCATAAACTTTCCTTGGATAGAGTCGAACGAAACTCGAACTGAATTAACGTCTTAAGTGAGGGCGTTGAATTTAAATTGACGCCTTTTACAATGTCGTTTCTTGCAAAAACGCGCCTAAGCAAAAGGGTGTTACGTTTAATTGCCCTTTTATTTATTTTGGTCGTTTGAGAATTGATGCCTTGTCCAGTGGGCGTCCCTTTTTCAATTCACGCCTTAGCCAGAGGCGTTTAATTTTAATTAGCGCCTTGAATCAAGGCGTTATTCACTTTTTGGTTCTATTTATTTGTTCCTCTTGATTTTTCTTTTACTTACTTAAATCTTTTAGCCTATTTTGACTAATTAAGAATTTGTTTATTCTAATTTGATTTATTTTAAAAAAATCTTTATTTTTTTCCAGGGTTGCTACACCCTCCCCCACTTAAAAGAATTTGGTCGCCAAATTCAATCGCATATACATGTGGAGAGTGTAGAGCCTATTACCTTAAAATAATTCTTGGAATCGTTTCCTCATGGATTCCTTGGTCTCCCATGTAGCTTCATGATCGGAACTCTTACTCCATTGTACCTTTAGCATGGGAATAACCTTATTCCTTAGGGTACGTACTTCACGATCTAGTATCTTCATGGGCTTCTGCTCATATGTGAGATCCTTTTGGATCACTAAGTCTCCATGATCAATAATATGCGATGGATCGTGCACATACTTCTTCAACATAGATATGTGGAATACATTATGCGCTTCAGACAATTGAGGAGGCAATGCGATGCGATAAGCAACCTCGCCAACTCTTTCCAATATCTCAAAAGGTCCTATGAACCTTGGTGTAAGCTTGCCTTTAACAACAAATCTCCGTATGCCACGTCCCGGTGATATCTTGAGAAATACATGATCTCCGATTTGGAACTCAAGATCTCTCCTTCTCGTGTCGGCATAAGCCTTTTACCTAGACTGAGCAACTTGCAGTCTTTCTCGAATCAATTGTATTCTTTCAGTGGTAACCCTTACCATGTCTGGACCTAGCAGTTGTTTCTCTCCAACTTCGCCCCAGCATAAGGGTGATCGGCAACTCCTTCCGTATAAAGTTTCGAAAGGTGCCATTTGTATACTTGCCTGGTAGCTATTATTGTATGCAAATTCCACCAATGGCAAGTGATCATGCCAGCTTCCATCGAAATCAATGATGCAAGCTCTGAGCATATCTTCAACCACCTGATTAGTTCTCTCGGTCTGACCATCCGTTTGAGGATGAAAAGCTGTACTAAAGTTAAGCCTTGTTCCCAACGAATGTTGTAGTCCCTTCCAAAAATGAGAAGTAAAACGGGGATCTCTGTCAGACACGATTGAAACAGGAATACCATGTAATCTGACTATTTCCTTGATGTATAATGCAGCCAAAACATCAACTGACCATCGGCTCTTTATTGGCATGAAATGCGCCGATTTAGTCAATCGGTCAATAATAACCCATATTCCATCATGTCCTCCTTTTGATTTAGATAAACCCATAATGAAATCCATACTAATATTCTCTCACTTCCATTTGGGAATATCTAGAGGATGTAATTTTCCAGCAGGCTTTTGGTGTTCCGCCTTGACCTGTTGGCAAGTGAGACAGCGTGATACATAGTCTGCTATTTCCCTTTTCATGTTGGGCCACCAAAAATTCCTCTTCACATCCTGGTACATTTTGGTTGATCCTGGATGAATCGTGTACCTTGATCTATGAGCTTCATCTAAGATCTTCTTCTTTAACTCGGGACAATCCGGTATGCAAGTTCTATTCCTGAACATTAATCTTCCTTCACAAGTTATTTGGAAATCAGATTGTCCTTCCAGTTTGCCTTTGATCTCTATTAATATTGGGTCATTATCTTGAAGCGCTCATATTTCAGATAATAGGTCTGGATGAATGCTTATATGAGATAATGTGACACATTGAAAGTCTGTGTCCATGCTTATATTGAGTTCAGAGAATTGCTCCAGCAATTTCCATTCCTGAATCATACAATTGGCTAACAGTGCTCTCGGCTTTCGACTAAGGGCATCTGCTACATGGTTACCCTTTCCGGGATGATATTGTATATTGAAGTCGAAGTCCTTGAGATATTCTAGCCAACGTCTTTGCCTCATAGTTAGTTCCTTTTGTGAAAAGAGATACTTGAGACTCTTGTGATCAGAGTATACAGTAAACTGTACTCCAAAAAGATAATGTCTCCATATTTTGAGTGAAAATACCACCGCGGCCAATTCTAAGTCATGGACGGGGTAGTTCTCTTCATGCTTCTTCAATTGATGAGAAGAATAAGCTATAACCTTTCCCTGTTGCATTAGAACACATCCGAGGCTAATGCCAGAAGCATCAGTGTATACCTCGAATTTCTCTCCTTCCATTGGTAACGCTAAGACCGGAGCTGTAGTTAGATGATCCTTGAGATTTTGGAAGCTTCTTTCACATTCCTCACTCCATTCATAACGGATCTCCTTGCGAGTTAACCTTATAAGCGGCACGGCGATCTTAGAGAAATCCTTGATGAATCATCGATAGTAGCCCGCAAGACCTAAGAAACTTCAGATCTCGCTAGCATTGGTCGGTCTTTCCCAATTCTTCACAGCTTCAACCTTTGATGGATCTACAGATAATCCATCCTTTGATATCACATGTCCGAGAAAAGTCACTTCTTCGAGCCAGAACTCACACTTGCTGAGCTTGGCATATAATCGGTTTGTCCTTAATATTTGTAATGCAATCCTCAAATGCTCCTCATGCTCTTCCTTAGTCTTGGAATATATTAATATATCATCAATAAAAACCACCACGAATTGATCTAAATAAGATCTGAATATACTATTCATTAACTGCATAAAGGCAGCAGGGGCATTTGTTAGTCTAAAAGGCATAACAACAAACTCATAATGGCCATACCTGCTTCTGAATGCGGTCTTATGAATGTCATCATCATTGATCCTTAGTTGGTGATATCCTGACCTGAGATCAATCTTTGAAAAATACTTAGATCCAGATATTTGATCAAATAACTCATCGATTCTTGGCAGTGGATACTTGTTCTTGATAGTGAGATGATTCAACTGTCGATAGTCGATGCATAGTCTCATGGATCCATCCTTCTTCTTTACAAATAGCACAGGCGCTCCCCACGGGGAAGTACTCAGTCTAATGAATCCTTTCTTAAGAAGTTCCATTAATTGCTCCTTTAACTCCTTGAGTTCAGCAGGGGACATTCTGTAAGGTGCCTTAGAAACAGGTCCAGCACCAGGGACTAAGTCGATGGTGAAGGCCACTTCTCTTTGTGGGGGTAATCCAGGCAAATCTTTCGGAAACACATCCGGAAATTCTTGCATCACTGGGATATCTTCTATCTTAGTTTCCTTAGCCTCCTTAATCGTGACAAATGCAAGGAAAGATACACATCCTTTCCTGATTAGCTTGCTTGCTCGGAGAGCTGAAATAAAAGGTGACTCGCTCCGACTCTTAGGGCTAGAATAGAGTAGTTCTGGAAAGTCTCTGAAAGTAACTTTGCTATTATGGCAATCGACTGTTGCCTGGTATTTGGACAACCAATCCGCTCCCAGTATGACATCATACTCCTTTAGATCTAAACATATAAGATCAATAGGGAGATTCCTACCCTGAACCAATACTTCACAGTTTTGGTAATGGTGAGTGATATCAGTTTCGTTACCAAGAGGAGTAGACAAAACTAATTTTATCCATTCCGGTTCTAAGGGTAACGGATCAGCAAACTTTTGAAAATAAAAGAATGTGATGCACCCGTATCAAATAAGACATGTGCATACTTGGAACAAACTTTCAGTGTACCTTCTACGAGTCCGCCTTCATCTTGTTCAGTCTCTTTAATCGCGTGAAGACGAGTGTTCTTGGTTACCGGGCGCTTTCCGTCACCGGTTTGATCATTAAGTAATGGGCAATCGAGAATCCGATGCTCACAGTTCCCGCAACGGAGACATGCTCCAAGTTTCCTCCAGCACTCTTCGGCTTTATGACCAACCTTGTCATAATGCTTGCATATTATATTCGAAGGTGTAGTAGTAATAGAGAAGGGCTTGGTCTTCTTAAATTTTTGGTCTTGAGAAGAAGTACCTCCAGTGCTTGGCCTCTTCTTGAAGTTGGGTTTAAAAGAACCCGAACTTGTAACTTGTTCTTTCTTATCCTTCCCACGGATTCTATCTGATAGCTCCGTGGCATCTTCTAACAATTGAGCTCGGCGTACTATCTCTGAGTAGACCTGAATATCCATTGGCGCCAGCTGGGTAATATATTGGGGCCTGAGCCCATTAAGGAACCTCCTAGTTTTCATCTTCTCGGTGCTAACTAAGTGCTTAGCATACCGAGACAATCTAGAGAATTGTGCCTCGTACTCCGCCACCGATAATGACCGTTGCTTGAGTGCGGCAAATTCGGTAGCTTTCTTTTCTTGGACTCGGTCTGAAAAATATTTATTGTTGAAATGTTCAACAAATTCTTCCCAAGTAATTTGGTCTTGATTTATAGTAGCTTCGACTGACTCCCACCAGCATCGGGCATCCCTTTCTAGTTGGAAAGTAGCTAATAAGACTTTATCTTGATCCGTGCACTGCATAACACGGAATATACGCTCCGTCTCCCTAATCCAGTGCTCTGCGTCATCCGGATCAGTAGAACCCATGAATTTGGGAGGGTTCATGTTCTTGAAGACTTGGTGGAGACTTTCGGCTCGTTGTGCACCTCCCTGTGCTACTTGTTGCAGCACTTGGGTCATGCCTTAGAGTGTACGCTGCATGTTGCGCCACTGAGAATGTTCGGCAGCCATTATCCTACAATTACAATAACTATGTTAGTATATACTCGCGTTAAGGGCTTTTAAGTTTTTATGTTAACTCAACCCTTGGTTCTACCCAATCTCACTTGTTAAAGGTTTGAACCTATCCTTGGACTTGGGTTTTCCTAGGAATTGAATACCCTAGGCTCTGATACCACAAAAACTGTCACGCCCCGAGCGCGGAAGGTACCCGGAGATGCGCGACAAGTTTATATCAATCATGTCAATCAGAGTAGTAGTGTATTCGACACAAAGACAGAGTGCGCAAATATAAAGATAACCCAATCCATTTATTCCTTTAATAAGAATATGTCTATTACAAACCCTTACAAATACTAGACTCAATAAAATAAAAATACAACGCTTGACTCAAGAAAAATAGAGAAAAGACAGGACTAATTGACGCTTGAGTAGCTCTAACTCTTTCACTCTTAACCATCCCCTTCAGATTAAGTTCCCTCATCGTCGGACTTACCTGAAAAGTATGGAAACTCTGAGTGAGCGAACGCTCAGTAGAAAATTATATCTCAAGAACTAGCAATGGGTTTAAGTAATCACATCTTTCATGAATGCACTATAGTTATGCATGCTCGCAAAACGACAAGATAGAGAGAGTGTATAACAATAAGATAGCGATGAACTTTCAAGAACTTATATTAAAAGATATCAAGATATTCAAGCAAGTAGACTCATCATGTTATGTTGGAATTTGGCTATCATGGTTCAAGCACGCAAGTATGCAATTACCCTTTTTCGGGTCACGCAAGTCATGTAATATCAAGTCAAGTACAAGTACAAGATTTGTGGAATGTTCAATCAAGCTAGTCATGCACTTCGGTATAATGCCAATACCGTGATCAATCAACTCCCATGGGCACAAGTACTTTCGGGTGCTCCTCCCAGGACCAGATCGGGCCCTATATGCGCAGGCATTAATCATGTATTTTAACATCCACTTTTGTATATAGCCAATATGGAATTTCAAGGATAAAGCTTGTAGACATGTAGGATAGACTTTGATAGAATAGAGTCCAAAAATATGACACTTGACATAGTTAGGCGATAATAACGGTACAATCACGATTATCGATAAAACTAGGTGGAATTGGTTCCCTAACTTGGGTACCATGACAAACAAGTATGGACATCCTTTATATAGAATTGAGGTCCACAAGAACATCAAGTTTAATATAGAATTGGGGTCTACAAGAACATCATAACAATGTTGTTATAGAATTGGGGTTTACAAGAACATCATAACAATGTTGTTATAGAATTGGGGTTTACAAGAACATCATAACAATGTCATGCTTTACCCCGTTCATTAAGATAATTCTCATATCATACACATGGCATGACATGAGGGCCGGTATACCATGTTTCTATAGAGTGACATGGCAAAGATTGTGTAATGGGTTTTTATGGTACAACCAGCTCAGTCGGCCTTGAGGGAATCCAAGGCTCGAGGAGTCTCACGAAGGTCTCTATGACTAACTCGCTAGTCCAAAGGAACGGAGTGTCCAATGGAGAGCTTGTATGTCAATGAGAGTTAAGGGGGTAACGTTAAAACATCATGAAACGTGGGACTATATTCACGGACTGGAATATAGTGCCGATACATATAGATATGTATATATATACATATGAAACCCTCGGTTAACAGTAACAGTGTAAAATAGTGTCACAGGAAAATAGCGACTTAATCTAAGTCATTACTTATCAAATTAACACCTTCTATAGGGGCGTTTATTTACAAATTTGACGACTTGTACATCAGTCGTCCCTTCAATATTTCTATTCTACAGAAAATCAATATTCTAGAATTTTAACACAGACGCGCCCTGGACAGGGGCGTTACTTTTCAATTAGCGCCCTGGTCTGGGGCGTCAGTTCAGTAGGAGACGACCTAGACAAGGTCGTGAATTCAAGAATTTACCCATTTTCAGATAATAAAATTTCAGGAAAAGGGGTACATGATCATGACAGGAAAAATAGCAGGATTTCACAGGTATACTCATGCAATATATTAGATTCATTGTTACATAGATATTAAATTTTAAACGTGGGTATTTATTAATTACATGCAATTGACGACTTCTGGGTAGGGCATCAAAACAATAATTAGCGCCCTAGTGTGGGTCGCTTCTTTAAATCAGCGCCCTTGTCAAGGGCGTTTCTTTTTGAAATTACATAGAAAACATCTGAAATCACAATAAAACTATATGCATGCACGATCGATGATATTATTAAGATCTTGAGCTAGTTTGAGCTACGATCTTGAGAAAACCTACCTGATTAAGATCTGGGTGATGATTCGTGGAGAAAGTTGAAGAACAACGTCACTCTATTATATACAGAGTATTCTGGGATTTATCTGATCAGCATGTACCGAGATAGAGAGGTTGAGAGAATGTGATTCCTACGCGTAGCTTGCTTTGGATGAAAAATCTCATTCTTCAGTAGGTCAAGAAGGCTTTCCTACAGAGAAATAAGATGAAGAATCATTAGTTTTTTTCTTCATAATACTTAACTGAAGGCAGAGGAAGAAGAACGACGTGGATGAAGAACCCACGATCTTCTCTTTGACAAAAGAGTTACTACCTACTGTAGACTTCCTACATGAAATAAGATGAAGACATTAGTTTTCTTCATCATACATAACCGAAGGCGAAGGTAAAGCAAATGAAGAACAAACTTACGTTCTTCATGGATGACAGCAGCAACAGAGCTTCGACCAAATAGATTTTTAGGGTTTGATGGACAAGGATTATTTATAGGGTTTTGGGGAACCCTAATAGAGTTAGAGTTTGATTAAGGGTAGTATTGCCTTGATAGAGTCATTTCTATATTCTACTAACTCGTACTAATCCATAAACTTTCCTTGGATAGAGTCGAACGAAACTCGAACTGAATTAACGTCTTAAGTGAGGGCGTTGAATTTAAATTGACGCCTTTTACAATGTCGTTTCTTGCGAAAACGCGCCTAAGCAAAAGGGTGTTATGTTTAATTGCCCTTTTATTTATTTTGGTCGTTTGAGAATTGACGCCTTGTCCAGTGGGCGTCCCTTTTTCAATTCACGCCTTAGCCAGAGGCGTTTAATTTTAATTAGCGCCTTGAATCAAGGCGTTATTCACTTTTTGGTTCTATTTATTTGTTCCTCTTGATTTTTCTTTTACTTACTTAAATCTTTTAGCCTATTTTGACTAATTAAGAATTTGTTTATTCTAATTTGATTTATTTTAAAAAAATCTTTATTTTTTTCCAGGGTTGCTACAGTATCAGAGCCAAGTCTCTGATTTTCCTTAGCAGACCTCACGGTCTAGGAGAAAAGATCTATTCATGATGGCTAGTGTGAATTTTGTTCTTGTCTTTGATGGTTTTGATTATATATCATGGCTTGGAAAACTTTGCATTTGGATTTCAAGTATTAATCTGAAGCTCATGAATTTAATCACTCATGGTCCTCATGCTCTACCAAAAGATGAGTCAAGGTGGACCGATGAGGATAAGAAAAAGGATTCTGATAATTTGTTTGTTTTGAATGCTCTTAAGGCTGCAGTGGACGCTAATCAATTTACTTTTGTCTCATCTTGTAGGTCAGCCAAAGAGATCTTGGATGGGATAAGTGAAGCCCAAGAAGAAAGCAGGAATAGTGAGTGCCTCGTGGCGAACAGTGAGATTGAGCTTCAAAGCGAGGAGAGTTCAAAGGTAAACTCTGACTTTGATGAGGAAGATGAACTTAGCTATGATGAATTAGTGGATGCTGATGATGAACTGTTTGAAAAATATAAAATGGTGAAATCTAAAAATAGAAAACTTAAAAGGAAACTTGATGATTCTTCTTATGTCAACTCTCCATGTGCTAAGTGTTCCGAAATTGAAAGTACTTGTGCTGATAATTCTTCATGTGGAAAGTGCATTGAGCTTGAAAAATTAGTTGAGTCTCACATGTTTGATGTTGAAGAAAATAAAGAGATAATTGTAGATCTTAGATCTGAAAATAACTCCTTACTGGATAAAATCTCAGAACTTCAACAAATAGATAAAGATAATGAGAATCTGAAAGAGTTGAATATTGATATATCTTAGAAACTGTCCTTGAAAAAGGGAAAGCTACTCTGAATGTTGACAAATTTGAAGGGCTAAAGGAGTTAAGACATGAGATAGAAAGTTTCAAGAATATGAATGATAAAACTATTGAATTGGACGAGGAGTTGAGAAATATGAAGAATGATTTGTCTAAGTCTGTCGACTCTAGTGAAAGAATGAATCCAATGCCTAATGACAAAGTGGGTTTTCAAAAGAACGAACTTGAACACACTTCCTTGAAAGGAAACTCATTTAAAAAACTCCAATACAAAAATAGTGCTTTGCTAATTCAGATTTCTTTGCTTGAAAGTAGATTGAAAAGTCTTGAAAATTTTGAAAAAGGAAAATCTGTGAATGTGGATGAATCAGAACAATTGCTAGAGTTAAGACATGAAATAGAAAATCACGGAACTATAAATGTCATGTTGAATGAGAGAATCATTTCCTGTGAGGATGAGATAGCTAGTTATGAATTGCATGTTTCAACTCTTGAATCTGAAATTGTTGATTTGAATGCATCCTTGTCCCTATTTGTCAAAGGGAAGGATAACCTGGATAAAATCTTGGGGACCAAAGTGAATTCCAACGGGAAGGACTTGGATATGATTCTAGTAAAAAGAAATCCTTTGGTCTGAAAATGTAAACTTCAATTATGAATGCATCATGCTCTTCAAAAATTTAAAATTTCTCTTCTGCCTGAAGAATCAAAGTCTAAATCTTCGTCTCAATCAAGGACCAAGGAAACAAATCAACCCTCTAAACATCAAAATGGTCCTAAGAATCAATTGAAATATGATCACATGAGATAAAGTTCTAATGTTAATTGTTATTATTGTGGAAAGCATGGTCATGTCATGAGTGACTATTTTACAAAGAAAAATGATGATGAATGGTCTGTCAAGAAGAATTTTTCATGTCATTATTATGGTGAAGTTAGACACATGATGAATAATTACTCTTTAATGAAAAATGATGAAAATGGTCTATGAAAAGAAAATTCATTTATTGCTTTTATTATGGTCAGGATGGTAATTCAATGGATGACTGTGCTACAATGAGATATGATGACGATAGCTGTGCCGGGAGATATAAGAAAACCAGTGCGCATGTTAAACTAACCCCTCGGGACCCAAGATGGCTTCGGTACCCAAATCTCTAAAATGAGAATTTATTTTACAGGGGCGCCTTGAGGATAAGGAATGTTGATAAATAAAGGATTCTCAAGACGAGAAAGAAAATTGGCTTGGTTCTGTGATTTATTATGCTTAGGTTCATTTTAAAAAATCTGAAAAGGTAAAATTTGAGTTTGGAGAAAAATGATTGCATTTTGTCACACTCTTGCTTCATTGATTTTAGTAACTTCTAAAATGTTGAGATTTTGTGAGTGCATTGATTAGATGACTTGAATACATCTCTTTGCACATCTTGTGAATAATTTTAGATCTGAATGCTTAACATTGCACATATTACGTTTTTCATATACACCTTTTCCTTCGTTTTGCAAATAATAATTCAGTTTTGAATGCTTTGGTCTGTGCATAAAGTCTTTCATACTTTTACTCATATCCTGCAAATAATAGTTCATTTTTGCATACATAAAACACATACTTAGTTGCATGATGCACATTGCACATATCATACACATCTTTGCATACTTGTAAATAAAGAAAGTCTTCAATCATTCTTCATTTACGTGCATATACTTGCAAATACTCTACATACTTGTGTGTTTAAATGCCATGATTATCCGATAAATCAAATGGCGATTGTGGAAGGTTGGATTTTTTCCAACTGAAAGCCTTCCCCATGTTTGATGGTGGTCTTCGGACCTACGTTCTCAGCCACATACCGGTGATCAACTTGTGTGAAAACTTTACCTTGATGGATGTTCGAGTGTATATATCATATCACCCTTCTTTGATTACATCCTATGACCTTCTCCCCTTGCTAGATAAAATTACTTTGATCTAGTCATGTTTGTTAAATGGCACATATTAAGGGGGAGTTTCTGCTCATAACTGTGCATACACTTAGGGGGAGACATAATTGTGATTAGACTAATTCATGTCTTACATTCAATACAACCATCCACACACTTTGCACCTTTTTGAGATAAATGATTCAATCTAATAAGAATTATAGTTATTCTACTCAACACTCCAAAGGGCTCTTGAATCTCTACATGGAAATCACATGTCTCGTGAAGAAAAAGTTGTTTGCCCCACCAAAAATCTGTACAAGTGGAACACGAATCCGAGTAGCCGGGAATCTTCCCTGAAATAAAGGAGGAAACTCGCGTCAAAAAGTGAAGCAAATCCACTATTGAAAAATAAGTGAGTTTGGCACCGAGTAGTCGGGAAGTGCCCCTGAGACAAAGGGTACAACTCGCACCGAAAAGTGACATAGTCTGCAGTTAAGATAAGTGATGAAACTGAGTAATCGGGAAATGCCCTTGAGACAAAGGGTATAACTCGCGTCAAAAAGGTTAGTCACCTTTTTGTGTTTAATAAAAAATTTGGGGTTATACGTAGCTACCAATATTCGAGCATTGTGTATGGAAGTGTATGGAGGAATGGCTCTTTTTAGTGTTAGTTGAAAAATCTGATAATCCATACTGCATTGGAATTCATTGCTCAATCTTCACATATACACTTTGGGTTTGATTGTGTGAATGTACTTTATGAATCTGTCAACTTTCATAGCTTATGCAGTACCATCTTTTTGTAAGCACGACCTCTTAGTATTGCTCATGCACATCATGCTCAAAATCAATAGCATTGTTCTTAACCCGTCCTTAAGGGACTTGCTTGCTTTTATATCTAATTATCGGTGCTTGAGTGCTTGATTGCTTGATCTTGTTCATACATATCATACTTCATTTCACTTTGATGTATTTTTAGATCATACATGTAAATAACATGTTAAATAATCCCATTGTCAGTCAGTTTTTATTCATGACAGAAGGGGAAGGATAATGTGTGTTTCAGTCATTCATTCTGCACATACCTTGGTCATGCTTTTTACATACAATTTAGAATTTGCATACTTGCACATAATTTAGCCATACATGTGAATATTACAATTCTTTGCATATATCATGTGTTGCATGGTCATGGCATTTAGAAGGCATACATACAAATTCTGCTACTTCTAGGTCATGCATACTCTGGACAGAACTTAGGACATGCATAATTTTGCATTTTCAGGGCTACACTTGCACATTCTTTTGCGTTCTTGAAAGTCTCATGCCTCATCTTGGGTTAAACTGTATAATTCTCATACAGTTCACATTGTTGGGTTCTTGCACCATTGCTTTCCAAATTCTATCATATTACTGAGGAAGTCCCCCCACTTTTTGATAATGTCAAAGGGGGAGAGAATCTTGGTGCCCATAATATATTGTCATCATCAAAAAGGGGGAGATTGTTGGGTTTGTTGCACTCCCTTTTTATCTTTGATAATGGTTTTGATGATTACAATATATTGTGTGGTTTGCGTATGAATAGAAGTGAAAATATTGTGTGTAAGTGTTATGGAAAATGTATGTTGTTGTCTCATGAACTCATATGTTGCTATCTTACTTTACAGGTTGTTTTACTGGGTTAAGAAGCATGGCTCTTCATGTGAAATGAGCTAAATGAGCTTACATGTGAAAATTGTGTCTTCCAGTGGGTCTTCAAATGGTTTGCTTGATGGCCTTTCTGATTTTTACAGTGTGTGAGAAATTGGCTTCATGTACTGTGTGAATGCATGGCCATGGTCACGGTCATTTCATTTTAAGATTTGTTGAAGGATCCTCATTCTGAATGAATGCATGAAAAATCCAAATTCATTTTCCCTGCTCTATTTTCAGTCGAATTTCATGCATATAGTTCATTATTGCTTGGCTTTGTGTATATGCATAGCCATTTCATTTTGAAGTTCTTGTTGAAAAGATCATCATATTCCTTTGACCCATGGTAAATCATGTGAAGTTCCGCGATCAATGACACCCAAGAGGGGGGTGAATTGGGTGTTTACAAATTTTACTGAAAACTTTTGGCCTTTTTGAAGAATGTGATAAAACACTACTTAAAAGACTCAAAACTATTCAATCACAAGTTGGATTTATCAAAATCTATTTAGTGATGAGATAGATTATGCAAGATGAACAAGAATAAAACCTAAACAACAAAGTACACTAACACTCACGTAGAATGGAGGTAGAGGAAATGGACCATACCACAAAATATAAATCACAATGCACAGTGATTTTAAGGTGGTTCGGATGCAACGACGGCAATCCTACGCCCACCCCTCACTAAACCCGGTGAGGCTTCACTCGGGGATAAATCCCCAAACGGAGACGACGCTCCAACCACACACGCAGGACGATGCCTACCCACACACACGGGGACGCACCGTCACACACAAACACACACGGAGACGAGGTCTCCAACACGATCCAACAACCGGATCACCAACATAAAAACCCACTGTCACAAGTGCAGCAAACCACACACACGAGACAGAACGGATCTAAATAGACCCACACACACACAAACGCAGATCTAGGAAGATCCACGCACACACACGAATCAAATATGACACACACACACACGACCACGGATCCAATAATGATCCACACACACACAAGTTCTTCATTTTATGACGAACATAAATACAACACCCAAAGCATAAAGACGATGGGGCTTAGTTTAGAAAACTCCGGTTTTGGGTTCCCCTTGAATGCATGTTGCGGGTCTTGAACGTATCTTCACTTGATCGGAGCTTCAATCCGTGCTTGCTTAGCTTTTCTCCTTTCTTGCTTGCTTAGCTTCTCTTCTTTCTCCCTTAGGCACTCTTCTTGGAATCCTTACTTGCTTGCTTGGCTCTTCTCTTCCTTGGAAGAGGTTGGCTTCAGATATGCCTTCAAAGGGTTGAGAATGGATGAAGAACACTTGCTACACGGAGTACTGTTCACGGTTATAGTTCCCTTCTTCTTTCTCCTTGGACAGCACCCTCTTGATCTCCCTTGGATCTCTCTTGATTCCCCCTTAATCTCTCTTTGTTGGTTGCTTGCTTCTTCACTTCATAAGTGCTTGTTGGCTTCAGAAGTACCTTGAATGGGTTGGAGATAGATGGAGATCTTGCTGCACGAGGTAATGTTCACGGAGCTACAGTACCCTCTTCTTCCTCCTTGGACAGCCCCCCGTTGGATCTCTTGGATTGTTAGGATTTATGACTTCAAAGAGATGTTTTATAACCCTTGGAAGGTTCAAAGATATGCCCCAAACCAGATCCATAAATCCCTCCTTGATTGGGGGCAGTGGGATTAAAGAAATGGGTGAAGATTCCTCTCTACGAGCTTGAAATCGAAAGTCAACAAAATGGGCCTCGGGGCTAGCGGTCGACTGGTGTAGGGCTAGCGGTCAACCGTTCTGAGAATTCCTGTAGATGTTGGGGTGCTAGAATTTTCGGTCGACCGCTATGGGTCTGGAGGTCGGCCGATTTTTTGCAGGTGGGCTTTTGTTCTGTTCTGTTATTTTAGGTCGACCGCCAATGGTGCAGAGGTCGACCGAAAATCCCAAGTCCTGCAAAATTCAATTGTTAGCCCAATGAAACATGTCGATAAGTCAAGGGCTTTATGTACTTATCAATTCCTTGAATTTTGGGATTGGATTCAACTTGGTTTATGCATTAGACCATTTGAGCATTTCTCATTACATGAAATCTCCTCAAACAAGTTCAATGCTCACTCTTGAAGTTAACAAATTAAAGGAATATCTCCTCTATAATCAAAATTTTGTTCCAGGGGCTCCGCCCCCGAAAACCCCCGCAAGGGGCACTGCCCCCTCGACCCCCGCGACCTGACTGCGCAGGTCGATCCGCGTGCAAGGGCGCACGATGGCGAGTTTTGCAAGGGCTTGAAACCTCATGAACTTGGTGCATATGAACACTTTAAAACACACATTTTCTGAGGTAAGAATCAAGAGATAAAGCTCAATCATCCCAAGTAAATTATTCATGAAATAACCTCATGGAACACTCAATAACAAGGAGTGTATAACATGGTAAAAGCTTTACCAATGGTTTTTGACAGTACTTGACATATACTATCTGTTTTGGATTGTAGAGGAGCAGGGTGCTTATCCACACATTTGGTTCACCAGGTGACTGCCATGAGTTTGATCCTGCAAGCAAGATAGTCAGGGTTAATACCATGCTTGTTCACATTAAAGAGGTTATGAAACCTCTTGCCTCTTGTAAAACCAATTCAATCAAGCAAGAATCAAGACCATGTACCATTGCCATTTGCCATCTCAATCATATTTAAACATGAATGTACACAATCATCAAGAACATGTGCAATCAACCATAAGTTTAGTTACCATCGCTCAATCACACATTAAGTTTAGTTATCATCAAAATCATAACGCCAACAATCATGAAAACCATAACTCAACAATCTCCCCCTTATTGTTAAATGTGTAACTAGGTGCTTAAGGAGGTATCTTTCATTTTTCAGATCTTGCAGGTGAGGGGTCGACCCTCCCTTGGTCATGGGTTGTCTGCACAGCAGACAGACCAACCAATTGATTGTGTCGACTTTAAGAGTCGACACTCCCTGGACTGAGGGGTTGGTTTCAGTCTTGCCAGAATTTATGTGGACTGCATGATGCCTGGTCATGTATGTTGATTGTGTGTTTTCTACTCATGTTGTTAATGATGAAATCTTGACATATGGCATACTTATATTGGTTGATTGAATGGGAAGTTCAGCTATTCAATAAATTATGAAAACATGGGTTATGGATTGTTGTTCTCGGTCTAAAGTGTGGAATTCTTGTTGGTCTTGATGAACTTTTAATAATGGCATTTTGATATTGCATTGAGGATGACAAATTTAACTGAAACCTTTAACTATGAAACATGGTTCCTCATGAACATATCCTCTTGGCTCTTCAAGTTCTGAATGGGATTTTATGCATATACTTCATGAAGTTCTAATATTGAGTTCTCATGCATATCACTCATATGTGATTTAAGGTTGGCACTCATGAATGGTTTTTAATTGGATTGAACTTGGAAAGCTTGGACTGTACTTGGTACTCATGTATATGTGCTTGATCTGAATTTGAAATGGCCCTTACATCTGTGATGCATTTGTTGGAATGCAAGCTTGTGTCATTAATAAATTGTGTGAGTTCAGACTATTTTGGACTGAACTTGCACTCAACGAATGGCTCTTAATGAGGTCAACATACATTTACTATTGTTGTAATGGGTTCTATTTTGCTCTCAATATCTGAGAATGGTTCAGTTTTTCATTGGACTGGATTTGGAAATCTTGGACTGAACTTGATTGTCTTGGTCTGAAATAGAATTCATATGCAGGTTGATCTATTTCTGACAAAGGTTGATTGATTCATTATTTGATATGTTGACTAAGATTGTTATGTATTGATTGTGGAATTACTTTGATCCTTGCTGACAATAGATTGGGTGAGTTTAGTTAGGCTTGGACTAAAGTCATGACTCATGTGTGAACCAATATGATATCTAGGTGGCCAAGGTATGATTGATTTGTTAATAGGCTTTCATTCATGATTAATCTTTCAAATGAGAGCTTGTGCTGTGAATGAGTTGAAGGACTTTGGTTTAACCTCACGAGTGAATGTATTGCATGTCTCTAACAGCAGGCTGAAGGAACTGTGAAAAAGTGATTGAGTATTTCATTTGTATTGACTCAAAATTGATATCTTTCTGAACTTCTGGAAAGTGCAGGCTTAAACATGTCCACAATCCTTGAAACTATGGTAAGATCTTATTTTTAATGAATTTCCATGTGCCTAGATTGGGCTTGAATCATGTACTTTGGTATTGGGCTTTATTTCATTGCATTAGGCCTTTTTCTGATTCTGCACTACAAGAGTCGACTCTTGGTGCTCTGGAGTCCACTGTTCACGCAGACAGAATGTTCTCTGAAAATTGTCGACTTAAAGAGTCAACACTTTCAGGTGAGTATGGTTTTCATCGTAAAACAGAACCTCTGGCTAAAAGAGTCGGCTCTTTCAACCTCGATCTTGTTTTTTTAAACAGGGCAGAATGGGTTGAAGAAATTATCGACTCCTTGAGTCGACACTTCTTCTGGGCAACCCGAGTCAGGTTTGCCATTTTGGTTTCGAACTCCAGTTTTCTTGATCCATTGGCCATGGCTCTTTACCATAATACCCTTAGGGTTTCTCCCATCTATTGGGTGTGTTTTTGAAGGGTTTTTAGAAGGGCATTCATGTCTTTTTAATCTAGCTTTCTTTGGGTATATGTAAGTTGCAAAATCTATAGAGGGAAACAACTTTTGGCTAATTTTTCCCATCTGCTTGCAGGAAAAGAAGAACGAGGAAGAGAGGGGCTACGCCACCACCCAAATGAGGAAGAGGAAGGAGAGGAGAATGTCATCCACCAACTTTCATCTGCCGATCTGATCTAGCTTCAAGCGAGGTTGCTGAAGGCCATACCTGCAGCTTCTCTGACAAGCTTGGATGACTTCCACTCCGCAGACAAATGCTTCCAGCACACCCCATCACTCCATTGAGCGGGATATACTGCAGATCTGAGGGAAATTTCTTATTCTCTGATTTCTACTCTATTATTTGAACATAGATTCATATTGTGGGCATTTATTGTATATCATTTCTTTTCATCGAACTTGATATATTATCATTTATGGGTGGAGCTGCGTCTCCGAGTGTTTGGTTTTCTTGCGAGGCAAGGTTCCCTGACTTTGTGTGTAGACGGAGCTGTGTCTCCATGTGGGTTTTGTGTCCGGGTTGTGTTCCCCAACTGCGTGTGTGTGTGCTACGGTGGCAGTGGCTTAGGGCTAGGCCCCGTGGTTGTGTATTGCTGCGGAAATAGCGTGTGTGGTGTTGGGGCTCGTCCCCGTGTTGCTTCGTCTCTATTGACACACAAAATATGACTGGGTAGTAGTCATGTGCCCGAAGGAGTCAACCAGAAGTCGAAGATGAGTCCACTCGAACAGCTGAAGCCTCAAGCCACCTTACAGGAAGTGTTAGGGACTTAACATTTCGTCATCTCAAGTTTACACATCGACCACTGCTCGCTTAAGGCCCACTGATGGTCAGAGCCAATGAAATCAGCATCGAGATGATCGTGCCAGATATACCTCAGGTGACTCCTGCCTGATGAAGAAGCCTCCTCCGAGATGAAGGAATGTCCCTGGCCCCTCGGAATAGGGAACCGAACGCAGTATCAGCAGAAAACTTGAGTCACCCGACCAGAGCACCCGTGACTCCGAAGTGGTCCGTGAACGACCGATGGATGACTCCGAAGGGGCAAGGACCCCCAGAGCAATGGCTCATTCAATGAGAACACTTCGTGCAAGCATAAGGTGACCATGAAGAACCAATATTCTACGTTAATAGCGTCACTAGCAGAAATTCTGAGGTTTCCATAAGATTCACGCGGAACACCGGAATGATCTGAAGGCAGCCTCGAAGGCATACGAGCCTGACAAAAATCATCCCAGGGGTTACCACTTCAGTGAAGAAGGTCCACGTACTCTCCAAGAGAGGGTGGCAGCACAAATCGGTGTGCTGAAGGGCAAATTAGTGCAAATCTTGAGAAAATTGGTACGGGTTCTACACGTCTCAGAAATCTGCAGAAGCCCCGAATCAACGCTCCAAAACATATTCTGGGGCCACTGCACTAATTGCAAATCTACTCCGGACGACGAGCTCTCACCGGGTTAATTTCGGGTAGAATAATGAAATTATAAAAATGCCCTTGAATGGCTGAGTCGGTGGAGCTACTTCGCTTGAGTCAGCAGTAGTCTTTATGGCTGAGGCAATGGCTTCTTAGGGCTGAGTCGATGGCGTTGATATGGCTTGAGGCTGTGGCGGCCGTTGACGCTGAGCCGGTGGCGACTGCTGGCGCCTGAGGCGGTGGCCCCCTTCCACGACCGAGTCAGTGGCGTGGTGCGCGCCTTGAGTCGGCAGTGGTCCACCCATCCCGTCAGGGTTCCGATGCCCTATTTTGGTGGCTCGCCTATATAAAGGGCCCTAAGCCCTCAGAAAAAAAAAGCAGGAAAAAAGGGGATCAGATCGAGAGATCGAAAGAAAAAGACAAGGGAGAGCGAAGGAGAAAGAAAAGGCCAAAGAAAGGGGAGCAATCGAGAGGAAGAAGAAGAAGGTGGGTCTCGGAGGGGCTCTACCATTTTTCCTTCGGTTCTGTGTCTTTTTTTTTTAGTTCTAGTTCTTCCCTTTTCCTCTTAAGCATTTCTTTTCTTTCCCCCCTTGGAATTTCTCCAAGCACTGTAATCCCCGTCCCCCATTCTGCTGTAATCAACAGAGAACGTGAATAATAGAAGGCTTCACCCCTCCTTTTGCTGTGGCTTGAATATATTTTCCTCCTACTGCTCTATTTCTAGTGAACTGCCATTGTTTCTATCGATTATGCTTCGAGATTCTTGACTTTCCCCTGAGCGTGAGGAGGCCCTCTAGGCCAAATCAATGATAGATTCTATGATCGCTCGTCTTAGGGTGTTTTCCTTTCTTTCCGTGGGATAATGGATTGCAGCCACACCCTTTGTGGGCAACAGTAAGTTACCCCTCCCCATGAGCTGTTCTTTTACTGACAGCGTGGTTTCGTCTACAAATATGCGTCTCACTTGATCGAACGATAGAAAAGAGATTGTTGAGTGCCCTTTCACTCGTTTCTGTCAGTTGTAAGGGCACCAGTGTACTCTGATAGTCGACATGATAGTCTTCTGTTGCTTTCTTCTGGAGCTGCCATATACCCCCCTTTCAGCGTTTGATGATTTATCCCTGAGGGTCTCAGCCCCGTTCGGCTTATCTCTGATGGCAGTGAGCATGCGTTGCCTATGGCAATCATGACTGCTCATAGAACAGGGCTCGTCTCGTAGCAAGGTAGAATGGTATGCTATGCCCCTGAAATCGTTGCTAATCGATGAATGGTTTCCTTCGAATGTTTTTAATCGTCCTTGACTGGAGAGGGGTACAATGTTTGTGGGGATTTTGTTTTCTTTTTATTCTGGCTCGACCAACCAATTGATTAATCAATAATCAATTGATTAGTTGACCGCACAGGCGTGCCAGTCACAGAAGTGATAGGTTTATTATGCGCTCATTCTGACCCGTGTTGGGCGAGAGTGAGATTCAGGTCGGGACTAGCAGTCCGCCATACCATAAAGGCTATGACGTTAATTACATCCCCCATAAGAGAGAAAACCTTTGATTAATTGCCGAGATAGTGAGCCGTCCAAGGCCGAAATAAGATGCAAAAAGATGCATGTGACGAGGTCACATGAAATACTTTTATCTTTCATGCAAGAGAGGCATGGTTTATTGAGTTGGTGTCACTCCCTGAGCCTTTATAACAGTGGAAGACTCGCTCGAGGAACGCGAACAGCCGGCATGGTAAGCCTCTTGCAAGCAAGAATGATCAGAGCGCAAGGCAATCACACATAAGAATGCAATTGCATAATAATTAATCAACTCCAACTTTATTTCATTAATGATCAAAACATTCTTTTACAATAACTCTCCAACCATCTCTAATCCATCAGACTCAAGAAATAAGAAATTACAAAGACTCGATCTAAGCATTGTAGACTTCCTAAGTCTTCACTCTCAATTTGATATGATTTTCATTCACTCTCGGACCCGCTACTTGTATAACCCGAATCCGAATTTGAATCACTTTCATTTTTTGAAAAAGATTGGAAATAGGTAATGAGCACACTTGCCCAATAGGTATCTTCGCATCAACATGAATAGCACTATTAAAGTAATTAGTATTTTAGCTCTAAAGAATTTAGGTAAAATCATGCGAAATACGATCAATCAAGCGAGTAACCAAATAATAAAACGATCATGTAAGATAGAATGAGAGGAAGAAAGAACTAGCAAGAACGTAACAAGAATATGATATTGGCCTTTCATAAACAAGAATGTATCGAGAATGTACAAGCAAGCCACATAATCATCACTCTAGTATCTTTTACTTATGAGCAAGTACTTCGTAAATTTCTGTAGAATATCAAGCAAGAAAGTCATGTACAAGAATGTCATATCGTGCCGTAGATTTTCACTTATTTAAAAAGAAAGTACTCCCAGCGTAATGCGACGCCATTAGCATCATACCCCATGGTTTATAATAGTATGTTTCCGACAATCAGCCGAGGGGACTAGCATAGAGCCCTTGAACACAATCAGAGCTCGATCGCATCTTCAAGTATAAATCAAGCTACTTCCACGCATGTAATAATAAAGTATGGCCAAGAATGTAATAAGTTCAATAAGTTCATGATAACAATAATCAATGAATGAACACTTCAATTTAGAATATGAGAGATCAAGAATGACTTTATACTATGTTATGCTCATGAAAATAATTCGACAGCATTACGGTACATTCCTTATTTTCCATAAATTAAATTAGGGATCTTGACTCAATTTGGTAAGTCCTAGACCATTATTAATCCATCTAGGAACCTTAGAAAATCAACCCGTGGTCAAACCTTGGGTTAAAGCACTCAAACATTGTAACAGTCTTGTACTGGGCCGTTACGTTCATGTGACGGTCGAGCCTTGATCCGTTAGAACGACTGAATCCAGAAATAATAATTGGACCCAGTTAAATGTGACAGTTGTATATTGGGTCGTTACATGGGCCTGACGGTCCAATATAGATCTGTTACATCGCTAGAACCAGAAAATATTGATAGTGTTGCCTAATGATTGGGCTTTCATGGTACAACCAACTCGGTGTCCTAGTGGGAATCCCAGGCTCGCGGAGAATTACGGAGGCCTTGAAATAAGATTTCCTAGTCCATTAGAAGGAATATCCAATAGAGAGGTCCTCATGTTCAAGAATAATGTTCCTATAGTGCAAAGTGTGAACTAATGGCCATATACCATAATATATGCCATGTACTTAAAGAAAATGACTCTATTGATAGAGAGAGAATGTGTAGCAACGTGAAACCAAGATAAAATTCTGTCCATACATCATTGAAAATCC
The DNA here is from genome assembly GCA_022559845.1 of Amorphophallus konjac. NCBI lineage: Eukaryota > Viridiplantae > Streptophyta > Magnoliopsida > Alismatales > Araceae > Amorphophallus > Amorphophallus konjac. Next base: position 31,248,633 of record CM040129.1, read on the forward strand.
ATGATTTAAAATATAAGACTATAGAATTTTGGCTCATGAAATTAACATAACTTAAAATAACTTAAGATATCTTAATCATGCAATTTCTATTATGAATCAGTAAATAAACTTAAAGTCATGATAACAGGTCCAAATTTAGCTATTTAAGCTTATTTATAAGTAAACTTAACTGGTTACCATTCTGCCTCCAGCTGACAGAACACAGGGGTCTGATAGTCTAACAAGAGTGCGTCACAGTACCTGTGACGGTTTATCGAGGGGCCGTTACAGTAGTGTAACGCTCCAATTATGGTGCGTCAGAGACAACAGAGGAATTAAAATGCAATAGAGGGTGTGACGGCTTATCGTAAGGTTGTTACAATTTATGATGGTCTAAGTATGATGCGTTAGAGTCCCTGCTAACAGTATAAAGAAATTGAACAACTATGATTTAAAACCATGTCATGTTTTGACAAGATTTAACTACCCCAAGCATGACAAAATGAAGTAAAGGTCATCTAGATGCATAGGTTGCAGTGAATTGACAAGATAATATTTTTGATTGATTAGGGCTAAGGATATGTATGTATGCATGAACCAAGTAAAACATGAAATCCATGATCTATAGTGCATGAAATCAAGCACAATCAGAGGGCTTTTATCCTTAACAAGATGTTTTTGTCAATCATGAGATGACCTACCTTTTAACTGAGCTTTAACTTTCCAATTTATGACTGCAAGACACCCTAATCTCTCCCTTTCCAGTGAGTTTCCAGCAACTTCTCGCTGCTCTAGCTCCTCAGCCTCTTGACCTAAGGACGTGAAATTTTGACGGTAAGGAGATAAAACTAAGGTGAACAAAAAGTTCTAAATTATCGAACTCTAATTACCTCGTTTAGACGTCCTAATCTCTTGATCTTCAGGGGTCTTGCGTTCAGTTTCCTGGGTTGCTAAGGTCCGACCAGTAACTTTGGAAGCTTCAATCTCCTTGGTTGGTTGATCTCCTAGTACGAAATTTGGAGAGCTATTAGTCTAATATATTATAAACAAAAAGTTCTAAAGAACTTACCTGATATTCTATCTCCTTACCTTGATTCTTCACGAGCCAAAAGTAAGGGTCGCTTAATTCAGAACTGGGTCTTATTTATAGGGATTTAGCTAGGGTTTGGGGATTAGATTGATTCTAGAGTCTTTAGTTGGCCAAAACCTGATCCCTAAGAGTCCATAGTAACCTTACATAGTCTCCTAATTAGGTCTCTTGTAGATAAGATCCCAAAGATCTAATCTTTTTGCTCGTTCTTTCACTCACGGACTGACAGAGGTGTAACGCATCAGGTCTAGTGCATTACATAGCTATACCGGTCGCCCGATAGACCGTTACATCAAACGTGTATAGAGTTTCAATTTATTAAAAATCTTTTATTCGTTTATCCTTCTAATTATCTATATAAAAGAGTATTTATCTTTAAAATTCATGGATAGCCTAAATAACCTTCTAGAATATGGGCCAAAATTAATGGGCTTGGTCCTTAACCCTTTTGGATCATATTTAGATAGGCTAGGTTAAGTATTTTAACACAAATGGGCCTTATAATAACTTATTAATCCAATAATCTATTTATTAATTTATCTATGCCTTTATAAATTATAGAAAATTATTAAATAATCTAGAAATTACTTATATAAATCTTGGGGAACTACACCCTCCCCCACTTAGAAGAATTTGGTCTCCAAATTCAATACATGGATTATGGAGAGTGTACTTACAATTAAATAATTCTAGAAATCTTTTCCGCGTAGCTTCTTCGGTTTCCCATGTTGCTTCATATGGCCATATTTTCTTCCATTGAATCTTGACCATAGGAATAACTTTATTTCTTAGTTGATGCATTTCCCGTTCCAGAATCTTTATTGGCGTTTGCTCGTATGTCATATCCTTCTGAATCTCCAGATTGTCATAGGTGATAATATGGTCAGGATCATATACATACTTTTTCAGCATAGAGACGTGAAATACGTCATGAACTCCTGCTAATTATGGAGGTAAAGTCAGTCTACAAGCTATTTCACAGACCCTTTCAAGAATTTCAAATGGGTCAATGAACCTGGGAGTTAGCTTGCCTTTGATGCCAAATCTTCGAATACCACGACCCGGAGAAACCTTTAGATATACATGATATCCAACCTGAAACTCCAAATCGCGCCTACGATTATAGGCATAAGACTTTTGCCTATCTTGTGCCATCTGTAATCTTTCTCGAATGAGCTTGATCTTCTCTATAGAATCCCTGATAAGGTCGGGGCCTAGAAATTGCCTTTCCCTTTTTTCATTCCAACAAATAGGTGATCTACAGCTTTTTCCATATAACGCTTCAAAAGGTGCCATTTGTATGCTGGCTTGATAACTGTTGTTATATGCAAGTTCTACCAGAGGCAAGTGATCATGCCAACTACCTCCAAAATCAATAGCACAAGCCCTGAGTATATCTTCTACTACCTAATTCGCTCTTTCCGTCTGACCATCAGTTTGTGGATGAAAGGCTATGCTAAAATTCAATCTAGTCCCTAGTGAGTTTTGTAGAGCCTTCCAGAAATGTGATGTGAATCTAGGATCTCTATCAGATATAATAGTGACAGGGACACCATGTAATTTGACAATTTCTTTTATGTATAATGCTGCTAGAATATCCACAGACCATCGACTCTTTATTGGTAGAAACTATGCAGATTTAGTCAATCGGTCTATGATTACCCATATACCATCGTGTCCTCCTCTGCTCTTAGGTAAACCCATGATGAAATCCATCCCTATACTTTCTTATTTTCATTCGGAAATATTTAAGGGATGCAATTTACCTGCGGGTCTAAAATGCTCTGCTTTTACTTGTTGGCAAGTGAGACAACGGGACACGAAATCAGCTATTTCTCTGTTCATATTGGGCCACCAGAAATTTCTTTTAAGATCTTGATACATCTTTGTACTACCTGGATGAATGGTGTACTTGGAATTCTGTGCTTCTTCTAAGATCAATTTCTTCGTATCTTCATGATCCGGTACACATACTCGGCCCTTAAATAGCAATCTTTCATCATTGGAAACAGAGAAATCCGGTCTTTGTTCAATATTGGCTTTAATCTCCAGTAACGCGGGATCATTATCTTGCAACTTGACCGGATCCTCTATTAATGTTGGTTGAGCTCGAATATTAGCCATGAAGCAATCCTCTTCCTTTGTGTCAATATCTAAATTCAACTGAGCAAACTGAGGAATAAGATTAGTCATACTAACCATAAGACTTGATAGCATTCCCATTAGTTTTCTGCTGAGTGCATCGGCTACAGCATTACCTTGCCAAGATGATATTGAATAGTAAAATCAAAATCTTTGAGGTATTCTAACCATCTTCTTTGCCTCATATTTAGCTCTTTTTGGGAAAATAAATATTTCAAGCTCTTGTGGTCTGAGTAGACCCTAAACTTTTCTCCATAGAGATAATGACACCAAATTTTTAAGGTGAAAATAACAGCGGCCAATTCCAAATCATGCACAGGATAATTTTCCTCGTGCCGCTTCAATTGTCTTGAAGAATAACAGATTACCTTTCCATTTTGCATGAGGACACACCCTAAGCCAATACCAGAAGTATCTGTATATACTTCGAATCCACCACCTTCCACCGATAGTGATAAAATGGGAGCGGTAGTAAGATGATTCTTAAGAGTTTGAAAACTCTTTTCACATTCCTTTGACCAGACAAAAGAATTTTCTTTTCTCGTGAGTCTAGTTAAAGGAACAACAATCCTTGAGAAGTCCTTAATGAACCTCCTATAATAATCAGCTAGACCCAGAAAGCTTCTTACTTTTGATACAGTCATTGGCCGGCTCCAATTCCTGATAGCTTCTACTTTCGAAGGATCCACAGCGATTCCTTCCTTGGAAATAATGTGGTTTAGGAATGAAACTTCCTTGAGCCAGAATTCACGTTTGTTAAGCTTTGCATAATGTTTATGTTCTCTAAGTGTTTGCAGAGCTATCCTCAGATGTTCTTCATGTTCCTCTTTTGTTTTGGAGTATATCAAGATGTCATCAATGAAGACGACGATGAATTGGTCCAGATATGGTTGGAAAACATTGTTCATAAGTTGCATAAATGTTGCTGGGGCATTAGTTAACCCGAACGGCATTACCACGAATTCATAGTGGCCATAACGACTTCGAAAAGCCGATTTATAAATGTCTTCTTCTTTAATTCTAAGCTGATGATAACCTGATCTGAGGTCAATCTTGGAGAAATATTATGCTCCCGTAAGCTGATCGAAGAGCTCATCAATACGCGGCAATGGATACTTATTTTTGATTGTAAGTTGATTCAGTCGTCGATAATCGATGCATAGCCTGAGAGAGCCATCCTTCTTCTTGACAAAAAGAACTGGCGCACCCCAAGGAGATGTGCTAGGTTTGATGAAGCCCTTATCCAGTAGTTCTTGCAACTGCTTCTTTAGTTCCTTGAGTTCTGTGGGGGACATCCAGTAAGGGGCTATAGAAACATGTGATGCTTCTGGAATGAGTTCAATAGTGAAGTTCACTTCCCTGTCGGGTGGTAAACTGGGTAATTCGGATGGGAATACATCTGGGAACTCATTTACAATAGGGATGTCTGCTATGATAATTTCCTTGGACTCCGTAATAATGATAGAAGCAAGAAAAGCTTCACATCCTTGCGAGATAAGTTTGCAAGCGTGAAGTGAGGATATGATAGTGGGGTGTTTCTTGTATTTGATGCCATGAAAAGAGAATCTTGGAAGATCGGGTTTTCTGAAGGATATAATCCTATTTCTGTAATTGATATAAGCATCATGATCTACAAGCCAATCTACCCCTAAAATGGCATCATAACCTTTCATGTCAAGGCATACTAAGTTCGCGGGGAGATTATGACCCTCTACTATCACTTTGCTGTCAGGATAATAGTCGGTAAGCTTTGTTCCAGAACTTAAGGGTGTGGTAATAGCAAGATCTGAAGGTAAGGGAACTGATGTAATTGGTAATGTTTTTACGAAAGTAGTGGAGATAAAAGAATGAGAGGCACCAGTATCAAATAGCACAAATGCAGGACGGGAATAAATTTGAAGAGTACCTTCCATAAGCCCACCATCCCTGGGAGCTTTCTCTTGCTCTAGAACGGTATTGAGGCGAGCTTGCCTCCTACGTCCTCCACTAGATGACTGGTCCTTCATAAGGGGGCAATCTGGCATGCGATGCTCCCTGTTTCCACAACGTAAACAAGCGCCGAGGTGCTTCTATCACTCTTCAGTTGAATGGCCAAACTTTTCACAAAATGTGCAAGCCGTGGCGACCTTATCCTCCTCCTTAATCTTTTTATTCTTCTGGGAACTTCCACCGTTCCCGCTCCTGGATCGCTTCTTATTATCACGGCTTTTGTGAGGCTCCGTGATACTGAACTTTTCTTTCTTATAACGCCGATCAGATCGTCGGTTGGACTCTTCTCCTTTCCCTTTCAATTTCTTGACCTTTTCTAAGGTCCTTTCACATAAGTATGCCCGTTGAATTATTTCCGCATAAGTACGGATGTTTTGGGTCCCGAGCTGCTGAATAAAATTGGGACGTAATCTGTCCATAAACTGATTTGCCTTTAATAGATCGGTACTGATTAGATGCGGTGCATAAGGTGCTAGCCTTGAGAATTGTAGTTCATATTCAGCCATTGTCAGCATTCCATGTTGAAGAGAGGTGAACTCCATAGCCTTTCTTTCTTTCACATGCTCAGAGAAATACTTGGTACAGAATAAAGCTAGAAAACCATCCCACGTATGAGGTGCATCGGCCGGAGGTGCCGGAACCGACTTCCACCATGTTCGGGCATCCTTGTTGAGTTAAAAAGTTGCAAGATGCACCTTCCCTTGATCGGTGCATTGGATGACATCAAATATACGGTTCATCTCGTCAATCAAGTTCTCTGCTTCGTCCGGATTAGAGGAGCCATAGAAACACGGAGGGTTTAAACTCCAAAAATTATGATGTAAATTGTCAACCCTTGCCCCTGCGCTAGCTTGCGCCATGGTTTATAATGCCTGAGTAAGGCCGACAACCGTTTGTTGCATGCCATTCCAATCTACACGATGAGCCATGATAATAATAAGGTACCTGAGAGAAATAAAACAATTTGTTATTTCTCGTGAAATTGGAAGAAACTCAATCTTAAAACTAATTAACTTTCTTATCCCGGGCTCTACCCAATTCTCACATGGGTATGAAAATTTCTTCCTTAGTTCATAGGTAGGGGTCCTTAAACCTTGGACTTATCCTATGACATGATTCTTCCCCCTAAGTTTTGAGACTTAGGCTCTGATACCAACTTAACTGTCACGTCCCGAGCCTTTATGACAGCAAAAGACTCGCTCGAGGAATGAGAACAGCCGGCATGGTAAGTCTCTTGCAAGCAAGAATGATCAGAGCACAAGGAAATCACACATAAGAATGCAATCGCATAATAATTAATCAACTCCAACTTTATTTCATTAATGATCAAAATATTCTTTTACAATAACTCTCCAACCATCTCTAATCCATCAGACTCTAGAAATAAGAAATTATAAAGACTCGATCTAAGCATTGTAGACTTCCTAAGTCTTCACTCTCAATTTGATATGATTTTCATTCGCTCTCGGACCCGCTACTTGTATAACCTGAATCCGAATTCGAATCACTTTCATTTCCTCAAAAAGATTGGAAATATGTAATGATCACACTTGCCTAGTAGGTATCTTCGCATCAACATGAATAGCACTATTAAAGTAATTGACATTTTAGCTCTAAAGAATTTAGGTAAAATCATGCGAAATGCGATCAATCACGTGAGTAACCAAATAACAAAATGATCATGTAAGATAGAATGAGAGCAAGAATGGACTAGCAAGAACGTAACAAGAATATGATATTGGCCTTTCATAAACAAGAATGTATCGAGAATGTACTAGCAAGCCACATAATCATCACTCTAGTATCTTTTGCTTATGAGCAAGTACTTCGTGAATTTCTATGGAATATCAAGCAAGAAAGTCATGTACAAGAATGTCATATCGTGCCGTGGATTTTCACTTATTTATAAAGAAAGTACTCCCAGTGCAATGCGACGCCAGTAGCATCATACCCCATGGTTTATAATAGTATGTTTCCGATAATCAGCCGAGAGGACTAGCATAGAGCCCCTGAACACAATCAGTGCTCGATCGCATCTTCAAGTACAAATCAAGCTACTTCCATGCATGTAACAATAAAGTATGGCCAAGAATGTAATAAGTTCAATAAGTACATGATAAAATGAAGACTTCAATTTAGAATATGAGAGATCAAGAATGACTTTACACTATGTTATGCTCATGGAAATAATTCGACAGCATAACGGTACATTCCTTATTTTTCATAAATTAAATTAGGTATCTTGACTCAATTTGGTAAGTCCTAGACCATTATTAATCCATCTAGGAACCTTAGAAAATCAACCCGCGGTCAAACCTTTTGTTAAAGCACTCAAACATTGTGACGATCTTGTACCGGGCCGTTACGTTCACGTGACGGTCGAGCCTTGATCCGTTAGAACGACTGAATCTAGAAACAATAATTGGACACAGTTAAATGTGACGGTTGTATATTGGGTCGTTACATGGGCCTGACGGTCCAATATAGATATGTTACATCGCTAGAACCAGAAAACATCGATAGTGTTGTCTAATGATTGGGCTTTCATGGTACAACCAACTTGCATCCTAGTGGGAATCCCAGGCTCGCGGAGAATTACGGAGGCCTTGAAACAAGATTTCCTAGTCCATTGGACGGAATATCCAATAGAGAGGTCCTCATGTTCAAGAATAATGTTCCTATAGTGCAAAGTGTGAACTAATGGCCATATACCGGAATATATGCCATGTACTTAGAGAAAATGACTCTATTGATAGAGAGAGAATGTGTAGCAACGTGAAACCAAGATAAAATTCCGTCCATACATCATTGAAAATCTATCATTTAAAATACAAGACTAGAGAATTTTGGCTCATGAAATTAACATAACTTAAAATAACTTAAGATACCTTAATCATGCAAGTTCTATTATGAATCAGTAAATAAACATAAAGTCATGATAACAGGTCCAAACTTTGCTATCTAAGCTTATTTATAAGTAAACTTAACTGGTTACCATTCTGCCTCGGGCTGACAGAACACAGGGGTCTTACGGTCTAACAAGAGCGCGTCATAATACCTGTGACGGTTTATCAAGGGGCCGTTACAATAGTGTAACGCTCCTGTTATGGTGCGTCAGAGACAACAGATGAATTAAAATGCAACAGAGGGTGTGACTGCTTATCGTAAGGCCGTTACAGTTTGTGACGGTCTAAGTATGATGCGTTAGAGTCCCTGCTAACAGTATAAAGAAATTAAACGACTATGATTTGAAACCATGTCATGTTTTAACAAATTTTAACTACCCCAAGCATGACAAAACGAAGTAAAGGTCATCTAGATGTATAGGTTGCAGTGAATTGACAAGATAATATTTTTGATCTTTGATTAGGGCTAAGGATATGTATGTATGCGTGAACCCACTAAAACATGAAATCCATGATCTATAGTGCATGAAATCAAGCACAATCAGAGGGCTTTTATCCTTAACAAGATGTTTTTGCCAATCATGAGATGACCTACCTTTTAACTGTGCTTTAACTTTCCAATTTATGACTGCTAGACACCCTAATCTCTCCGTTTCTAGTGAGTTTCCAGCAACTTCTCGCTGCTCTAGCTCCTCAGCCTCTTGACCTAAGGACGTGAAATTTTGAGGGTAAGGAGATAAAACTAAGGTGAACAAAAAGTTCTAAATAATCGAACTCTAATTACCTCATTTAGACGTCCTAATCTCTTGATCTTCTGGGGTCTTGCGTTCAGTTTCTTGGGTTGCTAAGGTCCGACCATCAACTTTGGAAGCTTCAATCTCCTTGGTTGGTTGATCTCCTAGCATGAAATTTGGAGAGCTATTAGTTTAATGTATTATAAAAAAAAAGTTCTAAAGAACTTACCCGAAATTCTATCTCCTTACCTTGATTCTTCACGAGCCAAAAGTAAGGGTCGCTCTGTTCAGAACTGGGTCTTATTTATAGGGATTTAGCTAGGGTTTGGGGATTAGATCGATTCTAGAGTCCTTAGTTGGCCAAAACATGATCCCTAAGAGTCCCTAGCAACCTTACATATTGTCCTAATTAGGTCTCTTGCAGATAGGATCACAAAGATCCAATCATTTTGCTCGTTCTTCCACTCACGGAACTGACAAAGGTGTAACGCATTAGGTCTAGTGCGTTACATAGCTGTAGCGGTCGCTCGATAGACCGTTACATAAAACGTGTATAGAGTTTCAATTTATTAAAACTCTTTTATTCGTTTATCCTTCTAATTATCTATATAAAAGAGTATTTATCTTTAAATTTTATGGATATGCTAAATAACCTTCTAGAATATGGGCCAAACTTAGTGGGCTTGGTCCTTCACCCTTTTGGATCATATTTAGATAGGTTAGGTTAATTATTTTAACACAATTGGGCCTTATAATAACTTATTAATCTAATAATCCATTTATTAATTTATCTAGGCCTTTATAAATTCTATAAAATTATTAAATAACCCAGAAATTACTTATATAAATCTTGGGGCGCTACCGTTGGAAACCGTTGATACGTGGCGGAGGACATAGGTCCAAAGACCACCATGGCGCATAGTAAAGACTTCCAGTCGAGCGTAGCCCGGCCTTCCGTCAATGCCATTTGATATACCGAGGGTCCATGCAAGCATGCATGCACTAACATGGCACTCATGATTATACTAGAGCACAATGATTAATCAGGTTCATTAATCTCCACCGAGGGAGATGAAAATCATCCCGAAGATGAGTGGGGAATTATAACGGTGCAAAGGAAAGAATATAGACCAAAACCGGCACGGGGTAGCATAGGAGAAGAGTCCCCTGGCGCGGCCAAACGTAGGTAAAGGAGGGTTAAACGGCGCAGCCATGGTAGGTGGTTTACTCGGCGCGGCTGGCTTGGGGCACGCCGGATTAGGGCGCGCCGGGGTATGGCCCGTTTGAAATTTTTTTTGTTTGAGTCTATTGTTAATCTGGCGCCAGGGGGTACCGCACCGTGTTAGGGCGCGCCATTTAAGTTGATTTTTGAAATATTTTTAAGCCTATTTGGTTTATTAAGATGTTCTTGAGGATCCTAGGGTTGATTGGGTTAATTGTTTATTGGATTAGAGCCCCGGGCTTTCCAAGAGCAGAGTCATAAGCTCGTGCGAGGTTCATACTCAAGCATGGAGGTTCATTGTTTAGGAACGCATGTTTTATTAAGTCTAAATCATGAAGGTAACTGATTAGTTAAGCCCTGGTGAAAATTGGGCAGCATCTCCCCATCCCTGAAAGATTGCAGGGGAGAAGCGGGGACATACTCACGTGCGGAGTAAGCCCCTAACAAGCCGGACGGCACAATGGCGGCCAGCGGATCCTAATCGAATAGGAAAACACCGAGGACTAGCCTACGAGGGACACCATGGTTCTGTGGGTTGAAAGCGATCAGATGAGACGACCAATAAGGGAAGGAAAGCTTCGAGGACTAGCCTACGAGGGGCGCACAACCGGTGGTCAAACACAATTCGAAAAGGGATGACCGATAGAGAAGGGGAGCCCTGAGGACTAGCCTACGAGGGGCATACCACCTATGGCCACTACAATATCCCTGAGGATAGTGGATTTGATATCGGGCTAAAGCCCTATCAATGTTCACCTCTAATGGATCAAAGTAGTACATGCCATCGAGGGGCATGACCTTGTGATCCAACGGTGATTCATGAATGTTAGTGAGGGATGTCTCCTCTCCCTATCTGGCAAACTCTTCAGGAAAATAGTCATGAGTAGAACAGGATAGGATGCATTAGACAAAAAAGAGCCAATTAGACCATACACACGATAAACCAGCCAGTTAACTAGCTAGCAGGCTGATTAGCCTATGTTGGTACCGGTGTTAGCCTGTTAGCACAGAGGTTAGCTTGTTAGCATGGGGTTTTCCACAATCGAGGGAGGGAAAACCACTGAACGATCGGCATAGTGAGCAGAGAGGTAATAGTACCAGCGAACAATGCGTTTAGATTATAGGGATACCCTCATCCCCCCTCCGTTCATGACTGGGAACGGAGGGAGGGTAATGGGAGAAGGTCCCAGGGTTCTGACCAGGGGAGCATCGAGGTGCATTCCTATGGCCAATAACCCTTCACAGAATAGAAGTTAATGCGAGGAGAAACCCCTGTGGAGAGGGTGATATCACTGTTGCCCTTGAAAGCACTAGGGCGTATGCATCAGAGAAACCATAGGAAGAAACCACAATCGAATAGACGGCAATGAATCTCTAGATATGTAGATAGGTATTGGTACTTTTATTCAACTATCAAAAGGGCGAATGCCCAGATGGATCATTACAAATGCTTCGCATCACATAGACAGCATTCAAGCTGGGAATAAGAGGGATAGATGAGAGTTAGAAAAAATAGAACATCGCAGGCTCACATCATCACCCAGGATGCTACAGTATCGCACCCACGTAGGGGTTATCTGAGAAAAGGAATGGGGAAGGAGATGATGAAGGGGAGAGGGCTCATATCATCGCCCTTCCCGCTTCATTTACATTATATTGACATCAGAGAAGAAAAGTAAGAGGGGATCGGGAGAAATCTCTGGAACCCACCTAAACCTCCGCTCCAGGGGACAGAGTATTGGAATAGCATTCCTTCTCCGGCTCCGAGGCTATTCAGGCAAGATGGAGGAAGATGGCGGTGAGGATACCTCTTCGTGGAACCCTGCTTCTCCTCTAAGGCTTCTCTCCCCCTCGGATGAACAGACTCTGATTGGCTCTCAGACTCTGCCCCCTTCTCCTTTGATTGTTCTCCCGTCTATGTATCTCTCTTAGTTATGATGATTTTTCTCCTCTTCTGTCCCCCTTTTACTTGGTCGAACCAGATTGGGTTATATAGGCGAAGGCCTTCCCGGTGTGAAGGATGCGCGTCAGGGAGCTTCACTTGCATCTGGCGCGTCGGGTAGAAGGGAGCCGGTATAGGGGCACGTCGGTGAAAGGGCGCGTCGGATAAGCCCCGTTCGCTTAACACGGGTTAGACAGTGGGTCTCGAGCTAGTTCTGGGAGTCACCGTGACCATTCATCTCTCCGTGGTCCTGCAAAACCCTGGTGAGAAGTCCTGACGAAGCCCTCGGGTCGACATACAACCTTCTTCAGAACCTCATGCATCTTCAGTTTGAACATGCGGGTCTCCCACTGACACGGCTTTCGACACTGTGGTTCGTGCTGTCGGCTTGGTTTGACTTATGCTCGAAGCTTTCTTGGGAGGTGGAATACCATCCAGGGTGCTTTTGCCTTGACTGGGTGATCATTTGGTCACAAACAGACCTAATATGCTGAGAAGCCGTACCCATGCCGGGTCATCGGGATCTTCTACTGATAGAGCCTTCGGTCCCCTATTCTAAAGGGCCAAGGATGTTCTATCACCTCGGGAGGATCTTTCATTCAGGTGGCGGGTCACCGGGTACATTCTCATCCTTGGTCGGGTGATGGATATGTTCTCGTCCTTGGTCAGATGACGGATACATTCTTGTCCTTGGTCGGATGATGGGTACATCCTTGTCCTTGGTCGGACAACGGATGCATGCTTGTCCTTGGTCGGCCGACGGATATGGTATACGCGGTACGACCGAGTCGATACTAATTCATTGGGCAGTCCTGACGACATTGCCGGCTGGTGGCGTATTCTTCTTGATCCTCCTGAGGTGAAGTTCCCGGTGTTCAAACTGGGTGACTCAAGGCTCTGGCAGCTTGAGAAGGCTTCAGTGTATTGATCTCTTTCGGCTTCTGTGCTTCAGTAGGCCGCATCATTCGTCTAAGAGGCTTGATCGCCGCTGAATATATTCTGAATGCCAAAAAATGCCCCCCAACTGCGGGTGTTGTGAGCGAGGCACGAGCGAAGCAGGACCAGCGGATGAGCTCCGTCTGGGTAGATCTCCCGTCTGGATGGCAGAGACTTGGAATGGACTTTAATTTGGCGCGGTGCCTAATCCGGTGCAACCAGGGATTGGAGGCCTAATACAATGCACCCCTAACCAGCGCGCCCTTTTTCTTGGGGGGTTACCCTTTTGGTCGAAGGGGTTAATACGGCACGCTAAATAGTGTGTCGGATTAACCAAGGGAGGTAACTCCCTATATAAGCCTTTCTTCTTTATTTTTTCTTCAATCCATCTCATTTGCAAATAGTTTTTTATCTCTCTTCATTCCCCTCCTCCCCATGGCGCCGAGAGAGCTGAGAGGGGCGTCCCTTGAGCGGGTGAGGGAGTCTTTGCTGTTTAGGGATTTGAATCCCAATTTTCAGACCCCGGGAGGCTCCTAGTAGGGCTTGCCCTCGGAGCTACTCCCCCAGGTGTTCCGTTTTGGCCTCGGCGCACTGCCCATGGCTACTTTTAAGGACCGTTCCCTTGTTGGACGTGTTCCCGCTTTTTTCTGGCAGTCTCCCGAGCTGGGGAGACTCTGCCAAAATCTTGTCAGAAATTTTGTCTTGATCAACTGCTTTCTGGCCTTGTTTATTTTCTTGATGCGCCTTTTACAGATAAAAATGACATCTGGCTCTTCTTCTTCTGCTTCCCGTGCCGTGGTGACATGGGAGAATGTTCACTCCCTGGATCGGGGGCACGATCAACTTGTCGTGGTCGCAGAATCCTCAGACTCGGAGACCGACACGGTAGACACTAGCCGCCTCCTCATCATCGGGGGCAATTCTTTTCAGTATGACCAAGAAGATGCCATCAGGAGGGATCACCCCAAAGACAAGCATTTGATGTCCTTCCTCAGGCGCTTCAATCTTCAAGGGAAGAGAGATTTATTCCTCGTCCGCAAAGCCGAGCAAGTGTTGCTAGTTGAGAAGGATAGCTTGACGGACTGTGTGGTGCGGGGAAGGCCTATCTACCTCCCTGGGGAAGTCCGGAAATGGAGCATTATGCTTGGACTGCAGGATCTGGCTCTAGAAGACGGGCTGCTAACCAGGGCCCCTGAGTTCGTGCCTGCTTGGTCGAACGACACCGCAGGCCGTGTTGACAGGGAGAAGCCAGTCTTTGGTTTGTTTCTTGCCCTGTTGAAATGGGGGTATAAGGAAGGATCCTTCCTACTAGACTACCTAGCGGTCCGTTTCAAACATCAGATTTCTGTGGGGTGGTTTGCTGAGCTGAGGGCTACCGACGCCCATGCATTCAGACCTGGAGCAGTGGAGTTTACAGATTATGTGCTGTAACACTATGCTCCTATCTTGGCCAAGGCTGGCATATATCGAAGCGTGTACACCTCGAGATACCGCTACCCCATATCTAGAGGCCTGTGCGGCGGCATGATTGAAGTATTCTGCCACAAGTACAATACTTTCTATACTTCGAAGGGAGAGACTTCTTTGGATCTCTAGAGCCTTTCGCAGCTCAGCGGCTTGCCAATCGACGGAGAACCATATGAGGAAGTTTGCTAGCCAGACTGGCTGAAAGACCAAACCGACGGTGAGGGTCGGTACTTGGCAGGTTATGCTTATCGCTACCTGATGAAGGCGTATCGTACACTTTGTCGATCGTCGTACGACACGAGGGAGGCCCGAAAGCCTGGAGAGAAGAGGCACGTGTGGATGGGCACTTGGCTCCAGCATTTATTCAGTGGGAAATAGAAGTACGAGGACTTCTCCACAGTAGCGCCGACTGCCTTGAGACGAAGGAAAAGGGTCCAACGACAGGCCGCCATCTCATCCACTTCGAAGGGAGGGTAACAAGGAGACCTGAACCCTATTGGCATTGATGCAGCCACGCACTGTGCTGCATATCTGACTTATTGGATTTGTTCTTTTGCTCTCCCGCAGGGTGACGAGAGCGTAATCAGAGTGGAGGCCATCTATCCCACCTGTTTGATGGCTTGGGGCACGAAGCTGTCCCTTTGCCCGGTGGCTTTATGCCTTATCTTCAAAATGCTGGGAGACTTGCACAAGTCGCGTCTCCCCAGGAATTTGCAAACGGTGGGTCCGTTACACTTTTTCAATGCTTGGGTTTGTACCATGTTCCCGGAGGCTACTCCTCGGGCGCTGCAATCAGCTCGTCTTGTTCCGAGGATGATAGAATTCGTGAGTGCTGAACCGGCATCAGTAGCGGAACAGCTATTCGCCATTCGAGGCAAGCTGACCCGGATTCCCATGGATTCACCTGGAGTTCTTCATTTTTGGAGCTTGGCTGCTCATTCAAGCCCGTTGGTGAACCGAACGCGACAGTGTCATCTTTTCGAGATAGAAGAATATATTCATCCAATTTCTAGTGCCAAGTGCACGAGGCCCATTCTGGAGCAGGAGCTGGTTGATTGGGGGCTGGCTATCAGACCAAGCATCCTTGTTTTTCAGAAGAGTGGAATTTTGTGGCTGGAGCCATATTATCCATTCCGATTTAGTCAGAATTTTGGCTACGATTAGCACATCCCTCATTCCTCTTCATAGTTTGCATTGCCGAATAGGCATAGGGTCGGGCAGGTATCCAATGACGATGCCCGAATATGCTGGGATTACTTCCACCGCCGAGAGGAGGTTTCATTTAGGGTGCCATCCCCTGCTTGCTTCCCCCGCATCACCCCTGAATACATCAAGTGGTGGAACGCGCGGACGGAATTTTACAGGAGCTCCTGTCGAGACTGCTGGGCCGTCGCAGAGCACAGATTTTTGGACTCCCAGCCAGAGCCGATCCTTGACATTGAGCCCTTTTATTTGAAGAAGCTAAAGTCTTGGACTAACACAGAGGTGAGGGCTTATCTAGAAGCCCGGAAGACTACGAAGGGCCGTTCATCCAGAGCCGATTTGAAGCCGCCTACAATCGGCAGGGATGACTATGTGAAGATGCTTCGGGGATTGTGCCGTGTGACCAGCGAACGGGTGGTTCTTCAGCAACTTCCTCTGCCGGTAGAGGAGGTGTAATGCCCCAGAAACTTTATAAATTATTTTTTGAATATTTAAGTATTTTCTGGTAATTTTAAAGACCAAAATGGATTAATAAATAAATATTAGGTTAAAATAAGTCATTATTAAGACCCAATTGTGGTAAACCATTAACCTAGCCCATTTAAATGAAGCCCAAAGGACTAAAGGACCAAGCCCATGAAGTTTGGCCCATATTCTAGAAGATTAATTAGCCTACTCACGAATTATAGGGATAAATACCCATTAATTAGATAATTTAGTGGATAAGATGAAATTAGAGTTTGAACTTATTCAAGTTTGGTACCCAGGACCTATAGCGGTCTATCGTAAAATCGCTAAAAGGATGTGGCGGACCAAGCCTCGACCGCTATTTCCTGTCAGTTCCGTGAATTAAAGAAAGAGCAAAAAGATGGGATTTTTGCTAGTCTATCCTTTAGAGATTGAGATGGAAGAGCTAGTAATCATGTTTAGGACTCCCATAAGTCGATCTAAGGTTTAACAAGGACTCTAGAATCGATCTAATCCTCAAACCCTAGCAAAACCCTATAAATAGGGTCTAGTTTTGACCTGCGTGACCCTTACATTGGCTCGCGTGGAATCAAGGTAAGACGATGTTATTTCAAGTAGGTTATTTAGAAGTATTTATTGCCATTATATAGAACTAACATCTCCCAAATTTTTGTGCTAGGAGATCAAGCACACAAGGAGATAGAAGCCTGCAAAGTTGCTGGTTCGACCTTAGCGACCCAAGAAACTGTGCAAAAGTCCAGTGAAGATCAAAGGATTAGAGAACCAAATCGAGGTATTTAGCCTAAGTGTCTTTAAAACTTTTTGTTCCCCTTAGTATCTATTTCTTACCCTCTAAATTTCACATCATTAGGTCAAGAGAGTAAGGAGTTAGAGCAGCTTGAAGTTGCTGATTTGTCACAAGGAGTGCAAGGGACTAAGGGTAGCATCTAGCATCAAATTCAAAGTTTTAAAGCTTTAGCAGAAGTAGGTCATCTCATGAACGGCTAAAACATCAATCTAGGGATAAAATCCCTCTTATTGCACTTGATTTCATGCTTTATAGGTCGTGAATTTCATGTTTTATGCATCTAGTATATATGCATGCATATTTATAGCCCTAACTAAGTCAAAAAGGAACTTTCTTGTAAATTCACAGAAAACCCATGCATATTGTTAGCTTAACCTTCGTTTATCCTAATAAGAAAAGTTTATATATGATTTTCAGAAATGATGTGAGTTAAAAATCTTAGAACCCTCTTATTTAAGTTACTGTCTGTCGTGCTCTAGTGGCTTAGACTTTGACTGCCATCTCTCTGTAGCGGCCTTACGATGAACCGCTAGACACTTTGTAGTCTCGATTCCTATGAAACCTCTGACGGACCGGAAATAGACCGTTAAAGTTACTTTGGCGGCCTTACGATAAACCGCCAGCGTCCTGTAATGGCACTATGATAGACCGTCACTGTGCTATTTTCTGTCATCCCGAGATAGATTTAAGAATATCCATATATCTTACAATTAAGCCTAGTTAAACTATATACTAACCTGTTTTAATGATATTTATTACTCTGAGTTTTAATTCCTGATTCATAGACAGTGAGTTCATGTTTCTTTATGGTACTTAGGATTATTTTAGGCATAAGGTATTTTGTGCCAAAAACCATATAATTTTGTATTACATTATGGTTTGAATGCTTATATTGACAAGATTTAACGCTGATTTTTCACTGTACACATTCTATTCTTATCTCCGAGTCATTTCTATAAGTTCATGGCATATATTCCGGTATATGACCCTTAGTTACACACTTTGCACTATAGGAACATAATCTTGGACATGAGGACCTCTCCTTTGGATATTCCTTCCAATGGACTAGGAAATCTTGTTTCAAGGCCTCCGTAATTCTTCGCGAGCCTGGGTGATGAGGACATCACCAACACTTTCATATGATCGAGGATCCCGATGCTCGCCACCTATGCTACATCTTGTTCACCACTTTATTTCGAGTCATATGATGTAATTTTCATTTTCTTATCATGTACTTTTCCTTTTATTTGAGTCCAATACCTAGGTTAGGTAGCTATTTACCTAAGTCTTAAGTCATTATGTGTGTTATTGGGCCCAATTATATGGGCTAGGCCCAGGGGCCCCCCCTTCCCCTTGGTTTAGTGTTAGAAGTCCAAAAGTTAGGGACCTAAGTTAAATTGTGGGATTCCAATAAATAGGACCCCAATCCCTCATTTGTAAGGTAATGAAGTATTGATAAAAGTTTGCCAAAGCATTTGTGCATCTCTCTCTCTATCTCTAGCTCTCTCTCTCTTCTTCTCTCTCTCACTAAAAGGGGCAAACCCCTCTCTCTCTCCTCCCCTCTCTCTCCAAATTTTGAAATTCACTCTCTCTCCTCCCTATTCATCTCTAATTAAGACCCCTCCCCCTTCCCCATACCTCCCATTTAATCCCCCTCCAACCCCTAGGTGGAAGCCCCTTCTCCTAGGCACCTCTCCCTCCTCCCAAGCAACCTTTCCCCTTCCCCATACAACCCTTCATTTTCCCAGGAGAGAATCCCCTCTCCCAAGTAACCTTTCCCCTCCCCAAGGCAACTCCTCCCCTTCCCAAGGCCACATTAACCAACCCCACATTAAACTCAGTTCAAATTTCCCTCTCCCTCCAAGCCACTTGCGCCCCCCCTCTCTCTCTCTCACCCTCCACCCTTGGCCGCATCCCCCCTCCCCCACCACCTGATAGCTGCGACCCAGCCCTCTTCTCCAGACTCTCCACCACCTCTATCCACCGCCATCCAAGCCCCACAGCCATTATCCCTCTCCCCATTGCAGCCCCTTCACCCCTTCCCACCATTATCAACTTCATTTCACCAACCTACTCTATCCAGTTCACAGGCAGCAGTGGAAGCTCCACTTGCAGAGACTGCCCCGGTGCCGTCCGACGTCATCTGGAGGTGCACCATACATTTCCGGAAAGTTCTTCCAGTCTTCTTCGCAAGCGAGGTGGAATCGTCTCGTTCTGACTTCGCTACAGATCGTGGTGCCCATTCTCGTGCGGCTGCGCCAGATGTGAGCCAGAACCTGAGGTCCGTTTGGCAGAGGCTGCACCGACGTCAACATCGCGATTCAGCCCGAACTCTCTTATGAGAGTTGGTTCTTCTCCAAGTCCTCAACGCTCCCGAGTGAAATCGTCTCGTTCCGACCTCACTACAGATCGTGGTGCCCATTCTCATGCAGCTGCGCCAGATTTGAACCAGAACCTGAGGTCCGTTTAGCATAGCCTTCACTGACGTCAGCAGCACGAAGCAGCCTAAACTCTCTTATGAGAGTTGCTTCTTCTCCACGTCCTCAACGCTCCCGAGGTGGTCTCGCCTCGTTCTGACTTCGGCACAGTGCGTGGCGCCCGTTCTCGTCAAACTGCACAACCAGGACCAGAACCTAAACCAGAGCTGCAGTGCAGAGGCTACCACGGCCACACCCCTCAACTTCTGAAGGCGCCACTTGGCCGAGAGCTGCTACCACAAGGCACCCAACATCACCAACAAGCGGTGACCCTTTCCGCATCAGGAAGAGCATTTTCCAAATTGTCTCTCCCAGGTGCGCAGACAGTTCATTCGGGTCCTGTCTTGACCCCCCCACGGTCAACGGGCCCCTCCTCGCCGCCCCGACATCGTCCGGTGTTCTGCTTGCTTGCTACTCGAAGAGGAATCATCCACGGACGTCCTCGACTTGGTCCCGCCTCAATCAGACTCCGGAGCAGCCGTGGCACCAATGGCAAGCAGCTGAAATTCCCTGGGACGGCCAGAACCAGAGCGCAGGGTCCCTATTCCAGAGATCGCCCCAGCCGGTGACAACGTCGGGACCACCCACAAAAATTCACAGGCTTTCTTGGGTCTGTCAGTGACGTTTCGACACTAGTTTCGTCAACTTCCGAGTTCGTAGGAGTGCGTGGCAGCATCTACATCAACCCCCTGTCCGAGTATTCCAGATTGGGGCAGATCATTCGGCACTAGCTAGTTCACCACCCCACCCCGCCTAGCCGGCTTAACGCCCCTCACTGCGTGGAGGTAGTTTTGGTTGTAAATCAAGTTAATCCCCACCCCAAGATCCCCCTCCTGCGTGAGGTGTAGTGAGTGTACTAGCAGGTCGCCATCCGAAGCTACATCGGCGCGGCGTGCGGGTGCATACCCACGCCTCCCCGCTCGCCATCATCTCCGGCCGGGATCGGCATCTTCACGCTGATCAGGTGAGATTCTGGCCCCCTCTCTCCTTGCTGGTTCAACTCTGCTTAGTTTTGTATTGTTTCTAAGTTGCCCGTCGGTGGTGAGGTGAGCGCCCGATCTCAAATTGCCATCTAATTGAGTGCCCCGCGGAGCGAGTTGTGAGAGAGCCACTACATCCCACGCCCTTGGCGTGCTGGCCGCCCACGGAATTGGGCATCCTAGGCCCTTAGGGGGTTCAGCCCAAGCTGGTCAAATCCCCGGAAAGGCAAGGTCCAACCTCGGACCCTCACCACTATCGCCGGTCCACCTGCGGACCCGGGTGTGCGCGACGCGGGTGAACCCGCTTGAGTGGGTCCGCCGTTCGGTTCGATTGCTTGCAAATCTAGGTCCGAGGGGTCGTGTCACATCAAATTGGTATCAGAGCATCATCATCCTTAGGTGTGTCACATCAAATTGGTATCAGAGCATCATCATCCTTAGGCGTGTCACATCAAATTGGTATCAAAGCAAGTTCACAACTTGTCTCTCTACATGTTGGTCCTAGGGCGCATTCGCATTTAGAGCCATTTTTGGGCCACCCGGTGCATCATCATGTACACTCCACATTGGTTAAGTCCCCTCAACACGGCCTCCCACAAGAGTCCGATTGACCCCCTCCTCATGGACATCATCCTAGAAGGGGACCTTAGTTTTGACGGATCCAGTCCTAATGCCTACCTAAAGTGGGAGACTACCATGGATAAACACTTTGATAGGACTAGGGTCTATGGACACGCTAGGGTCCGCAGGGCCACAGGGCGGCTTCGGGGACAAGTCAAGAAGGAGTGGGATCGCGTAGCGGGCTTAAGAAGGATTTGGAGGCAAGAACCCATAGGATCATGGGAAGAGATGAAGATCGAGCTTAGGAAGATCTACACTCCCCGACCTTCCCACTCCTGCCTTGAGAACCATAACCCGAGGAGCACTCCCACTCCCCCTTTCCCTCTCAGTCAACCCAAGACCTCCCTTAGGACTCAAACTCCACCACCCAAAGGACCCTTAGATTCATTGGAAGAGATAAGGATTGATATTAGGAAGATCTTCACTCCCCGACCTTCCCACTCCTACCTTGAGAACCATAACCCGAGGAGCACTCCCACTCCTCCTTTCTCCCCCAGTCAACCCAAGACCACCGTTAGGGTCCAAACTTCACCACCCCGGGTACACCATGCCCCAACTTTCATCACCCCATCCCCAAAAGATCTTCCCATTCCCTTGGAGAGTAAGACCCCCACACCCCAAAGGAATAAGATTGTAATCGAGGAACATGAGGCCTCCCCAGATTGGGAAGAAGAATACGAGTCACAATGTCATGGGTTAGGCCAAGAAGTTCCCATCCCATGTGGAAGAAGCATCATGGCTCACTCCACCCTCACCATTCAAACCCACATGGACCCCATGTCCACCCCTCCACCTAGGCCCGTGACAGCCACCTTTCCCCAACACCTTCCGCTTCCAACTCCTATCCTACCCAAACCTAGCCCTCCACTACTTCCACTCCCAACCCCAACCCAAGTCCGGCCTCACTCACCACCCTGGGTACACCATACACCAACCTTTATCATCCTGCCCTCAAAGGACCCACTCACCTCCTTGGTAGAGGAACCCATACCCGACCCCATAGTAGTGAACACTCCGGACCGAATCCCCGCCATGGAGACCACCCATGTCCAAAAAGAAGAAGAACCCTCACATGGTGGTCTTCGCCTTACACCACCCTCTCTAGATGGGACCGAGATCATCTTAGGAGAACCCCTTGTTAATTGGCTAAAGGAGAGCCCAATTAGAGAGATCACAGCCCATGTTTTCTCCCCCATGGAGCGAAACTTTCCCATAGTTCCCTTCTCCTCCTATCACACTACCATCCAATCCTCCTACCAAATAGAAACTTTAAGAGACCTCCTTCACGGCCTAGCATGGCAAGTGGAGCTGACTGGTATGTTGACCACGGTGATTGACCGACCTAGGAGCCTTGACCTCCTACACCTATGTGTCGGGTCCATCTCCTCAATCTACACTGTGGGTTGCTACACTAGCGACCTTCTATTACTCCTCCCTACACCCGATGAGCCCGATGCTATCCACAAACTTGAGTTGGTTATCTCGGGTAGAACATCCAGCCCTCCATTCATGGCCGACCATCCCACCAAAAACTTTGGCCCGACCATTTTACTAGAGGAGGAGAATCCGCCATCAAGGGGTTGTGAGGACCAAAAGTACCTAGAGTTCCTCTCCTTAGGTGACCCTTACCATGACCCCTTCGATCCCTTCCTATACCCACCCACCTTACTCACCACCAACCTTTTCCCACCCCAACCAACCTTATGGGACCAAGCCCACTCCATTTTCCTAGACCCCTTTGACCCCTATGAGTGGAAAATCTCACCCCAAGCCATACACATAGAAGGATCCATTTGGATGGGAATGCATGTGCCACTACATTTTGCATCATTTGGTAGGGCTAGTAAGCCCAGTCATCTCATACATATCACTCACACCGTAGGCCCAATGCATGACTGGCTCACATTTGGATGTGCGGGTCCTCCCACATTCGTCATAACTCTTAAGCATGAAAGGAGCATACATGGATGTCCGGGCCCCCCAGTAATTATCACAACCATGCACGATAGATCCACCTATGGTTTCCCCGGCCCCCCCAAGTCCATAAGAGTCTTCATCACATCTATGCATGATAGGTCTATGTACGGTTGCCCCGGTCCACCTTTGCATGCTATCCACTTTCACACCCACTCACCGCATTATGATGCATGGCATGAGCATACACGCAAGCAATTCTTGACGAGCGGTGAGGTTCACAAAGAGCGGACAAGAGCTCGCGAGCGCCGCTTAGAATTCCAAGTAGGCAATCTGGTGATGATGACATTGGAGTGGCTCTACCCTAGGGTCACCTCCAATTCGAGGGCACGTGGACTTGGACCTTCCCAAGTTCCGAGTGACTTTGGCAACCCAGCTATCAGGTTGGACTTACTAATGGGTTTTGGGATTCACCCCATTATCCACGTGGCGGATCCGGCACCCTATATGGGCACCGCGGAGGATCCTAGTGAGTGCCTCGAGCCTTTATCTTCCTTTGAGAGGGACACCCTCGGAGAGCCCCCAAAAATCAGCCTGAGAGTCCGACGTGTGCACACGGAGGCAATACTAGGCAAGCAGGGTTCCATCGCCAGCAAGAGGGTGCGCCTGAGCCACCTCGAGAACATGAAGGACCGTACCCTAGTTGCGGACGCAGGGTTGAGTTTGGAGGTTGAGGTTCACTTTGAGCTGTTTGAGAGGACCACTTCCCCGGTGGGCCCATACTCGACGGAGTCGAGTTTTTCGCACCCCGGGGGTATGATGAGGACATCACCAACACTTTCATATAATCGAGGATCTCGATGCTCGCCACCTATGCTACATCTTGTTCACCACTTTATTTCGAGTCAAATGATGTAATTTTCATTTTCTTATCATGTACTTTTCCTTTTATTTGAGTCCAATACCTAGGTTAGGTAGCTATTTACCTAAGTCTTAAGTCATTATGTGTGTTATTGGGCCCAATTATGTGGGCTAGGCCCAGGGGCGCCCCCTTCCCCTTGGTTTAGTGTTAGAAGTCCAAAAGTTAGGGACCAAAGTTAAATTGTGGGATTCCTATAAATAGGACCCCAATCCCTCATTTGTAAGCTAATGAAGTATTGATAAAAGTTTGCCAAAGCATTTGTGCATCTCTCTCTCTCTATCTCTAGCTCTCTCTCTCTCTTCTTCTCTCTCTCACTAAAAGGGGCGAACCCCTCTCTCTCTCCTCCCCTCTCTCTCCAAATTTCAAAATTCACTCTCTCTCCTCCCTATTCACCTCTAATTAAGACCCCTCCCCCTTCCCCATACCTCCCATTTAATCCCCCTCCAACCCCTAGGTGGAAGCCCCTTCTCCTAGGCACCTCTCCCTCCTCCCAAGCAACCTTTCCCCTTCCCCATACAACCCTTCATTTTCCCAAGAGAGAATCCCATCTCCCAAGTAACCTTTCCCCTTCCCCAAGACAACTCCTCCCCTTCCCAAGGCCACATTAACCAACCCCATATTAAACTCAGTTCAAATTTCCCTCTCCCTCCAAGTCACTTGCGCCCCCCCCCCTCTCTCTCTCTCACCCTCCACCCTTGGCCGCATCCCCACTCCCCCTCCACCTGCTAGCTGCAACCCAGCCCTCTTCTCCAGCCTCTCCACCACCTCTATCCACCTCCATCCAAGCCCCACAGCCATTAGCCCTCTCCCCATTGCAGCCCCTTCACCCCTTCCCACCATTATCAACTTCATTTCACCAACCTACTCTATCCAGTTCGCAGGCAGCAGTGGAAGCTCCACTTGCAGAGACTGCCCCGGTGCTGTCCGACGTCATCTGGAGGTGCATCATACATTTCCGGAAAGGTCTTCCAGTCTTCTTCACAAGCGAGGTGGAATCGTCTCGTTCCGACTTTGCTACAGATCGTGGTGCCCATTCTCGTGTGGCTGCGCCAGATGTGAGCCAGAACCTGAGGTCCATTTGGCAGAGGCTGCACCGACGTCAACATCACGATTCAGCCCAAACTCTCTTCTGAGATTTGGTTCTTCTCCAAGTCCTCAACGCTCCCGAGGTGGAATCGTCTCGTTCCGACTTCACTACAGATCGTGGTGCCCATTCTCGTGAAGCTGCACCAGATTTGAACCAGAACCTGAGGTCCGTTTAGCAGAGCCTGCACCGACGTCAGAAGCACGAATCAGCCTGAAATCTCTTATGAGAGTTGCTTCTTCTCCATGTCCTCAACGCTCCCGAGGTGGTCTCGTCTCGTTCTGACTTCGGCACAGTGCGTGGCGCCCGTTCTCGTCAAACTGCACAACCAGGACCAGAACCTGAACCAGAGCTGCAGTGCAGAGGCTACCACGGCCACACCCCTCAACTTCTGAAGGCGCCACTTGGCCGAGAGCTGCTACCACAAGGCACCCACCATCACCAACAAGCGGCGTCCCGTTCGGCATCAGGAAGAGCATTTTCCAAATTTTCTCTCCCAGGTGCGCAGACAGTTCATTCGGGTCCTGTGCTGACCCCCCCACGCTCAATGGGCCCCTCATCGCCGCCCCGACATCGTCCGGTGTTCTGCTTGCTTGCTACTCGAAGAGGAATCATCCACGGACGTCCTCGACTTGGTCCCACCTCAATCAGACTCCGGGAGCAGCCGTGGCACCAACGGCATGCAGCTGAAATTCCCTGGGACGGCCAGAACCAGAGCGCAGGGTCCCTGTTCCAGAGATCGCCCCAGCCGGTGATGACGTCGGGACCACCCAAAAAAATTCACAGGCTTTCTTGGGTATGTCAGCGACGTTTTGACACTGGTTTCGTCAACTTCCAAGTTCAGAGGAGTGCGTGGCAGTGTCTACATCAACCCCCTGTCCGAGTATTCCAGATTGGGGCAGATCATTCGGCACTAGCTAGTTCACCACCCCACCCCGCCTGGCCGGCTTAACGCCCCTCCCTGCATGGAGGTAGTTTTGGTTGTAAATCAAGTTAATCCCCACCCCGAGATCCCCCTCCTGCGTGAGGTGTAGTGAGTGTACTAGCAGATCACCATCCGAAGTTACATCGGCGCGGCGTGCGGGTGCATACCCACGTCTCCCCGCTCGCCATCGTCTCCGGCCGGGATCGGCGTCTTCACGCTGATCAGGTGAGCTTCTGGCCCCCTCTCTCCTTGCTGGTTCAACTCTGCTTAGTTTTGTATTGTTTCTAAGTTGGCCGTCGGCGGTGAGGTGAGCGCCCAATCTCAAATTGCCATCTAATTGAGTGCCCCGCGGAGTGAGTTGTGAGAGAGCCACTACATCCCACGCCCTTGGCGTGCTGGCCACCCACGGAATTGGGCATCCCATGCCCTTAGGGGGTTCAGCCCAAGCTGGTAAAATCCCCGGAAAGGCAAGGTCCAACCTCGGACCCTCACCACTATCGCCGGTCCACCTGCGGACCCGGGTGTGCGCGACGCGGGTGAACCCGCTTGAGTGGGTCCGCCGTTCGGTTCGATTGCTTGTAAATCTAGGTCCGAGGGGTCGTGTCACATCAAATTGGTATCAGAGCATCATCATCCTTAGGCTTGTCACATCAAATTGGTATCAGAGCATCATCATCCTTAGGCGTGTCACATCACTAGGATTCCCACTAGGACGCCGAGTTAGTTGTACCATTAAAGCCCAATTGACTAGAATGTACGTATATCGATGTTTTATTTCTGGGCCTTAGTAGACCAATAATTGACCGCCATAGTCTGATAGCGCGCCTTATCTAGACCGCTAAAGGGACCTTGACGGATCTACCTTTGACCGCAAAAGACTCCAGAGAACCTGTTTTCAAATATCGCACAGTTTTGTACTTAACGGTCCAGAACTAGACTGCTATATTTGTGTAACGGCTCAGTTATAGACCACTAAAATTCTTTAGTTCAGTTAACCCAAGGTTTGGCCCAAGGGTTAATATCCATATGATCCTAGAAAGACTATTAAATCTCGGGGACATGTCACCTTTATCAAAATGATTTAACTAAATTATGAAAGTTAAGAACATACCGTTATGCTGCTGATTTATTTCCATGGCATAACCTAGTCATTAAAGTATTTATTGAAATTCCTTATTTCCTCGTACAAGCGTTCGTATTTTTGGTTACTTTATCATGAATATATCATTGAAATTGTACATTCTTGACCACATTATTTACATGCGTGGAAGTAGCTTGATTTATACTTGAAGATGCGGATCGAGCACTGATTATGTTCAATGGCTCTATGCTAGTCCCCTTGACTGATTGTCAAAAATATACTATTATAAACCATGGGGTATGATACTACTTGCGTCGCATTGCGCTGGGAGTACTTTCATTATAAATAAGTTAAATATCCACGGGTATCCACGGATTTATCCACTAAGTGGTAATCTGCAGAAATTCACGAAGTACTTGTTACTAAGCGAAGAAGTACATTCTTGCTTGTTACATGACATTCTAGTACATTCTTGTTCATGAAAGGCCATAATTTCATTCTTGCTTGATCATGTTCGCTCAATCATATCTTAACTTGATCGTATCTTGTTACTTATTTTATTCACGTGATTTACCGCATTTCGCATGAGTTTACCTTATTCTTTAGAGCTAAAATGTTAATCACTTTAACATTGCCAATCATGTTGATGCGAAGATACCTACTGAGCAAGTGTGGTCATTACCTATTTTCAATCTTTTCAGGAGATGCAAGTAGTTCAGATTCGGATTCAAGTTATTCAAGTGATGGGTCCGAGAGCGAATGAAAGTCACATGAAATTGAGAGTGAAGACTTAGGAGTCGATAATGTCTAGATCGAGTCCATGTAATCTACCTTTTTATTGAGTCAAGTAGATTTGAAAGAATTGACTAGTTGATGTATTTGAGTTATTATCCTTATCAATAAAAGTGAAGGTTTGAGTAACTTATTGTGCAATTGCATTTTATGTGTGATTGTTATTGCGCTCTGATTATTCTTGCTTGTAAGAGGCTTACCATGCCGGCTATTCACGATTCCTGAGGTTATCTTTCGCTGTAATAAAAGCTCAGGGCGTGACAGGAGCCTATCCCATACGTGGCTGATTGGCATCTCGAGATTGACAGACTGCATCCTTATCGGACCTTCATTAAAGGGGAAGATAGGCGGGATGCCTTGTATAGCAATACCCCTTGGTTGTTCTCTCTGCTCCGCTCCCATGGGCTCTCAGTGGGTGGCCCAAGTGAAGCTATTCTGGATCAGCCCCTCCTTATCTCCTTCAAGTACGTTGACGGATGGGGACTGGATCATTTGAGCTTATATTATCATTTGTCTTCTCGCGGCCACATAGACTTGGCATTGCTGGCCGAGCGGAGCGAGAAGATAGGAGATGTGTGCTGGCTCATTCGCGAGGGAGCTTCGAGAGACAAAGTTCCATCGCTGTTCTATTGGCCTCTTTTCCCCTTCTATACGGGGCCGACAGGTATCTTTCATTTATTCATTTTGGCCCTTCGGCCAGCTTCCTTTCTTTGTTGCAGTAGATATTATTCTCACCTTTGTGCGTATGCAGTCTGACTCACTTTGGAGGAGACTCGGCACTTCAGGGAGCTAATAATAAAAGCTCAGAAGTCGACATATTTTGGGATTCCCGAGTCGGCCCCGACTACGACACCATTGCCTCCTGGTGACTCGCGAAAGCGAACCAGGTCCCAGTTGAGAGAGGCTGTTGGCAAAGCCAAAGAGGCCGTGACCCGGGTGGGGCACGCCAGAGGAAGGTTGCGGAACAGGGACCAACAATCAATCCTCTTCCAGTTGTATCTTTCGAAGAATTTGAGGCTTCTCGTGCACAGGGGCCTAAGGCTGAAGGTAAGCTCTTCATTCTTCCACGGTTTATTTCCTTATTCTGGCTGCTTTGGCTAATTCTTCTTTGCAGTTGCCGGCACAGTTGCTGCAGTCGTCGGACTAGAAGCAATAGCAGGGGCCGTGACTAGAGAAAGGGTAGAGGAAGTCTCCATAGCTCCTGTGGAGGGAGATCTACCTTCCCCGATGCCCTGTCAGGAAATGGAAGGTAATTTGCAATTTGTTCATGGGGCTTCCACGAGCCATCATGTCTTCAACCGGCTTGACTGTTTCTTGCTTCGAATTTTAGTTGAAATACAACCAACATTACTCCCTGAAGCCGGGACTGTGGGGGAAGCTGTTGCTGTGGAGCAAGCCATTTCAGGTGGCGAGCCTATCCCCGAGATTCATTCAGCTGAGGCTCCCAGTATAGAGTCGACCGAGGAAGTCCTTATCGAGGGTGGCATTCCTATTAGCAAGACATCAGCTCCGATAGTGGAATGCTAGGAACGGGCTGAGGGCTCCTCCTCTTCCGAACAGGTTGATTACGGTGGCGACTCCCGTGACGAGGAGTTTCCACCTGTTGATATAGAGACCGAGGATGCCGAGACGTCTTCGGCCTATGAAAGTGATTACACAGCCTTCAGCCCACCTCGGTTGGTATGAAGCGACCTTGGGCCATCGGGCTCACTTGTAGGTGAAGGGGCTAGAGCCACGGAGGCCACCCTTGGAGATTTGAGCTTAGTGCCCGTTGAGGTGAGAAGTCCTCTACCGTTTTCACTTTATCGCTCTTCCCTTCTTTTTCTATCAGCTGCCTGAGACATATATTTATAGTGCAGACTGAGGTGGCACTGCCGACCATAACGGTGCAGATACCTCTCGCGGCTTTAGGTGCTGGTCAACCAACATTCCCGCTAGTCTTGTGGCCTATCGCTCTGCGATATCCCAAAGATTATGCGGCAGCAGCAGGTCTGGAGGGACGGGGGGTAATTGCAGGGGTTGATGAATCGACAGCATTCGCGGAGCCTCAACCACTTGATGCTGACAAAGAGCTGTCCTCGGAGAAAAGTAGCACTCCCGAGATAGAAGCGGGAGAAATTGTTGAAGGAGAGGTCGGGGCTTCCAGGGCCTTGGCTCTTGTTATTGAAACTACCCCTGTAGAGGTCAGGCAAGCTGAATGTGAGGAGCAAGTGTCTTCGGCTATTGATGCATCCGGTGCAGCTCCACCACGAGAGGCTAGTAGGGAAATTGTTGTTGTCAAGACTTTGCCCGTTGCACCAGCTGCTGGGGTTGGTTCCAGTGCAGGTGCCCTGCAAATCATGCCGTCGTCGTCTTCTGAGATGAGCGACAATACTTGGGCTGCCGTGGATAGCAGGGTGGATTTCCAGCTTCCCGAGACGTCACCACTTGGTCTGCAATCATCAAGCGACCTGGTATAGCAGTTCTTGGGAACCCTTCAGCATACTATAACTGCCAGCCGAGACTTAACTTATGTACAGCTGAGGGGTTTAGTGGAGCACCTCTCCCGCTCACTGCTGGCCTTTGGCTACCCCATGGACGACTGGACGCCACGGGTGGTATTGCTATTGAAGTATGTGAATAGAAGGGAATTTCTTGGCCGAGAAGTAGCTGATCAATTGACGGCCATAACACTAGAGCGAGCTGAATGCCGAACTGCTCTTGCATCTTTGAGGGGGACTGCAGAGCAGATGAGAGATACAGCCAGCACTTCTTCACAGCACCGAATTTTCCTTACAGCTCAGATAGCAGAACTGCGTGCTGAACTTTCCAGGGCCGAGGCTGAGCTTTAAGAGACTGAGTGTCTGGAAGTCCAGAATGTGGAGGAAGCCGAGTTGGCTGAAGGACAAGGCGCTTCACTAGAAGAGAAGCTATCACAACTGGAGGCTATCGAGTCTCGATTGTAGGAGCTGACCCACCACCCTTCCTTGGGTATCTTGGAGCTGGAGGATATCTTCCGATGTCCACTACAATAGCCCCTTTTGTCGATCCTACCCTTTTCTGGTGGATCTTTATGTATCTCGGGGGATGCCTCAAGTCATCATGTATTTTGCTACCTTATAGCAATGAAATATCCTTGTTTGCCGCTAAATCACGACTTCACTTTCTTATTATATATTTTTTTCTCTTTCTCCAGCCAGTTAGCTTAGTTTGAATATGTAAGTCACTAGGGCAGGAGAGCGCTCACGCCTTCAGCAAAGGGGTGAGGTGTTCGCTCCACCGCGGTGTAACTATTCTCGGGGCCAAAATATGGCTAATGTAGGCCAAAAGTTTGAAGGACGAGGGTGTAGAGGCCTCCTAGAGCCAAAGAACAAGGTCAGAAGACCTATCAACAGGATTCGTCGATGGTGACGGAAACTGAGGGTATGATGGGGACATCACCTCCCGTGCCCACACTCACGGCTCGTTTCCTCGCCCCGGAACCGTCCAACATGGTCTAGTCATTTATCTTGAGTCATATGTTGTATTTTCTCATTTTTATTTGAGTCATACCATTGTAATTTTCCTTTTATTTGAGTCATGTACCTAGGTTAATGAGTCATCTACCTAAGTTAAGTGTCATAGGGTTGATTAGATTAGTTAATGGGCCCAATTCATTAGGCCGGGCCCAGGGGCGCCCCCTACCCCCTTGGTTATTTGTCATTGTAGCAAGAGTCAGGGACTTTTTGTAAAATGTGGGTTGCCTATATATAGGACCCCATTCCCCCCCATTTAAAGTTAATGAATGAATATTTGAATTTTCTAGTGTCCAACTTAAATCTTCTTCTTTTGGTGAGAAGTCAATTGAGTGGGTGAGAAGCCCCTATCCCCCCCTCTCTCTCTACCTCTCTCCCTAGGAAGCCATTTTCTCTCTCCTCCACTTTCTCTCTCTAAAACATGTGCCCCTTTCTCTCTCTTCCCCTCCCAACCACCTTTTTCTCTCTTCCCCCCCTCCAATAACTCATCTCCAACTCCCCACCACCCCACCTTAACTCCACCCCAGCCCCAAGGGAGATTCCATCACTCCCCACTCCACCCTCCAACAACCAACCACCCACTCCCCTTCCCCAAGCACCCTCTCATCTCCAAAGGGAGAATTCCCCACTCTCCAAGCCCCCCCTTTACCTTCCCCACACACCTCTTCCCATCTCCAAGATCAGAAATTAAACCCACCCTTAAACCCATTTTCAAATACCCCTTTTCTCTCTCCCTTCTAACAAAATTTGCAGCTCTCCCTCCCTCCACCTCCTATACCTCCTTCCAACCCCCATTCTTCCACTCCCACACCTTGGAACACCCCCTCCCAGACCCCCTCATAGCTAGGGGTTGCCCCCACACACATCCACTTCATTTCCTTTCCCATCTACCCCCATTTCCCATCACCTATCACCACTCCGCACAGGCCAGTTCGCAGGCAGTAGTGTACCAGAAGAGTTCAGAGGTGACCCAGGCTTCATCCTGATGTCCCTGGATGCCCAAGTGATACCGTCGGAAGCGTCTCCCAATCTTATTCACGATGGTGGTGGTCTCGTCCTGTTCTGAGTTTGTGGATGCCCGGATAAGTCTTCACCGTAGGACTGCACATCTGCTACCAGACAGTCAACCTGAGGCGGCTTGCAGAGGCTCCCATGGCCATCACCTTGAAGATCTAGAGGCGGTGCTTGGCTGAGATTATCTACAACGAGTCTACTTCCAGTATCAAGAAGCAGAACCTCGTTCGGCATCCGGAGCTGTGATTTCTCATTTTTCTCCCTAGGTGCGCAGTTCTGTCCCCTCTGGGACTGAACCGACCCCTGTCCACTATTTGGGCTCTCACAATCTTCTCCAACATCATCTGGCATTCCCGTGGATCTTGTCTCGAAGTGGACTCGACAACGATTCCAACGACTCTATCCACACTTGATTCAGAGATCGGAAGCGCTCGTGGCGGCCTCTTCTTTCAGCTGCTTTGGTACCATAGCAGTCCAGACCAGAACTCAGGGTCCCTATTTGCAGCCCTT
The DNA here is from genome assembly GCA_022559845.1 of Amorphophallus konjac. Classification (NCBI taxonomy): domain Eukaryota; kingdom Viridiplantae; phylum Streptophyta; class Magnoliopsida; order Alismatales; family Araceae; genus Amorphophallus; species Amorphophallus konjac. The sequence continues at coordinate 31,281,333 of CM040129.1, forward strand.
CCCCGACCAGCATCGTCAACCAAGAAATTCTATAAAAATTGGACGTCAACCTGATCCAACCCCGAAGATTTTCCCACTAGTCTCATCAATAACAAAATTCGGGAGTGGCTGCAGCAGCGTCAACTTTAACTATCTATCCCCTATTCCAGAGGGCGATCAGAACTGACGTCGTCCATCCGTTTGGCTTCTATTTCAGTTTTCCCCTCCCTGCCCGACCGGCTTAAAGCCCCTCCCTGCGGGAGGTAGTGTTTGGATGTAATTTTGACCTCACTTTCCCAAGTTCAACCCCCTTGCTTGGGGCGTAGTGGTGTAAAACTTTAAACAGGTTCAAGCTACACCGGCGCGGCGTGTGTGGAACCCACGCTTCCCCGCTCACCCACGTCTCCGAGCAGGACCGGTTTCTTCAAGCCGGTCGAGTAAGTTCTCTACCCTTGCTCTCCTTTGGATGACTTGTTCCTTCAATATTAGTTCATAAGCTCCACTGGTCCGTGAGAGTGAGCGCCCGGTCCTCAATCCCCATTGCTTTGAGTGACCGCCATGGGAGAGAGTGCAACCCGTGCCATTGGCACAACGTCGGCTCCATTAAATTGGGCCTCCATACCCTCGTGAGAACCCTTGGCCTTGCTGGCCCTTTACCAGCAAGGGCCCAGCCCTCACAACCTCCACTCGGCATCCCGAGTTACCCCGGGTCTTGGGTGAGTGTCGGGTGAGTGGCCACCGTTATCGGTCCGTTTCGATTGCGAATTGTGCTTGATTGCTAAAATCCAAGAGTGTGTCACATCAGGGTAGGGTTTATTCATTGACATGGGTTAAATGCCGAGGCGAAGGAGGCTTGTGGGTTAACGAGGACTAAAGGTCTAGGTTACAGGGATGTTGACCGATCTTGCCGATGGTGACAAGGGTCAATAGATGCGGACCGATCTTGCGGATGAAGACAAGGGTCGCAAGGATGGTCGACCGATCTTGCCAATGATGACAAGGGTCACTAGAAGGTTGACCGATCTTGCTGATGATGACAAGGGTCAATAGATGCCGACCGATCTTACCGATGATGACAAGGGTCACAAGGAGGTTGACCGATCTTGTCGATGATGACAAGGGTCAATAGAAGGTTGACCGATCTTGCCGATGATGACAAGGGTCAGAAGGATGTCGACCGATCTTGTCGATGATGACAATGGTCACAAGGAGTTGACCGATCTTGCCGATGATGACAAGGGTCGCAAGGAGGTTGACCTATCTTGCCGATGATGACAAGGGTCACAAGGAGGTCAACCGATCTTGTCGATGATGACAAGGGTCGCAAGGAGTTGACCGATCTTGCCGATGATGACAAGGGTCGCAAGGAGGTTGACCGATCTTGCCGATGATGACAAGGGTCGCAGAAAGGTTGACCGATCTTGTCGATGATGACAAGGGTCGCAAGGACTTGGCCAATCTTGTCAATGATGATAAGGGTCGTAAGGAGGTTGACCGATCTTGCCGATGATGACAAGGATCAATAGGAGGTAGACCGATCTTGCCGATGATGACAAGGGTCGCAAGGAGGTTGACCGATCTTGCCAATGATGAAAAGGGTTGCAAGGAGGTCGACCGATCTTGTCGATTATGACAAGGGTCACAAGGAGGTTGACCGATCTTGCCGATGATGACAAGGGTCGCAAGGAGGTTGACCGATCTTGCCGATGATGACAAGGGTCAACAGGAGGTCGACCGATCTTGCCGATGATGACAAGGGTCGACAGGAGGTCGACCGATCTTACCGATGATGACAAGGGTCGTAAGGAGGTTGACCGATCTTGCCGATGATGACAAGGGTTGCAAGGAGGTTGACCGATCTTGCTGATGATGACAAGGGTCGCAAGGAGGTTGACCGATCTTACCGATGATGACAAGGGCCAAAAAGAGGTTGACCGATCTTGCCGATGATGACAAGGGCCAAAAGGAGGTTGACCGATCTTGTCGATGATGACAAGGGTCGCAGGGAGGTTGACGGATCTTGCCGATGATGACAAGGGTCAATAGGAGGTTGTCCGATCTTGCCGATGATGACAAGGGTCATGAAAGTTGAGAACTTTAAATCATCACTTTATTGACTTAAGCACCCTTTCGGGTTTTCGCCGAAGCCAGCCCCCTCTTGCTTTTGCCCACGCGCCCATTGGGGTTTTCACGTGGCGGGGTAACCGATTTTACCTGCGACGCCCTTTCGGGTTTTCACTACAGTCGGGTTATAGCCATTTTTGTCCTTGTCCTGATGCAGGAACAAGGCCGGCGAGGCACCTCTATTTTAAGCCTCATTTTTTTCATTTTTTTTTGCGTGATCCACGGAACGTATCCGGGGTGAACTTGGGCTCGTTTGTTAGCAACGGATGAGAGGTCCGGGCTAATGAGACGTCGACTAGCCTTGTCGATGATGGCGAGGGTCGAGCATAGGTTTGTTCATTGACACTGGTTAAATGTCGAAGCAAAGGTAGATTTATTAACAAGGACAGAAGGTCGAAGTTAAGGGGGTACTGACCGGTCTTGCGGATGGCGGCAAGGGTCGAAAGTAGCTTGTTCATCGGCATTGGGTGAATGCCAAAGCAAAGGATAGGTTTATTTATTAACGAGGACATAAGGTCCAAGTTAAGGGAAACGTCGACCGATCTTGCCGATGATGGCAATGGTCGAACATGAGTTTGTTCATCGACATTGGTTAAATGAAGAAGCAAGAGATAGGTCTATTCATTAATGAGGATGTAAGGTCCAAGTTAAGGGAAACGCCGACCGATCTTGCCGATGATGACAAGGGTCGAACACTAGTTTGTTCATCGACATTGGTTAAATGCCGAAGCAAAGATAGGTTATTTATTAATGAGGACGGAAGGTCCAAGTTAAGGGAAAATGTCAACCGATCTTGCCAATGATGACAAGGGTCGAACACAAGTTTGTTCATCGACATTTGTTAAATGGCGAAGCAAAAGATAGGTTTATTCATTAACGAGGACGGAAGGTCCAAGTTAAGGGAAATGTCGACCGATCTTGCCGATGATGACAAGGGTCGCAAGGATGTTGAGGAAAAGGTATCCGGTGGGATCTGTGGTGATCACCATTTTCGGAGTTTCCTTGGGATGAGGGTGATATGGAACTTTAAATTACCACATTACTAACTCAAGGGCCCTTTTGGGTGTTGAATACGTGTATACCATGATTACTGTTATGGTTTTGATGATAGCAACTACTATACGTCATACTGTGCTTGCATATGATGTCATTGTGTATCTGTTTAAACAATCAGTCATTTCATCAAACATGTAGTGTGCATGAGCAGTGCATGGTTTTGATAGCAAATACTAAGTCACACTGTGTTTGCATATGACGTCATGGTGCATCTGTTTAAACAGTTAGTCATTTCATCGAACATGTTGTGTGCATGAGCAATGCATCAGTGCATACCACTGTTCCTATTTTGCATTGGTTCATTCATATAGTCGGTGCATCTCTTATGTTGCTACACATAAAGTCTATACATTCTCCATGCATCTTCATTACTAAGTCTATACATCCTGCAACTCAAAGTCTATACATCATCCTGTTGCAGGCACATCAAGTCTATACATCCTTCAGCAGTAAGTCTACACATCAGAAAGTCTATACAGCCAGCAAGTCTATACATCAAGTCTATACAGCCAGCAAGTCTATACAGCCAGCAAGTCTATACATCAGAAAGTCTATACAGCTAGCAAGTCTATACATCAGCAAGTCTATACAGCCAGCAAGTCTATATAGCCAGCAAGTCTATACATCAGAAAGTTTATACGTTGGACAAAGTCTATACGTTGGACAAAGTCTGTATGATGGACAAAGTCTATACGTTGGACAAAGTCTATACGTTGGACAAAGTCTGTACATTGGACAAAGTCTATACGTTGGACTAAGTCTGTACGTTGGATAAAGTCTATGCGTTGGACAAAGTCTGTACATTGGATGAAGTATATACGTTGGACAAAGTCTGTACGTTGCTGAACATGAAGTCTGTACGTTGGCTGCCTAGCACAACTCGAAGTCTACACGTTGCTGCACACAAAGTCTATACGTTGCTGCAGATGAAGTCTGTACGTTGGCTGCATGCACAAATCAAAGTCTGTACGTTGCGGCAGATGAAGTCTGTACGTTGCTGCAGATGAAGTCTATACGTTGGCTGCATGCACAAAACAAAGTCTGTATGTTGCATAAGATAAAGTCTGTACGTTGGCTACTAGCACAACTCCAAGTCTGTACGTTGGTTGATGGCTGCAACACAAGTCTATACATTGGCCGGCTACTTCACACGCAAAGTCTATGCATTACGTTCTGTTGTGTTCGTGCATCAAGTTACCAAGTCTGTACGTTCATGAAGCAAGTCTGTACAGGCTCATGCATACTCAAGGTGCAAAGTCTGTACAGAGTTCATACACGCACACAAAGTCTACACGTCCAAGCCTTGATGCAAAGTCTATACAACAACTACAAGCTTCATTCAAATAGCCAAGGCCACTTCACAAGATGAGAGTCAAAAGACAATGATTCAGTTGATACCTTCTATACTGTCAAGGGTGATGCCACATACATGCACGGGCTGCTAATGGAGTTGAACGACGGAGCTGAAGCAGATAACGAACCGACCCGGGCAAGCCCGGGTTCTGCCCAGCTGGCGGTCGACCGCCAGCACAGGGGCGGTCTACCGCCCCAACCAGGGATTGCCAGTCTGCACAAGTTTCAACTGCAGGTCGAGCGCCAGCCCGTAGCGGTCGACCGAAAATACCAGGGACCATCCGTCTACAGCATGTTTCAGTAGAGGTCGACCGCCAGAAGCTGTAGGTCGACCACAAGCCCCGAGCCAACCAATGTTGACTTTGTTTTCCACTTCGAAAAGGGCCATTCAACATGGATTTGTTTAATCCAAAAGTCACATAATCACCCATGATTTGTGGATCTGGTCTGGGGCTTGTCTATAGACCATTCAAAGTCTATAAAACTAATACAAGAGGGTTAGAAACCCTAGTTGATGTAGTTGATGAAGTGAATCAAAGAGAGCTCAAGGGAGGCCATTTCGAGGGTACTGTAGCACATGCGTGAACAGTACTTCAGGCTGGAGTTCTTCATCCTTCCAAGGTGATTCAAGCTCAGATCTGAAGCCAAGCAACCTCCAAGCAAGCAAGAAGCATTCAAGGCTCTCAAAGGTGATCAAAGCTACATCCATACACCTCTTCATCAACTCAAGGAGATTCAAGAAAAGATCAAGCTACATCCAATATTCTTCTTCATCAACTCAAGGAGATTCAAAGGAAAGATCAAGCTACATCCTATATCTGCTCCATCAACTCAAAAGGATCAAAGGAAGATCAAATCCTCAACAGATTGAAGATCCAACAATCTCAGACAAGATCTAGTTCATTCCAGCATATCTTCATATCTTGTTTGAGCATTTTCATCTTGTTCTATTTCCATTTCATTCAATCTATTGAAACTGAAGATCGTCCCTACCGGTGGTTAGTAGGAAGGCAATCGGGAGTTCTCCGATTTACGGTGTAGCCGTCCATGCCGGCTTTGTGTGTAGGAAGACAGAAAGAGGGATTTCTCTATTATGTGGTTTGGGGCGTGTCCCCGGTCAAGCTGTGAGTCAGCAAGGAAGCCTCACCAGGTTTTGGTGAGGGGTGGACGTAGGTTGCGGGGTTACAATCGAACCACCTTAAAAATTCCTGTGTTGTGGGTTGTTTATTGTGTGTGATTGCTCTATCTCTTCTACCCCCATTCACAGGTTCGTGTGCTTTCAAACTTGGTTATCTTATTTTATACACTCAAGCTCTCATAATTGCATCTTGGTTGATCACCACTGCATTCACACACATATGAACTCTGAGTGATCAATATAGCACACATACACGTACGGTTGTTGCAAGCTTTGCATGCTCTGTGCCACTCTACTTAATTTCGTTGTGCATTGTGTCTAAGTGATTCATTCACTTTATAGGAGTGGTTCATGCTTCCGATAGCTAAGAGTTTTAAATAGGCCAAAGCTTTTGATAAGATCTATTCAACCCCCCCTTCTAGATCCGTTTACATCTCACGGGACCCTACAAGTGGTATCAGAGCGAGGCTCTGTCATTCCCAGATCCAACGATCTGCAGGGAAAGATCCCGGTGTTTGTTATTTAGATGGATTCACATGCTACACTTGCTTCGATGGCTTCTCCACCCATTCATGATGGTTCAGATTTTTCTACAAGGGTTGGAAGAATGTTCATCTATGTTAGCTCCATAGATCCACAATTGTGGACTCTTATATACAATGGTCCTCATGAGCTACCATCAAATTCAATTGATTGGTTAGCCGAACATGAGACCAAACACAATGATAATCGTCTTGCATATAACTTAATTACAGCTGCAGTTGATCTAAGACTAACTCATCTTGTGTCTTCTTGCAGCACAGCCAAGCAAGTATTGGACAAGTTGGTAAATATCCATGAAGGGAAGGAACAAGAACAAGAATGCTTCATGGCCGACCGTGCAGAACAGTCCAGCAATACATCCTCATCACAGGTAAACTCTGACTCCGAGGAATTCACTTTTGAAGAGCTTATGGAAGCCTATGATGAATTGATCACACAATACAAAAAGGTCAAAACAGAAAACAAAAATTTGAAAAAGGATCTCAAGAAAATTAACCAAAATGAAAGCTCGATTTGTAAAAAGTGTTCTGTTTTTAAATAGCTTAACGACACTCTCTCAGTTGATCTAGATACGCATAAACAAAGCATTGCATGTCTAAGGGAAGAAAATAAAAATCTTCATGATGAAATCACTAGGTTGGAAGAAATTGTAATAAATCTTCAAAACCAACCTAAGTCAATCTCTAATGATCAAACTATGGCCGATCGGCTAATCTATCATGAGAAGTTGATTGAAGGAAACAAAAATTCTGTTTCATGCTCTGCTAATTTTGTATGTGAAAAATGTTCATTCTTGAGAAACATAAATGTTGGTCTCCATGATGATCTTGAATGGCAACAAAAACTGATTGATTCTCTGAAAGATAAGAATAGAGAGTTGTTGGAAAAGAAAATTGAACATGAAAAAGCTGAAGAAGAATTGCATGAAAAATTGGCTGCACATGAAAAAGGCAAATCTGTCCTTGAAGATCACTCTGAAACTTTGCATGCTTTAGAACAACAAAATCAAAATCTTAAAGCAGTAAACGCCATGCTCAATGAGCAATTGGCAACATGCGAAGAGGGCCTTGTTGAATCTAAACAGCACATTTCCTCACTTGAAAATGAAATTCAAGGTTTGAATGATCTCCTGTCAATGTTTACCCAAATCCAAGATTTTGGCTCACTGGAAGCCACCACTTCCTGTGGTCACCAAAAAGGGCATACTGCTCGAAAGAAAGGCAAAACTCAGCATGCTCATCAAAACATGCACCACAACATGTCCAATGCTCAATATCATGCTTTCCACAAAATGAATGTCCATTGTTATTATTGTGGTAAACATGGTCACACTGTGCATGATTGTTTTATCTTGAGAAATGATGAGCTTAGAGCAGGAGATCAAGTGAAAGGACAAGGAAAGAAATAGGTCAACACTGGCAGAGGGCCTGGTCAGCAGAACTCTGCACAGAATCGCATGGAGAATCAGAAGTGTCGACATTCTCATTCAGACAGGTCGACACTCCACATGGTCTTCAACCAAAATGCTTCTCTTTGCTGCCTTCATTATGGTAAGTCTGGCCATACTGTCCAACAGTGCTGGCACTTGAAGGGAAAGCATCACCCTCATACCATGAAAGGTAAAAATTATGCTCGTCCACAAAAGCATAGTCCACATGCACACGCACATGAACATAAAAAGAAACATCAATCTTTTGTGTGTTGTTTCTATTGTGGGAAAATGGGCATGCGATATATGATTGCCTCACAATGAGGGAGGATGATGTGATTGCCCTGAAAAAGATGGGCCAAGATGCTAAACATGTTGCTAACCCACAAGGACCCAAGCAAGCTTGAGTACCTAAAAATTCCAAATGAGAAGTTTGGGTGCAGGATGCCTTGGAGCTGAACAAAGGATCATAAGGTAAATAAAAGCTCAAGGCATAGGTATGTACATAAACCTTTAAGTTCAGCCATCTTGCATGTTTAGTTTTGACATGTAGATAGTGCATCATACGTGTGCCCAATGTCATGTTGATGTGATGATGAGTTGTTTGCTACCTGATATCAGCTACATGAAATTCTTGGATTTTGGTTTTGATGATGCATACCATGGTTGCATTTTCAACTCATTATTCATGTTAGCATTGCTCAAAGGGGGAGTCTATTGGCATCATCATCAAGTTGCATTCAATTCAAAATCAATTGTGAATGATCTATGTTTGCATCATCTTGTGATCTCACATACTTTAATGTACATCATGTTTAGAAGACATAAAAATGCACAATCATTTTGCAGCATCTTAATTGCATTGTGTATTCACATAAATCTTAGGCTGCATAGTTCATTACCAACCCTTGCATGTACTCAGGGGGAGTCAACATTGTTGTGCCCCTGGCCCCTGTGGCTTGTTGTTTTGATGATTGGCTTTAGGGGTTTGTGATGATTGGTTTTAATGTGAGTTAATCACTGTGAGTCACCATGTTTTTTATTCAGTCTGTCTTTCAAATGTTCATTCAGTCTTTCATATGTTCAGTCAGTTCATCTGCTTACATTGTGAGTCATTGCATTTGAAATTCAGATTGTTCAATCTGCTGCATAAAGCATTCATATGCATTTATAGAGTCTGCACATTTGCATCAGGCAGCAAGTGTGTACAACTCCCTGTGTAGGCACGACAAGTCTATACACTGGTTGCACATTACACAGCTGCAGGCACTTCTAAGTCTACACATCGTGTAGCGTGCTGGCATAGTCTGTACACTCATCTGTCTGCATGTGTCACCAAGTCCACACATTGCATCATGTGTTTCTTCATGAAGTCTATACATTGGCATGCTGCATCTCTTGAAGTATGTACATCCTCTTCAAGCATTTCAAAGTCTATACATTGCTGAGCGTCTCACTGACTGTCTTAGGCAAGTCTATACATCGCCTTCAGACTTTCAAGTCTATACATTCCATGATCTTCCAAGTATGTACATCCACAGTGTGACTTCAAAGTCTGAACATTGTCTCACTCCGTCAAAGTCCATACATTTGTCTTCTCTTCAAAGTCAGTACATTGGTGTTGGGCATCAAAGTATATACATCGCCTTCTGCAAGCTTTATTGCAAGTCTGTACATCGGTTTGATATCAACAAATCTGTACATTGGGTTCAACTCTCCAAGTCTGTACAGCGGCTGTCTTCACATAGGAAGTATGTACGGCCGTTCACCTTGTGAAGTCTAGACATTTGATGTGCATGGTCTTGAAGCATTTAGGAAGTCTGTACTTTGGTCTGCTTTGCATTGCATGAAGTACGTACATTACACGGCATGCATCAAATCCAAGTAGGTACATCGTCTATTCATGAAGTATATACATTGCAACAGTAACGCAAGTTTATACATAGTCCGTCTCATGCATTGTCTTAGGCCAAGTCTATACAGTGATTGTCTCATTCAGCGTCTCATATGCACATTTGAGTCAAAGTCTGTACAGCCCAAGTCTGTACACTGAGGACGCTTGTTAGCCTTCAAGGTCTATACATTGTCTACAGTGCATCCAGCAAGTCTATTCATTGGAGTGTCTTGTTTAGCGTCTCATGGCAAAGTCTGCACATTCTATTGTTCAACGTCTGCATGCATTACATGAAGTTTGTACACTGCATCGTCTCAACTTGCGTCTCACTGAGCATCCATTCACAGTAAAGTCTATACAGACTTCATCGTCTTAGGGTACGTCTCATGCTTTTGCCAAAGTCTATACAGTCTGTTGCAGTGTTACACTATATGCTTCACTCTAAGTCTACACACTCATGAGTGTCTCATCAAGTCCATACACTGGCCTTGAGCTGAGCAAGTCCATACATTGGCTGTTGTCCCTTAGAGTTTGTACATCGCAGTGAGTTGAAGGTTGCCTAAGTCTGTACAGCTGTTGGCTTCTTATGTGAAGTCCATACATTGAGTAAAGTCTGTACAGAGTTTGCATTGCATCTCATGAAGTCTACACATTGGTAAAGCTAGTGCATGCATTGTTCATCACCTGCCTTGTTCACTGCGTCGACGCTGACACTGGATGCGTTGACGCATTGGCCAGTTGCCAAGGGCGTGAGCATCTCGTTTGAGGAGCTGAGGCGACGCTGCACATTGGAAGCGTTGACGCCTTGGGCTGATGTCCAAAAGTCTTTTGATCAACATCAAGTCTGTACATCATGTAGTCTGTACTTTGGTCTTTGTCTTGAACAGAAGGTCTAAGTCTACACACTCTCCTGTTCTGTTAATGCATTCATCCTCACAAGTATATACATTGCTTTTGCTATATCTGTTAAAGTCTTCAAGTCTATACACTCTCTCATTGTACACACTTACTCAGTTGCTGTTCTTCAAAGTATGCACATCGCATAGCTTCACATATTTGAAGTCCATACATTGGAGAGTTTGTACATTGCTGTCTGCCTGTAACGTAGAGTCTGTACATTGCATGCTCGTTGCATCATCAAGTCTATACACTTGCTAGATTGATTTCAAAGTCTATACAATGCTTTGCATTCACAGAGTCTGTACAGGGTGTTTGGACTTAAACTGATGACTTATTCGATGCTATCTCTGACAGGGATTCTTACCGAGATTGATGACCTGGCTCGTGATCCCAGGAGGATGCGGTATGCAGATGCTGACACGTGGATGAAGCTGCCTCGGTTCTGGCGAATTCCTTGGGTGAGAAAACGTGGAAGCCACGCGCCCAGGAGCTGCTACTGCTGCTGCTATATATATGAGCCTTCTTCCACTAAAGAAGGCCGATCGAAGATCAAAAGAAAAGGAGCAAAGTCTATACATCCAGTCTGAGTGCAGTAGAGAAGTTTCGATCCAGAGAAGAGAAGAGATAGAGAGAGAGCCTGCGAAAGAAGAAGAAAAGAAAGAGAAGAAGAGCAGAAGGAGAAGAAGAGTAAGAGAGAGTTAGAGAGCTCGTGAGGGTTAAGAGAATAAGAAAGTGAGAGAGAAGAGAAGAGGAAGAAGAAGCTTCATCTGAAGACTAGTTCCTACTGGACCGTGGATCAGATCCAGGCCAGTCAGCTCCGTTGAGAGCCACATCTGTGTTTTCATCTTTATAGCCTTCTGATTACTGTGTTATTTTTGTTTATTGTTTTCCTTTATTTTCTGATTACCTTTGTACTTCTGATCCTCTGGATTGAGGTCGGGTCCCTCCTGGTCTGGAGGAAGAGAGGTCTGCGACCTCTAGTTTCCAAGTGGCTGGGAGTCACTTGGGTGTCCCTCCGGTTGGGAGGAAGAGGGGAGGCAGTTCCCCTGGTCAAGCTGTGTGGCAGCAACTGTTTGCAGACTGAGTCTGCTTGGCTCTAGCGTTTGCTAGTGAAGCCTCACTCCGGTTGGGAGTGAGGGGTGGATGTAGGTCTGAGGACCGAACCACCTAAAAATCCCTTGTGCAGTGATCTGATTGTTTGCTTTGCTTCCGCTAGATGCTTGAATAGGCGCGCTCCAAGTGTTTGTATTTGAGTTGAATCGAATTGGTTCTATTCTATGTCTATCTCTAGCATCCAAGTTTTTATTTGGCCATTATTCATAGAGGGATACATTCACCCCCCCCCTTCTGTATCCGGGCCTAGCACCCTAACAGTTGGTATCAGAGCAGGTGTCCGCATACAAGGTCCAACGACCTGCAGATCGATCTTGCAGTCTTAGGTGCTAATTTGTTTTAGTGCATCAATATTTTTGTTGCATTGAATCTATCGGCTATCTGTTTCAATGGCTTGTCCACCCGTCTTTAGTGGTTCTGACTTCAACCAGTGGCACAGTGCTTTACGTAGTTATGTTAAATCTGTTGATCCAGACCTGTGGAAAGTGATTTCACATGGTCCTCATGAATTACCAAAGAAAAGGTCCAAATGGACTGACAGTCACGAATCAATGTATGAGGAGAATCAGACAGCTATAAATCTGATGAAAGCAGCCACTGACAAAGCCTTTCACTCATGTTTCCTTGATTGCAGATCTGCAAGGGATATGTTAGAGATGATGAAGAGAGCCGGGAAAGGAAATCAAACAAGCTGCATGATGGCCAATAGAAGAAATCAAAGTGGCAGCGATCAAGGCATCAATCAAACTGAAGAAGATGATGATGATGAGGTAAATCTCTTCGAGAATTTTTCTCTAGAAGATTGGGAGAATGCATATGCTGAATTATTTGAATCTCATGAACTGTTAAGAAAACAGTATAAAAAATTGAAGAAGGGTACTGGTTTAGATAGTTCAAGCTCTCCTTGTAGAAATTATGCTGAATTGAAAAATATTCATGATGCCTGTATGTCTGATTTTCAAATATTGAAGAAACAAGTCTCATTATTGAAAATTGAAAATCACGATCATATAAATATGATATCTGAACTCAAAGAAAAATTCGACTCAGATAATGATAATCAGACTCTTGTTGACTATCATGACCAGTATGGAAAATTGCTGAAAAACTTTGAAAGTGTGAACTCAGATTTAAACAAGCTGAAATCTGAAAATGATTCTCTGAGAATATCTGCTAATAAAAATGATAAAAAATTTGAGAAACTTGAGCAGGAGAAAAACTTGCTTGCTGAAAAACTTGAAGCCATCAAATCTGTGAATGTGGAATTACAGAAAAACATTGAAAAGAAGGAAAAAGATTTGAAGGAATTCAAGGCTGGAAGAAAACTTGAAACTAATTCAGAAGATCAGCTTCTAATAAATGAATTAGTTCAGAATGACAAACTTAAGCAAGAAAATGAAAAATTGAAAATGCTGAACTCCACTATGTCTGAGAGACTTCTAGCTTTAGAAAGAGGTAAAAGTGTTTGCTTTGAAGATTCTGATAAACTGAGCAATCTGGAAAATGAAATTGAGAAATATAAAACTGCTAACAAAGTTTTGAATGAAGCTATGAATTGCAGTGAGCAAGAGATTACCAGTTATGAGTTACAAATCACCTCTTTAGAAAATGAAATCCAAGACTTAAAGAACTCTCTGTCAAAGTTTGTAAGTGGACAAGAAAATCTGGACAGGTTGTTAGGAGTTAAGGTCAATACTCAAAGGGGAGGGTTAGGCTACAACAATGTCAATAAAAAGGATTTTGAAAATAAGCTGACGACATCTTTTATCAAAGCATCAGATGTAGCCACCACCTCAGAAAATAAACAACCAAAATATTCATAAAAATCAGAAACAAACTGAAAAGTTGAAAAAGGTTGATGGATCCAAGCTGAAAACTATTTTCATTAAAACCTCTGAACAGGAAAAGCTTTCTACTTCATCCCCAATTCAGTACAAGGCTAAGAAAATAGGAAAAGAGGATAAAAATCAGAAAAGGACTATAAATCAGAAAATAAATGAAAAGGGTTCATCAGTGTTTGCTGATCACAGTCCTCACACACACTCACATGCATCTAAAAAGAAGATTATCTGTCATTACTGTCATAAAGCTGGGCATCTGATGCATGAGTGTAAGTTGATGGAGAAGGATGATAAGAATGCTAGGAGATATCATGATAAAAATCCTTCATCTCAGAAAAGGAGAATTGAGTGCTTTCATTGTGGTAAACTAGGACACAAAATTTCACAATGCTGGTTTGTTAGTGATAAGAATAAATTTCATGCAAACGATCATGCTCTTAACAAGAACAAGTCTGTTCCAATAAACCAGCATATGACATACTTTAATTGTGGAAAATTGGGTCATAAGAGATTTGAATGCTGGCTGAATGCTGGTAAGAAAAGTTCTAATTCATGCTTTCACTGTGGCAAGATGGACCACATTTCAGCCCACTGTTGGCATGCTCAGGGTAGACAATTCAATTCTAAAACTGTTAAACCCCCTATAAATGGAAATGTTTTTGGAAGTAATATTTTTAGAGGCAAGCACAATGAGTGCTTCAAATGTGGGAAGTATGGCCATACAGTCAAGGACTGTTGGCATATTCAGGGTAGAAATATGAATCTCGAACATGCTAAATTCCCTGTAAGATAATTTGTAAAACTTTCATGTTATAACTGTGGGAAGCCAGGTCACAGGGCTGCAACCTGTTGGCTGGCAGGATATCAAAACCAAACTGGTTTTGGCAAACATAATTTTTATTCTGTTAACAAGAAATCTCATGCTTATGCACATAGAATTCATGCTAACAAGAATGTGCATAAATCTGATCTGAAAACTGCTCCTAGAAATGTGTTGAGAAAACCTGCTAGGAGTAATACTGTTTTGTCAGGACCCAAGACTTCTTGGGCACCTGTTTGTGTAAAATAACATTGCTATGCAGGTGTGCCTAGGGACTGGAATAAAAAGGGGTAATGATCCAAGGCACTCAAGAAGAAAACCCCATACTGAACTTTTCAGGTAAACTTCCTGCTCCTCTTGCTTTTAGTTTTAATGCATAGCAAGTTAAATCTGTTTTTGCATTTTCATTCATCATCTGCCATGTGCATTATTTTCTGATCATGCATTTGCTGAGAGTTCTGTGCAAATATCAGATTAAAAAGGGTTGTCTGTATCTGATGCATACATAGGCTAATTGCAATTGCTTGATAATTGTGTTATGCATAAACTCTGAAAACAAATTGCATTTCGAATTTTCTGAAAAATATGAACTGCTTATGAGTGTGACTTGAAACTTGTGTGTTGCAATAGCTCACTGAAATTCTGAATTGCATATAGGACTGCATGTTGAATAATTATGCATGACCTCAATGGTATATAAATGGTAAGGTACCAAAAGGCAGGGAGATCTGTCTGGAGGTTCTTACTATGTGTGAGGTGGTCTATTAGACCAAGAGCTCCGCCTAGTACCATGGGTCATTTTGCTAGATAGGACAGTCTGAATGTGCATGAATCATTTGGTATCATATGTTCAATTTTCAGTGCAAACATTGCATATTTTCAGGGGGAGTTAGTTGCATATCCTTGCATAGCATTCAATGTGAGTCTTTGCATGTCCCTGCATACATATGGTGCATTGCATTTCCTTATATTGAAAATGCCAAAAAGAGAGTTTGAAGCATATTGTGAGGGGAAGTCAATGCATTGCATATAGGTTGTCAAATGCATACATGTGTCAGAACTCATTGCATATCCTCTCTTACTGATTTTGTTGACAAACCTTAATCATATTCTGAAAACTTTGAGTTTCACAATCTCTATTAACAATTGGTATTCCTCCTATCAATTGGTATCATTTGGGTTCAGAATTCCATCAGTCATTCATGAAGATTTCAATGGGACTATCTCGATCATAAATCTGAAACTTCTTGAACTAGAATTCTTCTATTATATATTTTTATGAATGTCTGAAATAACTCATGTGGTTTAAGCTTAATGTATTCATAGAGTTTAACTTTAAAATCTCTTAACATATCTGAAGCATGTTTAATAAACCTTGACCATCTGTTTCATGTTGAGTCTTGTGAAAACTTCTGAAATTTACACTTTTAAGTACATGACTTTATTTGGTTAAGTACATGAGATTAATATTGTTTTGAAGCAAATGAATGTTTTTGAATTGTCTGAAGGGTAAAGTAATTGTCAGAGCAATGACCTTGGTCACTGAGAAACACATGTCCAAAGGACTATGTCATGAGGTACCATAGTTAACTCTGATTAAGAATTCATTGAAATTCAGGCAGAGCAATGGCATGCACACTGAGAAATACAATTCACTCATCAAGAAATGATTTGCAGTGTGTCATGATGTGTATATGCTATCTCTGTTCATATAAAGCATGACAATTAGTCACACTAAGTGCTTAGGGATATTGGCCTCTGATCAAGATATATCCTCTAGTTACAAGGTGTGCATTGAACTAGAGTGCTCGTAAAATTTGTAGCATGAAAAATTATTGAACGAATTAAAATATCTGTATATTGATGCAAAAATCAAATTGCTACAACGCTAGACAAAATAATATGACTTCATAATTGCTTGATTTCAATACTGATGCATGTGATTCCGAAAGAAGTCCATAAATTTGATTGTGTAAGAGAAAGAGAGTTTTATCAAGATAAATATGAGGGATTGGTTCATCTTTATTAAACCATGGTTTTAGATATCAATACAGAATTTTATTGATAAACTCTGCATACATCAAGTTTAAACCATGCTGTTCAATAAAGCTCATTCATAAGCCCTTATAATAGAAGACTTTGAAAACTTATGTTTTGGATTTATGAGATTGCTATCTCTCTGAAAATCTGACTGAAGTTATTGAGATTGAAGCTTCTTTGAAAATCTGCTACTTGAAACTTTTCTGATCAATATCATTGATTCATTAACCTGAACCTCTCCTTGTTATCCATCTCATAAGATTCCACTTATTGAGGGGGAGCTTCCATGTTCTATGCATCATGCTGCATAAAAACTCTTAAAGGGGGAGCATTGTGTTCTTGCATTCATATTTTTAGGGGGAGCTCTTGCATCTTGGTATCAAAGGGGGAGAATTTTATTCAATCATTGCATGCTGTTTTGCTTCACTTCTCAAACTATTTTCTTTTTGATGAAGTCAAAGGGGGAGAATAGTTTGAGTCATCAGAATGACTTTCATAAGAATGTATTACATCATCAGAATGACTCACTGTGTATTGTTGCCATCATAAAAAAGGGGGAGATTGTTGTGCCCCTGGCCCCTGTGGCTTGTGGTTTTGATGATTGGCTTTAGGGGTTTGTGATGATTGGTTTTAATGTGAGTTAATCACTGTGAGTCACCATGTTTTTTATTCAGTCATTCTTATATTCAGTCTGTCTTTCAAATGTTCATTCTGTCTTTCATATGTTCAGTCAGTTCATCTGCTTACATTGTGAGTCATTGCATTTGAAATTCAGATTGTTCAATCTGCTGCATAAAGCATTCATATGCATTTATAGAGTCTGCACATTTGCATCAGGCAGCAAGTGTGTACAACGCCCTGTGTAGGCACGACAAGTCTATACACTGGTTGCACATTGCACAGCTGCAGGCACTTCTAAGTCTACACATCGTGTAGCGTGCTGGCATAGTCTGTACACTCATCTGTCTGCATGTGTCACCAAGTCCACACATTGCATCATGTGTTTCTTCATGAAGTCTATACATTGGCATGCTGCATCTCTTGAAGTATGTACATCCTCTTCAAGCATTTCAAAGTCTATACATTACTGAGCGTCTCACTGACTGACTTAGGCAAGTCTATACATCGCCTTCAGACTTTCAAGTCTATACATTCCATGATCTTCCAAGTATGTACATCCACAGTGTGACTTCAAAGTCTGAACATTGTCTCACTCCGTCAAAGTCCATACATCTGTCTTCTCTTCAAAGTCAGTACATTGGCGTTGGGCATCAAAGTATATACATCACCTTCTGCAAGCTTTATTGCAAGTCTGTACATCGGTTTGATATCAACAAATCTGTACATTGGGTTCAACTCTCCAAGTCTGTACAGCGGCTATCTTCACATAGGAAGTATGTACAGCCGTTCACCTTGTGAAGTCTAGACATTTGATGTGCATGGTCTTGAAGCATTTAGGAAGTCTGTACTTTGGTCTGCTTTGCATTGCATGAAGTATGTACATTGCACAGCATGCATCAAATCCAAGTAGGTACATCGTCTGTTCATGAAGTATATACATTGCTACAGTAACGTAAGTTTATACATAGTCTGTCTCATGCATTGTCGTAGGCCAAGTCTATACAGTGATTGTCTCATTCAGCATCTCATATGCACATTTGAGTCAAAGTCTGTATAGCCCAAGTCTGTACACTGAGGACGCTTGTTAGCCTTCAAGGTCTATACATTGTCTACAGTGCATCCAGCAAGTCTATTCATTGGAGTGTCTTGTTCAGCGTCTCATGGCAAAGTCTGCACATTCTATTGTTCAACGTCTGCATGCATTACATGAAGTTTGTACACTGCATCGCCTCAACTTGCGTCTCACTGAGCATCCATTCACAGTAAAGTCTATACAGACTTCATCGTCTTAGGGCACGTCTCATGCTTTTGCCAAAGTCTATACAGTCTGTTGCAGTGTTACACTATATGCTTCACTCTAAGTCTATACACTCATGAGTGTCTCATCAAGTCCATACACTAGCCTTGAGCTGAGCAAGTCCATACATTGGCTGTTGTCCCTCAGAGTCTGTACATCGCAGTGAGTTGAAGGTTGCCTAAGTCTGTACAGCCGTTGGCTTCTTATGTGAAGTCCATACATTGAGTAAAGTTTGTACAGAGTTTGCATTGCATCTCATGAAGTCTACACATTGGTAAAGCTAGTGCATGCATTGTTCATCACCTGCCTTGTTCACTGCGTCGACGCTGACACTGGATGCGTTGACGCATTGGCTAGTTGCCAAGGGCGTGAGCATCTCATTTGTGGAGTTGAGGCGACGCTGCACGTTGGAAGCGTTGACGCCTTGGGCTGATGTCCAAAAGTCTTTTGATCAACATCAAGTCTATACATCATGTAGTCTGTACTTTGGTCTTTGTCTTGAATAGAAGGTCTAAGTCTACACACTCTCCTGTTCTGTTAATGCATTCGTCCTCACAAGTATATACATTGCTTTTGCTATATCTGCTAAAGTCTTCAAGTCTATACACTCTCTCATTGTACACACTTACTCACTTGCTGTTCTTCAAAGTATGCACATCGCATAGCTTCACATATTTGAAGTCCATACATTGGAGAGTTTGTACATTGCTGTCTGCCTGCAACGTAGAGTCTGTACATTGCATGCTCGCTGCATCATCAAGTCTATACACTTGCTAGATTGATTTCAAAGTCTATACAATGCTTTGCATTCACAGAGTCTGTACAGGGTGTTTGGACTTAAACTGATGACTTATCCGATGCTATCTCTGACAGGGATTCTTACCGAGATTGATGACTTGGCTCGTGATCCCAGGAGGATGAGGTATGCAGATGCTGACACGTGGATGAAGCTGCCTCGGTTCTGGCAAATTCCTTGGGCGGGAAAACGTGGAAGCCACGCGCCCAGGAGCTGCTACTGCTGCTGCTATATATATGAGCCTTCTTCCACTAAAGAAGGCCGATCGAAGATCAAAAGAAAAGGAGCAAAGTCTATACATCCAGTCTGAGTGCAGCAGAGAAGTTTCGATCCAGAGAAGAGAAGAGATAGAGAGAGAGCCTGCGAAAGAAGAAGAAAAGAAAGAGAAGAACAGCAGAAGGAGAAGAAGAGTAAGAGAGAGTTAGAGAGCTCGTGAGGGTTAAGATAATAAGAAAGTGAGAGAGAAGAGAAGAGGAAGAAGAAGCTTCATCTGAAGATTAGTTCCTACTGGACCGTGGATCAGATCCAGGCCAGTCAGCTCCGTTGAGAGCCACATCTGTGTTTTCATCTTTACAGCCTTCTGATTGCTGTGTTATTTTCGTTTATTGTTTTCCTTTGTTTTCTGATTACCTTTGTACTTTCGATCCTCTGGACTGAGGTCGGGTCCCTCCTGGTCTGGAGGAAGAGAGGTCTGTGACCTAGTTTCCAAGTGGCTGGGAGTCACTTGGGTGTCCCTCCGGTTGGGAGGAAGAGGGGAGGCAGTTTCCCTTGTCAAGCTGTGTGGCTGCAACTGTTTGCAGACTGAGTCTGCTTGGCTCTAGCGTATGCTAGTGAAGCCTCACTCCGGTTGGCAGTGAGGGGTGGATGTAGGTCTGGAGGACCGAACCACCTAAAAATCCCTTGTGCAGTGATCTGATTGTTTGCTTTGCTTCCGCTAGATGCTTGAATAGGCGCGCTCCAAGTGTTTGTATTTGAGTTGAATCGAATTGGTTCTATTCTGTGTCTATCTCTAGCATCCAAGTTTTTATTTGGCCATTATTCATAGAGGGATACATTCACCCCCCCTCTGTATCCGGGCCTAGCACCCTAACAAACATAAATCTAGTTTGAATCATTTTACATCATTTCACTCTTGCACGGCCATGGTATATCAAATGTTGATGTATGGAAAGACAGGCTATGCTTGTCTGGAAGCACTCAATATGCGTGAGGACCAACCTCCGCCAAGTATCATGTGCCACTGTCGCATATAGGCCATATAGCTAGGAGGAGTTATCTTCTTGAGGCATTCGTGCATATGTTTCATATTCATTATGTTGCATTTCATAAGTGTAAAATAATGCATTATGTTGGTTCATGCATTTCATGTTTGCTAGATTCATGTTTGATCAGGTCAACCCCTGCATGGTTCAAGTAAACCTCTCCTTGACATTCGTCATTCTATTTGACTGCCTACATAACTCCTTGAGTGCATTCATTGCATATTCTTAGGGGGAGTCGTGTTATTTTTTCGTGGTTCATCTGTCCTTTTTGCATCTGAACCTCAATGGCCTCCAGTGTGATAATAAGTTCAAGAGACAGACATCACTACGATGTAAGAGCTTTCTATTATATGCCCTAATGACTGTCCATTCACTGAAAATGGTTCAGATTTAATGATTTCCTTGTAGTTCTGATATATCTTGTTTGAAATCAACTATGTTCTGTAGTTTTAATATACTTTAACTAAAGACTGCATGTTATGTCTTGAATGACTACCCTGAAATCTGAAAATCCAGACTTCATGACAATCTTGGTGATACTCTAGAGCTTAGTATTGTTTCTAAACATCTTGATGAGCTGGAATTCTTGAAAATCAATTTGCAGAGCAATGATATTGTTGCACAGAGAAATATGTCACGTCATCAAATCAAGTGACGAATGATATGTCATGATGTGCCTCTGTTATCTCTGTCTTAATTATATTTGGACTCTAGGCAGAGCAATGGCATAATTACTGAGAAATATATCTTCTCATCACAGAAATGGGTTTGGATATGTCATGACGTGACTTTGCTATCTCTGTTTATTTTGAAGCATAACAGTCAGTCTTACCAAATACCTAGGAATACTGGCGTCTAAACAACGTGTATTCTTACGGTTAGGAGGCATGTAATAGACTAGACTGCTGGTAAAATATGAGTCTTGTGCCTTCAAATGTAAAAGATACTGAAAATCACATTTGCTGCGATCATAAAATTCCATGATCTAATCATGATTGTTTAGCCTCAATACTAGTTTTTGTGCTATTTCCTTTGTAGTTCTTGAATATGGATGTATAAGACAAGGGAAGGTTAAACACTGTCATGATATGCGCTTCTGGTTCATTTCTATTAAACCATGGAAATCGATGCCTTTTGAACTCTATTGATGATCTTGGTTTTCATTAGCTTTGAACCATATATATTGCTCCCGGCATGTTTCCAATTTCCATATAATGGCTTGCTTTTCCACTACCATTCCACTCTGATCTCTAGGACTTTTGTCAACCACTGTACCGTATCCCTCCTTTTTGCTGTTGGCAAAGGGGGAGAATGTCTTGTTGTGAGTCCTTGCTGTGGACTTGGGAGAAAGGGGGAGATGTTGCCTAATGCTGCCTTTGAGCGTTGTCAAAGGGGGAGAGTGCAATGTGGATATGGAAGAATCTAAGGGGGAGAGAACCCTCATTTATGATGAGGGTTTATGCATAGCATTCATACACTTTACTTCTCCATGCATACGTATATCCATGCATACATATCTGCATTCACATGCTTCACTATCATGGATCTTGAGCTGCACATGTTACATATGTCATAAACTTTGCTGTCTTGGCTATTTCTGCCACATAATGACTCACAATGTTGCCATCATCAAAAAGGGGGAGAATGTTGAATACGTGTGCACCATGATTACTGTTATGGTTTTGATGATAGCAACTACTATACGTCATACTGTGCTTGCATATGATGTCATTGTGTATCTATTTAAACAATCAGTCATTTCATCAAACATGTAGTGTGCATGAGCAGTGCATGGTTTTGATAGCAAATATTAAGTCACACTGTGTTTGCATATGATGTCATTGTGCATCTGTTTAAACAGTTAGTCATTTCATCGAACATGTTGTGTGCATGAGCAATGCATCAGTGCATACCAATGTTCCTATCTTGCATTGGTTCATTCATATAGTCGGTGCATCTCTTATGCTGCTACACATAAAGTCTATACATTCTCCATGCATCTTCATTAACAAGTCTATACATTGGTTGCATAGCTTGCCATGCAAAGTCTATACATTCTCCATGCATCTTCATTACTAAGTCTATACATCCTGCAACTCATAGTCTGTACATCATCCTGTTGCAGGCACATCAAGTCTATACATCCTTCAGCAGCAAGTCTACACATCAGAAAGTCTATACAGCCAGCAAGTCTATACATCAGCAAGTCTATACATCAAGTCTATACAGCCAGCAAGTCTATACAGCTAGCAAGTCTATACATCAGAAAGTCTATACAGTCAGCAAGTCTATACATCAGCAAGTCTATACAGCCAGCAAGTCTATACAGCCAGCAAGTTTATACAGCCAGTAAGTCTATACATCAGCAAGTCTATACGTTGGACAAAGTCTATACGTTGGACAAAGTCTGTATGATGGACAAAGTCTATACGTTGGACAAAGTCTATACGTTGGACAAAGTCTGTACATTGGACAAAGTCTATACGTTGGACTAAGTCTGTACGTTGGACAAAGTCTATGTGTTGGACAAAGTATGTACATTGGACGAAGTCTATACGTTGGACAAAGTCTGTACGTTGCTGAATATGAAGTTTGTACGTTGGTTGCCTAGTACAACTCGAAGTCTATACATTGCTGCACACAAAGTCTATACATTGCTGCAGATGAAGTCTGTACGTTGGCTACATGCACAACTCAAAGTCTGTACGTTACGGCAGATGAAGTCTGTACGTTGCTGCAGATAAAGTCTATACGTTTGCTGCATGCACAAAACAAAGTCTGTACGTTGCACAAGACAAAGTCTGTACGTTGGCTGCTAGCACAACTCCAAGTCTGTACGTTGGTTGATGGCTGCAACACAAGTCTATACATTGGCCGGCTACTTCACACGCAAACTCTATACATTGCGTTCTGTTGTGTTCGTGCATCAAGTTACCAAGTCTGTACGTTCATGAAGCAAGTCTGTATAGGCTCATGCATGCTCAAGGTGCAAAGTCTGTACAGAGTTCATACATGCACACAAAGTCTACACGTCCAAGCCTTGATGCAAAGTCTATACAACAACTACAAGCTTCATTCAAATAGCCAAGGCCACTGCATAAGATGAGAGTCAAAAGACAAAGATTCAGTTGATACCTTCTATACTGTCAAGGGTGATGCCACATATATGCACGGGCTGCTAATGGAGTTGAACGATGGAGCTGAAGAGGATAACGGATCGACCCGGGCAAGCCCGGGTTCTGCCCAGCTGGCGGTCGACCGCCAGCACAAGGGCGGTCGACCGCCCCAGCCAGGGATTGCCAGTCTGCACAAGTTTTAGCTGCAGGTCAACCGCCAACCTGTAGCGGTCGACCGGAAATCCCAGGGACCATCCGTCTATAGCATGTTTCAGTAGAGGTCGACCGCCAGCCACGAGCCAACCAATGTTGACTTTGTTTTCCACTTCGAAAAGGGCCATTCAACATGGATTTGTTTAATCCAAATGTCACCTAATCACCCATGATTTGTGGATTTGGTCTGGGGCTTGTCTATAGACCATTCAAAGTCTATAAAATCAATACAAGAGGGTTAGAAACCCTAGTTGATGTAGTTGCTGAAGTGAATCAAAGAGAGCTCAAGGGAGGCCATTTCGAGGGTACTGTAGCACATGCGTGAACAGTACTTCGGGCTGGAGTTCTTCATCCTTCCAAGGTGATTCAAGCTCAAATCTGAAGCCAAGCAACCTCCAAGCAAGTAAGAAGCATTCAAGGCTCTCAAAGGTCATCAAAGCTACATCCATACACCTCTTCATCAACTCAAGGAGATTCAAGAAAAGATCAAGCTACATCCAATATTCTTCTTCATCAACTCAAGGAGATTCAAAGGAAAGATCAAGCTACATCCTATATCTGCTCCATCAACTCAAAAGGATCAAAGGAAGATCAAATCCTCAACAGATTCAAGATCCAACAATCTCAGACAAGATCTAGTTCATTCCAGCATATCTTCATATCTTGTTTGAGCATTTTCATCTTGTTCTATTTCCATTTCATTCAATCTATTGAAACTGAAGATCGTCCCTACCGGTGGTTAGTAGGAAGGCAATCGGGAGTTCTCCGATTTGCGGTGTAGCCGTCCCTGCCGACTTTGTGTGTAGGAAGATAGAAAGAGGGCTTTCTCTGTTCTGTGGTTTGGGGCGTGTCCCCGGTCAAGCTGTGAGTCAGCAAGGAAGCCTCACCGGGTTTTGGTGAGGGGTGGACGTAGGTTGCGGGGTTGCAACCGAACCACCTTAAAAATCCCTGTGTTGTGGGTTGTTTATTGTGTGTGATTGCTCTATCTCTTCTACCCCCATTCACAAGTTCGTGTGCTTTCAAACTTGGTTATCTTATTTTATACACTCAAGCTCTCATAATTGCATCTTGGTTGATCACCACTGCATTCACACACATATGAACTTTGAGTGATCAATATAGTACACACACACGTACGGTTGTTGCAAGCTTTGCATGCTCTGTGCCACTCTACTTAATTCCGATGTGCATTGTGTCTAAGTGATTCATTCACATTATAGGAGTGGTTCATGCTTCCGATAGCTAAGAGTTTTAAATAGGCCAAAGCTTTTGATAGGATCTATTCAACCCCCCCACTTCTAGATCCGTTTACACCTCGCGGGACCCAACAAGTTTTTGCCAAAGCCAGCCCCCTCCTGCTTTTGCCCACACGCCCTTTCAGATTTTCACGTGGCGGGGTACCCGATTTTGCCTGCGGCGCCCTTTCAGGTTTTCGTCGCAACCGGGTTATACCCATTGTTGCCCTTGTCCTGATGTAGGAACAAGGCCGGTGAGGCACCTCTATTTTAAGCCTCTATTTCTATTTTTATTTTTGTTGAATTCATATGACAGGAGAATGCTGACAGGTCAACATGTGATATTTGACCCTTGATGATGGTAGATAGCCACTGACTGAGGCACAGGGTCTTACGCCAATAAAGGTAGCTTATTCGTTTGCAGAGGAACAATGCTAGCGCAAAGGAGGAGTTTTAACCAATTCAGACGTAAGGCCAGTGATGGTAATATTGTATGAGGGTGGGCAAGGACACGAAGTCTTTTGCTGAAAAAAAGGGTTTATTCATTAGCAAGAAGGCAATGCTAACGCAAGGGATAGGCTCCATGCCGATTCGGGCGTAAGGCTCGTAATGGCAACGTTGTATGAGGGTTGGCTCGGACACGAAGTCTTGCACCGAAAACAGGGGTTTATTCGTTAGCATAAGGCAATGCTAACTCAAATGATAGATTTCATGCCGATTCGGGCGTAAGGCCCGTAATGGCGATATTGTGAGAGAGTCGGCTAGGACACGAAGTCTTGCGCCGAAAAGGGGTTTATTCGTTAGCAAGGAGGCAATGCTAACGCAAAGGATGGATTTCTTGCCGATTCGGGTGTAAGACCCGTAATGGCGATGTTGTAAGAGAGTCGGCTAGGACACGAAGTCTTGCGCTGAAAAAAAGGGATTTATTCGTTAGCAATGAGGCAATGCTAACATAAAGGATAGATTTCATGCCGATTCGGGCATAAGGCCCGTAATGGCGATGTTGTAAGGGAGTCGGCTAGGACACGAAGTCTTGCACCGAAAAAATGGGTTTATTCGTTAACAAGGAGGCAATGCTAACGCAAAGGATAGATTTCATGATGATTTGGGCGTAAGGCCCGTAATGGTAATGCTGTAAGAGAGTTGGCTAGGACACGAGGTCTTACGCTGAAAAGGGGGTTTATTTGTTAGCAAGAAGGTAATGCTAATGTAAAGGATAGATTTCATGTCAATTCGGGCATAAGGCCCGTAATGGCAATGTTGTAAGAGAGTTGGCTAGGACACGAAGTCTTGCACCGAAAAAGGGATTTATTCGTTAGCAAGAAGGTAATGCTAACGCAAAGGATAGATTTTATGCCAATTCGGGCGTAAGGCCCGTAATGGTAATGTTGTATTATATATATATATATTTTGGGAGCTCGGCCAGGGCGGAGTGCCACTAGACCAAGGTGGGTAGAGCTCGGCCAGGGCGGAGTGCCGCTAGACCAAGGTGGTTAGAGCTCGGCCCGGGCAGAGTGCCACTAGACTAAGGTGGGTTTCGGTCATTCTGGGAATGCCGGTTGAGCTGTGTAATACAGCTTCATATGTTTTCCATTAAGGGGACAGAACTGAACGACTTCTTTGTGATCTACAAGGACGTACGCACCCCCTTCGTATACTCGATGGATGACATATAGTCCGACCCAATTTTCAACCAACTTCCCTTTGGGGTTGGAGGCCATCACTTCCCTTCTTTTGGCAATTACTAGGTCACCCTTCTTGAATTCTCGACCTTTGACCAGCTTGTCAAAAGCACGGGCCATGCGAGCTTGGTAGAGTTGAATATTTTGTTGTGCACGGAGACACTTTCCTTCGAGCTTGGCAAGCTCTTCCAGTCTTCTTTCTATGTTGGTTTGTTCGCTGCTAGCCAACCCATGCTGGATGGCAACTCGCAGCGAGGGGACCTCCAATTCAATTGACACCACAACTTCCGACCCATATACGAGAGAGAATGGTGAACAACTGGTTGGGGTTTTATAGACCGTACGATAGGCCCAAAGTGCTTCGTACATCTTTTCTTCCCAGTCCTTTCTGTTAGACTTGACAATCTTTGCTAGCAGCATGCATAGTATTTTGTTGAAGGCTTCTGCAAGTCCATTGGCTTGAGGGTTATAGGGGGACGAGGTCCTCCAGTCAATCTTATATTTGTCGGCCAGCCGATAAACCTTCTGGTTTTTGAAATGGCTGCCATTATCAGAGATAATTTGGCTGGGAACCCCGAACCGGAATATTATATTCTGTCGAAAGAATCTTGCGACCAATTCTCCCGTCACATCTCTTAGTGCAACTACTTCTGCCCATCTGAAGAAGTAATCTGTGGCTGCTAAGATAGATCTGCATCCTGATGAAGATGCTGGCAGTGGCCCTACCACGTCCGTGCCCCATTGGGTGAACGACCAACTTGGTATGGTGGGATGTAGCGGCACCGGCGGTCTCCTGGACACGTTGGCGTGCTCTTGACATTTTTGGCAAGCTCTAGCAAACTTGCAGCAATCTTCAAACATGGAGGGCCAATAGTAGCCCAATTTCTTTATTAAAATTTTTATTTTCGGCCTGGCCTGGTGTGCTCCAGCTGACCCGGCATGGACTTCTCGCATTACCTGCCCAGCTTCTACTGAAGACAAGCAACTGAGCAAAATTATCTTTCGGGCATCAGCCATTATTCGGAACAAGGTTTCCCTTCTCATCTCATAGGAGTCTTTGACCCTTAGGAGCTTCATTCTTTGTTCTTTTTCTTTCGGGAGCTGTTGGTGTTGAAACCAACATAGGAGGTGCTCCCGTCAATCGGACTGTTGGATTTCTTCAATAGCTGCCACTTCATTTTCTTGTTCATCGGCCAGAACCTCCGTTACACTGGGGACCTGTCGACGGTTGATTACTACTATATTCAGGCTTGTGTTTCGTGGGATTGCCAAAGAACTAGCCAACTTTGCAAGGGCATCCGCCTGAGCATTCTGTCCTCGGTTAATATGCTTGATTTTGATGAAATAGAACTTTGACATCAAGCGGACTGCCAGCTAGTAGTAAGGGAGGAGCTCTTGCTTTCGCACATCAAACTCCCCTTCCAGCTGTTTTATGACTAGCATGGAATCCCCGAATGCTTCCAACATCTGGATCTCCATAGACAGGGCAATTTGCAACCTGATTATGAGGGCTTCATATTTTGCTTCATTGTTTGTGCATGCCTTGTTTATTGAACAAGATGTATGTATGACTTCTCCTTCTGGAGATTTCAGGACTATGCCTGCCCCGACTCTGACTCTGACTGACCCAGTAGCTGAGGTATCAATTCTGGAAGCGCCGTCAAAATATAGCTGCCATAGAGAGGGACGCACCTGGCCGACCTCTAGGGTTTTATCTTCAGGAAGCTCTGGTTCCAGCGGGCAGTCTTCAGGCACTGGATGCTTAGCAAAGAAGTCTGCGATGACCTGGCCCTTGACGGCCCTTTGCAGCACGTAGGAGATATCATACTCCATGAGGATCACCGCCCATTTGCCTAGGCGGCCTTTGAGTGCCAGTTGAGACATGATATATTTAAGCGGATCTTCCTAGGAAATTAGCTTAACTTCATGCGACAGCATATAGTGTCGAAGCTTCTTGACCGCAAAGACTACTGCCAGGCAGATATTCTCGATATAGGTGTACCTCTCCTCAGTTCTGACCATTCTTCGACTGAGGTAGTAGAGGGCTTGTTCTTTCCCTTCTTCATTATTCTGGACTAGCATTGCCCCCACGGAGTTATATGTGGCTGCTATGTACAAAACAAGCGGCCGTCCTTTCACCGGTGCGCCCAGCACAGGAGGAGTCCTCAGATAGTCTTTGAGCTTGTCAAAGGCTGTCTGGCAATCTTCGTCCTAGTAAAAGGGAACGTCTTTCATCATTAGCTTGTGAAAGGGCTGGCATCGCCCTGACAAGTTGGATATAAACCGCCGGATGTATGCCAGGCGGCCTTGCAGAGATCTTAGTTCGGAGAGGTTCCTCGGTGAGGGTAACTCCTGAATTTCTTTGATTTTTGCGGGGTCTATTTCAATTCCCCGATATCTGATAATGAAACCCAAGAACTTTCCGCTCGATACTCCGAACGCACACTTCATAGGGTTCATCTTCAATTCATACTGCTTTAGCCTCTGAAAGATAACTCGGAAGTCCTGCAGATGGTCTTCTTTCTTTCCGGTCTTGACTACCAGGTCATCTATGTAGCACTCGACCTTATGGTAGAGTAGCTCATCAAATATTCTTGTCATCCCCCACTAATAAGTTGTGTTGGCGTTCTTTAATTCGAACGGCATCCTCTTGTAGTGATAAATGCATTTGAGAGTTCGGAAGGCAGTGTGGACTCGGTCATGTTCCGCGATCCATATTTGGTTATAGCCGGATGACCCATCCATGAATGATAGGGCCTCATGGCCAGTTGTTGCATCTATCATGACCTCCGTTATTGGTACCGGAAAGTCATCCTTGGGGCAGGCTTTATTCAGATCTCGAAAGTCAACAATTATCTGGATCTGCCCATTCTTCTTCTTCACGGGCACAATATTGGCCAGCCACGTGGTATATTGATTTTCTTCTACGAAACCCACATCAATGAGCTTGTCAACTTCTTTGCATATTTGAGTGATGAGCTCTGGCCTCATGCGCCTCAGCGGTTGCTTCATCGGTTCAGCTTCAGGGCTTATTGTTAGCTCATGTTGCGAGACTGCAGGGCTTAGTCCTGGCATTTCCTTGTAGTTCCAAGCAAAGCAATCCCCAGAGATAGCCGCAATATTGCGGGAATTTTTTGATGTCTTTCCCGAAGACCTCCCTGGAGGCCTTCCACCTATGAGGGACATCCATCATGAGATCGACCTCGTCCCAGGCTCATCTTTGCCCAACCTTCCCCACTATAGGATGAGTCCCACGGACCATGCCGAGCTTCAGCGGCAGGTCAAAGAGTTGATGAGTCAGGGATCTCTTCGGGACAACAAGAGCCCTTGCGTTGTTCCCGCATTATTGGCCCCGAAGAAGGATGCCACATGGAGGATGTGCGTTGATAGCCGTGCAATCAACAAGATCACGGTGAAATATCATTTTCCCATTCCCCGATTGGATGATTTGCTTGACATGATGTCGGGAGCCAATATTTCCTCAAAGATAGACCTTCGTAGTGGCTATCACCAGGTGCGGATCAGGCCTGGAGATGAGTGGAAGACGGCATTCAAGACCAAAGATGGTCTTTATGAGTGGTTGGTTATGCCCTTTGGGCTTTCCAATGCCCCTAGCACCTTCATGTGGTTGATGACCCAGGTTTTACGCCCTATGATAGGGGTCTTCTTGGTCGTCTACTTCAATGACATTCTTATCTACAGCCGTACTAGGGAGGACCACTTAGACCATCTTAGGAAGGTCTGTGTCGTGCTAAGGTGAGAGAGTTTATTTGTAAACCCGAAGAAATGTGCTTTCATGTCCGATCAGATCACTTTTCTCAGGTTCATTGTGTCAAGAGATGGAGTCTCCGCTGATCCAGAGAAGATTAGGGCCATCAGGGAGTGGCCCGAGCCCCGCACACTCCATGATGTTCAGAGTTTCCATGGCTTAGCGACGTTCTACCGTCGCTTCATTCGTGGCTTCAGTTCTATCACTGCCCCGATCACGGATTGCATAA
This sequence comes from Amorphophallus konjac, assembly GCA_022559845.1. Lineage (NCBI taxonomy): Eukaryota > Viridiplantae > Streptophyta > Magnoliopsida > Alismatales > Araceae > Amorphophallus > Amorphophallus konjac. The sequence goes on from CM040129.1 coordinate 31,311,783, forward strand.
AAAAGGGGACATTTGTATGGACAAAGGCTACAGCCACAGCCTTTCAGGACATTAAGGAGCGCATGACATAGGCACCTGTCCTTGCTTTACCTGATTTTTCTAAGGTGTTTGAGGTCACATGTGATGCTTCTGGTGTGGGTATTGGTGGCGTGCTGAGTCAGGAGTCCCACCCCATCGCTTTCTTTAGCGAGAAGTTGAATGATGCCAAACTGCGATATTCCACATATGACAAAGAATTTTACATAGTTGTCCAGGCATTGAGGTATTGGAGGCATTAACTTTTGCACCAGGAGTTTATCCTCTTTTCTGATCATGAGGCCTTATGATTCCTCCATACCCAGAAGAAGCTGAACGCTCGCCACAGTCATTGGGTGGAGTACCTCCAGGAGTACATCTTCGTGCTCAAGCACAAGGCAGGGACGGAGAACAAGGTCACCGATGCGCAGAGTCGGTGGATGATGATGTTGACCACCATGAGTGTTGAGGTGGTAGGTTTAGAGAGGCTGAAGGATGCCTATGTTGATTGTCTGGATTTCGATCCGATCTATGCAGCCCTTCAAGCCGGTCCCTCGCGTGATTATAGCGAGTTTGTGCTACAAGAGGGTCACCTTTTCCGGGGTGACAAATTGTGCATCTCACGGACTTCTGTTCGTGACTTTCTTACGTGGGAGATGCACGCGGGAGGTCTTGCTAGCCACTTCGGCCGGAACAAGACCATAGAGTTGGTTGAGCATAGATTTTATTGGCCTAGCTTGAAGAGAGATGTCGCTCGCATCGTGGCCCAGTGCCATACATGCGCCATGGCCAAACAAAGGAAGCAGAATACCGGCCTCTATACTCCCCTTCCCGTCCCAGATAGTCCATGGCAGGATATTAGCATGGACTCGTAGAAAGGTCTACACCTTTGTGAGTGCTGAGACACAAACCGACGAATGAATTGCAACCTCCCAATTAAACCTCGGACTTCCCTCAAATTTTTGAGAGGTGACATGTCCCTGATGGCCTTAGCTTTGTCGGGATCTATCTTGATCCCCCTTTTACTCACAATGAAACCCAGTAATTTACCCGATGATACGCCAAACGCACACTTCTTCGGGTTCATTTTCAACTGGAACTCCCTTGATCTTTGCAACACCTTAGCCAAAACTTTCGGATGTTCCATCCTGGTTCTTGATTTCACCAATAAATCATCCATATACACCTCCAGATATATATGCATCATGTCATGAAATATGGCCATCATAGCTCTTTGGTGAGTAGCTCCAGTATTCTTTAACCCAAACGGCATGACCACGTAACAATATGTTCCCCATGGTGTAGTGAATGACGTCTTCTCCTGATCCTCTTCTGCCAAACGAATTTGATTATATCCCTAAAATCCATCCATGAATGAGAGGGTCTCATAACCTGCTGTGTTATTGATTAACACATCAATGTGAGGCAAGGGAAAATCATCCTTTGGACACGCGCGGTTAAGGTCCCAAAAGTCGATGCAAATCCTGACTTTTCCATCCTTCTTCATGACCGGGACAATATTCACCACCCACTGAGGATAAAAGACGACTCTAATGAATCTGACTTTGTGGAGCTTGTCGACCTCTTCTTTTATTTTTAAAGCCATCTAAGGGTGGAAACGCCTTAACCTTTGTTTTATCGAGACGGGCCCTGGTTTTAGAGTTAAGCGATGTTCAACCAAGGTGGAATCTAAACCCGGCATATCCTCGTAGCTCCATGCAAACGTGTCCCTATACTCTTTGAGAACTTCAATTAATACCTCTTCTTCAGATGATGGTAAATCATCACTTATGAGGATGGTCCTAGGGTCTTCCTCAGTTCCCAAATTGATTTCTTTGGTGGACTCTTCTACGGCGGCTGTCGGCTTGTCAAATCTCTTCATCCCACTAGCATATGCGCCGACCGTATCCTCATATTCTTCATCCCCTTCTTCAATAGGGTATTCTTCATCGATGATTTCATAAACCCCATACCCTTCATCAATCACACAATTGTCCTCACATTCTATCTCCGGTAGTTGGATGGGATTTTCTAGCAACTAAGGGACGGATAGAAGGGCCTGACACCTGGTGGCTAAATCTAGAAGGAACCGACGAGGGATCTGCTTACCCTTGGATTTCTTTGTGGATACTACCCTTGACTCATTATTCCTAGGTTGACTGGGTTGTCCTGCGGACGAAGAAGAAGCTAAAGAAGATGACGAAGAATATACAGAGAAAGACCCCTCAGAGGAGGGGTAGAAAAGGTCGCTCATAGGACCTTGGATGGGTGGCCCGCAGGGCGGGACGCACTCGTTGGAGATGTAGGAGGTTTCCTCAACAATGATGTGTTGTTGAGGAGTTTGAAAATTGACATTTTTTTTTCATTTTCATTTTTGATGACAAAACAATGAAAAGAAATCGGAGGAGGGGGAAAGGTGGTTATGGCTAAAGGATTGGGAGGCTCGTAGAGCAGATCATGATTGAAAACTTGGCGCGGGTTGAGAAACCCGCGCAGGTATGTAAGTAGAGATGGGGACCTGGGAAGATCGTCAGACAACCGTCTGGCCCAGGAGGAAGACACCAGCGAAGGTTGAGGTGAGTGCATGGAGAAGACGACGGCTAATGAGCCGTCGATGGCAATGTTGATGACGGATGAAGATCCACCGGTGACATAGTCCTCTTGGCAAGGATGGTTTAGAATTTTGGCAACAGTAGTGATATTCCCTGGCATTTCAGAGATTAATGGTGGCCCTTCCAACTGCGGTGGTGAGAACATTCTTTCTAGTGTAATGGAAACATCTTGTATGTCAAACCATTTGCCCCATTCGCATTCCGGATCTTTGATCTTGCCTTTCTTACCGGCCCTTGAACATTTTTCAGCCAAGTACACAACATGCGATCCTCCATGTGCTTCCTTCGGGTAATCTCCCATTTGAACAACGGGCCCCTTCTTGAAGTGAGAGGATAGGGTCCACGTGAGGGGTTTCCCATCTGCTTCGAGCGGTCCTTTAAAGCCTAGGCCAAACTTATGGCCTAGCCTTTTTCCCTTTGGCGGCTTCAGCCTTCCTTGTAATTGCGCACCCAAGCCTTTGCCTTGTTGATAGCCGATATTCCTCATTATCTCCCATCCTTTGGAATGGGAAGGGAGATGTAACATCGGTACTGAAGGTGGCTTCTTTGGTGTTAGCGGAATGCTGGACGGGTCATACACATCCAGTAATGATAATATGGGCCGATGAGACGGCCAAACAGATGGCAAAGAGAAGTTAACAACATCCACTATATGAAGGACAGGCGTGCTGACCACTTTAATAATCCTCCCATTGTATGGGAACTTTAGACATTGGTGGTTGGTGGAGGGTACAACATCCATGACTTCGATATAGGATCGACCCAGTATAGCCTTGAATGTGGGATCCATGTCGAGGACATGGAATTCTGTAGGGACTGACGCAGGGCCTAATTCTGCCTTCAGGATAATCATTCCTTGTAGTGGCCTTTTGCTGTTGTCATAAGTTGTGACTGTGTTCGAGGAAGGTCTTATCTGTTCCTCACCGACTCCACATAACTGAAGGGTGCTCATGGAGATCACATTTATGGATGCACCCGTGTCCACCAAACATGCGTGTATGGACACTCCATTGATTTTTATCGAAACACACAATGCATATTTTCGATCTTCCTTGGGGGCAAGCTCGTGGTTGTGGAACACAATAGCCGGTTGTATGTCTGTCGGCATCAGAACGGCCGAAATCTTCTCTACAAGAAGGTCCTCATTCACCATGACCTTTTGAAGATATTCCATTAAGGCTGTCTGATGGGATGTGGATCTCTGAAGCAGCTCAAGGATGGAGATCCGAGCAAGCATCTTGTCCAAGTGTTTCAACAAATCATACTGTGTCCCCGAGATGGATTTTTCTGGCTGTTCTCCATTGTCCTTCTCTGACTGAGCCTGATTGGGGTTCTGACTATTCTGAGGAAAAACTCTGTGGAAAATCCTTCCACTCCGGAGCACCATTGCCTGCGGCTTTTGTACCTCTATGGGGGTAGCTGCTGGTTTTAACAGAGGTTTGAGGGGTAGCAGTGGAGGAATGGTTGATGAAGCTGGAGTAACGATGGGAGCAAGGATTCTGATGAGGGGTTTGTTCGATGGAGGCATGGTGGAGGTAGAGGGGATATCATACGGGCTATGAAGGATAAGGGGTTTGGAAGGTGGAGGTGGAGGCAAAGTGGAAGTGGATAAGGCTTGAGGTGGGCAATGGTTTTGAGATGGATGGTGGGTGATGAGTGATTTTGAAGGCATTGGAGGAGGTATTGTGGAGACAGGCGGGGTTACGTATTGTTGACGGATGATAAGAGGTTTGGAAGGCATAGGGGCAGATGCAGTAGAGGTGGATGGCAAAATGGAGGAGTGAGAGAAGATGAGAGGGTGTGAGGGCATAGTGAAGGGTGTTGGCTGATAGGTCATTGGTGAGTTAGTGGGAGGGGTGCGAATGAGAGGGCGTGATGGCAGTGGAAATGGTGAAGGCAGTACTATAGGTTGTAATGCGGGTTGATGAGAGAGAGGTGCTACCCGGGCAAGGCGAGGGGGTTGCATGACGATAGGGTTGGCGGTAGAAAGAATAGAGGTACTTTCTGGGTGCCACACCTACTCTCTCCCAACTTCTGGGAAGGAGGAGATGGGGTTGACCTGGTGATTGGGCTACTGGTGCTCCGGTAATGGATTCTGGATTATGCTCATGTTGGGTTGTTGTTGTTGTTCCTGCTGAGGCTGTGGTTGTTGTTGTGGCTGCTGTTGTAGTTGCTGGAACTGTGGCCTAGGAGGAGGTCTCTTGGCTTTGAGAGTGGCGACGTATCGCCTCATTTCATCCCAGTCAATTCCGCCTTCATCATTCGTATCGTAGATGTAATCTTTAAACTGAAAGCAGTTCTCTACTGTGTGTCCTAGCTGCCTGTGATAGACGCAGTATCTGGAGGTATCAACATTCGGGGGCCACGCGAGCCTTTCCCTGGGTAGGATGAGTGTGTTTGAGGTCATGAGGGCGCTGAAAATATCTGCCAAAGTTTCTGGCAATGGTGGGTAATAGGCTCTCTTGGGACCAATTGGCCTCCTTTGTTGCTGTGGGAGGCCATAATTCCCTGGGGGTGGAACTTTGTGGTACTGAAGTGGCGGTTGTTGTTGCTGGGGTTGAAGTGGTTGAGGCATATTGTTCTGGGGTGGATTGTTTTGGGGTGGAGGACGAGACGGGAAGGGACCTTGTTAGAGGGGAAGTCGGGACATTTATGGAGGCCTTGGGTTGAGTGCATAGTTGGCGTTGTTGACTGCACTCACCTGCGCATTTGTCACAACCCCTTCTGTCGCTCCACCAGTGCCTGTCTTTCTGACCACCTTGGGCTTCTACTGCTCAAACATGTGCATGATGGGGGAGTCTTTTAGCTGGGTCTGGATATACCGAGCCCTCTCATAGAGCTCTTCCATTGTGGTAAGCTTGTTCATGGCCAGAACGTGCCTGAACTGTGGGGTTGCATTGGACACAATCATCTTTACTTGTTCAGGCTCTGAGAGGGTATCTCTTATCCTTTCTGCCAGGGACCTCCATCTGTCGGCATAGCGGACAAACTCTTCACCGAGCTTCATTTTCTCGACCACTAGGTCGGTAATGGAAAGAGAGGGACCGACCCTATCCCGGTACTTTTGTAAGAATCTTCTTTGCACCGTATCAAAGTTCTCGGCCTCACAGGGCTCCAATGAATAGAACCACTTTAGTGCAGGACCGTCCAATGATCTTCGAAAGAGATATGCCAGGGATCTCTGGTCATTTTGCCAATAGGAGGACTCATACATGAAGTCCTTAAGGTGAATGAAGGGGTTGCCAGTGCCATTGTACCTGCGGTACGTGGGCATTTCGGAGGGAGGAAGATGGATCACCGGAAGGATTGGCAAAGCAACCTCCGGGGTGGATTTTACGTCCACCATTTTCTTCAGATTCTAAAACTGTTCCTCCATTCTATTGAACATGTTGAGGAGCGATTGGGCGAGCTCCTCCGGAGGTGAAGGTGGCACCTGCCACTAGGGAAGAAAATGTCTCCTGGAGACTTGAAGGGAAACCCTGAATGAGAGGGAGCTGTCGGGACGCCGACAGTTGGCCCCGGCTAGAGCGGTGTGTGGGGAACAGCAGGAGTTTGAGATTGTGAAGGGAATTGGAATGATGGTGGTTGTTGGCTCACCTGTCCTTGAAGCGAGGGAGACTGGATGGCTTGCGCCAGTGAAGGAGATGGGATGGCCTGCACTAACTCTTGGAGGGGTGCGATGGCTGGAGTTGACTCCTGGGGGGCGGGGGAAATAGATTTACCTTTCAGAATAGCCTGGAAGGCCTGGAGCTGCTCAGAGGTAAGCTCCGTGTTGGCGAGGACATCTAGCAAAGAGGAGATGTCCTGTGGTGGGGATGTGTTCCCTGCGATAACCTGCACCTCACGTGAGGGCTCATAAGAAGGACCCGAGTCCATAGCATGGACTCGCGTCTCGACTGATTGACCACGACCAGGGTGGTTCTCCTCAAAAGACTCGTGAGACATGCTCAAAGTCCTTCCGGAACGTAAAAACATACACCGACAAGTAGATAGCAAACATTATCAAACAAGTGAATGCCTTTACGCCCCTTTTTTGTTTTGATTTTTGATATATTTTTGTTTTTTTTGTGTGTTTTTAACCAGATCTGAAGTTCACACAAAAATAGGGGCCCTAGTTAGTTTTTATTTCACCGCCGTGTCAACTAGGGTCTCTCATCTCACCACGAATGGGTCGACTAACTCCGGGGAAATTCAATGGTACAACCAGCCCAGTGAACGAAGAGGGAATCCTTCGCTGTCGAGGACTTACGGAGGTTCCGGTGGAGGAGATTCTAGTCCGTCGAGAGGAATTCCCGAACGGAGAGTCCTTCCTCCACCAAGAGAGGGTGATCCTTAGAAAAAAATAAAAAAAACTAGAAAAGGGGTGGATGCATGCAATGAAGTGCTAAACAGATATACGGAACATAATAAAATAACAGAGATAACAAAGATATAATCAACACCCAATGAATCACAAGGGACTAGGGGAGAAGTGCACGAGGTGCACGAGGGATAAGAACTGAAAGTGCTACTGTGAGCACAATTGGAGCGCGCGAGGGCGCAAAGGTGGAGGAGCACACGGCGGTGCAGAACTTGCAATGGTAACCGAGGGAAAGCAAAAGTCATCCCACCGTGATCGCCAATCTGTGAGCGACGTCACGCGGAATTGCCGGAGGAGGCGAAGCGGACGCCCAAGGGGCTCGTTTTGCTGCAACACAGAAAGAAGAGAGAAGAGGAGAGAGACCACCATGGAAGATTGCTCCGACGGGACGTGCGGGACAGATGCAAAGTAATAAGATATGGGGATTAAACGGCCATTGCGGGAAATGACTCTCCCGACCTCAGGGGATGAGAATAGTGTAGAATTTAAATGACAGTAATTTAAACGGCCATTGCGGGAAGTGACTCACCGCGACCTCGAGAATATGACAAGATATGAGAATAACACAGAATATGAATGACAGAAATTTAAACGGCCATTGCGGGAAATGACTCGCCGCGGCCTCGAGAATATGAGCAGATATAAGAGTAATACAAGATATAAGGGGGGTAAAAATTTGAACGGCCATTGTGGGAAGTGACTCGCCGCGGCCTCGAGAATATGAGCAGATATGAGCACAATACGGAATATAAATGACAGAAATGTAAACGGCCATTGCGGGAAATGACTCTCCGCGGCCTCGAGAATATGAGCAGATATAAGCACAGCACAGAATATAAATGACAGAATTTTAAATGGCCATTGCGGGAAATGACTCTCCGCGACCTCGAGAATATGATGTGATCGCCAGGGGCCGGAGACCCCAAAATAAAGAAAGTGATCGCGCCTACCTCAAAAGCGGGAGATGGCGGGTTGCTTCTTTCTCTCCCTTCGACCGGCCGATGGAGAGGGCTTTCTTTGGTTACCCTTGCAAAAGAAGAAATAGATAGATAACAAGTGGATCAGAAAAGATGGCAGTGTAGTATTAGTCCCTTGATGAAGAATAATGAAATCGTGGCAAGACACACACTTGGTTGGTGTTATTTTTAAACCCCTCTCGGACACGAGTAGGACGAAAATATGATGATGAATGGAATTATGCAAACGTATATAAAAGAAGACTCCCTTATGAAGGGGGACGGAGAATGTGAGATGATGAATGCAAAAGAACTACAGAGAAAAGGGAAGAGAGTTGGCATATTTAATGTGCCGATGGCGGGATCCGACGGAGCTTCGGCAGCGTAGGGATGACATGGAAGCACGGTGGATGAAGGTGGCCCTCCTCTTGCGAGCGCGGGCACCCGGAGAATCGGCAGAACCTCCTCCTGAAAAGAACCTACGGGTTAGCAAAAGGATACGGCAGAGTCTCCCCTTCCTCTGTCGGATCAGAAGCCCCTTCCCTTCGAGGGAGGGGGTCTTCTATTTATAGAGGGCAGATAGCTTGAGGCGTCCAGGACCCTGGACTCCTCCATCAAAAAATTAATTTTTATTTTATTTTTAACCTTTTTATGAAGGCGTCCAGGCATCTGGACGCCTCAATGTTGAGGCGTCCGGGACCCTGGACGCGCCCAATTCCGCCCACCGAATCCCCGCCGAAAGCCGTAGACAGTGGGTAAAGCGCGTGGTTTTGGTGGGTACCCGTGACTCACGAGTGGGCGCGTCTAGCTGGCAAGACGTCCTTATATTTTTGGATTTTTGCACAACGTCAAATCGGACGGCGGGGGGCTTGTCCGGACCTGGATGATTGGGGCGTCCAGGCCCCTGGATGCCTCAAGATTGAGGCGTCCAGTCCCTTGGATGCCTCAAGTATTATATATTATTATTATTATTATTATTATTTTATTTTCATTTATTGATTGAGGCGTCCAGGGAAGTGGACGCCTCAAACAAGTCCTGCCGGACTCGTCCTGAAAGGTGGTCGGTAGCCATCCGCCAGACATCTTCCTGGTTTCGGAATCTTCTGATACGTCCGATTGGTGGCGATGCCGTCTGTATACCGCATGATTTCAGTAATGGGACGGTTTTCGGATGTCGAAGAAGCGTTACGTTACCCACTCAAAAGGCGAAAGAAGACCCAAGAATGGGAAGCACTCAAGTGATTCAAAATTCGAGAGCCACTGCGGGGCGTCATATAGTAATATGAGATTTTCTCAGGGTGATGTTAGGAATAGCGTGTCTACACACCCCCAGTCCATCGAGAGGACAAGAGTAAGGGGCCAATGATGGGTGGAACATCTCAGGGCACTAGGTCACGAGACTGTTGCTACACTTGTGGTGGAGTTGGCAACTTTGCCAGCAAGTGTCCCACCGGGGGGAACAATTGTTAATGCCGGCACGCAGGCTTGTGACCCCACCCCCAAGTTGGTGCCAGTCAGTTATGAGCCGGACCAGGAATTGGCCGAGGAATTCTTTGATGAGCTATTGGAGGGCGAGCAGGTTGACGTTCCTGGTACCCAGTATCAGGACGATGTCCATTTGTGTGTAGTCAGGTGCATCCTGGCCCAGCCTCAGGTGAGTGACAACTGGCGTTGTACCACCATCTTTCACACATTTTGTAGGCTGGAAGGGAAGGCCTGCAAGGTGATTAAAGATAGCGGGAGCTGCATCAACGCTATCTCCACAAGCACCGTCAAACGCCTTGGTTTGACGCTAGTGGATCACCCTGCACCCTATAGAGTTTCTTGGGTGGATTCCACTTCCATCACGGTCAGACTGCGGTGTCTGGTGCCACTGCAATTCCAGGCATACCGTGACGCGATATGGTGCGATGTACTACCTATGGAAGTGGGTAGTATCATCCTTGGTAGACCTTAGCTCTTTGACCAAGATGTCACCCTTCATGGTAATTCGAACACCTGCACCTTCGACCATGGTGGCCAAAGGATTACCCTCCACCCCGTCCAACCAAAGGACCCATCTATCTGAGGACCAGCTGGCCCCAGCACTGCAACCTCTCCTAGTCAAGGGAAAGTCGGTCCACCCACTTTGTCATCGATATGGGCTACCACCTCTTCGACTGCTCCCAGTATAGTGGACCCTCCACCCAGGTGGTTCATGATGATCAGTCCGAGAGAGATGGAGCAGGAGGTAACCGAGGGTAACCCCATCCTAGCTGTTGTTGTCCGGGGCATATAGGATGTGGCCTCTAGGTCCTAGGATGACCATCCCCCAGAGATAGTAGCAATATTGTGGGAATTTTCCGATGTCTTCCCCGAAGACCTCCCTGGAGGCCTTCCACCTATGAGGGACATCCAGCATGAGATCAACCTCGTCCCGGGCTCATCTTTGCCCAACCTTCCCCACTACAGGATGAGTCCCACGGACCATGCCGAGCTTCAGCGGCAGGTCGAAGAGTTGATGAGTCGGGGATCTATTCAGGACAACAAGAGCCCTTGCACTGTTCCCGCATTATTGGCCCCAAAGAACGATGGCACATGAAGGATGTGCGTTGATAGACGTGCAATCAACAAGATCATGGTGAAATATCATTTTCCCATTCACCGATTGGATGATTTACTTGACATGATGTCAGGAGCCACTATTTTCTCAAAGATAGACCTTTGTAGTGGCTATCACCGGGTGCGGATCAAGCCTGGAGATGAGTGGAAGACGGCATTCAAGACCAAAGATGGTCTTTATGAGTGGTTGGTTATGCCCTTTGGGCTTTCCAACGCCCCTAGCACCTTCATGTGGTTGATGACCCAGGTTTTACGCCCTATGATTGGGGTCTTCTTGGTCATCTACTTCGATGACATTCTTATCTGCAGCCGCACTAGGGAGGACCACTTAGACCATCTTAGGCAGGTCTGTGTCGTGCTAAGGTGAGAGAGTTTATTTGCCAACCCGAATAAATGTGCTTTCATGTCTGATCAGATAACTTTTCTCGGGTTCATTATGTCGAGAGATGGAGTCACCGCTGATCCGGAGAAGATTAGGGCCATCAGGGAGTGGCCTGAGCCCCGCACACTCCATGATGTCTGAAGTTTCCATGGCTTAGCGGCGTTCTACCGTCGCTTCATTCGTGCCTTTAGTTCTGTCACTGCCCCGATCATTGATTGCATAAAGAAGGGGACATTTGTATGGACTGCTGAGTCAAGAGTCCCACCCCATCGCTTTCTTTAGCGAGAAGTTGAATGATGCCAAACTGCGATATTCCACATATGACAAAGAATTTTACGCAGTTGTCCAGGCATTGAGGTATTGGAGGCATTAACTTTTGCACCAGGAGTTTATCCTCTTTTCTGATCATGAGGCCTTATGATTCCTCCATACCCAGAAGAAGCTGAACGCTCGCCACAGTCATTGGGTGGAGTACCTCCAGGAGTACATCTTCGTGCTCAAGCACAAGGCAGGGACGGAGAACAAGGTCACCGATGCGCTGAGTCGGTGGATGATGATGTTGACCACCATGAGTGTTGAGGTGGTAGGTTTAGAGAGGCTGAAGGATGCCTATGTTGATTGTCTGGATTTCGATCCGATCTATGCAGCCCTTCAAGCCGGTCCCTCGCGTGATTATAGCGAGTTTGTGCTACAGGAGGGTCACCTTTTCCGGGGTGACAAATTGTGCATCTCACGGACTTCTGTTCGTGACTTTCTTACGTGGGAGATGCACGCGGGAGGTCTTGCTAGCCACTTCGGCCGGAATAAGACCAAAGACTTGGTTGAGCATAGATTTTATTGGTCTAGCTTGAAGAGACATGTCGCTCGCATCGTGACCCAGTGCCGCACATGCGCCGTGTCCAAACAAAGGAAGCAGAATACCGGCCTCTATACTCCCCTTCCCATCCCGTATAGTCCATGGCAGGATATTAGCATGGACTTTGTGTTGGGGTTGCCCCGCACCCTCCTTTGTGGTTGTGGACAGGTTCTCGAAGATGGCCTTATTCATTCCGTGTTCCAATACCTTGGATGCCTCTAGTGTTGCCGGTCTATTCTATTCACACTGTGTCTCCTGGTTCGGACTCTCCCGCACTATAGTGTCTGATAGGGATGTGCGCTTCACTAGCTATTTTTGGAAGACCCTATGGCACATGATGGGCACCCAATTGAAATTCTCCACTGCATATCACCCCTAGACCGATGGTCAGACTGAGGTTGTCAATAGGAGTTTGGAGGATCTTCTTAGGTGTCTGGTCCGAGATCGAGTCAGGGATTGGGATTTTATCTTACCCTTAGCAGATTTTGCCTACAACGATTCGATCAATAGGTCTATAGGCATGAGTCCTTTTGAGATTGTTACCGGCCGTAGACCTAGGAAGCCTATAGACTTGGACCCATCTTCTGTCCAGTCCCGTGTGTCTGAGTCAGCTGAGTCCTTTGCCATTCACATTAGGCAGTTGCATGAGCATATACGTCGTCACATTGAGTCCAACAGCGCACGCTACAAGGAGTTGGTTGATGCCCACAAGCACCACCGTGAGTTTCAGGAGGGCGATTATCTCATGATCAGGGCCAGACCTGAACGGTTTCCCTCGGGAGCCCTGAAGAAGTTGCACGCTCGCGATGTTGGTCCCTTTCGAGTGGTGAGGTGGGTCGGATCAAATGCATATGTTGTAGACCTACCAAAGCATTACGGGATTAGCTCCACTTTCAACGTCTCGGATCTAGTCGCTTATAGGGACCAAGCGGTGATACCCAGTGAGCCCTTTGAGCCGTCTCCATCCATTGTGATTGACACCACCCTAGTGTGTTCACCTCTGGCATTGTTACCTCAGCAACGAGAGCAAATAGAGTGCATACTGGATGAGCAGGTAATGACTACTCGAAGTGGAGTGTACCAGAGCTATTTGGTGCGTTGGAAGGGGCGACCCGCGACCGAGGACACATGGATCACCCGGGTAGAGTTACAGAGGATAGATCCATATCTGCTAGATCGATACCAGAGTGATCAGGACCCCTACTTGACAGGGTGGAGTTTCTCCCACCCGGAGAGGATTGGTGAGGACACCAGAGCCAGTCGCCGATACCATACACGCAGCACGACTCGAGCGACACCGACATCCTTATGGCTGGGCGATAGTATGGAGTCCCAACCTGAGTGTTGATACTTTCCTATGTTTATTGTGAGTGTATTAGCATGTATTTTCTTCTTGTGAGTGTATTAGTGTGTATTTTCTATTTTAGCTTCTAGTTGGGTCAAGATTGTAATATGGGCTACACTTCATCTAAGGGGTCCAATTTCTAAATTGGGCCTCAAGACCATTAGGAGCCCAATTGGGCCTCTCTCTCCCTTGTGGGCCTCTACACATGTGACCCAAAAGGCTGATCCAAGGCCCAAGGTGGGCTTCTAGAAGACTTGGACCATTGGACCAAGGAGACAAAGGTAGAGGATGCCCCCTCCTTGTCCCCCATGCTTGTCCCCCACCTACCCTTGACCAATGTTAGTGGATGTCCTTTGGTATTAGTGGATATCCTTTGGTCTACATCTAGGGTTTGAGTATTTATAGTCTCTTGTATCATTTGTGGAAGAATTAATGAAGAAATTTTGGCATATTGATTGGTGCACCCCCCTCTCTCTCTTGGTGTTCTAAGTGTTCTTCATCTTCTTCCTCCAACTCTATCTAGATCTGATCCCAGATCTTCTATCTCCCTCAAATCTCTTCCTCTTCTCTTCTTCTTCTATCATCTGTGATCGTTCACCGCCGCCGCCGCCGCCGTTCATGCCGGCGTTGAGCCACCACAAGCTGATCTTCATCCTGCTGTCCCCAAATTTAGAGTTACAGGATAGCAGCCCAGTAAAGAGGCTGGTACGAGAGATCCGACCGTTGGATCATTGCAAAACATTGAGGGTAGGTTTATCCAATATAAGGCCATTCCCAGTTCAATTTTTAGGTCGATCAGAGCCCGTTTGTCTCCTTTCCTAACCATCGGTTCATCTTCCCCAAAATCAGCCTGTGTGCAGGTTCGTGGGATAGATCTTGGCATCCGATTTTTCTCACCCCTCAAACGTTGTCCAAATCTCTTAAAATAGCTATGTGTGTCTATGTCACCCTCTCCTCTACTCACCATAAAAATCCCCAGTTTTAATTCGGTCATTTGATCCTCGGTCAAAGCCCTTGATCAGGGAGGTTAGTTTCTGTCCAGCCTGTTCTATATTTCAGGACAATGTGCTCAGTCCAATTTCAGTCATTTTAATTTCAAATCCAGCCGTTGGATGAGTTTGGACTTCCATTATGTCATAGGATTTTGAGTCCCCTTTCCAACGATACCCTTTGTTCCCCGATCGGACGTCGGGATTGAGCGCACCAGCCGATCTTGTCGGAGCGCACAGTTCTAGCCAGAGACACAGCTACGGGACAGCCTTGGGAAACAAATCCCAAGAAATTGGCCGCCTCCACTCTGGTGACCGCCGCTCCAGGGGATCGACCCGGGACACTCCAGGCGCGCCCCCGTTAGTCGCTGCAACGAGGAGCTGCCCCGGACACCGCCGTACCCACAGCGGGTCCCACATACCATCCTACTGGCCCGAGTGAGCGGAGCTGAACCGGCCGACCGCGTCCTCCCGAGCGCCACCGACTGCTACCCGCCAACTCGAGATTGGTGCTCCCTGACCCCTTGTGTCGCATGTTACCTCCCTGCATTGAGTGGGCTGTAGAATCACTTTTGTAATTAATAATTATTGATGTACCGGGAGTTCTGGATCTCGGCCGGGAAGACTTCCCCACGTCCCGAGGGTGGAGGTAAACTCGTCACCCCCTTCTGTTGTATTTTGCTTATCTAGTATGCATTCTAGATGCCGCTGCATGTGAGTAGGAGGGTTTTTAGCTTGCTATATTTAATCACCGCTGTGAGTTAAGAGTGCGAGACCCGTCCCGTGACTCGTTCCGAGCACGAGAGTGAGCTGACCACCCGAGCCTCAAAGCCGGTTTCCCAATCGTGCAAGATCGTCACGTTTCCCTCGTCGGGGATGATTGTGAGTAGCGCTTCTTGTTTGGGGCATGATCGCCTCTTCTGGAGCTTGTTCAGTGCCGCGTCATAGTGTGGTTGCTGGTCGCGTCGTCTTAATTGTCGAGTCATCCCATAGAGTCTAAGGTCGCAACCAATCCGAGTCGAGTCTCATAGTCATCCCACATCAAATTGGTATCAGAGCCGGTTTGAGTCTACGGTAGTCATTATTTTCAAAAAAAATAGTGTTTTAAATTGCATTGCACCCCAATACTCCAATATATCAAAAGACGTTACTAGAAGGTTAGGTTACGCCTATCCGGAAGGTAGCCCCTCGCGTCGAGTCAGATCTTCATATTATAGCCTCCGCCACGTACTGGAGATTGGGTTATGTCTAGTGAGTCACCCTTAGCTCCCTTTAGGCCCATTGCATGCCCACCCGTGAAGGTGCCCAGTACCATTGCCCTGACACTGTGGGTGAACCCCGAGGTGCCAACCCGAGAGGCCGAACACTGGAGGACTTGGTGGCTCTACTCATGGAGCGCATGGACAAGTCCGACCACACTCTTAGGGACCATACCGAGCTTATGGAGAGCCGATTCAAAGCCATGGAGGACCGCGCCGAGGCCTCTGATCGATCTGTCCAAGGTCTAGTTGGAAGGCTACAGAGTGTGGAGAGAACCCCTCGCCGGGAACTACCCGGCATTCTTCCAGCCCCTCAGGCGCCTGCTGTCCAGCCCGCGCCTGTCGCCCAGCCCGCGCCTGCTGCCCAACCCGCACAACCTCGGGCTGAGGTGCAACGGCCATGTGCCCTCCATTTTGAGGACTACGAGTCCGACAACGATTACGAGGGAAATGGCCGACGCCGGCGTGGTCACCGACCACACAGGGATGATGAGGATGAACGGATCATCGGGACCGTCCGTGCAGACCCTCCCACGTTTGATGGGTCCAAACCTTTGGAACCCAAGATCTATCTTGATTGGGAGGCCCGCATGCACCCGTACTTTGAGTGGTTCGAGATGACGGACCACCGGAGGGTCAGGTATGCCAAGATGAAGTTGTTAGGGGAAGCACAGACTTACTAGAGCAATGTGGAGAGCTTGCTCGTTCAGCGTCATGAACCTCAGGTAGGTTCTTGGGATGAGATGAAGGACAAGCTTAGGCGTAAGCACCTTCCTGCCACATACCGTCAGCCACTTATTTATAGGTGGCAGAGTCTCACCCAAGGGGACCGATCCGTGTCAGACTACATCGCGGAGTTTGATGAGTACTTTTTGCGATGTAGCGTTACAGAGGAGAGCACCATGCCTGTATCGCGCTTCCGTCGTGGTTTACGGCCCCACTACCAATATGAATTATTTTACTGCAATGTTACCACCTTGGAAGACGCATGCTAGGTTGCTCTAGAGTTGGAGCAGTTCGAGGCGGAGTTCACTCCCGTCCAGCGCCCGGGGTTCACTTTGTTAGTGTTGGTGTGCTACAGGCCAATTTCGGGTCAGGTAGGCCCAATAGTTGTACGATCTTGTTCATTATTAATAAAGTGGTATTTGAGCGTAAATATGCGATTGTGTGTCACTTTACGTTATCCCTAGGATATGTGATTGTAAAGTCTGCTCGAGATGGGATCTCGAACATGAGACTGACTTTACATGTACACATACCTTAAACTGTTCCTGGTTGGAGGGTAATCACTCGGGGACTTTGATTACCTATTAAACCAGTACACATGATGTGTCAGTGACCAGTCTCATGGTCATTGGTGCGGGGCACCAACACATATGTGTAGGTGTATGTCCTTGGAGGATGTACACTGAACTGATCCGCTATTGGATCTTCAGATGGTTGATTATACCTAATGTCAACTGAAGATCCAACTGTCTCAGTAGCATCGTTAGTCCTTTGACCTGAGACATTGATCAGATCTTATACGAGGACTGGAATGGTTTAATTACTTGGCTAAGTGACTTTAACCATAAGTCATGAGTTGCCGAGTCATTAACCACTATAGGATACGTGTGAAGATCATCAATGGTCAAGAGGGGATCGCTCAATGTCGGGTATATATCAGACAGTTAATAGGTCATGACATTGACGATCCATTAAATCCCTAGCCAGGGTCGTGCGAGTTCGTTTAGAACAGACGTCATACACTATAAGGAGGTCATAGTCAAATGGCACGATCATGGGGTTTGACAGAAACCATACCCTCGATCGTACCAGACTCATAGAAGGAGCGAGGGATTATATCGATGCGGTAACTGTGGACTTACAGGTACCAAACAGGCTGGTTCAAACCCGGCGTCCTCTAGGATCACGCTGATTTGCTTGACCCAACGTGATCAAAGGTTCGGAATAAATTAAACTATTCTTCGGCTCTGGTAGAAGCGAAGAATACGTTTAATTTACTTCTAATTGGGAATTAGAAGTTAATGGGTCTTAAACTAGAGTGACTAAGGGCCTAATGGATCACACACAATGAATTCTTGGGTGACAGATTATTATTATACAAAGGTATGTATTATTTCTATTTAGTTCCTTTTGGAAAGGAGTGTAAATGGAGCTTAATACATATGTATAATAGTAGATAGGATATATATATAATTTTGGTCTTTTGGAGCCCTTTCAGAAATGACCAAAATTCTATATATATGGCATCCTACGTGAGCTCATTCGATAACTTCCCTTGATGCTAATCAAGCATTTATGCTTAAGGGAAAGGATTAGCTCCTTCCCCCCTTCCTTCCTCTTGCTCTCTCTCTCCAGAAGGTGAAAGGGTCGGGGAAGGTCCGTGCCGGGGGTACCGTCGCTGCGCAAGGGTCCGTGTGGATCTGCTCTAGAGGTCGTACATCTGTGCGGCTCGGTATTCTGCATCGGACTTTGCGGACAACGTCGTTCCGCGTAAGGTATAAATACGTAACCCGTAATTAGGGGGTTTCAGGTAATTAAAACACCGATTAGAGCACAGATCTAGGATTCCATAGCACCGGGATCGGGCTAAATAAATTTTTGTTATCCGCTGTGTTGCCCGATAGTGCTGTGCGAAACCTTACAGTGGTATCAGAGACATGTTCACGCTCTAGTCAGTGTTTTATCGCCGTATTGAGCCATGTTTATAGGGGAATTAAAATCTTCAATTATTATTTGTAGAAAGAGATCTGGGCATCTCTATTCTTCCTGGATGCTGGACATCCAAGCAGCAAATTTTTTGTTTAAAAAAAAAATCGGCGGGCGCACTGTGCCATCGACGCAGTGCGCCCGCCCGCGTGCGCCGCGAGGCATACGTGGGCGACCCGCGAACCCAGCGCCGCCACGAGGATCAGGGCCTGCAAGCGGGCGCCGCCCCGTGGGGTCAGCGCCCGCCATGCGGGTGCCGACCAGCGCCCGGGCAGGCGCCCGCAACGCGTTCGGGTCAGCGCACGCGCGCGCAGGCGCCGCCCACGCGCGCGGGTCTGGCCCACGTTATTTTTTTTTAAATAAAAAAAAATTGCCCTTTTACCCTTTTTAATTTATATGTGAATAGGAAATATATATATATATTGGATATATATATATAAATGCACAATAAATTAAATTAGTTTTTTATCTCGCAGGTTAATTGTGTTATCTCAATAGTAAATGTCAAATGTTAAATTTTATTTAACTCTTTTGAATTTACTAAGGTGAGATAATTACGATTTACCTTGAGATAAAATGGTAATAATTGAAGTTATTTTAATAAATTTTAATTTTTTGAATTTTTTATTATTAGATAATTAGAAAATTCAAATTTTAAATTTTATTGAAGTTAAATGTAGAAAATTCAAATATTTGAATTTTAATTATTAGATAATTATTAAATTCAAATTTTGAATTTTAGAAAATTTCTAATTGAGGATAATTGCATTATTTTAAATTTACTTTCAAACAAAATTATTCGATAATTAGTTTGAATTTAAATTTAAATTATTGACATGTTTAAATTTTGAATTTAAATTTGATTATTGGATAATTAAATTTAAATTTAAATTTAGTTAATTATCTCAATTACATGTCCCTGTAGAAAATGATGGTTCTTTACGTGATTTACTTTATTTACCTTGTATTGGCTTGCTTGTCTATTTTATTTTAGTTAATCTTGCTTCGATTTTTAAAATTAAACAAAGTTAGAATGTTTTTGTTTGCACATCCCATTTTTAAATTCAAAAGTAAGGATTATTTTCAGAAAATAACCTTTGATTGATTTTATTTGAATGGGTTGGCAAGTGATCATGGACTTGGATTAATGTAATTAATTGGGGTCTGCGAACCTCTGTTCTCTCTCTGTTAAAATTCTAATGTACTTCTATCTTCCTCCATTGTTGTACTCGCCCTAAGGGCTTCTGGAATTTTATTGATATGTAATTTACATTTTTCCGACCTGCGTGCTGTGTAAAAGTTGTAATTACTGCAGCATCAGAGTTTGAAAGCGCGGAGCACACCTGACGAGGACGATCCAGCTGCTTCAAAAGCGGGTCGAATGCCTTAGTTACATTAGGATTTAAGTCCATGATCACTTGCATTTTAATTTTGCATTGGATGCATTTACTTTGTGCAAACTACTAGGTACGGTAAATATATTGGATATATTTATATTACCACCTAGGGTGAGATCAAGATAAAATTAAATTCCCTCGCGATTAAATTTTAGATCTGGTAAGCGTGGCTCTAGGAGTCGTCGTGGCCCTCCATCATTATGGAGTGAATGAACGTATTCATTTCATGGATTTGTTGTGCTTTCCACAAGGTCCATGAGTTTGGGGACGGGATTAAACTCCAAGGCTCAGCCTCAATGGGGTGAGGAATTAAACTCGACCTTGTTGTGCTTTCCACAAGGGTCGGGTCATGAACTCATTCCTATGTTGTAATGATGGTTAGATCTAACCGAGAATATCCTTTGTTGTGCTTTCCACAAGGGGATGATTTCTCGGGGGCCGAATATCGGATATTGCATTAGATGCAAGTGCCTATTGACTGCCCTTGAGATGGTGTATGGCTTGTTGTGCTTTCCACAAGGTCGTACATCAGTCTCGTTGGGATTCTGACCCACTAGGTTGATCTCGCTGATCTCCCGTTCTATATACTGAGGGTTATATAGTTCGATCGAAAAATAGTGGGACTAACTAAGATAGAAAATCACATCTAAGTTAGAATATGAACACATGCTAAGTTGTCTTTTATTTCTTATCCAGATTACAATGTCGTCGTCCAACCCCCTCCGCGGCATCTTGGATGTAAATAGATTAACTGGACCGAACTACTCGGATTGGCTGCGTAATCTACGCATAGTCCTTACCGCCGAAAAGATAGCGTACGTGTTGGACACGGTTCATTCTGAGCCAGCTCCTGATGCCGACGAGGGCGAGTTACTGGCTTATGCCAAATGGTCTGAGGACTCCTCCCTTGCCCAATGTTACATGTTGGCCTCTATGGCTCCCGAGCTGCAGAGGCAATTTGAAAAGACTGATTGTAGAAGCATACTTCTCAATCTACGCCAGCTCTTCGAGGAGCAAGGTAGGATTGAGAGATATGATATCTCCAAAAGGCTTTTTACGACACGGATGTCTGAGGGTTCTTCAGTACAGGCCCATGTACTGAAAATGATGGAGTGGATTGAAAGACTCAATGCATTGGGGTTCAAGTTGGATCTTGAACTATGCATTGATCTTATACTCCAGTCATTGCCCGGTTCCTTTTCTTCCTTCATCATGAACTTTAACATGAACAGGATTGAAGCAACTCTCCCAGAGCTGCTCAACATGTTAAAGAGTGCTGAAGGAACCATGCAGAAAGATAAATCATCTTCATCTGTAATGATTGTTGGCCGGGCCAACAAGAAAAGGAAGGTCACCCAAATATCCACCACAAGTAACAAAGGGAAGGGAAAGAAAAAGGCCATGGGTAAGCAACTCGCCAAGGTTGACAAAGGGAAGGGCAAGAAGAATGAAAAAGAAGACAAGTGTTTTCGATGTGGGGAAACAGGGCATTGGAAAAGGAATTGCAAGACAATTCTAAATGAAGGTATTTTTGTCATAAACCTTAATTTATCGTATATGAAATCCACATCATGGGTATTGGATACTGGATGTGCATCTCATATCTGCAACTCTGTGCAGGTGCTGACAAATAGAAGGCGGCTGGGTAAAAAGGAGATTGAACTGAGGATGGGTAATGGAGCTTTAGTTTCTGCTAAAGCTGTTGGGACTGTACACCTCAGTTTACCTTCAGGACTCATTCTGGAGCTGAATGACTGTTATTATGTTCCTAATATTATTAAGAACATTATTTCAATCTCTAGTTTGTATAATGTTGGATATACATTGGCTTTTAATAGCACTGGGTGCTCTATAATGAATAATAGTTTGAATATAGCCTATGGTTCATTAGTCAATGGCCTTTATGTATTGGATACATGTTCTAATGTTATGCAAGTTTCCAATGTTGATGAAGTGAATTCTGCATATCTATGGCATTGCAGACTTGGTCATGTAGGTAAGAAAAGAGTCTCTCACTTACACTCAAATGGGTATTTGAATTCGTTCGAATACAAGTCATTTGATACATGTGAGTCATGTCTCATGGGAAAAATGACCAAGGCTCCCTTTAGTGGACATGGTGAGAGGGCTGTTGACCTTCTCGAGCTCATACACTCGGATGTATGTGGATCCATATCCATGGAGGTGAAATGGGGTCATCTCTATTTCATTTCTTTTATTGATGACTTGTCAAGATATGACTATTTGTATTTAATGAGACATAAATCAAAAGCCTTTGAGAAGTTTAAGGAATACAAGAATGAAGTAGAGAAACAGACTGGCAAGAGTATTAAGGCTCTTCGATCGGATCGAGAAGGTGAATACCTTAGCCATGAATTCACTTCTTATCTTAAAGACCATGGAATTGTTTCTCAGTGGACTCCACCGTATACACCACAGCACAATGGTGTATCCAAAAGGAGAAACATGAACTTTTTAGACATGGTCCGATCCATGATGTCTATGTCAGGACTACCATTGTCTCTCTAGGACTATGCATTAGAGACTGCAGCTTATTTATTGAATAGGATCTCAAGTAAATCAGTTCCTTCTATACCATATGAGATATGGAAGGGCAGGAAACCAAATTTTAATCACATTAAAATTTGGGGGTGTCCTGCTCATGTAAGGAAGAACGACAGTGATAAGATTGAGTCGAGAACCGATAAGTGTAGGTTTGTGGGATATCCAAAGGAGACGTTTGGATATTATTTCTATCACCCTTCTGAGCAAAGGGTCTTAGTGGCTAAGAGAGATGTATTTCTGGAAAAAGAATATCTACTCCAGAAAAATAGTGGGAGCCAGATAAAATTGGACGAGGTCCAAGAACCACAACCCATAGACACAAACTCATTAGATGAGACTGTATCGGTTGATCCTATTCAGAGTGAAACACTGACACTACGGAGATCTGGTAGACTACCGAGAGAACCTGAGAGATATGTTGGACATGTCTCAGAGGGGTCCTCTAAGGTATGTATCGATGAGGATGATGATCCTCAGTCATACCAGGAGGCGATCCATAGTGTAGACTCCGAGAAATGGCAAGAGGCAATGGATTCAGAGATCCAGTCCATGTACACCAACAAAGTTTGGAACTTAGTTGATGTACCCAAAGGGAAGGTCCCTATTGACTGCAAATGGATTTTCAAAAGGAAAATCGGTGCAGATGGACAGGTTGACACATACAAGGCTAGACTAGTGGCGAAAGGATATCGTCAAAGGTAAGGCATTGACTATGACGAGACTTTTTCACTGGTAGCCATGGTTAAGTCAATCAGAATCCTCCTTGCCATTACTGCATACCTGGATTATGAGATCTGGCAAATGGATGTGAAGACAGCTTTTCTTAATGAAAATTTGTCGGAAGAGGTGTACATGGTACAGCCTGAAGGATTCACCTCCAAGCTACATCCTAATAAGGTATGCAAACTTCAAAGGTCCATTTATGGATTAAAGCAGGCATCTACAAGCTGGAACATAAGATTTGACGAGACTGTCAAATCTTTCAACTTCATTCGGAATGAAGATGAACCATGTGTTTACAAGAAGGTCAATGGGAGCTCTGTGACCTTCTTGGTCCTTTATGTTGATGACATCCTACTCATTGGGAATGATGTAGGGATGTTGACATCAACTAAGTCTTGGTTATCGAAGACCTTCTCCATGAAGGATTTGGGAGAAGCATCATATGTGCTGGGCATAAGGATCTATCGAGATAGATCTAAAAGGATGCTAGGATTATCCCAATCCATGTACATAGACACTATCCTCAAAAGGTTTAGGATGGAAAATTCCAAGAGAGGTCTTATTCCCATGAGACATGGAGTTTGCCTATCCAAGGGGATGAGTCCTAAAACTTCTGAGGAAGTGGCACACATGAATAAGGTATCCTATGCTTCGGCAATAGGGTCAATCATGTATGCAATGCTATGTACACGGTCTGATGTTGATAATGCTTTAAACATTGTCAGTAGATATCAGGCAAATCCAGGCGAAGAGTATTGTAAGGCAGTAAAGGGCATCCTTAAGTACTTGCGAAGGGCTAAGGATCTTTTTCTACTTTATGGAGGAGAGGACCTACAGCTTAGAGCTTACACAGACTCTAGTTTCCAGTCAGATTCAGATGACTGTAAATCCATGTCTGGGTTTGTATTCATGTTGAATGGAGGGGCAGTCAGTTGGAGAAGCTCCAAGTAAGATACGACTGCAGACTCGATGACTGAGGCAGAATATATTGTTGCTGCTGAAGCTACTAAGGAAGCCGTCTGGATAAAGAAATTCATCTTGGAACTTGGCGTAGTTCCCGAGATATCAGCTCTCATCCCATTATTTTGTGATAATAATGGGGCCATCGCCCAGGCGAAGGAACCGAGATCTCACCAAAGGTCGAAGCATATTCTCAGGCGCTTCCACCTTATTCGGGAGATTGTTGATCGTGGAGATGTGGTGGTAGAGCGTGTACCATCAGAAGATAACATAGCAGATCCACTGACTAAGCCTTTGACACAGACTGTATTTGAGCGTCATCGGGATAAGATGGGCCTCAAAGTTGTGGACAATTGGCTGTAGTTCAAGTGGGAGATTGTTAGTGTTGGTGTGCTACAGGCCAATTTCAGGTCGGGTAGGTCCAATAGTTGTACGATCTTGTTCATTATTAATAAAGTGGTATTTGAGCGTAAATATGCGATTGTGTGTCACTTTACGTTGTCCTACGATATGTGGTTGTAAAGTCAGCTCGAGATGAGATCTCGAACATGAGACTAACTTTACATGTACACATACCTTAAACTGTTCCTGGTTGGAGGGTAATCACTCGGGGACTTTGATTACCAATTAAACCAGTACACATGATGTGTCAGTGACCAGTCTCATGGTCATTGGTGCGGGGTGCCAACACATATGTGTAGGTGTATGTCCTTTGAGGATGTACACTGAACTGATCCGCTATTGGATCTTCAGATGGTTGATTATACCTAATGTCAACTAAAGATCCAACTATCTCAGTAGCATCGTTGGTCCTTTGACCTGAGACATTGATCGGATCTTATACGAGGACTAGAATGGTTTAATTACTTGGCTAAGTGACTTTAACCATAAGTCATGAGTTGCCGAGTCATTAACCACTCCAGGATACGTGTGAAGATCATCAATGGTCAAGAGGGGATCGCTCACTGTCGGGTATATATCAGAGAGTTAATGGGTCATGACATTAACGCTCCATTAAATCCCTGGCCAGGGTCGTGTGAGTTCGTTTAGAACGGACGTCATACACTATAAGGAGGTCATAGTCAAATGGCACGATCATAGGGTTTGACAGAAACCATACCCTCGATCGTACCAGACTCATAGAAGGAGCGAGGGATTATATCAATGCGGTAACTGTGGACTTACAAGTACCAGACAGGCTGGTTTAAACCCGGCGTCCTCTAGGATCACGCGGATTTGCTTGACCTAACGTGATCAAAGGTTCGGAATAAATTAAACTATTCTTCGGCTCTGTAGAAGCGAAGAATACGTTTAAATTATTTCTAATTTAGAATTAGAAGTTAATGGGCCTTAAACTAGAGTGACTAAAGGCCTAGAGGATCACACACAATGGATTCTTGGGTAACAGATTATTATTATATAAAGGTATGTATTATTTCCATTTAGTTCTTTTTGGAAAGGAGTGTAAATGGAGCTTAATACATATGTATAATAGTAGATAGGATATATATATAATTTCGGTCTTTTGGAGCCCTTTCAGAAATGACCAAAATACTATATATATGGCATCCTACATGAGCTCATTCGATAACTTCCCTTGATGCTAATTAAGCATTTAGGCTTAAGGGAAAGGATTAGCTCCTTCCCCCCTTCCTTCCTCTTGCTCTCTCTCTCCAGAAGGTGAAAGGGTCGGGGAAGGTCCGTGCCGGGGGTACCGTCACTGTGCAAGGGTCCGTGTGGATATGCTCTAGAGGACGTACATCTGTGCGGCTCGATATTCTGCATCGGGCTTTGCGGACAATATCGTTCCGCGTAAGGTATAAATACGCAACCCGTAATTAGGGGGTTTGAGGCAATTAAAACACCGATTAGAGCACAGATCTAGGATTCCATAGCACCGGGATCGGGCTAAATAAATTTTTGTTATCCGCTGCATTACCCGATAGTGCTGTGTGAAACCTTACACACTTATCAATATGGGACTGACCCTCGTACCACGCGTACCTCCTACAGTCGATTTTCGGTGGCAGTCCCTCAGAACCCCCTTGGCAGGACCCCACTGCTCCTAGGCTCCGCGCTTTCCCTCAGAGGGACCCTCCCCCTCGCCCGCAGGCACCCATCCCTGCCCTCGGCCTTATCAGCCCACCGTACCACCTCGGCCTCTTCTTCCCACACCCTGTGAGCGACGTCACGCGGAATTGCCGGAGGAGGCGAAGCGGAGCGCGCGAGGGGCTCGTTTTGCTGCAACACAGAAAGAAGAGAGAGGAGGAGAGAGACCACCACGGGAGATTGCTCCGGCGGGGCGTGCGGGATAGATGCAAAGTAATAATATATGGGGATTACACGGTCATTGCGGGAAATGACTCTCCGCGACCTCGGGGGATGGGAATAGTGTAGAATTTAAATGACAGTAATTTAAATGGCCATTGCGGGAAGTGACTCGCCGCGGCCTCGAGAATATGACAAGATATGAGAATAACACAGAATATGAATGACAGAAATTTAAAAGGCCATTGCGGGAAATGAGTCACCGCGGCCTCGAGAATATGAGCAGATATAAGAGTAATACAAGATATAAGGGGGGTGAAAATTCAAACGGCCATTGCGGGAAGTGACTCGCCGCGGCCTCGAGAATATGAGCAGATATGAGCACAATACAGAATATAAATGACAGACATGTAAACGGCCATTGCGGGAAATGACTCTCTGCGGCCTCGAGAATATGAGCAGATATAAGCACAGCACAGAATATAAATGACAGAAATTTAAACGACCATTGCGGGAAATGACTCTCTGCGGCCTCGAGAATATGATGTGATCGTCAGGGGCCGGAGACCCCAAAATAAAGAAAGTGATTGCGCCTACCTCAAAAGCGGGAGATGGCGGGTTACTTCTTCCTCTCCCTTCGACCGGCCGATGGAGAGGGCTTTCCTTGGTTACCCTTGCAAAAGAAGAAACGGACAGATAACAAGTGGATCAAAAAAGATGGCAGTGTAGTATTAGTCCCTTGATGAAGAATAATGAAATCGTGGCAAGACACACACCTAGTTGGTGTTGTTTTTAAACCCCTCTCGGAGGAGGGTGGTGGCGAGAGTTAGAGAGTTACTTGTACACCCCACCTTCCTCACATTATGATGTATAACTGACTATTTGCTTATGTGAAATGAAATGGTTTTTTCTGTTGTGTGCACTTTCCCTTTCCCACACTTCTTTTCTTGCACCTGTTCTTTCGAAGCACGCTTCACGATACCATACCCTGAAAAGTAGGGAATTACGCCTTGCACGGAGGGATCCTATTTTTTTTCTCTTTTTTGGGCGCGTCTAGGCGCGAGGACGCATCTTAACTTTCAAATTCAAATTTAAAGCGTCAGGTGGCCCTTCTTCTTCCGTGCCTTGCCTACAAACGAGCCCGCCTCCCGTCGAGATTTGCTCGCCTATCTTCGTCTTCTTCCACTCTCGATCGATGGAGTTTGGTGGGCCAAATCATGGTGAAGGGAGAGAGGGGCGAGGAACTCCTTGCCCGAGGAGGGACGTGCAAGAGCATGGAGAGGCGTCCATGGAAGAGGAAGGGCCCCTTCGAGCACTTGAGGGACCCGAGGGGCCCGATGGCACGGAGGGAGGTGAACACGGCCCGGTAGGTCCTTCGATCTCCTCCTCTTTGATCCATTTTGAATTTAGAGCGAGCCATGTGAGAGGGGAAAAGGGTTCGGCGAGTGTTGCACTCAAATGATGGACGCGTCCTTGACAGGAGACGCGTTCTCGTTATTTGACGTAAGGCCCTCCTTTCTTGATGTAGGGTATGGCAAGGAACCCGAGCTTGGCTGATGAATGGGTGAGCGCGGATGAGCCGAGCCGTGTCAAGAAGGAGAGTCACGACAAGGCGAAGCTCGAGGACTGGTGCATACGTCTCCCTAGATAGCAAGGGAGCGTACTGGTGCAGGACAGCGCCGACTTCCTGCGGCAGCGGAGAGAGAGAGTCATGTGAGACCTCTCTAATCCGGGGATGCGCGCGACATCAACGGCTTGCGTGCCCAACTAGCAGAGGCTAGGCGGCAGCTGACCGTCACTCAACAGGAATTGGCAATCCTGGGAATTTAAGTGTTGCATTATATATATATATATATATATATATTATTTTAATTTAATTTTTGTTTGTTTTAAATTTGGAGCTTAGCCGATGGCCGTTGTTTCTTTGCTCCAACGTGCCCAGCGGGCAGCGATGGCAGGGATGGCTGGCGGTGCATCTTCCAGCTCCTCGGCCCCTTTTCTTGAGATTACCTCCCTCCGAGAGTAACTTGCCGGTGTGGTGGCCCGCGCGGCTTGGACTGAAGAGGAGAGTGATGCCTGTGTTGTGCCCCTATGGTCATTTGAGTTCATATGGTCACTTGGGTCATTCGACATCATTCTATGGTCATATGAGTTCTGTGGTATTCTTGGTTTTGATAATGGCTAAACACTATTAGTCATTGATGTTTTTCACTTTCATGTGATTGACATATGTGATGTTTTTGTTCATGACAGGTGCGCCAATGAATGGACAAGGAATCAAGTGGAAATGGCGAACGTGAAAGCTCAATGTTGCGCCCTCGCACGCGGATCGACCTGCGCGGTCAGGTCGCGAGGATTGATTTCAATCCCAAAATACATGAAATTGATTAGAACATGAATATCTTGACCTATGGACATGTTTCCTTGGGCTAACAGTTCAATTTTACAGGTACAGGTCTTTCCGGTCGACCTACACGCTTTGGCCGGTCGACCTGATTTGCCAGAGCCTTAGAATGTCAACGTTTACAGATTTTGGTCGACCTATACACCTTGGCCGGTCGATCGGTTTTCCCAGAACCGAAATGATGACATTGTTACAGGTTTCGGTCGACCGCCCCCAGGCGTCCGGTCGATCGATTTTGCCAGAGCCGAAAAGTTCTGGCTGCAGCAGGTTCCGGTCGACCGGCCCATGAATTCCGGTCGACCGCCAGCCCCGATGCAGCCTTGTTTGACTTCGAAATCAACCTCGTGGCTAGCCCCTTTCCATGGATTTGTTTAATCAAACCTTACCTAATCTTCCATGATTTGTGGATCTGGTCTAGGGGGCATCTATGGACCATTCAAGGGTTATAAAACTAACACATGAGGGGTTAGAAACCCTAATGCTTTAAGGGGCTTCTTGTGAGATCTAGGGTGGCTGTAAGAGAGCTTGGAGACGAGCTACTGTTCACGTGAACAGTAGTTCGTGAAGGTGATCTTCATCCAATCAAAGGGGAATCAAGCTCAAATCAAAGTCAGCAAACCTCAAGAAAGATTACATCAAATCAAGGCTATCAAAGTGATCCAAGGAAGCTGGTTTGATTCAAGTTCTTCAAAGGAAATCATCTTCATACATTCAAGTTCTTTCCACCTCATTCAAGGTGATATTTCAAGCATTCAAACTCCTAGAAGCTTAAGAAGCAATCAAGATGCAAGGTAGCTTCATCATCTCCTTCATTCATTCAAAGAAGTTCAAAGAGAAGATCAAGAGAGAAGAATTGAAGGAAGAGGTACTGTTCACGTGAACAGTACTCCGTGAAGAACATTCATCCAATCAAGGGTGAATCAAGAAGATTGAGTTAAAGCCAAGAGGAGCCTTGTTGCTGATCAACATTTCATACAAGGGCCAATTCATTTTCACTCATAACTCAATCTCTTGTCTTAGTTCATTCACATTTATTTCATTTTCATTATTGTTTAAACATTGAAAGTGTGATTCATCCCTACCGGTGGTTAGTAGGAAGGCAATTGGAGGGTGTTCCAATTTGCGGTTGACATCCCTACCAGGTGGTGAGTAGGAAGGCAATCGGTGGTTTCTGATTTGCGGTTCTGTGCGCTGCACAAGTGAAGCCTCACCGGGTTTTGGTGAGGGGTGGACGTAGGGCTGAGGATTCAGTCCGAACCACCTTAAAATCCTGTCTAGTGTGGTTTGCCTGTGTGATTAATTAGTTCTAGATGCATGCTTAGGATCGAATTATTATATATCTTGCTTATCTTGCTAAGTGAATCATAGCGTACTTGGAAGCTAGTTTCTATTCCGCTGTAATTCATTTTAACTAGCTATTTAGAGGGCCGCATTACGAAAAGTGGGGCTGATCTATTCACCCCTCCCCTCTAGATGCGCTGTCCACTACACAACAGCCTGGGTAGCGACTGTCATAGTGAAGAGAGGCCACATCCGGACATCCTAGAGTTGAGGGTGTTCCTCCAGGTGGCCAAGAGAGAGGCGGAAAGAGAAAGGCTAGAGAGGGAGAAGCAAAGGGAGGACAGAAGAGCCATGGAGGTCCAGTTGAGAGAGCTCTAGCTAGGCCTTCGAGCTATTGGACAGAGGCTAGAGGACATGGAGGCAAGCTATGAGAGGGCACGAGAATTCGGGGCGCGACTCCGCCAGTCTGGCCAGCTCCATATGGGTGGCTTCTTTGCTATGCCAGGGGAGCAGCAGCGGGTCGCCGTTGCTGAGCAGGCGCCACGAGGCGAGGCGAGTGCTACTATACGGGGCTCCAGAAGGCCCCTGAGGGACCCTCACCTTAGGGGAGAGGAGAGGGACGCCTAGAGAGATGAGTGTGAAGGTGATGGCGAGAGTTGGCGGGCTAGCATACGCCTCCTCTCTATGATTGTGATGTTTACGACAGTTTATGTAGACTTATGAATGGAGTGATTTGATTTCCTGCCGCTTATTTGTCCTCTTGTGCGTTCCTTCTTCCTTACGCTTCTTCATTGTTCCCATGTGACGTGCTTGTCGAGACCCCGTCCAAAAATGGGGACTCATATCTCGCTCCGACCATCTTTCACACGGAAATCTGCCATCGAAGTCAATAATGATGGCTCTAGCCTCTTCTCCTTTACGACTTTCCAATCTTTCCGGACGACCTCTACAGCATGACAGGGCATCCCTAGACTACATAGGGAGTGAGTCATCATATCGCATCATCAATCAATTACTCTACAAGCGGTGAAGTGACACATGTGGGACTACAAGGAAGGTGCCTTATCATTAGGGTTATCGTTAACAGTGATGTAGACAGTCTTGACTCGCCCTTCTCCCATTTCTATAAATACTGTCCTCGTTCGTCTCCCCAGGGGCACCAGTAGCCAACAAGTTTCCACAGAAACGGGAGAACTAAGGGTTCTAAGGTTCAAAATGGAGGGTGAATCTTCCCACTCTTCGAAGAGAAGCAGGTCCAGTGGTAGCAGTTCCAGGAGGCTCTCAGACCTCGAAGGGCACTTCAATGAAAGGACCCAATCGCAACCCGTAAGATGAGCTTTCTTGCCCCTTCTCTCATTCTTTCTTCCTCCCTTCTAACAAAACCCCTCCTTGTGTATGCGCAGGGTGTGATGAAATCACATATTCCATGGGAGTTTGTAGTGGCCGCATACTGGGGTCTCTTCGATTTTCAGAACGCTAGGCTAGACGTGATGGGGCTTGGAGTCTTTCTTCGGATCGAGCCAATCAGGCTCGACCTTTCCCTCGTCCAAGCATTACGCGAAAGGTGGGATCCAATGAGCCGTGCTTTCTTTATGCTTTGGGGGCACATGGTGCCCATCCTGGAAGATGTGGTCCGAATTACGGGCCTGAAAGTGGATGGCGAGGCGCTGACTGGCATTACATACTCCGACTACCGAGAGGCTGCCCAGAGGTTGCTAGGAGTGGACCTGGATGATCGTAAGAACATGTCCATAGTCAAGACGCCCATCATGGAGACGTTGGGGCTTACTGACATTCGTTCTCGTGACGATGAGTCCTTGGAAGAGTTCATGGAGAGGACTGAAAGAGGATGCCGCGCTGTCTACTGCGTAGACGCGAGCAATTGGGAGAGAGCCACCATGGATTTGAGGAGATTCCTCTTCTTCTGTTGGGGAAACTGTTGCTGGGCTCGAAAGGAGACGGCATTCATTGATATTTTTTAGAATTCCTGGTAGACCCTGAGAAAGTTGGACGATACGCCTGGGGAGCAGCCATGTTGGCGCATCTATTTGCGGGTCTGTCTGAAAGAGCAGATTGAGAGATAACAATGAGTGGTTTTACGCCGTTCATCCAGGTATCCTTCTTCTCCCTTTTTTTTTTTGATATGTTAATGACACATGACGGTGCAGTTGTGGAGCTATCATTACCTCCCAATGGGAAAAGCCCGGCATTGGCGACCGATGGCGGTGCCGCTGGCGAGGCGGTGGCAACCTATCACGTGCCCAGCCTCTCTAGCCTACCAGCTGATGGTGTTAAGGCGCGAGTTGCACGAGTTCCCCGCGGCAATGGTGATTATTACTTCATCATTTGTTTCCATTTTTTTTTATTTTTATATTAAGAAGATGTGTGTGACCTGACCGAGGTGGTCTGGAGGCCTTATGCGGCCATGACTGACGCCGATCAGCCATGGGTCATAAGTAGCCGTGCCCAGTTCGGACGCGACCTCTGGATGCACTGTTTGAACGAAATCGAGCCACTTCGGCTACGATTGGCCATGAGAACTCTAGGGCTTGCCCAAGAATGGGTGGACATGACTACCACACCACGTATCGGGAGGAAGACGCGTGGGCCGGCGACCTCCGTTGATTGGAGAGTGCGATTCCCTAAGCAATACTAGGACTGGCAACGAGGCGGCACTCCCGTGGAGTCACATGCTCAAGACAGCGAGGATTATCTGCGCCTCTATAGGTGATGCATGCAGAGCGACTCCATTCCGAAGGGACCGTGGAGGTGAACAACATATATATATATATTTGTATGTTGACCTATGCCCTGGCCACAGGATGTTCGTAACACTATGATAGCGAACCTGCAAGCTCGCCTGGTAGGCACAGAACGACAGTTACATGATACTCGCGCCGCCTTGAGTTCTTCGGTAAGCCTACATACACACGATCATAGACCAAGATTTCTGGCGTTAGGTCCTCAATGTCACCTTATGTGTGTTGCAGCGCGCCCAGCTTGATGCGGCTTCTTCAGCAATGGGGGCGGATGGTGTCTCTTCCAGTTTGTGGATCCCCACTTCCGAACTTGATTTACTTCATGAGCAGCTTGCTCATACTACGCAGCGAGCCGCGGAGGCAGAAGCCATGCTCTCCGCCCAGGTGAGAGTCTGGTCATTGAATTTCACTTATTCGTGCCTCCACATACCTGAGATGATGGTTATGGCAGACAAAAGAGGTGCAAGATGCACTTGCCCGCACCGCGAGGGGGAAGCCAGAATAGCGGAACTGGAGGAAGAGTTACAGCATCGTCCAGACAATGGCTCTTCTCGGGATGCCGTGGAGCTGAGGATCACCCTTCAGCTGGAGAGGGAGGATCGAGAGAGAGAGCACGTGGAAAGGGAAAGAGACACCGAAAGGTGGAGAATCGACAGATTGGCTGAGAGGGAGGAGCGTAGGGCCATGGAGGCCCAACTGTTTGAACTCTGAACTAGCCTCGGTCTTGTTGAAAAATGGCTGAGAGATGGTGAAGAGCGCTACCGTAGAGCACGAGAGCGTGGCTTTCGTGTTAGCAGCTTCTTTACTGCTCCTGTCGATCGACGGGGAGCAGAGACGGGAAGAGGGGTATAGAGCAATAGAGGCACCGCCTCGCATGGTTTAGCAACACCCTCCAGGGTTCTTCGCCTGGAGAGTGGAGAAAGGGGTAACACTGAGAGAGAGGACGTGACTTAATTTACAATTTCTAGAAGGAAATAAAGGAAGGAATGTTAGTTTCATGTCTTCTACCTTCATTCCTGCTTTTCAATCCTGTACAGATTGCTCAATGAAACAAGTCAATTTTTCCATTCTGACTTGGCCCCTTGCTCAAGAGTGAGTGATTATTTTGAGACTAGCCTTGATAACAAGTCAAGGAGCCAAGCCTTTATTAATTAAGGCAAGAGCAAAGATGATGAATGCAACATACAGGCACACAAATGGGAACAAAATGTATAAATGTAGCACGCAAATGAGATCACACTGATGCATTTTTTTGTGTTGTTTGTTTATTTTTAATGGTTTTTTTGAAAAAAAAAATTTTGACAATTTTTTTTGAAAGAAACTTGTTATGAAGACCCAAAGAGGAAGAACTAGCAAAACACCATAGAGAGGGTCAGCAAACCTCTAACACGATGAGCACTAGGTGTCCCACCGTGATCACCAAAAAATGGGCTGTTGACATGTTTTTACTTACTCTTTCTTTACCGGCTTAAAAGATCTCTTCTATCCCTTCTACTAAATAGATATAAAAACTATAAATGGATGGTAGAAGGGGACATAAGCATGTAAACTGTATGATCGCCACCAAGCTGCCTAATGTGATAAACACACCGTGCCTTGGAAAGAGGGGGAGGAACTCGCCTTTTTGGTGCAGCGCTGCAATGATGTACGGCTCAGGAGGAGCCGCCTATATTGACGAACGGTCGCACGACAGACCGTCGAAGAGCGCTGCAGAGGACGCGGGATGAAGCACTCCTGACGGATGAACGGTTTCAACACGACCGTAGGAAGAAGAAGAACGGCCCCGAATTGCACCGCACATCTCCTTGAACGGCTAGGTGGGAACCGCATAAGACCACCACGCTAGGAATTGCAAAAGGAGTCCAACCTCCACCCTTTCCGGCCGGCCAGAAAGGATGGGCCTCGTGTTAGTGTGTTGCTGACCTATGAAACAGAGTGTAGAACATAAAAAGAAACCCAAATTAGAACTGCAAAGTGTAGTAAGTGCTAGAACGGAAAGGAATAAATATAACTAAAAAAAGTGGGGGATACCTGGGGGGTTTTAAACCTCTAGGGGCACCAAAAATGTGAGAGGGTGTGTGAATGATGCATGAGAATGACAAAAACGTGGAAGAAACGTGGAGAAAATGACGCATGCAAACAAAAGAGAGCAACGGACTAATGAACTAAAGACACAAAATAATGAGATACTCCCTAAACCGGAGGCCTGTAGGGACGTAGAAGGCCTCCCTCCCTGGTGCTAGGTCGCTCAAAGATTCGGCAGGGCTTCGCCGTCGACCAATAATCTCCCCCTTTTCGAAGGTAATCTCTAGGGTCCATTTATAGAGCCTAGGAAGCCAGCCCCAAAATTAGGGTTTTTAGGCATTTTCAGGTCAAGATAATCAAAGGAAAGATAAAGATAATCGAATTATCTCTCATCCAGAAGAAACGGCACTCAAAATGGCTCAATATCTGCGAAGAAAATGACGGGAGAAGTTAGGGAAAAAATCACGGATAGAGAGAGAAAATCTGTTAATCTTTCAGGAATCGAGCAGATGAACAGTCGTACGATGGACCACCCAACGGGATGAACGGCCATCACCTAGGCCGTCCAACCCTATCGGTGGAAATTTAATAAATCAGAAATATTATCCAACTATCCATCAAATCGACTGAAAACCTCGCCGTTGGACTCTCATAGACGAACGACTAATAGTAGACCTTACATCTACAAGAGCGGCCAAGAGGAAACCGCTCATGCTTGTCGGTGGAAAATCAAGATAAATGAGATAAATAGATAATTATCTGAACAATCAATCAAACGCAGGACTCTGGAAGATAAACAGCTTAGTAGGTACCGCACAATGGTCTTATGCGGCTATGTATAGGCCGTATATATGCTTGTCGACGAAAATTCAGAAAATCAGCTAAATATCCCATAAATATATGAGCGGCCCAGTATCAACCGCACATATGGTTGAACAGCTGGAGGTTGACCGCACATGTACATGGGCGCTTGAAATTCATAGAAAAGCTCGATTAATCAAAACCATGGCCCACTAAGCCCTGAATCAACTCGGACCTAGCCAGGGAGGGAGGTCACCCAAAAAATAAGCCCAAAACGTGCCAGAAAATAGCCCAGTGAGTGTTGGATAACTTGAGGCGTCAATAATTGGAGTAAGCAAAATGACTCAACTTATCGGTAAAAAATGGGTGTCAACAAGCGGGACCCACCCCGTCAGATTCGGAGGACTGAGCAGCACGTGGGCCCCACGAACCCGCTGATCGCGCCGTCTGGATAGCACAAAAATGTGGGTTTCGGCACCGACGGAGCGACGTCAAGATGCTGCCCGTCAACCCAATTCCCGATACTCCCGGGCCCCACATGTGACATGTTACCTCCCTACATGGAGTGGGTCAAACATTTGTACTGCAGTAAAATTTGTTAACCAGGAGTACGGATTTGGCTGGAGTTGTCTTCCCCACACCGGGAGTGTGGAGGTACGGTCTTAACTTCTTCGCATTACATTTTCTTAGCTAGTATATGGTCATATGCCACTGTGAGTGCGTTAGGAACCTAGCCCGTGGGTTCATGTCATCGCTGTGAGCAAGAGAGTGACCCGTCCTGTGGCTCGATCCGAGCACATAAGTGAGTCGACCACCCTTGACTCTGCCAATTTCTCAACCGCGCGCGATCCACGCTTTCCCTAGATTGGGACAACGAGTGATCTTGCGATTCTATTAGCGATGTATAGCCCATAGGAACTCTTAGTGTCCGGCCAAAGTGTCACTCGTATTTGTATGTTGCTGGCCGCGTCTGCACCTATAGTCTGGGGTTCACGTCACTTAGAGTCGGTCCCTCTGTCCGTCCCGCATCAGTTTGGTATCAGAGAAAGTCGCGTCTAGGGTAGTCGTTGCATAAGTCTTGCACAGTCTAAGTTGAGTCTAGGATCATCATTGTTTTAAAACAAAAAAAAAGGTGTTTTTGAGTCGCATTTCATCCCGATAACTTGGTATATTAAAAGGTGTCGCCCGAACGTTAAGTTACGCCTATCGGGAAGGCCGCACACTCGCATCGAGGAGATCTTCGGGTCGACCCTCCGCCACGTACCGGATATTGGCTAAGTCTAGGTGCATCATCTTTGCATTAGTCTGTGTCTCCTAGTCCGTGTGTCTGTTGCATGCCCACCCGTCGAGGCACCCAATACTTGCCACCACCGCCTATGGCGGATTCCCGAGCCCGTAGTTCCGATGAGCCCTCGACGGTCCAGATGTTCCAAGCCCTCATGGATCGTCTCGATACGCGTATGGATGGACTTAGTACGCATCTAGATGGCGTAGG
This sequence comes from Amorphophallus konjac, assembly GCA_022559845.1. Classification (NCBI taxonomy): domain Eukaryota; kingdom Viridiplantae; phylum Streptophyta; class Magnoliopsida; order Alismatales; family Araceae; genus Amorphophallus; species Amorphophallus konjac. Next base: position 31,348,548 of record CM040129.1, read on the forward strand.
AACGCATCTAGAAGGGAGAATGAAAGCCTTAGAGGATCAGGCCGAAGCATCGGACCAATCCATCCAAGGTCTTGTAGGGAGGATTGCTATCCTTGAGAGGGCCCCAGTGGCGGTGTAACCCGTGCCGATGAATGGCCAACAAGAGCCGGCTCAGCAACCTGCTGTGCCAAAGGCTCATGGGGTAGATGTTGGGAGGCAGCAGGTGCACGAGGTGGATGACTATGCATCTGATAATGAACAAGGGGGTTATGGTCGTCGAAACCAACGATGAAATCATGATGATGATGACGACCGCGTTCTTAGGAGCATGCGTGCGGACCCTCCCCTATTTGACGGGTCTTTGGACCCGAAGGTCTATTTAGATTGGGAGGCCGGCATGGACCGGTACTTCAACTGGTTTGAGATGACGGACCACCGACGAGTTCGGTACGCGATGATGAAGTTGCATGGGCAGGCCCAAACTTATTGGATAAATGTGGATAGCATGTTAATGCAGCGACATCAACCCCCGATCGGTACTTGGGATGACATGAAAATCAAGTTGAGGTAGAAATACCTTCCTGCCACATACCGCCAGCGTCTCATAGACAAATGGCAAAGTCTCTCCCAAGGGAACCAATACGTGACTGAGTACACCGCCAAGTTTGATGAGTATTATTTGCGGTGTGGAGTTACAAGCACCATGACCATCTCGTGCTTTCAAAGAGGTCTACGGCTGAACTACCAATATGAACTTTTTCGCCGCAATGTGACCACTTTGGAACAGGCGTATCTGGTTGCTCTCGAATTGGAGCAATTCGAGGCCGAGTTTGAGCCTACCCATCGGTTGGGCCCCTTTGCCCTTCGTAGTGTCGAGCCCCGTGGCTCTTCAGGCACGTATCCGAGGGCCCCCATGGCTCGACCTCAGGAGACCACTCATCCTGAGCCTTTCTCTCCTAGGCCTCGCCCTCCACCTCCGAGGAATATCTCTCCTCGTCCCCAACCCACGGCACCCACGGCCCGTCCACCGGCACCCGCACCCGTTGCTCGTCCTTGGTTGCCTACACCTCCTATCCGTCGAGAGGATAAGGGGAAAGGACCTTTGATAGGGGAGCCTAGTGGATCACGGCAGTAGTGTTATCGCTGCAATGGGTTTGGTCATTTCGCCAACCAGTGTCCCACTCGCCAGTCTCTTATCATTGGGGACACACAGGTCGGGGACGCCACCTCTTCTAATCTTGTGTTAGTCAGCTATGAAGCAGATCCGGAGCTAGCTGACGAGTTCTATAAGATTGAAGGTGATGGCTAGGATGCCCAGCATTTGGATGATACCCACTTGGGGGTCGGCAGGTGTATTCTCACCCAGCCACAGGCTAGTGATGACTGGCGTCAGACCACTATCTTTCATAAATACTATAGGCTGGGCGGGCAAGTGTGTAAGGTGATTATCGATAGTGGGAGTTGTATCAATGCAATATCCACGGGCACTATCTCTCGTCTTGGTCTTACTCCCGTGGACCATCCTTGCCCCTATCAAGTATCATGGGTGGATTCCACCTCCATTCTGATCAGGCTGGGTGTTTGGTCCCACTACAATTCCATGCCTACCGTGATGAGATCTGGTGTGATGTCCTCCCCATGGAGGTGGGCAATATTATTCTTGGTAGGCCGTGGTTATTTGATCGGGATGTCACACTCCATGGCCGATCGAACACCTGTACCTTCGACCATGGTGGCCAGCGGATTACCCTCCACCCCTCTCAGCCCAAGAATCCTTCAGTTAGGGGTCCTACTGGTCCTAGTACTCCGGAGCCTTCCGTCCCGGGACCCAGTACCCCATCCCCAGCTAGGGCCATGACCGTTACATCGAGCACAGGCGAACCCTCTTCCAGGAGGTTGATGATGATTAGCTCCCGGGAAATGGAGCGGGAGGCTAGTAGGGGCAGCCTTGTGTTTGCTATTACAGTCCAAGAAGTGGAGCCAAAGTCCGAGGGTGAACTCCCACCCGATGTCATTCCTATTCTGCAGGAGTTCGCTGATATTTTTCCCGAGGAGCTTCCCGAGGGACTCCCACCCATGCGGGATATTCAGCATGCTATCGACCTAATTCTGGGCTCCTCATTGCCCAATCTTCCTCACTATTGCATGAGTCCCACGAGACATGCCAAGCTAAAGCGGCAGGTCGATGAGCTAATGCAGAGAGGGTCTGTTCGGGACAGCATGAGTCCGTGTGTTGTTCCCACATTACTCACCCGAAAGAAAGATGGCACGTGGAGAATGTGCATTGATAGTCATGCCATCAACAAAATCACCGTGAAGTACAGGTTTCCTATCCCCCGCCTAGATGATATGCTAGACATGATGACTGGTGCCACTATCTTCTCGAAGATCGATCTTAAGAGTGGCTACCATCAGGTGAGGATTAGGCCAGGTGATGAGTGGAAGACCACATTTAAGACCAAGGATGTTCTATATGAGTGGTTGGTTATGCCCTTTGGGTTGACCAATGCCCCTAGCACCTTCATGCGACTCATGACTCAGCTCCTTCGACAATTCATTGGAGTCTTTGTGGTTGTGTATTTTGATGATATCCTTATATATAGTCGCACTAAAGGGGATCACTTGGACCATCTACGGTAGGTCTGTCTGCTTTTGAGGTGAGAGTAGTTGTTTGCGAACCCACAGAAGTGTGCCTTCATGATAACTCAACTTACCTTCTTGGGTTTTATTGTGTCTAGTACTGGGTCTCCGCTAATCCGAAGAAGGTCCGGGCCATTGTTGAGTGGCCGGAACCCCGTACGGTCCATGATGTCTGCAGCTTCCATGGCCTCGTGACATTCTATCATCGTTTCATCCACGGATTTATCTCCGTCACTGCCCCGATCACGGACTGTATTCAGAAGGGCACGTTTGTATGGACGAAGGTCGCCGCTGTTGCCTTCAAGGACATCAAGGAGCGCATGACCCAGACACCAATCCTTCGATTGCCAGATTTCTCGAAGGTGTTTGAGGTCTCTTGTGATGCGTCGGGTGTTGTGATTGGAGAAGTGTTGAGTCAGGAGGCCCACCCGGTCGCATACTTCAGTGAGAAGCTGAATGACGCGAAACTGTGATACTCCACTTATGATAAAGAATTCTACGTAGTTGTTTAGGCTCTTAGGCATTGGAGGCACTATCTTTTACATCAGGAGTTTGTCTTGTACTCCGATCATGAGACTTTGAGGTTCCTCCATTCCCAAAAGAAGCTTAATGCGCATCACAGCAGATGGGTTGAGTATCTCCAGCAGTTCACTTTGTGCTTAAACATAAGGCTGGAGTGGAGAACAAGGTGGCGGATGCCTTGAGTCGGCGTGCATGTCTGCTGACTACCATGAGTGCCGAGGTCATTGGGTTAGAGAAGATGAGAGAGGCTTATGTTAATTGTCCTGACTTCGGTCAGATTTATGCCACTCTCCAGGCCGGACCCTCGAGAGACCATGATGATTATGTGCTTCAGGAGGGTTACCTCTTTCGAGGAGGCAGGCTTTGTGTTCCCCGAACTTCGGTTCGAGACTTCTTAGTCTGGGAACTACATGCTGGAGGTCTAGCCGGCCACTTCGATCGGAATAAGACTATTGAGGCTATTGAGCACATATTCTATTGGCCGCATTTGAAGAGAGATGTTTCTCATATTGTAGCTCAGTGCCGTACATGTGCTACGACCAAAATGAAGAAGCAAAGCTCGGGCCTCTACACACCTCTCCCCGTGCCTGATGCCCCGTGGCAAGATGTTAGCATAGATTTTATTTTGGGATTGCCACGTACCTCTAGGAGGCACGACTCGGTCTATGTGGTAGTTGACCGGTTCTCGAAGATGTCCCTTTTAATTCCCTGCTCGAAGACTTCGGATGCTTCGAGGGTAGCCCGCCTATTCCTTACTCAGGTGGTGTGCAAGTTCGGGTTGCCTCGTACCATAGTGTCTGACCGTGATGTTAGGTTCACCAGTAATTTTTGGAAGACATTGTGGCATATGTAGGGTACTCACCTCAAATTTTCCACTACATATCATCCCCAGACACATGGTCAGACCGAGGTGGTCAATAGGAGTCTGGGTGACCTTTTGAGGTGTCTTGTCAGGGACCGTGTAGGGAATTGGGATCTCATATTACCACTGGCAGAATTTGCATATAATGATTCGGTAAATAGGTCTACCGGTATGAGTCCATTCGAGATTGTCACAGGATCTTGTTCCCATGCCCATTCATGCATGAGTGTCTGAGTCTGCCGAGTCATTTGCTAGGCATGTTAGGAGTCTGCATGATGACATCCGTCGTCACATTGAGGCTAGCAATGCACGGTATAAGGAGCTAGCCGATGCCCATACACACCACTGTGAGTTCCAAGAGGGTGATTATGTCATGATCAGGGAAAGACCTGAGCAGTTTCCCTCTGGAACCGTAAAGAAATTGTAAGCTCGCGGAGCCGGTCCACTTAGAGTGTTGAAACGTGTTGGGTCCAATGCGTATGTTGTGGACTTGCCCGAGGAATATGGTATAAGCTCTACTTTCAATGTGTCAGATCTAGTTGCTTATAGGGACCAAGCGGTGATCCCTAGTGAGCCTTTCAAGTTATCTCCTCCCATTGAGAGTGAGCCCACACCTGAGTGTCCACCACCAGCCACATTTCCACGGCAGCGAGAGCATATAGATCATATACTGGATGAGCAGGTGACTGTTACCAGGAGTGGATCCTACCCGCGCTACCTAGTGCGATGGAGAGAGCGACCCCCCACCGAGGACACTTGGATCACCCGTGGAGAGTTGCAGAGGATAGATCCAGATCTACTAGAGCGCTACTAGAGCGATGCAGACCCTTACTCGACAGGGTCGAGTTTCTCCCACTCGGGGAGAATTGGTGCGGACACCAGAGCGAACGAGAAGCACGAACCGGCGATCCGTCGGTACTATACGACGAGCACCACTCGAGCTACATCAGCTTCCATCTGGCTCGGAGATAGTCTGGAGTCTCCCACTTGAGTCTTAGTATTTATCATATTTATGGGAATTTTATTTGTGTGTAATGTGTGTTTAATGGGTTTTATTCGGATTGTAATTCGGATTGTAATAGGGGTTGATTTGTAATTTGGGACCACCTGGGTCCCGTGGGCCCCCCATCCCTTCTCTCATTGATCCACCTCAGCTCTTGGGCCCATGTGGGGTCAGTCAACCCTCCAAGGTGGGCTTGTAGAAGAGTTGGACCAAGGGGGGGACAAAGGGTAACAAAATTCAAAATTTGGAACCTACAAGTCAAGGGGGCGCCCCATGTATATCATATTATATTTGGTTTGTATTTTTATTTTATTTCGTCCAAACCACATGAGAGAAATAATTATGAACTCTCCCTTTTACCCCCCACCAATTCTAGATCTAGGGATAGAACTAGTCTTTTTGTATTTTCTATAAAAACCTTGTATTTCCATTTTGATTAGAATTAATGCAAGAAAATTGTGGAATTTCTTGCAATGGAGCAAGGGACGCCCCCTATCTCTCTCCTCTCTCCCCCTTCTGCAGCTGGGAAGGCTATGTTACTGAGGTGAGAAGCCTCTTCTATCAGTTCGTGAGATCGCCATCACCGCCGCCATCATGCCGCCGTTGCACCACCGCCATCGTCGCCAGAGTTCTATCCACCCAAGATAGCCCACTGTTCCCGGAATTTCTTCTCTCAACCACGCGCTCTATTGGATTCCAAATCTTTAGGGTGAGTTCAAGAGGTCATTCCCACATCCCAAAAAAATTGGTGGAAATTCTAGCCTTTATTTTTCAATTTTTCATTTTCATGCTCCCCCTCCTTCCAGATCTGCCAGTTCTCTGTCCTGAGTCACAGCAACCCAGTGTCTCCCCATTTCGACCTGCTTCTCCTCATTTCTTTGAGTCCCCAATTTAATTGGAGGTTATGTCCGCCACCCCCATCATCCATAAATTTTCGTGGAATCTCTGGAGTCCTTCACCTATTTTTAAAAATCACTGTCAGATCCCACAATCAGTTCTGTCTCTACTGTCCAGATCCGACCACCCAGTGCCAGAAATACTTTTTCCCATCCAAATCTCCACCTTAATTTTCACAAAAATTACCCCCGTCTTCCTCACCCTCCCCTCTACAACTTTCTTGAATAACTCAACACCTAGATCAGAGGTATACATGGCGGTCAACGATGGTTCTTAGTCAGATCTTAGTCTGCCTGACCAGATCTGAGACTGAGCACAGCCCTATTGAAAAATCTGCCATAAAAATTATAGCCCCGATGAAATTCTAGGAACCACAAAGGGTCGAAGGATTTCGAGTCAGCGCTCCAACGGAGCTAGTTTCACACCGATCCGACGTCGGTGCTGGTCACAGCAAACCTTTTTGCCATAGCGCACGGGTCTGAAATAGAGTTTAAGATCTGTGGACAGCAACTCTGACAAGTGAAGATCGGAGCCACCCGGCCTCCGACCGGTGTTCCAACCCGACCACCGTCCAGGAGAGCGCGCCACCAGGTGTCACCATCGTAGCGGGACCCACCCCGTCAGATCCGGAGGACTGAGCAGCACGTGGGCCCCACGAACCCGCAGATCGCGCCGTCCGGACAGCACAAAAATGCGGGTTTCGACACCGACGGAGCGACATCAAGATACTGCCCGTCAACCCAATTCCCAATACTCCCGGGCCCCACATGTGACCTGTTACCTCCCTGCGTGGAGTGGGTCGAACATTTGTACTGCAGTAAAATTTGTTAACCAAGAGTACGGATTTTACCGGGGTTGTCTTCCCCACACCGGAAGCGTGGAGGTACGGTCTTAACTTCTGGGCATTACATTTGCTTAGCTAGTATATGGTCGTATGCCGCTGTGAGTGCATTAGGAATCTAGCCCGTGAGTTCATGTCATCACTATGAGCGAGAGAGTGACCCGTCCCGTGGCTCGATCCGAGCACGGAAGTAAGTCGACCACCCTTGACTCTGTCGATTTCTCAACCGCGCAGATCCACGCTTTCCCTCGCTTGGGACGACGAGTGAGCTTACGATTCTGTTAGCGACGTATATCCCATAGGAACTCTTAGTGTCGGGCCAAAGTGTCACTCCTATTCGTATGTTGCTGGTCGCGTCTGCACTTAGAGTCCGGGGTTCACGTCACTTAGAGTCGGTCCCTCTGTCCGTCCCGCATCAAAAATCAATCACACAAGCTCTTAGCATATCTTCCACAATCTGATTGGTTCTCTCAGTCTGTCCGTCTATTTGTGGATGAAAGGCCGTGCTGAAATTTAAACGAGCACCCAGGGATTCTTGCAATCCTCTCCAGAAGTGTGAAGTGAACCTGGGGTCTCTATCAGACACAATACTAACTGGTATATAATGAAGTCTTACAATTTCCTTCATATATAGAGCAGCCAAGACATCAACTGTCCATTTGGACTTAATGGACAAGAAATGGGCAGACTTTGTTAATCTATCGATAATGACCCATATTGCATCAAATCCACTGCGAGTCCTAGGTAGACCCATGATAAAATCTATGCCAATGCTCTCCCACTTCCATTGAGGTATATCAAGTGGTTTTAACTTCCTTACAGGTCTAAAGTGCTAAGCTTTAACTTACTGACACACTAAGCATCTGCTTACAAATTCGGCAACTTCCTTTTTCATATTCAGCCCCCAAAAGGATCTTTTCAAGTCTCGATACATCTTAGTACCTCCAGGATGAATAGTATACATGGATCTATGGGCTTCCTCTAAGATCTTGTCCTTTAGTTCAGCTACATTAGGCACACAAGTCCTTCCTTGAAATAATAATCTACCGTCATTTGCGAACATGAAATCAGGTCTATTGTTCAAACTTTCCTTGATCTCTACCAATACCGGCTCATTGTCTTGCAAGGACTGAATTCCCATTAATAACTCTGGACGAAGCTGAATCTGTGCAACCATAACCCGATCCTCGCCAACATTGATGTCTAAACTAGCCAGCTGCTTTAATAATCTCCACTCTTGCAACATGAGACTTGATAATTTTGCTATCGGTTTGCAGCTTAAAGCATCTGCCACCACATTGCCCTTTCTAGGATGGTACTCGATAGAAAAATCAAAATCCTTTAAGTATTCAAGCCATCTCCTCTGCCTCATATTAAGCTCCTTTTGATAAAATAAGTACTTCAAACTCTTGTGATCTAAAAACATTGTGAATGTCTCTCCATACAAGTAGTGCCTCCAAATCTTCAAGGCGAACACTACAGCTGCAAGTTCCAAATCATGAATAGGATAATTCTCTTCATGTTTTCTTAACTACCTAGAAGAATTGGCTATCACCTTCCCATGCTACATAAGCACACAACCTAGGCCAATACCTGAAGCATCCGTGTATACTACAAATCCTCCCTCTCCAAAAGGTAAAGCTAAAATAGGGGAAGTAGTTAAACACTCCTTCAGAGTCTGGAAACTTCGCTCACAATCTTCCGACCAATCAAATTGGTTCTCCTTGTGGGTTAATATTGTTAAAGGTAACGTAATTTTGGAGAAATCTTTAATAAACCTTCGGTAATAACCTACCAGGCATAGAAAACTTCTTACTTCAGTTACATTAGTAGGCCTATCCCAATTCTTTACTGCCTATACTTTCGAAGGATCAACAGATATACCTTCCTTAGTGATAATATGACCCAGAAAAGATACTTCCTGTAACCAAAATTCACACTTACTAAACTTGGCGTATAACTGATGGTCTCTCAATAACTGTAACGCCATCCTCAAGTGTCCGACATGCTCCTCCTCACTCTTAGAGTATATCAAGATGTCATCAATAAACACCATGACCCATTGATCAAGATAGGGCCGGAACACACTGTTCATCAACTGCATGAAAGCTGCAGGTGCATTTGTTAGTCCAAAAGGCATTACTACAAATTCGAAATGCCCATACCTACTACGAAAGGCCGTTTTAAAGATATCATCATCCTTGATTCGCAGCTGATGGTATCCCGATCAAAGGTCGATCTTAGAAAAATATTGGGCTATCGCTATCTGGTCAAACAGCTCGTCAATCCTCGGCAATGGGTACTTGTTCTTGATAGTAAGCTGGTTCAATTGCCGATAATCGATGCACAATCTCATAGAACCATCCTTCTTTCGGTCAAACAACACTGGGGCTCCCCACGGGGATGTACTTGGACGAATGAACCCCTTCTCAAGCAACTCCATCAATTGTCATTTCAATTCCCTCAGCTCCGCAAGAGACATACGATACGGAGCCTTTGAAATAGGAGATGCGCCAGGGGTTAAATCAAAAGAGAAGACAACCTCCCTCTCAGGCAGTAGTCCTGGCAATTCCTCAGGAAAGATGTATTGAAATTCTCGAACAACAAGAATGTCCTTTATCTCAATCTTCCTCTCAGGGGTCACAGAAACAAAGGCTAGAAAAGCCTGACATCCCTTCCTCAACAACTTCTCAGCTCGAAGAGCCGAAATAAGCGGCATAGACTTAGAGTGCCTAACCCCTACAAAAGAAAGCGCAGGATGTCCAGAAAAAGACATTGAGCTAGTGCTGCAGTGAACATTGGCCTCATACTTAGCCAACCAATCAGCTCCCAGGATTACATCATAATCCTTCATATCCATACAGACTAAATCTGCTGGCATATTTTGCTCATTAATCATAACCTTACTAGAAGGATAGAAATATTTGATTGCAGACCCGAAACCAATAGGGGTCGAAATTTCTAATGGAGAATTCATCAACACAGGTTTCACAGCTAACAACTTAGCAAATTTCTGAGAAACGAAAGAATGAGTTGCTCCGATATCAAATAGAACAAAGGCCAGCTTTTCATGTATAATAAGTGTACCTTCAATGAGTCCACCCTCCTCGGTGGTTCCCGCATCCTCTTCCTGTAGGGCTTGAAGCTTGCCCTGCTACTTCCGATTTCCTTGCGGCTTAGCCGGTGTAACTTGATCTGACAGGAGGGGACACTCCGGAATACGATGGTCCCTACTTCCACAGTGCAGACAGGCGCCCAACTTGCGCCAGCACTCCTCTATCTTGTGACCTGGACGATCACAATACTTGCACATGCCCTTGAATGGTACTATCGGCCCGGACTTCTTATCTTCATTCTTCGGCACCTTGCCCTTCCATGAACTAGACCCACCATTGGGTCTTTTATTGCCATTGCCGGGTTTAGAGTTCCCGGAACCAATAGTTTGTTCCTTCTTGGAATTCATTCCACGAATCCTCTCGGTCATCTCTAAGGTATCCTCCAGAACTTGAGCTTTCCTCACCATCTCAACATAGGTTTGGATTTCCATTGGGGCCAACTGGTTGATATATTGCAGCTTCAACCCATTAAGAAAGCGCTTGGCCTTCATCTTCTCGATGGATACTAGGTGAGTTGCATAACGAGATAATCGAGAAAACTGAGCCTCATACTCAGCAACAGAGAGGTTCCTCTGCTTCAAAGCAGTGAACTCCGCCGCCTTCTTCTCTTGGACTCTATTAGAAAAGTACTTGTCATTGAAGACTTCCTCAAACTCCTTCCAGGTGACTTGTTTGTCTCCAAGAGTAGCCTTTACTGCATCCCACCAAGTTCTCACATCTCGTTCTAGTTGGAAGGTCGTCAGAAGGACACGTTCTTGATCACTACACTACATGACTTCAAAGATTCGCTCCATCTCTTTTAGCCAGTGTTCAGCTTCGTCTGGATCTGTCGAGTCGCCAAATCGTGGGGGATTCATCCCACAAAAATTCCGATGTAGATCTCCCACTCCTTGATGCGCCGCTCCGCCCTTGGCCACTTGCTGCAGAGCTCGAGTCAATCCTTGTACTGTTCGCTGCATATCCCTCCATTGCGCACGTTCGGCTGCCATTTCACGAACCCTACACGTAGAACAAATTAATTTAGAATCCTTTAGAAGGAATCTTTCTGGAGTTAAATTATTAACTTAACCCAAGTCTCTACCCAAATCACACTAGGTTGGATCCTTAGACTTGTAACAGGGTTATAGGTCCTATGACACTACCTAGAACCCTAGAACTTAGAGAACCTAGGAACATAAGAAAACCTAGGCTCTAATACCACCAAACTATCACGCCCTGACGCGGAATATCGGGATCGGCAGTAGAAAAAAAATATTAATAATATGCTGATTTCCAGACATGCTACGACCTGCGCTAGAGAATCTATAACATTCACCACAGTACCAAGGACAGATAATGATTCTACCAATCTAATAATTAATAAATGAACCATAAAACAAGTTTACATCGTTTCCAACCAAGAACATAAGGAAAACCTTCAAAACCACTTATCAGCTTGACACTATTACAATCATTGACTCTATTACAACATTCACTTGACAACACTCTAAACCACAATTAGACTCCAGACATCTATGAATGACTCCACACAGTCTATTAACTGGCTCGCTCCAGGTCTTCACTCTTGCCCATCCCCCTCAGTTTGCGAGTCCTCACCTGAGCTACCTGAAAAAGGGGGGAAACAACTGGGTGAGCGAACGCTCAGTAGGTAATAGCAGGCAAGTTTAAGTAATTAACCAATTTGAATTTGTGTTGTACGAGAAAGAAAAAAGATATGACTATATAAATAACAGAATAAGATTAGTAAGAGAACATGAACAAAGTATAACCAAAAATGGCCAATCAAGCATGAAATAACCAAGTCATGTAACTAATTCCAAAGGAATTCATCAATCTAGAACACAAGAGAGAGAGATCATGTACAAAAATATGTCATAGACATCACGCTAGTCATGCACTCGGTGCAATGCCTCACCATGTCATTACAACTCCCCGATGCACTAGTACTTTTCGGGCGCTCCTCCCAGGACCAGACTGAGCCCTTATGATGCATTGGCATTGATTTAATGGATCCAAGATCCCAAGCTGTCTAGACATTAATCAAGGTAAATGGCCAATAATTTCAAGGTATAGAACATATCTTGGAAAAATTCCAAGGGTAAGTTGGGGTAGACATTTTGTCCATAAAGTTCAAGTTTATCAAGAACCAATAGGCCCTTGGCATTCAACATCATAAACCACGGAAAACATTTCTGGAAGATAAACGGTCCATAATGGGCCGCCCAGAAGATGAACGGTTACTTAATGGGCCGTTCAATCAGAATAGACTAGAAGTTCATGATGAGAGATAAACGGGCTGATTTGGGCTGTGCAATAACTGAACGGTCCAAAATGATCCATTCCACGAATTGGACGGGCCTATCCTGTCCGTGCAATACTGGGCCTTACAAGACAAGAGGGAATCCACCCAAATGGGCTCCTAGGCTACCATAGGCGGGGTGTAACTGAACCCAAGGTCCAGCCCACTGTCCGCTGGTCAGCCTACAGGCTTTTGGGGTCGACCAAACATAACCAGGTTGAAGAAGGAACAAGGGCAATCGACCAATCAAGATAGGACATTATGCCTGTATTGCACTGTTCATATTGGGTTGTCCCGAGTGTTACACGGTCCAGTTCTGACTGCGCAATAACTCAGACAGTCCAATGTGACCCGTGACTTAAACCGGGGTCTTTCATGCGATTTAATCGAGTCAAACTGGTACATGACTTGAGGTACAACCTTCCCGACATCCTAGTGGGAATCCCAGGCTCGCGGGGACTTACGGAGGTCTCATAATGGAGGTTCTAGTCCGACGGAAGGAGTATCCGACGGAGAGTTCCAACCATTACAAGAAATGAATGCTAGGAAACGTCGGAAAACATGTATACATCGGTCAGTCAATTCTACCGGAGTAGAATGACAGTCAAAACAATCCTAGAATCATTATTTTATTATAACATGTTGAGATTAGTTTCATAGAAAAGATGGGCAAGGGCATGATGAGGGTAATAAGCATGGAACTATAAATTCTTAACCTTCATATGTTTCATTTTACATGTAGGTTGCTAGCCTAACATTAAATAACTAAGATGAATCATGCTAGAATCGAGAATAACATAACTCTGCGAGATAGAACGGTTCTTCCAGAACCGCCCAAAGGCCTCCGCGGTCGCTCTACAGTCCGTTCAATCCCTACAGGCCAGGGCCAGATAGGGTCTGAGCGGTCTATCGAGGGACCGTGGGGGTCACTGAACGGTTTGGATTTGGCCGTCCTGTTCATGAAGAATTTTAACGCAAGAGCAATTAGGCGGTCAAAACTGGCTGTCGATATCGACCATACGGTCTATCGAGTGGCCGTTCAGAACAAAGCGATTCCTATTGGATCGCGCTAAGGTCGCCCTACCCGACTCCGGCGAGCCCGGCTAGGGTTAGCAAAACGATCAAATACACCTCATGTAAAACATGAAAATCGGGCAAACACCCCTCAATAGAACAAGAACAAGATGATGTACAAGATGGCATGATCAATTTAACATTTAAGCCTGCTAATCCCTACATTAATCAAGGTTAAACAGAGGAAACCCTAGATTGACATGCTCTTACTAATTCGATTAATACACACGAGATACGTAACCAAATTAATGGCTTTATATACCACTGGAAAGAGGACTCAGAGACGATTTTAATAGTATAGGGCACTTAGGGTTAGGTCTGCTATCACCTACCTAACGAAGGAAGAAGTGGGAAGAAGATCGCTGATCGCGCCCGGAACACCTCTCTGATGATCGCCAGAATTCACCATCGTACGCGCTCCTCGTCGGCCGCCACAGCATCCAATCTTTTCTAGGTCAACTAGGGTTTGATTATAAAGGGTCAATTGAGTCTAGAAGGGTCGATTAGGGAGGATAGAGTCCTTCCCCCACGGGAGCGCACGAACCGCGCTTGACCGAGTCCGCGCCACCTTCCGCCTCCAAATACTCTCACTAGGGTTAGGGTTTCGCTGGAGAACCAGAGGGGAAACAATTAGCTAATCTAGGCCATTCATTAGGGTCCGATTTGGGCTTTAATGATCAAGAATTGGGCTCCAATTTCACGATTTAAGGTCCGGTTAGATTAAGTGTTGATTTGGGCCTAAATCTGCTAATTCGGCTCACTTCAGATTTTCTTTTGGGTTGATCGTAGAAGACAATTTAACTAAGTTTTATATCCTCTGTACGATTATAATTTTTTTAGATTTTTATAAATTGGTTAAAATTTGACCTATTGTATTTTTCAAGAATTTTATTTATAATTTCCTTTTATTTTATTTAATAATACATCAGGGTGCTATAGAAGAGGAGCCCCGAGGACTAGCCTACGAGGGGCATATGACCCACAGCCACCACAATGTCCCTAAAGACCGTGGATTTGATATCGGGCTAAACCCTGTCAATGTTCACCTCATGGCCCATAGGAATACTCATCACTCACATATGGTACCCTTTGACCAAATGGCGGTTCTGAGGTATCAATGGGGTATGTCCCCCTCCCCGGAGTATTAAAGCTAAAGTTATCAGAACTAACAAAGCTCGGCAATTCTGAGTCACATGTGGAATAAGGACACAACAGCAGCTCACAATAGTCAATGAGTTGGCGAGTTGGCGCTCACAGGGTTAGCACGGCTAAGGGGTTAGCACTCACGGAGTTAGATAGTTAGTATGCAGATTAAAGGGGTTAGCAGACCAACATTCACAAAGGGGTTAATAGGTTAGTCCATGAACTAAAGTGATCAAGATACGGAGAACAATCATTCGAGCGACTAGCATAGAATGAATATGCAGGTTGTCGACGTGACCCCGTTCCCTCTGGGCTATGGAGAAGTGCATAGGGGTGTTGAAGGGATCGACCTCCAAACCTGAGTGGATAGAGAAGCATACACGGATGTGTCTCTAACCATGAAATTCACAACGCGTATAAGGCAAATCCTGCATAGCCATTGCATTAGAAGACAGGAACCCCGGGGAGGGGAGATCATTTCTGTAGCCTGTGTTAGCTCCAGGGCGTATTCGATGTCGCGAAACCAAACCTGAAAAATATACGCACAGGGGACGATTGGACATGTGAATTGAGAAAAGAATAGGAGAAGCATACACAGTAGTAAGCACCATTCATTCCATCAATATATCATTCATCCCGTCAATAGGAGGTGAAAGGCATAGAATATCATAAGCATTCGGCGTAGTCGGCGTTGTCGCTTGGCAGCTGTTTCATTAATTGTAGAGACGAGGTTGCAGAGGAGAAGAAATGAAGAGATGGTGAGCGGGGGAGATGGGCTCATATCATCGTCCCCCCCTCACTTACATTATATCGGAAGGGAGAAGTTAGAGAGAAACGTCGGAAGAAAACTGCGAAACCTACCTAAGGTTCTTCTCCAAAACAGAGTATCAGATTCTGGCATCTCTTCTCCGACTCCAAAGATATTCAGGCGAGCGGATGGGAGAGACGGCGACGGGAACCCTCTCAGTGGAAACCCTGCTTCTCCCCCAAGGTTCCTCTCTCCCTCGGACGAACGGGCTCCGATTGGCTCTCAGGCTTTGCCCCTCTCTCTTCGAATTGTTCTCTCTATTTCCCCTTTCTTAATGTCTCCGATCTCTCTCCTTTACTTGGTCGAACCAATTGGGCTTTATAGACGAAGGCTCTCCCGGCGTGGAGAAGGTGTGCCGGGGAGGCTTCGCTTGCATCTGGGGCGCCGGGATAGAGGGCGCGCCGGTGAAAGGATGCGCCGGATAAGCCTCGTTTGCTTAACGTAGGTTAGACTGCGGGTCCCGGGCTAGTTCCGGGAGTCACCGTGATCATTCATCTCACCGTGGTCTTGCAAAACTTTGGTGAGAAGTCCTGGCGAAGCCCCCGGGTCGACGTGCAACCTTCTTCTGAACCTCGTGCATCTTCAGTTTGAACACGTGGGTTTTTCGCTGACGCGGCTTTTGACACTGTGGTTCGTGCTACCGGCTCAGTTTGACCTATGCTCGAAGCTCTTCTGGGAGGTGGAATACCATCCAGGGTGCTCTTGCCTTGACTGGGTGATCATTTGGTCACTAACGGACCTGATATGCTGAGAAGCCGTACCCATGATGGGTCATCGAGATCTTCTACTAACAGAGCCTTTGGTCCCCTATTCTGAAGGGCCAAGGGCGTTCTTTCACCTTGGGAGGATCATTCATTCAGGTGGCGCGCCACCGGGTACATTCTCGTCCTTGGTCGGACGGTGGATATGTTCTCATCCTTGGTCGGACGACAGGTACATCCTTGTCTTTGGTCGGATGACGGATGCATGCTCGTCCTTGGTCGGACGATGCATATTGTCTGCACGGTACGACCGAGTCGATACCGGTTCATTGGGTAGTTCTGACGACACTGTCGGCTGGTGGTATATTCTTCTCGATCCTCCAGAGGTGAAGTCCCCAGCGGTCATAATGGGTGACCTGAGGCTCTGGCAGCTTGAGAAGGCTTCAGTGTATTGATCCCTTTCGGCTTCTGTGCTTCAGTAGGCCGCAACATTTGCCTTTGACGCTTGATCACCGTTGGATATATTTTGAGTGCCAACACCATATTATCAGAGAAGTTCTGAAAGGTAGCCTCGGACAGGTCCAACCGAGCCATAATGGCCAACATCGCCTCATGCAAGGAGTGAAAGTCTCCCGAGGCGGCATCCCGTGGGTTAGCCATAGATGCGGGGCGATGGTATTGGGTACCTCACCAGGTGGGCATGAAAAGACACAAACATCGGAATGCACTAACTAATGAAAACTGAGGAACCTAGACTTAACCAATATACGGTACTAGGCAGAGTTCCAGGATCCGAAGATCCTCTCACGCAAATGTGCGACCTTCCCAATAGGCGTAACCTAATATTCGGACAGCACCTTTTGATATACCGAATATTGGGATGCAATGCAACCTTGGACTTAGACGACCCTAGACTTAAACCGACGCTTTGATACCAATTTGATGCGAGACGGATGACACGACAGGGCTAAGACGTACGACCGACTCGAAGTGCAGCCAGCACTAGCACACTAAGGTAACCCGAGCGGCTGACTACCATGGCATTCTCCAGGTGGAGACGTCTCTCAATAGGAACTCTAGCTAGCCCGATGATCGTCCCTTGTGAGGGAAACGTGGGATCGTAGCGGTTAAAGAACCACTATCGCCTAGGGTAGTGCAGTCCGAGCTCGGTGCTCGACTGGAGCTAAGGAACGGACGCTCACAACTCACAACCACGGCAATTTGCAACTAGCTAACGTCCCTATTCTCACAAACGTAGCATGATAGAAAATATACTAAACCAGTAATGTGAGGGTGGAACGTAGCGCGTACCTCCACGACTAGTGCGTGGGGAAGAAAACCCCGGCCGGATCTGACAACCCCGATACACACAAATAATTAATTGTTACAATTCCAGAAATATTTGCCCACTCCTCGCAGGGAGATAACAGGCTACAACGCTGCTTTGGGGTTGCTGGAACTCGGGTTGACGGGCAGCACTCTATGGAGCCGAGGGAGGCGAGTCGGGGCCGATTTCGGGTGATGATCGGGTACCGGTCCAGTTCTGCCCACGCTGGTCACCCTGCACAGCGATCTTACGGAGGCCGGTACGCCAAGATCTGATGCCCGATCGGAGTGCTGTTTGTTGGAGAACGTCGGCGACAGGATGAAGTTTCTTTGCTCCAAAGGACGCGATCAGATCTGTCTAGATCTGGGTGCAGTAGTAACAGTTCTCAGCCTATGGTTTGGCACCTACAGAACTGCACAGAAAGACAATTAATTACTGGAAAAATGGATCCCGGTGTCGGAATGAGGCACCATTTGTTGCCAATCATCGGTGACATCTAGAGGAAGGATCTGACCAAGGGGTTTGGTCAGATAAACAAAGGGGAGGGCAGGGAAGCTTCTGGAAGTCGCCTCTTCTTCTGGGCCGGATCTGCACAGGGTGATCTGTGCAGTCCCACAAGAATCTCCGCCACGATCAGCCCAGATCTCGGATCAGCACGAGCTTGGTGGCAACGCGAAGAGGACTCAAAATCCTACGATCACTTTGAAAGGAAGATCTAGATAGCATAGGAGTAGATCTGTAGAAATTCGGGATAAGGAAACTCAGAATATGGACAGAAAGCTCGGGAAGATCTGCGCGACTTCACGAGATGAATTGTTGCCAATGATCCAGAGCTCCGATCGATGCGAAACCACCTCCAAATTCTTCCTGACTTGCAGAAGCTTCACTGAGAATATTTGTAGAACTAGCTGAGAAGGGGATAGGGAGGATAGAGGGGCGAGTCACACGCCTAAATAAATTCTGTCACATGATTTAGCCTAGGGCATCACACCCAAAGGAAGGAAGAGAATCACTCTCTTAATGCAATTTTCTCTCACAAATTTTTCATTAACTTATAAAATAACACTATACATGTGATTATATAGGGAATGGAAAGGGGAGGGGGCTGGGAAATGTGTGGGAGCAAGGGGAGGGAGAGGGGGTGCACACCTTGACCAAGGGGGAGAGAGGGGGGGACCAAGGGGGGACAAGTGCCACCTAATTTTGGAATCTAAGGGAGGGGAGTCAAACTACGTAGGTGGCAGCCTCCCTCTTGGACCAAGAAGGGGGAAGTCCCTTTCCAAGCCACCATTCTTTTAGCCCTTTTCACACCTAGCATGCTATCCCTTTAGTCTTGTTCATATTGAAGCCCTTTGGCCCTTTTAAGGCCCAAAACCCAATAAGTCTAGCCCATTCCCCACATGAGGTCCAATAAAGATAAAAAGAGATAATTGTCCATGAAAGGAAAACAAAGGGCCCAATAAGGCCTTAAAGCAAGAAATAAGACAAGTAAGTAGCTAGATCACATGTCTACTTCCTCCGCGAGCTAACCGGGCCCCACCAAGTCCTCGTCCACCGGCATGTATAGCGACATGTGTCTGCACCACTCGCCGGAGTGGGAACAGGTGCTTTGTAGAGCATGATGCTGACCCTAGTGGAACTTGTCAAGATACTCCTCCGGCTACAGATGATTAGAAGCCAGCACCACCACACCATCCGTGAAGGCCCCATGAGCATGGAAAGGAGCATCCTGCGAAGGGAAGGCATCACGGGGATGTACCGAGGCCTCTCCATCACCGTCCTTTGGGACGCCCCCGCCCACGGCGTCTACCTCTGGATGTACGAGTACACGGGGGAGAGGCTCCACCCGGGCTGCCGAAGGACTGGCGTGGAGATGTTGGGGACCATGCTGTTCACCGGGGGAATGGCCGAGGTGGCGAGCTGGGTCTGCAGCTACCCCCTGGACGTGATCAAGTCCAATTGTAGTCCCTCAAGGACTTCCCGTCCCCCAAGTACTCTGGCATCATCGACCGCTTGCCTTATTATTTCTGTTATAGTATTTTGCTTCCATATGATAGTGGCCATATTTGCAGGTAGATGCAGAATATAAACTTCAAGATATGAAGAAACTCTCCAAAGACTGGGAAATGAAGGGCAAGGGATACAAAAAAGACTTGATGAGATACATGTAGGTCTTTCTAAGCACATGGAACAGTAAGGAAAATGGATTTCCTGCAATGGCCTTTTATGAAGTTTCAAAGAGTAATTTTGTAACATAAAGTGTTGCATTTTTTTGGAAAAAGCTTCCCTTGTTCTTTCTTGTGGTAGATTTTTGTTAAGGTTAGTCTATTTGATGCTAAGAAGACCATAAAACTTTGAATCATAAAAGAAAATGGTACTTGTCTTAACATGGAATTCAAACCATGGATTCACTTTGCTACTGGGTTTAGGGGGTGTTTGCATTCTCGAAAGTTTCTATTGTAGACTAGGCAAAGTTTATTAATAGGTTGACTCACCTTTGGCAAGGTTCCATTGATTGTGATTGTAGTCCTCAGCAAGCATTTCCATGTGATGTTCATGATCCTCAAAAGGACTATTTTGTTAGATGTGGACCCCAATGGGATTTCCCATTCCTCATATGGAGAGGATCTTACTGTCATCCTCACTGTACCTTCATGAGTTGGTCTGCCTTGCCTTTAGTTCTACCTGGAAATAGAATTGGGATGGCAGCTTGCACATCATTTTCTTGAAAGGCTTTTGAAAATTTCTACCCGTTCTACTTTTAATTATTAAATATTATATTAATATTTAAATAATTCACAACGACTCGACGTGATACAACTGACTCAGGACACAAAAACCTTAGATACTATATGAGGCGGCTGTATCACACTGAGTCAATATGATATGGCAAACCATGAAGGTCTATTGGGATTTGTTGGAATCTTATGTTTTGATGATGACAAACACTGTGGCTCATATGTATGATGTCTTAAGCATTTGTATTGTTGTCATATATGAATTACATAAAATAAACCGATGCACATGAGCATCACAGTTCATATGTGGTTGTATGCAGCCTCTGCCTTGTACTAAACCAACTCAGTGCATACTATTCCTTGTGTGATACAAGGTCGGTGCACATTCTGATATGCGCACATATGAAGGTCGGTGCACTTGTAAGGTCAGTGCACGTTCCAGTTCACGCTGGACCTGAGTCTGTGCATATCCTTAGTCTTACTGGGGTCGGTGCATTGTTTGCACGTTTATGCATTGTGCATACAAAAGTCGGTGCATGTCTCGTCTATCGCATGTAGAAGTCAGAGCATATATGATATAAGGTCGGTGCATACTTTGCTAATCTGCATATGAGATCGGTGCATGCTGCATTAGTCTGCACGCTAGGTCAGTGCATGCTTCTTCATCGAGCATAGAAGGTCGGTGCTAGTTGCATAAAGGGTCGGTGCTAGTGTCATGTATCTTGCATACATAGTTTGTGCTAGTTGTGGTTTCACACAGCTAAGGTCGGTGCTAGTTGTGTTCTCACACAGTCGAGGTCGATGCTAGTTGCATCTCATACATACTGAAGTCGATGCTAGCTGATGCTGTCTCTTGCGTTAGAGTCAGTGTTAGCTGGTGTGCTCTACGCATCTAGGTCGATGTTAGTGTGTTGTGTCTCGCATCCTAGGGTCAACGATAGCATGTATTATCCTGCATCCACGTCGATGCTAGATAACCTTGCCTCGTACATAAGATCTATGCTTGCTAGCTTTGCTTCATGAATGAAGTCGATGCTAGCTGATGTTGTCTCTTGCATTAGAGTCAGTGTTAGCTGGTGTGCTCTACGCATCTAGGTCGATGTTAGTGTGTTGTGTCTTGCATCCTAGGGTCAACGATAGCATGTATTATCCTGTATCCAAGTCGATGCTAGATAGCCTTGCCTCGTACGTAAGGTATATGCTAGCTAGCTTTGGTTCATGAATAAAGTCTGTGCTACCTAACCTTGTCATCTGTATCAAGTAAGTGTTAGCTTGCATGGTCTGTGGCTAAGGTCTGTGTCAGCAGACTAAAACGTGTGTTAAAATCAATGCATGCATTATGTTCTCTTCCCTATTATATTCACAACATATTAACATCTATACACTTCATCATTCACATGCTCTGCATCATGAAGTCAATCTGTGTCTGACTTATGCTTAAGTTTGCACAGTTGACTTGTGCATCCATGAATATTTGTCAGAACATGTTCATCCGAGTGCATAGACTTAATTACGCCAGGTGCTTGACTAAATGCATGTTCTACTGTAGGGACTTAAGTACGAACCAGGTTCGAGTAACTTAAGCTCTAGAAGTAGCTAAGTCAGAAACATGGTCGAATAGGTCAAGACCAATCATTGGCATAGTCATGTGCAAATGATTAGTTGGGGCACGTGATCCAAGGAATGTCACGTGGAAAGTTTAACAACCTACCTTGACACGTGGATGCTTTAAGGCGCTCATCTTATAGCGAGAACATTCCCTCCATACGATCAGGCGATTCCTTTTTTGGAGATCGCTGGGATCCTACCACGTTGAGCCATCTGATGGAGGGAAAATCATCGTCTTCATCAAATTACCTCTGGCGCCCCTGCTCTCTATAAAAGCACCTGCAGAGAAGAACAAAAATAACAACTAGGCAGTAGGAGAGAAGGCAGCCGTCGATAAGTAGAAGAAGGAGAAGGTAGAAGAAGTAAAGAAGTGTGAGTGGTGAAAGCTAGCAGAAAATAGAGAAAGAGAAACAGAAAGAGAGCAGATATCGTAAGAGAGCTCAGCAGCAAGATCGAAGGAGAAAGAATATCTGTAGCCTCTGGATCAAATCCAAGCTACATTGCTCCAAGAGAGAGCTATATTTTCTGAGCTTTATTTCCAGCTTTCCGTTGCTGAATTTTATCATTCCTGTTTTCCATTTTACATAGCTTTTCATAAGCTGTGAATCAGCGGTGGCATAAGTTGTAAGGCCCAGCGGGTTGAAGCTGTGAATCAGCAGGTGGCATAAGCTGTAAGGCCCAGCGGTTTGAAGCTGTGAATCAGCGGTGGCTAAATTGTATTGCCCAGTGAAGCAAGCTATGAGTCAATGGTTGTAGGCAAGCTGTAAGGCCCAGCAATTTAAGCTGTGTATCAGCAGAATCCACACTCTAGTTAGAGTATAGGGTGGATGTAGGTCTGGAGGACCGAACCACCTAAAAATCTTTTCTCTACTATGGTTTGATTGCATATCTATTTTTTGTTAGACGAATGCCTAGGCTCGTTCCGTTTGATAGCTTTGCCTGAGTTCTTCTAGGACTCATATGTGTGCTTAGTCTATTTCTGCAAACGTCTGAGGAGCTCTTGAGTTGTTCATTGAACATGCTGACTGTCTGTCAGACAGTGTACCTCATCATACCCCATAATTAGCCATCAACTGTTCGATCGTGTGTCTCATTATAGTTCACATTCAATTAAGCTAATCAGTCTTTAATTCTGCATAGCTCACTGATTGTAGCTTAATCTTTTAAATTGGCCAGAATTTTTAAAAGGGGATTCATTCCCCCCCCCCCTCTGAATCTATGTGTGCACCATTGCACCTAGTCCTCACAGACTAACAATTGGTATCAGAGCAAGTCTCTGACTTCCAGATTCAATGATCTGCAGAGGATCCTGCTTATTTGGTTTCGTGTTTTACTATTTTAGTTTGGTGCATCTCTTTTATATTGGCTTATTGTCTTTAGATCTAAATTTGGTCAGTTGTTTTTCAATGGCTCATCCACCGATCTTCAGTGGTAATGACTTTGAATTGTGGTTACAAAGCTTGCATGGATATGTAAAATCAACTGATCTTGATCTATGGAAGGTAATTTTTCATGATCCACTTAAATTATCAAAAGATAAATCTAAATGGACTGATGAGGATAGAGTAAGAAATTCTGACAATGTTAGAGCATTAGATCTGATGAAGGCATCAGTTGATAGAGTTCTGATTTCGTGTGTCTCATGCTGCAGGTCTGCCAAAGTTATCCTGAACAAACTGAAGATTGCTTGTAGTGGAAATGAAGACCGATGCATGGTGGCTAATGGCAGCAATCATAGTAGAGCCAAAATTAAGAGGAGGACGATGATCAGGTAAACCCATTTGAAAACTTCTCACTAGATGACTGGCAGGATGTATATGCTGAATTGTTAGAGTCACATGAGATGTTAAGAAAATAATATAAAAAATTGAAAAAGACAACTGGGTTGAATAGTTTAAATTCTACATGTGATAAGTGTCTGGAGTTGAAAAAATCGCATGATGCTTGTTTGTCTAATATTCAAATGCTTAAGAAACAAATTGGATTGTTAAAAATTGAAAATCAAGAACTTGCAAATGAGATTTCTAAACTAGAAGAGAAGCTTAGCTCAACTAGTGATAATCATTTCTCTACTACTGATTCTGTTCAGAATAAAAACTTGCTGGAAGATCTTGAACGCGTTAACTCAGAACTAAATAAACTGAAATCTGAAAATGGATATCTCAAAAAATCTTTTAAAGAAAGTGAAGAAAAATCTAGGAAACTTGAAGTTGAGAAGAATGTAATAGCTGAAAAATCTGATGCAATAAAATCTATGAACATGGAGCTACAGAGAAATATTGAAAAACTTCAAAAAGATCTGAAGGGAAGTTCTGAATCTAACCCATTCATGGAAGTAAATTCAGATGATCAAATTTTAATAACTGAGTTAATTCAAAGTGATAAATTTTAGGAAGAAAATGAAAAGTTAAAACAGCTGAACTCTGCTATGTCTGAAAGACTTGTAGCCTTAGAAAAAAGAAAAACTATTTATATTGAAGATTCTGAAAAACTGAGCAATCTAGAACAAGAAATTGAGAAATACAAAACTGCTAACAAAGTAGTGAATGAAGCTGTTAATTGCAGTGAACAAGAGATTACTAATAAGAAAGTTTTCAATAACAAGTTAATGACATCGCTTCTCACTGCATCAAACGTAGCCACCACCTCAAAAGACAAACAACCCATTGCTCAGAAAAATCAGAAACAAACTGACATTCAGAAACAAGCTGATAAAATGAAAAAGAATGCTCACGTGAAGAATAAGCAAATAAACACTCATGCTGGTGTTGTGCATGTGATACATAACCTGAACACACACACACATGCACACAAAAAGAAAATGGCATGCCACTATTGTCATAGATTTGGTCATTTGATGCATGAGTGTAGATTAATGGAACAAGATGATATAAATGCAAGTGCAATGCATGCTAGGAATTCTCATGAAAGAAATCATGCATTTAAGAAAAAGAGATTTCACTGTTCTTACTGTGATAAGGCAAGCCATCGTGGCTTGGAATGCTGGTCTGTTAAAGGTAATGGTAAGTTTCATTATCATTATATAATTAAATCCTCATGAGAACCAGCATGTTGTGTGTTTTAAATGTGGTAAGCCAGGCCATAGGGCCATTGAGTGTTGGTATGCTCAGGTAAATAAATTTAATTCCAAATCTGTTGAATTCCCTGCGAACAGAAATGATATTGGAGAAACTAAATTTGTTTTTAACAGAAATGTTTTTGTGTGCTTTGAATGTGGGAAATCTTGCCACAAAGCCTCTGATTGTTGGCTGGCTAGTGGTAAGAAAAATGCTAGAGTAGACAACAAGAAATTCCATGCTCTAGCTCATAGCAAGAATGTGAAATTTGATGTGCATTGTCATCATTGTGGCAAGATTGGACATGTCATGAAAGAATGCTAGCATGCTCAAGGGAAAAGATCTAATTCTACATCCATAAACTTCCCTAAAAATCAAAACAGCTTTGATAAAGACAAATTTGTGATTAAGGAAGAACTTCATGCATGTTTTAACTATGGAAAGCCAGGCCACAGAGCTGCTAATTGTTGGCTGGCTGGTTTCAGTAAACAGAATGCTCATTCTGTTAACAGAAATTTCCATGAAAATGCACATAGATTCCATGATTACAGTAATGTGCATAGAAAGAATTCTAAAACGGCTGCATCATGCCATTATTGTGGATGGTTAGGACATGCTATGTCTAACTGTTATCTGATGAGATTTGATGACTCTCAAGCTCAAAAATTATTTAGAGCACCAGTCAAAGGTGCCACTGCCATGTCAGGACCCAAGATATCTTGGGTGTCTGTTTGTGCAAAATGATTTGGTATTTTGTAGGTGTACCTTGGGTTAAAGAATAAATTGGGGGTAATAAACCAAGGCACTCAAGCATGAAAACCCCACTCTTGTACTCCTCAGGTAATATTTGCACTCCTCACATTTATTCAGTTGAATTCCTTTGGAATCTATTTTAAACTGCATATCATGTTAAATCTGATTAGTCAAATTCTTTATGCATTTACTTTGACGTTTGTATTGAGCTCATAAGTCTGTTTGTTCATATATTGAGCTATGTGTGCATATATTTATTGAAGATATGTTGTATTCATTTTTCATCTGCATACATTAATGTTTTGACACTTGATTGTGCACATAGAGAAGGTTAGAAACTCATGAGCATAGTCTGCATATTTGTGCATATATGTGAATTGCATATACATGTGTTTGACATACAGTCATTGAAAATCTGATGCATTTAGGATTGTGTTGATACGGCATTGTCATGTATGACCATTATGGTATATCAAATGGTAAGCTACTAAAGGACAGATGAAATCAGTCTAGAGGTTCTTACCATGTGTGAGGTGGTCTTTTAGACCAATTCATCTACCTAGTGCCATGGGTCATATTGCATAAAGTCAGGGGGAGTCTGTCTAGCCTTTGCATGTCTTCATGCCACATGTGACCATGTAATGCACTTAGCTAAAGGGAAGTCACTGCATATGCATACATGTAATTAATTGCATTGCTTGTCAATGATTTATAGAAAATTCCAAAAAGAAGTGACTCACTACATATAGACAGGGGGAGCATTTTGTCATTAGTCTATCACTGTTTGAATTCTCACTGTCTACACCTTTTTAACTCATCTTGCTATATCTGGGTGTCAGTGATTCACATAATCAAATGACTTCTGTTGACTGCCTCTGAATGATTCATCATCTAAATTCATACTTCTCTTGAGTTCACACTTCTCTTGAATCTAAAATTTTTGACTGTTACTCCTCAATCTGCTGAAGGAGAGCTTCATTTGAATTCAGTCAATTCTGAACTACCTTGCTCAAGTACAAACTTTTGAGCTTCATGAGTGAATTCACTGCTCTTTAAGTAATCTTCCTGAAAATCCGTCTGATGCATATTGATTACATCTGCTACAAGCATGAGTTCCAATTCTCTCATTTTCTATGCATGCATGTTAATGTCTTTGCTGCTGAATGTTATGGTCAAAATATTGATTGGACTGAGACTTGAAGAAACATCAGTTTGCGCTCACTTTCATAAATCAAAAATCATCTTTAATGTGGAACCTTCCATTATACATGTTTAAGAATATTTGTTGATATGCATTGGTTTAAGTCTAATGTACTCTTAAGCTTGAACTTAATGAACTTGAAAATATCTGATTCAATCATTTTAATAAACCTTAACTGTTTGTCTCATATAAGTTCATGTAAGACTTTCTTGAATCTGAAAAGTTTAAATCTTGATTGAAT
The DNA here is from genome assembly GCA_022559845.1 of Amorphophallus konjac. Taxonomy (NCBI): domain Eukaryota; kingdom Viridiplantae; phylum Streptophyta; class Magnoliopsida; order Alismatales; family Araceae; genus Amorphophallus; species Amorphophallus konjac. The sequence continues at coordinate 31,375,378 of CM040129.1, forward strand.
TACATAGGGTAAGTATTGTTCTTAAACAATTAGTCTGTCTGAAATTATCTTAAAGAAAATTATGGATAGAGCAATAATCATGATTATCGAGAAACCTGTCCAAAGGACTGTGTCATGAAGTACCACAGTTAACTTTGTTTAAAAATCTTTGAAAATAATGTGAAAAGATGGTAGAGCAATGACATGGTTGTATTGAATACTTGGGGATTCCGACCTCTAACCAAGGTGTCTCCTCATGTAAAAGATGCTTCTAATGCTACCTCTATTCTCAAAATAGAGAAGCAATACGGTTATCACACTAAGTAACTGGGTCATTTCACCTAAGACGTGTTGTGCCTCATGTAAAATAGTGTTGATTAAACTAAAATTCCTCATTGAAAAACAAACTGATGCACTATAAGAAAAATCTGAAAATATATGCATCAGAAAATTCAGTAAGAATAGTCAAATTCAAATATAGTCATGAATGTTTAACCTCAATACTACCTTGTGTTACTCTTAAAGGAATCATGAAAATTATACTGATTAAGATGGAAGAAAGTTGAACTAGAATGTTATATGAGCAAGTGGTTCATTTTTATTAAGGAATGGTCTCAGATATGAGTATTGTATCTTATTACAAGAACTCTGATTACATCATTCTTAAACCATACTTTTCAAACAAAGCCAATTCATAAACTCTTATAATGGAAGACTCTGAAACCTAAACATTGATTTATGAAGTTAGTATCGTTCTGAAAAACTCTTCATCTCAGATTCTTTGAATATTCACTGATACATCTGTTCAAATCACTACTCTCTATCCATACCATTCTTGATCACTTACTCAATTGTTTCACTTGTGTTTTGATTGATTTCACATAGTAGCTTTGTCACCTCTATGACATGGCTGCATTTCATTGTTTCAACGGGAAGAACAGATTCTTGTCTAGACTGCATTCATTGTTTCTCAAAGGGGGAGAACGATCAATAGTTTCATCTGTTTTGTCCAAGGGGGAGATTATGCTTTATTGATAATTGCCACATCCTTAGGCATCAGGTCTTGTTTAGACTGACCTTATTCCTTTTTCTAAGGGGGAGAATGATATGAGTCATCTGTAGGTCATTGATCTTTGTCCCATCTGCATTACATAAGTATCAAGTTCTACATGACATGCATTCATCTTTCAAAGTGGGACATTGGTACCATTCTATCTATGCAATCTGACTATCCTCTTTTTGATGAAGTCAAAGGGGGAGAATGATTGAGTCATTTGTAGGTCATAGGCTGAGAATATTTTGGTTGTCATATGGATTGTCATTATGTTGAGGAGAATGGAAAAAGTAGTTCATATCTACTCCAGCATAGGTTTTGGGTATCATTCATACCTACATTTTGATTGAATGCTATCATAGTCTCATTCTCTGGTTTACATGATTTATATGACTCATAGTGTTGCCATCATCAAAAATGGAGAGATTGTTGGAATCTTGTGTTTTGAAGAAGACAAACACTGTGACTCATATGTATGATGTCTTAAGCATTTGTATTGTTGTCATATATGAATTACATAAAATAAACTAATGCACATGAGCATCACAGTTCATATGTGGTTGTATGCAGCCTCTGCCTTGTACTAAACCAACTCAGTGCATACGGTTCCATGTGTGATACAAGGTCGGTGCACATTTTGATATGCGCACATATGAAGGTCGGTGCACTTGTAAGGTCAGTGCACGTTCCAGTTCACGCTGGACCTGAGTCAGTGCATATCCTTAGTCTTACTAGGGTCGGTGCATTGTTTGCACGTTTATGCATTGTGCATACAAAAGTCGGTGCATGTCTCATCTATCGCATGTAGAAGTCAGAGCATATTTTATATAAGGTCGGTGCATACTTTGCTAATCTGCATATGAGGTCGGTGCATGCTGCGTTAGTCTGCACGCTAGGTCAGTGCATGCTTCTTCATCGAGCATAGAAGGTTGGTGCTAGTTACATAAAGGGTCGGTACTAGTGTCATGTATCTTGCATACATAGTCGGTGCTAGTTGTGGTTTCACACAGCTAAGGTCGGTGCTAGTTGTGTTCTTACACAGTCGAGGTCGACGCTAGTTGCATCTCATACATACTGAAGTCGATGCTAGCTGATGCTGTCTCTTGCGTTAGAGTCAGTGTTAGCTGGTGTGCTCTACGCATCTAGGTCGATGTTAGTGTGTTGTGTCTCGCATCCTAGTGTCAACGATAGCATGTATTATCCTGCATTTAGGTCGATGCTAGATAGCCTTGCCTCATACATAAGGTCTATGCTAGCTAGCTTTGCTTCATGAATGAAGTCGATGCTAGCTGATGTTGTCTCTTGCATTAGAGTCAGTGTTAGCTGGTGTGCTCTACGCATTTAGGTCGATGTTAGTGTGTTGTGTCTCACATCCTAGGGTCAACGATAGCATGTATTATCCTGCATCCAGGTCGATGCTAGATAGCCTTGCCTCGTAAGTAAGGTCGAAGCTAGCCCCTAATTGCCATCCTAAAGTAGCTCTCACGCATCCATCCACCCCTCACACCCGTCCAACCGTTTGTAAAAATTCCAAAACACCCAATATATGTCCTAGCTACTTGCATAATTCAGGAGCATAATTCAGCTGTGTTACAGTGATTCTTCTGCATTCTACAGTTGATTTTGCAATGACCAAGAATAAATATCCGTATCGACGGACTAATGTCATTAACTCAAAGCTAGATGCCACCAACATTTCGGTAGACCCTACCGAAATTTTGGATTGAAACACGCCAATATATGAAATATCTACTTGCATGTGCTGAAACATGTTCCACCCACTAATTTGAGACAACATCTATGGAATGCTGTGGACGCACTCTAAAAATTTGCTTTTATTCGATAATATTCTTTTGCTAGTGTTTTATCTTTCAGTGTTTTTTGAGTGCAAGGGTGTGCCAGTCACCTAAGTGACAAGTTGTGTTCAGGCTTCGAGACTACAGTGATCTGAAACTTGCGGTGCGCTCCGTCTGACTAATCAGACGATTATGGGTATCGGATCGGGACTGGAGATCTGTCGTGCCATAAAGGTCACCGTGTTAATTACATCCTCTCAGAGAGAGGAAAACCTTTGATTAATCGCCAAGATTTTGGGGCTTCATGGCCTAAATACAATTTTTAATGAAGGGAATAACTAGCATATTGAAGAGCATTGAAATTCCCCGCACGGGGGTGTAGTAGGACATTTGGAGTTATGTTGATCATAAATCGACCATTTGATGTCTGGACGACTGTCTGGGTTGAAAACATCACCCTCGACACCCGACTACCTAGCCACTCCGGTCTCAACGGTGTCCCGCGGCACCCGACCGCCCAGCTACTCCGGTCACTACGGTGCCTACGGCACCCTAGTGTCCAGCTACAACGATGCCCATGGCACCCGACTGCCCAGTCCCCACGACGCCCGGCTACTTCAGCCCTAGCGGCGCTCAGGCTCTCCAATCTTTGCGGTGTTCATGGCACCTGATCATTCTAGCAATGATATCTAGGGTACCAAACTCTCCCAGGTTCAACGGCACCTGGTCACCCCAATCACAACGGTGCTTAGGGCACTCGATTGCTCCAAGTAATTACCATGCTAATGGCACCCAACTACTCTAGTCAAAGTGATGCCTACGGCCTCAACGGCTCCAGTCGTAACGGTGCCCACGGCACCCGACAATTCCAAGCTCAACGGCTTTTGGTCGCTCCAGCCAGGGCGATACTCACGCTGCTCAGCCACTCCAGTCGCAACAGCACTCGGCCACCCCTGTCTTAACAGTGCCCGACCGCTCCAGTCACAAGTGTTGCCCGCGCCATTCGGTCGCCGCGGCCATGGTAACGCCCAACTGCACCAGCATGGCGGTGCCCATGACACCCCAACTTCCCTGATCTTGACACTGTCTCACATCGGGAATACATTGTGACGCCCCTAGGGTGACATCTTGCCGAGTCACAAGTCCTTTGACGGACACAATGTACAAATGCGAAAATACTCGCACAATAACACAATGACCCGGGGACCATCACAAATGACGGAATTGTCCCGTGGCTTACACACATATGTAATCGGGCTTTCATGCCCCCATATAAATGCCTTTCATGGCATATAGTTATGTAGTCCAGTCAGGGAACGGATCCCCATCCTTGCTAGCAATCAGTCTCGAAGCTACATAGCAGACTGCCATCTATCTCCTAGCTCGGTCCTAGCTCCTCTAATCGGATAGCTCCGCGCCCGAGCCAGGACGTGCCTGCTCCCTGTCGAGCCATTGTCCGCTGCTCCGCTGTCCGAGCCAATACCTCCTTCCCATAAACCCAGGGTGCATACCCTTTCTAGTGTCCACACTGGAACCAGGCTCTCTACCGCCAGTTATCCCTACTGTGTTGCTGTTGCCCTGTCACTGTTGCATGGACTGAGCCCTCCTGACGTTGCGGCACCCAAGGTTTCTGAATCTCCTCTTCGATAGTAGAAACAAAGGTGTTCGGGCTCCGCCTGATGTAAAATAAACACCGATTGCTTGCGATCGGTGGGGAAGACGTCTAGTACACAGGCCCCCACAATTATCTACACTTGTACCAGCGGAACCTCCTTCTCTCCATGTGGCGCTCGACATTCTGTGCCCATGTGCCGTCCCCTGGCGACACATCCCCAGTCAAACACTTGGTTCCGCAGGTGATTGTCGAGAAATTGACTGGCATGCCTACATTCCATCTAGCTATCCCTGTCCCAATTTTCTCATAACGATTAACCATACGCCACTCTTTCCTGTGCGTTCCTATCATTCTTTCCACCTTCTTGCAAATATCCCCGGAATCCCCGCGTGCCAAGTCGACCTATCTCGGCCTTCCGTAAAAGGTGAGTGTGCGTCACCACCGCGAGGAAAAATAGAAGGGACTCCCGACGCGCGTAAACACTCATGCATAGCCATAACCCATGAATCATCTTTTAATATGTCATCTACACTCTTGGGTTCTATTTGAGAAATAAGTGCAATGTAATATTGTGCAAGCATGACCTTCAAAGATGAGCATCTCTTCATACTTTCATTTACCTCACCTATGATGTTCTCGTGTGGATTAATTTTCATGAATTTTCATGTACGAGGCAAGTCAGGATACAATATTGGTTCATCCTGTAATTCCTCTCCATTTGGCTCTGGTCACGCGCCAAGCACGGGAGGAACCTAGGAACACGTGACGAGTTTATATCAATCATGTCAATCAGAGCATGAGATAATTCGACACACAAGACAGAGTGCGCTAAATAAGAAAATTCAAATCTTTATTCATTAATAACCCCAAGTAACTCTATTACATAAACTTCGAGAGCAAGAGTACTTTAATGACAATCTAGACTTAATAAAAGAAAAAATTACAATAATTGACTCAAGAAAATAGGAAAGGACTCGATGTAAACATCTCGGACGCCTATACGCTCATCACTCTTGGCCATCCCCATACGATTGAGTCTCACTATCAGGGTTAACTGAAAAATAGGGGAAAACACTAGGTGAGCGAACGCTCAGTAGGGATTACATCTCAAGAACAAGCTTGCTTAAAGTGAATTACATATTACATGAAATGCAAGTATAACTAGACATGAACGATCGCAAGTAACATGGAAAGTAGAGAGTATAGTTGAACTAGTAAGATTTGCAAGACAAATCATCTAAAGCTATCAAGGGATATCAAGAATGTACTTATCAAGTCATATCATGAGAATTGACTATTGAATGTAGCAAGTAAATACCCATTCTGGACAACGCAAGTCATGTCATGTCATGTCAAGTCAAGCACGAGATTTATGGAATGCCATAGATTAATCTAGAAAGTCATGCACTTTTGTGCAATACCACATTGTGGCCAATATAGCTCCCATGGGCACAAGTACTTTCGAGTGCTCCTCCCAAGACCAGACCATGTCCCATTAACGCTAGACAATGGGTCATGTAAATATCTAGACATCCACTATAGTTTATAGCAAATAGAGTTTCAAAGAATAAGCCTTTGTAGGAAAAATAAGTTAGATTCACGGATTTCCAGAAAATTCAAGGACAGAACTTTATGTAAGGATGACTTATCGATAATCTCATAAAACCTTGACATTCATGAAATCTGGGTAATTGGCGTCCACTCAAGCTGCCGCCAAATATAGAATCTGCGTCCACTCTAGTAGTTGCCAATTCTGTGAACAGTGCAGACACGAAGGAATAACATCAACTATAGTGGTCGCTAATTCAATATGGCATCAACTCTACTGGTCGCCAATTCCAGTCAGTGACAGACTCTCACAGAAAACCAAACACAGCGCCCTATGAAGGCTAGGGCGTCATGTTTCTTCAGAGTGACATGACAAATAATGGTTCCAGGATTTTGAGGGTATAACCTGCTTGGCTGCCTTGAGGGAATCCAAGGCTAGCAAAGTCTTACGGAGGCCTTAGAGAGAGAAATTCCAATCCGGCGGAAGGAATAACCAACAAAGGGTCTTTCAATCTCCAAGAATTGAGGTGAAATCGTGAAACATCGTGAAACAAGGACTCCATCTCAGACCTGAGATAATAGTGCCATAACACCTGCGGTATGGGTCAAAGCCCGATAAAACATGAGAGATAAGGAAATAGCGTCCAAATAGAAAGGCGTTATTTAAAGAATTAGCGTCTCTTTAGAGAGACGCCAAATCAATAATTTACTAAATTCAAATATTTATACAATAATTGGCATCCTTTCAAGAAGGCATCATATCTTTATATAGCGTCCATGCGATGGACGTGAATTCATGATTTTTCAGGTTATTTCAATTGTTATTATTTTATCAGGAATTAGTGTCTCTGTAAGGAGGCGCCAATTCTATAGGCAACGTCTGTCCAAATAGATGCCAAATATTTATGTGTACAGAACGTGAAGCATCAGTCAGATACGTTTCTAGGCACAAACAACTATTCATTTCTTTTAATATGGCATGAACAGTAGCATATTGATGTTTATGGGGATTTTCAGGAAACTAAAGACATGGAATTGTAGAGAAAATTATGAGGATTCCAAAAACAAGCTCATGTAGAAATTTTACAGTCTGGTTCCATACTTATTAAAATTTGAACATGTAATTATTAATTACCATACAGGAAATAGCGTCAGGGCGCTAGTCGCTAATTAAATAGCATCCATAAGACTGACGCTAATTCAAGAATCAGCGCCCTTCTACACGGACGTTAATCAAATAGCGGCTATTGTCCTGGTCGCTATTTTTACATGAAATAGGAAACTTAATTCTCTATGTAAAATGTAAGAACAGGGAATCATGGGAACAAAATATGGAGATGATCACATAAGTTTCATGCATGCAACTTGGTTACTATTGTCTTGAGCTTAGTTGTTGAGATAATCTACCTTTACTTAGGTGACGGAGACGAACAGAGAAGCAGAGAGATAGGGAAGAAGAAAACACTGTCTCCTTTCCAATCACGGCAGTAGGACGCAGGAGGAAGAAGAAGAAGAACATAGGAAGAAGCCTTTTCTTCACGTACGACAGCAGGAGGAAGAAGTCGGAAGAAGAAACGTTGATCACAGCAGGAAGACGAGGAAGCAGTTGACCTACGGCAAAATCCTCACGAACAGCAACATCAGCAACGTGCTCTGCCGAACGTATGGGCATTATTTATAAGAATTTTAGGCTTTACGAATCCTACAGTGTACATAGTATCCTAATGGGGATTAAGTTACTTAAGATAAATCTTATCCTGCTATAAACCCAGCAGCTTTCTCAGTTGGTTTCAAAACCTTAAAGTCATTTACGCATGGTCGATCTCATCCTAGAGGGTTTACGTAAGAAGTTTCTATTGGGTGTTTTAGTAAAAGCCCATTATGTACTCATATAACCCCAAGCCCATTTGCCCTACGAGAACAAGGCCCACGTTTGTTTTAGAATGGTCTTTAATATTGAAGGGTTTTATTTGTTGGGTCTTATTGTGCTACAAAATTTCTATATCATTTTCTTCGGGGTGCTACACCCTCCCCCACTTAAAAGAATTTAGTCCCCAAATTCAATTTCATATAGACTTGGAGGATGTAGATTACTTACATTTAGAATAACTCGGAGAATCTCCTTTGCATAGACTCTTCGGTTTCCTATGTGGCTTCTTGTTCAGAATTTTTGTTCCATTGAATCTTCATCATGGGAATTGTTTGCTCCTTAACACACGAACCTCTCGATCTAGTATCTTCAGTGGCTTTTGTTCATACGTAAGATCCTTTTGTATGACCAGGTCGTCATGTTCTGTGATGTGGAATGGATCATGAACATATTTCTTGAGCATGGAGACATGGAACACATTGTGGACTTCAGATAGTTGTGGTGGGAAGGCGATCTGGTAGGCAACCTCGCCGACCCTTTCCATAACTTCAAAAGGATCGATGTATCTCGGTGTAAGCTTACCCCTAACACCAAATCTTCGAATGTCTTGACCTAGAAAAATCTTAAGGAATACATGGTCTCCTACCTTGAATTCGAGGTCTCCCCTTCTAGTGTCGGCATAAGTCTTTTGTCTATATTGAGCCATTTGAAGTCTTTCTTGTTGGAACCCTGGTTTTGATAATGACAATCTATGAGTCATGTGAGACTGGAATATATAAATGTGTTTGCATTTGATCTTTACATATATGATTAAGTCTATGCATAGTTACGTCATTCAGTATACAAGGTCTGTGCACCTTGCATCTGTCGCATAAGAAGTCCGTGCATATTCTGTTTACGCATTGAAAGTCGGTGCGTGTTCTGTCTCTAGTGTATAGAAAGTCGATGCACCTTTTTGTTAAGTCTGTGCATACCACGTTATATGCCAGATAACGTCGGTATATGTCTTAGTCATTTACACTCATAGTCGGTGCATGTTTTCCTGTCGTTCATGCTAAGTCAGTGAAGTTCATGTTCATTCCACACTTAAGGTCAGTGCATCTTTTTGTTCCTTGCATACACAAAGTCTGTGCACACTTGGCGTGTGCAAGATCGAACTCGGTGCAAGTAGCATTTCATGCATCCTCGCATTTGGTGCAAGTCCATCGTGTGCTCACCAAGTCCGTGCAACTCTTGTTGCTGCATGCACACAGGTCTGTGCAACTTTAGTTGCTGCAAACATTTAAGTTTGTGCATTGTTTCATGTCTGATGGGATTAGGTCGGTGCATTTTTTCTCTATGCATAAAGTGAGTCTGTGCATGTCTCGCTACAAGCACCCCAAAGTCTGTACACATTCCTCCTATACTCTATAAAGTATGTGCACACTTTGTGCGAGCGAAATCAAAGTTCGTGCATTCGTGCACTTCGTGCAACTAAGTCGGTGCAACTCTAATCTTTGCGCTACGCAAAGTCTGTGCATCTTGAGATTTGGCATATAGGGTCTTTGCGTTGTCTACCTTAAGCACACACACGAAGTCTGTGCATACTTCTTTGTGCACATTGATGGCTTGTGTAGAACCTGCCAATGCATGCATTAAGTCTGTGCATACTAAGTATGCCCATGTGTGCTTTATGAACTGTCGAACACTCTCTTGGCAACCCTATGCAATATTCATATCTGTTTGACTATCGTATGTTTCGATGTGTTAACAGGTCAACTGCTCGAGATCTTTAACGAGGGCACGTGATCCAAGGTGAACCGTCCCTGACAAAGGACTGCCACAAGGGAAGCTACAGTGCTTAGAACTGAACAAGTGACTGAAAGCTTACTGGAGTCATTTGACGGGAATATTCCCTCCACACGCCCAGTAGGTGATCTCGTGAGTCCATGTCTGAAGATATATAAGACTCCTCTTCTGCGAGCAGAACGGTGATGAGAGATGATGATGATGATGATGATGATATTTTAAAGAGAAGATCTGTGAGAGAGATAAGAGAGAGATCGAAAGATGGAGGAACTGAGAGTTGTATTCATCAGTCTCGTGGTTCAAAACCAGAGCCGATCTGCTCATTGTCCTAAGCTACAGTTCAGTCTTGTTTTTGGTTCTCTACTTTCGTTTGTTTTGTTTTAAAACTCCGGTTACTCAAGCTGTGTGTTGTTGACACCCGTTTTTAGCCTGCAAGTTGAGTCATTTCTCTTATTCATCATTTTGATGCCCCGAATTACCCATTATTTTGGAGCCTTTCTTGGATGGATTTCGAGCCCATTTCATTATTCCATTCCTTTTGAACCTTGGAGATCATTATTTCATAGAGCCCTGGAGCCTATCTTGTCACCTTCCGGCCTTCAAAGTCGCCTTACGGCCCATTTAGGCCGGCTTCCCTCAAGCATTCAGCCCCCTTTCGTTGCGTAGTCTTGAAAATTATCCTTTTTCACCCTCTTCCTTTCCTCTTTTCAAAATGTGTCCTTCACCAAAGTTGTTCATCTTTTAAATCCCTACAATTCCTTCTTCTACGTCATTGGCCAGTTCTGCACCGATTTCAAGTTATTTAAATTTTTTCGGCAGACTGCACTGTTCACCTATGTCCCGGTATTTTCTCTCTCTGTTCTAGCCCCACTTTCTCTCTCTTTCGATCATTTTCTCATCTTACTTTCTTCATAAAAGTTGTTCATTTTTGAGTTATCTATAATTTTATCTTCTACCACTTTTGCTAATTCTGCACCGTTTGGGAGATATAATTCAATTTCCAAAGTCACGCAAAGTCTACCTTAAACGGTCGTGTTAATGGCCGTTCATTGTTGTAAACGGTCGGTTGACGACCGTTTAACCCTTAACGGTCAGTCGTCCGACTGTTTATCCAATAAGAGTCCAGCCTGCTCTGGACTCTATCTCCACGAACCTACGCGATGTGGCTATCTTGCGGCGGCCATAACTTCTAGAATACTTATCCAAATTGAACCCCGTTTTTTCTACTTCTAGCCCTTTGTATTATCTTTACTTTGGTTCATAGAAATCAAAATTTGATGGGCTATATTCCTTGGAATTGTGGCTGCAATATCAGGTTTTTCTGCTTTTCGTGCAACCAAAAAACCCTGCAGATTAGGTTCCAGAGGCTTCTTCCAAGAGCCACAACTTCCACAATCTTCAACCAAAAAGAGTCATGTTTGTTCCTACGCCTTATCTTGACTACTATCTCGAGAATGATCCAGAGATCTCGAGATTTGGTGGACTCTATCTTCTGGAATCGTGAGAGAAAGTTGGGAGTTTCACCACTTTTTCTATATAAACATGCCCAGATTTCCTGTGCGACGGGGGCGTGTTTTCAAGGCGACGGCGAAGCCATGCCGAATTTTCTTCATCCTCCTTCGACCCTAGCCTGAAGAGGGAAGTATAAGATTTGTTTTGGTTCCTTATTTGCTCGATTTCATTATCGTTTGCCCTCCTAACTTCACCCCTACTTTTGGCAAATCATCACAGTTTACTGATTTTCTGCTACAACTTCGCGACGGGGGCCTGTTCATCAAGCCGGTGCGGAGTCATGCTTCATCCTTTTCGTCCTCCCTCAACTCCATCTTGAAGAGGGGAGTATTAGCTTCGTTTTCATTATATGTTTGCCTTATTTCTCATATCTTTTCCCCCTCTTCCAAGCCCCTACTTTTGAGGTTTCATCACACTGTTCTGCACTCTGCTGAAACTCAGATTTCTTGCGATGGGGGCATGTTTGCGTCGCCGGTGCGAGGCCGTGGGGCACTCTTGATCCATCCTTTCAACTCCAGGCTCTAGAGGGAAGTATAATCTTTGTGTTCCTTGGTTTTGGGCTCATTACCTTTTCATCTTCATGCATATTTTGTCCATGAGTTTTGCTTGATCATTCCGTTTTTATATTTAGTCATTTTCCTCCCATGTTCTGCACCGCTCTATTTTCTTGTGTTTTCCACCCCATTTTTCACTGGTCTCTTCCCCGTTTTAAACTCTCCTTTCTACCCTAGTTTCACCACAACACTCCCACCTTTCCATAGCATCCACCCTTTCCTCTTTTGGTGTTCTATCTTGTGAGATACTCATCATTCTTTGAGCCCATTTTGTGCACTGTTCTGAATTTTCTACACAGTCCATATTTTTTCCCAAATCTCCGGTGTCATAACTTTCTGTCCTGACCTCCTTTTTGAGTGATTCTTCTTCCTACTTCTTTACAACACTCAAGTCTTCTGTCATCTCAAATTTCTTTTCATTTGGACATCGTTTGCCCTACTGTTTGCATCAGTCTTTGCACCCACTTTACACTGTTTGCACAGTTTTTCTTGTGGCATGCACTTTTACATCTTGTTTATCTATGTTCATCATGACATATTAAATCAATTTCTTCATGTTAATCTCATCACAATATACACACCTATTGTTTGCACCCTTCCATAGGGGTTAAAAACCCTCCCCCGGTAAGTTTGCCCTCAATCTTTCATGCTACTTTATGTACTTGGGCAGATTTCTACACTTAGCATTTTCTAATGGGCTTTGCCTCTTGTTTTGTGTTTGTTTCGCAGGAAAGCATGGAAAGTGAGGCCCTTACCTTCTAGCCGGCTGGAAGGCAAGGAGAGGTAATCCACATAGTCCCTGCATCTTTAATATTAAGCGCGATCATCTTCTTTTTCCAAGGTACACAACGCACTTAGTTTCCTCTTTCACATCCTTTAGCGTTGTTATTCCTTGGTGGCGATCACGGTATTTCTTCTACATCTTTGTCGCTTTTTCTCTATTGTATGATCATGCTACCATGTTTACATAGTCACATGTTCATGATGTTTACTTGATATGCACATTATGTTATCACTTATGCACATATGCTTGCCTATGTGACTTGTGACACCACGCTACATATTTTCCACATCTACACCCTTTTTTGGCGATCACGGTGGGACATCTAGTGGCCATCACTTGTCTCATGCTTTGCTGCGATTTTGGTGTGTATGTCCATGTTTAGATAGCGTTTCATGCTCATATTGTTCACTTTGTTTGCATCCATATTGTTATGTTCACATATGTTCATTATATCTTGATTTGTTAGATTTAGGCTAGAAATTGCATGCACTCCTGTGCACATAGGGTCATGCATATTGCCATATTGTAGTTGCATTCCCTCTCAGTAAGTGATCCTCTCGCTCCCATATTCCCTGGGCTCGACTAGGTGATCTTATCCGGGACCTCCATAAGTCCCCGCGAGCCGTGGATTCCCACACGGACGCCGGGCCGGTTGTACCTTTCCACCCCATAGACTTGCATTTACATACGTTGTGAAGGAGTTAACCCTAGTCAACCTAAAGTTTGGACCTTATTCTCTATAGGATACCTATCTTGAGGGAATTAATCTTAATTTGAAAATACTTAAAGGCCCACTCAAAACTTTGACAATAAAATACATCCCATCATATTTACTTGTTTGACTTGGGTGAAATCCTTCATATTGTTTGTGTTGTGTGGGCTTGTCCAAGCCCACTTGTATTATTTTGTGTTGCATCCCCCATCATCCATATAGGTTTTATTGTAAGGCCCATTTAGGGTAGTCCATTTTGTGTGTCCATTTGTCTAGTCTCATTGTCCTAGGTTTCTTTTTCTTTTTCTTTTCTTTTTCTTTGCATTATTGAGTCAGTCTCCCTCCTTTGAGCCCTTACTTCCCTCATTTATTTCCTTGATTTTTCTGTATAAAGTCTCCATTTGCCCTCATGGAGCGCCGTTTTTCTCCTGTATATTACCCTTCTTCTTCCCCATCTTCTTATTCCCGTGTAGATTCCTCTTCCCACGCGGGCCCATCTCCTCGTGGCCCTTCCGACCCGCAAGCAAATCATGTGACCCACTTATCATTTGTCGCCTGCCAAACGGCCCCAGTCCAGGCCCAAAAGTTCATTGCTAATCTTAATGGGCCTTATTCTGATAACGGGCCTCCCTCTTCTACTCTTAGTGGGGCCCCTTCCTTTAACGGGCCCTCTTATTCTCTTAATGGGCCCCATGTTGCTGCTGGCCCAATCGGTCCTTATTCTCATGTTCATGATTTTTCTATGCCCATGTATCATGCCACTCCTGGAATGGGCTTCCCCTCTTCTCAATCCAGATCCCTTTATCCAGCCCAATACCATAATGCTGGTCCAAATTCACACTCTCTTGCTCAGGCTAGCTTGCATCCTTCTCAGTCTCTCCCCATCGAGGAGATGATTGCTCAAACTCAGCGCAGGCTTGATGAACTTCAGCACCGAATTGATCCCCAAACTTCTTTGAGTGTCCCATTCGCATTCCAAGGTCTTCAACTTCCACCGCGTTCACAAATTCCTACTTATCGCTGCTATGGTGGAGCCGGTGACCCTTATGTGCACTTGAAGGAGTTTCTTTGTGAGTCGGCCCAATTCCGACATGACCAATGCTTGATGGCTTATTTGTTTGGTCTATCTCTCGAGGGCTCGGCTCGGGATTGGTTCTTTACATTGTCGCAAGACCAAGTGGTGAATTTTCAAGCCGTTCAACAGAAATTTGTTCAGCAGTATCAAGACCAGGTTGGGCCCAAGTATTCTATAGTTGATCTGGCCCATGAGAAGATGAAGCCTGACGAGGAGTTCTCTACCTTCGCCGACCGCTGGCGTCGCCTAGCTGCGCAAGTCCCGGGGCATATTCCGGAGGGAGAGCAAATCAAAATGATCATTTCTAATGCAACGCCCGAGTATCAGTTCATCTTAGCCTTGAATGACATCACCTCCTGGCAACAGCTTTATAGTCGAGCCCGCTTCATCCACCAACAACTTTTAGGTTCCCTTGACCCCGAGTCCTCTCCACCTTCTACGCCCACATACGCCTCCTATCCATCACCTTCCCTGAGTCAGCCCTCCACCACATATCCTTCCATGAGTCGGCCTTCTGCTCCCCCACACCCATATACCTCCACATATCAACCCTCCATGAGTCAGCCTTCTGACTCTTCATACCCGCATGAACCCCCACCTCCGGTCAAGGAAACACCACACCCCGAGCAGGTGGATGCCGTCTATATACCCCCTCATCCTGCTCCGCATATGTCTTCACCAAATCCTTCCCTTAGCCATGTGCCATTGCCTACGCAACCTCTGCTTCCATCCCCGCAACCTTCTCTATCACCTTCCCATATCCCTCGGCATCCCCCTAGCCCGAAGCAGGCTCCTCCTCGCTCTCCATTGCCAGAGTGTTTTACCGACATTTTCGGGGCTTTAATGGCCACTCACGCATTGTCGCTCCCTCAGGTTGTGCCTTGTCGACCAGCGGTTGGGAATATACTTCAGTTCTGTAAATTTCACCGCCAGCAGGGGCATTTAGTTGAGGATTGCCCCGAGTTCCAGGATTATCTTTATGATCTAGAAGCGAAGAAGAGGATTGATTGGACTGCTATTCATGAGGTCATTCTATATCTCCGCAGTAAGCAGCAACAACAGGGAGCGTCGCCTAAGCAGCCGTCTCCATCTCAAGGCCAGGGGCACCCCTGTGATTTTGCGTTTACCATAGCGCCCGCTCCGTTATCTACCCCCTTATCCACTTCCCTGCCTATGCCATCGCCTACCCCGTTACCACCTCCATCTCCACCTACCTCATCACCTTCGCCATCTCCTACCCCATCTCCGCAACATATGCCTACCCAATCTCTTCCTCAGGTTGGTGCCTCCACTTCCACCACCACTACTCCTACCCCCAACGCCGCTCGGCGTGTCGTATCAATACGCCGACATTGGGTCCCACAAACTTCCATTTCCCCATCATCTCCTTCATCACCCTCTCCATTTCCACCACCTCCACTTCCTCCATTTCCCGCATCGCCCTCTCCATCATCTCCACTACCCCTACAGCCATCACCACCACCCTCACTACCTCCTCTCCTAGCGACCCCTATTCCATCACTTCCACCATCTTCACCACTTTTGCCATCCCCTTCGCCATTGTTGCCCGAGCCTGGGCAAGCTATACCTACACCTCCACCTTCGCCTTTACCCCCTCCTACGCCTCCACCTTTGCCTTTACCCCAACTTACACCTTCCGAGCCTTTACCCACACCTTCCAAGCCTATTACCTCCACTTCTCCATCCCCTTCCACCCCACGGAGTGGGTGTGCGTTATCTTTGGTGCCCCTTGGGTCTGGTCCCCAGGGAGAGAATGAGCCGAGCCAGGTTTCGATTATGCTTTTCCAGATTCAAGTTGTCATTTGCCGCATGCCAATCCGGGTCCTAGTCCCTGGTTATTTTGGGGATAAAGAGCCTGCATTTTCAGAAATATTTGCAAAGAAGAGTTCCCTTGCACTAGTGCCAGTTTCTTCACAAGCAAGGTCGGTGGTAATCTCACTGCTCACCGGAGGATTCACTATCGATGTTGTTATTTCTCCTCGCTCCATGGCTATTCAGTTCACTGGCCAAGAGGGGTTCTCTACCCAGATGGTGCTCACTCATGCGGCCGCCAAGAGCCTGATGAATTCTATATGCAAGGGGCAGTTGGCCGTGTTTTCTACATTCTCTAAGGACATTTTGCATCTGTTATGCAATCTCCCTCGGTTTATTGGTATGTCGGCCACGTCAACGCCGCACATTACTCCCCCTCAGTTCTGTCCTACTTTTCTGGTAAGGGAGTTATGCTTCGTGCCCAGTTGCCGAGTAAAGTTGCCGAATCTCCATGTTCTAGTGCCAAGAGATAAGACTACATGGTTCCATGATACTCATCATCCTGAGGAGTCAGTTGCTCAAGAATGTCCACAGCATGTTAGCACCGTGAGTCTAGGGGCAACCGCCCTGATGAAGCTGCATATTCATAACCGGGCTAGGCCGTCTGCCAGGTGGGCCCTTTATTTAAGAAAGTATTGCAAGACAAGAAGCCCGAAGGCCCGAGTCCGCGCTAGGCGGAGTTGTTTCAAGAAGATTTCTGCCAAGAAGAGGTGGCGACATAAGTATAAAGGCCGTCAGTTGTGCATTCGAGGGTCCACTTCCTCCTCTCCTTCCTCCGTCCATTCATCTTTTCTTTTGCTCAGTTCTTATCCTTGGGTGGTGTACCTTCCACCACCTGACTATATTTCTACCATCTTCTCCTGTCCTCACCATTCTAGGTCTTGCCTATGTCCTCCTCTTCCCCTGATCCGGGGGCATCTTCTAGTTTTTCTCCCCGGATACATCCGGATTCATCTTCTCATCCTTTTCCCCCGACCCTATTGGGGATTCCTTGCGCTCATTCCCCGACCTTGTCGGGTGGTTTTTCTGATCCTTCCCCAACTTTGTCAGGTGGTTTTCATTTCTTCTCCCCAACCTGGTCGGGTGTTTATGCTTCTTCTTCTCCGCCTTTGGCGGGTGATCGCTACTCTCCTTCTCCGACCATGTTGGATGATTCTTCTCCTCCTCTTTCTTCTCACTCCTCTTCACCCTTTCAGGGTCACCACCCTTTTTCTTGCTATTTTCGAGGCTTTAGCCCGCCTTGATCTCAGTTAATCTCTGTTTATTCTGTATCTGGTTCCTAGTTATCAGGGCCTTAGTGCCTTAACGAGGGAGTTCTAGCCCTCGTCTCTCTTTCTTTTTATCATTTCTTCGTCCAGTATGATGTCTGCCACTCCTCTATGTCGAGGAATCCAATCCTTTGCTCTCCTTTCGTCCTTTATCCTGGCAAGCAAGGAATGCAAAGCTACTCGTGCTCCTCAAAGCTCGATGATCGAAATCGCTTCAGGATGCTGGTTTCCACGCCATGGATCTGCAAAGGTATCTTTATTTTGTGCAAGAACGTGCTTACATTTCCAATATTTCTGTTGTTTCTACACATGATTCCTTAACATGATTGAGTGGCTTTAGGAGTCTTTGTTTAATTAGATCTTAACTTTATGTCAAATAAAAAAGTTAGCTTCTGCAGCATCCTTAGGCTGGTGATAGCTCCGCGTTGGGAGTCTAGTTTCTTTCCTCGATTATGGAGGGTGACCTTTAGGCATGGGTTTTTCACACACTTCACGGCGAGCCATAGCCTATCTCTCTAAGGCACACCGTTGCTGCTTTGGCCATACTTTGGGTATGCACGAAGACCTTTTCTCTTCTCTACTCGGCCAAGTGCAGGGGCAAGAGATGGATGGATAAGATGACCAACCTAGGGGCTCCCCAATATGAGATAGGTCTCAAATAGGGGCAGTCTTGACCCTAAAAAATGAGCGTACATGCAATATCTAACCAAACAAGGGCTGTCAAAAATAAATGGATGAATAAATATGTAAAATTATGAATCAAAGGCATTGCAAGAGTGGCAGTACAGTTCCCCGCGGGACGTCATGAGCCCGGTCGCATACGTGCCAGATAATTATGGGTCTAAAAATCAGAGACACAAAGCCCCGGCGCAACAGGTTATCTCTTTGAGGGGTAGTGCCCTGGAAGGAATTCGAGCCTTGATATCTCCCATCCTGAACGAAGCTTGTCTCCAATTTATCTTCTGCTTCTCCCTCTTAGGCTGGGTTGTATCCTGGGTATGGCCTTAGTAGGGGCACCGTTCTTTAGAAGCAGTTGGTTGTGGTAAGCCACCCTCACATGCACACCCTGCTTAAGGGAATCCTTTAGTGAAAGGGGTAGGGACGTCGATCCCTAGCTAGTAGTTTGAGCCCGTCTTTAGGTGCTGCGGATTGCTATGTCAAAATCCAAAAGAAATCAAATATTACCAAAAGTCTAAAAAAAATCAAATATTTCAAAAAAATCTAAAAAATTAAATATTGTAAAAAATCTAAAAAAATCAAATACTTCAAAATTTCAAAGAAAAAATCAAATATTTCAAAAACCTAAAAAATTAAATATTTCAAAAAATCCAAAAAAGAAATACTGTTGAAAATCTAAAAAAATCAAAAACATTACAAAAATTCAAAAAATGTGTCTTTTTCATACATTTGCATTTGTTTTAAGGATAGATACGTAATCTGTTTGTTAAGTGTGCAGGTTGCAAGTACTCAGGCGTTCCTTGCTATATCTTTGTGCTCTGCCTCCTGTCCACATCTTTGATCTGTTCTTTCCTTCTTCGATCCACTCTCTCGATCTGTTCTGAAGCTCATGTCCTTCTCAATTTTTATTTGTAATGATCATATCTTTATGAGAGGGCTTTTCCTCACGATCATGAACCCGGCGGTTCTGCTTCATTCTGATCTTGGGTTTTGATTGAAAGGCGTATCTGTTTATGTCTTTTATCCCGCCCTATGCTTGTCACATGTTTATGTCCCATCGTGTTGTCCCACACATGTTGTTTTATCTCTCACCGAGTGTTGTTAATTGTCTTGCACATGTTGTTAGTCACCCCTTTATGTCCCATGTTCTTGTCCCAACCGTGTGTTGCCCCACCGCGTTGTTGTCTTGTCACACCGTGTTCATGCATGCATGTTGTTCGTTCATGCCATTGCATATGTGCTCGTGTGCCTTTATTATGTTATGTTGCATTGTCTCCCATTTCATTTGACCGTTATGTTATGTCGTGTTGTTTATCGTTCAGTTGATAGTTATGTTATTTTATCTATGTTTACTCTTGCTTGTTTATCATATTTGTCTTATATATGAAAAAATAAAAAAAATTAAAAAATAAAAATCAAAAAAATGCCATTTCGCCTGCACAGGTAAGTCAGGTATGGCCTTCTATCCCTACTCATTGTTGCATTACTATATGGTATCTATATTATTATATTATCTCGAGAACCGGCTGGTCATTCATGTGTTCCAGGATCTGACGTTCCCCTCTAACAAAAACGATGATGATCTAGGTGCACATGTTTAATCATCGGATAGGCCGTTAGGTTGGGAAAATTAGGGAATGATGGTTCTATCACGCACGCCGTGGTTGCGGATAGTGTCTTGACCCTGATCGTTCCAATCTAGCAATACTATTCTCGAGTACTTTCTATTTTATGATTTCTTTGCATTCGTTTTGATGATTTCTTTATTTTAGCCCAGCATGCATCATGTCATATTTTGAGCATTAACGTCTCGTGATCCATTCAAGGTTTCTCCTCAATAATGGTTAGTTGCACTTCATGTCTCTTGGATAAGAGATCTTTATTCCACTCTGAATTTGAACGATTTCTCTGATCTTTTCACTTGGTCTGGTTGGCCAGTGTGATTCCTGTCTGGATTTTATCTCAGTTATATTTCTCTGACTTTTTACGTTGTGCTCCTTTCCGACCCCCTCATTATCTGTGGATTGTGTCCCCGATGAGCCTGGTCATGCTTCCTTTTTTTCCTATTAGTTTAGTTCTCCAGACATGTCTCATTCTTGTCATCCAGTCCTGGTGGTTAGTTCGGCAATTTCGGGAGAATTCCTGTCGCTTGTTGGTTAAAACGGGTGTATTTTGCCTTGATGCCCGCTTATCAGTTCTCTCCGCTTCATCTCCGCTTCATCTCCATTTCACGTCGCTGTCACTTTCGCTCCATCTCCTTTCCATTTCACCTCTACGTCGCTTTCGCTTGCTCCCTTGCAAAGCGGACATCAAGGAGGGGCATCTGTTGACACCCGTTTTTAGCCTGCAAGTTGAGTCATTTCTCTTATTCATCATTTTGATGCCCCGAATTACCCATTATTTTGGATCCTTTCTTGGATGGATTTCGAGCCCATTTCATTATTCCATTCCTTTTGAACCTTGGAGATCATTATTTCATAGAGCCCTGGAGCCTATCTTGTCA
The DNA here is from genome assembly GCA_022559845.1 of Amorphophallus konjac. Lineage (NCBI taxonomy): Eukaryota > Viridiplantae > Streptophyta > Magnoliopsida > Alismatales > Araceae > Amorphophallus > Amorphophallus konjac. The sequence continues at coordinate 31,395,947 of CM040129.1, forward strand.
CCTTCCGGCCTTCAAAGTCGCCTTACGGCCCATTTAGGCCGGCTTCCCTCAAGCATTCAGCCCCCTTTCGTTGCGTAGTCTTGAAAATTATCCTTTTTCACCCCCTTCCTTTCCTCTTTTCAAAATGTGTCCTTCACCAAAGTTGTTCATCTTTTAAATCCCTACAATTCCTTCTTCTACGTCATTGGCCAGTTCTGCACCGATTTTAAGTTATTTAAATTTTTTCGGCAGACTGCACTGTTCACCTATGTCCCGGTATTTTCTCTCTCTGTTCTAGCCCCACTTTCTCTCTCTTCCGATCATTTTCTCATCTTACTTTCTTCATAAAAGTTATTCATTTTTGAGTTATCTATAATTTTGTCTTCTACCACTTTTGCTAATTCTGCACCGTTTGGGAGATATAATCCAATTTCCAAAGTCACGTAAAGTCTACCTTAAACGGTCGTGTTAATGGCCGTTCATTGTTGTAAACGGTCGGTTGACGACCGTTTAACCCTTAACGGTCAGTCGTCCGACCGTTTATCCAATAAGAGTCCAGCCTGCTCTGGACTCTATCTCCACGAACCTGCGCGATGTGGCTATCTTGCGGCGGCCATAACTTCTAGAATACTTATCCAAATTGATCCCCGTTTTTTTCTACTTCTAGCCCTTTGTATTATCTTTACTTTGTTTCATAGAAATCAAAATTTGATGGGCTATATTCCCTGGAATCGTGGCCACAATATCAGGTTTTTCTGCTTTTCGTGCAACCAAAAAACCCTACAGATTAGGTTCCAGAGGCTTCTTCCAAGAGCCACAACTTCCACAATCTTCAACCAAAAAGAGTCATGTTTGTTCCTACGCCTTATCTTAACTATTATCTCGAGAATGATCCAGAGATCTCGAGATTTGGTGGACTCTATCTTCTGAAATCATGGGAGAAAGTTGGCAGTTTCACCACTTTTTCTATATAAACCTGCCCAGATTTCCTGTGCGACGGGGGCATGTTTTCAAGGCGACGGCGAAGCCATGCCAAATTTTCTTCATCCTCCTTCGACCCTAGCCTGAAGAGGGAAGTATAAGATTTGTTTTGGTTCCTTATTTACTCGATTTCATTATCATTTGCCCTCCTAACTTCGCCCCTACTTTTGGCAAATCATCACAGTTTGCTGATTTTCTACTACAACTTCGCGACGGGGGCCTGTTCATCAAGCCGGTGCGGAGTCATGCTTCATCCTTTTCGTCCTCCCTCAACTCCATCTTGAAGAGGGGAGTATTAGCTTCGTTTTCATTATATGTTTGCCTTATTTCTCATATCTTTTCCCCCTCTTCCAAGCCCCTACTTTTGAGGTTTCATCACACTGTTCTGCACTTTGCTGAAACTCAAATTTCTTGCGATGGGGACATGTTTGCGTCGCCGGTGCGAGGCCGTGGGGCACTCTTGATCCATCCTTTCAACTCCAGGCTCTAGAGGGAAGTATAATCTTTGTGTTCCTTGGTTTTGGGCTCATTACCTTGTCATCTTCATGCATATTTTGTCCATGAGTTTTGCTTGATCATTCCGTTTTTATATTTAGTCATTTTCCTCCCATGTTCTGCACCGCTCTATTTTCTTGTGTTTTCCACCCCATTTTTCACTGGTCTCTTCCCCGTTTTAAACTCTCCTTTCTACCCTAGTTTCACCACAACACTCCCACCTTTCCATAGCATCCACCCTTTCCTCTTTTGGTGTTCTATCTTGTGAGATACTCATCATTCTTTGAGCCCATTTTGTGCACTGTTCTGAATTTTCTACACAGTCCATATTTTTTCCCAAATCTCCGGTGTCATAACTTTCTGTCCTGACCTCCTTTTTGAGTGATTCTTATTCCTACTTCTTTACAACACTCAAGTCTTCTGTCATCTCAAATTTCTTTTCATTTGGACATCGTTTGCCCTACTGTTTGCATCAGTCTTTGCACCCACTTTACACTGTTTGCACAGTTTTTCTTGTGGCATGCACTTTTACATCTTGTTTATCTATGTTCATCATGGCATATTAAATCAATTTCTTCATGTTAATCTCATCACAATATACACACATATTGTTTGCACCCTTCCATAGGGGTTAAAAACCCTCCCCCGGTAAGTTTGCCCTCAATCTTTCATGCTACTTTATGCACTTGGGCAGATTTCTACACTTAGCATTTTCTAATGGGTTTTACCTCTTGTTTTGTGTTTGTTTCGTAGGAAAGCATGGAAAGTGAGGCCCTTACCTTCTAGCCGGCTGGAAGGCAAGGAGAGGTAATCCACATAGTCCCCGCATCTTTAATATTAAGCGCGATCATCTTCTTTTTCCAAGGTACACAACGCACTTAGTTTCCTCTTTCACATCCTTTAGCGTTGTTATTCCTTAGTGGCGATCACGGTATTTCTTCTACATCTTTTTCACCTTTTCTCTATTGTATGATCATACTACCATGTTTACATAGTCACATGTTCATGATGTTCACTTGATATGCACATTATGTTATCACTTATGCACATATGCTTGCCTATGTGACTTGTGACACCACGCTACATATTTTCCACATCTACATGTGTCAGCAGAGGTTCAACTGTAATCCTCAACGGTTACAGAGGTGGTATCCTCTGGACAGGTGAAGCTGTAATGCTCAGCGGTTGCAGAGAAGGATTTCTCTGGTCAGGTGAAGCTATAATCCTCAGCGGCAGAGGTGGATTCCTCTGGATAGCAAAGCTGTAACGCTCAGCAGACTGCAGGGAAGGAATTCTCCGAAGCTGTGGATCAGCGGCAAGCTGTTAGTCAGCAGTGAAGCCACACTCAATTGAGTGTAGGGTGGACGTAGGTCAGATGATCGAACCACCTAAAAATTCTCTGAGTATTGGTTTGCATTTATGTGTTTGTTCTGTATCTCCCTTCTCCTTCACAGGTTTGGTTCACTGATAGTTTGAGCGCCATTTACTCAATTTGATGTTAGCGCTGTTTGACCCTGAACGCAGTGGACTATATATATATGTCTTGTCGTTCCTTGATCATGTGTTAGCATGTTAAGTGTTTGCTCACTGGTTTAATAGAAGATTTGATTTATAGGCGTCTTCGGTGGTGATCCTTTCAATCAGTCCTTAGAAGCACACTCAAAGTTTTTGTTGGGCAATATTTCAAAAAGATCCATTCACCCCCCCTTTGGATCCATTTTCGCGTACCACCTGTTTCAATAATTAATATCAGAGCGGTTCACTGATTCATCAAATCCAACGATCTACAGTGGATCCTGCTGTCTTCCGGTGCATTAGTTGATTCTGCTGAGTATCTAGTTTCTTGCATCTCATTTGCTTGCCATGGAGTCTAAGTCAGTTGCTCACTTGTTCGATGGATTGTGTTTCTCTGACTAGCATAGAGAGTTTAGGGATTACATGAATTCAGTTGATTCGAATCTATTGGTTTTAATTGAATATGGACCATATGATATTCTAGTGAATAGGCCAGACTGGAATACTGGTCACGAGCTGATGAATGTTGAGAATTGAAAAGCCCTAGAAATGTTGAAAGGGGCGATAAAGGCTAATGTACTTTCATGCTTGGCTAAGTGCAGGAACGCTAAGGAGTTGATGAATGAGCTGACTTTCAGATATGATGAAGAGAATCATAAGTGCCTTATGACAAAGATCACAGCAGTGATCAGTCTGACGACTTTTCATCAAAGGTAAACTCCGAATCAGAACAAAATTCATTGGATGAATTGATTGAGATGTATGATAATTTGCTTGATAGTTACAAATCTGAAAAATGTGAAATGAAGAAAATGAAAAAGAGCATGTTATATGAAATAAGAGAATTGAAGTGTGAAAATGCCAATTTAAAAGATAGTTTGAAAAGATTTGAGAATGCATGCAAAAATTATGATTCTGTTAAGAAGTTGAATAATGATCTCATATCTGAACTTAGGCTGTAAGAGCAACAAGTTGAGTCTCTTAAAGAAGAGATAGAAGATCTGAGGAATAGAGGTTTGGAATTAGAATTGACAGAGCAAAAATTGGTTGAAAAACTAAAAATGTTAATTCAGACATATTGATTGAAGAAAACTGCAAGTTAAAAGATCAAAATAAACGTCTGATGGTTCTGAATGTTGTAATGTCTGAAAAGTGGATGTCTATTGAAAAGGAAAAATGTGCAATGAATGAAGCTGATGTTGAAAGGGAACAGGAACTTGTTCAAGAAAATAATAAGCTGAAAAATCTAAATGATGCATTGCATCACCAGATAATTTCTTGTGAAACTGAGATTGCTAGCTATGAACTGAACATCACTTCCTTGAATTCTGAAATTTAGGACCTTAAAAATTCATTGTCAAAATTTGTTCAAGTAAAAGATAATATAAACAAGATCCTCGGTGCCAAAATAAGTTATCAAAAGAAAGGGTTAGGATATAATCCTGTAGGTAAGAAGGATCTTATTGATAAAAATCAAAAATCTTTGGCTTCTAGTTCTGCTATACATGTTTTCCAGTTTACTGCTAAGAGGACTGAAAATCAAGATAAAAATCTAAAAAATGGAGGAAAACAAAAAAAGGTTGAAGGTAAAAGGAAAGGCAAAGCTCCATTTGATGCTGTTAAGATTTCATCTGGTTCTGAAAAATGTCATGAACAAGTGCATGTTACAAAACATTTCCCCATTCATTCACATGCACACACAAGAATCACTTCATGTCATTATTGTGGCAAATTTGGCCATCAAATGCATGAGTGTAGAATAATGGAACAAGATGAATTGAATGCTAGAAAAATTCATGACAAACCCCATGCATTCAATAAAAAGAAGAAAATCCATTGCTACCACTGTGGGAAGTTGGGCCATGTTGCAGCCCACTACTGGGATGCTCTGGGAAGAAGAGGTAGTTAAAAACCTAAGAACTTCCCTGTGAATAAAACTGCCTTTAATAGAAAAACTCTGCATGTTTTGAGTGTGGTAAAGTTGGCCATCGTGCCTTTGAGTGCTGGGATGTTAAAAGGAGCACTAACTTCCAGGGCAGAAACATCTTAACGAATGTCCACCTACAAAAATACCATGTTTATTCTGTCAAGAAAAATTTAAATGACTGCCATGCTATGAAATTTAATGATAGAAAGGTTTGGAAATTCTGGAGTGCACCTGCCAGAGGTGTTACTCAACTAACAGGACCCAAGAGCTCTTGGGTCCCCAAATTTGCAAAATGATTTTTACTTGCAGGTGTGCCTTGAAGAAGGAAATAAAGGGGTAATAAAATCAAGGCACACAAAGGTCGGTCAACCCCACTCTTTTCTCTTGTTTATCTTGTCTTCTCTTTCATTAGTAATGCATGCATGATCAAATTGCTTCTCTACTGTGATAAATGTCAATCCACCGATTCATGCTGTTAATTGATGCAATTTTTTTTTTACATGTTGATGAATGTAATTCATGATAATAAGTAGATGCATCCATCTGCATGATTTCTTAGTTTATCAAATAGATACACTTGCGCATTGCATTACCAAGTCTGTGCACATTTAAACGTGTCTGCATATTACATCAGTACATGCTTAGCTAGTATGTTCACTAAGTCGGTGCAAGCATTGTTGCTGCACGCATGCATGTCGGTGCACATCCACTAGGTCTGTGCAGTCTTGTCCCATATGCGTAACAAGGTCGGAGCACTTGTTAGATGCATGCATATAAACTTGGTGCATCCCTTGCCTCGAGTCAGATGAAGTCGGTGCAGTCTTATTGTCATGACAAATATGGGTCTGTGCATGCTCATGTAGAACACATACATATCTGTGTACTTTAAAAAAATCAAATAGTGATTGTTTGATATCTCTGCACATTCTGAGGGGGAGCTGAGCTTATCAAAGATTGATTGAATGTTTGGGTTAATGATGTCTTGCTGCTTAGACAGTCAGTCTCTGATGCTTGCTGAGCTGTAAGGTGCTGTTGTTATGATGTTGACCTTGGAGTCTGCTTGAGTCTGATATAAGATGAGAGGCCAATTGATTGAGGATTGGGTTTTTGGATATACTAATTTCCACAAGGCCGAATGTTTGTTGGTTTATAAGATATGAGTGGCTATCTGATGTAGATCTCTAAGGTTGTGCTCTTGGATTTATGCTTTCTAGGCTTAGTCTTAACCCTGCTCATGAATGGTCTTCACCTACATCACTCTGTTCATGGTCTCCTCTCCCTCTCCACATCTATCTTCAAAGAAGTTCATAGAATGTGCTAGTCAGGGGGAGTAATATCCGATCAATGTCACCTTTACTTATCTTCAATAATTAACTACTGAGATCACCCTGAACTAAGAACAAAATTGCCGATCTTAACTGAGATGTGACTTTCAGTATATGAATATTAAATCTTTTCTTAAAAGTTCTCACAATTAACCCTGAATGATACCTTAATGGTCTTAAAATAGTCCAAATTGGAAACTACTCAGTAAGGAATCTAAAATCTGAAAGTTCTTAGTAATAAGCCAATCTGATAGGAATTCTGAGGTTTATATAGTCTTTTAAGTCATGTCTAAAGAAAAATCTGATAAAGGACCTGGGAATACGCCATTAAATGAAAAATTGATTGTGGCAGAGCAATGGCATTTTATTTGAGAAACTGACCATCTGTCTCAAAGAAATTCAGAGGTCAAGTCATGATAATTAATGTTATCTCTATTCAAAAATTATGAAACATAAAGGTAAACTGCACTGAGTAACCAGGGACTCCGGTGTTTGATCAACATGCTTCCTTAAGTAAAAAGGTGCAGTTATACTGAAATGTTCAATCAAAATTGTGCAAAAGATCAATGAAATATATGGTTGACCCTATGGTTCCTTCATTAAATATATACTGATTTAAGGTCAATATAAAAATTAGTTTTTTCAATCAGTAATTGGCTAATGAAAGGGGATAATAAGATTAAGGATTTCTTTGACTGGGTTATTTCCTTGATTAAGCTGTTTCATTTCTATTGATTCATAAGGATAAATTGTGGAGAATAACATGTTAAGATATAATCTCATATGACGAAAATCGCATTTCTGGGTAGAAAGGCTTTTTATTTTAAAGTAAGGGGTAGTTTGGGTATTAACTGTTGAATATTGGTAAAGTTGGCAGTGTCTCTTATATACGTAACCCTACTTGCTTTACAATCATACCCTCTCCTTTGAAGCCGAAGTGACATCCCACTCTCGTGTCCTGCTCTCTAGAGCTCAGCCAACAAGCCTGCCTCTCCAGTCATCCCTCTTCTCATCTCGTTCATTCCTTCTCTACGTTTCTTCCTTCTCTCCTCATTGCTTCCACCATGTCTTCTCTGTCCGCCACGAGTGAAGGGAAGAAGAATGGCACAGAAGAGCAACAGTCGTCGCCTCCTCAAGCAATGAAGACCGATGTCGCTAAATGCTATGAGCGCAAATCAAAGGAGTCACATGTGAAGAGAGCATCTTCGGAACCGGTTCAGGAGAAATCAGAAAAAGGGAAGAGGAAGGAGATGGAAAGTTCAGGTGGAGGATTCTTCAAAAGAGCAGTTGCCAACAGATGTGCCCAAAGAGGTATCTCAACAAAAGAAAGAAAAAGGAAAAGGAAAGGTAGAAGAAACCTCCTCCAAGCAGCGCAAGACTGTTGCTTCAGAAGACGCTAAGGATGAATCTGAAGAAGAAGCGGTCCCTGCTAAGTCTTCTACACAAGTTGAGGTGATATTGGAAGTAGGAAAGATCATGCTTCCACGGTACGTAGATTTTGATGATCAACCTATGGTTTCTGAATTCCCTGAATTATTGGAAATTTTTGAGTTTCAAAAATGGAAGAAATTCTTGAGTAAGCATAGGACATATTGTCCTAGACTGGTCGCGAAATTTTACTGCAATATGAGTTGTGACTCTGAAAAGTCAAGGGTTCAATCTGTAATTAAAGGAGTAAAGATTGATTTGTCTAGGCATTTCTACATAAGGTCTTTCGTATTCTAGAAGGAGGGGAAGTAGAAGGTAAATTTGATGTAAACTTGCATGAAGCCTACTCCCTCATTATAGAACTGCATAGAGACCCTAGAGATCCAAAGAAACAGACTTATCTCACTCAGTTCAATGCATGCAAATTTTCCCCTCTAAGGAGATTATTACATCATATCATTACAACCATGATAACTCCACAAGTTGAAGGTAGAGGGAGAGTGACCAATTCTCAGAGATTTATTCTCTTTTGCCTACTCAAGGGTATCAAGATTTGTCTACCAGCAATAATGATTCAGATAATGAGCACTTTCAAGGAGTCAAAGAGAAATTTACCTTATGCTGCTCATCTGACAGCAATCTTCAGAAAAATAAAAATTCCACTAGAAAAGAAATCCTCAAAAGATATTCCCAAAGTAAACATTTATAACTTGGATTTTATTAACAAGTACTTGAGGTTGAAAACATCCAAAGGTAGTAAAGTGAAAGATGTCAAAGAACAAAGTGAACAGCCTCAGGTCAGTCTAGGAAAAGATCAAGAAGAGTCAGAAGAATAGGACCCAGCTCCTTTGAAGAAGAAAAAGAAAATTCAAGTTGACACATCATCAGAACAGCATTCTCAAGTTCCTCATGAAGAAACTACTCTTATGTCAGATGAAAGAGGTCAATCAACTGTTGTACAACAGAAAAAAATTACTACTGAGTCTGCTGAGAAGAATCTCAAGAATCTTCAATTGGATCAAGACATCAACATGTTATTTGATAGATTTGGAGTACAATCTGAGCAAGAACAGCACACAGATCAGCAAGAACAAGAGGCAAGTGTGGAAGAGGAAAGAACTGAATTTCATCAAGAAAAGGAAAGGGAGAAAGAAACTAAATCAGATGAAGGATTTTTAGACGAGCTGGTTTCACAGATTATGAAAGAACATGCTAAAAATATTTATGAAGAAATTGTTGAGTCTGTGGTCAATGAACAGGAGGATGAACCACAGGGAGCTCAAGTATCTATTGAAGAAGTCTCACAAGAGCAACCACTTTGTCACGCCCCGAGCCTTTGTTACAGCGAAAGACTAGCTCGAGGAACGTGAACAGCCGGCATCGTAAGCCTCTTGCGAGTAAGAACGATCAGAGCGCAAGACAATCACACACATAAATGCAATTGCACAATATTTACTCAAGCTTCAACTTTCATTTCATTATCAATCAAATATTCAAATACAATCACTAATTCACCTTCCTTCATCATACTAGACTCAAGAAATAAGAAAATTACATAGACTCAAACTAAACAATGTAGACTTCCTAAGTCTTCACTCATTCTTCATTCACTCTCAGATCTGCTACTTGAATATTCCGAATCCGAATCCGACTCACTTCCATCTCCTGAAAAGATTGGAAATAGGTAATGAGCATACTTGCCCAGTATGTATCTTCGCATCAACATGAAGGCACTATTAAAGTAATTAACATTTTAGCTCTAAAGAATAAGGTAAAATCATGCGAAATGCAATAAATCAAGCGAATAACCAAAGTAACAAAGATGATCATTTACGATAGAATGAGCAAGTATGAACAAGAATGTAGTATGGCCTTTTGTGAACAAGAATGTAATGAGAATGTACTAGCAATACCACGTAGTCATCATCCAAACATCTTTTGCTTATGAGCAAGTATTTAGTGAACTTCTGTGGAATATCATGTAACAAGCAAGAAAGTCATGTACGTGTATCGAGATTTTCACTTCACGAGCCGTGGATATTTCACTTATTTATAGAGAAAGTACTCCCAGTGCAATGCGACGCCAGTAGCATCATACTCCATGGTTTATAGTATGTTGCCGACAATCAGTCGAGGGGACTAGCATAGAGCCCTTGAACACAATCAGTGCTCGATCGCATCTTCAAGTATAAATCAAACTATTTTCACGTTTCAATAAAATATAGCCAAGAATGTACAATTTCAATAAGTTCATGATAACAATAATTCAACAAATGAACACTTCAACTTAGGACATGAGAGATCAAGAATGATTTAAGACGATTTCATGCTCATGGAAATAATTTGGCAGCACAACGGTACATTTATTATTATTCATAATTTAAGTTAAGTGTCTTAGATAATATGACAAATCCTAGACCATCAATAATCCATCTAGGAATGTTAAAATATCAATCCTTTGGTCAAACCTAGGGTTAAAGAATTTAGGACTGTGACGGTCTAATACTGGGCCGTTACATGACCGTAACGGTCGAGAACTGGACCGTTAGAATAGGTTGAATCCAGAAACAAAGAAATTGGACTTAGTACAATGTGACGGTCATACACCGGTCCGTTAGGTAAGCCTGACGGGCTAGTGCAGGTCCATTACAAGACTTAAACTTTGATTTGTGCTTTTCTAGACAAATGGGCTTTAATGGAACAACCAACTCGGCGTCCTAGTGGGAATCCTAGGATCGCAGAGAATTACGAGGTCTTGAAACAAGATTTCCTAATCCATTGGAAGGAATATCCAATAGAGAGGTCTTCATGTTCAAGAATATGTTCCTATAGTGCAAGAGTGTGAACTAATGGACATATATCGGGATATATGCCATGTACTTAAAGAAAATGACTCTATAGATAAGAGAGAATGTGTAACGGTATAAAATCATGATAAAACTCATCAAAATCTTTTCTAAATCAAGGTTTTAATACAAAACTATATTGCTTTGGCATGAAATTAACATATGCTTGAAAATAACTCTAAAGTATGCAAATTCCTAACATGAATCAATATTGGAACTTAAAACCATGAAAAATAGGTTAAGATCTAATTAACTAGGCATACATATATATTAATTGGACCGATCTTAATTCTATCTTAAGTTGACAGAACGCAGTGTTGTGTGATGGACTAGTCTGGGCACGTCACAGGAAGGTACCGGTCTATATTGGGTCTGTCAGGTTTCACAGAACCCTTCAGTCACTCACAGAGGGTGTGACGGTCAATGCAGGTCCGTTGCACGTCCCTGGCAGTCTTATGATAGACCGTTAGGTCCTCTGGTAACAGAAAATAGAAACTATAGAAATCTATGATTAAATCATGGCATGCTAACTATTCTAATCATGTCAAAATGAGAAAAAGGCTATCTAGATGCATAGGTAGTAATGGAATAACAAGAGATAGCTTTTTATCTTCAATTAGAGTTGAAGGCATGCATGAATGTATAGACTAATCTTAAAACATGAAATTCATGAAGTATAATGCATAAATCCAAATAAACTAGAGGACTTTTATCCCTAACAATGTGTTTTTTCCGTTCATGAGATAACCTACCTCTTAACTGGGCTTTAAACTTCTAATTTGAGTCTTCAAGGGTCGCCCTAGTTCTTATCTTCCTGTGATTTTTCAGCAACTTCACGTTGCCCTAGCTCTCCAACCTCTTGACCTAAAGATGTGAAATTTGGAGGTTTAAGAAGATGATACTATTGGGAATAAAAGTTCTAAAGAATCAAACTCTAATTACCTCGTTTGGGCGTCTTAATTCCTTGATCTTCAGTGGTCCTTTGCTCTAAATTTTGGCCTGCTATGACAGAATCAGTGACTTTAGAAGCCCTTATCTCCTTGGTTACTTGATTTCCTAACGTGAAATTTTGAGGGTAGTTAGTCTAAAGTATTAGGAACGAAATACTCTAAAGAACTACCCGAGATTCTATCTCCTTACCTTGATTCTTCACGAGCCAAAAGTAAGGGTCGCTCAGTTCAGAACTGGGTTCTATTTATAGAGCTTTGGCTAGGGTTCAAGGATTTGAACGATTTTAGAGTCCTTAATTGGTAAAAATCTAATCTCTAAGAGTCCTTAGCAGTGTTATAAGTTCTCCCAAGTTGGTCTCTAGCCAAGCGAATCCCAAAGTTCCAATCTTTTGCAACTTCTTCTTCTCACGGAATTAGCAGGTTGTAACGGACTAGGTCTGGTCCGTTACATGGCTATGACGGTCGCTCGATAAACTGTTACATCAACTAGGCGTGGACATTCATCTTAATTCAAACTCTTTGGTTAATTATCCACTAAATTATCCCTTTTAAAGTGTATTTATCCCTATATTTCGTGGATAACTTAAATAACATTCTAGAATATGGGCCAAACTTATTGGGCTTGGTCCTTAAATCTATTGGGCTATAACTACTAAAGCTAGGTTAATTATTTAGCCTAGTAGGGCCTTATAATCCTAATATTATTTACTAAGCTTTATAAATGCCTAATTCAATCTAGAAATTATTTATATAAATTTGGGTCACTACACCCTCCCCCACTTAGAAGAATTTGGTCCCCAAATTCAATACATAGATTTATGGAGAATGTACTTACAATCGAATAATTCTGGGAATCTTCTACGCATAGATTCTTCCATCTCCCAAGTTACTTCGTGTGGCCATTACTTCGTCCATTGGACTTGGACCATAGGAATAGTTTTATTCCTTAGTTGATGCACTTCTCGTTCCAGAATTCTGACCGATTTCTGCTCGTATGTCGGGTCCTTTTGGATTTCCAGATTATCATAAGTAATGACATGATGAGGATCATATACATATTTCTTCAACATAGAGACGTGAAATATGTCGTGAACTCCTACCAACTGTGGAGGTAATGCCAATCTATAAGCCACCTCACCGACCCTTTCAAGAATTTCAAACGGGCCTATGAATCTTGGAGTTAGCTTACCTTTGATGCCAAATCTTCGAATACCACGGCCTGGAGAAACTTTCAGATATACATGATCTCCAACCTGAAACTCCAAGTCGCGTCTTTGATTGTCAGCATAAGATTTCTGCCTATCTTGCGCCATCTTCATTCTTTCTTGAATGAGCTTGATCTTCTCTGTAGAATCCCTAATAATGTCGGGGCCTAGGAATTGCTTTTCCCCTATCTCACTCCAACATATCGGTGATCTACAACTTTTTCCATATAAAGCTTCAAAGGGTGCCATCTGTATGCTAGCCTGATAACTATTGTTGTATGCAAATTCTACCAGAGGTAAGTGATCATGCCAACTTCCTCCAAAGTCAATAGCATAAGCCCTGAGCATATCTTCTACTACGTGATTTGTTCTTTCAGTCTGACCATCAGTTTGTGGGTGAAATGTTGTACTAAAATTCAATCTAGTCCCTAGTGAATGTTGTAAGCCCTTCCAGAACTGTGATGTGAATCGAGGATCTCTATCAGATATAATAGTGACAAGAACACCATGTAATTTGACAATTTCCTTTATATATAATGCTGCTAGAATATCCACAGACCATCGACTTTTGATTGGTATGAAATATGCAGACTTAGTCAATCGGTCTATGATTACCCATATACCATCGTGTCCTCCTCTGGTCTTAGGTAAACCCATGATGAAATCCATTCCTATACTCTCCCATTTCCATTCGGAAATATTCAAGGGATGTAATTTACCTGCTGGTCTAAAATGCTCTGCTTTTACTTGTTGGCAGGTGAGACAGCGGGACACGAAATCAGCTATTTCTCTCTTTATATTGAGCCACCAGAAACTTCTTTTGAGATCTTGATACATTTTGGTACTGTTATGTTAGATGGACGCAGTCTATCTCCACGAAGTGTGGATCTAGAGGGGGGTGAATAGATCTACTGCCTAATTAAAAACCAGTAAGAGGTTCTAATGCGGAATATAGGCAGAACTACTAAATCACTAACCCGAATATTAGATTTGAACAAAAGCGAATCAAACTATGAAGCTGAGTAAGAAATCCAATTGCACACAGTTCATAGACAAACACACAAACACAAGGCACCCAAGATTTTTAGGTGGTTTGGTCAAAGTCCTACGTCCACCCCACACTCAACCGAGTATGGCTTACTGCTGCGCAGTACAGCTTGCGTCTGCTGGGCACTACAGCTTGGCCTACAAACCGCTGAGCAACACAGCTTCCTGTCCGAGACAAGTCTCGCCTGCTGAGGATTACAACTTCACCTGTCCAGTGGAATCCTCCACTGCAACTGCTGGGGTTTACAGCTTACCCGTCCAGAGGCAGCACCTCTGCTAACAGCTGACTCACAGCTTGAAGAAACAAGTGTTCGGAAATTTAAAGACAGAAGCAAAACGAAAATGGAAAGCCCAAATGGGAATGTAGCTCGAATGAGCAAAGCTCAGCTCTGGTTTCTGAACCAAGAGACTGAGATACAACCTTTCAAACAAAACTCTCACAATCTCACTCTCTCAATCAAGCTCTCTCAACTCATCTCTCTCGATCTTCTCTTCTCTCTTTTTCTTCTTCTCTGTTTTTCTTCTCACTATGGATCGGTGGCTCTCTGCTACTTCAGTCTTTCAGCCTCACTGTATATACTTTGCCACTTGATCGATCAACCTTCATCTGAAGATGAAGACACTCTTTTATATCAGCAGCAGACTGGATAAGGGCGCGTGGCTTCCACATTTCCCGCCCATAGAATTCGCCAGAACCGAGGACATTTCATCCACATGGTAGCATCCTGGGATGGGCTGCTTCCACGTGTCACCATCACAGCACCTCGTCCTCCTTGGATCACGAGCCAAGTCACCAATCTCTGTAAAGAATCCCTGTCAGACAGAGTATCGGATTATCAGTTGTAAGTTTAGAACCCTGTACAGACTTTGTGAGATGCAATGCATTGTATATGCTTCACTGTATGGACTTTGTGAACTCGAATGCATTGTATAGACTTCGTGAATGGGAATGCAATGTACAGACTCTGCCCAATGTGTAGACTTCATATAAGAAGGCAACGGCTGTACAGACTTAGGCAATGTAAAGCCTTGGACAGACAACTGACGATGTATGGACTTCACTGTATGGACTTTGTGAACTCGTCGAATGCAATGTACAGACTCTGCAGAACATTCAGTAGCCAACGTATAGACTTAGGCATCCTTCAGCTCAATGTATAGACTTCAAACATGATGCATGCAATGCAACGCAGACACTGGCTGTATAGACTTGGATATGTAGGAATGCAAATGACTCTGTACAGACTTGGATGCTTGTGTATGCATGATGGCAATGTACAGACTATGCATATGCACATTAGCGAGTGAATAGACTTGGCTATGGCATCAAAGTATGCACAATGTAAAAGACGCATTCTTCCTAGGCGTTTGATTCAAAAGTGACGCCACTTCTGGTGGTCGTCAAATTCCAAGTTCATCTGAATGTATAGACTTCACGATGTGCAGACTTTCCAAAGACAAGGCTGTACAGACTTGATGAACGATGCAAGACAAATGAATGTATAGACTTGCATGAAGCACATGATGAAATGTACAGACTTGGGCTGTACAGACTTCCACTCAACTGTGATGTATAGACTTGCTAAGGGAAATGACGGTAAAGCTATTAGTGTATAGACTTCAAGTGCAACGTCGGTAAAGATATCGATGTATAGACTTGCAAGATCACTGATGGATGTACAGACTTCACCTCGAGCAATCTACAGTGCAGTGTATGGACTTGAAGAACAATGCATTACGCTGTACAGACTTCACTGATGCATGCTACAGTCCAATGTATGGACTTAGCTTCGTTCATGCTACATTCCAATGTATGGACTTTGAATGTTGATGCATGAACAGTCCGTTGTACATACTTCTAATGTATAGACTTCCAGTGAGACAGATGATGTACACACTTAGCCAATGCAATGCAATGTATGGACTTCAACTAAGACGGACGATGTACACACTTAGCCAATGCAGTGCAATGTATGGACTTCAAACAAGACGGACGATTTACACACTTAGCCTAAACCACTGTATAGACTTTCATGAGACGCTCAATGAGACGCTCAATGTACACACTTCAAGTCCAGTGTATAGACATTGCCTTAGACTCTAAATGAGACGGACGTTGTGCAGACTTTAGCCAATGCAATGTATAGACTTTGGGCTCGCCATGCAGTGTATAGACTTAGAGCACAAACGCCACGATGCAATGTATAGACATGCTAGTTATATGAGCTGCACTGTATAGACTCTGCTATGCATGAAGACGAGTGTATAGACTTGTGAATCTGGGGGGGGGAGTCGACCCATCAAAGAAGGGGGTCGACCCATGATGCATGAATGTATAGACTTGTGTTCTAAGCGATGCACAAACACAACACAAGGCAGTGTATAGACTCTACGTGCAATGTGTGGACTTTGAGTGTGTGTGCAGTGTGTAAACCTGTGAAGTGCATAGAACACACATACAATCTGATAAGAATAATTTCATCAAAGCATAAACAGTTTCCAATCAATCAAAACAAGGTGTTGCCAATGAAGTAAAGCATATGTCAACATCATCAACACAGAGGAGTCACAACAATCTCCCCCTTTTTGATGATGGCAACCCCTTATCATATAGAATAGCAATTACCTGTCATACAGATGATGAGAGACATGATTTGTTATTCAGATTGTCATGCAGATGCTATGCATGCATACTACGAAATGTAAGCAACTCCCTGCAAACAAAATCTCCCCCCTTTGCCATAACATAATGCATACACTTCCCCTGGAATGAATTCAGAATTCATACAATATTCTCCCCCTTTGCCATCAACAAAGAGGAGGGAAGGAACAAGAGATATCATCTGACTGGCATTCTGAACAGGTAGTTCAGGAATAAGCATTCTAAAGCACAGAGTCTTCAGTCATATGAAGTTATAAATTACTTTCAGATAGAATTCTGGTTTAAAGACTATAAAATTTTGAGTTCACGCACTACAATCATTGGATAAGAGTTCTGTGCATGATAAAACAATAAACCAGAAACACATTTGCATGAGAGATTTATTTTCAAAATATCTTACTTTCATAGACTCAGGAAAAATGATTAAGAGATACCAGGTCATGTATTGAAAATAAACAAATTGACATCCAAGAAATTTCTTGTGAAGGAACAGCACTTTCAATATGAGTTCATTTTGGGCATTCAGGTACCATTTGCCTTTTTGCGTAAGGGTATACATTTATCAGACGCCAATACCCCTAGATACTCAACATCATGGACCATTCTGCCTATGATCAAACACAATAAAACTGATTTACACCTTTTTGTTTGAGGGTACACGTTTATCAGACGCCAGTTACCCCAAGGTACTCAGTGAAACCAACCTACTGTTTTGATCATTTTATACAGAGATAGCTGATACACCTCATGACATGAGTGTTGTCCATTTCTTTGATGGATCACTCAGTTTCTCAGTGATTTACCAGTCATTGCCCTGCCAATGTTATTTTTCAATTGATTTTCAATGTTTTTCAATATCTTTCTTAGCTGCCCTTTATTTGTTTCTGAATGACTTGTTTAAGAACAATACACATACTTAGCTTCTCTAACATGATTTCAGATGAGTTTTCATATTTCAGATATAAGTAGCTTTGTCTGACATGAAATAAGAAAAGGGTTGAAAGTTTTATCAATTTTTAACTTTCTTATTTACTGATTGCAATCTTTAAACTCCAAAAATTATAAAATTTAAACCATTAAGTCAGTCTTTAAGCAATTGAAATTCTTATAACTGAAGAAGTCCGTTTTCTATTGCTTGGAAATCAGAACTGACTAACAGATTGTCATATGTCAGATTCAACTCATCCAGGGCCAAAGAATGAATGAATTCAAGAAAGTTGATGACCACTCTGAATTTCTAATAATACTCCCTCTGTCTATATGCATGCAGTTTTGCAAATGAATGGCAAGCATTTGATACCAACTGTTATAATATGCATTACTCTGCTCTGTTCTATATGCATGTGGTTGTAGATGAGAGAAAGCTTAGACACAATCATAACTAAATGATATGCAATGAATAATATGTCATGAAAAAATATGTCATGCATGCATGGTCTAGTCTAACATTCAACAATCACAGATTTTTATTCAAGCTATCAGATGCAAGTCCAAATCAGAAATTTTATTCAAAGCAGCTGAAAAAATTATTCATCATGCTGAAATTTACACAAGCCAAGTTCTCTTCTAAGAAATTTGAACCTTTCATTCCCAAGAGGCTTAGTAAAAATATCAGCAATTTGTTTTTCAGTTTCAATGAAGTTCATTTCAATTTCATTTTTATTTACAACATCTCTCAGAAAATGGTGTTTTATCTCTATATGCTTAGTCCTAGAATGATGAACAGGATTTTTAGCAAGGCATATAGCACTAGTATTATCACATAACATTGGAATACATCCCAATTTTATCTGATAATCATCCAGTTGGTGCTTGATCCATAGTACTTGGGCAGCACAATTACCTGCAGCAACATATTCAGCTTCAGCTGTAGACAAGGCTACAGTGTGTTGCTTCTTAGATGCCCAAGATACTAGACAGCCACCAAGGAATTGACAATAGCCACTAGTGCTTTTTCTATCTACTCGACACCCAGCATAGTCTGCATCAGTGTAAGCTAGAAGTTCTAACTCACATTTGGCAGGATACCACAGACCTAACTCTTGGGTGCCTAGTAAATACCTAAAAATCCTTTTCACTGATTTAAGATGTGATTCTTTAGGACTAGCCTGAAATCTAGAGCATAAACACACTGAAAATTGAATATCAGGCCTAGATGCTGTAAGATATAGAAGGGATCCGATCATACCTCTATATAGCCTTTGATCCACTGGTTTACCTTTAGGATCTTCATCCAAACTGGTTGAGGTACCCATTGGAGCAGCTATTTCCTTGAGGTTGTCCATTTTGTACTTCTTCAATAAATTCTTTATGTACTTGGACTGAGAGATAAAAGTTCCATCCTTTGTTTGTATAACCTGCAGTCCAAGAAATAATTTGAGCTCGCCCATTGAGCTCATTTCAAACTCATTAGTCATTATCTGAGAGAATTCCTCACACAATTTGGGGTTAGTTGACCCAAACACAATGTCATCCACATAAATTTGAATGATAAGAATATCTGAATGACTCACCTTGGTAAACAATGTTTGATCAACTACACCTCTTGTGAAGTTCTTGTCAGTGAGGAATTTGCTCAACCTGTCATACCAAGCTCTAGGAGCTTGCTTTAAACCATAGAGAGCCTTTTTGAGTTTATAAACATGATTGGGGAAGTCTAAGCATTCAAACCCAGGAGGCTGCCTCACATAGACATCCTCACTAATTTCCCCATTTAAAAAAGCAGATTTCACATCCATCTGCTGAAGATTAATTCCTAGGGAACATGCATAAGCCAATAATATTCTGATAGCTTCTAACCTAGCTACAGGGATAAATGACTCTTCAAAGTTAATTCTAAATTTCTGATTATACCCCTGAGCTACAAGTCTGGCCTTATTTTTAATGACATTCCCTGATTCATCAGTTTTATTTCTGAACACCCATTTAGTCCCTATGACTGTTTCATGATCAGGAGGTGGAACCAAATGCCACACCTTATTCCTGTCAAATTGATTGAGCTCCTCATGCATGGCATTAATCCAATGCACATCTTTGAGAGCACAGTCAATGGACTTAGGTTCAACATTTGAAACAAAAGCATAAGCATTCAATTCATTTTGAATTCTCAAGTGGCCTCTAGTCCTAGGGGGATCATGCAGATTTCCAATTACATTATCTACTGGATGATCTTTAAGATATCTAATGTTAAAAATTGGATTATCATGAGTTTGATTTACCTCCCCCTGAGCTGTAGGCTCTTCTTCATTAGGCTCTTCACTTCCTTCCTCATTTTCGGATTGGTCTGCAGATTTCCTTCTTCAGAATATCACCACTGTCTTCATTCCTGCATTGACCAACATCAGTCTTTAATAAGGATTCATCAAAAACTATATGTGGAGATTCTTCAACAGTTTTGGAATTCAGATTATACACTCTATATGCTCGGGTATTTTCAGAATAACCAAGAAAGATTCCTGGTTCACCTTTAGGTTCAAATTTGTCAAGGTCTCTTTTATCATTAATATGAATGAAACATTTACAACCAAAAACCTTGAAATGAGCAATAGAAGGTTTCTTACCCTTTAAGATCTCATAAGGTATTTTCTGGGTAGAGGGTCTTACCATGGCTCTGTTAATTACATAACAGGCAGTATTTACTGCTTCAGCCCAAAACTTCCTTGGTAGACCACCTTCAACCAAGAGTGTACGACCCATCTCCACTAGGGTTCTGTTCCTTCTCTCCACTACTCCATTCTGCTCAGTTGTCCTTGGTGAGGAGTACTTATGGTTAATTCCATTTGACCTGCAGAATTCATCAAACTGTGAGTTTTCAAACTCACTTCCATGATCAGTCAATATATTTTCAACTTTTTGATTTATTTTAACATAGAACTCCTGAAATTCTGAGAATGCATCACTCTTATGAGATAAAAAATAAACCCAAGTATATCTAGAAAAGTCATCTACCATGACAAACACATACTTCCTCCCTGATAAGCTGACAGATCTGGTTGGCCCAAAAAGGTCCATGTGTATCAGCTCATAGGGTTTAGAAGATAGATTTTCTGTTCTAGACTTAAATGACTTTCTAGTTATCTTTGACTGAGTGCATGCATCACAGATTTTATTTTCTTTCTTGAAGGAAACTTCAGGAAGTCCTCTAACCATTGCATGCTTATTCAGTTTATGCAAAACAGTATAACTAGCATGACCTAACCTACGATGCCATAAAAATACTAAGTCTTCTCTACTAGCAGTAAGGCATAGGTTAGAATGTTGAATATCATCTAAATATATCATGTATGTATTATTTATTCTTTTTCCAGAAAATTTGACAATTTCAGAATCAGGTTCAAAGACCTTGCAGCATTGAGAATCAAATAAAACTTTATATCCTTTATCACACAACTGGCTGATACTAAGTAAATTATAAGCTAACCCTTCAACCAGCATAACATCATCAATGCAGCAGGTAGAACACTTACCTACCTTACCTGATCCAATAATCCTACCCTTTGTGTTGCTTCTAAAGGTGACAAGGCCTCCTAGTTTCTCAGTCAGCATGCAGAACTTGGCCTTATCTCCTGTCATATGCCTGGAGTAGCCACTGTCTAGGTACCACAAGTTGCTCTTGGCTGCCAGGAATACCGGCATACGCAATTAGGTAGAGAGGTTTGGAACCCAAGACTGATTGGGCTCCAGAACAGATGAAATAGAAGCAAAGCAAGAAAGCAGACTTTTCGGAATCCACATTTGTTTAAAAGAACTTTGTTCAGTGGATTTTACAGTTTTCCTTCTGTTATTCTTTCTCTTATTTTTGTTGTTTTTCTTCTTATTAGCACCAACAGAGTTATTCACAAAATTGTTGTTGTTATGCCACTGCTTCGGCCAGGTTGCATTCATAAGGTTTTGGTCAAAGTGATATTTGGGCTGGCTGAAAGATTGGAAGTTCCTAGGTATCCGACTACCATACCCATTATCCCAATTTCTGACATAGGGTCTGTAAAATTATGTAGGTTGATGAACATACCATGTATGCATCCCTTGAGTTCTAGTCCACCCAAACCCATTAGGATAGGTTGACTGTGTGGGGTAGTAGGACTGAACTCTAGGTGATTAAATTTGTTGGGCTGACTCCTGAAAGCATTTTATCTTCCCTGCACCCTTGACCCTGCTGACCTGTTCACAGGTTTTTGTTGGGTCTTTTTCTGTGATGGTGGTGGTGAGGACTTTTTGGCATTGACATGGGGTTTGTTTGTCTGAGCAGGCTGACCCCTAACCTTGGGTTGAGCACTAGAGTTAGGTTTGGAAGTGCCAATTCTACTAGGCTCACCAATTTTCTGTTTGCCCTTCTCCTCTGCAGTGGGCTGTTTCAGATTCACATTTGTGTTCACAGCATTATTAGAATTCATGTTAATCAGAGGTCCTCCCTCCTTTTGTGCAACAAAGGAAATAGTTTTCATTCTAAAGCTCTTAGTTGCACTAGAGTTAAATCCTAGGCCCTCTCTCCTGAAATTAACCTTCGACCCCAATAAAGCATTTAAGTTTTCAGATCCTTGGGTCATTTTCTCAATGGTTCTCAACTTATCCTCATTGTCTTTCTGAATTTCATCAATAGACCTTTTCAATTCATTATTTACATTGAGGACAGCTTCATATTTTTCAGAAACAATTTTTATCTCACTTTCATATTTTTGAATTTTCAGTTTCCATCCATCAATTTCATTGTCTAACCTCACATTTTCTTCCTTAGAAATTTTCAGCTCTTGCTTGATTTCTTCAATTTTAGAACATGTGAGTTTGAGCTTACTATTCTCAGATTCTAAGCATACAATTTTATCAGTTAGAGTTGTATCTTTTTACATGGAGTTAATCTTTCTTCTAAGATGCCTGTTTTCCTTTCTAATATCATCAGCTCTATCAGCTATGTCATGGTAGGTATCTACCCAATCAGCAATAGTGAAATTTTCAAATCTAGTGATTACCTCATCTGAGTCCTCCTCTCTGTCTTCGGAGCTTGTTGCCATAAGGCAAATGGGCTTCTCAGATTCGGCTTCACTGTCTGAGCTGCTACTGAAAGAGCCTTCATCTTCATCACTCCAGGTGCTAACCATAGCTCTCCCTTTCGTGTTCTTCTTCTTTGACTTGTCCTTGTATTTCTGATTCTCTGGACAGTCAGCTTTCATATGGCCTGGTTTCCTGCATTGATAATAAGTATTAGTTTCAGTTTTCTTAGCAGGGTTATGTTTGTACCTTTTATCCTTTCGGCCGCCACCATACTTCTTTTGGCTGAATCGTCCTGCTCCTTTCCTGAGGAATCTCCTGAACTCTCTGGTCATCATGGCCATCTCAGAACGAGTTATGTCTTCTTCATTCAAGGTCTCCTCTGATGATGAACTACTAGAGCTGGATTTGCTGGATTTGCTGGAACCAGCCTTCAGCGCTATCGGCTTCTTCTTTCTTTCAGCTTCTTCTATTCTTGGCATATTAATCTCATATGCCATCAGCGAGCCAACTAGTTCATCAGCTCTTGTATTTCGCAAGTCCCTTGACTCCTCCATCACTGTAGCTTTCGTATGCCAAGCATGAGTCAGGGAGCGCAGTATCTTCCTCACTACATCATATTCTGTCTGAGGTTTCCCGAGACCTCTGAGACCATTGGTAATGATTGTCAATCGAGCATACATTTCACTGATGGTCTCGTTCGGCTTCATCTTGAATGCTTCGTATTCTGACACAAGGAGATTAGCCTTCTGCTCTCTAACCTGAGAGGTCCCTTCATGAATGACTTCCAGTGCATCCCACATCTCCTTAGCTGATTTGCAGGCTGATACGCGGGAGAATTCTGTAGGGTGCAGAGAGCACTGGATGGCGTTTATGGCACTCTAATTCAATGTAGACCTCCTTATCTCCTCCTTGGTCCAGACTTCCTCATTAGGGGACAGCTCATAAGGTCCCTTGCTGACAACCTTCCAGATCTCGTAATCCTTAGCCCTCAAAAAAACTTGCATACGGCTCTTCCAGTATGCGTAGTTAGATCTATCGAAGAATGGGGGCTTTGTGGTTGAGTGTCCTTCAGCTATCATCCCTCGAGCATCCATCTTGGCCTTTCCTCTTCGGGCGATGAGTCCCTGTAGAAGAGTATGGCTCTGATACCAAGTGTTATGTTAGATGGACGCAGTCTATCTCCACGAAGTGTGGATCTAGAGGGGGGTGAATAGATCTACTGCCTAATTAAAAACCAGTAAGAGGTTCTAATGTGGAATATAGGCAAGACTGCTGAATCACTAACCCGAATATTAGATTTGAACAAAACCGAATCAAACTATGAAGCTGAGTAAGAAATCCAATTGCACACAGTTCATAGACAAACACACAAACACAAGGCACCCAAGATTTTTAGGTGGTTCGGTCAAAGACCTACGTCCACCCCACACTCAACCGAGTATGGCTTACTGCTGCGCAGTACAGCTTGCGTCTGCTGGGCACTACAGCTTGGCCTACAAACCGCTGAGCAACACAGCTTACTGTCCGAGACAAGTCTCGCCTGCTGAGGATTACAGCTTCACCTGTCCAGTGGAATCCTCCACTGCAACTGCTGGGGTTTACAGCTTACCTGTCCAGAGGCAGCACCTCTGCTAACAGCTGACTCACAGCTTGAAGAAACAAGTGTTCAGAAATTTAAAGACAGAAGTAAAACGAAAATGGAAAGTACAAATGGGAATGTAGCTCGAATGAGCAAAGCTCAGCTCTGGTTTCTGAACCAAGAGACTGAGATACAAACTTTCAAACAAAACTCTCACAATCTCACTCTCTCAATCAAGCTCTCTCAACTCATCTCTCTCGATCTTCTCTTCTCTCTTTTTCTTCTTCTCTATTTTTCTTCTCACTGTGGATCGGTGGCTCTCTGCTGCTTCAGTCTTTCAGCCTCACTATATAAACTTTGCCACTTGATCGATCAACCTTCATCTGAAGATGAAGATACTCTTTTATATCAACAGCATACTGGATAAGGGCGCGTGGCTTCCACATTTCCCGCCCATAGAATTCGCCAGAACCGAGGACATTTCATCCAAATGGCAGCATCCTGGGATGGGCTGCTTCCACGTGTCACCATCACAGCACCTCATCCTCCTTGGATCACGAGCCAAGTCACCAATCTCTGTAAAGAATCCCTGTCAGACAGAGTATCGGATTATCAGTTGTAAGTTTAGAACCCTGTACAGACTTTGTGAGATGCAATGCATTGTATATGCTTCACTGTATGGACTTTCTGAACTCGAATGCATTGTATAGACTTCGTGAATGGGAATGCAATGTACAGACTCTGCCCAATGTGTAGACTTCATATAAGAAGGCAACGGCTGTACAGACTTAGGCAATGTAAAGCCTTGGACAGACAACTAACGATGTATGGACTTCACTGTATGGACTTTGTGAACTCGTCGAATGCAATGTACAGACTCTGCAGAACATTCAGTAGCCAACGTATAGACTTAGGCATCCTTCAGCTCAATGTATAGACTTCAAACATGATGCATGCAATGCAACGCAGACACTGGCTGTATAGACTTGGATATGTAGGAATGCAAATGACTCTGTACAGACTTCGATGCTTGTGTATGCATGAGGGCAATGTACAGACTATGCATATGCACACTAGCGAGTGAATAGATTTGGCTATGGCATCAAAGTATGCACAACGTAAAAGACGCCTTCTTCCTAGGCGTTTGATTCAAAAGTGACGCCACTTCTGGTGGTCGTCAAATTCCAAGTTCATCTGAATGTATAGACTTCATGATGTGCAGACTTGCCAAAGACAAGGCTGTACAGACTTGATGAACGATGCAAGATAAACGAATGTATAGACTTGCATGAAGCACATGATGCAATGTACAGACTTGGGCTGTACAGACTTCCACTCAACTGCGATGTATAGACTTGCTAAGGGAAACGACGGTAAACCTATCAGTGTATAGACTTCGAGTGCAACGTCGGTAAAGCTACTGATGTATAGACTTGCAAGATCACTGATGGATGTACAGACTTCACCTCGAGCAATCTACAGTGCAGTGTATGGACTTGAAGAACAATGCATGACGTTGTACAGACTTCACTGATGCATGCTACAGTCCAATGTATGGACTTAGCTTCGTGCATGCTACAGTCAATGTATGGACTTTGAATGTTGATGCATGAACAGTCCGTTGTACATACTTCTAATGTATAGACTTCCAGTGAGACAGATGATGTACACACTTAGCCAATGCAATGCAATGTATGGACTTCAACTAAGACGGACGATGTACACACTTAGGCAATGCAGTGCAATGTATGGACTTCAAACAAGACGGACGATTTACACACTTAGCCTAAACCACTGTATAGACTTTCATGAAACGCTCAATGAGACGCTCAATGTACACACTTCAAGTCCAATGTATAGACATTGCCTTAGACTCTAAATGAGACGGACGTTGTGCAGACTTTAGCCAATGCAATGTATAGACTTTGGGCTCGCCATGCAGTGTATAGACTTAGAGCACAAACGCCACGATGCAATGTATAGACATGCTAGTTATATGAGCTGCACTGTATAGACTCTGCTATGCATGAAGACGAGTGTATAGACTTGTGAATCTGGGGGGGGAGTCGACCCATCAAAGAAGGGGGTCGACCCATGATGCATGAATGTATAGACTTGTGTTCTAAGCGATGCACAAACACAACACAAGGCAGTGTATAGACTCTACGTGCAATGTGTGGACTTTGAGTGTGTATGCAGTGTGTAAACCTGTGAAGTGCACACACATACAATCTGATAAGAACAATTTCATCAAAGCATAAACAGTTGTCAATTAATCAAAACAAGGTGTTGCCAATGAAATAAAGCATATGTCAACATCATCAACACAGAGGAGTCACAACAGGTACTACCAGGATGAATGGTGTACTTGGACTTATATGCTTCTTCTAGGATCAATTTCTTCGTATCCTCATGATCTGGTACACACACTCGGCCCTTAAATAACAAACTTCCATCATTGGAAACAGAGAAATCCGGCCTCTGTTCTATGTTGGCTTTAATCTCCAGTAATACGAGATCATCATTTTGCAGCTTGACCAGATCCTTTATCAATGTAGGTCGAGTTCGGATATTAGCCATGAAACAATCCTCTTCCTTTATGTCAATATCTAAGTTCATCTGAGCAAATTGAGGAATAAGATTAGTCATACTAATCATAAGACTTGATAGCATGCCCATTGGTTTTCTGCTGAGTGCATCTGCTACCGCATTAGTCTTGCCAGGATGATATTGAATAGCAAAATCAAAGTCTTTGAGATTTTCTAACCATCTCATCTGTCTCATTTTAAGCTCCTTTTGAGAGAATAAGTATTTCAAGCTTTTGTGGTCCGAGTAGACCGTGAATTTCTCTCCATGGAGATAATGACGCCAAATTTTTAAGGCGAAAATAACAGTTGCCAATTCCAAATCATGCACAGGATAATTTTCCTCGTGACGTTTCAATTGTCTTGAAGAATAACAGATTACCTTTTCATTTTGCATATGGACGCACCCTAAGCCAATGATAGATGCATCCGTATATACTCCAAACCCACCACCTTCCACCGGTAGTGATAGAATAGGAGCTGTAGTAAGATGGTTCTTAAGAATTTGAAAACTCTTTTCACATTCCTCTAACCAAACAAAGGGATTTTCTTTTCTTGTAAGTCTCGTTAAAGGAACTGTAATTTTTTAGAAGTCTTTAATGATCCTCCTATAATAACCAGCTAGACCCAGAAAGCTTCGTACTTCTGATACAGTCGTTGGCCGGCTCTTCTGACAGCTTCAACTTTCGAAGGATCCACAGTAATACCTTCTTTTAAAATAATGTGGCCGAAAAATGAAACTTCCTTGGGCCAGAATTCACACTTGTTAAGCTTGGCATAAAGTTTATATTCCCTAAGTGTTTTGCAAGGCTATCCTCAAATGTTCTTCATGTTCCTCTTTTGTTTTGGAATATATCAAGATATCATCAATGAAGACGACGATGAACTAGTACAGATATGGTTGAAAAACACTGTTCATAAGTTGCATAAATGCTACTGGGGGATTTGTTAACCCAAACGGCATCACCACGAATTTATAGTGGCCATAACAACTTCGAAAAGCTGATTTATAAATGTCTTCTTCTTTAATTATAAGCTGATGATAACCTAATCTGAGGTCTATGTTGGAAAAATACTCTACTCCAGAAAGCTGATCGAAGAGCTCATCAATGCGCGGCAACGGATACTTATTTTTGATTGTAAGTTGATTCTGTCGCCGGTAGTCTATGCATAGCGTGAGAGAGCCATCCTTCTTCTTGACAAATAGAACCGGCGCACCCCAAGGGGATGTGCTAGGTTTGATGAAACCCTTATCTAATAATTCCTGCAACTGCCTCTTTAGTTCCTTAAGTTCCGTGGGGGACATCCTGTAAGGGGCTATATAAACAGGTGTTGCTCCTGGAATGAGTTCAATAGTGAAGTTCACTTCTCTCTCGGGTGGTAAACTGGGTAATTTGGATGGAAATACATCTGGCAACTCATTTACAATGGGAATGTTTGCTAGGGTGATTTCCTTGGATTCGGTAACAATGACAGAAGCAAGAAAATCTTCACATCCTTGCGAGATAAGTTTACAAGTGTGAAGAGAAGATATGATAGTGGGATGTTTCCTATACTTGATGCCAAGGAAGAAAAATCTTGGAAGACCTAGTTTTTGGAAGGATATAATCCTATTTCGACATTTAATATCAGCATCATGATCTATAAGCCAATCTACCCCTAGAATGGCATCGTACCCTTTCATGTCAAGGCATACTAAGTTTGCGGGGAGCTTGTGGCCTTCTACAATTACTTCACTCTCAGGCTAATATTTGGTAAGTTTTGTTCCAGAACATAAGGGTGTGGTTATAGCAAGATCTGAAGATAGAGGAACTGATGCGATTGGTAATATTTTTGTAAAAGTAGTAGAGATAAAAGAATGAGAGACACCAGTGTCAAATAGCACAAATGTAGGATGAGAACAAATTTGAAGAGTACCTTCCTTAAGCCCACCATCCTTGGGCGCTTCCTCTTCTTCTAGAACGGCATTGAGGCGAGCCTGCCTCCAGCGTCCGCAACCAGATGATTGATCTTTCATAAGGAGGCAATCCGGCATGCGATGCTCCCTGCTTCCACAGCGTAAACAAGCACTAAGGCGCTTCCAACACTCTTCAGCCGAATGGCCGAACTTTTTGTAAAAAGTGCAAGCCGTGGCGATTTGCTCCCTCTCCTCTTTGACCTTCTTATTCTTCTGGGAACTTCCACCGTTCTCGCTCCTGCATCTTTTCTTACTATTACGGCTTTTGTAGGGTTCCGTGATGCTGAATTTTTCTTTCTTATAACGCCGATCAGATCGTCGACTGGACTCTTCTCCTTTTCCTTTTAATTTCTTGACCTTTTCTATGGTCCTTTCACATAAGTATGCCCGTTGAACCATCTCCGCATAAGTACGGATGTTTTGGGTCCCGAGCTGCTGGATGAAACCGGGTCGTAACCCGTCCATAAATCGATTACCCTTCAATAGATCGATACTGATTAAATGTGGTGCATAAGGTGCTAGTCTGGAGAATTGAAGTTCATACTCTACAACTGTCATCATTCCTTGTCGGAGAGAGGCGAACTCCATAGCATTTCTTTCTTTCACATGCTCAGAAAAGTACCTAGCATGGAACAAAGTGAGAAAACCATCCCATGTATGAGGTGCATCGACCGGAGGTGTCGGAACCGACTTCCACCATGTACGGGCATCCTTGTTGAGTTGGAAAGTTGCAAGACGCACTTTCTCTTGATCGGTGAATTGGATGACGTCAAATATACGGTTCATCTCGTCAATCCAGTTCTCTGCTTCGTCCGGATTAGAAAAACCATAGAAACACGGAGGGTTTAAACTCCAGAAATTGCGATGTAAGTCACCAACCCTTGCCCCTGCGCCTGCCTGGGCAATGGTTTGCAATGCCTGAGTAAGGCCAGCAACCGTTTGCCATTCCAATCTACGCGATGAGCCATTTGTAAATTAAGGTACCTGAGAGAAATATAACAACTTGTTATTTCTCGTGGAGTTGGAAGAAAATAAATCTTAAAGCTAATTAACTATCTTATCCCGGGCTCTACCCAATTCTCACATGGGTATGGGAATTTATTCCTTAGTTCATAGGTAGGGGTCCTTAAACCTTGGACTTATCCTATGACATGATTCTTCTCCCTAAGTCTTGAGACTTAGTGATGGGGACATCACCTCCCATGCCCACGTTCACAGCTCGTCTCCTCGCCCCGGTTACATCCGGCATGGTCTAATTATTTAATTTCGAGTCCTATGTAATTTTTATTTGAGTCATTTGATGTATTTTCCCTTTTATTTGAGTCATGTTCCTAGGTCTTGTGTTTATTTCCCTAAGTTTGAGAGTCATTATGTTGTTTAGTTAGTTATTGGGCCCAATTCATTGGGTTTGGCCCAAGTGCACCCCTACCCCCTCGGTTATTTGTCATTGAGTCTTTTGTCAGGGACTTATTGTAAAATGTGGGTTGCCTATATATAGGACCCCATTCCCCCCATTTCAACTTAAAGAATCAATCAATGAAAAAAATACCATTTGAGAGTCCAAAGCTTAGTTTAGTGGAGTGATTCCAACATTTTTTGGGTGAGAAACCCTAGGAGAGAGATTCCCCACCCTTCCCTCTCTTAATCTCTCTTTTTCACTCCACTTTCTCTCTCCTCATCACCCAATTTCGAATTTTCTTCTCTCTCCTCCCTTCCCAACCACCTCAACCCCCACCTACCATCATTAAAGCCCTCCACTTCCCCATGGCCTCCATTACTCCACCCCCCTAGTCCCAAGGAGATCCCTCACCATTCCAACACCACTTTCTCCATTCCAACACAATCAACCCCTTCCCCACACAACCCCACAACTTCCAATGCCATTTCAAATTTGAAATCCACCCTTCCCTCCACTCACTTGTTCCCCCCCTCACCTTCTCCTCTCACCCACCTTCCCAAATTCGTAGCTCCTCCTCCCACCACCTGTTAGACCCCCTTCCAGACCCCATTCTTCCCTTCCCCCACCTTAGAACACCCCCTCCTAGACCCCCTCACAGCCCGGGCTTTCCCCACACTCATCCACCCCCATTTCCCCTCCCATATACCCCATTCCCCCCCATCATCATCAACCTACAGCTCTCAACTGAAGATCTACAACAGACCAGTAACTTGCAGCGGCCACCAAGACCTCCTCCGGACGAGTTTGAAGATCCAAGAGCCATCATCGGAAGCGTCTGCCAGTCGCCTTCGCAACCGAAGTGGTTTCGTCTTCTTCTGATCTCCGAGTCGTCCAGGAGGTCCATTCTCCCACAGCTGCGCGGTTCTACCTCGGCTGAGGACCTAAGCCGGCTTAGAAGCTCTGCCACGATCAGCCCCGAAGGAATCAGTCCTTAAGTCCTTCTTCAAAGTTCTTCATCGGCCTGTCTACTTTCAGAATAAAGAAGCGGAATCCCATTCATCATCGTGGAACAGAAGTTACCAATTTTCTTCCACGGTCGCGCGGCTCTGCCTTCCCCAGTCTGCATCGACACCTCCTCACTCTTCTGGCTCCACAGATCGTCTCTTTTCTCTTCTGGCATCCCCGTTTCTTTTTCTGGAAAGAGGACTCACGCACGGTTCTAACGGAGCTGACGGAATCAAATTTGGAGTTCGGGAGCGGCCAGGACAGCCTCTGCATCCTACTATTGGTGACCTGCCCCTGCTAGTCCGAGAAACAGAGGCCCTGTTCAAGCTTCTGCCCCGACCTGCAGAGACTCCAGAAGAAATTACAAAAATTCTGAGGCATTCCCCTTCCTGTTACGAAGATTTCTCCGCTGGTGTCGCCATCATCAGAATTCTTGAACAAGATCTACAATAGCAACACCGACCCTCTGTCCTGGTTCAAGGACAGCAGATAGATTCGGCATCCACCCTTGTTCCTCGTTCTTTGCTTTGGTTTCCCCACCCCGCTTGGCCGGCTGAAGGCCCCTCCCTACGTGGAGGTAGTATTGATGTAATATCATTAACCCCCACCCCAAGTTCCCCCTCCTACGAGAGGTGTAGTGGTGTACTTTGTTTGGGCAGGTCAAGCGACACCGCCGCGGCGTGTGGGGATCCACTCGCCTCCCCGCTCGCCCTCGTCTCCGACCGGGACCGGTTTCTTCAAACCGGTCGAGTAAATGCTCAAACCTTCACTCCACTTAGTGCTTGTCTTTCAATATTAGTTCTTAATTCCGCTGGTTATACGAGTGAGAGCCCGATCCTCAAGCCCCGTTGTCTTGAGTGATCACCGTGGGAAGAGTGCAACCGGTGCCTTCGGCACTTCGTCGGCCCCGTTGAATTGGGCTTCCAAATCCATTGGGAATCAAATCTTGGCCTTGCTGGCCCTCTACCAGCAAGGGCCCAACCCCACATCCTCCACTTGGCTTCCCAAGTCACCCCGGGCTTGGGTGAGCGATGGGAGAGCGGCGGCCCAAAATTGGCCCATTTGAATGCGATTGTGCTTGCTTGCATTAGGTCCGAGGTTGTGTCACATCACTTAGGCTCTGATACCAACTTAACTGTCACGCCCCGAGCCTTTATTACAACGGAAGATTATGATGTGACACAACCTAGGACCTAAATTGCAAGCAACACAACAATTTGGCAATGTCACACAAGCGGACTCACTCGCGTTGGCACACTCGGGTCCGTAGGTGGACCGGCGATGGGGTGAGGGTCCGAGGTTGGACCGGAGGTTTCCAAGGGTACGACTGGCTTGGGGAGGACCCCTATGGGTTAGGGGTTGCCCAAATTCATGGGCGGTCAGCACGCCGAAGGCTTGGGTTGAATGATCACTCTCACAACTCACCCGCGGTAGCCACACAATTAAACGATAATTCGGGTTCGGGCACTCTCTTAACGCCGACGGCACTAAAATGCAATACTAATTAAGCAAAGGAATCTAGTAAAGAGGAGTGTTTAGTGGCTCACCTGATCGGTGTGAAGACACCGATCCCGGCCGGAGACGAGGGCGAGCGAGAAAGCGTGGGCTTACCCGCACGCCGCGCCGGAGAAGCTTCAACCTACAATTTCAGATTACATGCACTACACCCCATGCAAGGGGGGGATCTTGGGGAAGGGAAGCCAGTGACTACACTCAAACACTACCTCCACGCAGGGAGGGGCCTTCAGTCGGCCAAGCGGGGAGGGGAGACACCAAGCTAAAAGTAAAGAACGGTAGCCGATGCTGATGATGTCCACCCTCTGCGCTTCAGGATAGACAGTTGGTCCTCTGGACGCTGTGGACACTCTAGAATATTTCCGATGACGAAACCACTTGGAGATTTCTCGTAGCTGGGACGGGATGATGCCTGATTTTGATAATTTCTTCGGGCACCGGTGTTGGTCGGAGTAGGAGCTTGAACAGGGGAGCATATTAATAGTTCTGACTGTCTCAGGATCTCAGTATCAGGAAGCAAGGATGCCACGACCGTTCCCGAGCTTGGAATCAGGTGCCGCCAGAGTCGCTGGAACCGTGGATGAGTCCTCTTCGAAGCAAGACCAACGGGGATGCCAAATGTTGTCGGAGCAGGCTGGTAGACTCTGAACACTGTGGCAGGTTTGGTGCAGACTGAGTGGAAGCAGAACCGCGTACTCGGGGAAGAAAAAATGATAACTCTCAGGTCCGGTCTCCAAACTGGGCTCTGCTTCTTTGGGATGAAAGAAGACTCGTAGTAGAAGATTTTTGTAGAAGAAATCTTGATCAGATTCCCAACAGGTGCGTCGCAGTTGAGCTTCCACTCCGGCTCTGGTCTCCTGCCAGAGCAGCTTTGCGCAGTTGAGGAGGAAAGGGCCTACCGATCAGCACGGTGCTCGGAGACGACCTTTCTAGAGATGTATGCCTTGCCACCAGAAGATTCAGGAAAATGCCGAGATGATGCAGCTTCTAGGACCAAATTTGCTGCCTGCAACCTGCAATGAAGTTGTAACCTTGTGGTGGCAAATGGTGTGGAGTGGGGGTGGAGGGAAGGGGAGGGGCGACCTGACCTAGGGGAGAGGTGGTTTGGGCGACCATGGGCTATGGAGGGAAGGGAATTTTCAAATTCAAATGGTCTTTGGAGGTGGAGGGTTGCATGGGGAAGAAGGAAAAGTGTTTGGGAAAGAGGGAGGGGTAGTTGGGAGTTGGGAGGTGAGGTGGGGATTGGGGGGTTCCCTCTTGGGACTAGGGGAGACTTAATGTGAGGGTGTGGGAAGTTGTAGAGGCTTTCAATGGGGTAGGTGGGGGTTGGAGGTCGTTGGGAGGGGAGGAGAGAGAGTAGGGGGCGCACCCCTTAGGGAAGGAGAGAGAGAGAGAGAGAGAGAGAGAGAAGCTCACAATTGTGGTGGATTTCAAAATTCATTCATTGATTCATTAGTTCAAAATGAGGGGAATGGGGTCCTATACATAGGCAACCCACATTTTACAAAAAGTCCTTGACATTTGACTCAATGACGAATAACCGAGGAAGGTGGGGGGGGCCCATGGGCCAGCCCAATGAATTGGGCCCAATAACAACCTAATCAATCCTAATGACACTCAAACGTAGGTAGATGACTCAATGACCTAGGTACTTGACTCAAATAAAAGGAAAATTACAATGACATGACTCAAATAAAATATGAGAATTATATGACTCGATTCAAAAAAATATGACGGACACAATGGAGCTATGCCGACGAGCAATCAAAGCTGTGCAAAATTGTGAAGGGCGAGAGATGCCCCCATCATACCCCCGGGGTGCGAAGAACTGGACTCCGTCGAGTATAGGTCCACCGGGGAAGAGCTCCTCCAATGCAGCTCCGGGTGAGCCACAACCTCCAAACTCAACCTCGCGTCCTTAGCCGGGGACTGCTCTTCATCCTCTCAAGGTGGCTCGGGCACACCCTCTTGCTGGCGATGGTACCCTGCTTGCTTAGTATTGCCTCCGTGTGCACACGTCGGACTCTCAAGCTGATATGAGGAGGCTCTCCGAGGGTGTCACTCATAAAGGTGAGGGTAGGCTCAAACTTCTCACTGGGATCCACCGTGGTGCCCTTAGGGGGTGCTAGATCAGCCACGTAAAAAGTGAGGTATATCCCAAGATCCCATCGGTAAATCCAACCCGTAAGCCAGGTTGCCAAAGCCACTCGGAACATGGAAGGTCCAAGTCCTCGTGCCCTCGATTTGGAGGTGACCGTAAGATAGAGCCATTCCAAAGCCACCATCGTAG
This sequence comes from Amorphophallus konjac, assembly GCA_022559845.1. Lineage (NCBI taxonomy): Eukaryota > Viridiplantae > Streptophyta > Magnoliopsida > Alismatales > Araceae > Amorphophallus > Amorphophallus konjac. The sequence goes on from CM040129.1 coordinate 31,430,625, forward strand.
GGTTGCCTACTTGGAATCCAAAGTGGCACTCGTGAGTTTTTACCCGCTCATTATGAACCTCACCGCTCGTTGTGGTTTGCTTGCTTAAATGCTCATGCCAAGTACTATGATGCGGTGTGAGTGGGAGATGCATGATATGCAAAGGGGGGCTAGGACAACCATACGTAGACCAATCATGCAGTGATGCCATGGAGACTTTGAAGGGTGTGGGAGGGCCGAGGCATCCATAGGTGTCCCTCTCATGCGTGGGTGTGATGAGTGTCGGACGATCCGGACATCCATGAATGATCCTAACATGCTTAAGACTCATGATGAATGAAGGCGGACCATTACATCCGAATATGGACCTCTCATGTTTCCGACTTAACATGTGGGTGATATGAATGAATGTACCCGACTTATGAATCATGTCAAGTGGTTTGAGGTGCCAAGTCACATGTTTTCCTAACCCGAAACTGACTTTGATGTGTTGGGGTATGGTTTGGCATTGGAGTTTCCATTCAAAAGGGTCGAAGGGGTCAAGGAAGGTGGACATCATGGGGAGAGGCACCTCCTTGTTCCTTAGGTGTAGATCTTCCTTGGTCATAGCTACCCTTGTGTCGCCTGGGACTTGGGAGAGGTGGGCTTGGCCCAACATGGTGGGTGAGGGTAGGAAGGAGTGGGTGATAAGTGATGTGGGTGGATCACATGGGTTCCTGGGTTCCCATTGGGAGGGGTCAAAAGGATCAACATAAGTGTACCCGGGGGAAAGGAGCTCTAAGTTCATCTCAACATCCTCAAGGTCCTCACAATATGGTGTTGGATCATCCTCCTCTAATGAAATGATTTGACCGAAGTTCTTAGTGGGTGGATCGGCTATGAAGGGAGGTTTTGGCTTTCTACCCGATATAATAAACTCCAAATTGAGGAGAAGGTCGGGCTCATCGGGTGTAGGGAGGAATAGGAGGAGGTCGCTAGTGTAGCAACCAATGGTGCAAACCGAGGTGATAGACCCGACACAAAGGTGTAGGAGGTCAAGGCTCCTAGATTGGTGGGCCATGGGGGTCAACAAATCGGTCAACTCAAATTGCCAAGCTAAGCCCTTGAGAAGGTCCCCTAGTGTCTCCACTTGATAAGATGATTGGATGGTGGTGCGATAGGAGTTGAAGGGCACTATGGGGAGGTGTCGCTCCAAGGGACTCCGTAGGCCATGATCGGGTAAGCTAGGCTCTCTTTTAACCATCTAGCCAAAGACCCAATTATGATGAGTTCACTCCCTACTAGGGGAGAGGGCATAGAGTGAAGATGCAAGGCTTTGTCCTCATCTTGGGCATGTGTTTCTTTCAAAGTGGGGGTTGGATTCGGGGTGTTTACCACTATGGGGTAGGGTGTCAGGATTATGGGTTCTTCTACCAAGGAGGTGGGTAGGTACTTTGTGGGTGGGGTGATGATGATCGGCACATGGTGCATCCGGGGTGGTGAACGAGGTCGGACTTGGATTGAGGTTGGAAGTGGAAGTAGTGGTGGCCTAGGTTGGGGTAAGATTGGGGTTGGAAGAGGAAGGTGGGGTGAGTGCGGAGGCTTGGTTTGATTTGTTTTGGGAGGTGGGTCCCTTTTAGGGGGCGATGGAGGGGTAGTGGTGGGGGCCAAGGGGTTTTGTGGGGTATGGGTTTGGTGAGGGATTTTGGGTTGGAGGGTGGTGGCCATCATGGGCTTCGATGGAGGGGTGGACATAGGGTCCAATTGGGTATGTGGACATATGGTTGTGGTGAGGACTTGGAGGTATGGTGTAGATGTGGTGGTTGGGGTAGGAGAGGTGGAAAATGGTGGGGAATGTGTGATTAGGGTCTTGGGCTGGCCAAGGGGGAATGAAGGAGTTGAAATGCTCTTTGGGCTTCGGGGTTCGGAATGGGAGGGGAAAATATATCTAGCCCTAAGTTGTTCCTTCATGTCCCCCCATGTTGTGAGGGGAGCTTCCCTTCTAATTATTCTTAAGCCTTCAAATTTCAACCAATGAGTTTGGGCCCGTTTGGTAAGTTGCAATTTCGTAAATCGGACTTTCTCATCCTCGGTCATGGGATACCAAGTGAAGTAATGGTCCATCGAGACTTCCCAATCTAAATAGTCACTGGGTTGAGTTCCATCAAAGATGGGAGGTGGGGGAGGAGCCCTACTATCATCCGCCCATGGGGTGGGCCCATTTTATCCTATTTGGTCGAGTCGACCCGATAGGTTATCAAGCCGCTCATTGGCATGGGTCAAGGCCTTCATGAGGTAGTTGACATGGCCAGGGAGGTCATGTGTGTTAGTGGTAGGCATCCCTTGGGGGTTTGGACTTATGGAGAGGGCCGATGGGTAAGGTCAGTAAGAGGTGGTCATACTAGTGGATAAAAGAGATGCCACCGAGGACCCTAAATGCATACACACGCCCTAGGACCAACTTGATAGAGATAAGTTATGAACTTGCTCTAATACCAATTTGATGTGACACAACCTAGGACCTAAATTGCAAGCAACACAACAATTTGGCAATGTCACACAAGCAGACTCACTCGCGTTGGCAAACTCGGGTCCGTAGGTGGACCGACGATGGGGTGAGGGTCTGAGGTTGGACCGGAGGTTTCCAAGGGTACGGCTGGCTTGGGGAGGACCCCTATGGGTCAGGGGTTGCCCAAATTCACGGGCGGTCAGCACGCCGAAGGCTTGGGTTGAATGATCACTCTCACAACTCACCCGCGGTAGCCACACAATTAAACAATAATTCGGGTTCGGGCACTCTCTTAACGCCGACGGCACTAAAATGCAATACTAATTAAGCAAAGGAATCCAACAAAGAGGGGTGTTTAGTGGCTCACCTGATCGGTGTGAAGACACCGATCCCGGCCGGAGACGAGGGCGAGCGAGGAAGCGTGGGCTTACCCGCACGCCGCGCCAGAGAAGCTTCAACCTGAAATTTTAGATTACATGCACTACACCCCATGCAAGGGGGGGATCTTGAGGAAGGGAAGCCAGTGACTACACTCAAACACTACCTCCACGTAGGGAGGGGCCTTCAGCCGGCCAAGCGGGGAGGGGAGAAACCAAGCTAGAAGTAAAGAACGGTAGCCGATGCCGATGTTGTCCACCCTCTGCGCTTCAGGATAGACAGTTGGTCCTCTGGACACTGTGGACACTCCAGAATTTTTACGATGACGAAACCACTTGGAGATTGCTCGTAGCTGGGCCGGGATGATGTCTGAATTTTGATAATTTCTTTGGGCATCGGTGTTGGTCGGAGTAGGAGCTTGAACAGGGGAGCAGATTAACAGTTCTGACTGTCTCAAGATCTCAGCATCATGAAGCAGAGGATGTCACGACCGCTCCCAAGCTCGGAATCAGGTGTCTCTAGAGTCGCTGGAACCGTGGACGAGTCCTCTTCGAATCAAGACTGACGGAGAAGGCAAATGTTGTCGGAGGAGGCCGGTAGACTCTGAACACTGTGGCAGGGTTGGTGCAGACTGAGTGGAAGCAGAACCGCGTACCCGGGGAAGAAAAAATGATACCTCTCAGGTCCAGCCTCCAAACTGGGCTCTGCTTCTTGGGGATGAAAGAAGACTCGTATTAGAAGATTTTTATAGAAGAACTCTTGATCCGATTCCCAACAGGTTCGTCGCCGTCGAGCTTCCACTCTGGCTCTGGTCTCCTGCCAGAGCAGCTTTGCGCAGTTGAGGAGGAAAGGGCCTAGCGATCAGCACGGTGCTCGGATGAGGACGAAACCACCTCGCTTGGAAACCTCTCTAGATGACCTTTCCAGAGATGTATGCCTTGCCACCAGAAGATTCAGGGAAATGCCAAAGATGATGTAGCTTCTAGGACCAAATTTACTGCCTGCGACCTGCAATGAAGTTGTAACCTTGTGGTGGCAAATGGTGTGGAGTGGGGGTGGAGGGAAGGGGACGGGCGACCTGACCTAGGGGAGAGGTGGTTTGGGCGACCAAGGGCTATGGAGGGAAGGGAATTTTCAAATTCAAATGGTCTTGGGAGGTGGAGGGTTGCATGGGGAAGAAGGAAAAGTGTTTGGGAAAGAGGGAGGGGTAGTTGGGAGTTGGGAGGTGAGGTGGGGATTGGGGGGTTCCCTCTTGGGACTTGGGGAGACTTAATGTGAGGGTGTGGGAAGTTGTAGAGGCTTTCAATGGGGTAGGTGGGGGTTGGAGGTGGTTGGGAGGGGAGGAGAGAGAGTAGGGGGCACACCCCTTAGGGAAGGAGAGAGAGAGAGAGAGAAGCTCACAATTGTGGTGGATTTCAAAATTCATTCATTGATTCATTAGTTCAAAATGAGGGGAATGGGGTCCTATATATAGGCAACCCACATTTTACAAAAAGTCCTTGACATTTGACTCAATGACGAATAACCGAGGAAGGTGGGGGGGCGCCCATGGGCCAGCCCAATGAATTTGGCCCAATAACACCCTAATCAATCCTAATGACACTCAAACTTAGGTGGATGACTCAATGACCTAGGTACTTGACTCAAATAAAAGGAAAATTACAATGACATGACTCAAATAAAATATGAAAATTACATGACTCGATTCATAAAAATATGACGGACACAATGGAGCTATGCCGACGAGCAATCAAAACTGTGGAAAAATGTGAAGGGCGAGAGATGCCCCCATCAGACTAGCTCGAGGAATGTGAACAACTGGCATGGTAAGCCTCTTGCGAGCAAGAACGATCAGAGCGCAAGACAATCACACACATAAATGCAATTGCACAATATTTACTCAAGCTTCAACTTTCATTTCATTATCAATCAAATATTCAAATACAATCACTAATTCAGGTTCCTTCATCATACTAGACTCAAGAAATAAGAAAATTACATAGACTCAATCTAAACAATGTAGACTTCCTAAGTCTTCACTCATTCTTCATTCACTCTCAGATCCGCTACTTGAATATTCCGAATCCGAACCCGACTCACTTCCATCTCCTGAAAAGATTAGAAATAGGTAATGAGCACACTTGCCCAGTAGGTATCTTCGCATCAACATGAAGGCACTATTAAAGTAATTAACATTTTAGCTCTAAAGAATAAGGTAAAATCGTGCGAAATGTGATAAATCAAGTGAATAACCAAAGTAACAAAGATGATCATTTAAGATAGAATGAGCAAGTATGAACAAGAATGTAGCATGGCCTATAGATCAGAGAGAACCCAGGCTGACGGCCCTACCTGGGCGCGTCAGGGTGGTTGGGTCCGTCGCTCTGACGCACCCCCACCGGGGCGTTACAGGGCTGTGACGCGCCAGGCCCGGTGCGTCACAGGCCCTGAACCCCCAACGGTCACAAATCAACGGTCAAAAGCCAACGGTCAGAAGGCTCTAACGGCCTAGCTCGGGCGCGTCACAGCGCCCTGGCGGTCTGTCGCGGGACCGTCACAGCCACAGACCCCAACGGCTATATAAAGGGGCTGTAACGCACCTACCTGGGTGCATTACACCGTGTGACGGTCCCTGGAAGGACCGTTACACACACCCGACGGTGGAATGGCGTGAAATAGCAAAAAATGCAAACCACGCCCCCATGCCTCCAAAGGAGAGGGGGAAATCGAAGGGGAAGACCCCTGGGGACCCCTAGCATGATTCTAGGCCATCAAAACGCCGAATCGTGGCTCAAATCCATAGATCGGGCGAGCTCTCCCCAAAGCATGGTTTTGCCCTAACCCGCTCAAAAATGCCCCTCTCGGCTCCCATTCGGCCTACAAATCACGGGGAACGACAGGATGAGCATAAGGATTCGTCCCCCTACCGCAATGGAGCGAATGCCTCGCCGAATCGACGCCGAAATCAAGGAAGAAGCTTTTAGACCCACGAACGCCCCGCCTCTCGCCGCGAAAAGCACACCGCCGGGACCGCCTCACCGCTGCCGTCGCCGCCATGCCGTTGCCGGAGTGAGGGAGGCCGCGTCTCGGTCTCCCGGGGAAGAAGAGTGGCGCGGGGGAGAGGGCGCTCCAACGGTTGAAAGAAGGAGGAAGAAGAAGAAGAAGAAAAGGTGGAAAAGAAAAAAGAAAAAGACATGGTATTTATAGAAAATCTAGAAAATCAGAAAAATCCTGAAAAATAGAAAAATACACCACCTCGATCCTCTCGATGCGCTGATTGCAACGGTACCACTCGCGGGTAGGTGAACGACCCGGTTCACCTGCTACAGGGTTCCGTAGGTGTTTCCGAGACACACACGCGGGAATCGGAAAACACGCGGAAAAAGTCGCGGAAAACGTTGTGGGCCTCCGAACAACTCCGGATCGCGCCGATCCGAACATGAAAGATGTCCGAAACAAAATTTTGGACACAACGGAGTCGGACACTCCGAGAAACCAGATCCGGGACCCACGAAGAAGGATCTGAAAGGTCCGGGACATCACAGCCCTCCACCCTTAAACAAATTTCGTCCTTGAAATTCAAGAAAAAAGCGCAAGAACGGGGGGGGGGGGACTCACACAAACAAATAAGGATACAGCTCCCGCATCTCATCCTCGCGCTCCCAAGACGCCTCACCGCCAGAATGACGTTGCCAGACCACCTTAACCAGAGGGATAACCTTGTTCCGCAGGCGCTGCTCTCGCCGATCCTCAATGCGGACAGGAAACTCCCGAAGGGACAGATCTGGGGTCACCTCAGGCCAAACGGCATCCTCGAGAACATGGGAATCATCGGGCATGTACTTCCGAAGCATCGACACGTGGAACACATCATGCATGGCAGAAAGCTCCGGAGGTAGCTGCAACCGATAAGCAACTTCCCCAACACGCTCGACGATGGGAAAGGGACCAATGTAGCGGGGACTCACCTTCCCACGCCTATCGAAACGCATCACACCCTTCATGGGAGAAACTCTCAAGAAAACACGGCCTCTCATAGCAAAGCTGAGAGGTCACCTTCTCCGATCGGCATAACTCTTCTGTCGGCTCTGAGCTGCCAACATCCTCTGCAGAACGAGATGCACCACCTCAACACACTGCTGCACCAAATCTGGTCCGGTCAGGGCACGCTCGCCCACCTCGAACCAATCAAGCGGAGTCCGACAGGGTCAACCGTACAACGCCTCATAGGGAGCCATACCAATGCTCGAATGATACCTGTTGTTATAGGCAAACTCCACCAACGGCAGATGGTGGGTCCAACTCCCCTGCCATTCTAAGCAACACGCTCGCAGCATGTCCTCCAAAGTCTGGATGGTCCACTCAGACTGACCGTCCGACTAAGGATCATAGGCCGAGCTAAATGCCAACTCGGTGCCTAGAGCCTTCTGGAAGCTCCTCCAGAATCCAGAAGTGAAACGAGATCACGATTGGACACAATGGAGATGAGGATTCCATGCAACGGAATGATCCGCTCTACATACAAACGAGCCAAGCGCTGCACGCTCCAACTGTAGCATCCCGAAATGTTTAAAGGATATATATTAATATTGGTCATGAAATAAATATAGAAAATAAAATTTTTATAATAGAAATAGACTAAATTGATAGTGGGCCTAAATATTAATTAGAAGGCTATGAATAAATCCTTCAAAAAGGATTAAAGCCCAACCATTAAGTTAAAACCCTAACGAGTCACAAATAGATAATTGAGTTAAAGGTCATAGGATCGAACTCGACTCTGATACCCGAGACAACAATGGAAATGAGTAAGGTCTATATATATATAGTTCTACCATTTAATTTAAATAAAACCATCTATAGTTCTAATGGATATAATAAATGGGCCTTAATGATATATTGTAGCCTCTAAATTAAAACCCCAAAGAAAATGTGTATGAAAATATAAATATGAGGATCCTACGTTAAAGGGGCCATGCGTTAATTAATAGGTTTTAGTAGAAACCAAGGTCAATAAATGGGCTAAACAAACACACAACATATATATGCACATATAAACATTAATGGGCTTCCCGTAGGAGACCAAAGCTTAAAGACTACTGGGCCTAATAAGAATGCAGAGATGTGAGGTTAAATTTATTGGAATCATAGGACTTCCATATTCTTCACAAGGCTTTCTCACGTTGGAATTTATGTAGGATATATCTAGAAATATGATACCTATTTTAGTGAGCCTTGGGAACCTTGTTACGTTGGATGGCAAGGTGGGAGATTAGGGTTCCTGCAAACCCTCGGGGAAGGCGGCTGAAGTTAAGGGAATATTGGGTTTATTTGGGAACCTCTAAATCAACTAGGATTCCTTGAACATACTAAGATTCGTAAAGGCCAAAACTATTATAAATAAGAGGCCCTTGCCACAGCAGAAGGATGGTGCTGCTGCTGCTGTCGTTGGCTTGCTATTGATGCGTTGGAGGCGTGCTGTGGAAAAAGGCTTTCCTGCCATGGGTGTGCTGCTGCTGTAAGTTATAGAGAACTTGTAAAGCATTGCGTCCCTCTTCTTCATTCGCCCAGGTAGGTGATCTCTCCTCCAAGCCAAACATTGTTAATGATTAAAAATTATATGGTCATTCCGGTTAACTTTAGGTAGGTGTTCTCTCTACCAAGTCAAATTAATAATAAGATATTGCATGATCATGTTCTTTTAGTGTACGTAAGTTTTCTCAAGATTTTCTGCTGCACAAAAGATACGTTAACGTAAAATGATAATTATGTAACCATATGCTTAAAATCTTGGACATGTAAACTTTTATAATACACATATTTTTTCATAAGTTTTTATGTCTTTCATAGTAATATTAACTAGTTAATAATTGAGATAAATAAATAAATAATTTTTTTATGTTATAAGGTGAATCACACGATTCACTGTAGCAGTATAGTTATAGAGTATTTACTTTGTCGACCTGTTTATGGGCACCGGAGTCTCCTTTGCACATGAAAATTATGGGTGTACTAATGGGGTGGAGACCGAGGTAGTGAAAGTGGTTGCATCATTTTTCGTGCCCTCTATCGCAAGATCCCCGTCTCTCATCGAAAAATTATTTTGAACATATGGTTAGGTAGAGTTTTCAAGCCGGTCATTTCGGTATATTATAAGCTAGATTCCGACATCGTTAAGTATAGAAACGGGAGGTTTAAAAATCTAAATTTTTGAAATAACGACCCAAAACAAGTCGTTAAAAAAACAAATTGACGCCTATAGTTCCAGGCATCAGATTATATATATATATATGTTTATATATATATATATATATATAAGTATATATATATATATATCTTGTACGTGTATCTTTGAAAATTCATATTAATTAGAATATGTAACAGAAAAATATGAAAAAAATATATTTGGAATCCTTGTATTTTTCTCCTAATTATCATATATTCTATTTCCTTAAATTATTTTAAATAAATCAATGTGCCTTTTAATGTATGTTTTTGAATTTATTCAATTAAATAGATATAAATATGAATTCTTGTTAAATAAATTGAGTTAAAAATAATAAAAATTAACGTTCCCCAAGAGGATGCTAGTTAATTAATGACGCCACCCACGGGTGACAAATACTATAAGTTTATTAAATTATAGTTAATTATAGAATTGGTTTGACGTGAATTCTATAATTAACGCATTTATATTCTCATTATTTTCTTCCGGTTTTAACCTATACCTCAGGTCTTTTGACACTCTCATCTCACGTCCGTAGATGGAGTTCCTTTTTCATGATTGGTTCACGTTATGCACCTCAACTCTCGGTGACATACGAGTCCTCCGTTGGACATTCCGTTCCATCGGACTGACAAGTTAGTCATTGAGACCTCCGTAAGTCTCCGCTAGCCTTGGATTCCCTCAAGGCAGCCGAGCTGGTTGTACCTTAAAAACCCTGGTTCTGATCCATGATACTTTGATTTTCCGTTAGTCTTGACACTATACTCCTTTGGAATCTTCTTGTCATCAATTCGAGAACATAACCCTTTGACTCTGTATTTGGCCATATCTGATTCTGAAATATTAAAGGGCTCTGGGTCCACGACTTTTCAGTCCCAGGAAGGACGGAAGTCCAATTCTGTAAACCATGGTAAAATTCTGGGTGTGGCATTGCACTAACGTCTGTATATCTGTTCTGATATGTTATCTGTTAAATCTGTTATTTTGGAAATTCTGATATTCTGTTATTCTGTTATTCTGTTATTCTGATATTCTGTTATTTGTTATTCTGTTATTCTGTTAAATTCAGTTATTCCGCTAGACTGATTAATCTACTTATTATTATTATTAAACTCTGTTATATTCTGGCCAATTCTGAAGTTATGTTCATCCGTGCATCTGTCCTTGTTATATTCTGATAACTTGGCCTTGACTCTGTATTGGAATTCGTCCCTATATCTCTTGATCTCGTATCTGCCTTTGACTTTAGTATTCTTCTTTCCTGATAGTTGATCATCACGATTTTCTAGTTACATGCATTGCATCATCATGAACATGTTAATTGGTTAATCACTTATATTCTGCTTGATGAGAGATCACTACAAGAAAAAGTGGCTATAGCGACCGAATTAGCGACCGATTTAATCGGTCGCTAGTCGGTCCCAAATAGAGACCAATTCGCAGACCGAAATAATCGGTCGCATAACCGAGACCGTTTCAGCGACCGCATGTATATCGGTCGCTAATAGGTCGCTATTATTGCGACCGAATTAACTTCGGTCTCCAGTCGGTCGCTGATGCCGTTATACTTCCTACTACGACCCCCGCCCGCCCGAGCCCTCCCGCCCGAGCCCCCCCCCTCCCGCCCGAGCCCCCCCTCCCGAGCCCCCTTCCCCTGCGGCCCCCTCTCCGCCCTAGCCCCCCTCCCCGCTCCCGCCCGAGCCCCCTCCGCCGGAGCCCCCCCTCCGCCCGAGCCCTCCCGCCCGAGCCCCCCTCCTCCGCCGGAGCCCCCCTCCCCGTGCTGCCTCCCGCCCGAGCCCCCCTCCGCCGGAGCCCGTCGCCGCGCCGCTCGCGTCGAGTCGCCGTCGCCGCTCGCCCTGCCGTCGTCGCCCTCCGCAGGTACCTCTCTCTCTCTCTCTCTCTCTCTCTCTCTCTCTCTCCCTTCCCCCTCCGTCACCGGCCTGCTCCCCTCCCCCGCCGGCCTACTCCCCTCCCCCCTGCGGCCCCGTCGCCGGCTTGCTCCCCTCCCCTCCCCCCTGCGGCCTGCGCCCCCGTCCCCCTCAGATCTCCTTCCCATCCCCATCCCCATGCCCCTCCCCCTCCGGCCTGACCCCTCTGATCCCCCTCCCCTTCCCGTCCCACTCCGCCTCCCCCTCTGCCTCCGACGGTCTCCTCCCTTCCTCCCCTTCCCGTGTCCCCCTCTGCCTCCCCCTCCCCTTCCCGTCCCCCTCCACCTCTGGAAACCCCCCACCAACTCCCCTTTGTGAATATTTGTGGTTCGATCTTCATGTGCATATAGTGGGGAAGATATGCTTATAGTTATCCCACCAAATATAACATGAATCTTAAATTTATGACAATGCAGCCATATTTTATTCCTTCTTTTATTTCAGGTGTGCTTATACGAGATACCTTGATAGAGTACTGGAAGAAGCTGCTTCTGAGTTTTATCCACATATAAAATTTGTGCGAGTATGCCCAAAAGACTTACTGTAAATTTGTTATAAATATCTCTCTTTCTTTTCTTTTCTTATGATTTTTTAAAATCAGGCATGCTCTTAGGTTTCGAGCATTTCAGTTCAATCTGTTAATTACATTTTGTGAAGCTGCCTTGTGAAAACTTGCATCTGCGTTTACTCTCATCAGAAGATGTCCTGCTATATCTTATATTCTTCTCTGCATCCCCAATTGGATTTCACACGTAGGAGTTAGCCAAAATGGGGACGTCTAATAGAACTTTTCAAGTGGCCTTGCATCCTTGCCAGCCTAATTTTTAGGTTCTGCAAGTCTGAACAAATTCCAGCATAGTGAACATTCTTGGCCAGTTTAGTTCTTGTAACCAAAGTCATTAAGGCCATTGGAACTTTAATGTCTGCCATTTATTCCGTGTCCGCTTTTGCTATTTCAGTCTTACCAGACCACGTGCATTGGGTATGCCCTTTTTTATCTATGTATACGCCCATCTGTGTATGTATAATTTGTTTTGAGGATGGCACATCGAGCCCCTTGACAATCTTCATTCTCCCACAACTGTGGTGTTTTTTTAATATATAAAATTGTGGTCAATGGTGTGAAGCATCAACATTTCAGCACCTGTTCCAAAATTTGTTTATTTTTGTTCCATGGGATTTACATTGTTGGTAACGTGCACATTTTTTTGTATTGTGAATATCTTATTTTCAGCATCTTGTCCTCTGCCCATTCCTATTGTCCAGTGCAATCTGACATATTATTTGGGTTGATTCTGTGATTTTGCTACCACAATTCTGGCTGTTGATGGTTGACGCAAGTCACTAATTGAACGGCTCTATGGTTATGCTTGACTTGATATTGCTTACATGTTTATGCCAGGTTGAATGTCCAAAGTATCCAGGATTTTGCATAACCAGGCAAAAGAAAGAATATCCTTTCATTGAAATATTTCACAGTCCCGAGCAAGTAGGTTTTATTTTATTTACCATCTGTTTACGTTTTTTCAAATTCATTGTTATCTGTGCTACACTGTGGATCTTTCTCCACGAGATTATGGATTTGAAACCTCATGCCACTTTTATACTGCTGACCTTTAAATGGCAGTGGGTGCCCCCTTCTAAAAAATATTGGCCACATGATCAGGCCCAACAGTAGCCTGGTTGGCTGAGTTTGCAAATTTAGCCTTCCCAAAAGTTAACCAGAACATTTCTCTTTGTTAGTGTTTGTGGGGCATGCATTAGCAGGAAAGCATGCATTTCCTGATTAGATATTTCGTATGCGACTAACTGATTAAGTGGGCATTGATGTATGTATATGTTTCTCAAGAAATTTCTGCTCCTGGTGCAGGCTGCTAATCAAGGAAGAATTGTTGATCCAAACATAACAAAATACTCCGTGAAGGTGTTACCTGTAAGTTTAGACGTTTGTATTTTCTGTTCTGTCAGAATGTTTTTCCCACTTTTCATGATCATTGACATCTTAAAGCTTTCGACCTTGTGACACCGATTTTGTTCTGTTTCTATGATATATATGATTCTCTTTTAAACTTCATCATAGTTGTGCACTGCTGGGACATGGGTTGGGTGGGGGGGGGGAGAGAGAGACTGGAGAGACAATGTATGGAGCATATTGGAGGTGAAAATATGATAGTTTTTGGGTCAGTCTATGCAGAAAAAGATTTGCCAACAGGTCAAATGGATTGCTTCAGGTTTGTTCATCCTACAAAACAGACTCTTATTGACATGGTGGGTGGGGTGTTGACCTTGTTTGGTTCTAGTGTATTCATCAGCCTCTTTGAACCTTGCTGGTTCAACATTTTATGATGAGATCCCACAAATTACAAAGCTAACAAGAACGTCACAGTTGATGAGATCTTCAGTGGGGAGAATTAAGTTTAAAAAGATGTAAGCAGCAAACACCGAGTGACTGTTCTTGAGCGTCCGGTGTTTGCAATTGGTAGAAGGTGACAGGCTGGATGGATATAACAGAGGTGGAATTTGTAGTGGATGCTGGTGCAGGTTTCGAGTGGCGATGCTGTCTGGCAAACATACAGCTCAGTTGTTATTGTTTGGCAGCGAGGAGGAACCTGTGAAGTATTTTTCTCATTTTCTGTGCCTTCCCTAGGGAGATATGGACTCTTTGTTGGACAATTGGGGGTAAGCCCTGTATCAGCTAGGTAGTATCGGATTATTACTGAAGCATTGGGAGAAAGCTTGCATTCTGAAGGCTGATGGCAAGACCTTGTGGTTAATCTTTGACGCACTCTTTTGACTACATAGAGGGATACAAGGCTATTTAGAAGATTGTCAAGAGACAAAGCGGAGGTCTGTAAGCATGTCTGGGATGTGACTAAAAGGTGGGCATCCTCTCTTAGATGTATCAAAGAGGAAATATAGTGCCCTGAGGCAAATATTGTCATTTTGTGAGTTGCTGGTAGTTGGATGTTCGTCTGGGGTATTGTGGGGGGTGTTCTTTTTGTGGGTTTATGTATATGGGATTTTAATAGTATTCAAGTGTATGCCACACTTTTAGAATGTCACTGGCTGATGTTATGCAGTACCATCCATTTCTGCTGGGTTGGGGAGGGGGATCTCTCTCTCTCTCTCTCTATGTGTGTGTGTGTGTGTGGCTTCTGCTGCAGTGGCAGAGATAAAACACAGGCCACCCAGGTTTGAGCCTGGGTGGTTCCCTTCTTAACCCTCTACTGATACCAACTTTGGCCACACCCGTCAACGGAACTTAATATTTTTTAATAATTTTTTCACATACAAGTTCCTATTAATTAAATCTATATCTTATGAGGCTTTTGGTAGTTTTGTATGCCTCCGCATATGATTTGGATGGATATGGTATCAGACCATCTGGATCCTCATGGTGAGCTGAGATTGCCTCCATCAATCTATATACATGCCTATCTTCTGTGGATTTTGGAAGTGGATTAGTTTAGGACCTCGGGTTCTGGTAAAGTTAAATGATGGTTCGTGTGCAATTTGTGACATATGTTTGAGAATGATGTGCCAATGAAGTTTGTCTGTTTATGAAGCGAGAATTGTTCCTGTTGTTGCTGATTCCATAACAAGCCATGGCGATTCTTCGGTTCACCAGTCTGGTTTTGAATTCTGAACAATTCAAACGTTAATCAAGTTAAAATCACCAGCTCAAGAGGCCAGTTGGACTAGAAGCATATGATCTGATTGCTGGAATACTATACCTCCAGAAGGGCCATGTTAATAAACTGGCAACAGTTCATACAACAATTCTTTTTTCAATCCTGTGTCACTAACTTAAGATAAAAATATAAAAAAGTCAATATTTTGTTCATGGGTTACTATTTCCAGCTTAAGATATCTCCCTGCAATTTTTTTTTCTTAATATATGTGGCAACTTGCTTCTGTAGTTCAGATTGTTTTAAATCACATTTTATCAGGCCAGTTGGACAATAGCAGGAATGGCCCAAGTACGTAAACTGAATATCTATGATCATACTGTTTGTACTTTTTGCTTAAACTAGTGATGCAAAAAGGATGTGTTAGTTGTGTACAAGGTAATTAATAAAAGTCACCTCCTAGTTGTGCATTGGTCCCCCCAATGTACCTAGGTAAGGTTTTTGATAAAAAAAAAATTTTAAAACTCAATATTCAACGAGGTATTTTTTTTGCCAGTGAAGTATTTATATTTATTGTCCCTGTTGTATAAGTAACTAAAGGAGACAATGTTCCCTGAGGTAATTTTCCCTGCATTTTTTTTCAGTTTAACTATGATTTGAGCGCATACGGACTCCGAGAGTTCTTCAAGAAGAATGGAATGCATGCATCTGACTCCCAAGTGAAATTCTACCTGAACTAATCTCTGAGGATGTTTTGAACTTGAATGTTGGGTTCTGAGCTTAAACAGAACATACCGGTCTGCCGAAGGGGTTTTGATCGAGAACACTACTATTTGATGGCGATGATCTTGCACCACCGGTAGAGTTGAACTATCCAATTGTGTTGCATGCTTTCATTTTTTTGTACACCACCGGAATATGCACAGACCTTCGTGAGGCTTGTGCTTTGTGGAGTCGCATGTTGAGAAGCTTGTGTCGTCTAAGTAGTTAACAACTGATATGTGAAAGCTCTTAAGTTCTGACGGCGGTTTCTTCTCCCTCAGATCTATAAATATTCATAAAGCTAGAATAATATAAGGAAAGTAACATGTAGACATGAATAAAATATGCCAATTTAGGTGAAAAGATCTCCCCAAAGTCTGGTAACTGTCATGGCAGGAAGCCAGGAACAGCAACTCTAAGCAAAGGAAGGGCAGTTCATACAAAGGAGCATAGGTCATAAGTTACAAGAAGTGAAGGATATTATATATAGTCGGCGGCGGCCGCCATTGGGGCGTATCCCTGTAAGGGAAAGGCGGAGAAGATACCATACAGAAATGGCTATGGAAGTTACCCAAGTTCTTTTGAATGCACAGTCAATAGATTCAGCGGTTCGCAAGCATGCTGAGGAAAGTTTAAAACAATTTCAGGATCAAAATGTTACTGGGTTCTTGCTATCTCTTTCGAGTGAATTAGCAAATAATGACAAGCCTGTTGTTAGCCGTAAATTGGCAGGCTTGATTCTCAAAAATGCCCTGGATGCAAAGGAGCAACACAGAAAATTTGAGCATGTGCAGAGATGGTTATCATTGGATGTAGCTGTTAGGGCCCAGGTCAAAGGATGTTTACTACAGACTCTCTCTTCACCGGTGATTGATGCAAGATCTACTGCATCTCAAGTTGTTGCAAAGATTGCTGGTATTGAGTTGCCTCAAAATCAATGGCCTGAACTTATCAGTTCTCTCTTGTCAAATATTCACCAACTTCAGCCAGATGTTAAGCAAGCAACTTTGGACACCCTAGGTTACATGTGTGAAGAAGTCTCCCCTGATGAAGTTGATCAAGAGCAAGTCAATAAGATGTTGACAGCGGTTGTTCAAGGCATGAGTGCTTCTGAGGGAAACATTGATGTTAGGCTGGCTGCAACTCGAGCTCTGCATAATTCTTTGGGATTTGCTCAGGCAAACTTCGGGAATGATATGGAGAGGGATTATATCATGAGAGTCATTTGTGAAGCTACTCTGTCCCCTGAGGTGAAGATACGGCAGGCTGCATTCGAATGCTTGGTCTCCATATCCTCCATGTATTATGAGAAGCTTGCATCGTATATGCAGGACATATTTACCATCACTGCAAAAGCTGTGAGGGAAGATGAGGAACCTGTTGCTCTACAAGCTATTGAATTCTGGAGCTCAATATGCGATGAAGAGATTGACATCTTAGATGAATATGGAGGGGATTTTTCTGCTGATTCTGACACCCCTTGCTTTTATTTTATCAAGCAGGCACTACCTGCGCTTGTCCCTATGCTGTTGGAGACACTCCTTAAGCAAGAAGACGACCAAGATCAGGATGAAGGAGTTTGGAATCTTGCAATGGCTGGAGGAACATGCTTGGGTTTGGTTGCACGGACCGTGGGAGATGACATTGTGCCTCTTGTTATGCCATTCATAGAAGAAAACATTAACAAACCTGAATGGAGGCAGCGAGAAGCAGCAACTTATGCATTTGGTTCTAAAATCTGAAATACCGGTCGGATGGCCGTGCCGGTCATTCCAATACGACCGGGGAGATGAAAGTGACTTGTCAGAACTGACGGAATCCAAATCGGATGCCCGGTTTGAGCTCGGCGCTCAAACTTCATTTAATTTTTAAAATACACTTATTTCAAATGAACTGTTAGGACGGGTCCGGGGGTCTAAAATCTGAAATACCGGTCGGATGGCCGTGCCGGTCATTCCAATACGACCGGGGAGATGAAAGTGACTTGTCAGAACTGACGGAATCCAAATCGGATGCCCGGTTTGAGCTCGGCGCTCAAACTTCATTTTTAAAATACACTTAGTTCAAATGAACTGTTAGGACGGGGCATTTGGTTCTAAAATCTGAAATACCGGTCGGATGGCCGTGCCGATCATTCCAATACGACCGGGGAGATGAAAGTGACTTGTCAGAACTGACGGAATCCAAATCGGATGCCCGGTTTGAGCTCGGCGCTCAAACTTCATTTTTAAAATACACTTAGTTCAAATGAACTGTTAGGACGGGTCCGGGGGTCTAAAATTCGAAATACCGGTCGGATGGCCGTGCCGATCATTCCAATACGACCGGGGAGATGAAAGTGACTTGTCAGAACTGACGGAATCCAAATCGGATGCCCGGTTTGAGCTCGGCGCTCAAACTTCATTTTTAAAATACAAGATGAAATTTGAACTTATATTGTGTGTGTGTATTTATATATATGAAAATGAGCTGGCTTAAACTATTGGCATACTCTTGTTAATGCTTGATTTCTTTATTAAGTCTTGTTAATGCTTGATTTCTTTATTAAGGATTTGATTATAATTTTTTTAAATGATATACAGGATCATCCGTCGCGAGATGTTGGACGAGACGACGACCAGGATGATGTTGGACGAGACGACGACCAGGATGAGACATATGTGGAGGATTTGTGATTTTATTTTAGTTGTGTATGTTGTCATTTTATTATTATGGATGTATGATTAATTTGTGATTTTATTTTAATTGTGTGTAATTTGAGGTTCGTGGAGATTGTGATCCGTGTAGTTGATTTATTATTGTTTTATGAAATTGTTATTTATCAGGTGTTTGTATGTGATGAATTTGAGATTTGTCGATATTGTTGTCTGTGTAGTTGATTTTATATTTATGTTATGAATTTGTTATTTATCAGGTAATTTATTTATCAGTTTAAATAAATTTTTAAAAAAAAATAATGCAAAATTAGCGACCGCATGGAGACTGAATTGCGACCGAATAGCGACTATACGTTATATTTCTTTTATTAAATAATTATACTTGGCGACCGACTGGCGACCGACTAGCCACCGAATCAATCGGATAGGTTAATTTTATTTTTAAAAATACAACAAATTTAGCGACCGAATAGAGACTGAATGGCGACCGAATTATTAGCGACCGGTCAGGCGACCGATTATAATCGGTCTCTGGTAACGACTGATACTGCGACCGAATTATGTCGGTCGCTATATAGCGACTATTATATAGCGACCGACATATTCGGTCGCTAGATAGTATCTGTTCGGTCGCAATTCATATTTGCGACCGATCGACGACTGAATAGCGACCGCTAGGTCGGTCGCTATCCGCGATTTTTCTTGTAGTGGATGTAATTCCTACTGAGCGTTTCGCTCACCTGCCTATCTTCAACATTTTTCAGGTAACGACATTGAAGCTATTCCATCAGATGGGGAAGGGCAAGAGTGATGAGTGTAATGGAGAAACATGTTATTGTCTTTTTATCTTTCCTTGAGTCTCAATAATTGGAGTCACCAAGTCACTATCTTTTGTTTTCTTGAGTCTTGTCCTGTCATGTGAGTCTTTTCTTTATTAGTTAAGTCAAGTTATGTAATTTGAATATTGGTTATTAATAAAGGTTGTTTGGCCCACATTTGTCCAGTTTAAATTTTGTGTCTTATGTATGCTCTGATTATTCACGACTGTATCACTGCCGTGTTCCGAACGACACGTTCCGCTGCTATCGGTTCGGGGCGTGACAGTTTGTGGTATCAGAGCCTAGGTATATTAAACCCTAGGTCTTGACTATAGGTTGCCATAAGTTCTAGGTTCAACCCCATTATTACGTGGTGAGATTGGGTAGAACCTTGGGTTAAGAGCTAAAAAGGAAATTAAAATACTAATAAGATTAGCTTATGAAGATAGCTTAGTAAAATTTCACGAGAATTACTTGATAATCTTACATGAGATTATTTGTATCTTGTAGAACTAGATAGATAACAATGGCTGTCGGGCGTGCCCAATGGCATGAGATGCAAAGGACGGTTCAAGGATTGACTCAGGCTCTTCAGCGGGTAGCCGAGGGTGGAGCCAATCGTGGAGCTGGAGAGTTACATCGTGAGTTCCGGAGCCTCAATCCCCCTAGATTTAGTGGAACTCCTGATCCTGATGTGGCGGAAGATTGGACTAAGGAGATAGAAAGAATCTTCCGAGTAATGCAATGCTCGGATCAAGATAAAGTCCTTTTAGCAACATTTCAACTAGAGAAGGATGCAAGGGCTTGGTGGGAGTCCGTAGAAGCCACTTTGCTAAACATTCAAGTGACTTGGGTAGAATTTTTAGAACACTTCAACGAGAAGTATTTCTCAGAGAGAGTTCGGGAGAGAAAGGCAGGTGAATTTGCCTCGCTCAAACAAAGAAGCATGTCTGTGGCAGAATATGAGGCTCAGTTCTCGAGGTTATCACGGTATGCACCTCATTTAATCATGACAGAAAAGATGAAAGCTAGGAGGTTCTTAAATGGACTAAGACTGCAGTGCATACCCCAGTTGGCACCAATGAACATTCAATCATATGCCGAGATGGTTAAGAGAGCTCAGTTATTGGAAGATGCTATGGAATTATCCGACAAGGTCAAGGCGAGAATGGAGAAGAAGAAAGAAGGTAATGGCAACAAGAGGCCCAATTAGGGAAACGACGTTCTGAATGGCAAGAAGCCTAAGGAAGCAAAGTGCAAGCATTGTGGGAATGATGGTCACAAAATTGAAAAGTGTCACTGGAAGAATGAAGCTTGTTTTCGCTGTGGAAGCCAGGAGCATAAGGTTGTCGACTGTCCCCTCCCTAAAGATCAACCTCAATTGGCAAAGGGTAGCAATAGGGAACGGCGTCAAAGACAATTGCAAGCAATGAGACAAATCACACCTGTTGACAATGATGTAACTAAAGGTACCCCTTAACCTTGGCCTAGTTCATTGGGTTATTTTATTAGCATGCCTAAATGATTTTATCTTATGAATGGAAACTAGAACTAGATACCCCACTGATATAGATTGGAGATGAATTTCAGTTGAATTTGGGGACCAAATTCTTTTAAGTGGGGGAGGGTGTAGCATCCCGAAATGTTTAAAGGATATATATTAATATTGGTCATGAAATAAATATAGAAAATAAAATTTTTATAATAGAAATAGCCTAAATTGATAGTGGGCCTAAATATTAATTAGAAGGCTATGAATAAATCCTTCAAAAATGATTAAAGCCCAACCATTAAGCTAAAACCCTAACGAGTCACAAATAGATAATTGAGTTAAAGGTCATAGGATCGAACTCGACTCTGATACCCGAGACAACAATGGAAATGAGTAAGGTCTATATATATATAGTTCTACCATTTAATTTAGATAAAACCATCTATAGTTCTAATGGATATAATAAATGGGCCTTAATGATATATGGTAGTCTCTAAATTAAAACCCCAAAGAAAATGTGTATGAAAATATAAATATGAGGATCCTACGTTAAAGGGGCCATGCGTTAATTAATAGGTTTTAGTAGAAACCAAGGTCAATAAATGGGCTAAACAAACACACAACATATATATGCACATATAAACATTAATGGGCTTCCTGTAGGAGACCAAAGCTTAAAGACTAATGGGCCTAATAAGAATGCAGAGATGTGAGGTTAAATTTATTGGACTCATAGGACTTCCATGTTCTTCACAAGGCTTTCTCACGTTGGAATTTATGTAGGATATATCTATAAATATGATACCTATTTTAGTGGGCCTTGGGAACCTTGTTACGTTGGATGGCAAGGTGGGAGATTAGGGTTCCTGCAAACCCTCGGGGAAGGCGGCTGAAGTTAAGGGAAGATTGGGTTTATTTGGGAACCTCTAAATCAACTAGGATTCCTTGAACATACTAAGATTCGTAAAGGCCAAAATTATTATAAATAAGAGGCCCTTGCCACAGCAGAAGGATGGTGCTGTTGCTGCTGTCGTTGGCTTGCTATTGATGTGTTGGAGGCGTGCTGTGGAAAAAGGTTTTCCTGCCATGGGTGTGCTGCTGCTGTAAGTTACAGAGAACTTGTAAAGCATTGCGTCCCTCTTCTTCATTCGCCCAGGTAGGTGATCTCTCCTCCAAGCCAAACATTGTTAATGATTAAAAATTATATGATCATTCCGGTTAACTTTAGGTAGGTGTTCTCTCTACCAAGTCAAATTAATAATAAGATATTGCATGATCATGATCTTTTAGTGTACGTAAGTTTTCTCAAGGTTTTCTGCTGCACAAAAGATACGTTAACGTAAAATGATAATTATGTAACCATATGCTTAAAATCTTGGACATGTAAACTTTTATAATACACATATTTTTTCATAAGTTTTTATGTCTTTCATAGTAATATTAACTAGTTAATAATTGAGATAAATAAATAAATAATTTTTTTATGTTATAAGGTGAATCACACGATTCACTGTAGCAGTATAGTTATAGAGTATTTACTTTGTCGACCTGTTTATGGGCACCGGAGTCTCCTTTGCATATGAAAATTTATGGGTGTACTATTGGGGTGGAGACCGAGGTAGTGAAAGTGGTTGCATCATTTTTCGTGCCCTCTATCGCAAGATCCCCGTCTCTCATCGAAAAATTATTTTGAACATATGGTTAGGTAGAGTTTTTCGAGCCGGTCATTTCGGTATATTATAAGCTAGATTCCGACATCGTTAAGTATAGAAACGGGAGGTTTAAAAATGTAAATTTTTGAAATAACGACCCAAAACAAGTCGTTAAAAAAACAAATTGACGCCTATAGTTCCAGGCGTCAGATTATAATGGTATCAGACGATGTCGTTATTTGTTTTTTTAACGACTTGTTTTGAGTCGTTATTTCAAAATTTTACATTTTTAAACCTCCCGTTTCTATACTTAACGATGTCGGAATCTAGCTTATAATATACCGAAATGACCGGCTCGAAAAACTCTACCTAACTATATGTTCAAAATAATTGTTTGATGAGAGACGGGGATCTTGCGATAGAGGACACGAAAAATAATGCAACCACTTTCACTACCTCGGTCTCCACCCTAATAGTACACGCATAAATTTTTATGTGCAAAGGAGACTCCGGTGCCCATAAACAGGTCGACAAAGTAAATACTCTATAACTATACTGCTATAGTGAATCGTGTGATTCACCTTATAATATAAAAAATTATTTATTTATTTATCTCAATTATTAACTAGTTAATATTACTATGAAAGACATAAAAACTTATGAAAAAATATGTGTATTATAAAAGTTTACATGTCCAAGATTTTAAGCATATGGTTACATAATTATCATTTTACGTTAACGTATCTTTTGTGCAGCAGAAAACCTTGAGAAAACTTACGTACACTAAAAGAACATGATCATGCAATATCTTATTATTAATTTGACTTGGTAGAGAGAACACCTACCTAAAGTTAACCGGAATGATCATATAATTTTTAATCATTAACAATATTTGGCTTGGAGGAGAGATCACCTACCTGGGCGATTGAAGAAGAGGGACGCAATGCTTTACAAGTTCTCTGTAACTTACAGCAGCAGCACACCCATGGCAGGAAAACCTTTTTCCACATCACGCCTCCAACGCATCAATAGCAAGCCAACGACAGCAGCAGCAGCACCATCCTTCTGCTGTGGCAAGGGCCTCTTATTTATAATAGTTTTGGCCTTTACGAATCTTAGTATGTTCAAGGAATCCTAATTGGTTTAGAGGTTCCCAAGTAAACCCAATCTTCCCTTAACTTCAGCCGCCTTCCCCGAGGGTTTGCAGGAACCCTAATCTCCCACCTTGCCATCCAACGTAACAAGGTTCCCAAGGCCCACTAAAATAGGTATCATATTTATCGATATATCCTACATAAATTCCAACGTGAGAAAGCCTTGTGAAGAACATGGAAGTCCTATGAGTCCAATAAATTTAACCTCACATCTCTGCATTCTTATTAGGCCCATTAGTCTTTAAGCTTTGGTCTCCTACGGGAAGCCCATTAATGTTTATATGTGCATATATATGTTGTGTGTTTGTTTAGCCCATTTATTGACCTTGGTTTCTACTAAAACCTATTAATTAACGCATGGCCCCTCTAACGTAGGATCCTCATATTTATATTTTCATACACATTTTCTTTGGGGTTTTAATTTAGAGACTACAATATATCATTAAGGCCCATTTATTATATCCATTAGAACTATAGATGGTTTTATCTAAATTAAATGGTAGAACTATATATATATAGACCTTACTTATTTCCATTGTTGTCTCGGGTATCAGAGTCGAGTTCGATCCTATGACCTTTAACTCAATTATCTATTTGTGACTCGTTATGGTTTTAGCTTAATGGTTGGGCTTTAATCCTTTTTGAAGGATTTATTCATAGCCTTCTAATTAATATTTAGGCCCACTATCAATTTAGGCTATTTCTATTATAAAAATTTTATTTTCTATATTTATTTCATGACCAATATTAATATATATCCTTTAAATATTTCGGGATGATACACCCTCCCCCACTTAAAAGAATTTGGTCTCCAAATTCAACTGAAATTCATCTCCAATCTATATCAATGGGGTATCTAGTTCTAGTTTCCATTCATAAGATAAAATCATTTAGGCATGCTAATAAAACAACCCAATGAACTAGGCCAAGGTTAAGGGGTACCTTTAGTTACATCATTGTCAACAGGTGTGATTTGTCTCATTGCTTGCAATTGTCTTTGACGCCGTTCCCTATTGCGACCCTTTGCCAATTGAGGTTGATCTTTAGGGAGGGGACAGTCGACAACCTTATGCTCCTGGCTTCCACAGCGAAAACAAGCTCCGTTCTTCCAGTGACACTTTTCAATTTTGTGACCATCATTCCCACAATACTTGCACTTTGCTTCCTTAGGCTTCTTACCATTCAGAACGTCGTTTCCCTCATTGGGCCTCTTGTTGCCATTACCTTCTTTCTTCTTCTCCATTCTCGCCTTGACCTTGTCGGATAATTCCATAGCATCTTCCAATAACTGAGATCTCTTAACCATCTCGGCATATGATTGAATGTTCATTGGTGCCAACTGAGGTATGTATTGCAGTCTTACTCCATTTAAGAACCTCCTAGCTTTCATCTTTTCTACCATGATTAAATGAGGTGCATACCGTGATAACCTCGAGAACTGAGCCTCATATTCTGCCACAGACATGCTTCTTTGTTTGAGCGAGGCAAATTCACCTGCCTTTCTCTCCCGAACTCTCTCTGAGAAATACTTCTCGTTGAAGTGTTCTAAAAATTCTACCCAAGTCACTTGAATGTTTAGCAAAGTGGCTTCTACGGACTCCCACCAAGCCCTTGCATCCTTCTCTAGTTGAAATGTTGCTAAAAGGACTTTATCTTGATCCGAGCATTACATTACTCGGAAGATTCTTTCTATCTCCTTAGTCCAATCTTCCGCCACATCAGGATCAGGAGTTCTACTAAATCTAGGGGGATTGAGGCTCCGGAACTCACGATGTAACTCCCCAGCTCCACGATTGGCTCCACCCTCGGCTACCCGCTGAAGAGCCTGAGTCAATCCTTGAACCGTCCTTTGCATCTCATGCCATTGGGCACGCCCGGCAGCCATTGTTATCTATCTAGTTCTACAAGATACAAATAATCTCATGTAAGATTATCAAGTAATTCTCGTGAAATTTTACTAAGCTATCTTCATAAGCTAATCTTATTAGTATTTTAATTTCCTTTTTAGCTCTTAACCCAAGGTTCTACCCAATCTCACCACGTAATAATGGGGTTGAACCTAGAACTTATGGCAACCTATAGTCAAGACCTAGGGTTTAATATACCTAGGCTCTGATACCATTCTGTCATGCCCCGTACTCTATACCGTCGAGGTATTGTCCGCTTTGGCCTACCGACCTCACGGTTTTGTCCCTTTCTAACAGTGATCGGCTCCAGAATGGGGGACTTCCCGGGCAGGTCACCCATCTCAGTACTACTCCCCATTAAGCACGCTTAACTTTGGAGTTCTTTTCAAGAACTGAGCCGATACTTCAAAAGGCACCTCGGTGATATAGAGTACAACTTAGCTATATTTGAGGGTGTTACACCAACTGACCTTGACCGGCAGCAATCACGCCGTCTTCGTTAGTCTATCCACTAGCAACCAGATACTATCCTCCCTGCTGGACGTCCTCGGTAACCCAACCACGAAATCAATGGTCACGTGGTCCCACTTCCACGCTGGAACATCCAAGGGCTGAAGTGTGCCTCCTGGTCGCTGGTGCTCAGCCTTCACCTGCTGACAGGTCAAACACCTGGCCACAAATTCCGCCACATCTTTCTTCATGCCAAGTCACCAAAACTGCCTCTTTAGGTTTTGGTACATCTTAGCCGATCCGGGGTGCATGGCATACTGACTCCCATGAGCCTCACGCAATACCGTACGCCGCACCTGCTCCTCAGCTGGCACGGACAACCTACCTCTGTACCTCACGGCTCCATCCTCTCCAAACTCCACCTCGGCCATCGACAGTATACGAGGTAGCTCGGGGTCCGCTCGCTGAGCCTCAGTCACCTGTCGACGTACCGCGGGCGTGACAGTCAGACTCGCAAGGACAGTCGAACCCTGGTCCCGAGGGACCTTGAGCCTAAAAGTCATGGCCGGAACCTGCTCCCAAAGCCTCCACTTCCTCAACAACATCCGACTGACCATTACTCTCCTACTCAGAGCATCAGCCACGACGTTCATCCTGCCTGACTGATAAGATAGAGTGAAATCATAATCCTTCATGTACTCCATCCACCTCCTCTACCTGAGGTTAAGATCCCTCTGGTGAACACATACCTCAAACTCTGATGGTCAGTGAAAAGCTCGAACCTCTCACCATACAAATAATGCCTCCAAATCTTCAGAGCGAAAATCACCGCCGCCAACTCATGATCATTAGTAGGGTAGTTCACCTCATGTGGCTTCAACTGCCGCGACGCATACGCCACCACTCTCCCATGCTGCATCAACACAGCACCGAGACATACCCCAAAAGCATCTGTACACACCATAAAGCCTCCCGAGCCCGATGGCAACACCAAAACCGGAGCAGTGGTAAGCAATCTCTTCAGCTCCACGAAGCTCCGCTCACACTCCTCTGTCCAGACGAACGGCACCTCCTTCCGCGTAAGCCTGGTCATCAGGGATGCAATACGAGAGAAATATTGAATAAACCGCCGATAATAACCTACGAGCCCCAAGAAACTCCGGATCTCCGTGATAGAACTCGGCCTCGGCCACTGCACCACAGCCTCGACCTTAGCCGGGTCCACGGAAACACCATCACCAGAAATCACGTGCCCCAAAAAGTGCACCTCACGAAGCCAGAACTCGCACTTACTGAGTTTCGCATACAACTGGTGATCGCGCAACGTCTGCAGCACCACACCCAAATGGTGCACATGCTCCTCAGCAGACCGCGAATACACAAGGATGTCGTCCACAAACACGACCACGAACTGGTCCAAGTACGGATGAAACACCCTATGCATCAAATCCATGAACGCTGCGGGGGCATTGGTGAGCCCGAACGGCATCACCAAGAACTCATAATGCCCATACCTCGATCGAAATGCCGTCTTCTCCACGTCCGACTCTCGAATCCGTAGCTGGTAATAGCCTGATCTCAAATCGATCCTCGAAAACACCCGAGCCGACTGAAGCTGGTCGAACAAGTCATCAATCTGAGGCAACGGATACTTGTTCTTAACAGTCGCTTGGTTCAACTGACGGTAGTCGATGCACAGCCTCAAACTACCATCCTTCTTCTTCACAAACAACACCGGCACACCCCACGGGGAATAACTAGGACGAATATACCCCTTGGCCAGTAACTCTTGCAACTGCGCCTTCAGTTCTCACAACTCCGCAGGCGCCATACGATAAGGGGCCTTCGACATAGGCGCCATACCCGGCACCACCTCAATCACGAAATCAATCTCTCGTTGCGGTGGCAAGCCTAGTAGCTCCTCGGGAAAAACATCGAGAAACTCACACACGACAGGAATGTCCTCTACCTCAGGACACTGCTGATCACTCAAAACCACGGATGCGAGAAAGCCCTGACAACCCGCATCAAGCAAGCGACATGCACAGATAGCTGAAATAAGCAAGCGGGAAGAGGAAGACCGAATACCTTGGAAATAGAAGGTGGGTCCATGAGGCTGTCGAAAGTAGACCTTCTTAGAGCCGCAATCCACCAAGGCATGATGATCCTCGAGCCAATCCATGCCCAAAATCACATCGAAGTCCTAAAGCGGTAACGCGTAGAGTCTAACCGGCAAGTTCCGCCCTTCCACCCACACAGGTACCTTCTCAAAGCAGTACGGGGTGATCATGAAGTCACCGGTAGGCAACTCCACCGCCAAGTCACAGGACACCTCGGTCACTGGGTCCTCCACACTCTGAGTAAAATCCTCCGAGATGAACGAATGAGAAGCACCTGAATCAAACAAAACACGAGCCGCACAACCCAAAATCGAGAGAGTACCTTCCACCAAATGCGACGCCTCAGCCTCTGCCCTGGTCATGTGAGTCACCCTGCCTCGGGATCTCTGCCTCCCCACAGTAGCTGATCGTGACAACTAAAAAAACTGTCCATGCTGCTGGTACTGCTGCGGATGTGATGACAACTGCTGGGGCTGAAACTGCTGCTGCTGCCGAAACTCGTGCTGCTGGCTCGGTCTCTGCGGACAGTCACGTGCCATGTGCCCTGGCTGGTCGGACCTAAAGCAAATCACGGGCACTGAACATGGTCTACCCGGATGAGAACCACCACACCTAGGACAACCGCCCCGCGAACCAGTCGTCGAACCCTGACGCTGAAAAGCCACCGACTGCTGAACACTATCCATCAACTCCTGCTTCGACTCCTTACGATCCTGACGCCTCTTGCCGAAACCAGCTTCCTTAAGCAGCTTCTTAAGCTTCGATTTAAAGGATGACGATGCTGGCGCAGGAGCCACAGACTACGTCGCCACTGATCCACCTGCTGAGAGCTGGACGGTACTCTGCTACTGCATCCCCGTCGGCTGGCTGAAATTTGCCTGCACCTGACTAGCACTGCCCTACCCTCGAACCTTCTGCAAATCTCTCTCCAGCGCCACTGCTGCCTTACATGCCGCATCCAAAGTGCTCAAACCTGACGCAAGAAGATGATGCCTCAACTCTAGCCTCAGACCACCCACGAACTGATCGGTCTTCACCTCCTCATCTGCCACAATATGAGGAGCATAACGGCCCAACTCAATAAACCTGGCACGGTACTGCATCACCGTCATGTCACCCTGGGTCAGCTCCATAAACTCACGTAACCTCTGCGACCTGACAAAGGACGGACAGAAAGCACGCTCGAAAGCCGTGACGCACTCCTGCCACGCAATCTACCGAAGAGGACGGGACTGGAACACTGAACCCCACTCTGACGTCCACCAAGTACGGGCCGCTCCCTGAAGACGATGAGTAGCCAATGCTACCTGCTCCTCCTCGGGACACTCCATCGTACTGAAAATCCGCCGCACATCATCCAGTCACTCTCTGGCCACCTCAGGGTCTGGCTGCCCACTGAAAGAAGGAGGCTGGAACAACAAGAACTCCTTCAGCACACGACCATGACTACCACGAGCCTGGCCCTCACCAGCATCACCGCCCTGCTGCTGGCCTCCCTACTGCCGCTGAAACGCATACTCAAACATGCCTCGGAAGAAATCGTCCATCCCCGGAGCTCTTGCATCTCCAGCTACACCCTCGGAAACTGAAGCCCTGCTCTGCTCCTCCGGACCACCACTAGACTCTCCCTGCTGGGGACGAGCCCTCCTCCGTGGCACCATAACACACCTGGCATCAAGAAAATAATCACAAATCAATAAAACACACGCGGCCCTAAGCCAGTCGCCGACTGTACAGGACATTCATGGACTTTCTGGGCCACCGCAATTCTTTTCAAGTTCCGATATACCTCCACAACCTACTCTCTGATACCAGCTGTGACGACCCGGGATCCGAGTACCGGAAAGGAACCGGCGCGTCTCGAATCTCGGCCCGCCAACCCACGAGCCCGAAGACTCGGAAGGGTAGAAAGGGATGGTGTGGGAGTACAAGAGAAGCTGAAACGACCGTAGAGATAGCATAATAATCAAAAATAAAGTGCACAGAATAATATAAATAAATAAACTGCTACAAGGCCCACAGAGTCTCATGTCCAAAATAAAAGTACAATCAACAGAAAGAAAAGTACAACAACACGGGACATCCCCCTGCGTACAACTACACGGGGCATCCCCCGGCTCTGGCAGACTGGCGGCTAACCCTGGCTAGAAGAACCACGCTGAAACTCGGCCGCGCCTCTCAAAGACCCCGCTTCACCTGAAAAGCAGGGGTGAGCCTCATTTCATTGGCCCAGTAGGGATCCCGTGAATCCCCACCTCGCACGGAAAATGAGAAAGTAGAAGGCAACCCTACCTAACAGGAGCACGGTCATACCAACAAGCTAAAGAAAATAAACGGAAAATCCATCTACTCTAACAGTACCGTACTGTTGAACCTCGGTCTAACGAAACTCGAGTCCACACCTGTCAGCAAACAGGAGCACTACCCACAAGAAGAACGACCGTATGCGTCCCCTGACGTCTTACACTGCGTCACAAGTGTCTAGCTACTACGCCCCAGACGTGAGACTTAGACAAGCAACAAGTACCACAACAAGGACTAGCTGGGGTCACGCTCGTCAGCGCGTGTCCTAAGCCCCCAACTACGTGTGCACACACAGACCATCTGCTCTAGGTCGGGTCCTCTAGCTAGTTTTCCCCCCCACTGGACTCTGGTGGCAAAGGCAAGGGGCCCTACGGTAACCAGCCTAAAAACTGCCTCTCACTGGGTCTCGCTCTCCACCACTCCCAGGTGGGTCCGCACCCGCGTGCGCAGGAAGCTACGACTAGTGGACAGGTCACCGACAGTAAGGACTAACTCACGGAAACCACCGTCGAAGAAATGGGGCCGCACACACACTATGCAGCTCAGAGCCTGACGGTCCACCCCTGGGCTGTCATGGGCTGTGACGCGTCTACACCAGCGCGTCACACGGCTCTGACGGTCCAGCCCTGGGCCGTCACGAGCCAGATGAGAAAACAGACTGTGACGCACCCCTCCTGGGCCGTCACAGGGTGTGACGCACCCACACTGGGCCGTCACAGGGCTCTGACGGTCCAGCCCTGGGCCGTCACGAGCAACGGTGAAAACAGACTGTGACGCGCCCCGCCCGGGCCGTCACAGAACCTGACGTCCCGACCTGGGCGCATCAGGGTGGTTGGGTCCGCCGCTCTGACGCACAGGCCCTGAACCCCCAACGGTCACAAATCAACGGTCAAAAGCCAACGGTCAGAAGGCTCTGACAGCCTAGCCCGGGCGCGTCACAGCGCCCTGGTGGTCTGTCACGGGACCTCACAGCCACAGACCCCAACGACTATATAAAGGGGCTGTAACGCACCTACCTGGGTGCGTTACACTGTGTGACGGTCCCTGGAAGGACCGTCACACACACCCGACGGCGGAACGGCGTGAAACAGCAAAAAATGCAAACCACGCCCCCATGCCTCCAAAGGAGAGGGGGAAATCGAAGGGGAAGACCCCTGGGGACCCCTAGCATGATTCTAGGCCATCAAAATGCCGAATCGCGGCTCAAATTCATAGATCGGGCAAGCTCTCCCCAAAGCATGGTTTTGCCCTAACCCGCTCAAAAATGCCCCTCTCGGCTCCCATTCGGCCTACAAATCACGGGGAACGACGGGATGAGCATAAGGATTCGTCCCCCTACCGCAATGGAGCGAATGCCCCGCCGAATCGACGCCAAAATCAAGGAAGAAGCTTTTAGACCCACGAACGCCCCGCCTCTCGCCGCGAAAAGTACACCGCCGAGACCGCCTCACCGCCGCCGCCACGCCGTTGCCGGAGTGAGGGAGGCCGCGTCTCGGTAGTCCGGGGAAGAAGAGTGGCGCAGGGGAGAGGGCGCTCCAATGGTTGAAAGAAGGAGGAAGAAGAAGAAGAAGAAAAGGTGGAAAAGAAAAAAGAAAAAGATATGGTATTTATAGAAAATCAAAAAAATCCTAAAAAATAGAAAAATACACCACCTCGATCCTCTCGACGCGCTGATCACAACGGTACCACTCGCGGGTAGGTGAACGACCCGGTTCACCCGCTACAGGGTTTCGTAGGTGTTTCTGAGACACACGCGGGAATCGAAAAACACGCGAAAAAAGTCGCAGAACACGTTCCGGGCCTCCGAACAACTCCAGATCGCGCCGATCCGAACATGAAATATGTCCGAAATGAAATTTCAGACACAACGGAGTCAGACACTCTGAGAAACTAGATCCGGGACTCACGAAGAAGGATCCGAAAGGTCCGGGACATCACAATAGTTCAGTCTTATTTTTGGTTCTCTACTTTCGTTTGTTTTATTTTAAAACTCCGGTTACTCAAGCTGTGTGTCAGCAGAGGTTAAGCTGTAATCCTCAGTGGTTGCAGAGGTGGTATCCTCTAGACAGGTGAAGCTGTAATCCTCAGCAGTTGCAGAAAAGGATTTCTCTGGTCTGGTAAAGTCGTAATCCTCAGCGACAGAGGTGGATTCCTCTGGATAGCGAAGCTGTAACGCTCAGCAGATTGTAGGGAAGGAATTCCCCGAAGCTGAGGATCAGCGAAAAGCTGTTAGTCAGCAGTGAAGCCACACTCAATTGAGTGTGGGGTGGACGTATGTTAGGACGACCGAACCACCTAAAAATTCTATGAGCAGTGGTTTGCATTTGTGTGTTTGTTCCGTATCTCCCTTCTCCTTCACAGGTTTGGTTCACTGCTAGTTTGAGCGCCATTTACTCAATTTGATGTTAGCGCAGTTTGACCCTGAACGCAGTGGACTATATATATATATATATATATATATATATATGTCTTGTCGTTCCTTGATCATGTGTTAGCATGGTAAGTGTTTGCTCACTGGTTTAATAGAAGATTGAATTTATAGGCGTCTTCGGTGGTGATCCTTTCAATCAGTCCTTAGAAGCACACTCACAGTTTTTGTTGGGCAATATTTCAAAAAGATCCATTCACCCCCCCCCCCTTTGGATCCATTTCTGCGTACCACCTGTTTCAACATTTCTCTAATGAGCTGAACCTTCTCGGTTGTTTCTCTTACCATCTCTGGTCTTGGTAGTTGCTTTTCACAGACTTCATCCCAGCATATAGGTGTGGGGATGAAAAATCTCTCATTTGATTTATTTTATATATTGGTTCATTTTATTAACGCGGGACGTGCCAGTCACTTTCGTGACAAGTTTATTGTGCGTTCGTCTGATTTGACCAATCAGACAATGGTGGGTGATCGTGTCGGGACCGGAAGTCCGCCATACCATAAAGGCTCTGGCGTTAATTACACCCTTCTGAAAAACCCTTGATTAATCGCCAAAGTAGAAGAGCCCTCGAAGCCGAAGAAAATACATAAAGTAATGTTCGCTCATAAATCAAGATGTAGCACATGCAAGCAAGCAACGTGGCAGGGTTTATTAGATCGATTCTTGGCACGTGGCGGAGAACTTAGGTCGGGAGACCACCTCACGCATAGTGGTGGCTTCTGGTCCGGCCTAACTCGATGTTCGGCTAGTCACCATTTGATATACCAGAGAACCGAGTGTTAGTATTGGTGTGCTACAGGCCAATTTAGGATCGGGTAGGCCCAATAGTTGTATGATCTTGTTCATTATTAATAAAGTGGTATTTAAACGTAAATATGTGATTGTATATTATTTTACGATGTCCCTAGGATATGTGGTTGTAAAGTCAACTCGAGATGGGATCTCGATCATGAGACTGACTTTACATGGACACATACCTTAAACTGTTCCTAGTTGGAGGGTAATCACTCGGGGACTTTGATTACCTATTAAACCAGTACACATGATGTGTGAGTGACCAGTCTCATGGTCATTAGTGCGGGGCACCAACACATATGTGTAGGTGTACGTCCTGGGAGGATGTACACTAAACTGATCCGCTATTAGATCTTTAGATGGTTTATTATACCTAATGTCAACTGAAGATCCAACTATCTCAGTAGCATCGTTGGTCCTTTGACCTGAGACATTGATCGGATCTTACATGAGGACTGAAATGGTTTAATTGCTTGGCTAAGTGACTTTAACCATAAGTCATGAATTACCGAGTCATTAACCATTTCAGGATACGTGTGAAGATCATCAATGGCCAAGAGGGGATCGCTCACTGTCGGGTATATATCATATAGTTAATAGGTCATGACACGGATACTCCATTAAATCCCTGGTCAGGGTCATGTGGGTTCGTTTAGAATGGACGTCATGCACTTAAAGGAAGACATGGTCAAATGGCACGATCATGGGGTTTGACAGAAACCATACCCTCGATCGAACCAGACTCATAGAAGGAGCGAGGGATTATAGCGACGCGGCAACTGTAGACTTATAGGTACCAGACAGGCTGGTTTAAACCCGACATCTTCTAGGATCACACGGATTTACTTGACCCAACGTGATCAAAGATTTGGAATAAATTAAACTATTATTCGGCTCTAGTAGAAGCGAACAATAAGTTTAATTTACTTCTAATTGGGAATTAGAAGTTAATGGACGTTAAACTAGAATGACTATGGGCCTAGAGGATCACACACAATGGATTCTTGGGTGACGGATTATTATTGTACGAATGTATATATTAAAAGCCTTAAATTCCTTTTGGAAAGGAGTATAAGAATAGCTTAATACATATGTATAATAATAGGAAGGACATCTATACGATTTTGGTCCCTATGAGTTCTTTTGAAAAGGACCTAAATCTATATATATGGCACCTACGTGAAAACCTCCTTCTCTTCCAGAATCAAGCATTAACAGGAAGAAAGGAGTGGTTTTCTCTCCTCCCCTTCCTCCCTCTTGCTCTCTCTCTCTCCCTAGAAGCTCTCTCTCTCTCTCTAGAAGGGGAAAGCTTGGGGAAGATCGTGTCGGGAGGATACCGTCGCTTTGCGAGGATCCGTGTGGATTAGCTCTAGAGGCCGTGCATCTGTGCGGCTCGGTGTTCGTGAAAATATGCATCGGGCACTGCGGACAGCGTCGTTCCGCGCATGGTAAAAATCTACAACCCGTAGTTAGGGGTTGGGAATTTAATGTATCGATTGGAGCATAGATCTAGGATTCCATCAAGTCGGGTTCAGGTAAATAAATTTTTATTATCCACTGCGTTGTCCGAAGAGGGTTGTACGAATCCTTACACCGGGCAGGTGCAAGTGCTCATGCACGGGTTCATACAAGTGAATACGAAGCGTGTAGCAGTTTGTTCTTTTTATTCGAGGATTTAAAGGTAAAATTTGACTTTTATTTAATCATTTATCCACATACTTATTTAACAAACTCAAAGAAAATTTCGGCAGTACCTCCCCTATCCCAAAGAGTGTTGGGGAGGAAATAGGATAATCATCCACGAAGAGTCGAGACGAACTCCGAAAAGATGGTCGTGCCCAGACAGCAATCCCGTACCCTGTGATGAGTGGGGAACCCGAGGGCTAACCCTACAAGTGGTTCATATCACTCACAGGGTCGTCAATCAATAGCTGCCTTTTTTATTTTGAGACCGCTCATAACATTGTGGTGCACACATATGGGTCCGCGAGTGTGGACCTGGCATGACCACGTTTGGGCGGACTCGTATGTTGCTGAGACAGTGTATGTCGGGAACTGCACCTATTAATAATTTACTCCCCTAAATTGGGTGCTTGGTCCTCATAGTTCGACATAATCAGCCGTGAAGCCATTGCCACCGTAGGGTATGGAAACCGAGCGAAAAGCCCAAGAAACATGGTGCATAGTAGAAACAAAGCATGTAGTTCTTCGAAAAATTCGGCAGCATCTCCCCTTATCTCGGGACATGCCAAGAGACATATAGGATACTCGTCCACGTGGAGTCGAGACAGGGTCCATAATCCATGGGCATATCATAGCCCGAGAGCCACAAGGGCGAGAAACAATTGAACACTGTTCACCGCTAAGGCGGTTTATTCATTATTCCCCTAATGAGGTCATCGGAGAGCACGTCATGGTAGATGGTGGATCCCCGTGACTAGTTGGGGTAGTCAAGAGGTACGATATGATATTATAAAATGACCCCTTGAATTAGTTCTGACAGCATCTCCCCTTGTCTCGGGATGTGCCAAGGGATATATAGGATACCCGTCCACGGAGAGCCAAGACGGGGTCCGTAATCCATGGGCATATCGAAGCCCGAGAGCCACAATTGAACACTGTTCATCACTGAGGTGGTTTATTCAGTATTCCCCTAATGAGGTCATCAGAGAGCACGTCATGATAGATGGTGGATCCCCGTGACTAGTTGGGGTAGTCAAGAGGTACGATATGATATTATAAAATGACCCCTTGAATTAGTTCCGACAGCATCTCCCCTTGTCTCGGGATGTGCCAAGGGATATATAGGATACCCGTCCACGGAGAGCCAAGACGGGGTCTGTAATCCATGGGCATATCGAAGCCCAAGAGCCACAAGGGCGAGAAACAATTGAACATTGTTCATCATTGAGGTTGTTTATTCATTATTCCCCTAATGAGGTCATCGAAGAGCATGTCATGGTAGACAGTGGATCCCCGTGACTAGGTGGGGTAGTCAAGAGGTACGATACGATATTATAAAATGACCCATTGAATTAGTTCCGACAGCATCTCCCCTTGCCTTGGGATGTGGCAAGAGATATATAGGATACCCGTCCACGGAAAGTTGAGATGGGGTCCGTAACAAATGGGCATATCAAAGCCCGAGGGTCGAGAGAGAGCGGGATGCTATTCACCATTAAGGCAATTTATTCACTTTTCCCGTAATGAAGTCATCGGAGAACATGCTATAGAAGACAGCGGATCCCCGAGACTCGATGGGGTGATCGGAAAGCTCAAAAAATAAAACATAATGTAGGGGTGAAACCCCCGTAAATATAGCTCCTCTGCATCTCATGGGGTTGGGTATGACTCAACAATCGATGGACTAGTGAGCAGAATGGTATAGCAGGCAGAACAGAACAAGAAGTTGGTGAAATCATTGATCCGGCGGCTAGACACTATGATCCGGCAGTTGGGAGGTTTTTTTTTGGGTATTTCGGTGGCACGTATGTAGGGTGTCAGCGGAAGCATCGGGTCCAAAAACCTGATCCGAATCCGAAAAAAAACCGGATTCAGGGCAACCTACTTTATTCGAAACGTGACCTTTGTGAATTCGGGGCGAGTTTTTTTTATCCGAAACTCTATTTTCGGATCGGGTTATCGGGGCGCCATATATTCTCTCCTTTCGGGGTGAGAAAACCCCATCGGCCACTGCGAGTCTGCGATTGGCTTCGGCCTTCGGCGGCCTCCCTCTAGGGTTCGCTCCCACTCCACAGGACCACAACAGTCTCCTTCTGCTCCTCTCTCTAGGTTTCAGCAGCGGCATCTCAACGCAGCGATCTACTCCCCCAGTCCCTCTACTGCCTCCTACGCCGGTGGTGCTCGCAGCAGCAGCAGTAGCAGCAGCAGTAGCAGCAGAGAGGTCCCCAGTGGAGGGGAGCCGCGAGATGGTGGAGTGCGAGGACGATGAGCGGGAGCGGGAAGGTGGTGTGCGTGACCGGCGCCTCCGGCTACATCGCCTCCTGGCTGGTGAAGCTGCTCCTGGAGAAGCGCTACACCGTCAAGGCTACCGTCTGCAACCCCGGTGAGGGATCCCCCCACCTCCTCCTCCTCCTCCTCTCTCTATCTGTCATCTCGTCGTTCTACTGCCTGGGCATGGTGCCTGATGACAGCGATCCCGACTTGCCGACTCTCTATTCCTGTCTCCATTTCCTCCCGGCCGACGATCGCACGGTTTCTGGGCGATGCCATTCCTTTTCGCTTCTTTCCCCCTTTTCTTTGTACTGCGGTTTGGAGAAGACGGTTCGAATCTTTTGTCATCGTCTTTTTCTCTCTTGGTCCTTTTGGTGGTTTCTCTCTTTTATTTTTCCTTTGTTCGGGATTGCTGTATCTGACTTGTGTAAGCAGTGGAGGAGTCATTGTTGTCTTTCTGGTGGGTGATAACCCCGCAGACCTGCTTATGATCGTTCTGCTTGCTTCCGTGGTTTGGTGCATGGGAGAAAAAAATGATTTTTGGGCGGCCTTTGTCCTTTATTTTTTTCCAAGAGAAAAAAAATGAAGGAAAGAGGTGAGCTTTACAACGTGAGTTTTCTCTCTTTTTTTCATGAGTTTCTAGGTGGCCAGGTGTTTAAGAATAGAGATCCATACCCTTTTTGTTTTCTAAGTTATCCAGTTTTTCTGAGGACCCCATTTTTGTTTTTGACAAATGGTGAGTTGCACATCGGTAAACCTTGACATACAAGAAGTTATCCAGTTTTTCAAAAATTTTATACAAGAAATTCATGAGTTTCAACTACTTTTCACTTATGAATATGTGGCATGACAACGTGCTCTTGCTAATAGATGGATCTGAAATAATGTTCTGAATTGGATCAGGTTGCAGCCCACCCTGATACTCTCCACTTTTAGTCAGACCAAGGATCGGTAACAACTTTCTGAATTAACAAATATGGGCAAGAGCTAATTCTCAGGCATAATCTCTTCGCGAGGAATCAACAAATATGTACTGCCCATTTTCCCAAATCCTCAAGATTTGACAGCTTGATTTGGAGATGGATCTAGTGCGTGTGGCTAGGAATAAGTATTTTGGGCTCTCAGCTTTTATCAGTTCTTCACCTTGATTAGGGAATATGGTGCAACACTTTATCTTAATGTTGGTTCACTTTTCTAATCTTTGTAAAATCTTATATGTGGTTAAGGATGATATTTGTCAGTTGGGGGCTAATGTGTTTATCTTCCCATGCATATAATTATAGGTCTTTCTGGTTACCCTGTTAGTAAGGATGATATTTTGTCAGTTGATGCATATTATTGTGGACTTCAGTGTACAAGAGAATAATAATCTTCTTCTCACTAAGTCCATCAAGTGAACCTCCTCCTTTTCGCAATATATATATATATATATATATATATAATAATTTTTCTCATCCTGGTTGTTGATGAGGGGGACCAACAGCCCAGCCCTTCACCACCTGCGATGACCCACCAATCTCCTTCCCTGTCTCTTTCCCACCAATATTGGGTTATATTGGTAGACCTGGTGGCATTGTCCAGTAAATTTCAAGTGTTCCTTTATTTCTTTAAAACTTGTGTGCATTTATGTGTCTCATTATTAACTTTCTCGAAGAACATCTTCATTTTCGTTTCTCTTATGGTGTGCGGATTTTTCAATGCCAATGCATAAATATGCCACACAAGGTGGGAATGCATTTTTCTTCTTTGTGAACATACAGGTGAAAATCATGTTTTGCATGTAAAGGGGTTCATTTTTTTATCCATAAGATTTCAGAGCGTTTCTCACAGGAATCAATCATATTTTCCCATAACATATCATCTTAACCTAGCTTTCCTTTCCCTGTTCTGGTTCCTGAGATTTCAATTTTTCCTCATTTTTGCTTATGTAGCCCTTCCATGGAAATTAATGTCGCATTATATTCTACTGCTCATAACACATCCCTGGGATTTGCTCCTTTCTCCTTTGATTAGTTACCTCGGGTTACTGACACAAATTCTGGATCTATCGGATTTCTGAAATCTCTTGCTCTTCCTCTTTTGTGGGTTACCTCTCAGATCTTATTTTTCCCTTAGTTTTATAAACTAGTGGACTTCCACAGCAGTGATTTGGAAGCTTGACCCTACTGGCTGTCCTTCCGGGCATTTTAATATTTAGATCCGAAAATACTGTGTTTAATATTTAGATCCAAAATTCGGATCCGAAAATGTGTGCTTATTGTTTACCTATAAAGGTAGCCGGTTAGGTTCAATATCTTGTTTAGTATGGATCCGAAAATTTGGATCTAAATTTAACCCAACATGCAAATTCGGATCCACTGATTCATTATCTATTAAAGATATACATAATAGGATTTCGGTTTAGATCCGAATCCGAAATTTAAAATTCAGATTCGAATCATATCCGAATTCGAAACAGTACTTTAATTTGGATTTGGGTCAGATTCGGATATGATATTATCGGATCCTGATTCGGATCACAAAGGATCCAACCCGGATCCGACCCGTTGACACCCCTACACGTACGTATATAGCAGAGTGGGTTTAAAAGGGTGACTTGTGCATGCATTTATTCAATTTATGTATTTATGCAGATATATGCATGTGATGGAGTGGGCCATGCGCATTTATTACAGGCTAAACATCCACGGGTTTAAGATGATGGTTGGGCGAGGTTAAGTATGCTAATGACTGGTTAATGCACCCATGTGTGTTTATTATGTTGCATGATGAGTTAAAATGGGTTGGCAGATTAGGTGGTACATCAGCTGGGTTGGTTTGGAAAATTAAAAGGATTATTTTTATGCAT
This sequence comes from Amorphophallus konjac, assembly GCA_022559845.1. Classification (NCBI taxonomy): domain Eukaryota; kingdom Viridiplantae; phylum Streptophyta; class Magnoliopsida; order Alismatales; family Araceae; genus Amorphophallus; species Amorphophallus konjac. Next base: position 31,470,595 of record CM040129.1, read on the forward strand.
TCGTATGGTGGAACAGAATGGTGGCTGGGTGGGGGTTTTGATTCAATCTAATGGTTAATTAATGCATGGTGTACGTGGGCTTTACGCAGACGTGGGAGTTTAAGGAATCGGATAATGGCTGATATACCCACATTTATTTATTCATGTCATGTGGTAAAGTGGAATGGGCAAAGTGGCTGACACGGCGGCTAAACGGTTCACTTATTTATGCATTCGTTCAAATATGCGGTGGGGTCTGAACAATCGGATGCCTATATACTCTTATTCATATCATATTGCATAGTGGACATCGGTTACGGCGGCTGGGAAAGGCCAAGTGGGCCAGCGGTCAATGTAGGGTGATACCGCGGCCCCCAGAGATGCCACTCCGCGGCCTTGCACTGAGACGGCGGCCAGGGCTAGTTCGGGTGATGATACGACGGCGGGATTCTCACACGGCGGCAACACTGTAGCATCATCCGGCGGTCAGGGGTTTGTGAGGGGGAATAAGGATGACACGGCGGCAACAGGGGGGCAATATCAAAGGGATACGGCGGCCAAGCCCCTCTTACCGCCGGATCATGCTAAGATAAAACAGAGCATCGGAAGTGGGAAAAAAATCAAAAGGGCCTGTGGCTGTGGAAGGGATTTCATCACTCAGGGAAGTGGTTAGGCAGGTCACGAAGCCTGGGGGAGCAGGCGGATAGGCCGGCTTCAGATCTTAACTCTAATATATATGCTGATACGGCAGCCGGAGCAGGGTGAGTTGCAGACGCTCCGGTAGCAGAAAAAGCAAAGATGTGTTGTTCCTCGTCCATTCAAGGGGAGACCAGGGCCATGTGATGGCTTCACAGGTATCTGATATTCCTTGCCTCTTTGATTGAAGAATAAGGTGGGTTAAGGTGGTCTTATTCACGCTAATCTCAGAAATAAGGTATTCTACCAAAAAGATGGGTTAAGGGTCAAAAAGATGGATTAAGGTGGGTTAAACATATTCTAGCAAAAAGGTGGAATAAGTTAACCTGAATACACTACTCAAAGTAATATTATTTATTTTTTGGCACACCCTAACCCGGGTTATGATATTCCCTTGACCTATTCTCCAATCAAGGAACTAATCAATTGCCAAAAGCGCTTTTATCATCTAAAAGGCTAAAGAAGCATTCAAAACGAACAGAAATTCCCAACGTAAGCCTGTGCGGAAGGTGAAAGCAGAACACACGTAGAACCCACACATGTAGCCAATCAAGGGACGTCCAAGGATCATATCTTAGCATGGATGAATCCCTGGCGGTCGGTGGGGCAGCTTGGACGAGGTTACGAAAACACCGGAAGCCACGCTCACAGAATAAGAAGAGGGACGGGGGAATAGAACAACACAATAGGATAAGTAGAATAAATTTTTATTTCATTCTTTTTATTCTCAAAGCATCATACATGACGATACAAAGAAATTTCAGAAGGAATCTAAAAGAGAAAACGATGGTGGAGGGACTATAGCCCAAAGAAGGGCATCACAAGACGACCAACCTATCAATAAGAAACTCCCCTTCTTGGCCGTTCTCTTGCTCTGCCGACTGATGGAGCTCTCTCTCTCTCTCTATTTTTTTCTCTGCTTTTTTCGCTTCTCTCTATTCTCTACCTTTTCTTCTCTCTTCGGATTTTTCTGCTCTCTATTGCCGGAGACCCTTTCTTGTGCTCGAAGCTGACTTTTTATAGAGGCGAGGAGGCCCCCTTTGATACGGCGGCCAGTGGGAGCGCCCCTCTGTTGGCTGCCGGATCCATGTTGTAACGACCCGAGAATCCGATTACCGGGAAGGCCCGATAACCTGAGACTCGCACCGCCGCCCACGAGCCGGGAGGGCTCGGAAGGGCTAAAAGGAGTGTGGAGACACAAAGAAATAGGAAATAAAGCAAGATAATTCAATAATTAACAGAAATAAATAAACAACTACAACAGAGTCCAGTCCAACAGAAAGTACAGTCTAAAGCAGTAAAACGTACCACATGCCAAGTGAACACTCGGCCTGGCAAGCTGGCAACTGAGAACCTCCGCTCCGCACCCTCGAACCTCGAGGAAGAACCGCCACACCTGAAAAGCAGGGAATGAGTCTCCAAAACAGAGACTCAGTAGGGATCCCGCGGAACCCCAACCGGAAACAACGGCGGTAGCGGAAAGGAGAGCTACAACTACAGCAGGAACAGCAAACCGGTGGCCGGTCAAAAACTCGGCACAACAGCTACTCCTACTGCCAGAAGGCACACCTCGATCACGTAGTCGAAGCTACCAAACCACGCTAGTACCACCTACCGAAGTAAAAACACACGGCAACCACGCCGTAGAGGCCTGTCCCCCGGACACAGTCGACCTGGACACGCTGTCCAAGGTGCAATCCCGACCATCCGATCGCGGGTACCGCACAACAAGACCCAACCTCGGTAAAGCCACTAGCACTAATCTCATGACGTGAAAACCAACACACGCGTCACGGCGAACCAACCGAAACTCAACAGTCAACACGACCGAAACCCGAAGGTCAAAGTCACGGAAACTGACAGTCTGTCACTCCGTACTCGACAGGAGTACCACCCACTAGAAGCACAGCCGGTAGCGTCCCCTGACATCTTACACTGCACCGCAGGTGAACCGCCTGACGTGGTAGGTCCTACCCGAGGCGCGAACACCGTACAAGTAACCACAACAAGTGACTAGCTGGGGTCACGCCCGTCGACGTGCGTCCACTGTCCCCAACCATGTGTGCACACACAGACCACGCATCCTAGGTCTGACCCTCTGACTGGTTTTCCCCTGGCACTGGACTCTGATCTGACGAGGGGCCCGACGGTAACCAGTCTAAAACCGTCCTCAGGGTAAGCCCGTACACCACTCCCTGGTGCGACCAGCACACGCGTACTGATAGGCTACGTCTAGTGGAGGGTCACAAAGGAGTAGACTCTCAAGTCAACAGAAAACAACGTCCGAATCCGACGACGTACGGGGACCACCCCACGTACCGGCCCCGTCGCACGGTGACCACAGTCACAGAAGAAACGGGACTCACAGTCCATGGCCACGCACGCACCGTGCGCTAGAGTCGAGAAAACTCAAGTGGCGCTAAGCCACTGGACTCTGGACAGTCCTCCAGACGCACTACACCCAACGGTCCTTGAGTCACAAGACTCGGGGTCAAGACCGTTGTACGCAACAGCACAAGGCCGTCAATCTAGTCCAATCTTTAGGTCTAAAATCACTGTAGCACAAGTACCGAGACAACTCACGAGTCGCCAAGACCACTCCCTCGGGAAGGGAACGCAAGGGACCAAGGCCACCCACACGGGCTACACGGAAAACACAGAAGCACGATTCCCAGGGCAGCACACAAGCTACCACGATGATTTCCCATCTTGTAGCAAGCGGGAAACCTCCAGCCCCAGGCCGGATAACTGGACTCGCAGTCCAAGGCCAAGCACATGGCCCACATGGGAATCGCCTTCCAAAGGAAACCCACGACATGCGGGGGAGACCCCACCGCACACCCACCGATACACGGTGACTCGATCAAGCGTAAACACGACAACCCGGAACACGTGAAGTCACCCGGACCCATCACACCTACGGGCACGCTAATCGAGGTAACACGGTCCCTCCCGACACCCCAAAAACACAGACACAGAACCCATGGGGTGTCCGGGATACTCACAAGGCCGGAGGTCGACCACTGGGTCACAACCGGGTCGGCCGGTGACCAAAACAACACAATCAGAGCGCTAAAAGGTCACCTGGACCCTTAAGCTCGTGACACGCAAAACGAGGTAAGTGGGACAACCTCTGGACACCCAAAGACACAGTCACGGAACTCCACGGGGTGTCCGAGACACTCACGAGACCTAAAGTCAACCACTGGGTCACAACCGGGTTGACCGGAGGTCAAAACAGCGCAAACAGGAACCAGAACGTGGTAGTGGTCACCTGGTGACCGCGACCAGATAGTGGTCAACCGGAGACCGCGACCAGATGGTAGCAGTCGACCGGAGACCGTGACCATGCTGTCACGGTCACCTCACGACCGCGACCAGCCACGCGCAAGCCTGATGGTAGCGGTCGCCCAAGGACCGCGACCAAACAGTAGCGGTCATCTCATGACTGCGACCAGACAAAAGCGGTCTATCGCACGACCGCGACGCTGCCAACACTCTCGACCAAAACACAAAGGATGAACGCGGTTCTCCCAAGACCGCGACCAATGAACGCGGTTTCTGGTGGACCGCGACCATTTCGGAAAACCGAGAACGGCGGGAAAATCCCAAAATTCACGCCACGCCCCCAAACATCCACGGATGAGGGGGAAAACATAGGGGAAGCCCCAAAATAACCCCTAGCATGCATCTACGGCCTCGGATCGGCCAGAAACGTAATGAATCGCTAGATCGGGCGATCACTCCCCGAAACATGATTTTTCTCCAAAACACCAAACGACCCGCTCGGCTCACCACGGCCTACGAAACTTGCGGGAAAGGAAGTGCACGAGCTGGGGGTCCATCACCCTACCTCCACCGAAGATTTCGCGCACCGTGGATGCCAATCCACGAAGAAAACGCCGTTGAAGCCTCGCCGTTCCACGAACCCACGGCCGAGCTTCACCACGCCTCCATCGCCTCGATCCTCATCCATCCTCGCCCGCGCCTCGCCCGCGCCGTCCCCACCTCGCCCGTACTCCGCCCCGTCGGCCGCCGGAGAGAGAGGGAGAGAGGAGAGAGCGTGAGAAGAGAGAGGGAGAGAAGAGAGAAATGAGAGGAAGAGAGAGGGTGGGTTAATATATAGGAAAAATCTGGAAATTCGAAAAAATCCTGAAAAATAGAAAATCACACCCTCGCGATCCTCGGAACGCACCGATCGCAACGGTACCACACTCACCTAGGTGAACGGCCCGGTTCACCCGCAACGTGGTTCCGAAGGGAAAGTCGAAACCCACGCCGGGAATCGGAAAACACACGTGGAAAAAGCCGCGGAACGCCTCCGGGCCTCCGAAACGACTCCGGATCGCGCCGATCCGAACACAAAAGATGTCCGAAATGAAATTTCGGACACAACGGAGTTGGACACTTCGAGAAACCAGATCCGAGACCCGAGAAGAAGGATCCGAAAAATCTGGGGCATTACACATGTCCAGCCGTCGGATGGATGCGTGTGGTGGCCCATCTCAGTGTAAGGTTTCGCACAGCACCTACGGGCAACGCAGTGGATAACAAAAAGTTTTATTTTGCCCGATCCCAGTGCTATGGAATCCTAGATCTGTACTCTAATCGGTGTTTTAATCACCCCAACCCCTAACTACGGGTTGCGTATTTCACCTTGCGCGGAACGACGCTGTCCGCTAAGCCCGATGCAAAATATCAAGCCGCACAGCTGCACGGCCTCTAGAGATGATCCACACGGATCCTTGCGCAGCGACGGTACCCCCCGGCACAGACCTTCCCCGACCCTTTCACCTTCTGGAGAGAGAGAGCAAGAGGGAGGAAAGGGGGGAGGAGCTAATCCTCCTCTCTTAACCCTTAATGCTTGGTTAAGCCAAGAGAGTTCTTCGAATGAGCTCACGTAGGTGTTATATATATAGAGTTTGGTCCTTTTTGAAAAGGGCTCCAAAAGACCAAAACTGTATATATATCCTATCTTATATTATACATATGTATTAAGCCACATTTACACTCCTTTCCAAAAGGAACCAAAAAGGAAATAATATATACATTTGTATAATAATAATCCGTCACCTAAGAATCCATTGTGTGTGATCCTCTAGGCCCATAGTCACTCTAGTTTAAGGCCCATTAACTTCTAATTCCCAATTAGAAGTAAATAAAACGTATTCTTCGCTTCTACTAGAGCCGAATAATAGTTTAATTTATTCCGAACCTTCGATTACGTTGGGTCAAGTAAATCCGCGTGATCTTAGAGGACGTCGGGTTTAAACCAGCATGTCTGGTACCTGTCAGTCCACAGTTACTGCATCGATATAATCCCTCGCTCCTTCTATGAGTCTGGTACGATCGAGGGTATGGTTTCTGTCAAACCCCATGATTGTGCCATTTGACTATGACCTCCTTAAAGTGTATGACGTCCGCTCTAAACGAACTCACATGACCCTGACTAGGGATTTAACAGAGCGTCAATGTCATGACCCATTAACTGTCTGATATATACCCGACAGTGAGCGATCCCCTGTTGACCATTGATGATCTTCACACGTATCCTGGAGTGGTTAATGACTCGGCAACTCATGACTTATGGTTAAAGTCACTTAGCTAAGTAATTAAACCATTCCAGTCCTCGTGTAAGATCCGATCAATGTCTCAGGTCAAAAGACTAACGATGCTACTGAGACAGTTGGATCTTCAGTTGACATTAGGTATAATCAACCATATAAAGATCCAATAGCGGATCAGTTCAGTGTACATCCTCCAAGGACATACACCTACACATATGGGGTGGTGTCCCGCACCAATGACCATGAGACTGGTCACTGACACATCATGTGTACTGGTTTAATAGGTAATCAAAGTCCCCGGGTGATTACCCTCCAACCAGAAACAGTTTAAGGTATGTGTTCATGTAAAGTCAGTCTCATAATCGAGATCCCATCTCGAGTTGACTTTACAACCACATATCCTAGGGACAATGTAAAGTGACACAATCGTATATTTACGCTCAAATACCACTTTATTAATAATGAACAAGATCGTACATATATCGGGTCTACCCGACCCTAAATTGGCCTGTAGCATACCAACACTAACACTCAGCCCATTTAGCTCCTTTTAAGCTCATTTGCATATTGCTTTGGCCTATTTACGTTCATTTGACCCATTTTTGTGTCTTTTCTCTTCCTCTTCGTTCCTAAAAAATAGGCAACAATAGAAATAAGATATTTAGGCAGAAATAAGGTACTTTAGTATGATTATTATTATACTACTATTATTTTATTTTATTTTATTTTATTATTATTTATTTGTTATTATTTTTCGTGTGTCAACAATAGGTGAGCGACAACTCCTTTCATACAATGCCTCGAATGGTGTCATTTGAATGCTAGCTTGGTAACTATTGTTGTAGGGAAATTCTACTAGAGACAGATGATCGCTGTAACGACCCAGAGTTCAGGATACCGATATACCGATAACAAGAACTGGGGAGGCCACCCAAGAGGCTGATGAGGCCCCTGAAGGGTTAGGAGGGCATGTGTAGAGTACATTGAAGCCACAGAGATATAACAGTAAGCAAGTAAATTTCATTAGATTGGATTGCTAAAGTAGCAGAAATAAAATTACAGCTTCATTAATAAATTGTTAACAATTAAACACAGAGTCCAGCCCAAAGGAAAGACAACAAGTCTAGCACAGTACAGTCTGACAGAAAGAAACGTATACAGAAGTCGGGAGAAGCCCGACGCAGGTACAGCTGGCAGCTACAACAGCAAGCGAGCACTCCGCCAGGAACAGCAGAGGCAGACGTCGAAACCCACCTGAAAAGTAGCAGGGGTGAGTCTCAACAGAAACTCAGTAGGGGTCACGCGGATCCCCACTGGAAAACGCACAAAGCAAAAGCAACGGAAGCAGCAACAAACGCAGCAAGAACAGCAACATAGCAAAGCAGGAAAGCTACACTACAAAGCTGTAAAGGAACAGACGGGAAGTAGGAGTAGGGAACACGCAGGAGAGGGTGAGAACCCGCACCAAACAAGCGGCTACCGAACTAACCTCGGCATCCCAAACTACTCCAAACAAAAAGGCAACAGGTGGATGACCCTAAACTCACACAGAAGGGTACATCGGCCTGTCAACCAGCCCAAACAAAGGCGAAGGCGAACGCCGACACCGGGAAACAGACAAAACACGACAGAGAACGTCGTGCACAAAGCCCCACGCACGATCAGAACATCGTGCAGACGGCAGAACACTGACCTCGAGCACAGCCACGAACGGACAACTCGCAAAGGTCACAACGCGTAAGAAAACGCGAAGAGCTACGCGTCACGTGACGGAAGCACCTCCTTAAAAAGCCAGCTGCGTCCACTGACGTCTCATGCTGCACCTCAAGTGTCTCACCTACAGTACTGCTGTAACAACAGCAGAGATGTAGACACCAGCTGAACCAAACAGTAACAACAAACAAGTAACTAGTCAGGGTCACGCCCGTCGACGTAAGTCCTCAGTCCCTGACCACGTGTGCACACACTGGCTATAGTCTAAGCCAGGTCCTCTAGCTAGTATTCTCCCTCGGCAGGACGCCACCGTTGACTAGGAGCCCGCGGAACTAACTAAAAACCGCTCACCGGGAAAACCCCTCCGCCATCCGCTAGCAGGTCGGCACCTCTAGGCCTTAGGTCACACAAGTGAAGGCTTCACACGACACAGAAGCTCAAAACACAAGTGCCGAAGTACAGATAGGCAACCACGCCCATCTACTCATACTTCTAAGCACCAAATGGCAGCATCACCACCGCCGACAACTCAGGACAAGCAACTAGACCTCCTATGTAACGATCCTGAGTTGAACGACTCAAGGGCAAGATCGTCACAAACAGCGGGACAAGCCGCCAATCGGTCTAATCCTAGGCCAGAAAAACCACGCTCCGCAGAAAATAACACACGGAGACCTGAGGGAAGCACCAAGAACCCTCAGCACAGCTGAACATGCAAACCGAGGTAGAACAACACCTCGAAACATCCAGAAGCAGCGTCTTGGATAGGACAGAACCGCCAAGACACGCACAGACAAGGTCACACGTCAACCACTGGGTCACACCGGGTTGACCGAAACCCAAACAACAAAAGCATACAAGAGTAGGATCAAGGATCCTACCACAAGTAAGAAGACTCCTGGCTACCTCACAACGTAGTCTTAACCCTCATAGGACGTCAGGAGACATCCACGGGACAACGGGCAGACCACAAGGACAAGCCAAGACACACAGAATCATCGGGCGGAAAACCAAGGCACAAGGGAAGCAACGCACAGGCCCTAGACCGTTATTAGCAAGTGACGGTCTAGCTCAGGGGCGTTATTTCCCAAACGACGGACGGACACAGGCCGTCGCTCACACCACCCTAACAACCTACAAAGCACACAAAAGCCAAGTAACGCACGGGACCAGGGGCGTTACAAGCAAACGGCGCACAGGGGCTCCACCGTTACTCCCAACGGCATAGCCACCCAAACCCAAAACGAAGCAACGCGCTAAGCCAGGCGCGTCACTCACGAAACAGCGCGGCAGGGGAGGGCCGTCAGAACCAAACGACGCACGGGGGCCTATCCGTTACTCACAACGGCATAGCCACCCTCAACCCAACACCACAGCAAACGACGGACAGGGGTGAGCGCGTTACTCTCTAACGACGCACAGGGGCTCCACCGTCGCTTCCAACGGGACAGCCACCCAACCTCGTCCACGCAGAATATAACGGCCAGGGGCAGGCACGTTATACTCAAAACAACGGATGGGAACACATCCGTCGGAGGAACCGCCTCAACAGGTCAAAGTCAGTCAATGGAAAGTAACGGCCAGGGCAAGGCGTGTTATTTCCATCTAACGCGCTGGGTCAAGCGCGTTAGATCAGCTGACTTAACCCCAAGGAAAAACGATGAAAGCGAAGTAACGGCCAGGCACCGGCGTGTTACACGGGAACGACGCTCCAAGCTAGGGCCGTCGCTCACCCAGAAGCAAAAGGGCTAATAAACCCTCAAACCAAATAACGGTCTATCGTAGGGCCGTCAAAAGCAAGTGACGGTCGCTGGCTAGACCGCTACTTCGGTTACGGCGGGAAAACAGAGGAATGGCCGGATTGGCCCGTTCCACGCCCCATTCACGCCGAAACGCAGGGGATACAAACCCATTCGACAAAATACAACATTCAAGGGCCAAAACGCCCACATGCACGCACAAAAACGCAAGATTCGGGCGATTTTACCAAATCAACCCTAAGTGGGTCACCGAGGTTCCCGGACTTCTACCGGCCTCGAATGAACACCAAATCGCATGAAAACTACGTGGATGGGATTCTAACATCCCTGCGGTCATTTAGAATCTAACTGAACCGCAAACGGTCACCGTTTACCGGCCGACCCTAAAAACCACGAAAATCACGGTTTAGGCAAAACAAGCCCAAACACGCTCGTTTCCTAGCCGAACGCCGTGCAATGGCAGGGAAAACGAAGATGAAGAAGCAAGGATCCGTCACCCTACCTCCACCGAAGAAACCGCGCCCCGAAAGGACTAAACCACGCCGAAAACCACTCGCGAACCGATTTCACCGGCTTTGAATCCACCGTTCGGGATCGCGCCAGAATCGATCCGATCCTCGCCCTATCGCGCACCTCGACAGCTCCACGGCCTCGCCACCTCGCCCACGCACGCCTCCGTCTGTAGCCGGAGCCGGAAAGGGGAGAGAACGAGAGAAAACGGGAGAGAGAGGGACGGTCGCGAGAATGAGAAGGAGAGAGAGAAAGAGAAAAGAAAAAGGAAAAGAAATTAGGAAATTTTCCTAATTTCCGAAAATTCCGAAAATGCGCCGAAAATGCACAAATTCAGAAAAATACGCAAAAATAGTCGAAACGACCGGCTCGACGAGTACATCGTCGCTGCAGCATCCACGAGTTCGAGAATTGACAAACAAACTCACCGTAGGGTTCCGTAACTAGTACGTGAGAAAAACCCACACGGCTCGTCAAACTCAACTCGGAAGCCACCAAAGCGAACCGAAACTCAACGAAACCAATCCGAAACAGACCCGAAAGATCCATTAAAGATCCTACGAGACCTGCAAAGGATTCGACAAAGATCCGACAAGAAACCGGGTCATTACATCCTCCCCTCCTTTAAGAAATTTCACCCTCGAAATTAAGGACTAGCAAAGGAGAAGCAAGGGAGAGGAACCCAACAATACAAGACTCGGAAAACACAGCTCAGAGGGACACCGTCAGGTCACAACTACAGGTACACACTCTAGCTTCCAAGACAGCAAGTCCACAGCACGAGCATGACACCAAAGTGAACACAACTGACACCTCCGAAGCAAGGGCAACGTCGTTTACGTCTCATAGGGCAAGAGACACGACAGCCACAACAATCGAGAACCAACACCGAAAAACACAATAACAACACAGCAAGCAGCAGCTCACATAAGGAGACACAGTCCTCCCAGCTGACAGCTCGACCACATCATCGGCTCTAGTGCCAAAGGCAACAGGGAACACCTGGCACACAGAACACCAACGACGACAACACCACTGGACCACAGACACCATCAAGTCAATCCTCACTCAGATATCACATCTGATAGAGTCGCAAGCTAACTCCAAGGAAAAAGAGTACAGCAAAGCTAACTGACAAGACAATGGTCCAAAGGCAAGGACACAAAATCATAGAGAAACAGCACTTACAAAAACAATCACAACGGCAACACCTGCAGAATTCCGGCTCCGCACAACACACAGGGCCAAGGAACACATCTGCAAGCAGGGTCACATTAAGGCACAAGAACAGCTGAGCACACGACCACTAAAGTCAGGTCACGCATCAAACTGCTCACCAAGAGAAGACCCACAACAACGAGAAACGACAACAATCTCGGGGAACGCAACTCAAGGACTAGCAACACGCCTCAAGAGCACAACACCCCAGAAAGAAAAATGCAGAGAAAAAGGGTACTCAATCAGCAAGGAATGCCGACAAATTCCCCAACACTCGCACAAGCCCATGCCAACACCGAAAAACCAAGAACAATGGCACGGCAACCGACAAAGTCAAGGCACAAAAAGCCAAGACGAAGCCACATCGAGAAGGAAAGGACTTCTCGACAAACGGGTAGCCAACCCACACACTTCAGCTGCACCCTCAACAATGCGCACAGGCAACAAAACAACATCGGAAACCGCATCTCAGCACACACCAGCATCATCGCAATCAACAAGATCGCAATTCACACGCCACGCGCACCGATCCAACGAATAACCGAACTCAAGGAGCCTAAGTGCAACAAGAGAAGAGCACCAGCATCAGCACAAAGCACAAGGAAAGCATCAATCTCAGCTTACCTTCACGTCCTAAAACAACAAATGAGCCTTCACAACGCATCGGCCGTTAGACACAGCACGACAACTACGGTGCACAACAGCTCTTAACACCATTACGGAGTCCAAAGCCAAGCAACCGTACAACAAGGAGCAGATCAGGCTCAACACAAAGCTGTCTACGCTTAAGCAGACACAGGACAAGGCAGCACTAAGACAACAATTCCAAGGCTAACCTCGAAAAAACTTCACCAAGAAGGGACGAGAAGCAACAAGCTCTACAACAACAGCTCACCAGGAAGGGAAAATCCTAGGTTCGCTTGAGCAACTTCTCAATCGAGGCAACACGACAACCGAAACAACGAAAACAACAATGCATCAGAAGCTAAGCAGACTCAAGCCGGGATAACCAAAGCAACGTAAGAACGTGCATGGCCATCACACCAACGCTAAAAAGTCATAAGCTACCTGAGCAAAATACAGAAAATAGTTCGAACAATGCACAGCAGGTTCATGCCAACCGACAAACACTGCCAAGTGCAACACGATCGAGACCAACTTCAAAACCGAACGAAGCACGTCGTCACATCCAGACGAGAGCAAAAACCATCTCGTACAGTGCCAACCAAGCACGTACAAGACCATACGTGAGAAGCACTGCGATAAACCATCGCAACACCTACGCCAGCAAGAGACTGTACTGGGCCTAAGGACTCTGGAAACTGTATATCTCGGATTCCCATGTACTTCAAACAACAACGCTCTGATAGCTCAGAAAAGAAAAACTCCGAACTTCTCAGAACACTGCTCAGATACCAGCTGTAACGACCCAGAGTTCAGGATACCGATATACCGATAACAAGAATTGGGGAGGCCACCCAAGAGGCTGATGAGGCCCCTGAAGGGTTAGGAGGGCATGTGTAGAGTACATTGAAGCCACAGAGATATAACAGTAAGCAAGTAAATTTCATTAGATTGGATTGCTAAAGTAGCAGAAATAAAATTACAGCTTCATTAATAAATTTTTAACAATTAAACACAGAGTCCAGCCCAAAGGAAAGACAACAAGTCTAGCACAGTACAGTCTGACAGAAAGAAACATATACAGAAGTCGGGAGAAGCCCGACGCACGTACAGCTGGCAGCTACAACAGCAAGCGAGCACTCCGCCAGGAACAGCAGAGGCAGACGTCGAAACCCACCTGAAAAGCAGCAGGGGTGAGTCTCAACAGAAACTCAGTAGGGGTCACGCGGATCCCCACTGGAAAACGCACAAAGCAAAAGCAACGGAAGCAGCAACAAACGCAGCAAGAACAGCAACGTAGCAAAGCAGGAAAGCTACACTACAAAGCTGTAAAGGAACAGACGGGAAGTAGGAGTAGGGAACACGCAGGAGAGGGTGAGAACCCGCACCAAACAAGCGGCTACCGAACTAACCTCGGCATCCCAAACTACTCCAAACAAAAAGGCAACAGGTGGATGACCCTAAACTCACACAGAAGGGTACATCGGCCTGTCAACCAGCCTAAACAAAGGCGAAGGCGAACGCCGACACCGGGAAACAGACAAAACACGACAGAGAACGTCGTGCACAAAGCCCCACGCACGATCAGAACATCGTGCAGACGGCAGAACACTGACCTCGAGCACAGCCACGAACGGACAACTCGCAAAGGTCACAACGCGTAAGAAAACGCGAAGAGCTACGCGTCACGTGACGGAAGCACCTCCTTAAAAAGCCAGCTGCGTCCACTGACGTCTCATGCTGCACCTCAAGTGTCTCACCTACAGTACTACTGTAACAACAGCAGAGATGTAGACACAAGCTGAACCAAACAGTAACAGCAAACAAGTAACTAGTCAGGGTCACGCCCGTCGACGTAAGTCCTCAGTCCCTGACCACGTGTGCACACACTGGCTATAGTCTAAGCCAGGTCCTCTAGCTAGTATTCTCCCTCGGCAGGACGCCACCGTTGACTAGGAGCCCGCGGAACTAACTAAAAACCGCTCACCGGGAAAACCCCTCCGCCATCCGCTAGCGGGTCGGCACCTCTAGGCCTTAGGTCATACAAGTGGAGGCTTCACACGACACAGAAGCTCAAAACACAAGTGCCGAAGTACAGACAGGCAACCACGCCCATCTACTCATACTTCTAAGCACCAAATGGCAGCATCACCACCGCCGACAACTCAGGACAAGAAACTAGACCTCCTATGTAACGATCCTGAGTTGAACGACTCAAGGGCAAGATCGTCACAAACAGCGGGACAAGCCGCCAATCGGTCTAATCCTAGGCCAGAAAAACCACGCTCCGCAGAAAACAACACACGGAGACCTGAGGGAAGCACCAAGAACCCTCAGCACAGCTGAACATGCAAACCGAGGTAGAACAACACCTCGAAACATCCAGAAGCAGCGTCTTGGATAGGACAGAACCGCCAAGACACGCACAGACAAGGTCACACGTCAACCACTGGGTCACACCGGGTTGACCGAAACCCAAACAACAAAAGCATACAAGAGTAGGATCAAGGATCCTACCACAAGTAAGAAGACTCCTGGCTACCTCACAACGTAGTCTTAACCCTCATAGGACGTCAGGAGACATCCACTGGACAACGGGCAGACCACAAGGACAAGCCAAGACACACAGAATCATCGGGCGGAAAACCAAGGCACAAGGGAAGCAACGCACAGGCCCTAGACCGTTATTAGCAAGTGACGGTCTAGCTCAGGGGCGTTATTTCCCAAACGACGGACGGACACAGGCCGTCGCTCACACCACCCTAACAACCTACAAAGCACACAAAAGCCAAGTAACGCACGGGACCAGGGGCGTTACAAGCAAACGGCGCACAGGGGCTCCACCGTTACTCCCAACGGCATAGCCACCCAAACCCAAAACGAAGCAACGCGCTAAGCCAGGCGCGTCACTCACGAAACAGCGCGGCAGGGGAGGGCCGTCAGAACCAAACGACGCACGGGGGCCTATCCGTTACTCACAACGGCATAGCCACCCTCAACCCAACACCACAGCAAACGACGGACAGGGGTGAGCGCGTTACTCTCTAACGACGCACAGGGGCTCCACCGTCGCTTCCAACGGGACAGCCACCCAACCTCGTCCACGCAGAATATAACGGCCAGGGGCAGGCACGTTATACTCAAAACAACGGATGGGAACACATCCGTCGGAGGAACCGCCTCAACAGGTCAAAGTCAGTCAATGGAAAGTAACGGCCAGGGCAAGGCGCGTTATTTCCATCTAACGCGCTGGGTCAAGCGCGTTAGATCAGCTGACTTAACCCCAAGGAAAAACGATGAAAGCAAAGTAACGGCCAGGCACCGGCGCGTTACACGGGAACGACGCTCCAAGCTAGGGCCGTCGCTTACCCAGAAGCAAAAGGGCTAATAAACCCTCAAACCAAATAGCGGTCCATCGTAGGGCCGTCAAAAGCAAGTGACGGTCGCTGGCTAGACCGCTACTTTGGTTACGGCGGGAAAACAGAGGAATGGCCGGATTGGCCCGTTCCACGCCCCATTCACGCCGAAACGCAGGGGATACAAACCCATTCGATAAAATACAACATTCATGGGCCAAAACGCCCACATGCACGCACAAAAACGCAAGATTCGGGCGATTTTACCAAATCAACCCTAAGTGGGTCACCGAGGTTCCCGGACTTCTACCGGCCTCGAATGAACACCAAATCGCACGAAAACTACGTGGATGGGATTCTAACATCCCTGCGGTCATTTAGAAACTAACTGAACCGCAAACGGTCACCGTTTACCGGCCGACCCTAAAAACCACGAAAATCACGGTTTAGGCAAAACAAGCCCAAACACGCTCGTTTCCTAGCCGAACGCCGTGCAATGGCAGGGAAAACGAAGATGAAGAAGCAAGGATCCGTCACCCTACCTCCACCGAAGAAACTGCGCCCCGAAAGGACTAAACCACGCCGAAAACCACTCGCGAACCGATTTCACCGGCTTTGAATCCACCGTTCGGGATCGCGCCAGAATCGATCCGATCCTCGCCCTATCGCGCACCTCGACAGCTCCACGGCCTCGCCACCTCGCCCACGCACGCCTCCGTCTGTAGCCGGAGCCGGAAAGGGGAGAGAACGAGAGAAAACAGGAGAGAGAGGGACGGTCGCGAGAATGAGAAGGAGAGAGAGAAAGAGAAAAGAAAAAGGAAAAGAAATTAGGAAATTTTCCTAATTTCTGAAAATGCGCCGAAAATGCACAAATTCAAAAAAATACGCAAAAATAGTCGAAACGACCGGCTCGACGAGTACATCGTCGCTGCAGCATCCACGAGTTCGAGAATTGACAAACAAACTCACCGTAGGGTTCCGTAACTAGTACGTGAGAAAAACCCACACGGCTCGTCAAACTCAACTCGGAAGCCACCAAAGCGAACCGAAACTCAACGAAACCAATCCGAAACATACCCGAAAGATCCATTAAAGATCCTACGAGACCTTCAAAGGATTCGACAAAGATCCGACAAGAAACCGGGTCATTACAATCGTGCCGGCTCCCACCGAAATCTATAACACAGGCCATGTGCATGTCTTCCACGACCTGATTTGTATCTCGGTCTGGCCATCCGTTTGGGGATGAAAGGCAATGCTGATGTTGAGTCTCGTCCCCATAGAGTGTTGTAGACCCTTCTAAAAGTGTGATGTAAAACGAGGGTCTCGGTCAGATACTATTGAGACAGGAACTCCAGTAACCTGACAATCTCTTTGATATATAGAGCTACTAGTACATCAATCGACCATTTACTCTTGATGGGCAGAAAATGTGCAAACGTAGTCAACCGATCAATAATCACCCATATCTCGTCATGTCCGTCTTTGGTTTTAGGCAAACCCATGACGAAGTCCATCCCTATATCCTCCCACTTCCATTTAGGAATGTCTAAGGGATGTAATTTGCCTGTGGGGTTTTGATGTTCCGCCTTTATCTTTTGACAGGTAAGGCAGCGAGATACGAATTCCGCTACCTCTCTCTTCATATTGGGCCAGCAAAAATTTCTTTTCAAGTCTTGGTACATCTTGGTGGCACCAGGGTGAATAATATACTTCGATCGATGAGCTTCTTCTAAAATCTTGTTCTTCAACTCCGGGCAATCCGGAACACAAGTTCTTTCACGGAACAATAACCTTCCATCACATGCTACCTTGAAGTCGGGCTGCTCATCTAGTTTGCCTTTGATTTCCACCAATACCGGGTCATCTTCTTGCAGCACCTTAATCTCTGAGAGTAGGTTCGGATGTAAACTCATGTGTGATAGAGTAACACATCCTTTTCCTTCACCTATATTGAGATTTAGCTTGGAGAATTGTTCTAGCATCTTCCATTCTTTAATCATGCAGCTGGCCAATAATGTTCTTGGCTTTCGACTGAGGGCATTGATGGCGAGAAAACGTACGTCGTTAATACGCCCCGCTATCAAATTTAAATATCAGGCTCATAAATTAAATAAAATAGTTAAGTAGTGAGACCGAGTCGAATCCACAAGGAGATTTAGATTTGAGAGTTGAAAACCTTGAATTTTTAAGTTTTGAAAATCATAAGAACTAAATTGAAAACTTGATTTTGAAATTTAGAAATTAATTAAACACGATGAAAGAACGATGAGAACTTATGCTTAAAAATTAATGAAACAAGTGAAATGAAACAACAAACTTTGATAAACTAAATAAACGTAAACAGATGAGCTAAAGAAATAAACAAGACGAATAATTCTAATTTTACTTAATTTAAAAGACAATATAAATTATGAACACAAGAAATTTAAAAGAATAATAATAGTGAAATAAATTATAACTTGAAGGGGCCTCCTGCCCCTCTCTCCTTGCTTCTTCAAAAATATAAAATAAACTGATCAGATCTCTCACAAGAATTAAAAACAATAAAGAAACCCAAATGAATTCTGAAGCTACCTCCTCTCAACCCCATCTCATTCGCTCTTTTTATAGGTCTTAAATCACCCCTTTCTCTCTATTTTCTCCTCTCCACCGTCGGCCGTGTGAAGCCGCGTGCGTTGCCTTGGTGTGAAGCCCTCTTTGCTCTCTGCGGCGCCTGCCTTTGTTTTTCTGCCGCGTTAGAAGCCCGCTTTGACCCGGCCAGTGTGAAGACGTCCGTTGCATGCACGTGCCCGCTCGCTGGAACACGCGCTCAAGTGGAGAAGCCTCCGCGCCTATGCCTCTTTTGCCGTTGAAACCCGCCAGCCGCATGAAGCTGGCCTCTTGAAGCCGAAGGCCGCGTGGGTCCCTGCCCAAGCCAGCCGACGTCGCCTGCGTGAGAGCCTCTTTTCCCACCGTGTGAAGCTCCTGTTCGTGGCCGACGAAGCCCAGCGTGGAAGTCTTACCTTGGTGTTGCGCCGTTCACTTGGCCGCATGAGGAAGCCTTCATTCGCATGTAGCCTTTGTAGGAGCTTCACGTGGAGCCCATGCGCTGCATGCTTTCCATCGTGAAGGTTGAAGCCTTCCTTGCCTGCCCATGTAAGATGCCTGCCCATGTAAGAGAACAACATATAAAACAAGGCAAAGGAAATACATATTGTATATAAGTATACTTTATATCTAATATATCGTATACATATTACGTATAACAAAGGCCATCTGCAGTTATGTATTATATAGATAATATGTACTATATATAAGTTTGTATGTTTTATATATAATGTTATCTTACGTGAAGCTTATATATATAATACATATATAATATATACTATATAATGTATATAATAGATATATAATATATATACATATGTGAATATTTACGTGTATATAAATAAATATCTATTGAAATGTATTTATTTATTTTTTATTTTTTTATCTTTATTTGAATTAAGGTTGAACTTAGTCAAGCATGAGTTTTTGGATGTGTGAATGGACTTTGGCCCATTTATCTTCTTATTTCTTTTCTTTCCATTCTTCTTGTTGTGATCTTATTTATGCTTGTAAAATATAATCAAAATTTAATTAAATCAAGTAATTAAATATTTTGATCTGAAATTGAAATTAAGTGTGATAAATATATAGTGATATATATTAAAGCTCATAAAAGTGTGTTATATCATTAATTAATATGTAAAATTACACACTTATCACACCCCCCAACTTACTCATTGCTAGTCCCTTAGCAATGCAAACAATTAAAATTTAAGGATCAACACAAGTTTATAAAGTTCATACTTTCATATCAAGTTCTTCCTTCATACGATTAACTAAAGATTAGAATTTGAAAGCATTAACGCACACTAGCCTTAAATTTAGAAATTAAGGTATATGATCAAGAATTCTAATCAAAATTCAGTAGCACTTGTGCATGTGAAATGCTAAGTCATAGCGAAGGCAATTGCATCCCCCATTTGCTATTCCGAACAAGTGCCTTTCAACATTGTACTTCTTAATCAGAGTATTAAGCATATTAGCTAGATTTTTGTCTGCCTTATTATTTCGTCCCTTAGGGATCTTTTTATTTTTATTTTTCTACACACATGATGCTGCACTACCCTTCACTATTTAACACGAACCTCGACTCTTGCCTTAGGAGAAGCAGGCCCGGTTTAGAAGATCAAGGTTCCCTTTTTCTTTTGACGTGAACCTCAACTGTAGCACCCCGGAAATTTAAAGTGTAGAATAGATAAAATAACTATAAGTATTCGTCATGGAAATTAAATTTCGATAAAAGGAAAAGTGATAATTAGCTAAAAAGGGAAAATGGGCCTAAATGTTAATAAAGGCATAAATAAATAAATGAGGAATAGAAATTAAATATTCCCTTTTATCTATGGGAAATACCATTCAAGTATTTTGATGGAATATCATTCCTTAATATAATTTCATGTATAAAGATTTCGTAGGACCGAACCCGACTCTTATACCTAGAGCAAATGACGAAATTGATAAAATGAATAACTAAAGTTATAGGAATTGGGGTCTATATATATATATAAAGTTCTATTAAATAATTTAGTTAAAAGCTTATATAACAAATGGGCTAGAACACCCGCACACCCACACACCTTTATCCATATATAAACATTGGGTTTAATTAGTGGGCCTTGGTATAAAGGCTTGTGAACCTTGAGCTTGGAATATATGTATAAACATATATAAATATAGATATAGGTTAGACATTTGAAATGAATTAATGGGCCTAAAGCCTATATATAGATAAATATATGCGCACAAGCCAAACAAACCCATCATTTTGGCAAAACCCAACACATACCTATAGGGGCTCACGATGGGTCAAGATAACCCAACCACAGTGAGCCTAAACCAACCCAAAACCCATTGTATATACACCCATGAGGCCATGCTAAGAGTGGGACATTAACTCAAAGACCAATCCACCCAAAGCCCATATATTTAGAACCCCACGCATACACTCACTGTATGCCAACTGAAGTTAAACATAAAAACTCACCTATTAAGTCTTAGCCCTGTGGATTTCACGTAACAAAGTTAGGAGCCTTTTTTTATTATTATTTATTTAGTCTAAAAGGGGCTCACAAGTTAGACAATCCAGCCCACTATAGGATGGCCACATGCCCATTCGAACAAGCCAGCCATGCATATGTTTTCTTAGGGTTTCAACCGTAAACTTTGGCAGGCGGCTGTCAATATAGTAGGGAGGCTAACATCGCGTAGAAGGTTTTAAAACCTTCCCAGTAATGACCATCGATCTTTTCAGACCCTATTAACATCTATAAAACTCAACCCATCGAACATGTAGAAGCTTTGCGGCTGCCGTTTCGTGCACCCCTGCTTCCTCCTGCTGCAGAGGAGCTGTGCGAGGTGAACGTGAAGAAGCTTCTTCCTACAGTCTTCTTCTTCCTCCTCCTTGCTGTTGAACGTGCTGCTGCTGTTGTAGTTGCAGTGAAGAAGCAAGGCTGCTTCTTTATCTTTCTATGTTGTTTCTTTCTTCTTCTCGTTAGTTAAACATGTCGAGGTAGGCAATCTCCCAAGTCAAATCCGATTAATCATCCTGCATGTTTTTATACGTTTGATGCCATGACTTCCTGCATGCTCTAAGTAGAAAATCATTAAGTGAATAGAAGTAAATCATGATTAAATATTTTATAATCATGTAATCATATAATTAAAATTCTAGAAATATATATCTTTGAAATCCCCAAAATTTACTGTAAATTTTCATGTGATTATATGGTGTGTTAACCTGTTAATGATTAACTTTATTAAATATATGAATTTCTAATAGTTACACGGCGAATTGCAATGGTTGCCGCAGTACCATAGTTATATATTTTTACGTTGATGGCCTGTTTGGGGGTGCCATAGTGTCCTTTGGCCATGAAATTTTATGGGTGTGTTATTGGGGAGATGACCGAGGTAATAAGAGTGGTTGCATCATTTTTTGTGCCTCATATCTCAAGATCCCCCATCTCTCAATGAAAAATTATTTTGAACACCCGATTAGGTAGAGTTTTTCGAGCCCGTCATTTCGATATATAGAACGCGTGATTCCGACGTGTGTACGTCGAGAACCGGAGGTTTGAAGAAGTTAGAATTTATATTTTTGAAATGACAACGTTGAGAATGTCGTTGATTCATTTTGACGACATTTTGCAACGTCGTCATATCTTTAATATATATATATATATATATATATATATGTGTGTATATATTTCTAACTATATCTTTGAAAATTCATATCTATTAAGATATGTAACAGAAAATTATAAAAATGATATATTTGGAATCCTTGAATTTTTATCCTAATTATCATATATTCTATTTCTCTAAATTATTTTATATAAACAAATGTGTCTTTGAATGTATGTTTTAAAATTATTCAATTAAATAGATATTGACGTGAATTCTTGTTAAATAAATTAAGTTAAAAATCATAGAATTAACGTCCCTCCAAGTGGATGCTAATTAATAAATGACACTACTCACAGATGTCAATTAATATAAATTTATTTAATTATAGTTAATTATAGAATTGGATGGGCATAAATTCTATAATTAACGCATTCATGTTCTCACCGTTTTCTTCCGGTTATGACCCATACCTTGGGTCTTTTGGCACTCTCATCTCACGTCCGTAGATGGAGTCCCTGTTTCATGATTGATTCACGTTATATACCTCAACTCTCGGTGACATACGAGCCCTCTGTTGGACATTCCGTTCCTTCGGACTGGCAAGTTAGTCATTAGGACCTCCGTAAGTCTCCTCGCAGCCTTGGATTCCCTCAAGGCCGACTAAGCTGGTTGTACCTAATCACCCAGATTTCAAGAATGTCATGGTTTTCATATGGTTTATTGATATATCATCCTTATTACAAGTTCTATCCTTGAACTCTATGTTCCATGAAATCTATCTTAATGTTCTTACATGCTTGATCCTTGAAATTCTTGGCCATTAATATAGAATTAGTCTAGACTAAATGTCAGGGGCTATGGGTCCCACTAAAATGATATTTTAAATGCTACGGGTCCTGATCTGACCCTATTGGGCGAGGCAAAGTCCAAACATTACCGGTATACGATGATCGGGTGCTGGCATTCACCAACTCGGTTATTGGCATTTAGGGGCAATCATACAGTCGTGAGAACTCCTAAGTGTGCGACCAAATACTACCTAGTGCTATTTCCATGAGGGGCGGTCATATCGTCGTGATTTTCCCCTTAGTACATTGGCCAATTCTATGTAGTGCTAGATGTGCAAACGCTCTCGTGATAGTGATGATCGGGAGTAATTGTCATCATAGTACACAATCCTATGTAGTGCTAGATGTGCAAAAGCTTTCGTGATAGTGATGATCGGTAGTAATTGCCATCATAGTGCATCTTTCCACAACTTATTGTTCATCATGAAAAGATCTTGAATTACCTTATTGGAGGGGTTATCATATCATCGTGATATTCCCTTAGTGTCTTGGCAATCCTCCACAGTGCTAGTTACATGAAAGCTCTCATGATAATGTCGTCATAGAGAGAATATTGTGCTAGTTTCATTAACCGCCCTCGTGATATTATTCGTCATAGAGGGATGATTGTTATTGTTTCCTCATTATGAGAAGTACTTGATGTTCTGACATGAAAGTTCTTGCTACACTCTCTTGATTGTCATTGTCCTTACTCTTTATGAGTGTATCTAGCATCTTGATTACTCATTTTTTTTATATAGTTCTTGAATTTATCTCGTGTCATTATAGTTCTCGATTTCTATATCTTGCATGAGCTGCATGCGCATGTGAAACTATAATTGACTTAAAGCTAGCTTGGAGCATGAGATATTAAGTCCTACTGAGCGTTCGCTCACCCTACGTTTTCCAATATTTTTCAGGTAATGACCTTAGTGACGACGAGACCGAACATGATGGGCAAGGGCAAGAGTGAAGAGAACTCTGACATCTAGATGAACCATCTAGTCTGGTTATCTTGCATCTTATGTCTCCTTATAGTTTTTCTTTATTGAGTCTTTTCGTTTATTATGGGCCCGAATATGTAAAGAACTTATATTTGAAATGAAATTTATTATTTGTCCAAATTGTGTTTTGTGGAAATAACTATGCTCTGATTGACATGACTGTTTAACTGCCACGTTCCGAGCAAACGACACGTTCCACTGCTATCGGTTCGGGGCGTGATAGAAGGTGGTATCAGAGCCTAGGCTTTCTAAATCCCTAGGTCATTAAGTTCAAGTCCTAGATCGGATCGTCCCTGTCAGTCATCCTATATGAATCCCGTGAGATTTGGGTAGAACTATGGGCTAACTAATAAAATATGTTTCATCTACGCTAGATTAAGGTCAAGATATATGTAATCATTAATTTAAAACTTGTTGTGTAGATGAAAAATGGCTAACTCTATAAACCTATCTCATCCGTAACTGCATGAATCGGATACGGTGATCTTAGTACCTAGCATGTTATGTGAATGATCTAGCTAGAATACATGCTTCAAACATGGCGATATTACTCCACTAATTTTGGAACGAAAATCATGTGAATTTGGGGACCAAATTCTTTTAAGTGGGGGAGGGTGTAGCACCCCGGAAATTTAAAGTGTAGAATAGATAAAATAACTATAAGTATTCGTCATGGAAATTAAATTTCGATAAAAGGAAAAGTGATAATTAGCTAAAAAGGGAAAATGGGCCTAAATGTTAATAAAGGCATAAATAAATAAATGAGGAATAGAAATTAAATATTCCCTTTTATCTATGGGAAATACCATTCAGTTAAAGATAATTACATGTATAAAGATTTCGTAGGATTGAACCCGACTCTTATACCTAGAGCAAATGACAGAAATTAATAAAATGAATAACTAAAGTTATAGGAATTGGGGTCTATATATATATATAGTTGTATTAAATAATTTAGTTAAAAGCTTATATAACAAATGGGCTAGAACACCCACACACCTTTATCCATATATAAACAATGGGTTTAATTAGTGGGCCTTGGTATAAAGGCTTGTGAACCTTGGGCTTGGAATATATGTATAAACATATATAAATATAGATATATGTTAGACATTTGAAATGAATTAATGGGCCTAAAGCCTATATATAGATAAATATATGTGCACAAGCCAAAGAAACCCATCCTTTTGGCAAAACCCAACACATACCTATAGGGGCTCACGATGGGTCAAGATAACCCAACCACAATTAGCCTAAACAAACCCAAAACCCATTGTATATACACCCATGAGGCCATGCTAAGAGTGGGACATTAACCCAAAGACCAATCCACCCAAAGCCCATATATTTAGAACCCCACGCATACACTCAGTGTATGCCAACTGAAGTTAAACATAAAAACTCACCTATTAAGTCTTAGCCCTGTGGATTTCACGTAACAAAGTTAGGAGCCTTTTTATTATTATTATTATTTAGTCTAAAAGGGGCTCACAAGTTAGACAATCCAGCCCACTATAGGATGGCCACATGCCCATTCGAACAAGCCAGCCATGCATATGTTTTCTTAGGGTTTCGACCGTAAACTTTGGCAGGCGGCTGTCAATATAGTAGGGAGGCTAACATCACGTAGAAGGTTTTAAAACCTTCCCAGTAATGACCATCGATCTTTTCAGACCCTATTAGCATCTATAAAACTCAACCCATCGAACATGTAGAAGCTTTGCGACTGCCGTTTCGTGCACCCCTGCTTCCTCTTGCTACAGAGGAGCTGTGCGAGGTGAACGTGAAGAAGCTTCTTCCTACAGTCTTCTTCTTCCTCCTCCTTGCTGTTGAACGTGCTGCTGCTGTTGTAGTTGCAGTGAAGAAGCAAGGCTGCTTCTTTATCTTCCTCTGTTGTTTCTTTCTTCTTCTCGTCAGTTAAACACGTCGAGGTAGGCAATCTCCCAAGTCAAATCCGATTAATCATCCTGCATGTTTTTATACGTTTAATGCCATGACTTCCTGCATGCTCTAAGTAGAAAATCGTTAAGTGAATAGAAGTAAATCATGATTAAATATTTTATAATCATGTAATCATATAATTAAAATTCTAGAAAAATATATCTTTGAAATCCCCAAAATTTACTATAAATTTTCATGGGATTATATGGTGTGTTAATGTAAGACCCCGAATAAAAATAAGAAATAAATATGTTCTAAATGAATTAAACATGTGGGAAAAGGATAAAAATAATTAGGCCATATGTATATTTATGCATTTAATAGCTTTAACACATTTTACACACACATGTAAACAAGAACCCATTAACTAATGAAAGCCCAAAACCCATATATATATATAGATATATAATAAGAAACCAACCCCTTTATAAATATATATACTTATATGGGCCTTCCCTACGTGAGCAACTCCCTTTAATGGTCAAGCCTCATATAAACACACACACACATATATATATATATATATATATATATATGTACAAGTGGCTTCTTATTATTAAACCTTCAAAGCCCATTTAGCTAAGTGATTAAAAACAAATCTAAGTCATGGTCCTCTAACCACTCAAATGCCCACAGCCCAACCCAAACTCATGCATAAACCCACTGCTACCCGAACCCAACATGCATGGTCGATCGTGCGAACAGATTAGGGTTTTGAGAATGCAAAAAGAGGCATGCGGCTGTGCTTTTGGCAGGAAATAAAATAACGCAAGGAAAGTTTAAAAACCTTCCGTTTGTAGCTTTCTAACCCAATAGAAACCCCATAAACCTATAAATAAACATGCCCCTCGAACGTGCCAAAGGGAATTGATGCGTTCGAAGGGCGGAGTTCTTCCTTCTGCCGTTGCAGCATGCGGCCACGTGCATAAACCCAAACTCAAACAATAGTAAGCGGCGATACATGGTTTAGGTTTTAGGGTTTTTGCATGAAGTTTTGGCAGGCGACAGTGGAAATGGCAGGGAGAGAAAATTTTGGATTAAACCGTGGAAGCCTTGCTTCCATTCAACCCTTGACACCACCAGGACTCTCACCCTATAAAGTACTCTACTCCACCGACTAGCAGAGCCCTTATTTCTGCAAATCCCCACGTGAGTCGACTTCTTGCTGTGTGCTGCCTTCTTCACCAACCTCCAGCGGTCAAGCGAGAAGGAAGGATTGTCTTCCTCCCGCTGAGGTTCGTCTTCTACTGCCGTGATAGTTGCAGAAGGGAGAGGCCTGCAACCTTCTTCCTCTCTCTCCTACAGAGGGTTCCTCTGCGTCCACTTCTTCTTGTGCGTGGGTGCAGCAACCGGACATTTGCTGCCGCGTTCCTTCCTCCTGCCGTTGCCTGAACGTGGAGTTTCTTCTTCCCCTACTTCATACCTGCTGCTGCGGTTTTCTTGCAGACGTTAACTTCCTTCTCTGTCTCGTTCATTATCCAGATCAAGCCCCAAGAGGTAGGTCTTCTCAAGTTTCGTAGCCCAAACAAAAATTAATTCATCATTGTAGGTGTTCTCTCTTCATGCCAAAGATTATAATTAGATTAAACCTCACATGATAATTCTGCATGATTTTTACTACATGATTTCTTTCGTGTTTTGGTTTAATACTATAGAAGTTAGTTATGGAGTTTTCGCCTTAATAACTTGTACGTGGGTATCGGAGTCTCCTTTGGCCATGAAAATTTATGGGCGTACTAGTGGGATGGAGACCGAGGTAATGAGAGTGGTTGCACCATTTTTCGTACCCCCTATCTCAAGATCCCCCATCTCTCAACGAAAAATTATTTTGAACATCCAATTATGTAGAGTTTTTTGAGCCCGTCATTTCGGTATATCATAGGCTCGATTCCGACGTAGTTACGTCGAGAAACGAGAGGACTACGAGTTGAGACAATTTGTGATTGAAATGACGACATGCCTATTGTGGTCAAATCTTTTTGACGACGTAACAAAAGGCCGTCAAATTATATATATATATATATATATATATATATATATATATATATATATATATATATCTTGTAACAATATCTTTGAAAATTGATATCTATTAAAATATGTAACAGAAAATTATAAAAAATATATTTTCGGAATCCTTGAATTTTTCTCCTAATTATCTTATATTCCATTTTCTAAATTATTTTATATAAATTAATGTCTCTTTGAATGCATATTTTTGAAATTATTCAATTAAATAGATATTGATGTGAATTCTTGTTAAATAAATTAAGGTAAAAATCATAAAATTAACATCTCTCTATGTAGACGCTAATTAATAAATGACGTCACTCATGGGCGTTAATTAATATAAGTTTTATTTAATTATGGTTAATTATAGAATTTGATGGACATAAATTCTATAATTAACGCATTCATGTTCTCACCGCTTTCTCCCGATTTTGACCCATACCGCGGTTCTTCTGGCACTCTCATCTTACGTCCGTAGATGGAGTCCATGTTTCATGATTGGTTCACGTATACACCTCAACTCTCGGTGACATACGAGCCCTCCGTTGGACATTCCGTTCCTTCGGACTGGCAAGTTAGTCATTGGGACCTCCGTAAGTCTCCTCGTAGCCTTGGATTCCCTCAAGGCCGACTGAGCTGGTTGTACCTTAAACACCTTGTACCTTTTATTGCCACGCCATGTGGTAACCCGGTCCTCTCATGGTGCCATCTCGGTCCATGAGAGAATACTCTTAGCCAGTGGAAAGGTGATATTTCACTAGGCCGTGTCCTAGATTGGGTCCCTTATAGTTGGGGTCAATCTTTCAGCTTGATTCATGTCCCTTGATTGGTGACGGGTTTAGTCATCCACTCAAGTTATCACGGCTACCTAGTTAAGGTACCGATTCTACCCAGGTTATCGACATGTCATGGTTCTCGTTGGTTTTATCATTGTCCATCTAATGTTCTTCCTTGAATTCTGTGGAACCTATCCACGAATCTACCTTGATATCCTACATGAGTTTGTTCTTGGAATTCCATGGCTATCACTAAAGTGGTTGTCTAGATATTACATGTAACAATGTCCGCGCATATAGTGCCCGATCTGGTCCTGGGAGGAGCACCCGAAAGTACTTGTGCCCATGGGAGTTATATTGATCACGGTGTGGTATTGAACCGAAGTACTTGCTTGAATCTACGACACCCCACTATCCCTCTCTACCTCGCGTGCTTGACTTGATTGACTTGACACGACTTGCGTGGCCCGGAATGGGCAAAGTAATTGCTTGTTAATAGCCATTACCTCATGACATGAAAAAACTTTATTGATATACTTGGTACTCGTTCAAATACTTGAAATCTTGAATACTTGAAATTCCCTATCTTGGATCAACAGTACATGTTATTTCCTCTCGTTATCATGTTCAATTCTGTATCGTTCTATTTTACATGATTGACATGCTAGACTTGCATTTTCATTTGGAAGAGGTAATTACTTAAACTAATTGCTAGTTCTTGAGATATAATTCCTACTGAGCGTTCGCACATCAAGTTCTTTTTCCCAAACCTTTTAGGTAATACGGACCCTGACTCGGACTCGGATGGGCAGGAGCAAGAGTGACGAGCGTAGAATCTGCAAGCATCATGCTACTACACCTTATCGTGTCTAGTCGTCCTGAGTTTATTCTTGGAGTCTTGTCGTTAGAACTTATGTTATTTCAAGAGTTGTAACATTTAAGGCTTGTGGGCCTGATTAGAATTGTTAAGTCTTGGAGTTATGTGACTTTGTTTAATGGTTAAGTTGTTATCAATGGTATCAGTACTTGGTTATGTTTTAAAATTCTTGTCTTATTGCGCACTCTGTTATGATGTTGAAATTCTACTTGCTCTGATTGATATGATTGATATAAACTCGTCACGTTCTCCCCGAGTTCCTTCCGCGCTCGGGGCGTGACAGTTTTTGTGGTATCAGAGCCTAGGATTTCAAGTCTTAGGAAACCCAAGTCCAAGGTTAGGTCTATCCCTAAATTGTGAGGATGGGTAGCACCGTGGGTAAAGTCCTTGTAGGGCTTCTGACTACAAATTTCAATATGAAACTAATTAAGGTTAACTCCTTGTAGGACTATGGCTGCTAAACGCGCACAATGGCGTGAGATGCAACGAACTGTTCAGGGCCTGACCCAGGCCTTACAACAAGTGGCTCAAGGTGGGGCACACCATGGAGTTGGCGACCTCCATCGGAGTTTTAGAAATCTCAACCCTCCAAAGTTCGCAAGTTCATCAAATCCTGAGGATGCGGAGAATTGGATAAAGGAGATCGAGCGAATCTTCCGCGTCATGCAATGCGCGGATGGTGAAAAGGTGCTTCTGGCCACGTTCCAACTGGAACGGGACGCCCGTGCTTGGTGGGAGTCCATTGAGGCCACCTTGCTGAAAGATCATGTTACTTGGGCCGACTTTGTCAACCACTTCAATAGCAAGTATTTCTCCGACCGTGTTCAGGAGAAAAAGGCCGCGGAATTTGCTGCCTTGAAGCAACGATCCCTGTCGGTGGCCGACTACGAGGCCCAGTTCTCCAGGTTATCTAGATATGCACCACACTTAGTATGCACTGAGAAGATGAAGGCAAGAAGGTTCTTGAATGGGTTACGACCCCAATATATCACTCAGCTCGCTCCCTTGGATATTCAAGTGTACTCAGAGATGGTGCGTCGTTCCCAGCTGCTAGAAGACGCTATAGAGTTGTCTGACAAAATCCGTGGTAAGGATAAAAGGGAGAATGTCACAAGCCCCAACACTTTTAAACCGTCTTTCAAGAAGCGGACCAATAATGGAGGCGAACCCTCCAAGGAGAAGAAATTCAAGAAGGGCAATAACAAACCTTTCTCCATCACGGCACCGCCAAAGGAGAATTGTAAATATTGCGACAAGCCGGGTCATCAGGCTGCAGAATGCTGGAGAAGGCTCGGAGCATGCCTTCATTGTGGGAGTAAGGAACACCGTATTCCCGACTGCCCAATGATGAACGAGCAAAGTGAGCCGGAGACAAAGGAAGAGAAGCGTCCGGCAAAGAAGCAAGGAAATTTACAAGCTCTCCAAGAGACGGAACCAACCGAGGGTGGGTTGGTGGAAGGTATTTTGTCTGTCTGCTCTAAATCTGCTCAAGTACTATTTGATACTGGCGCCACACATTCTTTTGTTTCAAAGAAATTTGCTACTTCATTCTCTATGGAACCTGAATGGATAAACTTGGTGATTTTTACCCCGTTAGGGAATGAGTCTGATGTCAATTTCCATTACCCAAACTGTAATATTATAGTTAAAGGCCACAACTTACCTGCAGATTTAATATGCTTAGACTTGAAGGAGTACGATGTGATTTTAGGGGCCGATTGGCTATCCACCCATCGAGCAACTGTAGACTGCCGAAATGGAAAAGTAACTTTTGTGGATTACCCGAGTTAACTTACGTTACTCCCTGGAAGAGATCACCAGTCATCTCTGCTTTTCAAGCCCATAAACTTATCAACAAAGGATGCGAGGCATTCTTAGCATTTGTAACTGCCACGGAGGCTAAGGTAGCTAGACTAGAAGACATTCAAGTGGTTCGGGAGTTTCCTGATGTTTTCCCTGAAGACTTGCCTGGTTTGCCACCAGAGAGAGAAGTCTCATTCACTATAGACCTTGTTCCGGGTGCCGGACCTGTTTCCAAAGCACCCTACAGAATGTCCCCCGCAGAATTGAAGGAATTGAATGAGCAGCTTATGGAGCTATTGAAGAAAGGATTTATCAGACCAAATACTTCCCCATGGGGAGCACCAGTGCTGTTCGTCAAGAAGAAGGATGGATCGATGAGGCTGTGCATCGATTATCGGCAACTGAACCACCTCACTATCAAGAATAAATACCCACTGCCGAGGATTGATGAACTCTTCGATCAGATTTCAGGAGCAAAGTATTTCTCAAAAATTGATCTTCGATCGGGTTATCACCAATTGAGGATCAAGGACGAGGATATTCACAAAATTGCATTCCGAAGCAGGTACGGGCATTATGAATTTACTGTTATGCCTTTTGGACTAACAAATGCCCCTGCAGCTTTTATGCAGCTTATGAATAGCATCTTTAGACCACATCTGGACAAATTTATTGTGATTTTTATCGATGATATCATGATATATTCAAAGTCTGAAGAGGAGCATGAAGTGCATTTGAGTATAGCATTGCAGATATTGAGGGATAATCAATTATATGCCAAGTTTAGCAAATGCGAGTTTTGGCTGGAAGAAGTGTCCTTCTTAGGACACGTAATTTCAATGGATGGAATCTCAGTGGACCCCGCAAAGGTCGAAGCGGTAAAGAATTGGGAACAACCGACAAATGCAACAGAAATTAGGAGCTTCCTTGGTCTTGCTGGTTATTACCGGCGTTTTATTAAAAACTTCTCGAAGATTGCAGTACCACTCACCAGGTTGACCCGCAAGGAAGTGCCATATGAGTGGAATGAGGAATGTGAACGAAGCTTCCAAACATTGAAGGACCATTTGACCACTGCTCCGGTGTTGGCCCTTCCTATTGAAGGAGAGAAGTACGAGGTATATACCGATGCTTCCGGTATTGGCCTCGGTTGTGTATTAATGCAACAGGGAAGAGTTATTGCATACTCTTCTAGACAGTTGAAGAAGCATGAAGAAAACTACCAGGTGCATGACTTGGAGTTGGCCGCGGTAGTGTTTGCACTAAAGATCTGGAGACACTATCTCTACGGAGAACAATTCACAGTATTCTCCGATCATAAGAGCATCAAATATCTATTCTCTCAGAAGGAGCTTAATATGAGACAACGTCGATGGCTGGAATATTTAAAAGACTTTGATTTCACTATTCATTATCACCCCGGTAAAGGGAATTCGGTAGCTGATGCCTTGAGTCGAAAGCCGAGAGCCCTTATAGCCAGCTGTATGATACGGGAATGGAAACTATTAGAGGAATTCTCCAGATTAAATATAAGCACAGACCAGAAAGACGGGTGTATTACTCTCTCTCACATGAGTGTGCATCCAGACTTGCTATCCGAAATCAAGAAGTTACAAGACGAAGATCCTGGAATGATTGAAATCAGGGAGAAACTAGATCAAAGAACCGGGTTCAAGCTGGCAGTTGATGGAAGACTAATGTTTCAGGAAAGGACATGTGTCCCAGACTGTCCTGAGTTGAAAAGGAAAATTCTAGATGAAGCTCACCGCTCTAGGTATACCATTCATCCTGGAGCAACTAAGATGTACAAAGATTTAAAAAGAACTTTCTGGTGGCCGAACATGGAGAGGGAGGTAGCGGACTTTGTATCTCGCTGTCTCACGTGCCAACAAGTAAAAGGGGAACACCAAAGACCCACCAAAAAGTTACACCCCCTTGATATTCCCAAATGGAAATGGAAGAATTGGTATGGATTTCATCATGAGATTGCCTAAATCTAGAGGCAGACATGATGGTATTTGGGTAATCATCGACCGACTGACCAAGTCGGCGCATTTCTTGCCAATTAAAAGTCGATGGTTGGTTGATGTTTTGGCTGCATTGTATATTAAGGAGATCGTGAGATTGCATGGAGTCCCAACATCGATCGTGTCTGACCGAGACCCTCGCTTCACTTCTCATTTCTGGAAGGGTCTACAATACTCTTTGGGGACGAAGCTCAACTTCAGTACTGCTTTCCATCCCCAGACCGATGGTCAGACCGAGAGAACAAACCAAATAGTTAAAGACATGTTACGGGCTTGCATTATTGACTTTGGCGGAGGTTGGCATGATCATTTCCCCCTAGCCGAGTTTGCATACAACAATAGCTATCAAGTCAGTATACAGATGGCTCCATTTGAAGCTTTGTACGGCAGGAGTTGCCGATCTCCTATATGCTGGGATGAAGTTGGCGACAAGCAACTACTAGGGCCAGATATGGTTAAGTTGTTATCAATGGTATCAGTACTTGGTTATGTTTTAAAATTCTTGTCTTATTGTGCACTCTGTTTTGATGTCAAAATACTACTTGCTCTGATTGACATGATTGATATAAACTTGTCACGTTCTCCCCGGGTTCCTTCCGCGCTCGGGGCGTGACAGTTTTTGTCACAACAGAAAAGGTTGAACTTATCCGAGAGAGACTCAAAGTATCACAATCCAGACAGAAATCTTATGCAGATAATAGAAGAAGGGAAATAGAGTTCCAAATTGGAGACCATGTTTACCTCAAGGTCTCACCCGGTCGAGGAATAAGAAGGTTCGGAGTTAAAGGCAAGCTTACACCGAGATTCATTAGTCCATTCGAAATATTGGAAAGAGTTGGCGAGGTAGCCTATCGTCTTGCTTTGCCTCCTCAATTGTCGGAAGTGCACAACGTATTCCACGTTTCTATGCTGAAGAAGTACGTGCACGACCCTTTCCACGTCATCAATCATAATGACTTAGTGATTCAAAGGGATCTCACTTATGAACAAAAGCCAATGAGGATTATTGATCGAGATGTCCGAGTCTTAAGAAACAAGGCCATTCCCATGGTAAAAGTGCAGTGGAACAAATGCTAGGAACAAGAAGTTACATGGGAAACTGAGGAATCTATGCGAAGGAGATATCCAGAATTATTCTAGACTGTAAACACTATATACCCTCCATGTCTCCATTCACGCAATTGAATTTGGGGACCAAATTCTTTTAAGTTGGGGAGGGTGTAAGACCCCGAATAAAAATAAGGAATAAATATGTTCTAAATGAATTAAACATGTGGGAAAAGGATAAAAATAATTAGGCCATATGTATATTTATGCATTTAATGGCTTTAACACATTTTACACACACATGTAAACAAGAACCCATTAACTAATGAAAGCCCAAAACCCATATATATATATATATATAGATATATAATAAGAAACCAACCCCTTTATAAATATATATACTTATATGGGCCTTCCCTACGTGAGCAACTCCCTTTAATGGTCAAGCCTCATATAAACGCATATATATATATGTACAAGTGGCTTCTTATTATTAAACCTTCAAAGCCCATTTAGCTAAGTGATTAAAAATAAATCTAAGTCATGGTCCTCTAACCACTCAAATGCCCACAGCCCAACCCAAACTCATGCATAAACCCACTGCTACCCGAACCCAACATGCATGGTCGATCGTGCGAACAAATTAGGGTTTTGAGAATGCAAAAAGAGGCATGCGGCTGTGCTTTTGGCAGGAAATAAAATAACGCAAGGAAAGTTTAAAAACCTTCCGTTTGTAGCTTTCTAACCCAATAGAAACCCCATAAACCTATAAATAAACATGCCCCTCGAACGTGCCAAAGGGAATTGATGCGTTCGAAGGGTGGAGTTCTTCCTTCTGCCGTTGCAGCATGCGGCCACGTGCATAAACCCAAACCCAAACAATAGTAAGCGGCGATACATGGTTTAGGTTTTAGGGTTTTTGCATGAAGTTTTGGCAAGCGGTGGTGGAAATGGCAGGGAGAGAAAATTTTGGATTAAACCGTGGAAGCCTTGCTTCCATTCAACCCTTGACACCACCAGGACTCTCACCCTATAAAATACTCTACTCCACCGACTAGCAGAGCCCTTATTTCTGCAAATCCCCACGTGAGTCGACTTCTTGCTGTGTGCTGCCTTCTTCACCAACCTCCAGCGGTCAAGCGAGAAGGAAGGATTGTCTTCCTCCCGCTGAGGTTCGTCTTCTACTGCCGTGATAGTTGCATAAGGGAGAGGCCTGCAACCTTCTTCCTCTCTCTCCTACAGAGGGTTCCTCTGCCTCCACTTCTTCTTGTGCGTGGGTGCAGCAACCGGACATTTGCTGCCGCGTTCCTTCCTCCTGCCGTTGCCTGAACGTGGAGTTTCTTCTTCCCCTACTTCATACCTGCTGCTGCAGTTTTCTTGCAGACATTAACTTCCTTCTCTGTCTCGTTCATTATCCAGATCAAGCCCCAAGAGGTAGGTCTTCTCAAGTTTCGTAGCCCAAACAAAAATTAATTCATCATTGTAGGTGTTCTCTCTTCGTGCCAACGATTATAATTAGATTAAACCTCATATGATAATTCTGCTTGATTTTTACTACATGATTTCTTTCGTGTTTTGGTTTAATACTATAGAAGTTAGTTATGGAGTTTTCGCCTCAATAACTTGTACGTGGGTATCGGAGTCTCCTTTGGCCATGAAAATTTATGGGCATACTAGTGGGATGGATACCGAGGTAGTGAGAGTGGTTGCACCATTTTTCGTATCCCCTATCTCAAGATCCCCCATCTCTTAACGAAAAATTATTTTGAACATCCAGTTAGGTAGAGTTTTTTTAGCCCGTCATTTCGGTATATCATAGGCTCGATTCCGACGTAGTTACGTCGAGAAACGAGAGGACTACGAGTTGAGACACTTTGTGAATGAAATGACGACATGCCTATTGTCGTCAAATCTTTTTGACGACGTAACAAAAGGTCGTCAAATTATATATATATATATATATCTCTATATATATATATATCTTATGACAATATCTTTGAAAATTGATATCTATTAAAATATGTAACAAAAAATTATAAAAAATATATTTTTGGAATCCTTGAATGTTTCTCCTAATTATCATATATTCTATTTTTCTAAATTATTTTATATAAATTAATGTCTCTTTGAATGCATATTTTTGAAATTATTCAATTAAATGGATATTGACGTGAATTCTTGTTAAATAAATTAAGTTAAAAATCATAAAATTAACATCTCTCTATGTAGACGCTAATTAATAAATGACGTCACTCATGGGCGTTAATTAATATAAGTTTTATTTATCTATGGTTAATTATAGAATTTGATGGACATAAATTCTATAATTAACGCATTCATGTTCTCGCCGTTTTCTCCCGATTTTGACCCATACCGCGGGTCTTCTGGCACTCTCATCTCACGTCTGTAGAATGAGTCCTTGTTTCATGATTGGTTCACGTATACACCTCAACTCTCGGTGACATACGAGCCCTCCGTTGGACATTCCGTTCCTTCGGACTGGCAAGTTAGTCATTGGGACCTCCGTAAGTCTCCTCGTAGCCTTGGATTCCCTCAAGGCCGACTGAGCTGGTTGTACCTTAAACACCTTGTACCTTTTATTGCCACGCCATGTGGTAACCCGGTCCTCTCATGGTGCCATCTCGGTCCATGAGAGAATACTCTTAGCCAGTGGAAAGGTGATATTTCACTAGGCGGTGTCCTGGATTGGGTCCCTTATAGTTGGGGTCAATCTTTCAGCTTGATTCATGTCCCTTGATTGGTGACGGGTTTAGTCATCCACTCAAGTTATCACGGCTACCTAGTTAAGGTACCGATTCTACCCAGGTTATCGACATGTCATGGTTCTCGTTGGTTTTATCATTGTCCATCTAATGTTCTTCCTTGAATTCTGTGGAACCTATCCACGAATCTACCTTGATATCCTACATGAGTTTGTTCTTGAAATTCCATGGCTATCACTAAAGTGGTTGTCTAGATATTACATGTAACAATGTCTGCGCATATAGGGCCCGATCTGGTCCTGGGTGGACCACCCGAAAGTACTTGTGCCAATGGGAGTTATATTGATCACGGTGTGGCATTGCACCGAAGTACTTGCTTGAATCTACGACACCCCACTATCCCTCTCTCTCTCTCACGTGCTTGACTTGATTGACTTGACACGACTTGCGTGGCCGGGAATGGGCAAAGTACTTGCTTGTTAATAGCCATTACCTCATGACATGAAAAAACTTTATTGATATACTTGGTACTCGTTCAAATACTTGAAATCTTGAATACTTGAAATTCCCTATCTTGGATCAACAGTACATGTTATTTCCTCTCGTTATCATGTTCAATTCCGTATCGTTCTATTTTACATGATTGACATGCTAGACTTGCATTTTCATTTGGAAGAGGTAATTACTTAAACCAATTGCTAGTTCTTGAGATATAATTCCTACTGAGCGTTCGCTCATCAAGTTCTTTTCCCCAAACCTTTCAGGTAATACGGACCCTGACTCGGACTCGGATGGGCAGGAGCAAGAGTGACGAGCGTAGAATCTGCAAGCATCATGCCATTACACCTTATCGTGTCTAGTCGTCCTAAGTTTATTCTTGGAGTCTTGTCGTTAGAACTTAAGTTATTTCAAGAGTTGTAACATTTAAGGCTTGTGGGCCTGATTAGAATTGTTAAGTCTTGGAGTTATGTGACTTTGTTTAATGGTTAAGTTGTTATCAATGGTATCAGTACTTGGTTATGTTTTAAAATTCTTGTCTTATTGCGCACTCTGTTATGATGTTGAAATTCTACTTGCTCTGATTGATATGATTGATATACACTCGTCATGTTCTCCCCGGGTTCCTTCAGCGCTCGGGGCGTGACAGTTAACCTGTTAATGATTAACTTTATTAAATATATGAATTTCTAATAGTTACACGGCGAATTGCAATAGTCACCGTAGTACCATAGTTATATATTTTTACGTTGATGGCCTGTTTGGGGGCGCCATAGTGTCCTTTGGCCATGAAATTTTATGGGTGTGTTATTGGGGAGGTGACCGAGGTAGTAAGAGTGGTTGCACCATTTTTCGTGTCTCCTATCTCAAGATCCCCCATCTCTCAACGAAAAATTATTTTGAACACCCGATTAGGTAGAGTTTTTCGAGCCCGTCATTTCGATATATAGAACGCGTGATTCCGACGTGTATACGTCGAGAACCGGAGGTTTGAAGAAGTTAGAATTTATATTTTTGAAATGACGACATTGAGAATGTCGTTGATTCATTTTGATGACATTTTGCAATGTCGTCATATCTTTAATATATATATATATATATATATATATATATATATATATATATGTATATATTTCTAACTATATCTTTGAAAATTCATATCCATTAAGATATGTAACAGAAAATTATAAAAATTATATATTTGGAATCCTTGTATTTTTATCCTAATTATCATATATTCTATTTCTCTAAATTATTTTATATAAACAAATGTGTCTTTGAATGTATATTTTAAAATTATTCAATTAAATAGATATTGACGTGAATTCTTGTTAAATAAGTTAAGTTAAAAATCATAGAATTAACGTCCCTCCAAGTGGATGCTAATTAATAAATGACACTACTCACAGATGTCAATTAATATAAATTTATTTAATTATAGTTAATTATAGAATTGGATGGGCATAAATTCTATAATTAACGCATTCATGTTCTCACCGTTTTCTTCCGGTTATGACCCATACCTTGGGTCTTTTGGCACTCTCATCTCACGTCCGTAGATGGAGTCCCTGTTTCATGATTGATTCACGTTATATACCTCAACTCTCGGTGACATACGAGCCCTCTGTTGGACATTCCGTTCCTTCGGACTGGCAAGTTAGTCATTAGGACCTCCGTAAGTCTCCTCGCAGCCTTGGATTCCCTCAAGGCCGACTAAGCTGGTTGTACCTAATCACCCAGATTTCAAGAATGTCATGGTTTTTATATGGTTTATTGATATATCATCCTTATTACAAGTTCTATCCTTGAACTCTATGTTCCATGAAATCTATCTTAATGTTCTTACATGCTTGATCCTTGAAATTCTTGGCCATTAATATAGAATTAGTCTAGACTAAATGTCAGGGGCTATGGGTCCCACTAAAATGATATTTTAAATGCTACGGGTCCTGATCTGACCCTATTGGGTGAGGCAAAGTCCAAACGTTACCGGTATACGATGATCGGGTGCTGGCATTCACCAACTCGGTTATTGGCATTTAGGGGCAATCATACAGTCGTGAGAACTCCTAAGTGTGCGACCAAATACTACCTAGTGCTATTTCCATGAGGGGCGGTCATATCGTCGTGATTTTCCCCTTAGTGCATTGGCCAATTCTATGTAGTGCTAGATGTGCAAACGCTCTCGTGATAGTGATGATCGGGAGTAATTGCCATCATAGTACACAATCCTATGTAGTGCTAGATGTGCAAAAACTTTCGTGATAGTGATGATCGGGAGTAATTGTCATCATAGTGCATCTTTCCACAACTTATTGTTCATCATGAAAAGATCTTGAATTGCCTTATTAGAGGGGTTATCATATCGTCGTGATATTCCCTTAGTGTCTTGGCAATCCTCCACAGTGCTAGTTACATGAAAGCTCTCATGATAATGTTGTCATAGAGAGAATATTGTGCTAGTTTCATTAACCGCCCTCGTGATATTGTTCATCATAGAGGGATGATTGTTATTGTTTCCTCATTATGAGAAGTACTTGATGTTCTGACATGAAAGTTCTTGCTACACTCTCTTGATTGTCATTGTCCTTACTCTTTATGAGTATATCTAGCATCTTGCTTACTCATTTTTTTATATAGTTCTTGAATTTATCTCGTGTCATTATAGTTCTCGATTTCTATATCTTGCATAACCTGCATGCGCATGTGAAACTGTAATTGACTTAAAGCTAGCTTGGAGCATGAGATATTAAGTCCTACTGAGCGTTCGCTCGCCCTATGTTTTTCAATATTTTTCAGGTAATGACCTTAGTGACGACGAGACCGAACATGATGGACAAGGGCAAGAGTGAAGAGAACTCTGACATCTAGATGAACCGTCTAGTCTGGTTATCTTACGTCTTATGTCTCCTTATAGTTTTTCTTTATTGAGTCTTTTCGCTTATTATGGGCCCGAATATGTAAAGAACTTATATTTGAAATGAAATTTATTATTTGTCCAAATTGTGTTTTGTGGAAATAACTATGCTCTGATTGACATGACTGTTTAACTGCCACGTTCCGAGCAAACGACACGTTCCGCTGCTATCGGTTCGGGGCGTGACATGAACACGTCTTAAGTGAAGTAGGTCCGGTTACTAAGATTCGGGGCATTTTTCATGGTACCTTTTTCTCAATTTTTTTAATTGTGCTTTTGCCCTAATTTTGATAGATAACTTGGCAGAAAGCTTATAAAAGATCTCTTCTTCAAGAAGTGCTGAATATCAGACAATATATCTAAAATAGCAGAAGGTTTGTCCTACTTGTTTCATTTACGTGCAACGTGATTTTTATTTTTCTAAAGTGCACATGAATTTGAAAAAGATTCTTATATCAATTTTCCATGTCTAGATTAAATAAATGTTCCATCATCCTTATCCCAGTCTTTTCTATTCTAGAATTACTGTCAATGGAAGCATGAATCATAAAAAAATGTAATTGGGATTTTGGGTTCATAAAAAAAATAGGTAAAATAAGGTTGTATAAGATAACATGATTGTCGTCCCCCCAACTTAAATGGCATTAACCTCAATGACATGAACAATATGGAATAATGAACAATGTAGACATGAAATTTGTGAAGGAACGGGACAACCTGATGGAAGTGAACTTCGACGGGCATCCTTGTTGGAATGAGAGGCGGTACTTGGCGTTGAAAATTAGAGCAACATAGTAAGCAATCAGCTCTCCCCCCAACTTATCCTTTATTCAAACCTGCAAAATAAAAACACAAACCACAATAAAAACTTGGGTTGCCTCCCAAGAAGTCATTTATTAGCACACAGAAATCATAAAAAGTTTGGGTTGCCTCCCAAGAAGCGCTAAATTTAATGTCTTCAGCTAGACGCAATGTACCTCACTAACCAACGGGTAGCAGTCAGAAGGAGCCACCAAGTGATCTTATCTTCTGATAAATTTCAGTCCTTGTACCATTGGAGGAAAACATTATGCCTCGATACATGTGGGCTAGAAACATGCCAAGGTAGATCTAAGAATTTGGATGGACCCTCTTGATTAGAGAATGACAGAGGAATTATCATATCTTCAATTACAAAATATTCCTCTGTATATTTAAGGTCTTTATATGTATTAAACACATCAATGCATACCTTAATTTCGCATAGTTTTGCTTCT
Source organism: Amorphophallus konjac (assembly GCA_022559845.1). Taxonomy (NCBI): domain Eukaryota; kingdom Viridiplantae; phylum Streptophyta; class Magnoliopsida; order Alismatales; family Araceae; genus Amorphophallus; species Amorphophallus konjac. The sequence goes on from CM040129.1 coordinate 31,511,940, forward strand.
TCATCCTCACTCTTAAAATTTTCAAGCACAATGTTGAGGTAAGGAAGAGTAGGAGTGGGAGGAGTTCCGAAGGATTCCACGAAAGGGCTAGTGTCTAGGAGGCAAGGGGTAGTGAAAGAGACGTGCTCCTCAACACACGGATGATCATGAAGTGCAAGTGGAATCGACTGATCGGCTAGTTACAGGATGTAGGGGATTTGTATAGAAGTGCCAAGGTCAGGAACAGGTAAAAGATCAAGATCCTCCCTAAAATCAAGAGATACCCAATCAGACTAAATTTTAAGTGGAGCACCCGGTTCCTCAATTACCGAAGAAGAATGACTTATGGCCACACTCAATGCTCTCTCCACACTCACATTTTCTTCGTCATTCACTTGGAAGGAAGATTTATCAAATTCAGGAAGGAAAAGTAATGGAATTTGATCATTGACTGGCAAATCCTCTTCCTCCGACTCAAAATCATTAGATTCATCATAATTTTCTTCACAAATGGAGTTGGGTTTAGACATCTCAAGCTGCTCTTCCTTTAAGTCCTCCTCATAAGACTCTTCCATGATCTCCTCAAGATCAAAAGTGATATGAGTGTTAGATTGGGGAATCATGGATTGATCATATAGACTTTTAATGGTATTAAATCCAAGAAGTTGGCCCTCAAGACTTATAGTGGAATTGCTAGACATTGGATCCACTTCCGTTTCTATGATATTTTTAGTAACCTTGCTCACTTGGGCCTTAAAATTTTACAGTTGTTCTTGGAAGGCTTGTTGTTGAGTCTGGAAGAGTCGTTTCAATTGATCAAACATCTCCTCTTTATTCAAATCTGTGTATGGTGGAGATAGATAAGTGGGCTGAGAGTCAGACTGTGATGGATAGTAATTTGAAGGGCACTCAGTCTGAGAATGAGGTGGTGGAGAGTGTATGGATTATCCTCCATAATAGGGTTGATCGTAAGAATCATTTGGGTATGGAGTGTTGGGTTCGGTGCGTTCGATTCAGAGGGGGGGTGAATGAATCAGCCCTTTAAAAATTAATTTCGCTCAATTAAAAATTCTTTCTAATACAAACAGAAGACTAATGAGCAATTGCGGAATAACAATGTCAAGGGACACTCAATACCACAGTCAAACACCCGGTGTGCAATCAAGCCAAATCGGCCCTATGCATTCATCTAGCACCAATCAGATAGAGAAATCAAACCACAATGCAAGAGGGGTTTTTAGGTGGTTTGGTCCTCCAGACCTACGTCCACCCCACACTCAACCCGAGTGTGGCTTACTGCTGACTCACAGCTTGAACCGCTGGGCATCACAGCTTGCCTACAAACTGCTGAGCCTCACAGCTTGCTGTCCGAGGAATCCACCTCTCCCACTGAGCAACACAGCTTGCTGTCCAGAGGAATCCTCCTCTGCAAAACCGCTGACTAAGAGCTTGATAAAAGGTTCAAAAAGAAAAACAAAAGCAAGAACAGCAGCGACTAAAAGCTGGAAAAGATAAAGCACAATGTGGCTCTCAAAAGAGCTGACTGGAGTGGATCTGATCCAACTTCTAGTAGGAGCGATCTTCAGGTACTCTTCTCTTCCTCTCTTTATCTGTCTTTCTCTTTCTTCTTCTCAACTCACGCTCTCTCCCTCTTTCTTTTTCTTCTTCTTCCCCGCTCTCGATCTCTCACTCTCTTTTTCTTTCTTCTTCCCTGCTTCTTCTTCTTATTCTCTGCTCTCTAGATCGTTCAGGCTATCTTCTCTCAGTTTCTGCCCCTTCTATTTCGATCTGTCTTCTTCAGACAAAGGAGTCTTCCTTATATAGCAGTTCCAGCAGGAGCATCACTGGGCGCGTGTCTTCCACAGTTCCCGCCCAATTGTTTTGGCCACGTGTCATCTTCCTATCAGCCCTTCCAGCCTCGGATCACGTGCCCTTCATAAGCTTCACGAACAGTACCTGTCAGACAGAGAGAAACTTATCAGTTTAATGTCGACACCTTGTACAGACTTTATAGTATGTAATGTGTAGACTTTGCAATGTAAAGACTTTGCAATGCGACAACAATGTATAGACTCTGCATTGTTTAGACTTCATATATGCAGTGCTATGGCATGATGCAACACTGAGGAATGTACATACTTAGTGAATGCAACACTGAGGCATGTACAGACTTCACTTATGCAAGTGAAGTAGTGCATGGCTGTACAGACTTTGTGTAATGTATGGACTTAGTGTGTGCGAGCATGCTAACATGTAATGTGTAGACATTGAATCAAAAGGATGCACATGCTGTACAGACATTCTGTGCTTAACACTTAAGCCTGAATGCATGATGTGTAGACGTTGTATAGACTTGCTGAAGTGTGCACAAGGTGAAGTATGCACAACAGAACTGAATGCACTAACATGCCGTCGACCATTGTACAGACCTCATGTTCACTATGCAGACGTTGTATAGACTTGCTAATGCATTGTGTGCAGACTCTGCGTGCGATGTGCAAACTTCGTGCAATGCATGAAGCAATGTACAGACTTGCTGACAATGAGTGTGCAGACTCTGCTTTGAGCAATGCACAATGTATAGACTTAGTCATGCGTGTAGCAAAGACAATGTACAGACTATGCCATGCTCACAGTTAATGCATGTACAGACTTGTATGAGGAACAGGCTGTACAGACTTAGACGAATGAACCACAAGCTGCAATGTGTAGACTTGATCTGAATGCGTGGACTATGCCCTTGAAGAGTGTATAGACTTGCTCCTGGACTATGCACAACGAATGTATAGACTTGCAATGCGTGTAGGGCATGCGATGCAATGTACAGACTTTGCCACGCCTACACCAAGATGATATACAGACTTAATGGGCATGAAAGCAACCGCTGTACAGACTTGCAAGTGCTGCAAGTGGACAATGTATAGACTTCAGCTCGTGCAAGCAAAGCCAATGTATAGACTTGGCGTTTGTGCAAGCAGAACGATGTACAGACTTTGTGTTGTGAACACAGGCTGTACAGACTTTGAGTGATACATGCACAAGACGCAACGAATGTACAGACTTAGAGTTCGTGCATGCTACAGTGCTAATGTATAGACTTAGTGTTCTGCAGCCAGACAAATGAATGCACAGTCAATGTATAGACTTGCTAACGCGCATGAACAAGTAGCGATGTATAGACTTGGCTAATGCAGCGATGTATAGACTTTAAGTGATAGCCCAATGTACAGACTTGCTGAACTGAACGTAGGTGAAGATAAGGAGTGTATAGACTTGCTCAGTTCAGAACGTAGGTAAAGATGCAATGTATAGACTTAACATATGATGCAATGTATAGAATTGAGTGCTTTGTGAGACACACCGTGAGACGCAACATGAGACGGAAGGCTGTACAGACTTTGGATGAACTGTGCGAGACAATGTATGGACTTGAAATGTTCAAGTGAGATGGACGATGTACAGACTTAGTGTATGCTCACGAGACGCTGAATAAGACGGTGAAATGTATAGACTTGAATGATGCATGCACAGTATAGACTTTAAATGAGACTGTACAGACTTGGTCTGATGTACACTGCAATGTATAGACTTTGATGATGTACAGACTTCAAGTCAAAGGATGCACGATGTACAGACTTTGCCAACATGCTGTGCAAGACAGTGTATAGACTTGATGTTCGTGCAGCAGTGTATAGACTTGCACGATGTATGGACTTTGTGAACTCTAACAAATGTGTAGACTTTACGTGCAAGCAACCTGACGATGTAGACTCTGTTAATGCACTGATGCATAGTATGCATATGACAAAAATTGAACCGATGCAGTGTATGCAGGAAAATAACAATGCAATCTATATACCAGAACATTCAAACAGAATAATGCATTCAAAACATCATTTCATCATCATTCTTATGTGGAGACTCAATGTGTTGTTCTTAGCAAAACAATATGGTGACTCATTCATGTTGCTATCATTAAAACACCACATTATCATCAAAGCACAAGGGGCACAACATGGAGCCCAATTTGAAAAATCTTGTTATTGAGGACTTTGGTCTTGATCCTGATAAGAGTCCCAAGAAGAATCATGTTGATCTCTCCAACCAAAATTAATGGTATGTGGACATGAGTCATAATAAGGTGTGGAGAGTTCTGGAGACATTTGGGTTTGTCTTGCTTGGTCCATCCAAGAGATTATTGGATGATTTTCCAGCTACAGTTATAAGTATCAGAAGGTGATTCATAATCGGACTGAAAAAATCGTTGATCATATTGGGCTTGCTCCGGGGTGAAAGGTAGATCATGGCCCCCTTGAAAGAACTGAGTGGTTGGAGCCTGGTCCTGGGTAAATGATGGAAACTGGGCCATCATAGGTGATGGGATCTCATTTTGAGCCGACCACGAATATGGACTTTCATCATAGGTCGGGTTGTTTTGGGTGAGAAATGAGATTTGGTTTGGGCAACCACCGCCATAATGGGCCGGGTTAGCCCACATGTGATCATTGTCATGGCAACTAGGTGGTATGAAGGGGTCTTGATCCATGGCTAGAAATTGATCAAATTTATGAGCCAATTGGTCAAACTTGTCTAATTTGTCTGCCCAATTCATAAATGAAAATTATGCTATGTAACATCCCGGACCTTTCAGATCCTTTTTCATGGGTCCCGGATCTGGTTTCTCGGAGTGTCCGACTCCGTTGTGTCCGAAATTTCCTTTCGGATATCTTTCGTATTCAGATCGGCGCGATCCGGAGTTGTTTCGGAGGCCCGGAAACGTTCCGTGACTTTTCCGTGCGTGTTTTCCAATTACCGGTGTGTATTTCGGCAATTCTTTTGGAACCTCGTTGCGGGTGAACCGGGCCGTTCACCTAGGTGAGAGTGGTACCGTTGCGATCGGTGTGTTCCGAGGATCACTGAAATATAATTTTCTATTTTTTGGTATTTTTTAGAATTTCTAGATTTTCCTATAAATACCCCCCTTTTCTCTCTCTTCCCCACCCTCTTCTTCTTCTTCTTCTTCTTCTTCCTCCTCCTTTCTCCCCCACCGTGCGACGCCCTCTCTCCCTCTCTTCTTCGTCCTGCGAGACCGCGGCGAGCCCCTCCGGCTGCAGACGGTTGTGGGCGACGACGTGGTGACGACAGCGACGGCGAGGTGATCGTGGAGACGTACGTGAACCGTGGGAGCTCAAAGAAGAATGAGGGTTTTCAAGCATTCTTCACGATTCGTGGTCGATTCGGCGCGTCTCGAGACGCAATTGCGGTAGGGTGACGTTCCCTAGCCTCTAGCCTTCCTTTCTCGCGAGTTGTAGGCCGAGGGGAGGCCGAGAGATGGGATTCCTTGCGGGTTTGGGATTTTCCATGATTTGGGGAGAGCTCACCCGATCTATGGATTTGATGCATGATTTCGTGTTTTGCTGGTCTAGAATCATGCTAGGGGTCTCCAGGGGTCTTCCCCTTTGATTTCCCCCTCTCCGGTGGAGGCATGGGGGCGTGGCCAGTTTTTTTGGGCGTTTCCCGCCATTTCACCCTCGGGCGAGTGTGACGGTCCTTCCAGTGACCGTCACACTATGTAACGCGCCCAGATGGGTGCGTTACAGCCCTGAGTGCAGTCAAGTTGGGTCTGTGGGCTGTGACGGTCCCACGATAGACCGCCACGGTGCTGTGACGCACCTAGCTTAGACCGTCAGGGGCGTTCGACCATTTTTTGCTGACCGTGGGTTTTTGACCGTTGGGGGTCAAGGCATGTGACGCACTTGGCTTGGCGCATCACAGCCATGTGACGCCCCTATGTGGGTGCGTTAGAGCAGACGCATTCCCACGTTGTGACGCACCAGGGTTGGTCCATTACACGCTGTGAGGCACCGAGTGGCACACGTCACAACTGTTCTCTGTTGTCTTGTGACGCACCAGGATAGGCGCGTCACAGACTGTAATGCACCATGGTTGGCGCGTTACGCCCTGTTTTGCATCGAGCGTGTGACGCCCTTGCGTTGGGCCGTCAGGTGATGGTGACGATCCTGCCTAGACCGTCAGAGCCTGTAATGCATCTAGGGTAGACCGTCAGGCTCTGGGTTGCTCCGGGTGGTTTGCAACCCCGTTTCTGTTCCGACCGTGGTCACCGTGAGATGGTGCTGGTACGTGGGGCGGTCCCCGTACGTTGTCGGATGCGGACAATGTTTTTCGTTGACTTGATAGTCTACTCCGTAGTGACCCTCTACTAGTCGTAGCCTGCCTGCATGCCAGTGGACCCACCAGGGAGTGGTGGAGAGGCTACCCTGAGGACGGTTTTAGACTGGTTTCCATCGGGCCCCTCATCGGTAGCCAGAGTCCAGCTCCAGAGGAAAACCAGTTAGAGGCCAGACCTAGGACGTACGGTCTATGTGTGCACACGTGGTTGGGGGTGGTTGGACCCACACTGATAGGCGTGACCCCAGCTAGTCACTCGTTTGTGGTTACTTGTTCGGTGTTCATGCCTTTGGTAGCTGCTACCACGTCAGGCAGTTCACCTGCGGTGCTGTGTAAGACGTCAGGGGATGCTACCGGCTGTGCTTCTAGTGGGAGGTACTCCTGTCGAGTCGGTAGTGACAGACCGTCAGTCCTTGCGACTTCGACCTTCGAGTTTCGTCGTGTTGACCGTGGTGCTCCAATCGTTTCACCGTGGCACGTGCATCAGTTTTCATGCCGTGGGAGAGGTGTTTTATAGATTGCAGGGCTTCCCTTTCTGAGGTACTCGTTTACTGCTAGCGTAGCGATTTTTCCGTTTGTGAGGTAGGGTTCGAGTGATCCTTACTGAGTCTTGTTCTGAGACTCATTCCCTACTTGTTTTCACTGTGTTTCAGGTGAGTCGCGGCCTCAGGGGAGCGCGTCTGAGGCTCAGCGTGGTTCAGGTGCCCAGTGTTAGTGCCAGAGGTCAGAGCCGGGGTATGTCCCGTGTAGCTGTACTTTTCTTTCTTGTCTCTGTACTAGTTGTGGACTACTGTTGTGTTTATTTTATTATTATCTTATAGACCATGTATCATGTAAACTGTTAATTTATTTCCTGCTTAATAATATAATTGTTCATTTCTGCAATTATTTATGATACTTGTGTAGTCTCACACCATTCCTTTAACCCTTCCGAGTCTTCGGGCTCATGGGTGGCGGTACGAGTCTCGGGTTATCGAGCCTTCCCGGTAACCGGATTCTCGGGTCGTTTCAGCTGGTATCAGAGCAGCGGTTGTGGGATTATACGAGAATCATAAGTAATTGTGGTGGTCCACTAGTCCACAGCGATGATGTATAGTTGATGCTGGCATCGGGTATTGTGTGTTTTTCTTGACCCTGCTGTTTCCGTGTTTTCTATCTTTTGCTTCAGGAGCGAGCATGGCGCCGAGGCAGAGCACTCGCTCTCAGCAGGGGTAGTCGGCTGGAGGGCAGGAGATCCAGCAGGGGGTTCAGCGGGAGCAGGAGGAGCAGAGCAAAGTGCCACCTGCGGCCACCGAGGCAGTGGATACTGTGAGGTTTCCGGGGGCTGAGGATTTCTTCCGTGGCATGTACCAGCTTATGTCTCAGCTGTTTGGCGGAGAGGCTGGTGAGGGCTCGTCGACCAGGGGTGGGCCAGGCCGAGCAGTGAAGGATTTCATGCAGTTTCATCCACCTTACTACGGCGGTCAGCCAGACCCTGATGTGGCTCGGAGTTGGCTCGACGAGATGGAGTGGGTGTTCAGTTCCGCGCGGAGTACTGCGGAGGATAGAGCGATGTTGGCCTCCAACCAGTTGCAGGATACGGCTCGGGAGTGGTGGTCTTCCGAGTGGAAGACGTCTTTCCATCTTCGTCCACTTGAGTAGATTGTGTGGGGTGACTTTGTCAGTACTTTCTAGCGTACCTACTGTCCAGAGTTTATTGCTACGCAGCAGATGCGTCAGTTTCTGGTGCTGGTTCAGGGTGACATGTCCATGTTGCAGTACATTGCCCGATTTATTGAGCTGGGTCGGTATGCACCTCATATCATGGAGCATGAGAGGGTGAAGACCGCACAGTTCGTACAGGACTTGAGGCAGGAGCTGAGGCACCATTTGATCGTGAATGCGGCCACTGATCTGGAGACAGCGTCTCGTGTTGCGGCTTCTTTGGAGATGGATATGCAGAGGACTCGAGGACCGACCAGCCAAGGGTAGTCTTTGTCGGGTCGCAGCCAGCAGTCAGCTACGCAGCAGCAGGGTTCCTTTCAGCATGCGTCGGGTGGTTCAGGAGCACCGGCACCGGCAGCTTCGGTGACATGATCTGTGTCTTTTGGCTCTAAGGTCAAGAAGTTCCTCGGGAAGAGTTTCCGGAAGAATAAGCACAAGGATCAGGGGTAGGCATCATCGGGCAGTGTATAGCAGCCAGTCCCGTTTCAGCGTCAGGGATCAGTGGGTGGATCGTGAGGACCGTGTCCACAGTGTAGCGAGCATCACCCAGGCAGGCAGTGCACGGTGCCGATTGTTTATTTTCGGTGTGACCAGCCAGGACACATGGCGCGTGACTGTCCTCAGAGGCAGCAGCAGCAATAGTTTCCTCAGCAGCAGTAGGTTCCCGAGCAGCAGAGGCAGCAGCAGCAGGGACAGTATCCGCCACAACCCAGGTCAGCTAGTGTGGGAGGCAGGTAGAGATCTCGAGGCCAGATCACGCACGTGACCAGGGCAGAGGCAGTGGCGTTGCAGCTCGTGGAAGGTACCGTTCAGATTTTGGGTTGTGCGGCTCGGGTTTTGTTCGATTCTGGCGCGTCTTACTCGTTTGTTTCAGAGGATTTCGCGCTGAGTATTGAGGAGCCGGTGACCCAGTTATCTTGTGATTTGGCAGTAGAGTTGCCTTCCGGTGATTTTATGATCACTCCGTATTACTTCGATAAGGTTCCTGTGTGGGTGGAAGGGCAGAGTTTGTCGGCTAGGCTCTATGCATTGCCGCTTCATGACTCTGATGTGATTTTGGGCATGGATTGACTCGAGGCACATCATGCGTTGGTGGATTGCGGCTCGAAGAGGGTTTATTTTCGGTGACTTCATGGACCCACCTTCTATTTCCAAGGTATCGGGTCTTCCTCTTCCCGCTTTCTCATTTGTGCGATTCGAGCTCGTCGTTTGCTTGATGCGGGTTGTCAGGATTTTCTCACCTCCGTGGTTGTGACTGACCGGATGGAGCCGGATGTCGAGGACATCCCGGTGGTGTGCGAGTTCCCTGATATTTTTCCGAAGGACTTACCTGGATTGCCTCCCCAGCGGGAGATTGATTTCGTGATCGAGGTTGTGCCGGGTACGGGACCTTTGGCGAAGGCTCCCTACCGTATGGCCCCCGCTGAGTTGAGGGAGTTGAGGGCACAGTTACAGGAGCTGCTGGCCAAGGGGTATATTCGCCCTAGCTTTTCCCCTTGGGGTGCGCCCGTGTTGTTTGTGAAGAAGAAGGATGGTAGCTTGCGGTTGTGCATTGACTACCGGCAGCTGAATGAGGTGACCATTAAGAACAAGTATTCGTTGCCGCGGATTGATGATTTGTTCGACCAACTTCAGTCTGCGCGAGTGTTCTCGCGGATTGATTTGCGGTCCGGTTACTATCAGCTGAGGATTCGCGAGTCCGACATGGAGAAGACTGTGTTCTGTACGAGGTACGGGCATTATGAGTTTCTGGTGATGCCGTTCGGGCTCACCAATACCCCAGCAGCCTTCATGGACTTGATGCAGAGGGTGTTTCATCCGTATTTGGACAAGTTCGTGGTCATATTTGTGTACGACATCCTTGTTTATTCGCGGTCTGCCGAGGAGCATGCGTACCATTTGGGTGTGGTGCTGTAGACGTTGCGAGATCACCAGTTGTATGAGAAGCTCAGTAAGTGCGAGTTCTGGCTTCGTGAGGTGCACTTTTTGGGACACGTGATTTCTGGTGATGGTATTTCCGTGGACCCCGCCAAGGTCGAGACAGTGATGCAGTGGCCGAGGCCGAGGTCTGTGACGGAGATCCGGAGTTTCTTGGGGCTTGCGGGCTATTATCGTCGGTTTATCCAGGATTTTTCTCGCATTGCGGCCCCGATGACTAGACTTACGCGGAAGGATGTGCCTTTCGTCTGGTCTGAGGAGTGTGAGTAGAGTTTCAGGGAACTGAAGAGATTGCTTACCTCGGCTCCGGTGTTGGTTTTGCCTTCTGGATCGGGAGATTTTATGGTGTGTATAGATGCTTCTGGGGTCGGATTGGGTGCTGTGTTGATGTAGCATGGTAGAGTGGTGGCTTATGCCTCTCGGAAGCTAAAGCCCCACGAGGAGAACTATCCTACCCATGACCTGGAGTTGGCGGCTGTGATCTTCGCTAAAGATCTGGAGGCATTATCTGTACGGTGAGAGGTTCGAGGTGTTCATTGACCATCAGAGTTTGCGATATGTGTTCACGCAGAGGGACCTTAACCTCAGGCAGAGGCGATGGATGGAGTTTATGAAGGATTATGACTTCACCCTGTCTTATCAGCCGGATAGGATGAACGTCGTCGCCGTTGCCTTGAGTCGGAAGGTCACGGTCAGTGCCTTGATGTTGAGGAAGTGGAGGCTCTGGGAACAAGTGCCCGAAGTTTCATTCAGGCTCAAGATTCCCCAGGAGCCAGGGTTGGCAATGCTTGCTAGTCTGACTGTCACGCCTGCTAACTGCCGTCAGGTGACAGAGGCTCAGCATGCGGACCCTGAGTTGCCCCGGATATTGGCTTTGGCTGATGTGGAGCTCGGCGAGGACGGTGCCGTGAGGTTCCGTGGTAGGCTGTACGTCCCAACCGAGGAGCGGGTTCATCGTGCGGTGTTGCGCGAGGCTCATGGGAGCAGGTACATCGTACACCCAGGTGCGATGAAGATGTATCGGAACCTGCGGAGGCAGTTCTGGTGGCCTGGCATGAAGAGAGATGTCGCCGCGTTTATGGCCAGGTGCCTGACCTGTCAGTAGGTGAAGGTGGAGCATCAGCGACCGGGAGGTACTCTCCAGCCCTTGGATGTTCTTGCGTGGAAGTGGGACCACGTGACCACGGATTTCGTGGTGGGATTGCCGAGGACTCCGAGCGGTCAGGATAATATTTGGTTGCTGGTGGATAGGTTGACGAAGGTGACTCGGTTGTTACCGGTCAAAGTCAGCTGGAGCGTGTCCAGGTTGGCTCGTCTTTATGTGGAGCGGATCGTTCCGTTGCATGGGATTCCCATCTCCATCGTATCGGATCGAAATCCGCATTTCACTTCTAGATTCTGGGTGAGTTTCCAGCGAGCTCTTGGCACAGATTTGGCTTTTAGCTCGACGTATCATCCTCAGTCATATGGTCAGTCAGAGAGGACCATTCAGACTTTAGAGGACATGCAGAGATCATGCTTCCTGGAGTGGCGGGGAGTTGGATTCACCACCTACCGTTGGTGGAGTTTACCTACAACAACAGCTATCATTCGAGCATCGGCATGGCTCCTTATGAAGCGTTGTATGGGCGTCCGTGTCGGACTCCACTCGATTGGTTTGAGGTTGGTGAGCGTGTTTTGACGGGACCGGAGTTCGTGCAACAGTGTGTAGAGGTTGTGCACTTGGTTCTTCAGAACATGTTGGCAGCCCAGAGTCGGCAGAAGAGCTATGCTGACCGTAGGCGGCGGCCCCTCGAGTTCATCGTGGGCGATCGCGTGTTCTTGAGAGTTTCTCCAATGAAGGGGGTGATGCATTTTGGACGGCGTGGGAAGCTGAGTCCCCGCTACATTGGTCCTTTTGTGATTGTGGAGCACATCGGTGAGGTTGCTTATCGGTTGCAGTTACCCCCTGAGTTGGCGTCAGTGCATGACGTGTTCCACGTCTCGATGTTACGGAAGTATATGCTCGATGACTCTCTTGTGCTTGAGGATTCTGTTTGGCCCGAGGTAACTCCAGACCTTTCTCTTCTAGAGTTTCCGATCCGCGTAGAGGATAGGCAAGAGCAGCGCCTGGGGAACAAGGTCATCCCCTTGGTTAAGGTAGTGTGGCAGCGGCACTCTGGTGGTGAGGCTTCTTGGGAGCATCAGGATGGGATGCGTCAGCAGTTCCCTTACCTGTTTGAGTGAGTCTTTCTCTTCTTTCCCCTTGGGTTGTCCCCAATTTCGAGGACGAAATTCCTTAAGGGGGGAGGGCTGTAACATCCCGGACCTTTCGGATCCTTTTTTGTGGGTCCCGGATCTGGTTTCTCAGAGTATCCTACTCTGTTGTGTCTGAAATTTCTTTTCTGACATCTTTCATGTTCGGATCGGCGTGATCCGGAGTTGTTTCGGAGGCCCGGAAACGTTCCGCGGCTTTTTCGCGCGTGTTTCTGATTACCGGTGTGTGTTTCGGTAATTCCTTCGGAACCTCATTACGGGTGAACCGGGCCGTTCACCTAGGAGAGAGTGGTACCGTTGCGATCGATGCGTTCCGAGGATCGCGGAAATGTAATTTTCTATTTTTTGGTATTTTTCAAAATTTCTGGATTTTCCTATAAATACCCCCCCATTTTCTCTCTCTTCCCCACCCCCTTCTTCTTCTTCTTCTTCTTCTTCCTCCTTTCTCCCCCACCGTGCGACGCCCTCTCTCCCTCTCTTCTTCGTCCGGTGAGACCGCGGCGAGCCCCTCCGGCTGCAGACGGTTGTGGGCGACGGTGTGGTGACGACGGCGACGACGAGGTGATCGTGGAGGCGTACGTGAACCATGGGAGCTCAAGGAAGAACGAGGGTTTTCGAGCATTCTTCACGATTCGTGGTCGATTCGGCGTGTCACGGGACGCAATTGAGGTAGGGTGATGTTCCATAGTCTCTAGCCTTCCTTTCCCGCGAGTTGTAGGCCGAGGGGAGGCCGAGAGATAGGATTACTTATGTGATGTGACACACCCTTGGACCTAGCAAGCAAGCACAATTGCATTCAAATGGGCCAAGTTGGGCCACAGCTCTATCGTCGCTCACCCAAACCCGGGGTGACTTGGCAATGCCAAGGTGAGGTTGAGGGGTTGGGCCCTTGCTGGTAGAGGGCCAGCAAGGCCAAGACTTGATTCCCAATGGGTATGGTTGCCCAAATCAAAGGGGGCCGACAAAGTGCCAAGGGCACCGGTTGCAATTTCCCACGGGGATCACTCAAGACAACGGGGCTTGAGGATCGGGCTCTCACTCGCTTAACCAGCGGAATCAAGAACTAATATTGAAAGACAAGCACTAAATGGAGCGAGGTTAGAACACTTACTCGACCGGCTTGAAGAAACCGGTCCTGCTCGGAGACGAGGGCGAGCGGGGAGGCGGTGGATCCCCACACGCCGCGGCGGTGAAGCTTGACCTGCTCAAACCAATTACAACACTACGCCTCTCGCAGGAGGGGAATCTTAGGGTGGGGGTTAAATGTTTACAATCAAAACTATCTCCACACAGGGAGGGGCTTTCAGCCGGCCAAGCGGGGAGGGGAAAACTAAGTCGAAGATGGTGAAGCAACGAAGATGCCGAATCTGCCTCCTTTCAGCCGAAGGGGACAGACAGTCGGTGCCAGAGCTATAGATCTGCCTCTGGAATTTTTCCGGGGATGAGACCAGTGGGGAACTGTTTGTTACAGGAGCTGGGATGCTTCAGAATTTTTTTAATTTCTCCTGGGGTCGCTACCGGTCGGGGTGGGAGCTCGAACAGGGCCTCTAATTCTCGGACTAGCAGTGACAGGTCACCAACAGTGGGAAGAAGAGGCTGTCCCGGCCGCTCCCGAACTCTGAATTAGATGCCGTCAGCGCCGTTAGAACCGTGGGTAAGTCCTCTTTGCAGTAAAAGAAACGGGGACACCAGAGAATGCCGGAGACGATTTTTGGCATCAGAAGAGTGAGGAGGGGTCGGTGCAGACTTTGGAAGATAGAGTCGCGCGACCGTGGAAGAAAATTGGTAACTTCTGTTCCCGGATGCTGAATGGACTTCCGCTTCTTGTCTCTGAAAGTAGACAGGCCGAGGAAGAACTTTTCAGAAGACCTTGTGGCCTGATTCCTTCGGGACTCGTTGTGATAAAGCTTTTCCTCCGATTCTGGAACTCTGCAGTGGCTGACCTGCGCAGTCAGGGAAGAACGGGGTTCCTGGGCAGCACCGAGCTCCGATGAGGACGAAACCACTTCCGTTACGAAGAGGACAGGCAGCCGCTTCCGTGGATGCCTATTATGCCTTCAGAATCACAGGTAGCTGACTGTGATGGCTTCTGCAGGCTACTGGTATCTCTGCATCATTTGGACAGCAACCTGCAGACTTTGTTGAAGCCACCAAAATGACCTAAAGAAGAAGATGGAGGATGTGTATGTGTGAAAGGGGTGATGGGGGTGAAAGATGAAGTTTGTGGGAGGGGTGGGGATGCTAATGGTGATAGGAAAGAGATGGGAGGGGGGCAGGGGGCGCAGGTTCTCAGCTGGAGGTAGGGGAAGGTGGGTGCAAGGGATGAGAATGGAGGGAGGTGGGAGGGGCGACCCTAACTAGAAGGGAGGGGAGGGGGGCGGCCAAAACATGGAGGGAAGGTGGATTTCAAATTTGAAATGGCTTTGGAAGTTGAGAGATGGTGTGGGGAAGTGGAGTGATTGTGTTGGAATGGAGAAGATCTGGTTGGAATGGGGAGTATGGTGTTGGAATGGGGAGATTCTTACCTTGGGACTAGGGGGTGTAGTAAATGGGGTGCGGGGAAGTGGGGGGCTTTAATGGTGGTAGGTGGGGGTTGGAGGTGGAAGGGTGGAGGGGGAGGAGAGAGGAATGGGGCGAACCCCTTAGTGGAAGGAGAGAGAAGAGGGATAGAGAGAGAGGAGGGGTGGGGAATCACTCCCCTAGGGCTTCTCACCCAACTATAGGATTCACTCCACTAAACTAGATTTGAATACTCAAATGGAAATCTTTTGTATTGAATCATTCATTAAGTTCCAAATGAAGGAAATGGGGCCCTATATATAGGAAGCTCACATTTTACAATAAGTCCCTTACAAAAAGACTCAATAACAAATAACCGAAGGGGTAGGGGGGGCTCATGGGCCAAGCCCGAAGAATTGGGCCCAATAGCACATTACACAATCTAATGACACTCAAACTTAGGAAAATAAATGCAAGACCTAGGGACATGACTCAAATAAAATAAAAATTACATCAAATGACTCAAATAAATAGCACAAAAGGATAAGTGGGCCTTTATAGAGAGAGGCCCGAACTCAAATGATGCCTGAGTGTGAAGAGGACCCTAGCCAAAGGGAATTGTGGATGATGTCTCCATCAAATCCCCTGGGCTGTGAAGAGCTCGACTCCGTCGGGTAGGGGTCCATCCGGCTGTGGTACTGCTCGAGGAGGTCCGGATCCAACCGTTGGAGATCCTCCCGACTCACCCAAGAATCCTCCGAAGGAGGCCGATCCTTCCACCTGACGAGATAGCGCTCATAGACCTTGCTCCGAGTGGTAGTGACTTGTTCATCCAATATTTGTTCAATTTGTTTACGCTGGGCTCTCTTGGCTGGTGGTCTCTCCTCACGGGTGGGTGCTCTCTCAAGGGAAGAAGTAAGCTCAATCGCCTCACTAGGTACCACCGTGGGTCCCTTATATGGCACTAGGTCGGCAACATTGAATGTGGGACTTATTCCATACTCTTCAGGTAGATCTAACTCGTAGGCATTTGCACTAATGCGCCTCAAGACCTGGAAGGGACCAACCCCAGGTGGCCTCAGTTTAGAGTTGGCTCCCGGGGAGAGCCTCTCCGTCCTTACCATCACAAAGTCACCCACATGAAATTCTTGGTGACGCCGATGAGAGTCGGGCAGCCTTTTATAAGCCTCATTCTTTTTGCTGATGTGCTTGCGAAATTCTTCATGCAATTCTCTAATGTGTTGTGCAAAAGACTCGGCTGAAATAGACACTCTAGCATGCTGGGGAAGGGGAATGAGATCGGAAGGCTTTCTTGGCTTGTACCCATGCACAGCTTCAAATGGACTCATCCCAATGGACTTATTGATGGAGTTGTTATATGCAAACTCGGCCTGTGGTAAGATGAGATCCCAATTCCCGGGACGATCCTCAACAAGACACCTAAGAAGGTTCCCTAGACTCCGATTGACAACTTCGGTTTGACCATTTGTTTGGGGGTGGTAGGCAGTAGAGAATTTGAGGAGGGTGCCCATCATATGCCACAGAGTTTTTCAAAAGTAGCTAGTGAATTTGACATCCCTATCGGAGACTATGGTCTTAGGTAGCCCGTGGAGACGGACAACCTCATCAAAAAACAATCGAGCCACATGGGAGGCATCGGATGTTTTGGAGCATGGGATGAAGTGAGCCATTTTGGAAAATCTATCAACCACCACATAGATTGAGTCATGCTTTCTAGGAGTCTTGGGTAGTCCTAGCACAAAGTCCATACTTAAGTCTTGCCATGGTCGGTCGGGGATGGGGAGTGGGGTATATAGGCCGGTGTTTTGTTTCACTTGTTTGGCCGAGGCACATGTTCGGCATTGACCCACAACCTTGCCTACATCTCTCTTGAGACTAGGCCAATAAAATTGTCCCTCAACTAGGGCAATGGTTTTGTGGACTCCAAAATGGCCAGCTAGCCCTCCCGCATGTAATTCCCAAATTAAGAAGTCACGGAGTGAGGTCCGTGGGATGCAAAGCTTGGGTCCCTTGAAGAGGAACCCATCCTCTAAGACAAATCCCTCATGTTCCTTGCTAGAAGGGGTGGTCAAGGTGGTATAGATGTGCCCAAAGTCGGGGCAGCTAGGGTACTCATCCTTGATCCTATCAAATCCGGTCACTTCCACTTGGATAGTGGATAGTAAGAAAACTTTCCTACTAAGGGCATCCGCCGCTCGATTCTCACTCCCGGCTTTGTGTTTGATGACAAAAGTGTAGGATTAGATGAACTCAACCCATCGGGCATGTCGGGCATTTAACTTTTGTTGGGAATTGAGGTATTTGAGGACCTCATGGTCAGAAAAGATGACAAACTCCTTGGGCAACAAGTAGTGCCTCCAATGTCGGAGGGATTGAACCACGGCATAGAACTCCTTGTCATAAGTGGAGTATCTTGTCCTAGCATCACAAAGCTTCTCACTAAAGAAGGCTACCGGGTGTCCCTCTTGACTAAGAATCCCTCCTATCCCTATCCCGGATGCATCACATGTGACTTCAAAGACTTTAGAGAAATCGGGAAGGCATAGGACCGGAGCTTGGGTCAACTTCTCCTTAAGTTCTTGGAAGGCTTTAGAGACCGATTTGGTCCATACAAAAGTCCCCTTCTTGAGACAATTGGTGATGGGGCCAGTGATAGTGCTAAACCCTCGAATAAACCTCCTATAGAATGTAGCCAATCCATAGAAACTTCGGACCTCGTGAAGGGTGTGGGGTTCCGGCCAATCAATGATAGCTTGGACCTTCTCGGGGTCCATGGAGACGCCTTTGGTTGACACCACAAATCCTAGGAAGGTGAGGGATGTGGTCATGAAGTGGCACTTTCCTAAGTTGGCAAATAGGCTCTCTTGACGAAGGATGGTACAAACTTTCCTAAGGTGATCAAGGTGGGCTTCTTGGGATTGACTATAGATGAGTATATCATCAAAATAGACCACTAGAAAGATCCCAATGAAGGGCCTAAGGACCTCCGTCATAAGACGCATGAAAGTACTTGGGGCATTTGAAAGCCCAAAAGGCATGACTAACTATTCAAAGAGGCCATCTTTGATTTTGAAAGCCGTTTTCCACTCATCCCCGGGCCTTATCCTAACTTGGTGATAGCCACTCTTAAGGTCAATTTTGCAGAAGATGGTGGCTCCGGCTAACATATCAAGCATGTCATCAAGCCTAGGGATGGGAAACCTATACTTGACGGTGATTTTGTTAATGACCCGACTATCCACACACATTCGCCATGACCCATCCTTCTTGGGAGTTAGAAGGGCCGGGACGGCACATGGGCTTTTGCTAATGCGAATGAAGCCCTTCCTAATGAGTTCCTCTATTTGCCTCCTAAGTTCGGCATATTCTGTAGGATTGAGACGATAATGAGGAAGGTTTGGGAGAGTGGCTCCCGGGACTAGATCAATTGCATGTTGCACATCCCGCATGGGAGGGAGTTGGTTCGGGAGCTCCGTTGGGAACACATCATGGAATTCTTCTAGGAGTTGTTGAATTTCTATGGGATGTGGATTGGTGGAAGTCCTAGGCAAATGACCACCGCACATAATGGTACTCCTTGAACTATCTCCTCTTCAAGTTCCTTCCTAGTGATGAGATGAAGACCCTTCGTCAACCCCGAGGTCCCACTTTGTTTGGGAGTTTGGGTAGGGGATGGAGTTGGAGGGGTGGAGTTTCCCGAGACTTGTATGGTGGTGGGGTGTTGTCCTTGAGGGGGAGTGTCCCTCTTGGTCATGGGACGAGGTGGGAGGGGTTAAGACGGATAGTCTTACCCTCATGTTCAAAGGTGCATTTGTTGCTCCTACCCAAGATGGTGGCATCTACATCATAAAGCCAAGGTCTTCCTAGTAGGATGCTACCTACTTCCATGGGTATGATGTCACACCATATTTGATCATGGTATGAAGAGAAGATGAGAGGCACAAGACATTGAGTGTTGACCGGGATGGAGTTGTTGTTGATCCATGAAACCCGGTATGGGTTTGGGTGAGGGGTGATAGTTAGCCCAAGAAGCTTGACGGTATCGGGTGACACGACATTGACACAACTCCCACTATCCAAGATCACTTTCCTTACATGGTTCCCTATTTTGACAAAGGTGTGAAATATTGAAGTTCGACGCCAATCCTCTTCTTGGGGTTTGGTGAGGGTGCATCTAATCACTCCTAGATGAGAGTTGGAAGATGGAGTGGTGTGCTCTAGACCCGACTCTAGGTATTGGGTTTCATACTCCTCTTCCCAATCTAGTGAGGCTTCATGGTCCTCAATGACATCTTCAAGTTCTTTTTGGGGTGGAGCTTCTTCCTCAATAAGCAAGCTAGACAATCCCTTGGATGGACATTGCCCCGTAAAGTGGCCAAACCCTTGACACCTAAAGCATTGTTGACGCCCGCTACCCGAAGTAGTTCCTACATTTGGGCCTTTGGGAATGTCTTCCCTCCGTGGGAGGGGGTGACTAGGGGTGGGTTTGTTTGGAGTGACGGTGAGAGGGGGGTTGTAAGGCCTTAATGGGGTGCTCCCACTTGGATTATGGGCTTTCATGGGAGTGGCCGGAATGGGCCGTGGTCCCATGTTTTTAGGATCGACCGGTCGGGGAGTAGTAAATCGAGGGATCCTAGAGAATCTTTCTACATCCCTAGCTATTTGATAAGCTATCTCAAGGTTATCAACATCTCTCATGAAAAGTTCTCTTTTGATGTGACTTTGAAGTCCATTCCTAAAGCGGGACAAGGTAACGGTCGGGTCCTCATGAACTCCACACTTCAAAAGATAGGAGTCAAACTTCTCAATGTACTCAACTACGGTCTTCCCCTCTTGGGTGAGGCTTTGCCATTCATCTAAGAGCATGTGATGGTAGGATTGGGGAAGGTATTTGTTCCTAAGTTGGTTCTTCATACCCTCCCAAGTATCAATAGGCTCTACCCGCCTAATCCTTCTTAAACCCTCTTGGTTTAGCCAATAAGTTTTGGCTAATTTAGTGAGATGCATCTTGGCCAATCTTACCCTCCTTTGGTCGGGCATTGGGTACCATTCAAAGTATTGGTTCATGGCGGTCTCCCATTCTAAGTAGACACTTGGTTCATGGGAACCATCAAAGTTTGGGGCCTCTACTTTAATCATCCTTAAGAGAGGGTCATCCGGGTCATCCCGTGGACGCCTTTCATGAATGTGATGGTGGCGAGGCCTCTCATAGTCATGGTAGGGATCAAGGTCCAGGTCCTCCCTATAAATATCAGCACGTGGATGATGGGCTCTTGGTCCATTGTACCTTGGATGAAATTCGTCCCTATGAGGCTCAACATATGAAGGGGGGACTCTTGGGTCATTGTTCCTTGGGTGGAACTCATTCCTATGCAACTCACCATGTGGTGGATGGATTCTTGGTTCATTATCCCTTAGATGAGGGTCTTCCCTATGAGGGTCAACATGTGGAGGGTGGACCCTAGGTTCATGGTTCCTTGGGTGGTTATCATGTTCTTCTAGACGGGCAATTCGAGTGGTTAGAGATTCTAGTTGGGCAAGAATGTTAGCAAGGGCAGCATCTACCCTATTCATTTGGCCTTGGGGTTCCTCCCTAAGGGCATCTTGATTGAGTTGAGGATTGGGATCCATGGGTGGAATTGAAGATGACGGATCGGGTCGGTAACTAGCACCACTACGGGTGGACATGCAAGACAAGGGGCAAATGAGGTTGGACACACAATGCAAAGGTCCTAGGACTTAGACTTGATAGAGACAAGTCAATGACTTGCTCTGATACCAATTGATGTGACACACCCTTAGACCTAGCAAGCAAGCACAATTGCATTCAAATGGGCCAAGTTGGGCCACCGCTCTATCGTCGCTCACCCAAACCCGGGGTGACTTGGCAATGTCAAGGTGAGGTTGAGGGGTTGGGCCCTTGCTAGTAGAGGGCCAGCAAGGCCAAGACTTGATTCCCAATGGGTATGGATGCCCAATCAAAGGGGACCGACAAAGTGCCAAGGGCACCGGTTGCAATTTCCCACGGGGATCACTCAAGACAACGGGGCTTGAGGATCGGGCTCTCACTCGCTTAACCAGCGGAATCAAGAACTAATATTGAAAGACAAGCACTAAATGGAGCGAGGTTAGAACACTTACTCGACCGGCTTGAAGAAACCGGTCCCGCTCAGAGACGAGGGCGAGCGGGGAGGCGGTGGATCCCCACACACCGCGACGGTGAAGCTTGACCTGCTCAAACCAATTACAACACTACGCCTCTCGCAGGAGGGGGATCTTGGGGTGAGGGTTAAATATTTACAATCAAAACTACCTCCACACAGGGAGGGGCCTTCAGCCGGCCAAGCGGGGAGGGGAAAACTAAGTCGAAGATGGTGAAGCAACGAAGATGCCGAATCTGCCTCCTTTCAGCCAAAGGGGACAGACAGTCGGTGCCGGAGCTATAGATCTTCCTATGAAATTTTTCCGGGGATGAGACCAGTGGGGAACTCTTCGCTACAGAAGCTGGGATGCTTCAGAATTTTTTTAATTTCTCCTGGGGTCGCTGCCGGTCGGGGCGGGAGCTCGAACAGGGCCTCTGATTCTCGGACTAGCAGTGACAGGTCACCAACAGTGGGAAGAAGAGGCTGTCCCGGCCGCTCCCTGAACTCCGAATTAGATGCCGTCAGCGCCGTTAGAACCGTGGGTAAGTCCTCTTTGCAGTAAAAGAAACGGGGATGCCAGATAATGCCAGAGATGATCTGTGGCATCAGAAGAGTGAGGAGGGGTCGGTGCAGACTGTGGAAGATAGAGTTGCGCGACCATGGAAGAAAATTGGTAACTTCTGATCCCGGATGCTGAATGGACTTCCGCTTCCTGTTTCTGAAAGTAGACAGGCCGAGGAAGAACTTTGCAGAAGACATTGTGGCCTGATTCCTTCGGGGCTCGTTGTGATGAAGCTTTTCCTCCGATTCTGGAACTCTGCAGTGGCCGACCTGCGCAGTCGGGGAAGAACGAGGTTCCTGGGCAGCACCGAGCTCCGATGAGGACGAAACCACTTCCGTTACGAAGAGGACAGGCAGCCGCTTCCGTGGATGCCTCTTATGCCTTCAGAATCGCAGGTAGCTGACCGTGATGGCTTCTGCAAGTTACTGGTATCTCTGCATCATTTGGACAGCAACCTGCAGACTTTGTTGAAGCCACCAAATTGACCTAAAGAAGAAGATGGAGGATGTGTATGTGTGAAAGGGGTGATGGGGGTGAAAGATGAAGTTTGTGGGAGGGGTGGGGATGCTAATGGTGATAGGAAAGAGATGGGAGGGGGGCAGGGGGCGCATTTTCTCAGCTGGAGGTAGGGGAAGGTGGGTGCAAGGGATGAGAATGGAGGGAGGTGGGAGGGGCGACCCTAACTAGAAGGGAGGGGAGGGGGGCGGCCAAAACATGGAGGGAAGGTGGATTTCAAATTTGAAATGGCTTTGGAAGTTGAGAGATGGTGTGGGGAAGTGGAGTGATTGTGTTGGAATGGAGAAGATCTGGTTGGAATGGGGAGTATGGTGTTGGAATGGGGAGATTCCTACCTTGGGACTAGGGGGTGTAGTAAATGGGGTGTGGGGAAGTGGGGGGCTTTAATGGTGGTAGGTGGGGGTTGGAGGTGGAAGGGTGGAGGGGGAGGAGAGAGGAATGGGGCGAACCCCTTAGTGGAAGGAGAGAGAAGAGGGATAGAGAGAGAGGAGGGGTGGGGAATCACTCCCCTAGGGCTTCTCACCCAACTATAGGATTCACTCCACTAAACTAGATTTGAATACTCAAATGGAAATCTTTTGTATTGAATCATTCATTAAGTTCCAAATGAAGAAAATGGGGCCCTATATATAGGAAGCCCATATTTTGCAATAAGTCCCTTACAAAAAGACTCAATAACAAATAACCGAAGGGGTAGGGGGCTCATGGGCCAAGCCCGAAGAATTGGGCTCAATAGCACATTACACAATCTAATGACACTCAAACTTAGGAAAATAAATGCAAGACCTAGGGACATGACTCAAATAAAATAAAAATTACATCAAATGACTCAAATAAATAGCACAAAAGGATAAGTGGGCCTTTATAGATAGAGGCCCGAACTCAAATGATGCCTGAGTGTGAAGAGGACCCTAGCCAAAGGGAATTGTGGATGATGTCTCCATCATTATGGGTTTGGGGTTTTCCATGATTTGGGGAGAGCTCGCCCGATCTATGGATTTGATGCATGATTTCATTATTTGCTGGCCTAGAATCATGCTAGGGGTCCCCAGGGGTCTTCCCCTTTGATTTCTCCCTCTCCGGTGGAGGCATGGGGGCGTGGCTAGTTTTTTTGGGCGTTTCTCGCCGTTTCACCCTCGGGCGAGTGTGACGGTCCTTCCCGTCACACTATGTAACGCGCCCAGATGGGTGCGTTACAACCCTGAGTGCATCCAAGTGGGGTCTATGGGCTGTGACGGTCCCACGATAGACCGCCACGGTGCTGTGACGCACCAAGGTTGGACCGTTAGGGGCGTTCGACCATTGGCTGCTGACCGTTGGTTTTTGACCGTTGGGGGTCAAGGCATGTGACGCACCTGGCTGGGCGCGTCACAGCCATGTGACGCCCCTATGTGGGTGTGTTAGAGCAGACGCATTCCCACGTTGTGAAGCACCAGGGTTGGTCCGTTATATGCTGTGACGCACCGAGTGGCACGCGTCACAGCTGTTCTCTGTTGTCTTGTGACGCACCAGGGTAGGTGCGTCACAGATTGTAACGCACAATGGTAGGCGCGTTACGCCCTGTTTTGCACCGAGCGTGTGACGCCCCTGCGTTGGGCCGTCAGGTGATTGCGACGGTCCTGCCTAGACCGTCAGAGCCTGTGACGCGTCTAGGATAGACCGTCAGGCTCTAGGTTGCCCCAGGTGGTTTGCAACCCCGTTTCTGTTCCGACCGTGGTCACCGTGCGACGGTGCTGGTACGTGGGGCGGTCCCCATACGTTGTCGGATGCGGATGATGTTTTTCGTTGACTTGATAGTCTAATCCATAGTGACCCTCCACTAGTCGTAGCCTGCCTGCACGCGAGTGGACCCACCAGGGAGTGGTGGAGAGACTACCCTGAGGATGGTTTTAGACTGGTTTCCGTCGGGCCCCTCGTCGGTAGCCAGAGTCCGGCTCCAGGGGAAAACCAGTTAGAGGCCAGACCTAGGACGTACGGTCTGTGTGTGCACACGTGGTTGGGGGCGGTTGGACCCACGCTGACGGGCGTGACCCCAGCTAGTCACTTGTTTGTGGTTACTTGTTGGGTGTTCGTGCCTTTGGTAGCTACTACCACGTCAGGCAGTTCACCTATAGTGCGGTGTAAGACGTCAGGGGATGCTACCGGCTGTGCTTCTAGTGGGAGGTACTCCTGTCGAGTCGGTAGTGACAGACCGTCAGTCCTTGCGACTTCGACCTTCGGGTTTCGTCGTGTTGACCGTGGTGCTCTGGTCGTTTCACCATGGCACGTGCGTCAATTTTCGTGCCGTGGGAGCGGTGTTTTATAGATTGCAGGGCTTCCCTTTCTGAGGTACTCGTTTACTGCTAGCGTAGCGGTTTCTCCGTTTGCGAGGTAGGGTTCGAGTGATCCCTACTGAGTCTTGTTCCGAGACTCATTCCCTGCTTATTTTCACTGTGTTTTAGGTGAGTCGCGGCCTCAGGGGAGTGCGTCTGAGGCTCAGCGTGGTTCAGGTGCCCAACGTTAGTGCTAGAGGTCAGAGTCGGGGTATGTCCCGTGTAGCTGTACTTTTCTTTGTTGTCTCTGTAGTAGTTGTGGACTACTGCTGTTGTTATTTTATTGTTATCTTGTGGATCATGTATCATGTAAACTGTTAATTTATTTCCTGCTTAATAATATAACTGTTCATTTTTGTAATTATTTATGATACTTGTGTAGTCTCCACACCATTCCTTTAACCCTTCTGAGTCTTCGGGCTCGTGGGTGGCGGTACGAGTTTCGGGTTTTCGGGCCTTCCCGGTAACCAGATTCTCGGGTCGTTACATGCTCTCACCGTTTTTTTATATTTTTTTATTTTGATTTTTGAATACAAACAAATTAGCAAACAAAGTCCAACTTAGATTCACCATCAAACTTATCCACCGGCCAGGTAAGAGGTGTGGAAGTGGGAGGCTCCCCTTGCTTTCACAAGGTCCTAATTAAGTAACCACTTTCCCGATTATAACATTTACCGTTGACCTCTAACCTTAGACACCGGTTTGAAAGATGATAATGAGCCCAAGTTATACCTTTTTTTGTATTTTTATTTTTCTATTTTTTTAGTTAGTGAACTGAGCTAGTCCACCACAATTTTTCTCCCCACTTTTTTAATTTTTTATTTTTTTAAGACCATTCCAAAGCATGAAAATGATTTACATATTGAAAGTGAAAATAAGGAAACGAAATCTATTGAAAGAGGGTAAGAGTACTAACCTTAATCGCATTCCCTCGTTCTTTATTTGAAAAATAAAAAATAACGAGATTAGAAGATAAAGAAGACTTGTCTCGGAGAGACACAACATTTATTTTTTGCATTTTTAATTTTTTTATATTTTTTTGCTTTTGCAGATCCTTTTATTTTTCTGCAAAGACAAGAGTGAGCACTAATATATATACAAAAGAAAGCACAAAGTTATCAACTTCAAATTTAAACCTCCCCGGCAACGGCGCCAAAATTGATGGCGAGAAAACGCACGTCGTTAATACGCCCCGCTACCAAATTTAAATATCCGGCCCATAAATTAAATAAAATAGTTAAGTAGTGAGACCGAGTCCAATCCACAGGGAGATTTAGATTTGAGAGTTGAAAACCATGAATTTTTAAGTTTTGAAAATCATAAGAACTAAATTAAAAACTTGATTTTGAAATTGAGAAATTAATTAAACACAATGAAGGAACGATGAAAACTTAGGCTTAAAAATTAATGAAGCAAGTGAAATGAAACACCAAACTTTGATGAACTAAATAAATGTAAATAGATGAGCTAAAGAAATAAACAAGACGAACAATTCTAATTTTACTTAATTTAAAAGATAAGATAAATTGTGAACACAAGAAATTTAAAAGAACAATAACAGTGAAATAAATTGTAACTTGAAGGGGCCTCCTGCCCCTCTCTCCTTGCTTCTTCAAAAACACAAAATAAATTGATCAGATCTGTCACAAGAACTAAAAACAATAAAGAAACCCAAATGAATTCTGAAGCTACCTCCTCTCAACCCCATCTCATTCCCTCTTTTTATAGGCCTTAAACCACCCTTTCTCTCTATTTTCTCCTCTCCACCGTCGGCCGTGTGAAGCCGCGTGCGTTGCCTTGGTGTGAAGCCCTCTTTGCTCTCTGCGGCGCCTGCCTTTATTTTTCTGCCGCGTTAGAAGCCCGCTTTGACCCGACCAGTGTGAAGACGTCCGTTGCATGCACATGCCCGCTCGCTGGAACACACGCTCAAGTGGAGAAGCCTCCGCGCCCGTGCCTCTTTTGCCGTTGAAACCCGCCAGCCGCATGAAGCTGGCCTCTTGAAGTCGAAGGCCGCGTGGGTCCCTGCCCAAGCCAGCCGACGTCGCCTGCGTGAGAGCCTCTTTTCCCACCGCGCGAAGCTCCTGTTCGTGGCCGACGAAGCCCAGCGTGGAAGTCTTTGCATGGCCCCACGGCCACCTTGGTGTTGCGATGTTCACTTGGCGGCATGAGGAAGCCTTCATTCGCCCGTAGCCTTTGTACGAGCTTCACGTGGAGCCCATGCGCTGCATGCTTTCCATCGTGAAGGTTGAAGCCTTCCTTGCCTGCCCATGTAAGAGAACAGCATATAAAACAAGGCAAAGGAAATACATATTGTATTTAAGTATGCTTTATATCTAATATATCTTATAGATATTGCGTATAACAAAGGCCATCTGCAGTTATGTATTATATAGATAATATGTACTATATATAAATTTGTATGCATTATATATAATGTTCTCTTACGTGAAGCTTATATATATAATACATATATAATATATAATATATAATATATACTGTATAATGTATATAATAGATATATAATATAATGTATATAATAGATATATAATATATATACATATGTAATGTATGAATACATATATATATATATATATATATATATATATGTATATGTGAATACATTACGTGTATATATATAAATATCTATTGAAATGTATTTATTTCTTTTTTTTTCCTTTTCTTCATTTGAATTAAGATTAGGCTTGGTCAAGCATGGACTTTTGGATGTGTGAATGGGCTTTGGCCCATTTATCTTCTTATTTCTTTTCTTTCCATTCTTCTTGTTGTGATCTTCTTTATGCCTGTAAAATATAATCAAAATTTAATTAAATCAGGCAATTAAATATTTTGATCTGAAATTGAAATTAAGTGTGATAAATGTATAGTGATACATATTAAAGCTCATAAAAGTGTGTTATATCATTAATTAATATGTAAAATTACACACTTATCAGGCATCAGCTACAGAATTACCCTTTCCTGGATGATATTGTATGGTGAAGTCGAAGTCCTTCAGGTACTCTAGCCAACGCCTTTGTCTCATGTTTAATTCCTTCTGAGAGAATAACTATTTAGACTCTTATGATCGGAGTATACAATAAATTGCTCTCCATAGAGATAGTGCCTCCAAATCTTCAAAGTAAATATTACCACGGGCAGTTCTAGGTCATGCACCGGATAGTTCTCTTCATACTTCTTGAGTTGCCGGGTAGAATATGCAATAAGCTTCCCTTGTTGCATTAACACATAGCTTAATCCGACACCAGATGTATCGATATATACTTCAAAATTTTCTCCCTCAATAGGTAATGACAATACTGGAGCAGTAGTTAAGCAGTCTTTCAAAGTTTGAAAGCTCTCTTCACATTACTTGGTCCATTCATATGGATTTTCCTTTCGTGTCAGCTCGGTAAGAGGGACAACAATCTTGGAGAAGTCCTTTATAAATCACCGGTAATAACCAGCCAGCCAGACCCAGAAAGCTACGGATCTCGGTAGTATTTGTTGGTCTTTCCCAGTCCTTCATTGCCTCGACCTTCGATGGATCAACAGAAATCCTATCTTTTGAAATCACATGCCCTAGAAAAGATACCTCCTCGAGCTAGAATTCACACTTTGAAAATTCTGCATATAATTGATTATCCCTAAATAATTGCAGAGTAATCCTCAAATGCTCTTCATGATCTTCCTTAGATTTGGAATATATTAATATATCATCAAATAATACCACGATAAATTAGTTGAGATGAGGTTTGAATATGCTATTCATCAATTGCATAAAGGTTGTAGGGGCATTCGTTAGTCCAAAAGGTATAACAGTAAATTAATAATACCCATACCTGCTCCTAAATGCCGTCTTGAAAATATCCTCTTCTTTAATTCTCAATGGATGATACCCCGACTTGAGATCAATTTTTAAAAAATATTGAGCTCTAGATATCTGATCAAATAATTCATCAAGTCTCGACAGCGGGTACTTGTTCTTGATTGTAAGTTGATTCAGTTGTCGATAATCTATGCATAGCCTCATTGATCTATCATTCTTCTTAAAAAATAGGACGGGCGCTCCCCCCAAGGAAGTACTTGGCCTGATAAATCCTTTCTTCAGAGCTCCATCAATTGTTCCTTTAGCTCCTTTAGTTCCACAGGGGACATTCTATATACTGCCTTTGAAATGGGACCAGCACCAGGGATAAGGTCAATGGTGAATGACACTTCCCTTTCTGGGGTAGACCAGGCAAATCCTCTGAAAAAACATCAGGAAAATCTTGAACTATGCAGATGCCTTGTATCTTTGATTCCTTAACTTCTGTTACGGTTACAAGAGCAAGAAAGGCCATGCAACCTTTCCTTATAAGCTTACGAGCTCGAAGAGCTGAAATGAGAGGTGACATGTTTCGATTCTGGGGACTAATGTAGACAAGCTTTGGATAGTCACTAAAACTCACTCTACCCTTTCAGCAATCTATAATCGCCCTGTGGGTGGATAGCCAATTGTCACCTAGTATGACATCATACCCGTCCATATCTAGGCATATTAGATCGGCAGGTAGATTTTACCCTTCGACTATGACTTCACTATCTTGGTAAAGGTGTGTAATCTTGGATCCGCTTCCAAGAGGAGTGGAAATAATTAGATCCGTTTCTAACCATACAGGTTCCTTAGATAATGAAGTAGCAAATCTTTTGGAAACAAATGAATGAGTCACGCCGGTATCAAATAGAACATGAGCAGTCTTAGAACAAATTTCTAATGTACCTTCCACGATTTCTCCTTCGCTAGGTTCCGCCTCTTGTAGTGCTTGGAGACGGTCTTGCTTTTCGATCGGGCGCTTCTCGTTACCAGCTTGATCATTGAGTAGAGGATAGTCGGGAATCCTGTGATCACGGCTCCCGCATCGGAGACAAGCTACCAGCCTTTGCCAGCACTCCTCGGCATTATGTCTGGCCTTATCACAATGTTTGAAAACCTCCTTAGATGGTGTGGTGATAATGGAAAACGGCTTGTCACTCTTCTTAGACTTCTTGTCTTTAGAGGTTTCTCCTCCATTATTGGATCTCTTCTTGGAGAACGGGACTTTGAACGTTCCCGAACCTGTGACTTGCTCTTTCTTGTCCATACCACGGATCTTGTTGGACAAATCCGTGGCATCTTCTAGTAATTGTGCCCTTCTCACCATCTCTGAATAGACTTGTATGTCCATTGGCGCCAGTTGTGTAATATAGTGGGGTCGTAACCCATTGAGGAATCTATGAGCCTTCATCTTTTTAGTGCTCACCAAATGTGGTACATAACGGGAAAGTCTAGAGAGTTGGGCCTCATGCTCGGCCACTGATAAGCTCCTTTGTCTTAGTACAGCAAAATCTGCGGACTTCTTCTCCTGAATCCTATCAGAGAAATACTTGCTATCAAAATTTTCCACAAACTCGCCCCATGTGATATGGTCATGTGGCAACGTGGCTTCCACCGATTCCCACCAGAATCGAGCATCCCTCTCTAGTTGAAAAGTTGCTAATATAACCTTCTCTCCATCCGTGCATTGCATTACACGGAATATCCTTTCAATCTCCTTGATCCAATTCTCGGCGTCATCCAGGTCGGGAGAGCCGATGAACTTTCACGGGTTCATATTTCAGAAACTCCTGTAGAGATCTCCGGCTCCACGGTTAATCCCCCCTTGTGCCACTTGTTGCAGCGCTTGGGTGAGGCCTTGGACGGTCCGCTACATGTCTCGCCATTGGGCTCTCTCGGCACCCATGATCCTACAAGGGAATTTAAGTTGAATTAATATGTAACTAATCTATAGGTTTTAACGTCCTCTATTGACTTAACCCATCGCTCTGTCTATGTCACCGGGTATAAGGAATAAAACCTATCCTTGGACTTTGGTAATGTAACACCCGGTAAATTGTAATAGGTAAAATAGAAATAATTACTTAAATTTTTAGAAGAGAAAAGATAATTATAAATCTTGTATAACTTTACTAGGAATAAGATAACATTTTCTTACTAAAGATAAAATAGAATAGGGTCACGGAGATCTATACCTGAAGATTAAAAGATAATTATATATTAAAGTATGTCATTCCAATTCTAATTCAAGAAGAAATTTAAATTATCCATGGGTAAGTTAATTATGAAATAGAGATATAAATAAATAATTAAATTACAATTCAGTAAAGAAAATTGACCATATTATTTTTATCTATTTGTGACTTAAACTAATAAAGCATCAAGAATAATTAAGATTATAAATAGAAGGAAAACTCAAATATTCATCTTAAAAAATAAAAATTAAATGAGACTAGCCGATGAATGTTCCCTTAAAAGATAAATTAAAACTTCACCGGATCGAACATGTCTCTGATACCCGAGACGATGATAAAAATTATTAAGGTAGATAAATAAATGAGTTTAATAATAAATATAAGCTGCGTATATGAGGTTTAGTAAATAACAAATGGGTTAGTATATATATATATATATATATATATATATATATATATATATATATATATATATATATATATATATATATATATATATATATATATATATATATATCAAGATATATGAATAATAAATAAAACCCTTGAATAATTATATAAGGAGGCCACGAGATGCATAAGTTATATTAACCCAAACATACTTAGCGTGGGCCTTAAAACCCTTAGACATAACTAGTGGTATATACTTTATATGTATAATAACTCTTTGGTAAGTCCTTAGGCTTTAAGTAAAAGGCTTTTAGGATATATACATAGATGAGATAAGAGATGTGCAAAACAGCCAACTCACAAATTTGAGATATATATATAGATATATATATATATATGCAACTCACATACGGGGTTCTCTCCTAAACGCATAGCGAAGCCACCCCATGGTATATATAGGTATAAATATCTCAAGTCTTTAACCCACAAACGTGAAGGGAAACCACATGCGATAATGTGGGCCTCACACATCCACCAAAAGCAAAACCCACATATGTGTGTAAAAAACCCCACTTATGAATATATAATAAATGGGCTTTCACCTATGTGCGTACAACATGACCCAAAACCCAGGTACGTGGGCTACCAAGCTACCAAGCCCATGTATAACTCAAACACCCGTTCCAAGGCTTAAAGCCCAACACCCATGAAGCAAACCAATATCCATTCGATGGTCACTTTAGCCCAACCATGCGCGTTCGTCGACGATGTCTTAGGGTTTCTCATGTGTGGAAGTGGCAGGCGGCGGCATGGCTGGAAGGTGGAACCTTTTGCGAGGATATCATGGAAAGATTTTCGTAACCTACAGAATCGATCATGGTAAGTTGTTCTCACCCTGCCGTCTCAGCCCTTCGAACTCTCCAGAATGCGCCACCTCTATAAAAACACCC
Source organism: Amorphophallus konjac (assembly GCA_022559845.1). NCBI lineage: Eukaryota > Viridiplantae > Streptophyta > Magnoliopsida > Alismatales > Araceae > Amorphophallus > Amorphophallus konjac. The sequence goes on from CM040129.1 coordinate 31,543,447, forward strand.
CCGATCGAACGTGTACAGCCTGTTGACGCTGTTATCATTGGAGAACACTTGCTGCTACTGCAACTGCTCGTCATTTTCCTGCAGCGTGAAGGCTTGTGGAGTCTCTTCATCCTCTGCCACCTTTGCTGTGTGAGGAGCTCGCACAAGATCTTCTTCTTTCCTTGTTGTAGGCTGCCTCTGCGACCAGGCATCAACCTGCTGCACCTTTCTTCAACCTCTTTAACCTTCATGCACATCATTTCACACGTCCCAAGGCAGGTTATCTCTATATCTCAGATAAAATAATATATTTTGCGTAGGTCTTCTCTCCCCAGACCAAGGATTAGACGTTAATCTCATCTCAGTCAAGATCATCAATGTGTTTATATTACGTTTGAATGTTTTTTTCTTCTAGATAAATAATATGAATCATATGCTAACAATTTTTTTTAAATCTATGTCATTACTTATTTAAAAATTACACAGTGCACATGACTGAAACTCCTGCATTTTTTTCTAATTTTTCATGCCCTTATACGGTGATATTAACCAAGTTAACTATTAAAATTTATTAAATAATGAGTTATAAACGTTACTCGGAGAATCACCATGTACACTGTAGCAATACTTTAGAAGATTTTGCCTTATTCAACGTTTTCATGAGCGTCGGAACATCGGTTGGTCATGAAAATTTATGGGTGTGTTATTGGGACGGAGACCGAGATTGTAAGGCCCGTGCCTTAATAGATCCTTCGTGGTATTTGTTCTATTAATTGTTCTGGAATTTCTGGCTATTTTCCTGATTTTTAGGAATTTGTCTGGTATTTTTCCGGATTTATTTGGGGCTAATTGAGGGTTATTGAATATTAATAAGATTTTTTTATATATAATGATTATATTATATATATATTAATTTTATTTTTATTTTTTTTATAACCTCTCCCTCTCTCTCTCTCCCTTCCCGTCGATCTCACTCTCACCCTCTCCCTCTCTCTCTCTTCTTCTCACGATCGTCCCCTCCCTCTCCTAGGGAACTCGGGCGAAACGAGATCGGATTGAGGCGAGGTTGGCACCGTTGGATTCCTCGCGTCGAGTAGTGCGCGTGGGTGTCCACTTCGGCATGGATCTGTGATCGTGGGAGCGAGGTGGAGCGTGGAAGCTCCGTGGCTCTTCCTCCTTGCATGCGGCCCGTTCGACGGTTTCGGCTTGCGAAAGGTAGGGGGATGGAATCTCGATCTTGCTAGGATCGTTTCCCTTAGCCTGCTTGATGATTAGCACCCCGTAGCATGCGTGATGTGTATATTTCCATTTTTGGGGTTTTAGCCTAAATCTTGAGTTTAATGCGTTTTAGGCCTTGCATGTGCTAGATTTAGATGTTAAATTGTCGTCTAGCATGCGTGGTTTGACAGGTTATCAGGTTTTTCGTCGATACCCGGCGTTTTCAGCCGTCCGGGAGGGCTTCGGTTTACAAACCGTACCCGCTCGTAACCCAGGTGGAGTGACGGTCCTGCCAGGAACCGTCACTTGCCTGACGGTTCATAGCGGACGCGTCACTTCCAAATAGCGGCCCATTGGGGGTGCGTTACTTGGAGAGTAACGGTGGGGCTCCCATCCGTTACTCATCAACCGTTTTTCGTAGTTTTGGTCAGGCGATGCGCCCGACGGCCAGTCGGCCGACCGTCGTTTCGGTCCGATGCGCCTAGACCGGGGCGTCACTTCGTCTGCTATCATTTAGAACGCTGATAGGTGGTTTGAGCCTCGGGTGGATGTGACGGCGGTGACCCCACGCGTTTCTTCGAAGTAACGCGCAGGGCCCCCACCGTTACAAGCCCTTTAGTGCCTCTTGAGCTGGAACCCTGAAGGGAGTGACGGATAGGGACTGGGGCGTCATTTTTGAAGTAACGCGCCGGCCCCCGACCGTCGTTCGCATGTGGCGCGTGGGTCTTTGACCGCCGCTTCCCTGATGGCTGCAATATATTCCCAGCCCATCTGTTATGCGCTTCTTTCTATATTCATGCCATATTCGCATTGTTTTAAATATATTGTGACGTGTTTTATACCAATAGAGTAGCTTTTCTTTCCATGCAATGGAGCCACTGTCGTTGCCCTAAGGTCTGTTGAGTACCGACCCGCTTGAGGATGGCGGAGGGGTATGTTTCCCATTCACGGTTTGTAAGCTAGTTCCGTGGGCTCCCAGCCAATGGTAGCGTCCTGCCAAGGGAGAAAACTAGTTAGAGGGCCTGGCTCAGGCTAGAGTCAGTGTATGCACACGTGGTCGGAGACTGTGGACTGACACCGACGGGTGCCACTCCGACTGGTCACTTGGTTTGGTACTGTTTACGCGCTTAGCTTGTCGCTTCGTCGACTGCGAGTGCTTGAGACGCAGTGTAAGCCATCAGTGGACGCATCTGGTTTCTGCTCCAGTGGTTGTCCTTCCTTGTTGCTTGGATTAGTTGCAGCTCCTTCTATTTGGTAGTTTTAGCTTTAATCGCTTGCATTTAAGTAGTAGTGGCATGTGTTAGCTGTTATACTTGCTTAGCTAGAGTTTACAGCTTTCTTGTGATTGGTTATTCATGCCATTGCCTGTGTGTTTATTTAAATGCATGCTCTACTTGCTTTATTTATGCATGTTCGCTTGTTTAGTGCGAGGTAGGGATCCGCGTGACCCCTACTGAGTCTGGCTGTGACTCACCCTTCTCCTTTCAGGTGAGCTACGCCCGACGTCTCCCGGAGTTTAGCGTGCTGTTTCGGGACCGTTCCTAGCTGCCAGCTGTGCACGAGCTGCCTTTTTGAGGCTTGTGTTGTACTTTTGCCGGGGTATGCCCCGCGTAGTTGTACCTTGAGGACTAGTGTGTTGTGACTCTGGACTAGTTATATATATATATCACTCTGGCTATTTTAAATTGCTTCCGCTCTTGTGTTTAAATCTTAATGCTTAATTGTATTGCGCGGCCCAATTCGTAATTAATTATGCATATTCCTCAGCTAACCCCCACTAACCCTTCAGGGGCCTCATCAGCCTCTTGGGTGGCCTCCCCAGTCCTTGGTGTCGGTGTATCGATGTTATCGGTATATCAGTGTCCTGAACTCTGGGTCGTCACAGATGGTATCAGAGAGTAAGTTGAGGATTTGCATAAAGAATTGGAATTGACGCTTTGTCCAGAGCTAGTCCTGTTGTCGTCTCTAGCTGGCATAGATGTTTTCCGTATGATTGATGGATTTTATTGTTGATTGTGTTTTTGGCAGCATAGTTATGCCGCCTCGTCGAGGAAGACCTCCTCGTGTTCCTCGAGATGCGCCCAGGGAAGATAGCGGTTCTGCACCTCCTCCTGCAGTTCCCGCTGTTCCTGTCGTTCCAGTTGCTCCTCCAGTGCCGATCGTTCAAGCTGAAGTGCCTGGCAGTCGAGGCAAGGCGTTGAAGGAATTTCTGATGTTCAATCCGCCTGCTTTCGATGGCCAAGCTGATCCAGAAGTCGCGAGGCAATGGTTGGACGCGATAGAGCGTGTGTTTGTCTCGATGGAGTGTGCTGAAGATGAGAAAGTCATGCTCGCTGCTTTTCAACTCCAGGGTACATCCATTGCGTGGTGGAAAGCCGAGTGGCAGATTTCCTTTCGATCCAGACCTCTTCGGCAAATCACTTGGGCAGAGTTCGTTGCTACTTTTGAGCGTGCCTATACTCCTGCCTGCTTGCAGATGGATAAGATGTACCAGTTTATGGAATTGACCCAGGGCTGTATGACCGTGCTTCAGTACAGGAATAAGTTCTTGGAATTGGGTCAGTATGCGCCCCATGTGCTGGCCAGTGAAGCTTTGAAGACCCAGCAATTCTTGCGTGGGTTGAGGCCAGAGTTGAAGATGCCGCTGATAGCGAGTCGGGTTGCGGATCTCGATACTGCGTGTCAGACAGCTGTAGCTTTAGAGCTGGAGATGGCGAGACCGGGTGGGTATGCCCAGGCAGGGTCAGTGCAGCCGGTAGCTCAGGTTCAGCAGTCTTACCGACAGCCCGTGCCTGGTGTTCCTTCGGTCCAGTCAGAGGTTTCCAGTGCTTCCTCTCCTTCTAAGCCCAAGTTTAAAAGGTTCAAGAAGAAGAAGAAGTTTTTTCAGCAGCCGTCCGGTACAGATTCTGTTCAGCAGCCGACAGCACCTTCTTCTCAGACTCGGCAGAGCTCAGCTGCTAGTCAGCCGTGGACGTGTCGGAGATGCGGTGGTCATCACAAGGGCCAGCCGTGTTCTCTTCCCATTGTTTGCTTCAGGTGTGACCAGCCAGGTCATGTGGTTCGGGATTGCCCGCTGAGGCCGACTCAATTGCAAGCTCCTCAGTTGTCTCAACCTCAGCCGCAGTTTAGACCTCCTGTACCTCAAGCTCTACAACAATTTTTCTCTCAAGCGTCGGCGTCTTCTCAGCAATCTTCAGCTGGTTCCAAGAAGCAGAAAGGCAAAGTTTCTCATTTGACAAGAGCTGATGCTGCTGCGTCCCATCTTGTGGAAGGTACGATTATGCTTTATGGACATTCAGCTCATGTCTTATTTGATTCTGGTGCTTCTCACTCTTTTATTTCTGAGGATTTCATGGCTTGTATTGAGGAACCGACTTCTGAGCTGTCTTGTGAGTTATTTGTGGAATTGCCTTCTAGAGATTTCATGGTTACTCCTCTGTGTTTGGATGAGTCTCCTGTGATGATTGATAATCATCAGTTGCCGGCGAGATTGTATGCGTTGCAGCTGGCAGATTATGATGTTATTCTGGGAAAGGATTGGTTGGAGCATTATGGAGCTGTGGTTGACTGCAGATCGAAGAAAGTCTATTTTCAGCTCCAGGGAAAATCAGCCTTTTATTTTCAAGGTATTCGATCCCGATCTTCTCGTATGGTTATTTCTGCTATTCGAGCCTATAGGTTGCTTAGTGCAGGTTGCCAGGGATTCCTTGCTTCAGTGGTGGCTGTTGAAAAACCACGACGGGATGTTTGTGATATTCCGGTTGTTTGTGAGTTCCCTGATGTGTTTCCTGACGAGTTGCCAGGCTTGCCCCCAGAGCGAGAGATTGAGATGGTGATTGAACTGATTCCAGGTACTGGCCCCTTAGCAAAGCCGCCGTACCGTATGGCTCCAGCTGAATTGAAAGTACTGCGTGCACAGCTACTAGAGTTACTGGAGAAAGGTTATATTCGTCCCAGTTTTTCTCCGTGGAGTGCCCCAGTGCTGTTTGTGAAAAAGAAAGATGGAAACCTGAGGCTTTGTATTGATTACAGGCAGCTGAATCAGGCGACTATCAAGAATAAGTATCCGCTCCCCAGGATTGATGATTTGTTTGACCAGTTACAGTCTGCTACTGTCTTTTCGCGAATTGATCTCCGGTCTGGCTATTTTCAGTTACGGATCCGGGAATCTGATGTGGAGAAGACTGCTTTCAGTACTCGATATGGTCACTTTGAATTTTTAGTCATGCCGTTTGGTTTGACTAATGCCCCAGCAGCTTTCATGGACCTAATGCAACGTATCTTTCGTCCATTTCTGGACCAGTTTGTGGTGATCTTTGTTGATGATATCTTGATTTATTCTGCCTCCGTTGATGATCATGTGCAGCATTTGAGGATCGTTCTGCAGACTCTAAGAGATCACGAGCTTTATGCGAAGCTCAGTAAATGCGAATTCTGGCTTCGGGAGATTCATTTTCTTGGCCATGTGATTTCTGGTGATGGAGTGGCAGTAGACCCTGCAAAGATTAATGCCGTTTTGAATTGGCAGAGACCGAGGACCATCACGGAGATACGAAGTTTTTTAGGATTGGCTGGGTATTACCGCAGATTCATTCAGGATTTTGCGAAGATTGCAGCACCGATGACTAAATTGACACGGAAGGATGTGCCTTTTGTCTGGTCGGATCAGTGTGAGGCTAGCTTTGTTGAATTGAAAAGGCTATTGACTTCTTCTCCAGTGTTGACTTTGCCTTCCGACTCGGGTGGTTTTCTTGTTTGTACAGATGCGTCTCGAGTAGGTTTGGGTGCAGTGCTGATGCAACATGGTAAGGTTATCGCATATGCATCTCGGCAATTGAAACAGCATGAAGGGAATTATCCCACTCATGATCTAGAGCTAGCTGCAGTTATTTTTGCCTTGAAGATCTGGAGACATTATCTGTATGGTGAGAAATTTCAGATTCTTACTGATCATCAGAGTTTACAGTATATTTTCTCCCAGAAAGATCTGAACCTCAGGCAGAGGCGATGGATGGAATACATGAAAGATTATGACTTTACACTCTCCTATCAGCCAGGTAAGATGAATGTTGTGGCCGATGCTTTGACCAGGAAAGTGCAGGTCAGCCATTTGTTGCTTCACGAATGGAAATTGTGGGAACAGCTTCCGAGCGAGGCATTGTGTGTAGAGATTCCTGCCGATCCGAAGATGGCAGTTTGTGCTAGCTTGGTTTTGGGTTCAGCTTTGTATCAGCAGATTTTAGAAGCCCAGCAAGCTGATTCTGATTTGGCCCGTGTTATATCAAGATATGATGTGGAATTTGATGACGAGCTGGTTGTCAGTTTCCAGGGCAGATTGTATATTCCTGTTGATAATGATTTGAGGAATGAGATTCTGAGTGAAGCCCATGGTTCCCGTTTTGCTATTCACCCTGGTGTCACTAAGATGTATCAGAATTTGAAGAAACAGTTCTGGTGGCCCGGCATGAAGAAGGACGTAGCTATTTTTGTTTCTAAGTGCTTGACTTGTCAGTTAGTTAAAGCCGAACATCAAAAGCCAGGTGGTCTGCTTCAGCCATTAGAGATTCCGATGTGGAAATGGGACCATGTTACTACAGATTTTGTGGTGGGTTTGCCTCGAACTTCTCAATGTTTTGATGAAATCTGGCTGCTTGTCGACAGATTGACGAAAACCGCCAGATTGTTGCCAATTAAAGTTACTTGGAGTGTGCAGAGATTGGCCGAGCTCTATGTGCAGAAGATCGTGCCGCTGCATGGAATTCCTGTTTCACTTGTGTCAGATCGTGACCCACGTTTTACCTCTGGCTTCTGGCGTAGTTTCCAGAAAGCTTTGGGCACTGAGTTAGCTTTCAGTTCAGCGTATCACCCACAGTCAGATGGACAGTCAGAGAGAACTATTCAGACTTTGGAGGACATGCTGAGATCGTGTTGCCTTGATTGGCAAGGTTCGTGGGGTCAGCATTTGCCACTTGTTGAGTTTGCTTATAATAATAGTTTTCACTCCAGTATTGGCATGGCTCCTTATGAAGCGCTGTATGGTCGTCCTTGTCGTACTCCTCTAAACTGGTTTGATGTTGGGGACCAACTATTGACAGGACCGGACATGGTACAGCAGTGTTCTGATGTGGTTCGTCTGATCAGACAGAGATTGTTGACGGCTCAGAGTCGACAGAAGAGTTATGCAGATCAACGCAGACGTCCACTACAATTTGAGCCTGGAGATATGGTGTTTGTTAAAATATCTCCGATGAAAGGTGTTTCCAGGTTTGGGAAGCGTGGAAAGCTTAGTCCGCGGTATGTTGGCCCTTTTCCGATTGTTGAAGCTATTGGTTCAGTGGCTTATCATTTGCAACTGCCGGCGGCCATGCAAGCTATTCATGACGTGTTCCACGTGTCTCAGTTGAGGAAATGTGTGCCTGATGCTTCTCATGTTCTCGATGATTCAGTGTGGCCCGAGGTGACTGCTGATTTGTCCACACCAGAGTTTCCTATCCGAATTGAAGACCGTCGTGAGCAGCGGTTGAGAAATAAGGTTATTCCTCTGGTAAGGGTTGCATGGCAGCGTTACTCTGGTAACGAGTCTACTTGGGAGCGTGAAGATGAGATGCGTCAGCTTTTTCCTTTCTTGTTCCAGTGAGGTATAAGTCCTTTCTCAGTTTCCTCCTTTTCGGTTGTTGTAAATTTCGAGGGCGAAATTTCTGTAAGGAGGGAGGGACTGTAAGGCCCGTGCCTTAATGGATCCTTCGTGGTATTTGTTCTATTAATTGTTCTGAATTTCTGGCTATTTTCCTGGATTTTTAGGAATTTGTCTGGTATTTTTCCGGATTTATTTGGGGCTAACTGAGGGTTATTGAATATTAATAAGATTTTATATATATAATGATTATATTATATATATTAATTTTATTTTTATTTTTTTTATAACCTCTCCCTCTCTCTCTCTCCCTTCCCGTCGATCTCACTCTCACCCTCTCCCTCTCTCTCTTCTTCTCACGATCGTCCCCTCCCTCTCCTAGGGAACTCGGGCGAAACGAGATCGGATTGAGGCGAGGTTGGCACCGTTGGATTCCTCGCGTCGAGTAGTGCGCGTGGGTGTCCACTTCGGCGTGGATCGGTGATCGTGGGAGCGAGGTGGAGCGTGGAAGCTCCGTGGCTCTTCCTCCTTGCATGAGGCCCGTTCGACGGTTTCGGCTTGCGAAAGGTAGGGGGATGGAATCTCGATCTTGCTAGGATCGTTTCCCTTAGCCTGCTTGATGATTAGCACCCCGTAGCATGCGTGATGTGTATATTTCCATTTTTGGGGTTTTAGCCTAAATCTTGAGTTTAATGCGTTTTAGGCCTTGCATGTGCTAGATTTAGATGTTAAATTGTCGTCTAGCATGCGTGGTTTGACAGGTTATCAGGTTTTTCGTCGATACCCGGCGTTTTCAGCCGTCCGGGAGGGCTTCGGTTTACAAACCGTACCTGCTCGTAACCCAGGTGGAGTGACGGTCCTGCCAGGAACCGTCACTTGCCTGACGGTCCATAGCGGATGCGTCACTTCCAAATAGCGGCCCATTGGGGGTGCGTTACTTGGAGAGTAACGGTGGGGCTCCCATCCGTTACTTATCAACCGTTTTCCGTAGTTTTGGTCAGGCAATGCGCCCGACGGCCAGTCGGCCGACCGTCGTTTCGGTCCGACGCGCCTAGACCGGGTCGTCACTTCGTCTGCTATCATTTAGAACGCTGATAGGTGGTTTGAGCCTCGGGTGGATGTGACGGCGGTGACCCCACGCGTTGCTTCGATGTAACGCGCAGGGCCCCCACCGTTACAAGCCCTTTAGTGCCTCTTGAGCTGGAACCCTGAAGGGAGTGACGGATAGGGACTGGGGCGTCATTCTTGAAGTAACGCGCCGGCCCCCGACCGTCGTTCGCATGTGGCGCGTGGGTCTTTGACCGCCGCTTCCCTGATGGCTGCAATATATTCCCAGCCCATCTGTTATGCGCTTCTTTCTATATTCATGCCATATTCACATTGTTTTAAATATATTGTGGCGTGTTTTATACCAATAGAGTAGCTTTTCTTTCCATGCAATGGAGCCACTGTCGTTGCCCTAAGGTCTGTTGAGTACCGACCCGCTTGAGGATGGCGGAGGAGTATGTTTCCCATTCACGGTTTGTAAGCTAGTTCCGTGGGCTCCCAGCCAATGGTAGCGTCCTGCCAAGGGAGAAAACTAGTTAGAGGGCCTGGCTTAGGCTAGAGTCAGTGTGTGCACACGTGGTCGGAGACTGTGGACTGACACCGACGGGTGCCACTCCGACTGGTCACTTGGTTTGGTACTGTTTACGCGCTTAGCTTGTCGCTTCGTCGACTGCGAGTGCTTGAGACGCAGTGTAAGCCGTCAGTGGACGCATCTGGTTTTTGCTCCAGTGGTTGTCCTTCCTTGTTGCTTGGATTAGTTGCAGCTCCTTCTATTTGGTAGTTTTAGCTTTAATCGCTTGCATTTAAGTAGTAGTGGCATGTGTTAGCTGTTATACTTGCTTAGCTAGAGTTTACAGCTTTCTTGTGATTGGTTATTCATGCCATTGCCTGTGTGTTTATTTAAATGCATGCTCTACTTGCTTTATTTATGCATGTTCGCTTGTTTAGTGCGAGGTAGGGATCCGCGTGACCCCTACTGAGTCTGGCTGTGACTCACCCTTCTCCTTTCAGGTGAGCTACGCCCGACGTCTCCCGGAGTTTAGCGTGCTGTTTCGGGACCGTTCCTAGCTGCCAGCTGTGCACGAGCTGCCTTTTTGAGGCTTGTGTTGTACTTTTGCCGGGGTATGCCCCGCGTAGTTGTACCTTGAGGACTAGTGTGTTGTGACTCTGGACTAGTTATATATATATATCACTCTGGCTATTTTAAATTGCTTCCGCTCTTGTGTTTAAATCTTAATGCTTAATTGTATTGCACGCCCCAATTCGTAATTAATTATGCATATTCCTCAGCTAACCCCCACTAACCCTTCAGGGGCCTCATCAGCCTCTTGGGTGGCCTCCCCAGTTCTTGGTGTCGGTGTATCGATGTTATCGGTATATCGGTGTCCTGAACTCTGGGTCGTCACAGAGATAGTGTGGGTGGTGCCACCATTTTCCGTGCCCTCTATCTCAAGATCTCCCATCTCTCAACGAATTTTTTTTTGAACACCGGATTAGGTAGAATTTTTCGAGCCCGTCATTTCGGTATATCATATGCGCGATTCTGACGTGATTACGTCGAGAAACGAGCAGATTCAAGAAGTTGACAAGTTATGCTTTTAAACGACGTTCTCCACCTCCACCGCTAATTGATTAACATATATATATATATATATATATATATATATATATATATATATCTTGTAATTAAGTCTTTGAAAATCAAGATCTACTAAACTATATAATATAAAATTATAAATATTATATATTTAGAATCCTTGAATTTTTCTCCTAATTATCGTATATTTTATTTTTAAAATTTTTTATTAAATAGTATGTGTCCTTTTCAAAGGAATGTTCTTTTCTAAACTTATTAAAGTGAAATAATGTCTTTTAAATTAGACGTAAATTTTTGTTTAATTAAAAACATGAGAAATTAACATCCACCTGCATGGACGCTATGTTTTTGGAAATAATTTTAACAATCCTGGATAAAATGAAATGAACTAATGAGCGACTTCTATGATAGACGCCAATTTAAATAGCGTCTGCCAGGAAGGATGCCAATTATTCATCGCCGCTTGATTTCCCTGAGTTTCTAACCCTTAACTGTGGGTTCTTGGCACTCTCATCTCACATTCCGTAGATGGAGTCCCTATTTTTTTTTGATTTATATCGTTTACCCTTAACTCTCCGTGATGTTTGAGCTCTCCGCGGGACATTCTGTTCCTTCGGACTAGCGATTACATCATAGAGACCTCCGTAAGTCTACGTTAGCCTTGGATTCACTCAAGGTAGCCGAGCATGTTGTACCCTAAAAATCCATTGCACAGTTTTACAGTCATGTCCCTCTAAATAAACGTGACTATCTTGCCCTCAATTAATGTTGTTTTTGACATTTTTGAGAAATTCCTCACTTTCTAAAATTCGCGTCTAGAATAGTGAACGTCATTTAAGTATAGCGCCTTGCTTGGAGGACGCTATTTACTTTCGTGCCTTTTATCTATTTCCAGAATAATCGCCTATCAATATAGACGCTAATTATAATTTACGGCTCCCGTAGTGGGCGTCATTTACCCAATTTTTTGTACACCATGACTTGATTGTTTATTAATTTCCTTCAAACTGGGTCGCTAAATAACAGCTAGTAAATATTGGGCCTTCGGCTGCATGAATGCTATTGTCTAGTAGGATGGAAGTCCTAAACTATTGATGAACCCATGAGACCACTGACTCATGAGGAAACACGAACTAATGATGAACCTATGAGACCACTGACTCATGAGGAAACACGAACTAATGATGAACCCATGAGACCACTGACTCATGAGGTGAAATGAACTAATGATAAATCACTGAGCCCACTGACTCTTGAGGAAACACGAACTAATGATGAACCCATGAGACCACTGACTCATGTGGAGAAACGAACTAATGATAAACCCATGAGACCATTGACTCATGAGGAAACACGATCTAATGATGAACCCATGAGACCACTGACTCATGTGGAGAAACGAACTAATGATAAACCCATGAGACCACTGACTCATGAGGAGAAACGAACTAATGATAAACCCCTGAGACCACTGGCTCATGAGGTTAAAGATATCCTAACAACCTATGAGTAAAAGCCACTGACTCATTAGGTAATTCTATACTGACTTGAGTGCTTGAAAATCATGAATCTCTACCCAAGAAGAAGGGTATTTACGTGATGATCAATTGTCTATTATCTCGTGATACGATATGGAAACTTCTTGCTTGATATATCTTGCAACTTAGTTCAATTTTTGTGCTAGATATTTCATGCCTATCTCATTGCTATATTTTCTAAATTTTCTCGCATTCACTCATGCATGATCATAGTACATTGCATAAGATGTTAATTATTGTAAGCAAGTCTGGATCGTAGAGATATAATTCCTACTGAGCGTTCGCTCATCCAGTTTTATTCCTGCATTTTTCAGGTAATCAGGTCACTAGCGAGACCGAGACTCACACGGAAGGGACAAGTGTGCAAGCGAGCTCTGGAAATTAGTGAACCCTAGTCTTTTACTTTTCTTGAGTCTAGCATGGTGTCTTTTGTTGAGTTATTTTGTCTAAGTCTATTAGTGTGTCATTCCCTTTTCTTTCCATTATTGATGTAGTTGAGTCTTCCAGTTTGAAATTTGAAATTGTAAGTGGCTTATATTTGAAATAAAATTTTTATTGTTGTTCCAAATTATTTGGTCTCATACCATTGCTCTTGATCGTTCACGACTGTTTAACTGCCACGTTCCAAGCAAATGACACGTTCTGCTGCTATCGGTTCAGGACGTGACAGAGGTGGTATCAGAGCCTCGGCTTTCAAGTCCTTAGGGCATTATGTCCAAGGGATAGGTTGAGTATCCTTGTCGGTCATCTTATAGAAATTCCGTGAGAATCGGGTAGAGCCACGGGTTAAGTGTTAAAATATATTCACTCTCCAATTAATATGTGCTAATCCTAAAATATATAAGAAATTAATTCTTGTCTGGTTTTGAAGAAATTTAACTCTCTAGCTAGATGGCAACTGAGCAAAATCAATGGCGTGAGATGGTCCAAAGTTTGACTCAAGCTCTCCAACAGGCGGCTCATGGTGTAGCGGATCGTGGTGCAGGAGAATTGCACAGACATTGTCAAGGGTTGAATCCCGCTAGGTTTGATGGATCTATCGACCATGACAAGGCGGAACATTGGGTAAAGGAGATTGAGAGGATATTTCAGATAATGTAATATTCGGACCAAGATAAAGTACTATTGGCTACATTTCAGCTAGAAAAGGATGCCAAGGTATGGTGGGAGTCCGTAGAAGCAACATTGCCAGACAATCAAGTATCATGGGCAGAATTCTTAACATATTTTAATGATAAATATTTTTCCGAGAGAATTAAAGAAAGGAAGGCCGCAGAATTTGCATCGTTGAAACAAAGGAGTATGTCCGTAGCTGAGTATGAGGCCCAATTCTCAAGGTTGTCTCGTTATGGACCTCATCTGATTATGACTGAAAGAATGAAGGCTAAAAGATTTATGAATGGGTTAAGACTTCAGCTCATTTTGCAGTTGGCGCCAATGGATATACAATCTTATCCGGAGATGGTTAAAAGAGCTCAATTGTTAGAGGATGTCTTGGAGATGATGGAAAAAGTGAAGGCTCAGAGAAGAAATAATGAGTTAGTAAGGAGAACCGAGACTAGTAAGAAGAGACCTAATTGTAGTGATGGGTCGTCAAATGGCAAGAAGATAAAAAGCGGAGATAGACATGATGGAGTGTCGCAAAAAAAAGTGTAAACATTGTGAGAAAAGAAATCATCAGACGGAGGAATGTTGGTGGGAGTTAGGTGGATGTCTTCGTTGTGGAAGCAATGACCACAAGGTAGCAAGTTGTTCTCTTCCAAAAGATCAACCTCTGAAGGTTGAAAACCTCGATGGGACACAACATCAAGGAAGGCTTCAACCTTTGAACGAACTAACCGATGGAGTAACGAGAGGTACCCCTTAACTTTAAGCTAGCCCTATTTGTTTCTATTAGGAAAGTAGATTCTATTCATTACCCTTTTTAGTATATTGTTGGTAATTAAGGTCATGGTGTAATAATTTTAAGCTGTTTTGAAAGAAAAAAATACCATGTGAATTGGGGACCAAATTCTTTCAAGTGAGGGAGGGTGTAACACCCGGTAAATTGTAAACGGTAAAATAGAAATAATTACCTAAATTTTAGAAGAGAAAAGATAATTATAAATCTTGTATAACTTTACTAGGAATAAGATAACATTTTCTTACTAAAGATAAAATAAAATAGGGTCACGGAGATCTATACCTGAAGATTAAAAGATAATTATATATTAAAGTATGTCATTCCAATTCTAATTCAAGAAGAAATTTAAATTATATGTGGGTAAGTTAATTATGAAATACAGATATAAATAAATAATTAAATTATAATTCAGTAAAGAAAATTGAACATATTATTTTTATCTATTTGTGACTTAAACTAATAAAGCATCGAGAATAATTAAGATTATAAATAGAAGGAAAACTCAAATATTCATCTTAAAAAATAAAAATAAAATGAGACTAGCCGATGAATGTTCCCTTAAAAGATAAATTAAAACTTCACCGGATCGAACATGTCTCTGATACCCGAGATGATGATAAAAATTATTAAGGTAGATAAATAAATGAGTTTAATAATAAATATAAGCCGCGTATACGAGGTTTAGTAAATAACAAATGGGTTAGTATATATATATATATATATATATATATATATATATATATATATATCAAGATATATGAATAATAAATAAAACCCTTGAATAATTATATAAGGAGGCCTCGAGATGCATAAGTTATATTAACCCAAACATACTTAGCGTGGGCCTTAAAACCCTTAGACATAACTAGTGGTATATACTTTATATGTATAATAACTCTTTGGTAAGTCCTTGGGCTTTAAGTAAAAGTCTTTTAGGATATATACATAGATAAGATAAGAGATGTGCAAAACAGCCAACTCACAAATTTGAGATATATATATATATATATATACATATGTATGTAACTCACATACGGGGGTTCTCTCTTAAACGCATAGCGAAGCCACCCCATGGTATATATAGGTATAAATATCTCAAGTCTTTAACCCACAAACGTGAAGGGAAACCACCTGCGATAATGTGGGCCTCACACATCCACCAAAAGCAAAACCCACATATGTGTGTAAAAAACCCCACTTATGAATATATAGTAAATGGGCTTTCACCTATGTGCATATAGCATAACCCAAAACCCAGGTATGTGGGCTACCAAGCTACCAAGCCCATGTATAACTCAAACACCCGTTCCAAGGCTTAAAGCCCAACACCCATGAAGCAAACCAATATCCATTCGATGGTCACTTTAGCCCAACCATGCGCGTTCGTCGACGATGTCTTAGGGTTTCCCATGCGTGGAAGTGGTAGGCTGTGGCATGGCTGGAAGGTGGAACCTTTTGCGAGGATATCATGAAAAGATTTTCGTAACCTACGGAACCGATCATGGTAAGTTGTTCCCACCCTGCCTTCTCAGCCCTTTGAACTCTCCAGAACGCGGCACCTCCATAAAAACACCCCTGATCGAACGTGTACGGCCTGTTGACACTGTTATCATTGGAGAACCCTTGCTGCTGCTGCAACTGCTCATCGTTTTCTTGCAATGTGAAGGCTTGTGGAGTCTCTTCATCTTCTGCCACCTTTGCTGTGTGAGGAGCTCACACAAGATCTTCTTCTTTCCTTGTTGTAGACTGCCTCTGCGAGCGGGCATCAACCTACTGCACCTTTCTTCAACCTCCTGAACCTTTATGCACATCGTTTCACACGTCCAAAGGTAGGTTATCTCTATATCTCAGACAAAATAATATATTTTACGTAGGTCTTCTCTCCCCAGACCAAAGATTAGACGTTAATCTCATCTCAGTCAAGATCATCAATGTGTTTATATTACGTTTGCATGTTTTTTTTCTTCTAGATAAATAATATGAATCATATGCTAGCAAAAATTTTTAAATCTGTGTCATTACTTATTTAAAAATCGCACAGTGCACATGACAGAAACTCCTGCATTTTTTTCTAATTTTTCATGCCCTTATATGGTGATATTAACCAAGTTAACAATTAATAATCATTAAATAATGAGTTATAAACGTTACTCGGAGAATCACCATGTACACTGTAGCAATAGTTTAGAAGATTTTGCCTTGTTCAACGTTTTCATGAGCGTCGGAACATCGGTTGGTCATGAAAATATATGGGTGTGTCATTGGGACGGCGACCGAGATAGTGTGGGTGGTGCCACTATTTTCCGTGCCCCCTATCTCAAGATCTCCCATCTCTCAACGAATTTTTTTTTTGAACACCATATTAGATAGAATTTTTCGAGTCCGTCATTTTGATATATCATATGCGCGATTCCGACGTGATTACGTCGAGAAACGAGCAGATTCAAGAAGTTGACAAGTTGTGCTTTTAAACCATGTTCTCCACCTCCACTGGATTAACATATATATATATATATATATATATCTTGTAATTAAGTATTTGAAAATCTATATCTACTAAACTATGTAATATAAAATTATAAAAATTACATATTTGGAATCCTTGAATTTTTCTCATAATTATCATATATTTTATTTTAAATTTTTTTTATTAAATAATATGTGTCCTTTTCAAAGGAATGTTCTTTTCTAAACTTATTAAAGTGAAATAACGTCTTTTAAATTAGACGTAAATTTTTGTTTAATTAAAAACAAGAGAAATTAGCGTCCACTTACATGGACGCTATGTTTTGGGAAATAATTTTAACAATTCTGGATAAAATGAAATGAACTAATGAACGTCTTCCATGATAGATGCCAATTTAAATAGCGTCTGCCTGGAAAGACGCCAATTATTCCTCGCCGCTTGATTTCCCTGAGTTTCTAACCCTTAACTGTGGGTTCTTGGCACTCTCATCTCACATTCTGTAGATGGAGTCCCTATTTTTTTTTCTGATTTATATCGTTTACCCTTAACTCACCGTGATGTTTGAGCTCTCCGCGGGACATTCCGTTCCTTCGGACTAGCGAATACATCATAGAGACCTCCGTAAGTCTACGCTAGCCTTGGATTCCCTCAAGACAGCCGAGCAGGTTGTACCCTAAAAATATATTGCATAGTTTTACGGTCATGTCCCTCTAAAGAAACGTGACTATCTTGCCCTCAATTAATGTTGTTTCTGACATTTTTGAGAAATTCGTCACTTTCTGAAATTCGCGTCTAGAATAGTGAACGTCATTTAAGTATAGCGCCTTGCTTGGAGGACGCTATTTACTTTCGTGTCTTTTATCTATTTCCACAATAAGCGCCTATCGATATAGACGCTAATTATAATCTGCGGCTCCCATAGTGGGCGTCATTTACCCAATTTTCTGTACACCATGACTTGATTGTTTATTAATTTCCTTCAAACTGGGTCGCTAAATAACAGCTAGTAAATATTGGGCCTTCGACTGCATGAATGCTATTGTCTAGTAGGATAGAAGTCTTAAACTAATGATGAACCCATGAGACCACTAACTCATGAGGAAACACGAACTAATGATGAACCCCTGAGACCACTGACTCATGAGGAAACACGAACTAATGATGAACCCATGAGACCACTGACTCATGAGGTGAAACGAACTAATGATAAACCCCTGAGACCACTGACTCATGAGGAAACACGAACTAATGATGAACCCATGAGACCATTGACTAATGCGGAGAAACGAACTAATGATAAACCCATGAGACCACTGACTCATGAGGAAACACGAACTAATGATGAACCCATGAGACCACTGACTCATGAGGAGAAACGAACTAATGATAAACCCCTGAGACCACTTGCTCATGAGGTTAAAGATATCCTCATAACCTATGAGTAAAAACCACTGACTCGTTAGGTAATTCTATACTGACTTGAGTGCTTGAAAATCATGAACCTCTACCTAAGAAGAAGGGTATTTACTTGATGATCAATTGTCTATTATCTCATGATACGATATGGAAACTTCTTGCTCGATATATCCTGCAACTTAGTTCAATTTTTGTGCTAGATATTTCATGCCTATCTCATTGCTATATTTTCTATATTTTCTCGCATTCACTCATGCATGATCATAGTACATTGCATAAGATATTAATTACTTTAAGCAAGTCTAGATCGTAGAGATGTAATTCCTACTGAGTGTTCGCTCATCCAGTTTTATTCCAGTATTTTTCAGGTAATCAGGTGGCTAGCGAGACCGAGACTCACACAGGAGGGACAAGTGTGAAAGCGAGCTCTGGAAATTAGTGAACTCGAGTCTTTTACTTTTCTTGAGTCTAGCATGGTGTCTTTTGTTGAGTTATTTTGTCTAAGTCTGTTAGTGTGTCATTCCATTTTCTTTCCATTATTGATGTAGTTTCCATTATTGATGTAGTTGAGTCTTCTAGTTTGAAATTTGAAATTGTAAGAGGCTTATATTTGAAATAAAATTTTTATTATTGTTCCAAATTATTTGGTCTCATGCCATTGCTCTTGATCATTCACGACTATTTAACTGCCACGTTCCGAGCAAACGACACGTTCCGTCGCTATCGGTTCGGGGCGTGACAGGTAACCTAGAAAATTTAAAACCTAGGCTCTGATACAACAAAAATGGTCACGCCCTAAGCGCAGAAGGAACTCGGGAACGCGTGACGAGTTTATATCAATCATGTCAATCAGAGCACGAGGTAATTCGGCACACAAGATAGAGTGCGCTAAAAAAGAAAATTCAAATCTTTATTCATTAATAACCCCAAGTAACTCTATTACATAAACTTCGAGAGCAAGAGTACTTTAATGACAATCTAGACTTAATAAAAGAAAAAATTATAATAATTGACTCAAGAAAATAGGAAAGGACTCGATGTTGACATCTCGGATGGATCTACGCTCATAACTCTTGGCCATCCCCATCCGATTGAGTCTCGCTATCGGAGTTACCTGAAAAATAGGGGAAAACACTAGCTGAGCAAACGCTCAGTAGGGATTACATCTCAAGAACCAGCTTGCTTAAAGTGAATTACATATTACACGAAATGCAAGTATAACTAGACATGAACGATCGCAAGTAATGTTGAAAGTAGAGAGTAGAGTTGAACTAGCAAGATTTGCAAGATAAATCATCTAAAGCTATCAACGGATATCAAGCATGTACTTATCAAGTCATATCATGAGAATTGGCTATTTAATGTAGCAAGTAAATACCCATTCTGGGTCACGCAAGTCACGTCATGTCATGTCAAGTCAAGCACGAGATTTGTGGAATGCCATAGATTAATCTAGAAAGTCATGCACTTCGGTGCAATGCCACACCATGGTCAATATAGCTCCCATGGGCACAAGTACTTTCAGGTGCTCCTCCCAAGACCAGACCGGGTCCCATTAACGCCAGGCATTAGGTCATGTAAATATCTAGACATCCACTATAGTTTATAGCCAATAGAGTTTCAAATAATAAGCCTTTGTAGGAAAAATAAGGTAGATTCACGGATTTCCAAGAAATTCAAGGACAGAACTTTATGTAAGGATGAGTTGTTGATAATCTCATAAAATCATGACATTCATTAAATCTGGGTAATTGACGTCCACTCAGGCCGCCACCAAATATCGAATCCGCGTCCACTCTAGTGGTTGCCAATTATGTGAACAGTGCAGGCACGAAGGAATAGCATCACCTATAGTGGTCGCTAATTCAATATGGCATCAACTGTACTAGTCGCCAATTCCAATCAGTGACAAACTCTCACAGAACACCAAAAACAATACTCTATGAAGGCTAGGGTGTCATGTTTCTTCAGAGTGACATGCCAAATAATGGTTCCAGGGTTTTGAGGGTACAACCTGTTTTGTTGCCTTGATGGAATCCAAAGCTAGCGAAGTCTTACGGAGGCCTTAGAGAGATAAATTTCCATCCGGCGGAGGGTCTTTCAATCTCCAAGAATTGAGGTGAAATCGTGAAACATCGTGAAACATGGACTCCATCTCGGACCTGAGATTGTAGTGCCATAATACCCGCGGTATGGGTCAAAACCCGATAAAACATGAGAGATAAGGAAATTGCGTCCAAATAGAAAGGCGTTATTTAAAGAATTAGTGTCTCTTTAGAGGGGCGCCAAATCAATAATTTACTAAATTCAAATAATTATACGATAATTAGCGTCCTTTCAAGAAGGCGCCATATCTTTATATAGCGTCCATGCGATGGACATCAATTCATGATTTTCTAGGTTATTTCAATTGTTATTATTTTATCAGGAATCAGCGTCTCTGTAAGGAGGCGTCAATTCTATAGGCAACGTCTGTTCAAGCAGACGCCAAATCTTTATGTGTACAGAATGTGAAGCATCAGTCAGATACGTTTCTGGGCACAAACAACTATTCGTTTCTTTTAAGATGGCATGAACAGTAGCATATTGATGTTTATGGGGATTTTCAGGAAACTAAAGACATGGAATTGTAAGGAAAATTATGAGTAATCCAAAAACATGCTCATGCGGAAATTTTACAATCTGGTTCCATACTTATTAAAATTTGAACATGTGTTAATTATTAATTACCCTACAAAAAATAGCGTCAGGGCGCCGGTCGCTAATTAAATAGCATCCATAAGACTGGCGCTAATTCAAGAATTAGTGCCCTTCTACACGGACGTTAATTAAATAGCAGCTACTGTCCTGGTCGCTACTTTTACATGAAATAGGAAACTTAATTCTTTACGTAAAATGTAAGAACAGGGAATCATGGGAACGAAATATGGAGATGATCACATAAGTTTCATGCATGCAACTTGGTTACTATCGTCTTGAGCTTAGTTGTTGAGATAACCTACCTTTACTTGGGTGACGGAGATGAACAGAGAAGCAGAAAGATAGGGAAGAAGAAAACACAGTCTCCTTTCCGATCATGGCAGCAGGACAAAGGAGGAAGAAGTAGCATTTAGGAAGAAGCCTTTTCTTCATGTACGGCAGCAGGAGGAAGAAGCTAGAAGAAGAAACGTTGATCACAGTAGGAAGACGAGGAAGCAGTCGACCTACGACAAAATCCTCACGAACAGCAGCAGTAGCAAGGTGCTCTGCCGAACGTAGGGGCTCTATTTGTACGATGTTTAGGCTTTACGAATCCTACTGTGTACATAGTATCCTAATGTGGATTAAGTTTCTTAAGATAAATCCTATCCTGCTATAAACCCAGCCGCTTTCCCAGTTGGTTTCAAAACCCTAAAGTCCTTTACCCATGGTCGATCTCATCCTAGAGGGTTTACGTAAGAAGTTTCTATTGGGTGTTTTAGTAAAAGCCCATTATGTACTCATATAACCCCAAGCCCATTTTCCCTACGGGAACAAGGCCCACGTTTGTTTTAGAATGGTCTTTAATATTTTAGGGTTTTATTTGTTGGGCCTTATTGTGCTACAATATTTCTATATCATTTTATTCGGGGTGCTACAGCTCCTTACCTTTATCGCCTTCCTTGGTTGCTGCATTTGAAGTTGAGGGACCATTTTCCTTCTGAGTTTTTGCATCCGCTTGGTCTTTAGCCGGCTACAAATCAGTTTGGTTAGTTGATAGGAAGGGTGCCTTATAACCACTTTCATCAATTATTACATGAGGACTCTCTTCAACCACAAGTGTTCTCTTGTTAAAAGCACCATAAGCTCTCGAAATATTTGAGTAGCCTAAAAATATCCCAACATCACTCTTGGCATCAAATTTCTCTAAATCACTTTTACCATTGTTCAAGATGTAGCATGTACTCCCAAAGGGTTTAAAGTATGAGACATTTGGTTTCTTACCTTTGTAGAGTTCGTAGGGGATTTTATTTGCAAAGGGCCTTACCATTGCTCGGTTCACAATATGGCTTGCCGTATTTACCACTTTGGCCCAAAAGTATTGAGGAAGATTTCGCTCACTTAGAATGGTTCTCGCCATGTCAATCAAGGTGCGGTTCTTTCTTTCGACCACGCCGTTTTGCTCCGGCATCCTTGGTGCTGAGAAGTTGTGATTATATCCTTGATTCTTGCAAAAATCATTGAAATTGGTCTTATCAAATTCACGTCAATGATCACTTTGTAGTCTTATAATCATATATCCTTTATCATTTTGGACACGCTTGCAAAAAGCTTGGAATTCCTGCAGAACATCACTTTTATTAGCCAAAAACAAGACCCATGTGAATCTAAAAAAGTCATCAACTATAATGAATCCATAACACTTGCCCCCTAAAATATGTGTCCGAGTTGGACCAAACAAGTCAAGATGTAATAATTCTAGGGGGAGAGATGTAGAGATGATGTTCTTAGGCTTAAAAGATGCTCAAGTTTGTTTTCCTTTAGCACATGCTTCACAAACGGTATGTACATCAGATTTTATTTTAGGAAGTCCTATAACAAGATTATTTTGCACAGCTTTGAAATGACACTATTGCTAGCATGACCTAACCTACGATGCCAAACCCAAAAACTATCAGCATCCTTCGCGACCAAACATAAGTTTTTGCAAGGAATCTCATTCAAATCAATAGTATATACATTATTTTTCCTTTGACCAAGAAACTTTATTTCATTTGTGTGTTTATCTACAATTGTGCAGTATGAAGACTCAAAAATGACTTTATGACCAGTATCATAAAGTTGACTAATATTAAGAAGATTATGGTTGAGACCATTAACTAACAAAATGTTATCGATGGAATTAGAATTATTTACACTTACCTTTCCAATTCTAACGATTTTACCTTTTTCGCTTCCTCCAAAAGCTACTAATACTACCTCTTTTTCTTTGAACTTAGAAAAGACTTCCTTGTTTCCCGTCATATGTTTCGAGTAGCCACTATTAAGAAACCATTACGAATCCATGACTTTGAGGCATTCCTACAATAAAACACAAACTCAATGAACAAATTTTAATTTGGTACCCAAACTGTGTTGGGTCCATGCATGTGAGTTTTGTTCTTCACGAAGGCATTTCTTAGCTTGTGAGCGTAAAATTCATTATCAAAACTCAAGGTTTGGAAAAAAGACATGATATGCCCAATTCGACCACAATAGTGACAAACAATCCTGTTTCTTCCCGAATTGCCCCCTTTTGGAACAGAAGGTCTTTGTTGATGGATGTTTGGATTAACTCTTATGTTTTTATGCATGAAGGATTTATCATTTGTGGCATGCACAAAAGATGTCATCACTTTATTTTCAAATGATTTCTTTTTGACCGGTTCATAACCAATCCCTTCTCTTTGAAAATTACTTTGCTTCCAAATACTTTTTCAAGGTTTTCTTTTCCTCTTACAAATCTTGATAAGGCATCTTTCAAGCTTTCAATTTCCTTGTTCAAAGTGAGAATCTTTTGATTAGATTGACTTAGTTTATCATGACAAATTGAAACTTGATCCTTCAAGATTTTATTGTCATTTTTCATTTTCTCATTTTCATTTTCAAGATCTTGGAGTTTACCACTTGCACCTTCTAAATCATTTTATTTTTCATGACTGTTGGATTGAGTGTGTTTTTAAGATGTCCAATTCACCTTTAAGCTGCAATTCAATTTGCTCATGATACTTGATTGTTTCAAGCATGCTTTCATTTTTGACTTTTAACTCTTCACAAACTTTTGTTAGTTCAGCATATTTCTTATTTGAGGTATCAACATGAACTATTGACTCAATTTTCCTTTTGATTTGTTTATTCTCAGATCTCATTTTCTTAAACTTAGCATAAAGAGCAACATATTCTGATTCCCATTGTTTAGTGGTGAGAGTATCTGAGTCAGAGGTTACCTCATCTGCTTCTTCCTCGTGTGCCATCAGACACATATTTTGCATGAGTTCATCTAACTTGTCAGTATCCTCGTCGTCTTCAACTTCTTCGTCGCTCCAAGTAGCGACCATGGCTTTTGATTTCTTTTCTTTCTCCTTCTTGAACTTTTTGTTCAGCTCAAGACATTCGCCACGCATGTGTCCAGGTTTTTTGCACTCATAACAAATAATCTCATTTAGCTTACTGGCTTCTGGCTTATGCTTGGACTGCTTCTTGATTTGTTTCTTGAACTTCCCCGGAAATCTCTTCCTAGCTCTCTGGAATTTTCTGAACTTCCTTGTTAGCATAGCAATGTCCTCCTCCTCGTCACTAACTTCAATGGAATCCTCATTGCTTGAATTTGATTTTATTGGGTTCGCCTTCAAGGCCATCGACATCTTCTTTCTACCTTCTTCTTCATTTCTCTTGATATTGATCTCATAGGTCATGAGTGACCCTATGAGCTCATCTAATGACAACACTAACAAGTCCTTCGAATGTTCAATTACCGTGGCTTTGGTGTGCCAAGCTGGTGATCAGGATCTGAGGACTTTTCGAACCAACTCTGAAGTTGTATGCTCCTTTCCTAGCGCCTTTAGTCCATTCGTAATTTCCATGAGTCTCGCGAACGTCTCAAAAATACTCTCTTCTGGCTTTATCTGAAATAATTCATAATCTCTAATGAGCAGATTCGCCTTAGTTTTATTGACCTCTGTTGTTCCTTCATATATGAGCTTTAGCTTATCCCACATTTCCTTCGCACTGGAACACATGGAAACACGAGCGTACTCGTTAGGATGAATATCACACTGAATGATATTTAAAGCATTAAAGTTCATTATAGATTTCTTAATATCTTCATCAGTCCATCTTTCCTCATCTTGAGGCAGATCATATGGACCTTTGTTCACAACAGTCCATATCTCATGACCTTGAGCGCGAAGAAATACAGTCATCCGATTCTTCCAGTAACTGTAGTTTGTCCCGTCAAAGAATGGTGGTCGATGGATCAAATGCCCTTTGGGCATCATCCCTTTGTTTGCCATTCCAAAGGATCACTCTACGAACCGTGGGGTTCTCAAAAATTAGAGCCTAGGCTCTGATACCAATTGTTGTCCCGGTGGATTGGCAAGCAAGAGGGGGGTGAATTGGTTGCCACCAAATAAAAATAATATGGATGATAGACAAATTAAAATATCTAAGATAACAGATCTGCCCAATGAACACGTTGATAGACACAAGATGAAAATAGCACTTAAGCTTGAACCCAGCAAACAAATTCACATCCAAGTAGATGATGAACGAGATGAGCACAACAATATGAGAGTGCACCACACATAAAACACATTCAACCAGCAATCGCACAGCGAGCCAAACCATAAGAGACAAGAATTTTTTAGGTGGTTCAGATGCACTTGAGTGCGATCCTACGTCTACCCCTCTCTACTCGAGAGGATTCCACTATCACCACACTACGTAAATGCAGCAAAGAAACACACACGAGGTTGAGGACCCCAAACCACACGCGTCGATGCTCAATCGTCTAACGGTGCCCACACTCAGAGACAGAGTCTCCCGACACATACACAAGAAATCCTTTGAGTTCTAATCAATATCAGTTTAAATGAATACAATATGCCACAAATAGATCAAAACAAGTATGAAATGAATTTCTCCCTTGATGGTCCATGGTGTCCTATTGTTGGAGAAGCCAGAGAAAATGACCGATGGAGCTCTTCACGAGATAGGATGTAGACGTTGATGCAGATGACTCCAAGATGATGATTCCTTCTTGATTACGCCTTGAAACCCCTACGATCACTCAGATAGATGGCTGGACGGCTCCCTTCTTCTCTTTTCTTCTTCCTCTGGTTTTTCTCTCTTGGTGGGGGCTCTTCTCAATGGACAATAATGCAATTTCGAATGAGGGTATATGTTGGAGCTTTTGAGTAGCAAAAGACCACAAAACCCTTCCTTGATGGACCCTAAGCCTCTCTAGGATGACAGTTTAAGAGTGGAGGGTATAAGAGACATCTTATGAGATCAAAATGTCCTTACACGAGTGAGTTATGAGGGTTTCGAAATCAACTCGAGGGCACGTGCGCCGTCGTAGGTTGACCAACATCAAGGTCAGGTTGACCTGCATTCATAGCGCAGAACAACATCAGTAGTAGAGAAATTTCGATCGATTGCCCCAGAGAATCAGGTCGACCAGATCCACATGACCACTCTTTAGCTATTGACAAACAGGTCGACTCATATAAAGGCCAGGTCGACACATGTAAAAACTAGGTCGACGCAATGGTAAGATAGGTCGACCCATATGACAAGCCAATCGACTGGATCCGTAAAACAGGTCGACCTGAACTGTTTTGGTTTGGTTCAACCAGAACCTATGTTAGCACTGGTCGACTGCCAACTTGTGCCGGGTCGACCAGATCTGTCCTGAAATCTACTATCAAGAGCAAGTTTTACCCAGGTCAATCGCCCACTTACTCTTGGTCGACCGGATCACCTACAAACGAGAAATAAAAAGAATTTCAGTCTAGTTTCCAAAAAATCAATGAGTGTCTTACCTTGGCTTTGATCTGACATGAGGTATTGGCTAGTTTTAACTTGCAAAAACATTCTACTCAAATTTCCATGATCAATGATCACAAACCAACCATCAAAGAGCAAATATATGAATTCACCTCACCATAAATTCAAGAATGAAATGACACATTGATACTCATCTAAGGTAATGTTAACAAATCAGCTCTCGGAACGCAAACATGAGAAAGCATTGGCATTGTCAAAACCACACAGGGCACGACATAAGAAAATTAAGGTTTATTCAAGTTTCCTAGTTAGTTTTGTAGTAATCCGGTAAATATATATATAAATTATAAATAAATTTTTTCTTTTTTTCTTTTTCATAATAAAATAGAGATAATTTTATAAGTGGCTAAATAAATTAACCAACATAAATGTAAAACATGGATAAAACAAAAATAGGTTAATTGGGCTTAATTGTGAATTGATTACGACCTAATCGGATAAATAATAATAGTAATAATACATTTAAAAAAACCCTAAAATTAGACTAATTGGGGGAAACCCTAAATTGATGGGTGAAAGTTAGCTAATTGGGCCTAAAACCTTAGGGAAAGCCTAGTCCACTTTGAGATGAACCTTATCCTTCAAAATCCTGACCTAATTAGGGTCTTGGGTTCACATTGGCAGCACTAGATAGAGTAAAAGATCGAGTTTTTCGGAGTATTTCGGAGGGGGACTCTATCCCTTGATTAGATTGAGTTTGGGAGTCTAAACCTCTATATATAGGACCCAATCGAACCCTAGATGACCCCTTGTTCGTGCTAAGGCAAGGAAGCAGAGGAGAGGACCAGATTTGGGAGAAGGAGGCGAGGATTTGGGGCATTCGTGGAGAGGCCGAAATTTATCGTCCTCTTCCCTAGATCGAGTCAAAGGTAGGTTTCCTCTCAGGCAATGTAGCAACCTGAAAAATAAAAAGGAGAATAAATAATAACGATAATATAAATAATAGTCATATAACTAAGTAGAAATAGTTAAATTGGATAATGGGCATTAATATTAAATTAGTGGGCCACTATAAATAAATCCCCAAAAGATAAAGACCTAATAATCACAAACCCTTTTACACATAATAAATCTTAAAAGGACCCACGTTTATATGTCCAATAATGGGCCTTACGGTTAGGGCCTTAGGGGCATATGTACAAATACCCTTATAAGGTAAGGCCTTTGGGTTATACAAAACTCTTATTACGTTCGAAGCATGCATGGGAGGTTAGGGTTTCCTGATCAAATATAGGATAACGGCCGGTGTTAAGGAAATGATTTGATCAATAGGGAAGATAGAGTTTTAATTGAACTAAAATCCTTGGTAGGATTCGTAAAGCCCAAAATCCTAAAAATATGAACCCTTGGGCGATGGCAGAGCCATCGTGCTCTTGTTGTTGTTGGGTTGTGCTGCTGCGTCGACGTCCCCCTCTTCTTCCTCTGCATCCCCTACAGTTCGAACGTAGCAATTGTCTTCCTCTTCTTCCCGTCGAGTCCATGCGGGTGTTGCTATTGTTGCTGTAGAGAACCCATGAAGAAGCGTGGCTTCTTCCTCCTACTACATCGTCTGCTTCCTATTCTTCTTCCTTCGTCTTCGTCGGTTAAACCTCTTAAGGTAGGCAATCTCCCAAGCCAACTGTAAATAAATTTGCATACTAGATAATAGAGCATGTATATTGCATCGATGATCCTCCCTACTTGCTGTCTTGCATGCAAACTTGGATTTTGTAACGATCGGAACCGTTTCTGCATGATAATGAATTGGCGACTACTACAGTGGTCGCTATTTTCAAGAATCAGCACCCGTCTAGACGGATGCGAATTAATCAGCGACAATAAGGCTGACGCTAATTCCTTGTTAATTAATAAATACACACATCTTTAAAAATCTATAATTATGGAACCATGATAGATAAAATAATGATGTGCATTAATCATAAGACTCAATAGCTTTCCTATCGATTTTCTGCTGAGTGCATCGGCTACAACATTAGTCTTACCAGGATGATATTGGATAGCAAAATCAAAGTCTTTAAGGTATTCCAACCATCTTCTTTACCTCATATTTATCTCCTTTTGGGAGAATAAATATTTCAAGCTTTTGTGATCCGAATAAACCGTAAATTTCTCTCCATAAAGGTAGTGACGCAAAATTTTTATGGCAAAAATAACAGCCGCCAATTCTAAATCATGCACAGGGTAATTTCTTCGTGACGCTTCAACTGTCCTGAAGAATAACAGATCACCTTCCCATTTTGCATAAGAACGCACCCTAGGCCAATGCCAGATACATCCGTATAGACTTCAAATTCACCACCCTCAACGGGCAATGATAATATAGGGGCTATCGTGAGATGTTCCTTAAGAGTTAGGAAACTCTTTTCACAGTCCTTCGACCATACAGAAAGATTTTCTTTTCTTGTAAGTCTTGTCAAAAGAACGGCAGTCTTAATAAAATCCTTAATAAACCTCCTATAATACCCAGCTAGACTTATAAAACTTTTTACTTCTGACACAGTCGTTGGCCGGCTCCAGTTTTTGACAACTTCCACTTTAAAAGGATCCACAACGATACCTTCCTTTGAAATGATATGGCCAAGAAATGAGACTTCCTTAAATAGGAACTCACATTTACTAAGTTTGGCATAGAGTTTGTGTTCTCTTAGAGTCTGCAAGGCTATTTTCAAATGTTCTTCATGTTCCTCCTTTGTCTTGGAGTAAATAAGAATGTTATCAATAAAGACGACTACAAACTGGTCCAGATAAGGCTGGAAAACTTTATTCATAAGTTGCATAAATACTGATGGGGCATTGGTTAATCCGAATGGCATTACTACAAATTCATAATGACCATAACCGTTTCGAAAAGCAGTTTTGTATATGTCTTCGTCTTTAATTCTGAGCTGGTGGTAACTTGACCTGAGATCTATCTTGGAAAAATATTCTGCTCCTGAAAGCTGATCAAAGAGCTCATCAATACGTGGCAACGGATACTTATTCTTAATTGTGAGTTGATTCAGTCGTCGGTAGTCGATACAGAGCCTGAGCGATCCATCCTTCTTCTTGACAAAAAGAACTGGCACACCCCAAGGGGATGTGCTAGGTCGTATGAATCTCTTGTCCAATAATTTCTGAAGCTACTTCTTCAATTCCCTAAGTTCTGTGGGGGACATCTTGTAGGGAGCTATTGAAATAGGTGCTGCTCCGGGAACGAGTTCAATGGAGAAGTTTACTTCCCTTTCGGGTGGTAAACCGGGTAGATCTGATGGGAATACATCAGTAAACTCATTTACAATTAGGATGTCTTCTAAGATGATCTCCTTAGACTCGGTGACAATTACGGAAGCAAGAAAAGCTTCACATCCTTACGAAATAAGTTTGCAAGCCTGAAGAGAAGAAATGATAGTAGGATGTTTCTTATACTTGATACCAACGAAGGAAAATCTTGGAAGGCCTGGTTTGCGAAAGGATATTATCCTATTCCGGCAATCTATGTAGGCATCATGGTCTACAAGTCAATCCACCCCTAAAATAGCATCGTAGCCTTCCATGTCAAGGCATATGAGGTTTACAGGAAGATTTTGACCTTCTACCCTTACTTCACTATCGGGGTAATAGTTTGTGAGTTTGGTTCCAGGGCCTAAAGGTGTAGTGATAGCAAGGTCCGAAAGTAAAGGAACTGATGACACATATAATGTCTTTGCAAAGGTGGTAGATATAATGGAATGAGAAGCACCAGTATCGAATAGTACAAAAATAGGATGGGAACAAATGTGAACAGTACCTTCTATAAGCCCATCATTTGGGGGCGCTTCTTCATCTAAAACAGCATTAAGACGAGCCTGTCTCTTACGCCTGCCACTGGATGATTGATCCTTCATGAGAGGGTAGTCTGGCATGCGATGCTCCCGACTGTCACATCTTAAACAAGCATCGAGGCGCTTCCAGCATTCCTCGGCCGAGTGGCCGAACTTTTCACAAAAGGTGCAAGCCGCCATGACTTGCTTTTCCTCCTCCTTGACTTTCTTATTCTTCTGGGAGCTATTCCTACTCCCGTTCCTCGACCTCTTCCTGCTATCACGGGGTTTGTAGGGCTCCGTGATGCTAAATTTCTCCTTCTTATTACGTCGATCCGACCTTCGGCTTGACTCTTCACCTTTGCCCTTTAATTTTTTGACCTTTTCTAAGGTCCTCTCATAGAGATACACCCGCTGGACCATCTCCGCATAGGTGCAGATATTTTGAGTCCCGAGCTGCTGAATGAAACCGGGTCTTAACCCGTCCATAAATCGATTGGCCTTCAATAAATCGGTACTAATTAAATGAGTTGAATATGGTGCTAGCTTGGAAAATTGTAATTCATACTCGACAACTGTCATCTTTCCCTGACGTATAGAAGCGAACTTCATAGCCTCTCTCCTTAACATGTTTTGAAAAATACTTGGCAAAGAATAAGGTAAGAAAACCTTCCCATGTGTGTGGTGCGTCAGCTGGCGGTGCCGGAACCGACTTCCACCATGTACGTGCATCTTTGTTGAGTTGAAAGGTAGCAAGACACACTTTTTCCTGGTCTATACATTGTATGACGTCAAATATTCGGTTCATTTCATCGATCCAGTTCTCAGCCTCGTCTGGGTTCGAAGAACCATAAAAACGTGAAGGATTTAAGCTTTGAAAATTACAATGCAAGTCCCTAGCTCTTGCTCCTGTGCCCGCTTAAGCTATCGTTTGCAGTGCCTGAGTGAGGCTCGTAACAGTCTGTTGTATACCATCCCAGTCTACGCGATGAGCCATTATAACAATAAGGTACCTGAGAGAAATAACAAGCTGTTAATTCCCATGGAATTTTGAAAGGAATTAATATAGAGCTAATTTACTATCTTATCCTGAGCTTTACCTAATTCTCACATGGGTGGGGAAATTTCTTCCTTAGTTCATAGGTATGGGTCCTTAAATCTTGCACTTATCCTATGACATGGCTTTCTCCCCAAGTCCTTAGACTTAGGCTCTGATACCAACTTAACTATCACACCCCGAGCTTTTAATACAGCGGAAGATAATCTCGGGAAACGTGAACAGCCAGCATGGTAAGCCTCTTGCAAGTAAGAATAATCAGAGCGCAAGATAATCACACACATAAGATGTAATTGCACATTAATTTAACCAACTTTCACTTCCATTAATACTGATAAAATCCAAGTACATAGACTATTCCAACTTACTTAAATCTATTTGACTCAATAAAAATAAAATTACATGAACTCGATCTAGACATCATTAACTTCCTAAGTCTTCACTCTCAATTTTATGAGACTCTCATTCGCTCTCGGATCCATCACTTGAATAACTCGAATCCGAATCCGAATCACTTGCATCTCCTGAAAAGATTGAAAAGTAGGTAATGAGCACACTTGCCCAGTAGGTATCTTCGCATCAACGTGAAGGCAATATTAAAGTGATTAGCGTTTTAGCTCTAAAGAATAAGGTAAAACCATGCGAATGTGATAAATCATGTAAATAAACCAAAGTAACAAGACATGATCAAGTTAAGATATGATTGAGCAAGTATGATCAAGCAAGAATGTAATTATGGCCTTTTATGAACAAGAATGTAATGAGAATATACTAGAATGTCATATAACAAGCAAGGAAGTACTTTTCGCTTAATAGTAAGTACTTCGTGAATTTCTGTAGATAATTCACTTCATGAGCCATGGATATTTCACTTATTTATAAAGAAAGTACTCCCAGCGCAATGCGACGCCATTAGCATCATATCCCATGATTTATATAGTATGTTTCCGACAATCAGCCGAGGGGACTAGCATAGAGCCCTTGAACACAATCAGTACTCAAACTGCATCTTTAAATATAAATCAAGCTACTTCCACGTATATAGCAATAAAGTTGGCCACGCATGTAATAAGTTCAACGAATGTTCAAGACTCAGCGTCAATAAGAATGCACCAAATATAGATTCATGAGTTCAAGAAATGCATTAATAACTAAGCTATGCCTTGGAGAAAATTCGACAGCATAACGGTACATTCTTTATCTTTCACAATTTATCTTAGATATCTCTGAACAAAGTTACAAGTCCTAGACTATCATTAGTCAATCTAGGATTATAGGAATATTAACCCTTGGGTCAAACCTCGGGTCAACAATACTCAGGAAATTTAGCGGTCAAAAATTGGGCCGCTATATTGATATGGCGGTCTAATATTGGGCCGCTAGAGTAGGTTGAATCCAAAAAGAAATCGGTTTGGACTCAGAGAACTTCGCGGTCAGATACTGGACCGTTAATGGGCTGTAGCAGTCGAGTATTGAACCGTTAATGGATAGAATTTCAAAAAATGTTGATAATGCTTTCTAGATAATTGGGCTTTAATGGTACAACTAGCTCGGCGTCCTAGTGGGAATTCCAGACTCGCGAAGACTTACGGAGGCCTTGAAATAAGATTTTCTAGTCCATTGGAAGGAATATCCAAAGGAGAGGTTATCAAGTCCAAGATTGTGTGCCTATAGTGCAAAGAGTGTAACTAATGGTCATATACCGGGATATATACCATGAACTTATAGAAATGACTCTGAGATAAGAGGAGAATGTGTACTGTAGTAAACCAACGTTCAATCTCGTAAATGTAGCGTTTAAACCATAATTTAATACAGAATTATATGGTTTTTGGTATGAAATTATCATATGATTAAAATAATCCTAAGTACCATAAAGAACATGAAATCACTGTTATGAATCAATAATAAAAACTCCGAGTAAATACATTAAAATAGGTTGATATAAATTTAACTAGGCATATTTATAAGCTAAATGGGCTGCTCCTAAATCCGCCCCGGATTGACAGAAAACATAACATTGGCAGTCTATTATAGAGTCGTTACAAAAAGTTGGCGATTTATCGTAAGGCCGCCAGAGGGACTTTAACGGTCTATTTCTGGTCCGCCAGAGGTTTCATAGAAAAAACAAGTTACAGAGTGTCTAGCGGTTTATCGTAGGGCCGCTAAACAAGTTTGGCGGTCGACATGTAAGTGGCTAGAGCAAGTCTGACAGTAAATTAAATAAGAAGAAACTAATGTTTTAAAACACATCATGTCTGGAAATCAACATATATATAAACTTCCCTATCATGATAGAACGAAGATTAGGCTAACAAGATGCATGGGTTTTCTTTGAATTAACAAGAGAATTCCTCTTGACTTAATTAGGGCTATGATTATGCATGGATGTATACTAGATGCATAAAATATGAAATTCTTGATGCATAGTTCATGAAATCTAGTAAAACAAGAGGGATTTTATCCCTAGAATGATATTTTAGCTATTCATGAGATGACCTACCTTTGTCCTGGACCTTTAACTTCAAATTTAAGACTGGATGCTACCCCTAGTTCCTTGCACTTGTGACAAATCAACAACTTTACGTTGCCCTAACTCCTTACTCTCTTGACCTATGGACATGAAATTTGGAGGGTAAGAAGAAGATACTAAGGGGAACAAAAAGTTCTAAAGGATCGGGTTCTAAATACCTCGATTTGGTTCTCTAATTCCTTGATCTTCACTGGACTTTTGCACAGTTTCCTGGGTCGCTAATGTTGAACCAGAAACTTTGCAGGCTTCTAACTTCTTTTGTGCTTGATCTCCTAGCACGAAAGTTTGAGGGATGTTAGTCCTATGTATTAGGAATAAAAACTTCTAAATAACTTACCCAAAATAATACCTCCTTACCTTGATTCCACGCTAGCCAAAGTAAGGGTCGCACGTGCCAAATCTGGGTTCTATTTATAGGGTTTTGCTAGGGTTTCATGGATTAGATCAATTCTAGAGTCCTTGTTTGCTATTAGCCCGACTTCTAAGAGTCCTAAGGATGCTTACTAATCCTCCCAGATCGGTCTCTAGGAGATAGAATGCCAAAGATCTAATCTTTTAGCTCTTTCTTCCATTCACGGAACTAGCAGAGCTTAGTGGTCGATTAATGGGCCGCTAACTGGTATGTAGCAGTTGCACGATAGACCGCTAAATATCCGGGCGTCAAATTTGAATTTAATTCAAACTCTTCTATTCTATTATCCCTTTAATTATCTAATCAATGGGTATTTATCCTTATATTCCGTGAATAAATTAATTAACCTTCTAGAATATGGGCCAAACTTCATGGGCTTGGTCCTTAAATCTTTTGGGCTTTTTTTAAATAGGCTAGGTTAATTGATTACTTTATTTGGGCTTTAGTAATGACTTAATTAACCCAGTATTCATTTATTAATTCATTTGGAGCTTTGGAAAATCCAGAAAATAGTTTATGAAAATTTCGAGGCATTACATCACGACTTGGTCAAACACGAATCTCGTGCGACCGGCGGGTGTGGACTCTATCCCCTCAATCGATCTTTATAAAAATCTATTGACCCTATAAAATTGACCTTAACCCGACCTAGAGTGGACGTCTGCAGCGGCGGCCGACGAGGAGCACTATCGGGGGCGAATTCTGACGTGTTCTTGGAGGGTATTCTTCGTGCATCCGGTGACCATCATCATCTTCTTCCTTCGATTAAGGTAGGCAATCGTAGCCCAAACCTAATAAAAATTATACCATTGGAAGTGCCTCTCAGTCCTCTTTCTATCCATAGTAAAAGCCCCAATTTTTGTCTTATATTGAGATCGTACGGCAGGTTTTAGTAAGAGCATGTCAAACTAGGGTTTCTTGCATGTTTAACTTACACTTGTGATCCGATCGTAGGCTATCTAGCAGGCTAAATCCAAATTAAAACATGCCTAATCATGTAAAATTTTATGCTCTTTCCAGCAGTTCTATTTTGCCCAAATCTTATGCATTGTGCTTCGCGAATTTCTTTTATCAATTAAAGTCTATCGTTGATCACCAGAGACCGGGCGCGTCGACTTGTTAGCAGCCGTAACAGGAACCGCTAGGGTCCAAGCGGTCGAACGATTGACCGTTTGAGACATCCAACGGTCCCCCGACAGATCGTTTTCCCCTGTTTTACCAGCCTGTAGATCGTCGCCCTAAGCGGTCCTACGATAGACCACTAGCCTGTACTTGCAGTCCACCCTAGACCGTTTAGAGTTGTTGATTCATTGATTATATGTTTGGATTAAGTTGTTTATCTTGGCCTTAGTTATGGATGAAGTAACTAAACAATTGCACGAGGATATCTCTTGGTGTATGTTATTTGCAGACGATATTGTTTTAATTGATGAGAGTATTGATGCTCTAAATGCTAAGTTAGAGCGTTGGAGACTTGCCTTGGAGTCTAAAGGTTTTAAAATTAGTAGGGGTAAGTAATTTTAGTAATGGGAGAGTGGTTCATGAAGATATGGTTCTAATTGATGGACATAACATTCCGAAGAGTAGTAGCTTTCGATACTTAGGGTCTATCATACAAGAGATTGGGGAGATTTATGATGACGTTACACATAAGATTAAGGCAGGCTGGTTAAGATGGAGAAGTGCATCAGGCGTCCTTTGTGATCGTCGTATGCTTGTGCAACTCAAAGGGAGGTTTTATAGAACGGCTGTGAGACCTGCTTTGTTATATGGTACCGAGTGGTGGGCAGTACGAAAGGAACACATCTACAAAATGTGCGTAGTAGAGATGAGGATGTTGAGATGGATGTGTGGCAAGACTAAGAAAGATAAGATTAGGAATGAGTGCATCCGTAAGGACTTATGGATAGCTCCAATTGATAGTAAAATGAGAGAAAATAGACTCAGGTGATTTGGTGATGTGTTTCATCGCCCTAACTCAGCGCCGGTTAAAAGATGTGACCAAATCTTAGTGGATGCTAGTAAAAGAGCTCGAGGAAGGCCTAAAATGAGATGGTGCGATGTTATTAGGAAGGACATTAGTTCCTTGAGTTTAAATATGAATATTGCACTTAATAGAAATCTTTGGCGGAACATGATTCATGTAGCCGACCCCAATTAATTGGGATAAGGCTCTGATGATGATGATGATGATGATCTTGGCCAAGATGGCATGTGTAGGATAGAAACCCACACACCAAAATTTGGTAAATTATAAAATATATGAACTCGTTTAACTACATAAAATGGTTAAATTCTCTTTCATTCCATCGTACTATGTGCTTTTACATGATTTTAGTGCAAAAATTTAAACTTGTATCAACATGTTACAACAGTGAAAAATTTCTAGGAATTTTTTTGATAGTCACTCCACTCCGGTGGTAATGACTGACAGATCAGCTACCGTTTTCCGATGCTTTAATACCCTTTAATCTTGTAATGGTTGGGACTCTCCGCCGGATACTCCTTCGTCGGACTAGGATCTCCATTATGAGACCTCCGTAAGACCATGCGAGCCTAGGATTCTCACTAGGACGCCGGGCGGGTTGTACCCACAAAACCTGAGCCTTCCAACTCGTTCGAATGGCTAGTTTTTGCCCGAACTCGGAGTCGGGACTGCCCTGTTATCGCGGCCCATCTGGGAGCGTTACTGTCAGTACACAGCTCAGTAATGACCGCCTGAGATTTGAACGGTCCTTGGGAAACCATTTTCAACCGGCCATGCGTCAACCTCTCGTGCGTGCGTCGACCTTAGTCCTCTGGCCTTAGTGTTGTAAGCAGTCGTTAGTGGACCTTTTACTCTTCAAGCGGCCCCTTGGTGACCGCATTCATTTGACGATGCCAAGACATGTGCGTCGACCTTCTTGACATGTGCGTCGACCTTCTTGATGTGTGCGTCGACCTTAGTTTATACACGGCCCAGATCGGACCGTCTAGTTCTAATGGCAGCCCACATTGGACCATGTATACTCTTTCGTTCTGGGCTTGGACCCTTTGGCCCAGTTAGCATTTAAGCAGTCCAGCCTAGACCGTTTTCTCCTCTAGGTGGCCTGTTCATGACCGTCTATATCCAGAACTTGTTTTCACGCGTTTCTTGCTTGTGTTCTACCCCTAAATCTCCCGACTTCTCAATCAAGCATTGAGATACCACTTGATCTTAGTTGGTAAGTTACATAGCTTGACCTTGGAATTCTTGGCTGATTCCAATGAATGTCTAGACATTACTTGGGATCTTGGACCCACCAAATCAATGCCAATGCATCATAAGGACCCGGTCTGGTCCTGGAAAGAGCGCCCGAAAAGTAATAGTGTCCCTGGGAGTTGTAATGACATGGTGAGGCATTGCACCGAGTGCATGACTAGCGTGTGTCTATGACATTCATTTCATTTTCTCTATGAATTTTTAATGGATTCCTACATGGAATTTATCTCGATATGACTTGCTTGCGTGCTTGATCAGCCAATCTTCATGAAATTGATATATCTTGATTCAGTTCATTTCTATTAATTTCATTCCATCAATTCTTATGTAAACTTGTTTATCGCATTAGTTCACATGCATAAAAAGTTATTTAATTTGGTTAACTACTTAAACTTGCCTACTATTGCCTACTGAGTGTTCGCTCACCCAATTCCCCCCCCCCTTTTTCAGGTAGTTCAGGTGATGACATGCAAACATATGGGGATGGGCAGGAGTGAAGTCTCTGGAGCGAGCTAGCTAGAAAGCTTCTTGGAATGTATTTTGATAGTTTGAGTCAAGGGTGGCGTCATGTTAAGTTGTTTGGAAATTGTAATTTGGTTGTTCAGTCATTATTGAGTTGTAATGTTATGAAGTCTGCGGATGGTGGGAACTTCTTTGTTTCATTTAGTTATTGGTGGATATTTGGAACTTATGTATGTTTCATTAGTTTGGAATGAGTGATTAATTTGGGAATTATTCCTCCCCTTTGCCTTATGTTGTTGGAGTTATGTAGATGCTAACCCTAGTCACAGCATGTCTGGAAATCAACATATTTTAAATTGTTCTGCCGCGTTCCGATTTTCTGCATTGGGGCGTGGCAGTGTGGTGGTATCAGAGCCTAAGTTTTAAGTTCCTAGGTTTACAAGTGATGTTGTAGAACCTATAACCTTGTTAAAGTCTAAGGTTCTAACCCAGAAAGATTGGGTAGAGACTTGGGGTTGAGTTAACAAATAAACTCTAAAAGATTCTCGCTAGATTATTTTTTTAATTAACTTTCATGCGCATATGTGGGCGTTTATTCTGATGGCGCAGTGGAGGGATATGCAGCGTACGGTACAAGGCTTGACTCAGGCCCTCCAGCATGTGGCTCAGAGAGGAGTAGCACATCATGGAGCCGGTGATCTCCACCGGAATTTTTGAGGCCATAATCCCCCGCATTTTGGCAGATCGACGGATCCCGATGAAGCCGAGAACTGGCTGAAAGAGGTAGAGCGGATTTTTAGAGTAATGCAGTGCAACGACCAGGATTGAGTTCTTTTGGCAACTTTTCAGCTGGAACGCGATGTATGTGCTTGGTGGGAGGCCGTTGAAGCTACTTCTCGGACTGGGTGCAAGAGAAGAAGGCGGCAGAGTTCGCTGCTCTGAAACAAAGGAACCTATCGGTTGCAGAATATGAAGCTCAATTTGCCAGATTATCTCGATATGCGACGCACTTGGTATCCACCGAGAAGATGAAGGCCAAGCATTTTATGAACGGGTTGAAACTCCATTATATTAACCAGTTAGCACCTTTGGAAATTCAGACCTATGCAGAGATGGTGAGAAAAGCTCAAGTTCTTGAAGATACATTGGAGATGACCGAGAGGATTTGAGGAAAGAACCCTAAGAAAGAGCAGACCACTAGTTTTGGTAATTTTAAACCCAACAATGGCAAGAAGAGGCCCAATGGCGGGTCAGGTTTCTCACAAGATAAGAAGTCGAGGAACGATGATAAGAAGGCAGGTTCGGCTGCCTAGTCTAAGACTATTTGTAAGTTTTGTGACCAGCCAGGTCATAAGATGGAGGAGTGTTGGCGCAAGTTAGGCGCCTGTTTACGTTGCGGAAGCTGGGACCATCGTATATCTTAGTGTCCCCTCTTGTCAGACCAAGCTACTCTGAATAAGCCGCAAGGAGGCTAGAAGCGGCAAGGTAAGCTCCAAGCTCTACAGGAAACTGAGACTGAAACCACTGAGGAGGGTGGACTTGTTGAAGGTGCACTTATTGTCTCTGATAGAGCAACGCATTCCTTTATTTCTCAGAGTTTTGCTAATTCCTTATCTGTGAAATCGGTATTAATGAATTCTTCATTGGAAATTTCAACTCCCATTGGTTCGAGTTCAGCAATCAAATATTACTACCCTTCTAGTAAGATCTTGATTAATGGGCAGAATATGCCAGCTGATTTGGTTTGTATGGCAAAGAAGGATTATGATGTAATCCTAGGAGCGGATTGGTTGGCTAGAAATGAGGCCAGTGTTCATTGTAGATCTAGCTCCGTGTCTTTTTCTGGACACCCTAAATTTTCTTTTGTTGGGGTTAGGCACTCTAAATCCGTGCCGCTCATTTCGACTCTTCGAGCTGAGAAGTTGATGAAGAAGGGATGTTAGACTTTTCTAGCTTTGGTTTCTTTAACTGATAAGAAGGAGACTGAGATTAAGGATATCCCTATTGTCCGAGATTTTTCAGATGTCTTTCCTGAGGATTTGCCAGGACTTCCACTTGAGAGAGAAGTAGTCTTTTCTATTTATCTAATTCCTGGCCTGTCCCTATTTCTAAAGCTCCGTATCGTATGTCTCCTGCGGAGTTGAGAGAATTAAAGAAGTAATTAATGGAGTTGCTCGAGAAGGGGTTTATTCGCCCTAGTACATCCCCATGGGGAGCCCCCGTGTTGTTCGTACGAAAGAGGGATGGTTCATTGAGGCTGTGCATTGACTACCGGTAATTGAACCAGCTTACTATTAAGAACAAGTATCCATTGCCAAGGATAGATGAACTGTTTGATCAGATAGCGGGAGCATCTTATTTCTCAAAAATTGATCTTCGATCGGGATACCATCAGCTGCGGATCAAGGACGAGGATATCTTTAAAATTGCCTTCCATAGCAGGTACGTGCATTTTGAATTTGTAGTAATACCTTTTGGACTGACGAATGCTCCTGCAGCTTTTATGCAGTTGATGAATAGTGTGTTTCGGCCCTACTTAGATCAGTGGGTCATGGTGTTTATTGATGATATTTTGATATATTCTAAGAGTGAAGAGGAGCATGCTGAGCACTTGAAGATGGCAGTGAGATTATTGAGGGATCATTAATTGTATGCAAAGTTTAGTAAATGTGACTTCTGGATGCAAGAAGTGTCTTTTCTAGGACACATTATCACTAAAGAAGGAATCTTTGTTGACCCCTCGAAGGTAGAGGCAAGAAGAGACTGGGATAGGCCTGCCAATGTCACTGAAGTAAGAAGTTTTCTAGGCCTAGTAGGTTACTATCGAAGATTCATCAAAGATTTCTCCAAGATTGCGGTACCCTTGACTAGATTGACCCACAGGGAGAATCGGTTTGAATAGTCAAAAGATTGTGAGCGGAGTTTTCAAACTCTGAAGGACTGTTTGACCACTACCCCTGTTTTGGCCTTGCCCTCTAGAGAAGAAAGATTTGAAGTTTACACGGATGCTTCGGGTATTGGCTTGGGTTGTGTGCTTATGCAGAATGACAGTGTGATAGCTTATTCCTCGAGGCAATTGAGGAAGCATGAAGAGAATTATCTTATCCATGACTTGGAACTTGCTGCAGTAGTGTTTGCCCTGAAAATTTGGAGGCACTATTTATACGGAGATGCTTTTATTATATTCTCTGACAATAAGAGCCTTAAATACTTGTTTTCTTAAAAGGAACTTAACATGAGGCAGATAAGGTGACTCGAGTATTTAAAGGATTTCGATTTTTCTATTGAGTACCATCCTGGGAAAGGCAATGTGGTGACAGATGCTTTGAGCTGTAAGCCGATAGCAAAATTGTCAAGTCTCA
Organism: Amorphophallus konjac; assembly: GCA_022559845.1. Taxonomy (NCBI): domain Eukaryota; kingdom Viridiplantae; phylum Streptophyta; class Magnoliopsida; order Alismatales; family Araceae; genus Amorphophallus; species Amorphophallus konjac. The sequence continues at coordinate 31,584,657 of CM040129.1, forward strand.
TGCTGCAAGAATGGAGAATGCCGGAACAATTGGCTAGTTTAGACCTCAGTGTTAGCAAGGATCGGGTCATGATCGCTCAGTTTCAGCTTCGTCCATAATTATTGATGGAAATCAAGTCCCTGCAAGAAAATGATCCTATATTGGTAGAAATCAAGGAAAGTCTGAAGAATAGACCAGATTTTATGTTAGCCAATGACGGCAGGTTATTGTTTCAAGGGAGAACGTGTGTTCCTGATGTGGCCGAAGTAAAAGGCAAGATCTTAGAAGAAGCCCATAGGTCCAAGTATACAATTCACCCCGGAGGTACTAAGATGTATCGGGATTTAAAAAGGACCTTTTGGTGGCCGAGCATGAAAAAGGAAGTGGCTGAATTTGTGAGTAGATGCTTGGTATGTCAGCAAGTAAAGACTGAACATTTCAGACCCGCAGGGAAGTTAAAGCCGCTTGATATACTACAGAAGTGGGAAAGTGTCGGCATAGATTTTATCATGGGTCTACCCAAAACACGTGGTGGATTTGATGCAATATGGGTCATTGTTGATAGACTGACTAAGTCCGTGCATTTCTTATCCATTAAGTAAAGATGGACAGTTGATGTTTTGGTTGCCCTGTATATGAAGGAAGTAGTAAGATTGCATGGAGTACCAGTAAGCATTGTGTCAGATAGAGACCCCAGGTTTACTTCGCATTTTTGGAAAGGACTGCAAGAGTCCTTGGGAACCCGTCTGAGTTTCAACACTACCTTTCATCCCCAGACAGACGGGCAGACGGAAAGAACTAACCAGATCGTTGAAGATATGTTAAGGGGTTGTATGATTGATTTTGGAGACAGTTGGCATGAGCACTTGGCTTTGATTGAGTTCGCCTACAATAATAGTTACCAGTCCAGTATCCAGATGGCTCTGTTCGAGGCCCTTTATGGGAGAAGTTGTCGATCACCATTGTGTTGGGATGAAGTTGGAGAGAAGCAATGGTTGGGACCGAATCTCATTTCAGAATCATCCAAGAACATCCGTATTATCCGGGATCATCTACAAATGGCACAATCGAGGCAGAAAAGTTATGCTGATAGCAAAATAAGAGCCTTGGAGTTTCAGGTAGGCGAGCATGTATTCTTGAAGGTTTCGCCAATAAGAGGAATTCGAAGGTTTGGCATCTGTGGCAAGCTAAGTCCAAGATACGTTGGCCCTTTCGAGATTTTGGAAAGAGTGGGAGAGGTTGCTTACAGATTGGCTTTACCCCCTCAGTTATTTGGAGTACACAATGTGTTCCACATGTCTATGTTACGGAAATATGTTTATGACCCCACTCACATTATTCGACATGTGGATTTGGAAATTAAGGAGGATTTGACGTATGAAGAAAAGCCAATCAAGGTTTTGGATCGGAAGGAACAACAACTCAGGAATCGATCCATCCCTATGGTTAAGGTTCAATGGAGCCCAAGAGGAATCGAAGAAGCTACTTGGGAGTCCGAAGATACTATCCGAAGGCAAAACCCTGATTTATTCTGACGTCAGTATCGTACCTTTCCATTTCAATAAGTGCAGTGAGTTTGGAGGACCAAATTCATTAAAGTGGGAGAGGATGTAGTAGCCCGAGAATTTATTTAAACGAGATTTCTAATTATTTTGATAATTTTGCCTTATTTAATTGGAATCCCTTTTTGGCTAAAATTTAATTAATTCATAAAAATCTGGAAAAATTATAATCACGTAGAGAACGAAACGTTTAGACTATTTATCTTCTGGGGTAAACCCTAATTTAAATTCTAACTAGGTCGAATAATGGATTTAAAAGCAAAATCAGAGTTTAATCTAGCTAAACCTTGGATCACCTAATTCGAACACAAATCACGATGGTTTTAGCCCAAACCAGGCCCATTAGAAAGCCCTCGACTTGTATCCCTAAAGCCCTCACATTCCTCGCGCTAGAGCTAACCCTAAAATTTGAATTCGGTGGCGAACGATGGCGCACAACTTGGTCAAACGCGAATCTCGCGCGACCGGCGGGTGTGGACTCTATCCCCTCAATCGATCCTTCTAAAAATCTATTGACCCTATAAAAATGACCTTAACTCGACCTAGAGTGGACGTTTGCCGCAGCGGCCGATGAGGAGCACGATCGGGGGTGAATTCTGACGTGTTCTTGGAGGGTATTCTTCGCGTATCCGACGACCGGCGCCCTCTTCTTCCTTCGATTAAGGTAGGCAATCGTAGCCCAAAACTAATAAAAATTATACAATTGGAAGTGCCTCTTAGTCCTCTTTCTATCCATAGTAAAATCCCCAATTTTCGTCTTATATTGAGATCGTACGGCAGGTTTTAGTAAGAGCATGTCAAACTAGGGTTTCTTCCATGTTTAACTTACACTTGTGATCCGATCGTAGGCTATCTAGCGGGCTAAATCCAAATTAAAACATGCCTAATCATGCAAAATTTTATGCTCTTTCCAGCAGTTCTATTTTGCCCAAATCTTATGCATTGTGCTTCGTGAATTTCTTTTAGCAATTAGAGTCTATCGCTGATCACCGGAGATCGGGCGCGTCGACTTGTTAGCGGTCGTAATAGGAACCACCAAGGTCCAAGCAGTCAAACGATTGACCATTTGAGACATCCAGCGGTCCCCCGACAGACCGTTTTCCCCTGGTTTACCAGCCTGTAGATCGTCGCCCTAAGCGGTCCTACGATAGACCGCTAGCTTGTACTAGCGGTCCACCCTAGACCGTTTAGAGTCGTTGATTCATTGATTATATGTTTTGATTAAGTTGTTTATCTTGGCCAAGATGGCATGTGTAGGATAGAATCCCACACACTAAAATTTGGTAAATTATAGAATATATGAACTCGTTTAACTATATAAAATGGTTAAATTATCTTTCATTCCCTCATACTATGTGCTTTTACATGATTTTAGTGCAAAACTTTAAACTTGTATCAACATGTTACAACTGTGAAAAATTTCTAGGAATTTTTTTGACAGTCACTTCACTCCGGTGGTAATGACTGACCGATCAGCTACCGTTTTTCGATTGTTTAATACCCTTTAATCTTGTAATAGTTGGGACTCTCCGCCGGATACTCCTTCCGTCAGACTAGAACCTCCATTATGAGACCTCCATAAGACCCCGCGAGCCTAGGATTCCCACTAGGACGCCGGGCGGGTTGTACCCACAAAACCTGAACCTTCCAACTCGTTCGAATGGCTAGTTTTTTCCCGAACTCGGAGTCGGGACTGCCCTGTTATCGCGGCCCATTTGGGACCGTTACTGTCAGTACACAGCTCAGTAATGACCGTGTAGCAACCCTGGAAAAATAAAGATTTTTAAAATAAATCAAATTAGAATAAACAAATTCATAATTAGTCAAAATAGGCTAAAAGATTTAAGTAAGTAAAAGAAAAATCAAGAGGAACAAATAAATAGAACCAAAAATGTGAATAACGCCTTGATTCAAGGCGCTAATTAAAATTAAATGCCTCTGGCTAAGGCGTGAATTGAAAAAGGGACGCCCACTGGACAAGGCGTCAATTCTCAAACAACCAAAATAAATAAAAGGGCAATTAAACATAACACCCTTTTGCTACGTCTCCCTCTTCTCCCCGATTATAAATAGAAATTTTCTTCCGGGGGCGCACGATGGCGAGTTCGGGCTCCACACTCTACACACTCTCTCTATTTCTCTCTCACACTCACAGTATGTCATAATGGGAGATGTCTTTTTCTGTTGGTATCTACTTTATATTATATGTATGTTATTTCGAGTATGATTTTCATATTTTTGGAAGAAATTGGCAAACATCAGGTTAGTATTTTATTCATTCTGAAAGTCCAATTTTTATTGTTAATTTTATCTCAAAATGAATTTTGATATTTTATTGCAATGTCATTTCTCTTAATTTTTATTTCTATGTTCATACTAGTGCTGTTTCCATATTTGTAATAATCATGATTAATTTTTATATAAAAAATTACGTACATATTAATGATAATATTTTTTATGAACTTGACGCCTAAGCGCCGCTTAGGCAGGCGCCAAAGTGCTTAGGCACTCAAGGACCCCAAACTCGCCTTGGTCGCCTTGACAACTATGGCGTCGACCTTAGTTTATACACGGCCCAGATCAAACCATCTAGTTCTAATGGTGGCCCACATTGGACCGTGTATACTCTTTCATTCTGGGCTTGGACCCTTTGGCCCAGTTAGCATTTAAGCGGTCCAGCCTAGACCGTTTTCTCCTCTAGGCGGCCTGATCATGACTGTCTATATCCAGAACTTGTTTTCACGCGTTTCTTGCTTGTGTTCTACCCCTAAATCTCTTGGCTTCTCAATCAAGCATTGAGATACCACTAGATCTTAGTTGGTAAGTTACATAGCTTGACCTTGGAATTCTTGGCCGATTCCAATGAATGTCTAGATATTACTTGGGACCTTGGATCCACCAAATCAATGTCAATGCATCATAAGGGCCCCGTTTGGTCTTGGAAAGAGCACCCGAAAAGTACTAGTGCCCCGGGGAGTTGTAATGACATGGTGAGGCATTGCACCGAGTGCATGACTAGCGTGTGTCTATGACATTCATTTCTTTTTCTCTATGAGTTTTTATTGGATTCCTACATGGAATTTATCTCGATATGACTTGCTTGCGTGCTTGATCGGCCAATCTTCATGAAATTGATATATCTTGATTTAGTTCATTTCTATTAATTTCATTCCATCAGTTCTTATGTAAACTTGTTTATCGTATTAGTTTGCATGCGTAAAAAGTTATTTAATTTGGTTAACTACTTAAACTTGCCTGCTATTGCCTACTGAGCATTCGCTCACCCAATTCCCCCCCCCCCTTTTCAGGTTCAGCTGATGACATGCAAACATATGGGGATGGGCAGGAGTGAAGTCTCTGGAGTGAGCCAGCTAGAAAGCTTCTTGGAATGTCTTTTGATAGTTTGAGTCAAGAGTGTCGTCATGTTAAGTTGTTTGGAAATTGTAATTTGGTTGTTCAGTCATTATTGAGTTGTAATGTTATGAAGTCTGCGGATGGTGGGAACTTCTTTGTTTCATTTAGTTGTTGGTAGATATTTGGAACTTATGTATGTTTCATTAGTTTGGAATGAGTGATTAATTTGGGAATTATTCCTCCCCTTTGCCTTGTGTTGTTGGAGTTCTATAGATGCTAACCCTAGTCACAGCATGTCTGGAAATCAACATATTGTAAATTGTTCTGCCACGTTCCGATTTTTCGCATCGGGGTGTGACAAGTCTCGTACCCGGTCGATCTCCCCGCTCATGCCTTTCGAGGGCCGTCCAACCCGCTCGTCATCACACGCCGGGAACTCCACATCCGGCTGTTGCACGCTTCGCGTCCTCATGATCAAGCGGTGGTGCAGTGGCTCGATGATGTTCATGTAGTGCAACGACACGTCCCATCCCGCGTATGCTTGGGCCGCCTCAAACTATGGTTGTCCCTCGTACCCCTCGTCCCGGTACGGTGTCCAGCGCACCTGAAAGGTCATGCATTTGAGTTAGTCAGCATGTCATAAAAGCATTTAAGATCATTAAGAAGTTTTAGAGTTTAGAAGTTTACCAATGCATAGGGGAACGCATCCATGTCTTCTTGGATCGCCCGCGACAAGCGTCGTAGCGACCTTGTGTCTCGGACCGCCATCCATCACCTCGCGATGGGTACTCGGTTCAACTGTACCTCCTTTCCCCGCCCTAGGCCAGGGTGATACAGGTAGCTCCATACCTACATTAGGTCAAATGTGAGAATATCATAATCATAAGCATCAACATAATCATAAGAGTCTTGAGTCAAGCATTTTTACCTGAAGCAAGGGTGAGAAGCCACCCAGCATCGTCCGTCGGTCAGTGGTGCTCAGTGAGTCAAACAGGAACGCCAGCACTGCAGCTCCCCATGCATATCCTCCAACTCCGTCTAGATCTCTCAGCCGTGGGAGGAGTCTGACACTCACTCCATCCGCCCTCGTCACGAACAAGAGCTTCCCGAAAAGCAATATCAGGAAGCAGCGGAGGGTGATGTCCCCCTCTTGTCCCAGTCCAGCTAACACTCTCTCTCGGGCTATATCTATCAACCTCCTGAGATGCTCCTCCGGTAGCTCTCCTACGGCTATAGCCGCTCCCCTCAGTCCTAAGCTCTCCTAGAGTGTCGCCCGTCCCAGCATGGACGAGTGGCGGTCTGGCCTCAACAGCTCTAGTCCAAGCAGCTCCCGTGCTAGCTTTTGGTAGTCGGCGTATGTGGTGCCAGTCACTGGTGCTCCGTGCACTCTCACTCTTGTGATCCTCGCGACATCCTTAAGCGTCGCGATCATGTGTCCCCATGGGAACATGAACACTCTGCTGATAGGGTCCCATCTCTCATGGAGTGCGTAGAGCAGTGCTGTGTCTATCCGCATCACCTCTATGCTGAGTAGCTCCCCGAATCCCATCACTGCCAGTCGCTCTCTCTGATAGTCTGGTAATGCTAAATAGATTGCCCAGACTTGCAGCCAAGAAATCCTGGTCTTTTTTTCCCCTATATCCGTTTAGAACAATCAAACATCAGTCATGCATATATGTTATAATTCATGCATTGCATTTGCATTTTTAACACAAAAATAAAAAATACTCTGATTCCCTAGCGGTCTCCATATGGACCGCTTATCTTTCCCAAGCGGTCACCCATTTGACCGTCTGGACTCCTAGTAGTCACTAAAACGACTGCTAGGCACCCAGCGTAAGGGCATTGTTTGCCTCGTTTCCCAAAATCATTAAAATGGCATAAATGGCCTACAAATCATCTTAATGGGTCCCCAGACCCATTCCCAATCCATTCCCTATACATGCATCATATAAAAAATTAAAAATTGGTTTTTTTTGGCCGTCGGCCTACCTCTGATGATCGGCGACCGGCCACCACCGGTGCTTCCGCGGCCACGGGTTCGTCTTCCTCTTCTTCCATGGCCTCCCCAAGTCCTTCTTCCCCCGTAGGAGCATTTTCCATTGCCGGTTGGACCGACGGTCCTTCTTCCTCCGTCGGTGGGTCTGCCGCCGCCGGGGGCGACATCCTTTCCTATTCTATCCGCCGTTGTAGGCGTTTCACGGCCCTCTTCTTCCCCATTTTAATGGATGGGTGTAGGGAGTCGCGGTGGTTGCCGGTGGACTGGTCGCTGGAGTGGCCGGAGGAGTGGGGTGGGCTAGTTTGAAATGAGATAGAACAAATGGGGTGAATGAAATGCCCGTTCATTTTTTTGAAATCGCTAAGAGCTTAGCGGTCTATCGCCAGACCGTTAGGTCTTTCTTGGCGGTCTTCTTATAGGCCGTTTTCGTCTGGGTCACCCTCCTTGGAGAATGTGAACCGCCCTTCCCTAGCGGTCTATCATTAGACCGTCAGGGGTCTTTTAGCGGTTCTAGCCTAGACCATTTGGTGACAATTATAGGTTGTTGGTTTGAAATAATTACTTGATTCTTGATTTTATTTTGGAATGGTTCATATCTCATGCTTAATTATATGATATGGCTAACCCCTCTTATTGTCAAAAGCTTCAACGCCATCACAAAACCATCATGTCGTCACAGCTCGCCGGGCAGGTAAGTCAGGTAAGTATCCCGATTCCCTAATGCCTTAATGCATTCCTATATGGTATCTATGATATATCACCTCGAAAACCTGCTGGTCATTCATGTGTTCTGGGATCTGATGTTCCCCTTTAACAAAAACGATGATGATCTAGGTGCATATGTTTAATCGTTGGATAGGTCGCTAGGTTGGGAGAGTTGGGGGATGATAGTTCTATCCTACACGCCGTGGTTGCAGATTTGTCTTGACCCTGATTTATCCGGTCTAGCAATACTCTTCTCGAATATCTTCTTATTTTTATCTTTCTTGCATTCGTTTTGATGATTTCTTTATTTTAGCCCAGCATGCATCATGCGCATCTTTGAGCATTCATGAGCCCTCATCTGTCTAAATGTCTCAGTGATGGTGGATGACTATGTATCCATGGTCTTGAGTAAGGAGAGTCATTCCACTCTGAGTTGAAAGGTTTCCTTCGGTCTATTTTCTCAGTCTGGTTTAGCTGAGGATTCATGTCTGGAGTTTAGCTGCTCGTTTCTTTACTTTTCCGCTTGCTCCGATCGCCTATCAGCTGTGCGTTTCAGTGAGGAGGTTGGTTATGACTTTAGTTTCCTTAGTTGTTAGTTTCTCCAGGCACGCATCATTCGGTTTGGCCATTCCTTGTGATTGGTTCGGAGTTTTTCGGGAGATTTCTATCGCTCGTTGTTTGAGGACGGGTGTCGGTTTGCCTTAACGCCCACTTTTCAGTCCACTCCGCTTCATCTCCATGTTCCATTTTGCTTTCACTTCACCTCCGCCCGTTCCCCTGCAAAGAGGACGTTAAGGAGGGGCATATGTTGGCACCTGTTTTGTGGCCAATAAGTTGGGTCATCTCCTTATCTATATTTTATGATGTCCCGAGTTGTTCACCGGTTATTGGGTCATTTTTAGTCATCTTTTTGGGCTTGTTTCATGGGTCATTCTCCCTGGTTGTGCCTAGCTCTGTTGATTTCTTGTCATTGCATCTTATTAGGCCTGGGTATGGGCTAATGAGGATTATCTTGTGGATTAACTTGAAGATTTATCGCTCTTTATATCTTTTTCCATGTATACTAGCCTAGCGGTCTATCGTGCGACCGTTAGGTAGGCGTTGGCGGTCTTTTGGTGGACCGCTAGGAGGTAGAGTGTCCTATTGGGTCTCTTTGATCTTATCTTCTGGTGGATGAATGAGCCTAGCGGTCTATCGCTTGACCGTTTTTCTGTCCCTTGCCGTCTATCGCAAGACCGTTTGCGGAGGCCGAGAGTCTTGCCCCACTGTTCTTCCTCTGCTTCGCCGTGGACGAACTAGACTCCTTGATTTGATGATGTCTCTCTAGATAGAGGCTCTCAGAAGCTTCTGTTTGATTCTATGTACTCTTGAGAGTATTATCTTTAGGGTTTATCAAGTTTCAGGCCTATTTTCGAGTTATTATCTCTCCAACTCAAACCTTGGGTTTGAGGGCCTATAAATAGACCCTTTGACTTCATGTCTTGAGGAGGAGATTTCTGGAGTTCGTGATGAAGTGCTGCTACATTCTAGAGCGAGTACAAACTCGGGAGAAGCTATTTCTACGTCCATAAGGCTTCTGGGTCAGGGAGTATTAAGTTTCATTAGTGTCTTAGTGTCTTTTTCTCTTGGTTTTGGTCTCTCCTTTGCATCTTCATAGCATATTCCCTCTTCTTCTTTCCACGTTCTCTGCATTCACAACACACTTCAAAACATCCTCCTATCTTTTCCATGCCCCACAGGGGTTAAAAAACCACCAACCCCTAGGTATTCACCCTTCCTTTTATGCACTTTAGCCTAATTGCATTATAGATGCTACATGAGTCCCAAGGGCTTATCGGGTCATTTTTCTTTGTGTCTACACTCTCTTGCAGGTTTACATGACTCATTGCACGAGGCCCAACTCTTCTGGCCGGCCAGGAGTGGTGGAGATTCAAGTTCCACTTCACTAATCTGGGTGCTCTAGCGGTCATTCATCAGACCATTTGTAGATTTCAGGCGGTCTATTGTAAGACCAATTGCTATCTTCTGGCGGTCGTCTGGTAGACCGTTTACCGCTGCAGTATCTGGGTTTTCTCTCTCCCGTGGCGGGTGGCTTCACTCGGCTCTTTCCAAGGTATATACTGTAGTTTTACTGTGTTATTTACCTTGGTGGCGATCACATCTTTCCTTATTTCGGGCATTGTTCATTCTCTTGCTTGTTCATCTTCTTTTACATTAGTTGCTCCACACCCCCGGTGTGTGTTTTATTTCATCCCTTTGCTCCACGCCCACGGGGTGTGTCTTTAGTTCTCCTTTCTCATTCTTGCTATATTTGAGATGACATGCCTACATGATGTTAGTTTATGTTGATTGCTTGAGTTAGTGCATCACTTGCTCACATTCATTCACCACACATTACTCACCATTATACACACATCCATCATCTTCACACACACACAAAGAGGTGAACATAAATATCAACAACCACCACCAAGGGGAAAGATAGCTCTCTATCTTGATCTTCAGGCCCCACGTCGACACTCCAACAGAACAGAAATCACCTTCACAGCGCCAACACAGTGCACTCTAGCTCTCACGCGAGAAGCAAAAATGGTGAACAAACGCAAAACCCTATGCTAGTTGCCGACTGCACTGGGCCTTATAGACTCTAATCACTGCAATATCTTGAATTTCCATGTATGCTCCACAAACACTCGCTCTGAAACCATATGTAACGACCCAAGATCCAGATATCGGGAAAGATCCGATACCATTCGAATCCAGGCCCGCTGCCCACGAGCCGGAGGGCTCGGAAGGGCTAAAAGGTGTGTGGAGGTACATTGGAATATAAAATAAAGTAGGAAACAATTACAATTAACAATTTAAATGATAAAAATAAATTATATTTTTAATTTAATAAATTAAACAATAGAGTCAAGTCAAAAAGCACAATCTACAGGAAAAGAAACGTACTCTAATGCCAAGTGAACGCTCGGCCCGACGAGTTGGCAACTATGAACCTCCGCGCAGCACCTCTGAACCTCGAGGAGGAACCGCTACACCTGAAAAACAGGGGGTGAGTCTCATCTCATTGGCTTAGTAGGGGTCCCACGGAACCCTACCACAAAACACGGCAGTAAAGAAAAGCAGTGCTAACAAGAGCAACAACAACGACAATGGTGAAAGGAACAGTCGTAACAAAACCACGGTAGCCATTGGAAGCACGGCTCTAAAAGCTACCCCTAACGGTACGGAAAGCACGCCCCGATCTCATAGTCAGGGGACTACCAAACAGATGGAAAACCCTGGCTAAGCCGCCATAACAAATGCCACGACAACTCTGTCGTGAAGGCCCGCCTTCACAGGTGACGATCAACCTAAGACCACATGGTCTGGGGAACCATCACGACCTCGCAGTAGTGAACCCTACACCATCTAGGGAGAAACCTCGGTAACCCTTACCGAAAACCCTAGACCACTACGTCGGGAAAGCATGGGGAAGCTAAACGAAAAAGTACGTCTTACAGATGGGAAATCAAAACTCGAGTCACGCTAATCTCAAGTCACGTGACGGGAGTACCTACCCACCAGAAACAAGGCCAGATGCATCCACTGATGACTTAGTCCACTCCTCAGGTGTCTCCCTCGCCCCAGGCAAAACTGAGACACCGTACAAGTAACCAAGAACACAGACAAGGGTCTAGTCAGGGTCATGCTCGTCAGCACGCGTCCGAAGTCTTCGACCATTTGTGCATACACTGACTGACTGCACTACGTGAGGCCCTCTAGCTAGTTTTCCTCTCGACCCGGACTCGAGCCGCTATAGTGGGAGGGGCCCTAGGGTAAACCAGCCTAAAAATCATCTCACTCGGGTCTAGCTCTCCACCACTCCCGGTGGGTAGGCACAGACGTGCCCAGGAAAGCTACGACTAGTGGGGGGTCACTAAACGTGAACACTCTCCATAGAGAGGAAACACAGAAGGTCACACACGCACCCATTGCGAGTAACACAGAGTACCAGGTGGCTCGGGGCCGCTAGACTCTGGACAGACAACTAGACCTACTAAATTCAATGGTCCTTGAGTCACGAGACTCGGTCAAGACCATTGGACGAAACGGCTCCATGCCATCAATCGGTTCTACTCCTAGGGTTAGAAACCACGATCCGATATAGCTTTTAAGGCGGGACATAACCATCGAGCTTAATCCCTTTCCAAAGGGAAACTAAGAAACCTCCATCCCCAGGCTGGGTCATAAGATTCACAGGTCATAGGCCATACGCATGGCCCATACAGAAACCGCTTTCCAAAGAAGCCAACGGCATGCGGGAATTGCCCTCCGCATTCATACCGATCCACGGTGACTCGATATAGTGAAACACGAAAGCCCGGAACACATGGGGTCACCCGGACCCTCAAAACCCAAGGGCATGCTAATCGAGATAACACGGTACCTTCGGACACCCAAAAATATGGTCACGGTACTCATGGGGTGCTCGGAACATCCACGGGGCCAAAGGTCGACCATTGGATCACAACTGGGTCGACCGGGGGCTAAAGCTGGCCAAGACAAGGGATTTCGGTCGACCAATGCCCCTGGGGTCGGTCGACCAGCCCCAGATGGGCGGTCTACCGGCCACACCCCTGGGAGCCTAGCCCAGGTCAGTCGATCGAATTGGGCCGGTGGGTCGACCGAACTGGCTAGGGATCCCACCCGTGGCCAGTGCCATTCGGTCGACCGAACCAAACCGGTTGGTCGACTGAAAATGGCAGAGAACCGTCGGAGCCCCACCTAGGGGTCCGATTCCACGCCCGAATCACCCCTGGGTGATGGGCAAAACATCGGGGACCATTCCCTGGGTCCCAAACAACAAAAGGGGGAGGAAATAAACGGCAAAATGCCGATCGATCCAATGAAACCGCCACACACCCTAAAAACATGATTTTAACCCCTGACATGAAATAAACCCGCTCACGGCACACCTCGGCCTACCAAGTCACGGGAAGGGAAGTACATGGGCCAAGGATCCATCCCCCTACCTCCACCGATGATTACGCGTGCCAAGGACGTCGTTTCCTCACGAAATTGCTTCACGAACACCGCCGGGTTCACGAACTCACGAACGAACCGCCACGCCTCCACCGCCCCATTCCACTCTCCATCCTCGCCGCTCCACACCCCACGAGACTCGCTGCCTCGCCCCCGCCTTCCTCCGTCGGCCGCCGAAGAAGTGAGGGAGAGAAAGAGAGAACGTGAGAGGGAGAGGGAAAGAAATGAGAGTGGGAAGAGAGAGGGGGGTGAGGGTGGTTTAAATAGAAAAATAATTTGGGATTTTATAAATCCAAAAAATACAAGAATGGAGAAAAATCATTCCCATGATCCTCAAAAAATGCACAACACGCCTGCAACATCCCGGAGCCCGAAATCACGACGGTTCACCCTCCACAGGGTTCGATAGGCTCGATAGTCAAAAACCCGAGTAAATCACAAAACACGTTTAAGGACTCACAAAGGTGCTCCGAAACCATGGATCCTGATCGAAAAAAAATCCGGGGTGTTATACCAGTCCTCTCAAAGTCAGTCCCAAGAGAGTCCCTTTATCTCTACCTCTTGGTCACTCTGAGCACCGTTTGCTCGGTGCTAGCTCGAGAAGATGGCGGGATATAACGACATGTGTATTACATCAACAAGGTCCTCTTGGATGCCGAAAGGAGGTACCTAGTCACTAAAAGGTTCATTCTTTCCCTAGTAACCACTGCCTAGCCTCTTCGGCCCCATTTCCAAGTGTACAACAACATTGTATTGACAAACCAACCATTGAATCAAATCCTAGACAACCTTCAGGTTTCAGGATGGCTGGTGAAGTGGGTGGTTTCGCTCGACATATTTAATATATCATACCACCTGAGGACGGCATTCAAGGGCAAGCTCTAGCGGACTCCATCGTCAAATGAATGGTGCCCCGATAAGAGTCCCCAAAATATTAGAAGGATCGATCTAGGAAGTATATGTAAATGGTTCATCTTGCTCTATAGGCAACGGAGCTAGGGATGTCAAAAATATATGCAAACCCGATTACCCGCATCACTCGACCCGTGATGGGTCAGATAATACCCGAATAATAGGGTATGGATTCTGATTCAGATATTTTTTAAGTACTCGTTTCATATTCAGGTCAGGTATGGATTTAGTGCACCCGAATCTATACCCAATCTGAACCCATTTCTTAATAACATTTTTTATTCTTATGTTTGTTGTTGTTTATATTTGGACGTGTCTCTCGTAAATTTTAGAATTGAAATTTTCATGTAGTAATTTGATCTTCAACTTTAAACTCTAATTCATGTTTTTTTAGATAGATACATATATCAATGGATAGATTTATACCCGTGATGGATATACCAGTATACATACTCATGAAAATAATATGGTACTATATGGGTATGGTATTTGTAAATTTTTTACAGATAGGGTATAATATTGATCTACCTAAGTCGAACTCGAACTATTTACTAAGCGGAGCCAAAATTATCCTGAGCTTATCTGAAGGGATCGAGCTCCAATATAGCATGTGCTTTATCTTTCCTGCTTCCAACAATGCATCTGAGTACAGAGCTCTTATCTTGGGAGCAAGCATGGTCATGCAATTGGGGGCATCTTGAGTCCAAATCTTCACGGACTCTCAACTCATCGCTAGACAAGTCAATAGAGAATTTGAAGCTTGGGAGCCTAATATGATCAAGTACCTCCAACTTGTTCGAGCTCTAGCACGGAAATTTGAGGCGCTTGAGGTAATTCAGATAGCTCGGGAGTCCAACACCCAGGCCGATGCACTACCTCATCTTGCTTCATCCTCCTTGATTTCTCATACTCGCTTAGTGCTGGTAGCAGAGCTCAAATTGCCTAGTACAGAGGAAGAATCCATCTACGCCATTGATGTGGCAAACAACTGGATGGCCCCATACACCCACTCGCAGACAAAAGGACTCGCTCTAGAGGATAAGAGGAGCTTTGAAGGCTTAAGTACCAACCCAAGGAGGTTTGTCCTCATGAATGGGTTGTTGCATCAATGGTCCTACTCAACACCATTGCTGAAATGCTTGGAGCCAACTAAATCCCTCCAAGCCATCAAAGAGGTCCATGAAATATGCTATGGCTCCCACCAAGGAGGAAGGTCAGTGGATCGAATCCTTCTGAGACAAGGATATTTGTGGCTGACCCTGTAGAAGGATTGTGGGGACTACATCAAGAAATGTGATTGCTACCAAAGGTACGACCATCTGATCTATCAACCTGCTAGCACCTTTTCCTCTAAGTATGAGCTATACCCCTTTGCTCGGTGGGGGGTGGATATACTAGAACCTGTTCCACAAGGTCAAGTCTAAAAGAAGTTCCTCATTATAGTAGTGGATTATTTCACGAAATGGGTCGAGACTGAGCCAACATCCAAATAACAGATCGGGTCATATGGAAGTTCATATGGCGAAATATCATCTACCAGTCCGATATCTCGAGAGTCATCATACACGATAATGGAAGGCAATTCATCTGCTCTTACTTCAAGGATGAGTGTTCTCAGTTCAAAATTCAGAACTACTTCACATCCATAGCCCATCCCCAAGCCAACAGTCTAGTCGAGAATGTCAACAAAATCATTCTCAAGAGACTCAAGACCATGCTGATTGTAGCTAAGGCCAATTGAGTTGATGAGCTTCAAAGCGTACTGTGGGCATATAGAACGACTCCAAGGGTAGCGACAGGGGAGACCCCATTCCACCTAGTCTACAGCACAAAAGTTGCTATCCCACTGGAAGTTGGGAGCCCATCCCTTTGAGTATCTTACTATTGAACTTGGCCTTCACTGAGGAGATCTGAGACATAGCAAAGCTAACGACCATGGAGTACCAAAGGCGTATGGCTCGGTACTACAGTTCTAGAGTTCGAGAGAGACAATTCTTCTTGGGAAACCTGGTCTTGTGAAGAGCCGAAGCTTATTAACCTTTGGAAGCTGTCGTGAAACTTGTCTGAATTGGGAAGGCTCTTATAGGGTAGTAGAAGCACTTGGGAAAGGAGCCTACAGGTTGGCAACCTTACAAGGGAAGGAAGTTCCGCTAACATAGAACTCTAAAACACTAAGGTTTTACGCCTGCTAGTCATAGCTCCCTGAGGAGTACATGTTTGTAATGTTATCCTTGTAATGCTGGCCTTTTCTTTTCAAAAGCTTTTCAATTGCTCAAAAAAGACATGTACATGAGTCAAAAGGAAAAAAGTAAAGGAAAGAAAGGCGAAAACAAAATACATGAGGCATCCTAACTCCTCATCATTTTGTTGCCACAGATTGAGTCCCCAGGGGCAATGGCTCAACGACTTTGGCAGCTTTGGCAACAAGATCTAGAGTGGCTTCATTGGGAGCGGTGGACTCTTCTAGGATGGCTTCATCTGCAATCGAGAGATTGGGTGTTGCTATGACATCGGAATGCGAGGCATAAGCCTCCTCCCCATGAGTGATGTTCGTCGTGCTCGGGAAAGATTGGTTGGCCTTATAGATTGCTCGAGCAAAGCCTTTGCACGAATCCCCTCCCAAATGCCGATGTTATAGCCTTCTACGTATCGCTCCAAGGTGAAGTTCACACACAAGTCTTATAACTCTAGGACTTCTTGAAAACTTCAACGATGGTTTCCTTCTTAGACAAGGCTGCTCCCAACTGCCTCCTCAAAGAATGTCTCTCCTTGTCCACCTCCAACAACTTCGCTTGCAGGGAAGAGTTCTCCTCTTGGAGAATGGCCAGCTTCCCTCTCCACCTTATGTCCCTCAATGCTTCATCCCAGATTGCCCCAGTGCGAACATTCTCCACTGTCACCGCCCTTTCCTCAGTAGCTTGTATCTTCTCCTCAATTGCCCTCGCCATGGCCTCTGCCCCCTCGACCTGTCGTTACATTGCCACGATGGCCCGCCGAGCCTCATCAAGTTGTGACTTCAGGTTGACCACCTCCTCCAACACCGCCTGAGCTCATTCAGCCCTTCTCAAGCTTTTCTCTAGCAATCAACTCCCTCAAATATGTGTAGCACTAAGGTCACCACCTTCAAGTAGGACTACATGGCATGCAGTCATATGTTGTGCTCTTGTAGATACTGATAGCTACGCTTCACTGTCGGGAAGGAGATGTCGCAACAAATGTCCATTACTATTTTGACGTTCTGAAAGCTCGCAGTCTCGGGAAGACTCGCTAGAGGGCAGCAACCCTTTTAGTAGAGGAGCTTGGTAGGTGGGAGGCAAGCAATACTCCTACCCCAAAGCTTGGGGCCGGTGCGACTACTACAAGCAAGGCCACAATCGACGGAGGAGCAGCTTGAACAGTAGCAAAAGAAGGCATAGGCAGACGGGACGCTTGCGGAGCCACTGTCGGAGATGACCCCTGGCCACCAAACAAGAAGAAGATAGCAGACAGGGAGTAGTGAGAGTGCTGGTGGCACTTGTAGCAACGGCCACGGCTGCAGCAATAGGAGTAGTCCACTTGCTTGGGGTTGTGCACTATGGGTCCCTTGAGGGGACATGAGCCTTCCTCTTTTTTGAGAGCCGCCTCTTCTCCTCCATCAACTGGCCGAGAGTCTTCTTGTCCGTCACTTGGGAAGCCATAGGGGATAAAGGCTGGGGAGGACACTTCCCAATAATCGAGGTTGCAAGCCTCGGGAAAGCTTGGGCAATGGTCTTAGAAGCTCTTAGTCGGTGCCTAGTTGCCTACCTTCTCCTTGGCAAGAGGTACCTCCTTGTCTGTACGCATCGGTCCAACCTCGTATTGGCGTGCCCCACCATCGGAAGCTGTGAAGCGATGAGGAAATCTTACAGACACCAATAGAAGCAATCAACAAGCCCAAAATCTATGATGTTAAGACTACTACAACACAGAAGCTTACCCCTCTTCTAACTAGGAGAGAGTTCAAGATCCCAGAGATGCTTCTGATGTACTACGTCATCAGCATAGTGAGGTATGACCTTAGAGAAAGCACAGATGGACTCCTTAACACCGGTGGTCTTCGGAAGATTGCCAGGGAGAGGGTTCGAGTTTTTCGGGGCAATAGGAAAGCCCCAATCAAGAACTTCGGGGCCGTTGGAAACCCAGAAATATTGGGACTTCCAACCCCTGTGGGAAGAAGTCTTTCTGGAAAGCTTCAAGAAGGATTTTTTTTGGTGAGCCATGAAATAAAAGAAGTCGTTGCTAGCCGACTTCTGAGGTTTCAACTGGAAGAAATAGCGGAAGACTTGCATGCCAAGAAAGACCCCCACATGCCCATAGATCACCAAGAAGCCAAAAATAAATAGATTGGCATTGGAGAAAAACTGGATAGGACAAGGTTGTATAGGCCTAGAAGGTTGACCATGAAGGGAGGAAGGGGAAGGTGTGGGAACTATTTTATTTATTTATTTATCTTTGTTTGTTTGTTTTTAGTTTATTTAGTGCATAGGCATGCCAGTCACGAGGTGATAGTTTATTTAGACCCCAAAGACCGGAGTGGCTTGGAGTCACTAGTGTGTGCGCCGCTGACTAATCAGATGATAGTGGATATCGGGTCGGGATCGAAACTCACCATGCCGTAAAGGTCACGTCGATAATTACATCTCCCCGAAGGGAGAAAACCCTTGATTAGTCGCTAGCAAAAAGGCCCGATGGCCTGAAATTTATATTAATGCATGCATGGAAAAGCATAATATTTGTTGTTATTTTGTGACGAGGAATGAGAATTGTTTATATGTTGGAACCAACTCTTTTGATACAGGGTTCATCTTTTAATTCGTTTGTGGCATTTGTTTTATCTTTTAGTGTTTTATTAAGTGCGTGGGTGTGCCAGTCACCGAAGTGACATTTATTCGAACTTCAAGACTGGGATGGTCTAAAGCCGTGGGTGCGCTCCGTCTAACCAACCAGATGATTATGGGTATCAAGTCGAGACTAAGAACCCACCGTGCCATGAAGGTCACGTCGTTAATTACATCCCCTCGGATAAAGGAAAACCTTTGATTAAACGCCAGGAGAAGGGGCCCTCGGGCCTTAAATTGATGTTAATTTAAGAAAGGAATGAGAATTCCAAACTTCAATAAGGCAGCCCCCATTGAGGGGTAGATAGCTGAACAAAGCCGGTCATTAATTGACCAAATCATATCCAGACGAGAATCCCAAATTACAAATATGTCTGCCAAAGATATGGCAAGTTTGATATCCGGGAGTAGATCCCAATGGAAACTCGGTTAAAACACAACGGGCTATCGGCAAAGAGCGAGATCAAGTTTTGACCATGATGGGATGATCCCGAAGTTCAAGCATAACCCGTGGAGACCTTATCAATATCTTCATGCATAGGGTCCAAGAGAGGTGAGAGCTTTTAGCATTTCTTCTTTTATTTTGTTGTATTGTTCATTTATTATTATTATTCTTTATGTATTATAAAATTGTATTAATGGTTTATGTCTTTAAAGTTATTATTTTATTATCTTATTTATCATTTATTCTTTTATTATTATCATTTATTTTTTTCTTTTATTCCTTTTGAAATGTTGAACATGCCAGGGTCACTGCGTCGACGCTGGGTTTCAGTGCGACGACGCATGGGGCCCTGGCAAGTGGCAAGCGCTGAACACTGTATCGACCCCAGGCATATGCACGTTGACGTAAGAGGTCTGGCGGGGCGAAACATAGAGCACTGCGTAGACGTAGAGCAGAGCTGCGTCGACGCATCCTACGTTAGTGGGCAGAAGCCCCCAGACATTGTTCTTCAAATGATTGTTGCTTATTTGCTTCATTCTTACTACAGATTGATCTTGGAAGTTCAGGGGAAGCTAAATTCCAACTTCTTTTCTTGGGTCTATTCTTTTAGTTTTCTCCTTTTGATTTCTTTCTTTTAGCGGTGATAGAAGGGTTGTTGGGGTGATAGGTAGCTTGCAACGGTGAAAAATACGGCTTAAGGGTGACAAATGCCATATAACGGCAACAAATAGCACCTTAAGGGTGAAAAATAGATCAATAGTGACGGTTTGGGTGAAGAAAAAGGGAGATACGAGAGAGTGGCATCGACACAGTGGTCCTGGCGTCGATGCGATGGCGGCCAGGCAAGGCCAATCGGGAGCCTTTTGATAGCGGTGGCAGACAGAACTGTGCGTTGATGCGGCAGAGGGATGCGTCGACACAGTGAGGGTTCTGTCGGCCGAAATTGAAGATTGGTCGACCAAAATTGAAGATTGGTCGACCGAATCCAGGGATTGGTTGATCAAAAATTGAACTTAGCCCGCACAGGGGATTAATTTGCAAAGAAATGCATACATGAATTAATATGCATGCAAGTGGATTACCTCATGTTGAGGAATGCATGAAGGAGGAGGGAGCAACATGGGTTACGCCCACGGACTGTAGACATGAAGTAAACAAGGGTGTTTGGTTTAAACTACAGTAGAGTGGAGACCACTGGACAATGGCCAATCAAAGGGGAAGGGTTGACCCTTGGGGTCGACCCCTGATGCAATAGATGGAGGGCAGAGCGTAGAAAGATGGGAGTCGACTCCCCTCACAACAGATCTCAAAGGGGCTTGTCTTTCAAGCAATACCATAGCTATTCGGTTCATTCATTGATTGCCATCAATTTATTTGATTGCCATCAATTTATTTTGATCTCTTCTTTCTTCTTATTTCTTTGAAACAAGTTATTGTTTTCTGCTTGATTTTTATTGTCAGAACATCAATCTCATCTGGTTTTCTTCTTTATTCAGCATTGTTCTGCTCAGATTTGTTCTTGATCGAACTGCTTGCGCAATTATGCATTTGGATTACTTAAACACATATTTAGCACGAGTTCAATCTCTTCGGCATTACTTAGTTTGAGTATTGTTCCTCACTCTTCATGTTTGAGGTGTTTAGCTTCAGTAGTATGTTAATTGTCTAATTCATGTCTTTGTTTGATTGGTCAAGTTGGTGCACCTTTGCATTTGATGTGTTTGTTTTAGCATCAAGGCAGTTGCTTAGTTCATGTTTTAGCATCATTTCATTTTTTATGTTAAGTCCACAATTTTGAGAAAATTTGGGCAGCACCTCCCCCGGACCCGGTTTTGGGGGTGAAAAATAGGAGCACATTCACCAGGAAATCCTGGGATGGCCCCAAAATCATAGAAAGTCAAGACTGAGGGCTCTATATCCCAAAATTGGGTAGAGAGGATGCCTCGAGGACTAACCTACTAGAGGATCTCTATTGGCCCAGGGATGATTTGGTTTCCAGCCACATCGTGCATTTTGTGCAGTTGATTATTGCTGGATCTAAGGTCATTAATATCCAACCCTCCGATAAAACATCCACCAGAGATCATGCTATGAGGCAGCAAACCCCTGGGGATTGAGAGTGGTTAAGAAAACAGAAATTCAAACGGTGTGAAAACACAATGTATCCCTTCCCCATTGCAGGTCCTTAGTCGTAATTGGCGGCAAACCAAAGAGAACATCTTATTACCCCGGTGCATGAGAGTACAGGCCATGCTATGAGACTAGTAAGGCCTGTATTCCAAACGGGGGTTGAAGGCTATAGTAGACGGTGATGAGCGATGGATAAAACATGAAATCTGAAGAAGCAAACTCCAGTGGGCATTTAAGCAAACATCATTATGCTAGTGTGCAATTGGCATACTGGGTAGAGGTGATGAATAGCAGCATGTCAATGGGCTGAGACCGGACAGATGGACAATCATTGGAAAGGCAGTTTTAAGCATGTTTGGGATAGAACCACAGTCTCTACAACCCATAGGAGCAGGTGAATGGGCTGATGGCTTTTTTTTGTGAATACCTCTTGAGACAAGGAGCCAGAAGGCATAACTATTGAACCCGCAGAAAGCATATAGCTCAGGCTCACGAAACCCAGCATCAGAGAGAAGTGGAATTTGGACCTGCTTAAAGCATTGGGAAGGGGCTTATCTCTATTTACTATTGCCCAGGAGGGCGTCTATTCATTGCAAGAGTTGAGGTGGTGCACTGCCACCTACCTCATCCAAAAGTGCAAAACAAGGCCCAGTAGTAGACCATCATCTAGCAAATCAAGGAGGGCAGAACACAGACCCAATCCACTGTAATTGGATGGGTTGGATCTAGACTCCTCCCGTGATATAGAACTCCCTTCCAGACGATAAAACCAAAAGGAAAAGAAGGAGATACTACAGCAGACTCATAGCGAGCTAGGGAATGAGATTAAAATGAAATTTCACATAGACAACTCATTGTGGCCAGACTGTGAAGACATCTATTTTATTCATCTCAAAGCATAAAACATACATCATCCTAAAACCATTTCGCCTGGAAAAACCATTGAAACAGGAAAACAAAGGGATGTATTGTACATAGCAGAAAGAAAAGAAAAAAAATGAGGGGGAGGGCAGAGCATTGACTCCTCTCCCTCTCCATATATCACACCTTCTCCCTCTCTCTCTTCCTCTCTTCTCCTCATGCACAGGAGCAGCAGCAAAAGCCTTCGGGGATCTTCGAACAGCACCAGTGAAGGGGGAAGGATAGAGCCACCAGGGGGGCTTCTCTTCAGGGTATTGGCCCTCTTTTATAGCAGCCAGGGGGCCCTTTCTTCTTTTCCAAGGCAATGAGGTGCCATGATAATCTCCTATGATTGGAGAATATTGTCCCCAACGCGTCCTGTATGGGCGTACATGCTTATAGAAGCACCATGATCGAGCTTTTGGAGAGCACGTGCCGTTCTGGTGACACGCGTGTTGGTACGGCTTCATCTGTGGCTGGAGGGTGCATCGACGCAGGTTGCAGGCTACGTCGACGCAGCCTTCTATTGCCTGCACTTCTTCTACTTCTATATCTTCAGGTGCGTCGATGCCACTGTCTCAATGCGTCGACACAGTCCATTGCCAGGGACCACTATTGGTCTTCTGTCTTCTGTGGTGTCGACGCTGGGGTTGTTATGCGTCGATGCGGTCCGGGAGCCAGGGGCCCTTGCTTCTGCTTTGTCTTCAGATGCGTTGACGCAGCAGTAGACTGCGTCGATGCGGTACGTTGTCCAGGGGTCTTTTTCTTCTTCTCTTCAGTTGATTCTGCTTTGGCTTCAAATGGAGATTTTTTTAAGTGTCCACAAATGCCCCCCACCTGTGGGTGGAGCAGGCGAGGGACGAGCGTGCGGGACACGCGGGTGCAGGTTTCTTCATTACCCCACTGAAGTAGACTCCGGTGGGACTAAGGGGTTGCGCCACGGTGGGATTGAGGATTTTAGCAAGGGTGATAGCTTTTAATCTGGGCTTAGACGGAAGGTCTAAACCATTGGGTTTTAGCGGTTTCAACGGTTGGCCCTGACGGGAAGTCAAGCACCAGCCTTGAAAGGGAATTGCTTGAGCTGGCTCCAAACGTAAGGTCTAAGCCGTTGAGTTTTAGTGGTTTCAGCAATTGGCCCTGACGGGAGGTCAAGCACCGATCTTAGAGAGAAATTGTTTAATCCGGCGCTAGACGTAAGGTCTAGACCGTTGGGTTTTAGCGATTATAGCAATTTCAACGGTTAGCCTTGACAGAGAGTCAATCACCTACTTTGGAAGGGAATAGTTTAAGCTGACACTAGAGGTAAGGTCTAGACCGTTGGGTTTTAGCAGTTATAGCGGTTTCAACAGTTGGCCTTGACAGAGAGTCAAGCACCTACTGTTGTGTGCCTTACATATGTTTATGTTTTTTATGATAACTAAACTTTATGTATGCTTGTAATGTTTTTGATATTAGTGTAAACTCATGATCTTGGCATGTGTTACATTGAGCATCTGTGCTCTGTATGTTCAAATTTGGTTGAGATGGTAAATGGATTTTGAGGCTCATACATGATATTTAATTGCATGACTATTTGGAGTCGATTTTTGGTTGAGGAAAACTTAGGTTCTCCAATAGTTTTCAAAGCCTACTCTGAATGAACAAGTCCTTTGTGCTATCATTGATGCATATACTTAATTGGCTTTCTCATGCAAACCTTGGAATGAATGAGCTTTAATGAGATTTTCATGGTGTCTAAATGCATGGCTCATGAAGTTGTTTTTGGTTGAGTTCTAGCTTGAACTTCATGTGAACCTCGGTAGAATTGGTTAAATGGTGCTCAACCATGTTCATATGCATAGCTATGTGATCTTGATCTTTAGTTGTACATGATA
The DNA here is from genome assembly GCA_022559845.1 of Amorphophallus konjac. Lineage (NCBI taxonomy): Eukaryota > Viridiplantae > Streptophyta > Magnoliopsida > Alismatales > Araceae > Amorphophallus > Amorphophallus konjac. Next base: position 31,608,401 of record CM040129.1, read on the forward strand.
AGGTTTTCATGTGTGTGGGTCATGCTTATGCTACTTGGGATAATCAAGCTAGCAAAGTGTTTTAGACTCATCATGCAATACTTGTTGAAAACTTGATGATCTTTCATGTATAACTCTAGAAGCTTGGTAGAAGTTGGCCAAATTGGTGCACACACCTTGTTTATATTCATTGCTATAGGCTCTTGATGTTAGGTGTGTTACTCGTGCTTTCATAAGGTTTTCATGCTTATTCATGAGGGGTTTTATATGATTGAAATTGGTTTGTGGTTTTAATTCAAACCTTGGTTGTATTTGGCCTAATGATATATTGACTTGTTGTTTTAATCACATGGCTATTGATTTCATGAATATGTGGGTAAAAATGTGCTTGTTCAATAGTTTTCATTATCATACTTCATGTATTTCTTCACTTGGAGTATTGGGCTTAAATCTTACATTTTATCCTTGATTTTGATACTTATGCTAATTTGGTATTTCCTTGGTTTTGCAGGTTAAGATCCTTAGTATATATCCTCCAAGATCAAAGGAGCTTGATCACTCTGAGTTTATTGGGCAACTAAGGATCAGAGGGACTGAACTCTGCACTTATTGGCTTGTCTGTAGAGTTCAGTCGACCGAACTGGGGAGTTCGATCGACCGAACTTCCTAGAGCTGGTGGCTTTCAGATCTGCATAAGTTCAGTCGACCGACCCCAACTTCTGATCGATCGAACCCGATGGGACTCCGAAATGGGCTTCATGAATCTCTATCGAAACCCATTAAAACCTGTCCAAATGGATCCTAAACTTACCCCCTTTGCCCCTAGGGTTATGATACATAGCTTAGGGGGTTCTTGAAGGGTTTTAGTATGGGTTTATTGGTCTTTTTCATCTTCTATATATATACATATGAGAGCTCTAAATTTCAAAAGGAGGAACCCTAATGAGCTTATTCTTTCTATCTTGCAGGTGAAGAAGAGGGAAAAGGGTTGGAGCTACAACAGAAAGGGAGATTTCATCTCCTTCAAGTGATTTTTGGGATTCAAGGAAGAAGAGAAGGAGGAGCGGAATGAGGAGACGATCAAGAAGATGCTGAAATCAGATCGATTCATTCTCCCTCCGACTTGTGGTTCAAAGAACATCATCTTCCGGCCATTGAAGATAAAGGGGGATCATTTCTATATCTTCTATTTGTTCTTTGTGATGTGTTTCATGTTCTGTATTTTGGGTTGAGCATATTTTGAATATTCGTCTCGATTTTTATGAACTAGATATTCGTGTGTGTGGACCGTCTGCGTATGATTGTGTTTATTGTGCTGCGGTTGTTGCAGCTCATGTGTGTGTGTGTGTGGATCTGCTGTTGGATCGTGTTGGAGACTCCGTCTCCGTGTGTGTGTGTTGGGGCGTGTCTCCGTGTGTGTGTGCAGGCGTCATCATGCGTGTGTTTGGAGCTCGACTCTATGTTGGGGATTTATGCCCGAGTGAAACCTTACCGGTTTGGTAAGGGGTGGACGTAGGGAGCCCGTCGTGGTCCCGAACCATCTAAAAAATCTCCGTGTCCTGTGGTTGTCTTTGTGGATGTGTGCTTAATTGTTTAAATTGCTTGAATGATCGTGTGTGAACGGTGAGATTGAGAGAACTAAGTTTACCTTGTTTAGTTTATTTCTATCAATACCGTTATAGTTGTTAATTTCGCTGAGTAAAGTTTTAATTTGTCATATCGCGTGGGGGACAATTCAACCCCCCTTCTTGTCCGCTCGCCTACCCCGAGACCAACAATTGGTATCAGAGCCACGACTCTATCTTCTTGAGGTCTCATGACCAATAGAGAGATCCCTCGGTGAGCTTTATTAGCATCATGTCTGATAATGTTTTGTCTCTTCTCCCTCTGCGTTTTAATGGTTGAAATTTCACTGAATGGCTTGGGCACATGAGTCGTTATGTTAAAACCATTGATCTCAAACTTGGGGATTTAGTTAAGCATGATTCATATGGGTTGCCTAGTGATGATTCTAAGTGGACTGTCGAGCATGTGAAGAGATACAAAGATAATTCTAGGCTTTTAAATGTTTTTAGAAGCTCAATTGATCTTCACAAATTTTCACTTGTTATCTCATGTTGGACGGCCAAGGAAATATATATATATATATTTTAACTAAAACGATACCTGATAGGGGAGGAAGGAGAGCGCTCACCCCCTCATGGAGGGGATGAGCAGGCCGCTCCACCACCAAACACCTAACAGGGAATTTTATTAAGGTAAGCAAAGAAAAGAAATGTAATGCCCCAAAAATTTTATAAAGTATTTCTAAAGTATTTAAGAATTTTCTAGGAATTTATAAGAATTTTTTAAAAAAAAACCAAAATGGATTAATAAATGAATTTCTGGGTTAAATAAATTATTATTAATGCCCAAGTGTGATAACCAATTAACCTAGCCTATTTAAATAAAGCCCAAAGGACTTAAGGACCAAGCCCATGAAGTTTGGCCCATATTCTAGAAGTCTAATTAGTTATTTACGGAATATAGGGGATAAATACTCCCTATTTAGATAAATAAGTGGATAAATAAGAAAAATAATTTGAATTAAATTCAAATTCGGCGCCCAGACCGTAAGCGGTCTATCACAAGACCGCCTACGTCCATCAGGCGGTCGCCATAACGACCGTTTGTCTCTACAGATGCCGTGGATTGAGAAAAGAGCAAAAAGATGGAATTTTTGGCGTTGTAAATTCTAGAGACCAAGGTTTTTGGACTTGTAGACATGTTTAGGACTCTCAGAAGTCGACTTAAAGTTTAATAAGGACTCTAGATTTGATCTAATCCACGAAACCCTAGCAAAACCCTATAACTAGGCCCTAGGTTTCACTTGCGTGACCCCTATGTTTGGCTTGCGTGGAACTAAGGTAAGACGACTTTAATTCAGGTAGGTTCTTTAAAGTTTTTTGTTCACAATATATAGATCCAACTCCTCCCAAAATTTTGTTCGACGAGATCAAGCACGTAAGGAGTTAGATGTGTTCAAAGTTGCTGATTTTACACCAACAACCCAGGAAATTGAGCAACGGACCAGTGAAGATTAGGAGATTAGGAACCCAAAATGAGGTATTTAGAAGTTGCACCTTTAGAACTTTTTGTTCTTCTTTGTATCTTCTTCTTACCCTCCAAATTTCACGTATTTAGGTTAGGAGAATCAAGAGATATTAGGTCGTGAAGTTACTGTTTTAGCACAAGAAGTGCAGGAAACTAGGGTTAACTTCCAAGCTTAAATTCGAAGTCAAAAGCCCAGGACAGAGGTAGGTCATCTCATGAATGGCTAAAACATTATTAAAAGCCCTTTTGTTGCATGTGATTTCATGCATTATAGATCGAGAATTTCATATTTTATTTGAGTCTATGCATCTAGTGTAATGTGCATGCATAAATCCTAACCCTAATGAAATAAAAGGAATTCTCTTGTAAATTTGGCAGAACCCATGCATATGGTTGACTTATTCTTTGTTCTTGCATACTATAGAGCTTATATATGTTGGTTTCCAGGCATTATATGTCTTGGATTAGCCATTAGTTTCAATTCTTTAGTTCCTGTCAGCCAACCATAAACGGCCTAATAATGGACCGCCAGTGATTTGTTAGCGGCCCTACGATAGACTGCTTATCAAGGGATAGCGGCCCATATCTAGACCGTTTGTGTTCCTGCGATTTCACTATTATAAAATCATAACCGGACTTATGATAGACCGCTTAGCCCTACAAATGGCCTTATATTAGACCGTTTACGACTCTGAGTTATGTATTTTTGGTTAATCCGAAACCTAATGCAGAATCACTGTATCTCTTATATGATAAACCCAGTTAGTTAAGTTTTATGCCTGTTATTGGCATTGTTTAAGCATATATAGAGATTTCTAGTAGATTTCATGTTTCTTATGCATTTAGAACTAAAATTTAAATGTAAGTTAATTTCTTGCCAAAATCATATACTTTGTATTAAACGCATATTTTAAAAGTAAGATGAATATGATTCACTATGGATTTCTTACTGATTCTCTTCTCATCTATAAGAGTCATTTTCATAAGTACATGACATATATCCCGGTATATGACCATTAGTTACACCTATACACATTAGGCACACAATCTTGGACTTGATAACCTCTCCTTTAGATATTCCTTTCAACGGACTAGGAAATCTTGTTTCAAGGCCTCCGTAAGTCTCCGTGAGCCTAGGATTCCCACTAGGACGCCGAGCTGGTTGTACCATTAAAGCGCATTTGTCTAGAGTGCACTATCATCGAGTTTTGAAATTCTGTCTCATAAACAGTCTAGGATTCGACCATTAAGGCCCATTAACGGTCCATTCTATGATCGCTATTATCTCTCAGTTCAGAACGATTTATCTGGATTCGGCCCATTCTAAACGGTCCAGGTCTAGATCGCTTTCTTCATGAAACGGCCCAGTAAACGACCGCTATTTTCCTGAGTACAGTTAACCCGAGATTTGACCCAAGGGTTTATATTCCTATGATCCTAGATGGACTATTGATATTCTTGGACTTGTCACCTTAATCAAAATATTTTAAAATAAATTGTGAAAAATAAAGAAAGTACCGTTATGTTGTCAAATTTTCTCCAAAAGCGTCACCTAGTTATTAATGCATTTCTTGAACTCTCATATTCATATTTTGAAGCATTCTCTTATTGACATTGTATCTTGAAGACCATTATTGAACTTGTTACTTGCATGGCCAAGCTTCATTGTTATATACGTGGAAGTAGCTTGATTTATACTTGAAGATTCAGTTTGAGCACTGATTGTGTTCAAGGCTCTATGCTAGTCCCCTCAGTTGATTGTCGGAAACATACTATATAAATCATGGGATATGATGCTACTAGCGTCGCATTGCGCTGGGAGTACTTTCTTTATAAATAAGTGAAAATTCACGGATCACACGGACTTGATACATGAAGTACTTGCTATTTAGCAAAAAGTACTTAAGTGCTTGTTACATGACTTGCTAGCACATTCTTGTTACATTCTTGTTCATGAAAGGCCATTGTTGCATTCTTGCTTGATTATACTTGCTCAATCATTGTCTCGTATCTCAAACATGAAAATGTCTTGTTACTGTGGTTATACTCATGTTATTTATCATATCTGCATGATTTTATCTTGTTCTGTAGAGCTAAGATATCAATCACTTTTACATTGCCTTCATGTTGATGCGAAGATACCTACTGGACAAGTGTGCTCATTACCTATTTTCCAATCTTTTCAGGAAGTACCAGTGGGTCAGATTCGGATTCAGGTCATTCTAGTGATAGGTCCGAGAGCGATTAAGAAGTGAAGACTTAGGAAGTCCAAAATGTCTAGATGGAGTCTATGTAATTTTCTCTTATTGAGTCTAGCAAATTTAAGAAAACTCAATGTCTCATGTACTTGAATTGTGGTTGTTATTATTAATAAAAGTGAAAGTTTGAGTTAATTATTGTGCAATTACTTTTGTGTGATTGTTCTCGCGCTCTAATTATTCTTGCTTGCAAGAGGCTTACCATGTCGGTTGTTCGCGTTCCCGATTGTTTCCGCTGCATAATCTCGAGGCGTGATAGTTAAGTTGGTATCAGAGACTAGGATCTAGAAGTCCTAGGGAAAAGTATGTCATGTCATAGGCTAAGTCCAAGGCTTAAGGACCCACACCTATGAAACTAGGAAATAAATTCCCAACCTATGAGAGGAATTGGGTAGAGCTTGGGATGAGATAGTAAATTATCTCTAGATTAACTCTTTTTAAATTTCATGGGAGTTAATGATTTGTTATTTCTCTCAAGTGCAATATTATCTCGATGGCTCATCATGTGGACTGGGGCGGTATGCAGCAAACTGTTACAGGTCTCACCCAAGCATTACAAAATATGGCTCAAGCTGGCGCTAGGGCGGGCGCTGGAGATTTACATCGCAACTTTTGAAGTCTAAACCCTCCACGATTCTATGGTTCTCCTAATCCAGATGAAGCTGAGAACTGGATTGACGAGATGAACCGTATATTTGAGGTCATTCAATGTGTTGACCAAGAGAAAGTGCGTCTTACCACTTTTCAACTAAACAAAGATGCACGTACATAGTGGAAGTCAGTCCTGGCACCGCCAGTTGATGCACCACATACATGGGAAGGTTTTCTTACGCTATTCCGTGCCAAATATTTTTCTGAGCACGTCAAGGAGCGGAAGGCTATGGAATTCGCTTCCTTGGGCCAGGGCATGTTGTCGGTGGCGGAATATGAGCTTCAGTTTTCCAGGCTGGTGCCGTATGCTCCTCATCTGGTCAGTACCGACTTACTGAAGGCTAATCGATTTATGGATGGTTTAAGACCCGATTTTATTAAGTAGCTCGGGACTCAAAATATCCGTACTTATGCGGAGATGGTCCAACGGGCATATCTGTGCAAAAGGACCTTGGAGAAGGTCAAAAAGTTAAAAGGCAAAGGGGAAGAGTCAAGCCGAGGGTCTGATCGGCCTAATAAGAAGGAAAGGTTTAGCATCACGGTGCCCTAAAAATCCCGTAATAGCAGAAAGAGATCCAGGAATGGGAGCGGTAGTAGTTCCCATAAAAATAAGAAGGTAAGGGAGGAAGAAAAATAAGTTATGGCGGCGTGCTCTTTTTGTGAAAAGTTCGGCCACTCAGTCAAAGAATGCTGGAAGCGTCTCGACACTTGTTTACGATGTGGCAGCCGGGAGCATCGCATGTCAAACTGCCCTCTCATGAAGGAACAATCATCCAGTGGTGGACGTAAGAGGCAGGCTCATCTTAATGTTGTTATAGGCGAGGAGGAAGAGCCCAGGGATGATGGACTTATGGAAGGCACCGTTCGAATTTATTCCCATCTTGCATTTGTACTATTTGATATCGGTGCTTCTCATTCCTTTATATCTTCTACTTTTGCAAATACCTTGCCCGTTTCATCAGTTCCTTTACCCTCAGACCTTGTTATTACTACACCTTTAGGTCCCAGAACCAAACTTACAAACTATTATCCTGATAGTGAGGTAAGGGTAGAAGGTCACAATCTCCCAGCAAATCTCGTATGCTTTGACTTGGAGGGCTACGATGCTTTTCTAGGTGTAGATTGGCTAGTAGACCATGATGCCTACATCAATTGCCACAACCGGATTATCTCTTTTCGGAAACCAGGTCTTCCAAGGTTTTCTTTCCTTGGTATCAAATAATGGAAGCACCCTGCATTATTTCATCTCTTCACGCTTGCAAACTTATCTCGCAAGGATGTGAAGCCTTTCTTGCTTCCGTAATTATCACTGAATCCAAGGAGATTACCTTAAAAGATATTCCTATCGTAAATGAGTTTCTTGGTGTATTCCATCAGATTTACCCAGTTTACCACCCGAAAGGGAAGTAAACTTCTCCATTGAACTCATTCCCGGAGCAGCACCTGTTTCAATAGCTCCCTACAGGATGTCCCACACAGAACCTAAGGAATTGAAGAAACAGCTTCAGGAGTTATTGGACAAGGGATTCATTCGACCTAGCACATCCCCTTGGGGTGCGCCAGTTCTATTTGTCAAAAAGAAAGATGGATCTCTCAGGCTATGTATCGATTACCGGCGACTAAGTCACCTTACTATCAATAACAAATATCCGTTGTCAATAACAAATATCCGTTGTCACGTATCGATGAGCTCTTTGATCAGATTTCGGGAGCGGAGTACTTTTCCAAGATAGACCTCACGTCAGGTTATCACCAGCTCAGGATCAAGGATGATGACATATACAAAACTGCTTTTAGGAGCCATTATGGCCACTATGAATTTGTAGTAATACCGTTCGGGTTAACTAATGTCCCGACAACATTCATACAACTTATGAATAATGTCTTCCAGCCTTATCTTGACCTATTTTTCATCGTCTTCATTGATGACATTCTTATATACTCCAAAATAAGGGAAGAACATGAAGAGCATTTAAAAATAGCCTCGCAGACACTAAGAGAACACAAACTCTATGCAAAGCTTAGTAAGTGCGAGTTCTGGCTAAAGGAAGTCTCATTCCTCGGCCATATTATTTCAAAAGAAGGTATCACTGTCGATCCCTCTAAGGTGGAAGCGGTCAAGAACTGGAGCCGGCCAACGACCGTGTCAGAAGTAAGAAGTTTTCTAGGTCTAGCTGGCTATTATAGGAGATTTATTAAGGATTTCTCTAAAATTGCCGTTCCTTTGACTAGACTTACAAGAAAATAAAATCCTTTTATATGGTCGAAGGACTGTGAGGAGAGTTTTCCAACTCTTAAAGATCACCTCACCACAGCCCCTATTTTGACATTACCCGTTGAGGGTGGTGGATTTAAAGTCTATACGGATGCATCTGGCATTGGCCTAGGATGTGTTCTCATGCAAAATGGGAAAGTGATTAGTTATTCCTCAAGACAATTGAAGCGTCATGAAGAGAATTACCCTGTGCATGATCTGGAGTTAGCTGTGGTTATTTTCGCACTGAAGAATTGACGACATTACCTTTACGGGGAGAAATTCACTATATTTTCAGATCATAAAAATCTGAAATATCTTTTCACCCAGAAGGAGCTGAATATGCGACAATGCAGATGGTTGGAGTATCTCAAGGACTTCGACTTTACAATTCAATATCATCCAGGGAAAGCAAATGATGTGGCTGACGCTCTTAGCAGAAGACCAAGGGCTACTCTAGCAAGCCTCAGGAAAGGTATGAGTTGTCTTATCGAGAATTTTTCTCACTTGAACCTTGATATTGACAGGGAAGGAGATGGATGTATAATTGCTAATATACGGTCTCAACCTACATTGATTGAGGATATAGTCAAATTACAAGAGAATGACCCTACATTGATGGAGATCAAGGATAATATTGAACAGAGACTAGAATTTTCTATCTTAAATGATGGAAGACTACTATTTGAAAGTAGGATTTCCGTGCCAAATCATAATGATACTAAGAAATTAATCATGGAAGAGGCACATAAGTCAAGGTATGTTGTTCATCCTGGTGCTACCGAGATGTATCAAGATTTGAAAAGAAACTTTTGGTGGCCCAATATGAAAAGAGAAGTGACAGATTTTGTGTCCCGCTGTCTCACTTATCAATAGGTCAAGGTAGAACATTTAAAACCCTCAAGTAAATTACACCCCTTGAATATTCCCGAGTGAAAGTGGAAAAGTATAGGGATGGATTTTATCATGGGTTTATCTAAGACAAGAGGTGGACATGATGGTATATAGGTGATCATAGACCGATTGACTAAGTCTGCACATTTTCTACCGATCAAAAGTCGATGGTCTGTGGATGTACTAGCAGCATTATACATGAGGGAAATTGTCAAATTGCACGGTGTCCCCGTCAGCATCATATCTGACCGAGATCCTAGGTTTACATCACAATTCTGGAAGGGTCTACAACATTCTTTAGGGTCTCGATTGAACTTTAGCACGTCGTTCCATCCACAAACCGATGGTCAAACAGAAAGGACAAATCAGGTGGTGAAAGATATGCTCAGGGCTTGTGCTATTGATTTTGGAGAAAGTTGGCATGATCACTTACCTCTAGTAGAATTCGCATACAACAATAGGTACCAAGCTAGTATTCAAATGGCACCGTTTGAAGCTTTATATGGAAGAAGCTGTCGTTCGCCTATTTGTTGGAATGAAGTAGGAGAAAGGTAATTTCTCGATCTCGATATTATCAGGGATACTACCGAGAAGATTAAACTCATTCGAGAAAGACTTCAAATGACACAAGATAGGCAGAAATCGTATGTAGACAATCGAAGGCGCGACTTGGAGTTTCAAGTAGGAGATCATGTATACCTTAAAGTTTCTCCAGGTCGAGGTATTCGAAGATTTGGTATCAAAGGAAGCTTACTCCAAGATTCATTGGTCCTTTTGAAATTCTGGAAAGGGTTGGTGAAGTGGCTTATCGATTAGCTTTGCCTCCACAACTAGCAGGAGTTCATGACATATTCCATGTCTCTATGTTGAAGAAATATGTTTATGATCCTTTCTATGTCATCACGTACGACAATTTGGAGATCAAAAAGGACTTGACATACGAGCAAAAGCCAATAAGGATCGTTGAACAAGAGGTTCGTCAACTGCGGAGTAAAACTATTCCGATGGTGAAAGTCCAATGGACCAAGTTGTGGCCACATGAAGCAACATGGGAGACCGAAGAAGCCATGCGTAAAAGATTTTCAGAATTATTTAACTGTAAGTACACTCTCCATATAATCCATACATTGAATTTGGGGACCAAATTCTCTTAAGTGGGGGAGGATGTAATGTCCCGGAAATTTTATCAAGTATTTCTGAAGTACTTAAGAATTTTCTAGGAATTTATAAGAATTTTTTAAAAAAACCAAAATGGATTAATAAATGAATTTCTGGGTTAAATAAATTATTATTAAGGTCCAAGTGTGATAACCAATTAACCTAGCCGATTTAAATAAAGCCCAAAGGACTTAAGGACCAAGCCCATGAAGTTTGGCCCATATTCTAGAAGTCTAATTAGTTATTTACAGAATATAGGGGATAAATTCTCCCTATTTAGATAAATAAGTGGATAAATAAGAAAAAAAATTTAAATTAAATTCAAATTCGGCACCCAGACCGTAAGTGGTCTATCGCAAAACTGCCTACGTCCATCAGGCGGTCGCCATAACGACCGTTTGTCTCTACAGGTGCCGTGGATTGAGAAAAGAGCAAAAAGATGGAATTTTTGGCATTGTAAATTCTAGAGACCGAGGTTTTTGGACTTGTAGACATGTTTAGGACTCTCAGAGGTCGACCTAAAGTTTAATAAGGACTCTAGATTTGATCTAATCCACGAAACCCTAGCAAAACCCTATAAATAGGCCATAGGTTTCACTTGCGTGACCCCTATGTTTGGCTTGCGTGGAACTAAGGTAAGACGACTTTAATTCAGGTAGGTTCTTTAAAGTTTTTTGTTCACAATATATAGATCCAACTCCTCCCAAAATTTTGTTCGACGAGATCAAGCACGTAAGGAGTTAGAGGTGTTCAAAGTTACTGATTTTACACCAACAACCCAGGAAATTGAGCAACGGACCAGTGAAGATTAGGAGATTAGGAACCCCAAATGAGGTATTTAGAAGTTACACCTTTAGAACTTTTTGTTCTCCTTTGTATCTTCTTCTTACCATCCAAATTTCACGTATTTAGGTCATGAGAAACAAGAGATATTAGGTCGTGAAGTTGCTGTTTTAGCACAAGAAGTTCAGGAAACTAGGGTTAACTTCCAAGCTTAAATTTGAAGTCCATAGCCTAGGACAGAGGTAGGTCATCTCTTGAACGGCTCAAACATTATTAAAAGCCCTCTTGTTGCACGTGATTTCATGCATTATAGATCGATAATTTCATATTTTATTCGAGTCTATGCATCTAGTGTAATGTGCATGCATAAATCCTAACCCTAATGAAATAAAAGGAATTCTCTTGTAAATTTGGCAGAACCCATGCATATGGTTGACTTATTCTTTGTTCTTGCATACTATAGAGCTTATATATGTTGGTTTCCAGGCATGATATGTATTGGATTAGCCATTAGTTTCAATTATTTGGTTCTTGTCAGCCAACCATAAACGGCCTAATAATAGACCGCCAGTGATTTGTTAGCGGCCCTACGATAGACCGCTTATCAAGGGATAGCGGCCCATATCTAGACCATTTGTGTTCCTGCGATTTCACTGTTATAAAACCATAAGCGGACTTACGATAGACCACTTAGCCCTACAAACGACCGTATATTAGATCGTTTACGACTCTGAGTTCTGTATTTTTGGTTAATCCGAAACCTAATGCAGAATCACCCTATCTCTTATATGATAAACCCAGTTAGTGAAGTTTTATTCCTGTTATTGGCATTGTTTAAGCATATATAGAGATTTCTAGTAGATTTCATGTTTCTTACGCATTTAGAACTTATTTTAAACATAAGTTAATTTCTTGCCAAAAGCATATACTTTGTATTAAACGCATATTTTAAAAGTAAGTTGAATATAATGTTGTGCATCCCTTGGTTTTGATGATGACAATAGGATATGTTTGATTAATCAAGTTCTATCTTGTTTCATAACAAATACAAGTGGTTGATTGTTCCTTCAAAGTATTGGACTCATTCAATTTACCTCTGATAAGTTAAGTAATTTCAGGTCCACTGAAATCCAAGTGGAATCAACAAATCAGAAGAAGTGTCAAAGGCCGCTTGTCGACCAGGGAAGTGGTTATGGTCGACCAACGAACTCAACCAGAAAAGCATCAGATCATCTGTCTTCTGGAAGCATCTTGGCTGTCGACCAAAGCCCCGCCTCTGGTCGACCACAGAAAAGATAGAAGCAACAGACAGAACTGCTGGCCATCTGGAAACTGCCCCCTGTCGACCAGCGACCAGGCTGTGGTCGACCAACGGGCGACGTGAGTTTCAGCCAGAAGAACCGGCCGTCTGGGGACTGCCCATTGTCGACCAGCGACAGGGTCATGGTCGACCACGGGTTTATATATCGTCCAAAACCGAACTCTAACCGAATTCTGTTTTGGTTCCTTAAAACCTGCAGATGGTTGTTGCAGGTTGTTGGGCTGCTCAGGAGATAAGCTTCCGCACGGGAATCAAGGAAACAATCTTGCTTAGAAGTGGTCAAACTCGTTCTAACGATTGGATTTAAACCGATCCCTGTTTTCTAGCAGATTGGCGCTCGATCTGAAAATTGAGCGGGAAGAACTTTATTCTTGAAAATAAAAAGAGCTATATGAAGAATATAAGGCAACTAATCACGAAGAAGGAAGCGGTGAGAGAGCACGGAATAGAAGCCAAGGAAGATACACACAGAAGAGGAAGAAGGAGCTCTCCACCAATCAAAAATCTGCAGAAAGGTTAAAGGCAATCTCGTTGCTGCAGAAGGAAGACTTAGCTCAAGACTGTGTGATCTCCAGCAGCAGAACAATCGAAGGCAACTGACTGGAAGATCAACAGGGAGTCTAGGCTTCTTCATAAGCGTGATCAAGTCCCAGGCTGAACACCTATTCTTCTACACACGCCAATATTCAGTCCTGTCTTTCATCACCTGTTCTTATCATCTTTTCATTTCTGATTACAATTATTGTCAAGCTGTGAGGCAGCAGAATCAAGCTGTGTGTCAGCAGGTACAAGCTGTGTGTCAGCTGTGTTTTGGTTGAGATCAGAGATTCTCATAGTGAAGCCTTGCTTGAGTTAAGCAAGGGGTGGATGTAAGTCTCAGGAAGAGACTGAACCACCTTAAAAATCCTTTCTTGTGGTGTGCTTGTGTGTGTTTGATTTCCTATACGTATGCTTGCATCTTTACTATCCGCATTAGTTCTATGATTCATTAATTACCAGTAGCTCATCTGGTCGATAGTCAGTAAATTATCAAAAAGGGGGAAAGATCTATTCACCCCCCCTCTAGATCTATTCAGTCCGTATCCAACACGTGGTATCAGAGCAGGTTCTCCAAAAATGTGGTCTAACAACCAGGAGAGACCGGGCGGACTGAACTCTAAAAGCCTCATAGCTGAGGGGCACTCTGTAACTAGACCTCCATATTTTGATGGAACTGATTATTCTTATTGGAAAAATCGTATGCAGGTGTTCTTACGTGCGCAAGACCACGAGATGTGGAGGGTAGTGAGCCGCGGACCTTTTGAGCTACCGGAAGATGAAGAAACCTGGACCAGAGAACAGGTCAGGAAATCAACTGTCAACTGGGGAGCCATGAACGTGATGCAGTGCTCACTACACCCCACAGAATTCTCAAGAGTTTCCCAATGCGCAACAGCCAAAGAAATGTGGGATCGTCTAAAGGTAATCTACGAAGGTACTTCCGAGGTAAGAGAGACAAAAGCAAATATGCTAGTCTCAGAATATGAGATGTTTAGGATGAAAAATGATGAAAGTATTTCTGAGATGTATGCCAGATTAGTACAATTGACTAATGGCTTGAAGAGCTTAGGGAAGACATACAAAGAGCAGGAATTAGTGAGGAAGATTTTAAGGTCTCTCACATCGATGTGGCATACCAAGGCCACAGTTATTGAGGACTCAAAGGATCTCACAACAATGACAGTGGATGAGTTAGTAGGATCCCTGATGGCCTATGAGGTCAATTTGAAGAGAAAGGAAGATGAGGGCAAGAAAAAGAAGCAACTTGCCCTAAAGACTAAGACAAGCACCTCTGAGGTGTCTGACAATGATGACTCATCTAGCTCAGGTGAAGAATCTGGTGAGCTAGCCATGCTTACAAGAAAATTTAAAAAATTCCTGCGGAAGGAAGGTAAAGGATTCAGAAATCCAAAGGGCATGGTAAGGAAGTCATCCCAGTTTAAATCTGATAAACATAAGGCTCCTTCTAACAAACTCATTTGCTACAATTGCAGGCAGCCTGGACATATGAAGGCTGAATGTCCAGAAGCTCCTAAGAAATCAAGCTTCAAGTGGAAAGGCAAGAAACCCAAGGCGATGATTAGCACTTGGAGTGAGGAGGAAGAGAGCAGTGAAGAGGAAACAACTTCCGAGGAAGAAGAAGGAAAGCTCTGTCTGATGGCCAAGGGAGACAACAGTGATCTTGAGGTAAGTTCCCCATTTCAAGACTTCTCTAGTTCGGATTGGGAAGAAGTATATTCAGAATTGCTTGATACTTATGAAAGAATAAGAAAGGAAAATAAACATTTGAAGAAGAAGATCAGTCAACTGAATAAAGACAGCAATTCAATGGAAAACAAAACTGAACTAGAAATGGAAATCAAGTCACTGAAAAACAAGCTGAATCAAATGGACTTAGATGAAGAAAACCACAAGAGAATGTCCGAAGAGAATGAAATGCTAAAAAACGACATTGATGAGTTAAAACTAAAGACTCAAGAATATGAACAGGAAACTAAGTTAAGTCAAGAAAGAAACAATTCACTCAAGGAAGAAAACAACCAACTCCTAAGAGAAATAGAAAGAATTAAGAGTGACCTGAAAAACAAACAGGAGACCTTGGAAAAAATGACTCAAGGTCAAGAAAACTTAAATGCTGTCTTGGGAATAAAAGTAAACTTTCAAAAAGAAGGGTTAGGATACAATCCTATGGCTAAAAAGGAATTCCAAATAAAAACCGTAACTGGGATTGCTGACTCAAAAGGAAAAAGGCCCCTGATTAATCTATACCAAGATAAACAAGAGGATGTAGCTGAATGCTCCTCCAAAAGGAACAATGTCACCAAGGAAGAGAGAAATTTTAAAGAGAAAACAGTCAATCAATATAAGATTCAAAATAATAAACAAGAAACCCAAATTCATAGAAATCACCAAACAAACCAAGGACTAAACCAAGTTAAAAGACATAAATCTGGAAAACAAGATGTCTGGAGACAGGCTGGTCGACAACAGACCCTTCATCTGTCGACCAGAGGATCTGCCAGAACAGGCGCTGGTTACTGGAGAAGCAGTGGTCGACCACAGGTACACCAGATGTCGACCAGAGGTGCTGCCAGAACAGACGCTGAGTTCTGGAGACGCGATGGTCGACCACAGACATACCAAAAGTCGACCATGGCCAGACAAGCAAACAGAAATCACAGGTTTTCTCGGGTAAAACAAAATGAAAACTTGAATACACAAAGGTGGACTCAGATTAAAGAAGCTTTAGAACAAAAGCAACCCAACCTGAACAAGTTCAGAAATAAAAATTTACACTGCTCTAACAGAATCTGGGTTCCCAAAGGATTACTGCAGCAATTTCATAATTTCACAAGCTATCTTGGACCCGGGTACCATTGGGGTCCAAAAGGTTCTGTGTAACTTGTGATGCAGGTGTGTTTGGCAGCTATACACAACAAGTGGTACTTAGATAGTGGCTGCTCAAGACATATGACAGGGGACAAGGCAAAATTCTCCGAGCTAAACTCAAAAGATGGAGGACATGTGACATTTGGAGGAAATAACAAAGGCAAGATCATTGGGAAAGGTAAGGTAGGTAAGACATCTACAAATTGCATTGAAGATGTACTGCTAGTGGATGGCCTGGAATATAATCTTCTAAGCATCAGTCAGCTATGCGACAAAGGCCATCAAGTAGTCTTTGATTCTAAGATCTGTAAAATTCTTGAACCAAATTCGGCTAAAGTTAAGTTTATGGGCAAGAGAGTAAATAATGTCTACATGATAGACTTGGATGATCCAGCCCACTCCAACTTGTGCCTCACCGCCAAGAAGGAGGACCTGACTTGGTTGTGGCACCGAAGGCTAGGGCATGTTAGCTACAGGGTGCTGCACAAATTGGTTAAGAATAAAATGGTTTCTGGTTTACCTGAAATTTCGTTTGCTCAAAATGTCAAAGTATGTGAATCATGTACCCAAGGTAAGCAAACAAGAAAATCATTCAAAGGTAGAACTGAAAGTCAATCTTCTAGACCACTAGAACTTGTGCACATGGACCTTTTTGGCCCAACAAGAACTGCTAGTCTTAGTGGTAAGAGGTACGGTTATGTACTAGTTGATGATTTCTCTAGATTCACATGGGTAATGTTTTTATCACATAAAAACGATGCCTTTCATGAATTTCAGGATTTTTACAGAAGAATGAAGCAGGATGGTAAGTCCAAAGTGTGTTCAATAATATCTGATCATGGGGGAGAATTTGAAAATTCAGAGTTTGATGAATTCTGCAGGAACAAAGGAATAAATCACAGGTTCTCCTCACCAAGGACGCCAGAGCAAAATGGAGTGGTGGAAAGAAGGAATCGCACACTTGTTGAAATGGCCAGAACCTTGTTAGTTGAAGCCAATCTTCCAAGAAGATTTTGGGCTGAGGCGGTCAATACAGCATGTTATATTGTAAACAGGGCAATGGTAAGACCATCTAGTGCGAAAACTCCATATGAGGTGTTCAAAGGTAAGAAGCCATCTCTAGCTCATTTTAGGATCTTCGGTGTAAGGTGTTTTATTCATAACAATGACAAGAGATCATTGGACAAATTTGAACCAAAGAGTGACCCAGGAATCTTCTTAGGATACTCTGACCGATCAAGAGCCTATAGAGTCTACAACACCAAAGATCAGCTAGTTGAAGAATCCCCACATATCACATTTGATGAAAATAATGACTTTGACAAAACTGGACAGGTAGGCAAAGATGAAGATGGGGAATTTCTGGAAGGCAAAGAGGAACCAATGGAGACTGAAGCAGAACCAAAGCAAGGTGATTCCAATGATCAACCCGAAGGAGAGATCATCCCAGGTAACAATTCTGAAAATCTGAGATTTCTCAGAGATCATCCTCTAGATAACATCATTGGAGGAATTAATGAACCAAGGAAAACTAGATCTCAGCTTAAAACAGTTGATGAATTAGATCAGCTAGCCCTTGTATCTCAAGTTGAGCCTAAAAATGTAGAGGAAGCTTTAAGAGATGAATCTTGGATAAATGCCATGCATGAAGAATTAAATCAATTTGAAAGAAATCAGGTTTGGAAACTTGTTCCCAGACCCTCATCTCATCCTGTTATTGGAACCAAATGGGTTTATAAAAATAAGCTTAATGAAGAAGGAGTTGTTATGAGGAACAAGGCTCGGTTGGTGGCTAAGGGGTATAACCAAGAATTTGGAGTTGATTTTGAAGAATCATATGCTCCAGTTGCAAGGTTAGAAGCCATTAGAATATTGTTAGCATTTGCGGCGTCCCATGGAATTAAATTGCAGCAAATGGATGTAAAAAGTGCCTTTCTAAATGGCTTTGTAAAGGAAGAAGTCTTTGTGGAACAACCCCCTGGTTTTGAAAATGATGATCTTCCTAATCATGTCTTTAAACTGCATAAGGCTTTGTATGGTTTAAAGCAGGCTCCTAGGGCATGGTACGACAGACTGAGTTCATTCCTCACCAAAAAGGGCTACACAAGAGGTAAAATTGATCAAACATTATTCTCCAAGACCCAAGGTAAGAATATACTAATTGTGCAAATCTATGTGGATGATATTGTGTTTGGATCCACTGAAGCTTCATTATGTACTGAATTTGCAAATCTAATGACCAATGAGTTTGAAATGAGTTTAATGGGTGATTTACAGTTCTTTCTTGGATTGCAGATTCTACAATGTAGAGAAGGCTACTTCATAAATCAATCCAAGTACATAAAGGAGATGCTGAAAAAGTTTGGCATGGAGAGCTGCAAACCAATAGAGTCACCCATGGGGACAAATGCAACATTGGAGGCTGATGTAAAAGGTAACATGGTAGATGCCAAGAAATACAGAGGTATGATCGGATCCCTACTATATTTAACTGCCTCTAGGCCAGACATTCAGTTCAGTGTATGCATGTGTGCTAGATATCAATCTAGCCCTAGAGATTCACATTTAGGGGCTGTCAAGCGTATCCTTCGTTACCTTGCCGGTACCCAAGAATTGGGTTTATGGTATCCTACTTATTGCAAACTAGATTTAATTTCATATTCAGATGCTGATTATGCTGGTTGCAAAATTGATAGGAAGAGTACTAGTGGTTATTGTCAAATATTAGGTGGATGTTTAATATCATGGGCTTCTAAAAAACAGCATTCTGTGGCACTCTCCACTGCTGAGGCTGAGTATGTCGCAGTAGGGAGCTGTGGTACACAGGTTTTGTGGATAAAACATCAACTCCAAGACTACAATGTAGATCTTGGATGTGCACCTATTTTCTGTGACAACACTAGTGCTATTAATTTGTCTAAAAACCCCATTCAACACTCTAGGACAAAACACATTGAGATCCGTCATCACTTTCTAAGAGATGAGGTCTCCAAAGGAAATTTCATGCTTCATTTTGTAGAAACTGAAAAACAACTGGCAGACATTTTCACAAAAACCCTTAACAATGACAGATTTTCAACTCTAAGAAGGGAGTTAGGAATTTGTAGAATTTCTCCTGAAAATTCTTGAAATAATCATATTCATGTGTTCACTGCATAGATTCTGTCATTTCTGTCTAAGTTATGTCAACTAGGTCTCTAGTACTGGTCAAGTTTTTGAGTTTGGAAAGTCTTGTGTCGGGTGCTACTTCAGCAAGTTCTACAGAATACTGGTTCTCTACGGCTCATCTCTTGTGGTCGACCACAGACAAGGCGCTGGTCGACCAAGGCATCAGGACAGGAAATAGTTAGCTCTGGGAATTCGCAGCTGTCGACCACAGGCGATCCAATGGTCGACAACAGGTTTGTCAGAACGCAGTCTTCTCAACAGGCAGGTTCTGTGTCAGCACAAAGGTCGACCACAGGCCACTCCATGGTCGACAAAGGACCTGAAAAAGGGAAATTGGATCTAATCAAGCTGCTGGCTTTGGTAGGAAATCTTCTGAACTTTTTGGACTCTGCGCTCAGTTTTGCTTTACTCACTCATCCTTGTTCACACTTCCTATTCCTTGTGTCTCTATATCTATTTGTGGCCAACTTATTGTTTTCTATCTTCAGCAAGGACTCACAAATTGAGGGGGAGTAAAAAGTGTAAACTCATTCCTTAATAAATCATTGAACAACCTAACCATATCTTACAAGAAAATCACCAAAGTCATCAATGAGAGTAAAGGTTAAGTGTAGTAATGAGAATTTGACCTGTACTACTGCAATAAATTCAAACCATAACTATGACTCTGACTCAAGACTATTGAGAACTTATGTTTTTAGTAATGAGACTGTTTCTCTACCTGTGTCTGTGTTGGACAGTGAAAATAAACGCTGCTATAGCATGAATGTATATGGAATACGCCATAATTCTGCCTTCTTGGTAGAGCAATGGACTGAGTTCTGAGAAACTACTGTTCTCTATCACAAAGCAAAATTGGCTGAAAAATTAAGTGGGAGACATGTATGTCATGAAGACTCAATCTACCTCTGCCACTCTCAAAATTATTAATTGGGCATCCTGAGTAACTGGGGATATTGGCGTCTGATAAACGTATATCCTCACGGATAAAAAGTGTGTCCCAGTTAAAAATGGAATGGTTAGGCATGCTAAGTAGCCGGGGTTTCTGGCGTGTAAAAAGCGTGTCTCCTCGTGTGGAAAAGCATGTGATAAACCTGACCACAGCTCTTAAATATTTCAAAACGAAAAGGCAACAAAAATGGTTGACCTAATGCACTATATGCAAATAGAGGCATAAAACACTGTTCAGCTTGTTCAGCTAGTAAAATTATCTCATGAACAATATTATAAGTTTAAGGAGCCGTGAGTAAGAAAGTGGATATGGGGAGTCAATTTATTGGGGCAATACTTTCAAATTCTTTGAACCACAAGACCCACTCGAATTTGTCACAAGGTGGTCTTTGAGAAAGGGAGGAAAGGTTACTTAATTGTCTTATTAAAGAAAGGGGGTACACTTCAATAATTTCCCAAAATATGAGTTATGCTGATTAATCGTGACCGCTCGTTCTTTGCATCGCGATGGTTCACTGCCCTAACAATTAAGGGCCAGCCTTAATGCCCTACCCTATAAATTGTCTCGGCTGGGTCCCTGAAATTTTCCCATCCGCAGCCCTAGCCCTCAGAATGAGAAGTATCACAAGGATACTATCTCAGAGATCCAGAAGCTCAGGCTCTCCTATGCCCACATTGTTGACAAGCTGGATCGCATGGCAGAGAACGTGAAGCTAGAGACCTCCTCATCCTCCTCAGAGGGATTGTTCAAATGATCTTCTTTTTGCTGTTGACAAAGGGGGAGATAGGACTTTATGTGTCATTGTGTGTCTAGTTGTGTGTCTAGATGTGAGTCTAGATTGTCAAATTTACTTTGTCTACGTGTCCTCAGTGTCTTTATCCTTTTTTGAGTCTCTCATGTAATTAGTGCTATTGTTTTTGAAAGACACATCAAACGAATTGACTGAATGAAATCTGTGCTATGATAGCCTTGCATGCAATATCAAATGAATTTTATAATCTGTTGTTTGTCACAATGACTCATGGTTGTCATCATCAAAAAGGGGGAGAATGTTGTGCATCCCTTGGTTTTGATGATGACAATAGGATATGTTTGATTAATCAAGTTCTATCTTGTTTCATAACAAATACAAGTGGTTGATTGTTCCTTCAAAGTATTGGACTCATTCAATTTACCTCTGATAAGTTAAGTAATTTCAGGTCCACTGAAATCCAAGTGGAATCAACAAATCAGAAGAAGTGTCAAAGGCCGCTTGTCGACCAGGGAAGTGGTTATGGTCGACCAACGAACTCAACCAGAAAAGCATCAGATCATCTGTCTTCTGGAAGCATCTTGGCTGTCGACCAAAGCCCCGCCTCTGGTCGACCACAGAAAAGACAGAAGCAACAGACAGAACTGCTGGCCATCTGGAAACTGCCCCCTGTCGACCAGCGACCAGGCTGTGGTCGACCAACGGGCGACGTGAGTTTCAGCCAGAAGAACCGGCCGTCTGGGGACTGCCCATTGTCGACCAGCGACAGGGTCATGGTCGACCACGGGTTTATATATCATCCAAAACCGAACTCTAACCGAATTCTATTTTGGTTCCTTAAAACCTGCAGATGGTTGTTGCAGGTTGTTGGGCTGCTCAGGAGATAAGCTTCCGCACGGGAATCAAGGAAACAATCTTGCTTAGAAGTGGTCAAACTCGTTCTAACGATTGGATTTAAACCGATCCCTGTTTTCTAGCAGATTGGCGCTCGATCTGAAAATTGAGCGGGAAGAACTTTATTCTTGAAAATAAAAAGAGCTATATGAAGAATATAAGGCAACTAATCACGAAGAAGGAAGCGGTGAGAGAGCACGGAATAGAAGCCAAGGAAGATACACACAGAAGAGGAAGAAGGAGCTCTCCACCAATCAAAAATCTGCAGAAAGGTTAAAGGCAATCTCGTTGCTGCAGAAGGAAGACTTAGCTCAAGACTGTGTGATCTCCAGCAGCAGAACAATCGAAGGCAACTGACTGGAAGATCAACAGGGAGTCTAGGCTTCTTCATAAGCGTGATCAAGTCCCAGGCTGAACACCTATTCTTCTACACACGCCAATATTCAGTCCTGTCTTTCATCACCTGTTCTTATCATCTTTTCATTTCTGATTACAATTATTGTCAAGCTGTGAGGCAGCAGAATCAAGCTGTGTGTCAGCAGGTACAAGCTGTGTGTCAGCTGTGTTTTGGTTGAGATCAGAGATTCTCATAGTGAAGCCTTGCTTGAGTTAAGCAAGGGGTGGATGTAAGTCTCAGGAAGAGACTGAACCACCTTAAAAATCCTTTCTTGTGGTGTGTTTGTGTGTGTTTGATTTCCTATACGTATGCTTGCATCTTTACTATCCGCATTAGTTCTATGATTCATTAATTACCAGTAGCTCATCTGGTCGATAGTCAGTAAATTATCAAAAAGGGGGAAAGATCTATTCACCCCCCCTCTAGATCTATTCAGTCCGTATCCAACATATAATTCACTGTGGATTTCTTACTGATTCTCTTCTCATCAATAAAAGTCATTTTCATAAGTACATGACATATATCCCGGTATATGACCATTAGTTACACCTATACACATTAGGCACACAATCTTGGACTTGATAATCTCTCCTTTGGATATTCCTTCCAACGGACTAGAAAATCTTGTTTCAAGGCCTCCGTAAGTCTCCGCGAGCCTGGGATTCCCATTAAGACGCCGAGCTGGTTGTACCATTAAAGCCCATTTGTCTAGAGTGCACTATCATCGAGTTTTAAAATTCTGTCTCATAAACGGTCTAGGATCCTACCGCTAAGGCCCATTAACGGTCCATTCTATGACCGCTATTGTCTCTGAGTTCAGAATGATTTATCTGGATTCGGCCCATTCTAAACGGTCCAGATCTAGACCGCTTTCTTCATGAAACGGCCCAGTAAATGACTGTTATTTTCTTGAGTACAGTTAACCCGAGGTTTGACCCAAGGGTTAATATTCCTATGATCCTAGATGGATTATTGATTTCTTCATGAAACGGCCCAGTAAATGACTGTTATTTTCTTGAGTACAGTTAACCCGAGGTTTGACCCAAGGGTTAATATTCCTATGATCCTAGATGGACTATTGATTTTATGAGACTTGTCACCTTACTCAAAATATTTTAAAATAAATTATGAAAAATAAAGAAAGTACCGTTATGTTGTTAGATTTTCTCCAAAAGAGTAACCTAGTTATTAATGCATTTCTTGAACTCTCATATTCATATTTTGAAGCATTCTCTTGATGACATTGTATCTTGAAGACCATTATTGAACTTTTTACTTGCATGGCCAAGCTTCATTGTTATATACGTGTATGTATTTTAATGTATTAAAAATTAACGTAAGGCGAATGGCTTAAGAGGGTACCTTTTATCATCTCACCTCCCTCGTCTAGAATGGCATTTAATCGACCTCGCTTCCCGCATCCGTTGTTATCCCTTGATGATTGTTCGTTGATGAAAGGACACAGGGGCAAGCGATGTTCCCGGCTTCCACACTTGAGACAAGCGCCGAGACGTTTCCAACATTCTTCTACCGAGTGCCCAAATTTTTCACAAAATGAGCAAGGTGCCATGGCTTGCTCCTTCTCTTCTTTAACTTTCTTGTTCTTTCCATTTCCATTTCTATTTCTTTTTCCATTACCGTTCCCATTACGTAACCTCTTAATGTGACGATTTTCATCCTCATCCACTTCTTTCTCTTCTTGCCTATCATGTTTTCGGCTTGACCTCTCTCCTCGGAGCCTCTCCACTTTCTCCATGGTTCTTTCACATAGATGGGCTCTTTGAACCATCTCAGTATAGGTGCGGATATTCTGCGTTCCAAGTTGTTGGATAAATCCGGGTCTTAAACCATCCATAAATCGGTTGGCCTTCAATAAATCATTGCTTACCAAGTGAGGAGCATAAGGTGCTAGTCGAGAGAATTGTAATTCATATTCTGCCACGGACATCGCGCCTTATTTTAAGGAGGCAAATTTCATAGCCTTCCTCTCCTTTACATGCTCGGAGAAGTACTTGGCTCT
This sequence comes from Amorphophallus konjac, assembly GCA_022559845.1. NCBI lineage: Eukaryota > Viridiplantae > Streptophyta > Magnoliopsida > Alismatales > Araceae > Amorphophallus > Amorphophallus konjac. The sequence continues at coordinate 31,632,403 of CM040129.1, forward strand.
GAAAAGTGTAAGAAAACCCTCCCATGTATGAGGTGCATCTGCAGGTGGTGCCGGAATGGATTTCCACCATGTACGAGCATCCTTGTTGAGTTGGAACGTGGCAAGTCAAACTTTCTCCTGGTTGGTGTATTGCATGACATCAAATATTCGATTCATTTCGTCGATCCAATTTTTCGCTTCATCTGGGTTAGAAGGTCCAGAGAATCGTGGAGGATTTAAACTTCACAAATTACCGTGTAAGTTTCCCGCGCCAACCCTTCCACCAGCTTGGGCCACTGTTTGTAGGGCTTGAGTAAGTCCCGTAACAGTTTGCTGTATCTCGTCCCAGTTTATACGATGAGCCATTGAGAATCAAGGTACCTGAGATCATGGACATTTTAGTTATTTAGAGTCGGGAATATTTATCCTAAGATAATTTCTATATAACTGTCTTATCCCGGGTTCTACCCAATTCTCGCATGGGTATGAAAATTTCTTCCCTTGGTTCATAGGTAGGGGTCCTTAAACCTTGGACTTATCCTACGACATAACTCCTTTCCCTAAGTCCTGAGACTTAGGCTCTGATACCAACTTAATTGTCATGCCCCGAGCCTTTATGATAGCAGAAGACTCGCTCGAGGAACGTGAACAGCCGACATGGTAAGCCTCTTGCAAGCAAGAACGATCAGAGCGTAAGGCAATCACACATAAGTATGCAATCGCACAACATTTACTCAACTTCAACTCATTTCATTAATAATCAATCAAATATTCAAATACAACCACTAATTCAACTTATCTTCATCATGCTAGACTCAAGAAATAAGAAAATTACATAGACTCAATCTAAACAATGTGAACTTCCTAAGTCTTCGCTCATTCTTTATTCACTCTCGGATCCGCTACTTGAACATTCCGAATCCGAATTCGACTCACTTCCATTTCCTGAAAAAGATTGGAAATAGGTAATGAGCACTCTTGCCCAGTAGGTATCTTCGCATCAACATGATTAGCACTATTTAAGTAATTAGCATTTTAGCTCTAAAGAATTTAAGTAAAATCATGCGAAATGCGATCAATCATGTGAATAACCAATGTAACAAAACGATCATGTAAGATAGAATGAGAGCAAGAATGAACTAGCAAGAATGTAACAAGTATGATCAAGAATGTAGCATGACCTTTCATGATTAAGAATGTAACGAGAATGCACTTTCACTTTTCACTTTCATAACCATAAAGGTTACGCACGAGAACGTCAATCATGTAGCAATTCACTAGATTTTCACGAGTGCTCATGGATTTCACTTATTTATAAAGAAAGTACTCCCAGCGTAATGCGACGTCAGTAGCATCATACCCCATGATTTATAATAGTATGTTTCTGGCAATCAGCCGAGGGGACTAGCATAGAGCCCTTGGACACAATCAACGCCCGAACTGCATCTTTACGTATAAATCAAGCTACTTCCATGAGTGTAACAATAAAGTATGGGCAAGAATGTAATAAGTTCAACAAGTTCATGATAACAATAATTCAATTAAATGAATGCTTCAATTTTAGAATATGAGAGATCAAGAATGAATTCAGATGATGTTATGCTTATGGAAACAAATCAACCGCATAACGGTACATTTCTTTAACTTCCATTCATTATATTAAGTTTCTTGATCGATATGACAAGTCTAGACCATCATCAAACCATCTAGGGTCTTAGAATATCAACCCGTGGGTCAAACCTCGGGTTAACTAGCTCAAGCATTGTGACGGTCTTGTACTGGGCCGTTACGTTCACGTGACGGTCGAGCCTTGATCCGATAGAACGACTAAATCCAGAAACAATAATTGGACTCGGTTAAATGTGACGGTCGTTCATTGGGCCGTTATATGAGCCTGACGGTCTAATCTAGATCCGTTACATTGCTAGAACCAGAAAACATCGATAGTGTTTTCTAATCAATTGGGTTTTAATGGTACAACCAACTCGACGTCCTAGTGGGAATCCCAGGCTCGCAGAGAATTACGGAGGCCTTGAAACAAGATTTCCTAGTCCATTGGAAGGAATATCCAATAGAGAGGTCCTCATGTTCAAGATAATATTCCTATAGTGCAAAGGGTGAACTAATGGGCATATACCGGAATATATGCCATGTACTTAAAGAAAATGACTCTATAGATAAAAAGGAATGTGTCATGACGTAAAATCATGATAAAAACTCCGTCAATACATCATTTGGAATCATGGAGTTAATAGAAACTATAGTGCTTTGGCATGAAATTAACATATACTTGAAAATAACTCTAAAGTACCATAAACATGCAATTTCTAACATGAATCAATACTTGAACTTAAAATCATATTAACAGGTCAAAAGTTAGATAACTAGGCTTATTTATAAGTAAATTGATTGTTTTCCAATTCTGTCTATAGTTCTCCTGACGGTCGAGAGTGGGGGCGTCACAATGATTATGACGGTTTATCGTGGGGCCGTTACAGTATTGTAACACTCCATCTATGGTCCGTCAGAGACAACAAAGCAAATTTTCATACGACAGAGAGTGTGACAGCTTATCGTAAGGCCGTTATAGTGTTGTGACGGTCTAAGTATGATGCGTCAGAGTCCCTGCTAATAGTATAAAGAAATTAAAAGACTATGATTTGAAACCATGTCATGTTTTTAAAAGATTTAACTACCCCAATCATGACAAAACGAAGTAAAGGTCATCTAGATGCATAGGTTGCAGTGAATTGACAAGATAATATCTTTGATCTTTGATTAGGGCTAAGGATATGTATGTATGCATGAACCCACTAAAACATGAAATCCATGATCTATAGTGCATGAAATCAAGCACAATCAAAGGGCTTTTATCCCTAACGAGAGGTTTTCGCCAATCATGAGATAACCTACCACTTAACTGGGCTTTAAACTTCTAATTTGAGTCTGAAAGACGTGCCTTAGTTCTCCCTTTCCAGTGAGTTTCCAGCAACTTCATGCTGCACTAACTCCTCGACCTCTTGACCTAATGACGTAAAATTTTGAGGGTAAGAAGATGAAAGTAAGGTGAACAAAAAGTTCTAAATAACTGAACTCTAATTACCTCGTTTAGACGTCATAATCCCTTGATCTTCAGAGGTCTTGCGTTCAGTTTCCTGGACTACTAAGGTCCGACCAGCAACTTTGGAAGCTTCAATCTTTTTGGTTGGTTGATCCAGAGCTATTAGTCTAATGTATTATAAATAAAAAGTTCTAAAGAACTTACTCAGAATTCTATCTCCTAACCTTGATTCTTCGAGAGCCAAAAGTAAGGGTCACTCAGTTCAGAACTGGTCCTATTTATAGAGATTTGGCTAGTGTTTGAAGATTAGATCGATTCTAGAGTCCTTACTAGTGCTTAGATCGATCTCAGAGAGTCCTTTACATGCCTACTAATCCTCTAATCTCGATCCCTAATGGATAGAGTAGCAAAGATCCAATCTTTTTGTAAGTTCCTCCATTCACAGAACTGACAGAGGTGTAACGCATCAGATCTAGTGCGTTACATAACTGTAGCGGTCGCCCGATAGACCGTTACATCAAACGTGTATAGAGTTTCAATTTATTAAAACTCTTTTATTCGTTTATCCTTCTAATTATCTATATAAAAGAGTATTTATCTTTAAAATTCGTGGATAGGCTAAATAACCTTCTAGAATATGTGCCAAACTTAATGGGCTTGATCTTTTAACCTTTTAGGTTTCAATTATCAAAGCTGGATTAATTACTTAACATAAATTGGGCCTTATAATGATTTATTTAATCAAATATTTATTTATTAATCCATTTTGGGTCTTTAAAATTCCCAGAAAATAATTAAATATACCAAAAATAATTTATAAAAATTCTGGGGCCTTACACCCTCCCCCACTTAAGAGAATTTGGTTCCCAAATTTAATATATCAGTTTTTTACGGAGAGTGTATGTATTTTAATGTATTAAAAATGAACGTAAGGCGAATGGGTTAAGAGGGTACCTTTTATCATCTCACCTCCCTCGTCTAGAATGGCATTTAATCGACCTCGCTTCCCGCGTCCGTTGTTATCCCTTGATGATTGTTCGTTGATGAAAGGACACAGGGGCAAGCGATGTTCCCGGCTTCCACACTTGAGACAAGCGCCGAGACGTTTCCAACATTCTTCTACCGAGTGCCCAAATTTTTCACAAAATGAGCAAGGTGCCATGGCTTGCTCCTTCTCTTCTTTAACTTTCTTGTCCTTTCTATTTCCATTTCCATTTCTTTTTTCATTACCGTTCCCATTGCGGAACCTCTTAATGTGACGATTTTCATCCTCATCCACTTCTTTCTCTTCTTGCCAATCATGTTTTCGGCTTGACCTCTCTCCTCGGAGCCTCTCCACTTTCTCCATGGTTCTTTCACATAGATGGGCTCTTTGAACCATCTCGGTATAGGTGCGGATATTCTGTGTTCCAAGTTGTTGGATAAATCCGGGTCTTAAACCATCCATAAATCGGTTGGCCTTCAATAAATCAGTGCTTACCAAGTGAGGAGCATAAGGTGCTAGTCGAGAGAATTGTAATTCATATTCTGCCACGGACATCGCGCCTTATTTTGAAGAGGTAAATTCCATAGCCTTCCTCTCCTTTACATGCTCGGAGAAGTACTTGGCTCGGAAAAGTGTAAGAAAACCCTCCCATGTATGAGGTGCGTCTGCAGGTGGTGCCGGAATGGATTTCCACCATGTACGAGCATCCTTGTTGACTTGGAACGTGGCAAGTCGAACTTTCTCCTGGTCGGTGCATTGCATGACATCAAATATTCGATTCATTTCGTCGATCCAATTTTCCGCTTCATATGGGTTAGAAGATCCAGAGAATCGTGAAGGATTTAAACTTCAGAAATTACCGTGTAAGTTACCCGCGCCAGCCCTTCCACCAGCTTGGGCCACTGTTTGTAGGGCTTGAGTAAGTCCCGCAACAGTTTGCTACATCTCGTCCTAGTTTATACGATGAGCCATTGGGAATCAAGGTACCTGAGATCATGGACATTTTAGTTATTTAGAGTCGGGAAGATTTATCCTAAGATAATTTCTATATAACTATCTTATCCCGGGTTCTACCCAATTCTCACATGGGCATGGAAATTTCTTCCCTTGGTTCATAGGTAGGGGTCCTTAAACCTTGGACTTATCCTACGACATAACTCCTTTCTCTAAGTCCTGAGACTTAGACTCTGATACCAACTTAATTGTCACGTCCCGAGCCTTTATGACAGCGGAAGACTCGCTCGAGGAACGTGAACAGCCGGCATGGTAAGCCTCTTGCAAGCAATAACGATCAGAGCGTAAGGCAATCACACATAAGAATATAATCGCACAACATTTACTCAACTTCAACTCATTTCATTAATAATCAAATCAAATATTCAAATACAACCACTAATTCAACTTATCTTCATCATGCTAGACTCAAGAAATAAGAAAATTACATAGACTCAATCTAAACAATGTGAACTTCCTAAGTCTTCGCTCATTCTTTATTCACTCTCGGATCCGCTACTTGAGCATTCCGAATCCGAATTCGACTCACTTCCATTTCCTGAAAAAGATTGAAAATAGGTAATGAGCACTCTTGCCCAGTAGGTATCTTCACATCAACATGATTAGCACTATTTAAGTAATTAGCATTTTAGCTCTAAAGAATTTAAGTAAAATCATGCGAAATGCCATCAATCATGCGAATAACCAAAGTAACAAAACGATCATGTAAGATAGAATGAGAGTAAGAATGAACTAGCAAGAATGTAACAAGTATGATCAAGAATGTAGCATGGCCTTTCATGAACAAGAATGTAACAAGAATGCACTTTCACTTTTCACTTTCATAACAATAAAGGTTACGCACGAGAATGTCACTCATGTAGCAATTCACTAGATTTTCATGAGTGCTCATAGATTTCACTTATTTATAAAGAAAGTACTCCCAGCACAATGCGATGCCAGTAGCATTATATCCCATGGTTTATAATAGTATGTTTCTGGCAATCTACCGAGAGGACTAGCATAGAGCACTTGAAAATAATCAGCGCCTGAACTGCATCTTCACGTATAAATCAAGCTACTTCTATGAGTGTAACAATAAAGTATGGCCAATAATATAATAAGTTCAACACGTTCATGATAACAATAATTCAATTGAATGAATGCTTCAATTTTAGAATATGAGAGATCAAGAATGAATTAAGACAATGTTATGCTTATGGAAACAAATCGACAGCATAACGGTACATTTCTTTAACTTTCATTCATTATATTAAGTTTCTTGATCGATATGACAAGTCCTAGACCATTATCAAGCCATCTAGGGTCTTAGAATAGCAACCCTTGGGTCAAACCTCGGGTTAACTAGCTCAAGCATTGTGACGGTCTTGTACTGGGTCGTTATGTTCACGTGACGGTCGAGCCTTGATCCGTTAGAACGACAAAATCCAGAAACAATAATTAGACTCGGTTAAATGTGACGGTCGTTCATTGGGCCGTTATATGAGCCTGACGGTCTAATCTAGATCTGCTACATTGCTAGAATCAGAAAACATCGATAGTGTTTTCTAATCAATTGGGTTTTAATAGTACAACCAACTCGACGTCCTAGTGAGAATCCCAGGCTCGCAGAGAATTACGGAGGCCTTGAAACAAGATTTCCTAGTCCATTGGAAGGAATATCCAATAGAGAGGTCCTCATGTTCAAGATAATGTTCCTATAGTGCAAAGTGTGAACTAATGGCCATATACCGGAATATATGCCATGTACTTAAAGAAAATGACTCTATAGATAAAAAGGAATGTGTCATGACGTGAAATCATGATAAAAACTCCGTCAATACATCATTTGGAATCATGGAGTTAATACAAACTATAGTGCTTTGGCATGAAATTAACATATACTTTAAAATTACTCTAAAGTACCATAAACATGCAATTTCTAACATGAATCAATACTTGAACTTAAAATCATATTAACAGGTCAAAACTTAGATAACTAGGCTTATTTATAAGTAAATTGACTGTTTTCCAATTATATCTACAGTTCTCTTGACGGTCGAGAGTGGGGGCGTCACAATGATTATGAGGGTTTATCGTGGGGCCGTTACAGTGTTGTAACGCTCCATCTATGGTCAGTCAGAGACAACAAAGTAAATTTTCATACAATAGAGAGTGTGACGGCTTATCGTAAGGCCGTTACAGTGTTGTGACGGTCTAAGTATGATGCGTCAGAGTCCCTGCTAACAGTATAAAGAAATTAAAAGACTATGATTTGAAACCATGTCAGGTTTTTAAAAGATTTAACTACCCCAATCATGACAAAATGAAGTAAAGGTCATCTAGATGTATAGGTTGCAGTGAATTGACAAGATAATATCTTTAATCTTTGATTAGGGCTAAGGATATGTATGTATACATGAACCCACTAAAACATGAAATCCATGATCTATAGTGCATGAAATCAAGCACAATCAGAGGGCTTTTATCCCTAATGAGATGTTTTTACCAATCTTGAGATAGCCTACCGCTTAGCTGGGCTTTAAACTTCTAATTTTAGTCTGAAAGATGTGCCCTAGTTCTCTCTTTCCAGTGAGTTTTCAGCAACTTCACGCTGTCTGACTCCTCGACCTCTTGACCTAATGACGTGAAATTTTGAGAGTAAGAAGATGAAAGTAAGGTGAACAAAAAATTCTAAATAATCAAACTCTAATTACCTCGTTTAGACATCCTAATCCCTTGATCTTCAGGGGTCTTGCGTTCAGTTTCCTGGACTGCTAAGGTTCGACCAGCAACTTTGGAAGCTTCAATCTCCTTGGTTGGTTGATCTCCGAGCATGAAATTTGGAGAGCTATTAGTCTAATGTATTATAAACAAAAAGTTCTAAAGAACTTACCCAAAATTCTATCTCCTTACCTTGATTCTTTGCGAGCCAAAAGTAAGGGTCGCTCAATTCAGAACTGGTCCTATTTATAGAGATTTGGCTAGGGTTTGAAGATTAGATCGATTCTAGAGTCCTTACTAGTGCTTAGATCGATCTCAGAGAGTCCTTTACATGCCTACTAATCCTCCAATCTCGATCCCTAATGGATAGAGTAGCAAAGATCCAATCTTTTTGCAAGTTCCTCCATTCACGGAACTGACAAAGGTGTAACGCATCAGATCTAGTGCGTTATATAGCTGTAGCAGTCGCCCGATTGACCGTTACATCAAACGTGTATAGAGTTTCAATTTATTAAAACTCTTTTGTTCGTGTATCCTTCTAATTATCTATATAAAAGAGTATTTATCTTTAAAATTCGTGGATAAGCTAAATAACATTCTAGAATATGGGCCAAACTTAATCGGCTTGGTCTTTTAACCTTTTAGGTTTCAATTATTAAAGCTGGATTAACTACTTAACATAAATTGGGCTTTAAAATGATTTATTTAATCTAATGTTTATTTATTAATCCATTTTGGGTCTTTAAAATTTTCAAAAAATAATTAAATATACCAAAACTAATTTATAAAAATTCTGGGGCCTTACATTAGGAGTCTGCATGACGACGTCCATCGTCACATTGAGTCCAGCAATGCACGGTATAAGGAGCTAGCCGATGCCCATAGACACCACCGTGAGTTCCAAGAGGGTGAATATGTCATGATCAGGGTAAGACCTGAACGGTTTCCCTCTGGAACCGTAAATAAATTGCAAGCTCGCGGAGCCAGTCCATTTAGATTGTTGAAACGCGTTGGATCCAATGCTTATGTTGTGGACCTGCCCGAGGAATATGGTATAGGCTCAACTTTCAATGTGTCAGATCTAGTTGCATATAGGGACCCAACGGTGATCCCTATTGAGCCTTTCGAGCCATCTCCTCCCATTGAGAGTGATCCCACACCTGAGTGTCCACCACCAGCCCCATTTCCACGGCAGCTAGAGCATATAGATCATATACTGGATGAGCAGGTGACTGTTACCAGGAGTGGATCCTACCCGCGCTACCTAATACGATGGAGAGGGCAACCCGCCACCGAGGATACTTGGATCACCCATGGAGAGTTGCAGAGGCTAGATCCGGATCTACTGGAGCGCTACCAGAGTGATGCAGACCCTTACTCGACAGAGTCGAGTTTCTCCCACCCGGGGAGAATTGGTGCGGACACCAGAGCGATCGATAAGCACGAATCAGCGAGCCGTCGGTACCGTACGCGGAGCACCACTCGAGCTACATCGGCTTCCATCTGGCTCGGAGACAATCTGGAGAATCCCCCTTGAGTCTTAGTATTTATCATATTTACTAAGATTTTATTTGTGTGTAATGTGTGTTTATTTGGCTTTATTCGGATTTTAATTCGGATTGTAATTCGGATTGTAAAAGGGGTTTATTTGTAATTTGGGACCACCTGGGTCCCGTGGGCCCCTCATCCCTTCTCCCATTGATCCACCTCAGCTCTTGGGCCCATGTGGGGTCAGTCAACCCTCCAAGGTAGGCTTCTAGAAGGGTTGGACCAAGGGGGGACAGAGGGTAACAAAATTTAAAATTTGGAACACATAAGTCAAGGGGTGCCCCATGTATAATATAGTTTATTAGGATTGAAATCTTATTTTATTTGTTCCAAATCACATGGGAGAAATAAATTATGGACTCCCTCTTTTACCCCCCACCAATCCTAGATCTAGGGATAGAACAAGTCTTTTTGTATTTTCTATAAGAACCTTGTATTTTCATTTTGAGTAGAATTAATGCAAAGAAATTCAGATATTTTATTCCAAAGGCAAGGGCCGCCCCCTATCTCTCTCCTCTCTCCCCCTTCTGCAGCTGGGAAGGTTGTGTTTCTGAGGTGAGACGCCTCCTATATCGGTTCGTGAGATCGCCATCGCCGTCGCCACCGCCATCGTGCCGCCATCGTACCACCGCCAACGTTGCCGGAGTTCTATCCACTCAGGATAGCCCACTGTTCCCAGAATTTTTGCTCACAACCTTGAGATCTTTTGGGTTCCAAACTTTCAGGGTGAATTCTAGAGGTTCAACCCACATCCCATAAAAATTGGTGGAAATTCTAGCCTTCATTTTCTATTTTTTCATTTTCATTCTTCCCCTCCTTCCAGATCTGCCTACAGTCTATCTTCTGTCACAGCAACCTGATAGTTCATCCATGAACCCACCTTCCCCATGTCTGAACGAGTTGTAATTTTTATTTGGGGTTCTGTCCATCTAATACCTCTTCCACAAATTTTCTTGTGAATTTAGAATCTCTTTTATATTTTCAAACAAATCACTTTCTGATCCCAACTCAGTTTGTCTGTCACTGTCAAGATCCGACCACCCAGCAGTATAAAATACTTTTCCCCAACCAAACCTCCACCAAACTTTTCACAAAAATTATCCCCGTCGTCCTCACTCTCCCCTCCACAACTTTTATGAAGAACTCAACCCCCAGATCGGAGGTCTACATCATGGTCAATGCCAACTCTCAAGAAATTTCACTTCTGCCCAGCCAGATCTGAGGCAGAGATAAGTCAGGTTCTTAATTCTGCCATCAGAAATATAGCCCCGACAAAATTCCTAGATCCACATAGGGTCAAAGGATTTTGAGTCAACGTTCCAAAGGCGCTGGTTTCGCGCCGATCCAACCTTCGTGCTGGTCGGAGCAGCTTCTGTCGCCAGAGCGCGCAGGTCTGAAACTGAGTTTCAGATCCGTGGGCCGCAACTCCGGTAAGTGAAGATCGAAGCCACCCGGCCTCCGACCGGCATTCCAGCCCGCCCACCGTCTAGGGGAGCGGGCCACCAGGTGTCACCATCACATCGGGACCCACCCCGTCAGATTCTAAGGACTGAGTAGCACGTGGGCCCCATGAACCCACAGATCGTGCCGTCCGAACAGCACCAAAATGTGGTTTTCGGCATCATCAGAGCGACATCAAGATGCTGCCCGTCAACCCAATTCCCGATACTCCCGGGCCCCACATGTGACCTGTTACCTCCCTCCGTGGAGTGGGTCAAAACTTTGTACTGCTGTAATATTTGTTAACCAGGAGTACGGATTTGGCCGGGGTTGTCTTCCCCACGCCGGGAGCGTGGAGGTACGATCTTAACTTCTTGGAATTACATTTGCTTAGCTAGTATATGGTCATATGCCACTGTGAGTGCGTTAGGAACCTAGCCCGTGAGTTTATGTTACTGCTGTGAGCGAGAGAGTGACCCGTCCCGTGGCTCGATCCGAGCACGGAAGTGAGTCGACCACCCTTGACTTTGCCGATTTCTCAACCGCGCGGATCCACGCTTTCCCTCGCTTGGGACGACGAGTGAGCTTACATTTTTGTTAGCGACGTATAGCCCATAGGAACTCTTAGTGTCGGGTCAAAGTGTCTCTATTGTTCGTATGTTTCTGGCCGCGTCTGCACTTAGAGTCTGAGGTCCGCATTACTTAGAGTCGGTCCCCCTGTCCGTCCTGCATCACCAGCTAGTCACTTGTTCTATGGTTACTTGTACGGTGTCTCAGTTCCCGCTGGGCCGGAGGGAGACACCTGAGGTGCCGTCTAAGACGTCAGTGGACGCATCCGGCCTTGCTTCTGGTGGGCAGGTACTCCTGTCACGTGAGACGTGACTCTCCTATTTTCGGGTTCCGTTTTTAGTCTACGAGACGTGGTTTTCTAGACCGTCCGGTGTTTCCGAGGTAGTGGCCAATGTGCCAATGGCTTCATCGAGGCTTCGTCGTGCCAGTGTGAGACTGTGTGGGCCCGATTGGTCGTGCCTGTGTGGGCAGACTTCTACGGCAGGGTTGCCGTGAGGGTTCCTCGTAGGGCTGGTGTTAGAGTGGTCCGGTTCCCGATTGTGAGATCGGGATTTATCTTTCTGCTTGACCGGTATAGTAGGAGTAGCTGTAGCGCTGAGTTTTGACCAGCCACCGGTTTGCTGTTCCTGCTATAGTTGTAGCTATTTTTCCTTTTCGCTACCGCCGTTGTTCTCGGTTGGGGTTCCGCGAGATCCCTATTGAGCCAGTGACAGGAGGCTCACCCCTGCTTTGCAGGTGCGGCGGTTCTGCCTCAAGGTTCGAGGATGCTGTTCAGAGGTTCTTAGTTGCCAACTGGTCGGGCCGAGTGTTCACTTGACATGTGGTACGTTTTACTGCTTTAGACTGTACTTTTTGTTGGACTGGACTCTGTTGTAGTAGTTGTTTATTTATTTCGGTTAATTATTGAATTATCCTGCTTTATTTCCTATTTCTTTGTACCTCCACACTCCTTTTAGCCCTTTCGAGCCCTCCCGGCTCGTGGGCGGCGGGCCAGGATTCGAATGGTATCGAGTTCTTCCCGGTATCTGGATCTAGAGTCGTTACAGCTGGTATTAGAGCGGTGGGTGTGGACGTACATAGGAATTCGAGACATTGCAGTGATTAGAGTCCATAAGATCCAGTATAGTTGGCAGCTGGCATAGGGCATTGTGTTTGTTTTCCGCTTGGTTTCTCGCTTGAGAGCTTGAGTGCGTCGCGCGGTGCTGTTAAGGTGGTTATTGTTCGCGGCTTTCGTGCCTGCGTGGGGCTTAAGGATCGAGGTCGAGAGCTTTCTCCCTCATCGGTGGTGACCCCGGTTGTGCTGCGTTGGGTAGAGGTTGCCGCTAGGCATGGATTTGCGGTGCTGCGTTCAAGGTTTCTGCAGCGAGGTCAGGTGGCTGGTGAGGATTGGTTGTGGTTAAGTGGCCATGAGCATGCTCTGAAGGAGTTGTTATTGGTTTGGCCACACCAGCGGGGGATTTATCCCGCCCCTGATGTGTTAGGGTTGTAGTTTGAGGTGGCAGAGCGGGTAATCTAATCGAGAGGTGCGCTCGGGTGAGCGGAGGATCTTGTCGGTGAGTTGTTGATTTTCGAGCCTGATGTCCTAGTTGTGCTCTGTGGCGTCAGAAATGGCGTGTCGGTCCCGATTATTTTACAGATTTTGAGGCAGGATTGGGCGGAGTTGTCCCAGTAAGTTCTTGCTCCTGTGCTCTTGTGTGCGAATGGATTGTGTTCGCCCTGGATTTGGTTTGAGATATGAAGGTTCCGTGGTGAGTTCGGGACTCGAGGATGAGCGTTGACGGTTGTCGATTATGGCTCGTGTTGCGGCTCTTGGCGTGGTGTGCTGCAGTTCGAGAAATTGCAGAGGTGGTTGTTGACACCTAAAAAAATGAGCAATGGCAGAGACAAAATTGAAAAGAAGATCAGATCAACAGTGAAAGATCAATGACGAAGCTCGTTAACCATCTACCCGACAGAAACCTCTTCCCGGTCAGGCTAATGTCCAGTGTCGTCGTCTAGCAGACGACGGCACCGATGAAATAACAGTCACCTGACTGATGAGACCTCCTGTCATATTTTAATAAGAGCTGTACTACGTGCCCTGCTGAAGCCTTCCCGGGTTAAAGATGACATCCGGTCTTGACATCATTCAGATGACAATGCTGATGAAACCATATCCGATTTTGTCGTCATTCAGATGGCAATACTGATGAAATCCCAGCCTGCTGACTGATGAAATCTTAAGATGATCTCAGCAAGGTTATGTCACCAATACAGGGCCTTCTCTGGTTCTGATGAATATCAATTTAAGGGATTAAAAGAGGCCAAGGCACGTGCGAAGCTTAAAAGCCCTAAATGGGCCAGCCAAATGGGCTTCCGAGTGTGGCGCCAGGAACCTCAACAGGAGGCCACTTGGCGCGCCGGGAGCTATTGCGAACGAATGAGGCACGCCGATTACCATCTGCCAAGATGCAAGAAGAGGAGGAGTCTATATAAACCCATTCCTTCGAAGACATCAGAGGAGGGCGGACAGACAGAAAAGAAGAAAAGAAAGAGACGAAGAAAAAAAGAGCGAACAGATAGCCAGAAAGGAAAAGAGATAGGAAAAGAGAGGGAGAGAGTCTCCGTCGAAAGAAGAAGCAGAAGAAAAGAAGGAAGAAAGGCTCCAGGTGGGCTGATAGGGGGAGGGAGAGGAGTCAATGCTCCACCCTCCCCCCCCCCCCCATGTTCGATGTTTCTTTCTTTTTCTTTTTACTGATTCTCCGTATGTAATAGTCGAAGTCTTGATGTTTAGATTATTCATACGATTCTCTCCCTGTTCCTCCCCTTTATGTTTCTCGGCTTCAGCTCTGCAGTCGATGTAAATGATGGTGAGATGAAATAAATGCAGTTGCCGTGATGGGTTTTAGGCAATGCGATCTTCCCTTGTCTCCATATGTATGCGTACTGTTTGTATGAATGCCCCATGGGCGAAATGACTCAGGCTTCGGAGTCGAGTCTGTTCTTCGAACAGGGATGAAGGTAGAACCCCCACCCTTGCTTAGTGGGTTGCTGGGTTCTATTCTCTTCTCTCTTCCTACTTCAATGATATGCCCTCCGTATGTGTCTGATTCTTGCCCTCAAGCCTCTTGTGCTGTCCGGGAACCAGAGACATCAATCTCTTGGTTCCCCGGACTGTCGGCTATAAAAGATACATTTGAGCCCGCAGACGAATGCAACCCTGGATCTTCATTCCAATCGTTGGATGACTAAGGCCTGGGGTCCCAGCATCGAGGGTTCTTTCATCGCCGTTTCGCTTCTCAGATGATGCTATGCTAGTCTGGGGAATCAGAGACAGCCATCTCTTGACTCCCCCAGACGTCTGGCAGCAGACAGTTAAAAGCTACTCAGGCCCCGACGATGGTCTCTCCTCCCCCTGATGATTCGGCCTCTCAACTCCCTTGGCGTCCTTCTAGCAGAGACATTCATGAAACCTCCTCATGCACCCTTGATTCGGTCTCGATCTGAGCCATAAAACCCAGAAATCCCAGAAACAGAGTACCGTAGCATCTCTGAAAACCCTGAAATTCTCCCGCATTCCACCTTCTCGGCGTGCAAGTTTCCCCGCCGAGAACTGTAAGGCCGAGAGGCCTTCCCCTCCTTTCAGCTAAACGACAAGCCCCTTTCTTTGAAAACCCATAGCCCACGGCCTCCCGGCGCTAGGCTCCCGGCGCGGCCATGAGCGCGCCGGGAAGTCCCACGCCGAGAGCCCCTTCCATCCAGGAAGTCCCACGCCGAGAGCCCCTTCCATCCACCAAAAGGCCATGCCGAGATCCCCTTCCATCCACCAAAAAGCCAGGCCGAGAGCCTTTCCTGGCCACTTCATTGGCGCGCCGAGAAGCTCCCTTCGGCCAGGGAATAGCGCGCCGAGAAGCCCCTCGCGCTGGGAGCTTTCTGCCGTCTTCCCTCTGCGCCGAGAACCTCGTGTCGGGAACCCCTTTGCCTCCTTGCCTTCGTGCCGGGAGCCTCCCTTCCCACTTTGCTGTGCCGAGAGCCTGCTCTGCTGCCCAACTGGCCTCCCCTATATTATGCGGTCCCTAACTGGATTCACATGCAACCCCGTGGGTTCGGCGGACCTTGTCTTTACAAGGGTCTCGTCGACCTCCGAGACGGGGAATAGTGATTGATGATAGAGACATGTACAATCTCCTTGAGCCTTAGTGCTCCCCCGCTTTTCGGCTTTCATCCCGGCATTCCGTCGATGTCAGCCTATATCATCCCTAGGCAGATGCTAAGTCTAGGGGAGGTGCTGCCAAAATTCCCCCAGGATGATGAAAGCCAATATTAAGCTCCGCCCCCGGAAACCCCCGCAAGGGGCGCTGCCCCCTTGACCCCCGCGACCTGACCGGGCAGGTCGATCCCCGCGACCTGACCGCGCAGGTCGATCCGCGTGCGAGGGCGCAACATTGAGCGTTCGCTCACTTTTCGTCGTCCCGCATCGGGTTCATGAATAACCCCTTTAGCTCGGGAGGGCTCTGCCACTGCATAAGTTCCACCGGCTTCTACAGGGAATACCAAACATTGCCCCATGGCAAATATGCGATTCGGGAAGTTCAACACTTCTCTCTCTCTTGGCTTTCATCCCGGCACTCCGTGGGTGACAGCCTATTTCCCCCTGGGCATAACCCAGATAAAGGGAAGATGCTGTCGAAATACTGATCGATGTTTTAAACCTCATCACGGTTGCGGCTCAGGCTACCTGTGATTGAGATCCTCCTTCCCCCCTTAACCCCGGGCTTTGAACCGCTGACTTAGCGATATCATCTGTTTCTACGGTTGGTGTCATTATCTTGCCCGCCTTCCTGGCTTCGGTATGAAGTTCCATTTCCGCACATGAATATACGTTTGCCTCTCGAGGCCTCCTACTTTTAGCGTTTAATCAAGGGTTGTCCTTCCTTGGAAGGACGTAATTAACATCATAGCGTTCATGGTATGACGGACTTCGGGTCCTGACTCGAACTTCACAATCGACTGACCATGTCAGATCGAGCGCACAATAAGATTGTCACTTCGGTGACTGGCACGCCAATAAATAAATAATAAATTAAATAACTAAAATAAATGTGTCAAACAAGTCTGGCATGCCCGGTGGGACTCAGTCTCCCTTCATCTTTACGCTAAAGTAGGAGGCCCAGCGGCCCCCCCCTGAAACTTCTGATTCTGTGTACTTTCCTTATTTTCAGGAATCTACAATGACAACCGGAATCATGTCCGTTTGCTTAGACCAGCAGCCGATTGACTTGCATGTGCGAGAAGGCTACCTGGCGGTACCCCTCGCGTTCGGATCAATGCCGCCTGCCGTTAGGCTGCCCAACTGCTTGGGCGTCGTCTTCACCGACCTTCTGCAGGTCGATGGCAATGAGCAAGGCACTGCTGCAAGTGCCCCATTGAAGAGCACTGACCAGAAGAATATTTTACCAGAGAAGACGGCCCCCACGACCGTCGCCTGCTATGTCCATCACGTCCAAAAAAGGGACGTGGTCCCCGCTGCTGCTCAGAAGGGGAGAAGAACCAACCGAAGGAGCCGGTATGTTGCTGTTGACCGCCGTCTCTCCAACTCCGGAAAGACAATGATGATCGGTGGTGTCCGGGCAAACATCAACGGTTGCCCAAGGGCGGTCAAGCCAAACGTGATCGCCCCAATGGTGCCCACTGCCAACAGATTCCAAACTCTGGCCATCAGGCAGGCCAATTGGGAGGCTAATGAAAAGAAGCCGCTGGCGCCCAAGCCAACAAAATACAAACAGGTCTGGCGGCCAAAGAAGATCCAAAGCTGGGCCCCAGCTCAAGACAGAGAGAACCTTACTGATGTCACTATTGCCCGCCTCAGAGCAGGGGGCAGAAGGGAAGTGAAGAAAGATGAAGGAAATGCTACTGTTGTCTACCCCAGGACCCGGGGGAGGAGAGATGAGATTGAGGGTCAAGAAAGAAATATGACTGCTGTTCGCCCCATGATGAGGGGCAGAAGATACCAGACAAGGGAAAACTTCACTACTACCTATCCCATGGCCAAGGGCAAGAGAAGGGAAGAGAAGATCTACAATGCTGCTGCCAACTGCTACCAAGTTGGCGATATGAGTGAACCAGTCACTGTGGTTACTGCAAGAAGACCAAGAGCCTGTGCCAGGCAGGCTGATATCTGCAGATACTCCAAAGCCGAGCATTTGAATGCTCAGGTGGAAAGACTGGCTTATCAGCAAAAGAGCCAGGACAGATTGATACTCCAACCTGAGCCACAGAGGCACAACTCTGAAGAGATGAAGTAGATAGTCCAAGACTACTTCCACTACCTGGGGAGCTCTGCCCTCGGTCAACAAAGACTATCCCGGGCCTTGGGTACCAGAGGTGAAGAAAAAGAAGAAACACTGCAAGAAATGATGATTGGAGCCTCTTCCTCCGATTCGAATCACTATGAAGAAGGTCTCAAGGCCGGATATGACAAAGAAGACCTGTACCGGGAAGAAGCCAAAGAGAGAATATCGGTCTTTGACCGGCTCAGATATCCTGACCAGATAAAAAGAAATGTCTACAGGCGGAAGGGAAAACTCCAAATCTTCGCCTGCAACATGGCTGGACTTGCCAGGGGGCAAGATGTACTGCCAACTCAGCCAGATGAACTGCTCAGGCTGGCGACTAGACCTGGTCCTGTCACAAGAAGAGGGCAGGACGCAAAAGATAAAATGAAGAAATATGATGAAGCCCGCAAGATCACCACTATGATAGTCAATGTGGTGACAGCAGAAGATGAAGACAATCCCTTTGTTGATGATGCTGAAGGGACTTCTGAAGATATGCAAATCCCATCAACCTTGGATCCCATGATCCAGATGATGTTCAGGAGATATCAGCAGGAGATCAGTGCTCTCCGAAGGCAGCTCAATGAGAGACATGAAGCTACATCAGTCTCAAAGCAAGCTGAACCTACGGGGCAGACATCCAGCTCAGCAGATACGGCTATCCCAGCTAACCCTCTCCTAGCTGATAAGAGCAAGACACCGAGCCAACCTGTTCCACAGCAAACAGCAGCTCAACCCTCTGTGTCTCAGACACAGCCTACCGCGCCCATCTTGCGCGCCACTGTGATGACAACTCCTCACAGCCAGCAACAAGCTCACTTCTTTCCAGAAGATATAGATCCAGCTATAGCCCACAAACAGATGATTGAAAGAATTATGGAAATGAAACTGTCAGAAAAGACTGGTGGTGATGCTAGTACCTATGATGTGTACAAGGTACCGTATCCTCCCCAGTATGCTGCTAAGAGACTACCCCCAGGCGTCAGTAAGCCGCCGAAGTTCGAGAAATTTAATGGCCAAGGCTCCCCTAGGGAGCATATAGCCTACTACACTACAATCATGGGCGACCTAGCAGTCGATGAAGCTTATCTGCTCAAGTTCTTTGGCTCATCCCTCACTGGGTTGGCCTTTGAATGATACTCAAGCCTACCAGCCGGGTCAGTGGTTGATTGGCCTGATATGCAAAGAAAGTTCCGCGACAGATTTCATGTCACGGAGAGAGAAATCACAATAGCTGAGCTATATGCAACAAGGCAGAAGCAGGATGAGACCGCTCTGGATTATATAAAAAGATGGAGAAACCTCGCCATGAGATGCAGGCGGCCTCCACATCACGAGGATGCCGTCCAGATTTGCAAGCAGAATCTTCGGCGGGAGACTCTCGAAAAGATGATCGGGATGGAGATAGGGTCATTTGACCGACTAAACAATGCCGCGGCGGAGGTCGAGGCCTTCCTCTCCAGTAGTCCTTCAGTTGCTACTGCTGTGTACCAGAAAACTAGATCGACTGATAAACGGCCCATGCCTGCAGAAGTCAGTACAGTAGACTTCAAGATGTTTGAGCAACAAAAAGATAAAGAAAAAGGCATTGCCTGCCCTCCTCCCACTAGGCCGGCTGATCAGAAGGATGGCCCCGCTCTGCGAGCCAGGATGAGCAAGCCTTATTCCTTTCCTAAGGAAAAGACTCGGCTCCTGTTTGAGTGGGCCGCCCAATTTGACAAGATTGTCCTTCCGGATCCAAAGAGACCTGATGATACCAAAAGAAAAGATGACCCCCGCTTCTGCCCATATCATCAAGCATTGGGTCATCCTATTGAAGATTGCTATGTATTTAAAGATATTATTGAAAGAATGATTAAAAAAGGGGAACTCGAACTGGGTGAGTATAGAGTGGACCCTCCATGCCTGCATGAGTTGCCTGAGTTAAAAAGAGCAGTCAATATGATATCTCTATACCAGCAATCACCCAAAGAAATGTTGAAAGAAACAGACACCGATGAGCCCATCCTGTGGGAGCATGTCAAGTCCCCAGACCTTATGAATAAGATGAAAAATAAATCAAAAATGCCAGATGTGCTGGATGACCCGTTATGGGTGCAGATGTCGACCGCCGAAAGGAAGGAAAAGCAGGTGCAAACAAACACAAGGAGGGACAAAGTCTTCTCCTGTAACATGCTGTCAGTTTTACCCGGCGATGGCCAGACTTCCGAAGGGGATGATGAAGAGATATGCTTCGTGCCGATAAGGTCAGAGCAAGCCAAAGCTTCAACCTCCTATCCCGATGATAAAGCCAACAAGAAGCATGGGCACCTCCCGCTACCAGAAGAAGAAGCATGCTACCACACTCCTCCTCCATATGCGGGGACGAGGGCCAAGATGTTAATTTCTGAAAGCCTGGACGCGTCCGGCGCCTGTAATAGGGTACTGTCAGTCCCTCCTAAGACTAGGGCCGGGGGCAACGTTCTTGGCCTTGCCATGATGACATAGCTATCTAAAAAACTACAAGAAGTCAAAGTGTTGCAGAGCAAGCTGAATGAAATGGGTTTGCATCTGCCTGGTTTGCACTTAAACTCACCAGCTCCGGCAGTGATGGGTAAACCTGATATGAAACAAACAATGAAAATCAACTCTGCCAAGGGAGAAGTTACTAAGGCAGAATTGTATGAGACCAAACAAAGGGCCGATGAATCTGCTCTGGATTATATCTACCGATGGAAGGACCTTTATGCCAGATGTCGGCACCCACCAAACCATGAGGAGGCTGTCCAGATATGCAAGCGCAACCTGATAACAGAAGTCTTAACAAGGTTGGTTGGCATCGAAGTCAAGACCTTCGATCTCTTGAACGAGATTGTGGCTGATATTGAGGCCTTTTTGGCGAAATATTACCCGGCCGCTACCGCCCTAAGACAAAAGAGCAAGCCTGCTAGTGAACAGCCAATGCATAAAGATATTTACATTGCCGACTTCCAAGCTTTTGAGAAGAAAAAGGCGAAAGAGGTAGCTAGCTCTTCATCAGCAAAAATTGGCGAGCTAGGCCACTCCCTAAGAAGCAAAATGACTAAACCCTACTCCTTTCCAAAGGAAAAGACTCGGGTCCTATTCGAATGGGTCACCCACCACGGCAAGATCATACTCCCGGCCCCAAAGAAGCCCGGTGATGCCTCAAGGAAAGATGAGCCTCGCTTCTGTCCGTACCATCAGATGCTCGGACACCCTATTGAGGACTGCTACGTCTTCAAAGATGTTATAGAAAGCTTGATACAGAAAGGTGAGCTGCAGATAGGGGAATATAAAGTGGACCCACCGCGTCCCCATCGAATGCTCAATTTCAAGAAGGCAGTCGATATGGCCGCACCACACCCGCCAAAGAGCGATTTGCTCTAAAGGGCATTTTTAATACGAATGATACCCCGTTCTGGGGTAGGTGTATGCCAAAAAGAATGATGGTGAAAGATGCCAGTGATACCCCTTCCTGGGGGCAGATGTACACACAAAAAAAAGAGAAATAAAAAGAGAAATAAAAAAAATGAGAATGATGATGATGAAGAGATGCCCATGATACCCCTTCCTAGGGACAGATGTATTAACAAAAAAAAATGATGAAAGGTATGGATGATACCCTATCCTGGGGGCACATGGGGATGATACCCTATCCTGAGGGTACATGGGAATAAAAAAGGATAAAGAAAAGAGAGATGATGAAGTAATATATATATATATATATATATATATGGTACTCCCATTTGAGGGGCGATGCACATCAAAAAAAAATGGAAATGAAGAAAAGAGAAAGATGACAAAATGATGGAAGATGCAGATGATACCCCATTCTGAGGAGGGGGATGCATATTAAAAAAAAAGAAGAAAAAAAGGAAAGAAAAAAAAATGAAGAAAAAAAATGATGATTATGAGATGATGGAAGTTCCAAATGGTGTCCCATCTCGGGGGCAGATGCATGCCAAACAATGAGAAATATTGACGGTATCCCGTCCTTGGGACGAATGTATGCCAAAAGAATGATGTAAGACACACATGGTTCCCCATTCTAGGGGTAAATGTATGAAATGCCAATGACGGCATGCATGGCCGTCGCTGGATATGCTCACCCCTTTAAAGGGGCAATGATCACGTATGGTGATGAGGAATAAAACTAGATCATTGACCCTTCAAGGGCCATCCTATCACAGACTCTTACACTGCACGTCTGCTGCTGATGTCAGGGACCATCCAAATGATGGGAGCCCAGATGGCAATGAACAATGAATGATGGATCAATGAAGAACGATGGAAGCTCGCCCAACCATCAGCGTTCAGGCCAATAGATGCTCGATGAGATCCCAAAAGAAATATATATATCAAACATCAAGGTGTCGGCATATAAGCCGATGGAGGAATAATGGCACTCGGATGAGTGAATGATAGATACATCGGTAATCAGACCGATAGATGTTTCACGATGGTCAAGGATATATAAGATGAGTACATCGGTATTCAACCTGATATATAATTAATGAAGCTCCAAGGAGAAGATGATGAATACATCAGAGCCCAAGATGATAGAGGTTCAACAATGTCCACAAGATGTTCAAACAAGATCAACAATGCCCCAAGATGTCAACTATCGGTGTTCACGCCAACCGATGCTCAACCACTTTCCACGGTTGCCAAATGTATGCTCATCGGCGTCCAAGCCGACGGATGTCGGGGTTCGATCATTGACTTTCAAACCAACAACCATCGGCGTCTTAGCCGACATATGTCAATCATTCAGCCATCGGTACCCTGGCCGAAAGATGCCCGATGATCCTCTAGACTGCCAGAGATGTTTAACCGTCAGCATTCGAGATGACAGATGCTCACAAATATGGATTGCCAGTATGGCCAGCTAAGAGAAATCAAAATTCTAGCTATCAGTGCCCAGGCCGACAGATATTCTTCCATCGGCACTCAAGCTGACCAATGGTCAAAGATTGCCAAAGAAAAGTCAACAGAATCAGTGAATATGCAAAGATGTAGATACCCAGCGGGTCAGAACCACATCAGCAATGAAGCATACCCTTCCAGCGAACGGCTTCGTGCCCGAGCTGCCATACACATTTTTGAATCAATTCAGACCTTTCGTCTGAGTTGATTATGAAGCCCTATTCCTTTGCGTTAATGTCAAACCCCACATTAACGATAAAACATACCCTTCCAGCGAACGGCTTCGTGCCCGAGCTGCCATACACATTTTTGAATCAATTCAGACCTTTCGTCTGGGTTGATTACGAAGCCCTATTCCTTTGCGTTAATGTCAAACCCCACATTAACGATGAAACATACCCTTCCAGCGAACGGCTCCGTGCCCGAGCTGCCATACACATTTTTGAATCAATTTAGACCTTTCGTCTGGGTTGATTATGAAACCTTATCCCTTTGCGTTAATGTTAAACCGCAACATTGATGATAAAACATACACTCCCGGGAAACAGCTTCATACCCAAGCCCGCCATCCACAAACTTCAGTTCAGACCTTCCGTCTGAATTGCATGATAAAGCCCCACCCTCCTTTGCATTGGTATAAACCCAATACCGATGATGAAACCTACTGTTGAGCGATCGGCACATTGCCCGATCAATGATGAGACCTATCCAGTTTAGACCCTACGTCTATCCTGATGAAACACATGAGATCTTTGCATTGGTATAAACCCAATACTGATGATGAAACTTACTATGGATCGATTGGCACATTGCCCGATCAATGATGAAACCTACCCAGTTTAGACCTTATGTCTATTCTGATGAAACCTATAAAATCCTTGTGTTGTTATAGACCCAATACCAATGATAAAAGCAGCTGCTAATGGGGTGGCCCGCCGCCTGAGCAATGTTAAAACCCGTCCGGGGTAGACTTTCCGTCTGCTCTGATGAAAATGCTACACCCATTCTCAAATCAACCCGGGCCTTCCGTCCGGATAGATGATAAAACCTCATCCCTTTGCGTTAATGTTAAACCCCACATTAACGATGAAACCTACATTTCCAGCGAATGGTTTCGTGCTTAAGCTGCTACACACATCCTCAAGCCAATCCGGACCTTCTGTCTGGGTGGATGATGAAATCCCATTCCCTTGCGTTGATGGCAATCCCCACATCAACAATACAGCCATGCTCCCGGCGAACGGCTTCACGCCTAAGCCACAAAACACACTCAAGTCGACCCAGGCCTTCCGCCTAGGCAGACGATGAAAATCTTATACCCCTTGCATTGGTGTCAGCACCCACACCAATGATGATACATACACAAGTTGAGCACATGGCTTAACAATTTACGAAGCTAAAGTCCCGATAAAAAAAGAAGAAAAAAAAAAGAGAAGAGACAAAATGGGGTTTAAAAAATGGAGATACCCCGCCAGTCTTGTTCAGATACTCTAAACAAGGGCAAAAATGGCCAAAACCCAGCTGTGGTGAAAACCCGAAAGGGCACTGCAGGCAAAATCGGGTACCCCGCCACGTGAAAACCCGAAAGGGCGCGTGGGCAAAAGCAAGAGGGGGCTGGCTCCGGCGAAAACCCGAAAAGGGCGCTTGAGTCAGTAATGTGGTGATCTTAAAAGAAACCTCACCTCCCGCCATAAACTCCTCGTCGATCGACCGGCTCCTTGCCCAATCAACGATCAAACCCACCCAGTACAGACCCTACGTCTGTCCTGATAAAACCCTCATACCTTGCCAAAGTCCCACCATGGTGAAGTCCACTATTGATCGATTGGCGCCTTGCCCGATCAATAATGAAACCTATCCGGCTTAGACCTTACGTCTATCCCGATGAAACCTATGAAATCTTTGCATTGGTATAAACCCAATACCGATGATGAAACCTCCTTTGATCGATTGGCGCACTGCCCGGTCAATGATGAAACCTATCAGGCTTAGACCTTACGTCTATCCCGATGAAACCTATGAAATCTTTGCATTGGTATAAACCCAATACCGATGATGAAACCCCCCTGTGATCGATGGGCACCCTGCCCGATCGACGAAGAAACCCGTCCTATTAAACTTGCATCTCTTCCTGTCCCACCGTGATGAAGCCTGCTGCTGATTAGCGGGCACACGGTCCGAGCAGCAATGAAACTTATCCAGTTTAGACCCTACGTCTATCCTGATGAAACCTACGAAATCCTTGCATTGGTATATACCCAATACCGATGATGAAACCAACTGTTGATCGATTGGCACACTGCCTGATCAGCAATGAAACCTGTCCGGTTTAGACCTTACGTCTATGCCGATGAAACTTATGAAACTCTTCCTTGCATTGGTATATACCCAATACCGATGATGAAACCAACTGTTGATCGATTGGCACACTGCCTGATCAGCAATGAAACCTGCCCGGTTTAGACCTTACGTCTATGCCGATGAAACTTATGAAACTCTTCTTTGCATCGATATAAACCCAATATCGATGATGAAACCAACTATCGATCGATTGGCACCCTGCCCGATCAATGATGAAACCCATCCAGTTTAGACCTTATGTCTATCCTGATGAAACCTATGAAATCCTTGCGTCGGTATATACCTAATACCGATGATAAGAGCAGCCGCCAATAAAGCAGCACATCGCCTGACCCATGCTGAAGTCCCAATTCAAGCGATATATATACGTATATATAAATAAAAAAAAATGGGGTTAAAAATAGAGATACCCCGCCAGTCTTGTTCGGATATCCCGGACAAGGGTAAAAATGGCCAAAACCCAGCTGTGGTGAAAACCCGAAAGGGCACTGCAGGCAAAATCGGGTACCCCGCCACGTGAAAACCCGAAAGGGCGCGTAGGCAAAAGCAAGAGGGGTGATGGGAATCGACGCCGAGCATGTACATTTTATTTTACATTTATATCCTTTAGTTTATTTTTTTATCCATGGGAAAGTATATGCACAATTGTACGGCTTTATCGGCCAATGCGTCAGTCCCGTAGATTATGTGGGTTTCTATGTAATTTGCCCATGGGACCAGCAAGGGGGCCCTCAGCCCTTTCCCATTGGTCCACCTAGACCATGTGGGGCTGGTCAACCAGCCTAGGTGGCCTTCTAGATGAGTGGACTAGTCATATGCCACATGGGTAGACAAAGGGTTAAGAATGTCAACATTCTACACCCATCCCACCTACCCCCATTCAACCTTCCATTCAAAACCTAGCCATAGTCAATAGGCCGCCCCCCCCCCCCTTCATTTTTTAATATTTTTTTTTGTGTTTGTGGCATGTAATCCCAGCCCTTCAATCCCCATCCCTAGATCTAAGGGTGGACAATTGATTTGGTTGGAATCATATAAAAGATTGTATTTTTATGTGAAAATCAATGAAAATCAGAATTTTGTTGAATGAGCAAGAGCTAGCTGCGCCCCAGCCCTCTCTCCTCTGGTTCTCCCCTTCCCAAGCCTCCATTCTAGAGTGGTATCTCCTTTCCCCACCCTCCGGTGATCATCGGTGCCGCCGCCGCCGCCGTTCGTGCCGCCATCGAGCCGCCGCTGCAGTTCTGTCCGCGCAGTACCACAGCAACTTCCATGAAATTCCCACCTCAGCCATGAGCTTAGATCGAGCTGGGAATTTTACTGGGTGTTCCAGAGGTGTCAAGAACATTCCCTAAATTTTGGTTTGTCATTCAGATCCCGTTTAGTATTTTTAGATTTTCTTCCACTCTTCCACTTCTGTTCTGTCTGCTGTCTGTTTCCATTTTCACCCGCCCTGAGTTTTAGGTCTTAGGCCCACTTTTTGATTTTTTTTCATCCCAAAAATTTTACTGACTTTTCCTTACATCCACCCCCTCATCCACAATTTTTATTAATTTTTCGTTCGTCCATCTCATATTTTCTAAAAATCGTCCTCAGTCCCATCTACAGTTATGTCCACCTGTTCCCAGATCCGACCACCAGTCACTCCAAAAATAATATCAAATCACCCCAACCTCCAACTCCAATTCCCAAAATTGTCCCCATTCCGTGGTTTGATTATCTACAACTTTGAAGAAGATCTCAAAGTCCGAATCCCACTGTAAGTAGGCGGTCAATGGCCTTTTATAGGGATCTGATATGCTGATCTGAGATTTCTGGAGCAGTGGAGCAGAAGATTGAAAAATATCTAAGGCCCTGGTCCGCATAGGTTCAAAGGAATCCATTGGCCCTACGTTTGAGGATTTTGAGTCCTCTTTCCAACGGCGCTGTTTTCGTCGCATTCCGACGACGGGGCTGATCACAGCGGCCATTTTCGTCCGAGCGCGCGCTGCAAAACAGCAGCAACCAGCCCGTGGGCAGCAAACCCGACGGGTGCCGATCGGAGCCGCCCGACCTCCGGGTGACGTTCCAGCATGCCGCCAGCCCGGGGATCACCTCCACCAGTGTCCCCACCACAGTGGTGACACCGGGTCCCACACGGCCCTTCCGGACAGCACGTGGGCCCCACTGTCACTAGTTCAGGTGGTGCCGAAGCTACGCGGAAAGCCGCCCGTCAACCCGTATTCGGTCCTCCCGGGCCCCGTTGTGTTGCCCTTTACCTCCCTGCGTGGAGTGGGCATATTTCCATTGCTGTACTATTCATGTATTAACCGTCCCGGGAGCACGAGTTCGGCCGGGCCCGTCGTCCGCACGCCGAGTGCGTGGAGGTATCGTCTTCGCTCCTACACTTGGCATTTCGCTTATTTCATATATGCTTGTTTATGCCACTACTAGAGAGCATGTTTTAGGACCTAGCTTGCTATAATTTCATATCACCGCTGCTGCGAGAGAGTGAGCGAGACCGTCCCGTGACCCGATCCGGGCACAAGTGAGAGCCGACCACCCTAGCTCACAGCCGGTTCCTCAACCGTGCACATCCGACGCTTCCCTCGTTAAGGGACGATCGCGAGCTTGTCGTGTCCGTGGTCCCGTCCCGCATCAATTTGGTATCAGAGCGAGGTTGAGTCTAGGGTGTCAAAAAAAAAAGTGTCATTTACGTCTAGTCATTAGTCGGTCTAAGTCGTGTCCGTGGTCCCGTCCCGCATCAATTTGGTATCCCGCTACCGGACGAGCTCGAATTCATACCCTTTTGTCCGAGGGAGGAATCATACTTCTTTCCTATGATCCCCGTCCCACCCGTCACAATTCAAGAAGGTGACTATCCACACCTTCAAAACTTCTACACGTGGGACCGTGACTTGTGGGAACCCACCATAAGGGGTCATACCTTCTTTGATCCCTTTGACCCACTCCCTAGTGGATCCTTAGACCCTCCACTTTCGCTTCACTTCTTCGAGGGAGTCCGCTACCACACCCCTTCCCCACGGGCCGGGTCGTCTATGCCCACCAAGCCCGTACCCTTACAAGATACACCATCATCTACGGGAGATACTCTTGGCCCTCCCACATCCACATCCCATATGCATGCATGGCCCACCTTAGAAGGTCTAGGATTTCCGCATGATGTCAACCACCGGTTACGTCAGATGCATGCATGGCACACATTCGGGTGTCCTGGTCCGCCGTCACCCATGTACGGGTCGGACTAACATTAGGTATGTCTAGGGTCATATATGAGTCGGTATTGTCTCTTCTTTGTGTGGTTTGTTTGCATGGTTTGTGTGTCGTTTATTTGTCTGCATGTGTCTTGTGCAAGCTCGTTGTCGTTCTCTTATGAGTAAGAGGCGAGTGGACTCATTCGATGAGTATGGGATCGATTCTATATCTACACCCGGATCTAGTCACCTACAGGGACTCAGCGGTGATTCCTAGTGAGTCTTCGAGCCGCCACCTCCCCCTTTGAGAGTGCCCCACCCGGAGTGTCCACCACTAGCCCATGGCAGCTTGCGCATATCGAGTATATATGGAATGAGCAGGTGACGATCACTTGGAGTGGAGCGTACCCGCGTTACTTGGCACGGTGACGGATCCGCCGGAGTACTCAAGCATCCCTACCCCTACTCGACGGGGTCGAGTTCCTCCCACCCGGGGAGAGTTGATGGGAATCGACGCCGAGTATGTACATTTTATTTTGCATTTATATCCTTTAGTTTATTTTTTTATCCATGGGAAAGTATATGCACAATTGTACGGCTTTATCGGCCAATGCGTCAGTCCCGTAGATTATGTGGGTTTCTATGTAATTTGCCCATGGGACCAGCAAGGGAGCCCTCAGCCCTTTCCCATTGGTCCACCTAGACCATGTGGGGCTGGTCAACCAGCCTAGGTGGCCTTCTAGATGAGTGGACTAGTCATATGCCACATGGGTAGACAAAGGGTTAAGAATGTCAACATTCTACACCCATCCCACCTACCCCCATTCAACCTTCCATTCAAAACCTAGCCATAGTCAATAGGCCGCCGCCCCCCTTCATTTTTTAATGTTTTTTTTTGTGTTTGTGGCATGTAATCCCAGCCCTTCAATCCCCATCCCTAGATCTAAGGGTGGACAATTGATTTGGTTGGAATCATATAAAAGATTGTATTTTTATGTGAAAATCAATGAAAATCAGAATTTTGTTGAATGAGCAAGAGCTAGCTGCGCCCCAGCCCTCTCTCCTCTGGTTCTCTCCTTCCCAAGCCTCCATTCTAGAGTGGTATCTCCTTTCCCCACCCTCCGGTGATCATCGGTGCCGCCGCCGCCGCCGTTCGTGCCGCCATCGAGCCGCCCCTGCAGTTCTATCTGCACAGTACCACAGCAACTTCCACGAAATTCTCACCTCAGCCATGAGCTTAGATCGAGCTGGGAATTTTACTGGGTGTTCCAGAGGTGTCAAGAACATTCCCTAAATTTTGGTTTGTCATTCAGATCCCGTTTAGTATTTTTAGATTTTCTTCCACTCTTCCACTTCTGTTCTGTCTGCTGTCTGTTTCTATTTTCACCCGCCCTGAGTTTTAGGTCTTAGGCCCACTTTTTGATTTTTGTTCATCCCAAAAATTTTACTGACGTTTCCTTACATCCACCCCTTCATCCACAATTTTTCCTAATTTTTCGTTCGTCCATCTCATATTTTCTAAAAATCGTCCTCAGTCCCATCTACAGTTCTGTCCACCTGTTCCCAGATCCGACCACTAGTCACTCCAAAAATCATATCAAATCACCCCAACCTCCAACTCCAATTCCCAAAATTGTTCCCGTTCCATGGTTTGATTATCTACAACTTTGAAGAAGAGCTCAAAGTGCGAATCCCACTATAAGTAGGCGGTCAATGGCCTTTTACAGGGATCTGATATGCTGATCTGAGATTTCTAGAGCAGTGGAGCAGAAGATTGAAAAATATCTAAGGCCCTGGTCCGCATAGGTTCAAAGGAATCCATTGGCCCTACGTTTGAGGATTTTGAGTCCTCTTTCCAACGGCGCTGGTTTCGTCGCATTCCGACGACGGGGCTGATCACAGCGGCCATTTTCGTCCGAGCGCGCGCTGCAAAATAGCAGCAACCAGCCCGTGGGTCATTGTTTTAAAACAAACAAAAAAAGTGTCTTTTCGCATTTGCATCCCTTTACTTGGTATATCAAAAGGTGTTGTCCGAACGTTAGGCTACGCCTATCGGGAAGACCGCACACTTGCGTGAGTGATCTTCGGATCGCTTATCTCCGCCACGTACCGAGTCTTGGTCGTCATGTTTAGGGTTGTAGTTCATTGTCTAGGTGGTTCATCTACTAGTGTCGACATGCCCACCCACTAGTCCCTAATCCCCATGGATTCCCAAACACCCGGATGGTGGAGATACTATCTCAAATAGAAGGACCACCCGAACCACCCCACGAGGCCCGAGACCCGGGACTTCTACGGGTCCGATGACCCGAGTGTCTATCTAGAATGGGAAGCCATCATGGACGATTACTTCGAGGTGTACATTATGTACGGGCCCATGCAAGTCGATGTTGCCAAAAGGCGACTTTTTGGTGAAGCCGCCACAACTTGGAGGAACATCAAATATTGGAGGGAGGATAGGGATCTAAGGCCCATCGAGTCATGGTGGGAAATGAAGAGAGCGCTTAGGAGGGCCTACTTGCCCCGCCCACCTACCTCCAACCACGGAGGTCATACCACTCACCCACCCCACCAACTCACCCACAACCAAGTGGGCCACACCGCTACCCAATCCCACCCCTTCACCGCCGTCCAAGCCCAACAAAGCGACCCCAATCTAGTGGCCCGCCCAAGCACCTCCAACCAACTTCCCCTTGGCACCCCCATCCCAAGCCACTCAAGTACCTCCAACCGAGTGGAAGCCCCGCTTATAGCCGAGCCTAGGACCACACCTAGGTCGAGGGACGAGGAGCGAGTCCACCCTAAGGTCCCTACTCCAACCCGCTCCTTTGAGGAATGCAAGAAAATGATTTCGGATTTGTTGGAAAGGATAAGTGCTTCTTCACCTCTCATAGGTGCTCCATCACCACCCGCTCCTTCCGAGCTCTATTCGGAACCTTCTTCTTTGGAGCTACCAAAGCCCGAGCCACCCGTGTTTCTTACGGGAACACTTTACATAGCCGAGCCACTTCTTAGTTGGCTCAAGGATGGCTTGGTCCCACATCCCTTTCCATCCATGGACCCCATCCTACCTATAGTGCCGGTCAACTCATTCCATACCACATTTCGATCTCGTCACCATGTTGATACGTTGGATGATCTTGTCATGGGATTAGATTCACAATGGGAGTTGACGCATCTTTTGGCCCGAGGCTTTGACCAACCCGCTAGTCTTAGCTTCACCCATCCGGCCTTTGGGTCCATTACCTCCGAGTGCACCGTGGGTTGTGTCACCACGGAGGTTCTTCTACTTCTCCCGCTACCGGACGAGCTCGAATTCATACCCTTTTGTCCGAGGGAGGAATCATACTTCTTTCCTATGATCCCCGTCCCACCCGTCACAATTCAAGAAGGTGACTATCCACACCTTCAAAACATCTACACGTGGGACCGTGACTTGTGGGAACCCACCATAAGGGGTCATACCTTCTTTGATCCCTTTGACCCACTCCCTAGTGGATCCTTAGACCCTCCACTTTCGCTTCACTTCTTCGAGGGAGTCCGCTACCACACCCCTTCCCCACGGGCCGGGTCGTCTATGCCCACCTAGCCCGTACCCTTACAAGATACACCATCATCTAGGGGAGATACTCTTGGCCCTCCCACATCCACATCCCATATGCATGCATGGCCCACCTTAGGAGGTCTAGGATTTCCGCATGATGTCAACCACCGGTTACGTCAGATGCATGCATGGCACACATTCGGGTGTCCTGGTCCGCCGTCACCCATGTACGGGTCGGACTAACATTAGGTATGTCCAGGGTCATATATGAGTCGGTATTGTCTCTTCTTTGTGTGGTTTGTTTGCATGGTTTGTGTGTCGTTTATTTGTCTGCATGTGTCTTGTGCAAGCTCGTTGTCGTTCTCTTATGAGTAAGAGGCGAGTGGACTCATTCGATGAGTATGGGATCGGTTCTATATCTACACCCGGATCTAGTCACCTACAGGGACTCAGCGGTGATTCCTAGTGAGTCTTCGAGCCGCCACCTCCCCCTTTGAGAGTGCCCCACCCGGAGTGTCCACCACTAGCCCATGACAGCTTGCGCATATCGAGTATATATGGAATGAGCAGGTGACGATCACTTGGAGTGGAGCGTACCCGCGTTACTTGGCACGGTGACGGATCCGCCGGAGTACTCAAGCATCCCTACCCCTACTCGACGGGGTCGAGTTCCTCCCACCCGGGGAGAGTTGATGGGAATCGACGCCGAGCATGTACATTTTATTTTGCATTTATATCCTTTAGTTTATTTTTTTATCCATGGGAAAGTATATGCACAATTGTACGGCTTTATCGGCCAATGCGTCAGTCCCGTAGATTATGTGGGTTTCTATGTAATTTGCCCATGGGACCAGCAAGGGGGCCCTCAGCCCTTTCCCATTGGTCCACCTAGACCATGTGGGGCTGGTCAACCAGCCTAGGTGGCCTTCTAGATGAGTGGACTAGTCATATGCCACATGGGTAGACAAAGGGTTAAGAATGTCAACATTCTACACCCATCCCACCTACCCCCATTCAACCTTCCATTCAAAACCTAGCCATAGTCAATAGGCCGCCACCCCCTTCATTTTTTAATGTTTTTTTTTGTGTTTGTGGCATGTAATCCCAGCCCTTCAATCCCCATCCCTAGATCTAAAGGTGGACAATTGATTTGGTTGGAATCATATAAAAGATTGTATTTTTATGTGAAAATCAATGAAAATCAGAATTTTGTTGAATGAGCAAGAGCTAGCTGCGCCCCAGCCCTCTCTCCTCTGGTTCTCCCCTTCCCAAGCCTCCATTCTAGAGTGGTATCTCCTTTCCCCACCCTCCGGTGATCATCGGTGCCGCCGCCGCCGCCGTTCGTGCCGCCATCGAGCCGCCACTGCAGTTTTGTCCGCGCAGTACCACAGCAACTTCCACGAAATTCCCACCTCAGCCATGAGCTTAGATCGAGCTGGGAATTTTACTGGGTGTTCCAGAGGTGTCAAGAACATTCCATAAATTTTGGTTTGTCATTCAGATCCCATTTAGTATTTTTAGATTTTCTTCCACACTTCCACTTCTGTTCTGTCTGCTGTCTGTTTCCATTTTCACCCGCCCTGAGTTTTAGGTATTAGGCCCATTTTTTGATTTTTTTTCATCCCAAAATTTTTACTGACGTTTCCTTACATCCACCCCTTCATCCATAATTTTTTTTAATTTTTCGTTCGTCCATTTCATATTTTCTAAAAATCGTCATCAGTCCCATCTACAGTTCTGTCCACCTGTTCCCAGATCCGACCACCAGTCACTCCAAAACTCATATCAAATCACCCCAACCTCTAACTCCAATTCCCAAAATTGTCCCCGTTCCGTGGTTTGATTATCTACAACTTTGAAGAAAAGCTCAAAGTCCGAATCCCACTGTAATTAGGCGGTCAATGGCCTTTTACAGGGATCTGATATGCTGATCTGAAATTTCTGGAGCAGTGGAGCAGAAGATTGAAAAATATCTAAGGCCCTGGTCCGCATAGGTTCAAAGGAATCCATTGGACCTACGTTTGAGGATTTTGAGTCCTCTTTCCAACGGCGCTGGTTTCGTCGCATTCTGACGACGGGGCTGATCACAGCGGCCATTTTCGTCCGAGCGCGCGCTGCAAAACAGCAGCAACCAGCCCGTGGGCAGCAAACCCGACGGGTGCCGATCGGAGCCGCCCGACCTCCGGGCGACGTTCCAGCATGCCGCCAGCCCGGGGATCACCTCCACCAGTGTCCCCACCACAGTGGTGACACCGGGTCCCACACGGCCCCTCCAGACAGCACGTGGGCCCCACCGTCACTAGTTCAGGTGCTGCCGAAGTTACGCGGAAAGCCGCCCGTCAACCCGTATTCGGTCCTCCCGGGCCCCGTTGTGTTGCCCTTTACCTCCCTGCGTGGAGTGGGCATATTTCCATTGCTGTACTATTCATGTATTAACCGTCCCGGGAGCACGCGTTCGGCCGGGCCCGTCGTCCTCACGCCGAGTGCGTGGAGGTATCGTCTTCGCTCCTACACTTGGCATTTCGCTTATTTCATATATGCTTGTTTATGCCACTGCTAGAGAGCATGTTTTAGGACCTAGCTTGCTATAATTTCATATCACCGCTGCTGCGAGAGAGTGAGCGAGACCGTCCCGTGACCCGATCCGGGCACAAGTGAGAGCCGACCACCCTAGCTCACAGCCGGTTCCTCAACCGTGCACATCCGACGCTTCCCTCGTTAAGGGACGATCGCGAGCTTGTCGTGTCCGTGGTCCCGTCCCGCATCAAGGGGGCTGGCTCCGGTGAAAACCCGAAAGGGCGCCTGGGTCAATAATGTGGTAATTTAAAAGTTCCATGCCAACCGGCACGCTACCTTTACCTCCCTTCTATTGATGAAGCCTTCCGTCGGTCAACTGGTTCCGCGCCCCGCCGACGATAGAACCCTTCCGAGGTAAACCTTACGTTTACCCTGATAAAACCTACATACCCTCTTTCAAAACGTCCCACCGACAATGAAACCCAGCACCATTCTGCTAAAGCCTGTCCAGCTCAGACCTCACGTCTGTCCTGATGAAACCTACGCATTTCTTAGTAAAGTCCCACCCCTGTGATAAAACCTGCTGGAATAGACCTTACGTCTATCCTGACGAGACCTACGCCTCTACCGACATCCCACTGTTGATCGACCGGCACCTTGCCCGATCAATGATGAAATCTTGCAGTTTAGACCTTTCGTCTATTCTGATGAAACTCTTGAAACTCTTTTTGCGTCGATATAAACCCAATATTGATGATGAAACCAACTGTTGATCGATTGGCAACTCGCCCGATCAATGATGAAACCCTGCCAGTTTAGACCTTTCGTCTATTCTGATGAAACTTATAAAACCCTTTGCATCGATATCAACCCAATATCGATGATGAAACCGACTGTTGATCGACCGGCACCTCGCCCGATCAATGATGAAACCCTGCCAGTGTAGACCTTTCGTCTATTCTGATGAAACTTATGAAACTCTTCTTGCATCGATATAAACCCAATATCGATGATGAAACCAACTATTGATCGACTGGCACCTCGCCTGATCAATGATGAAACCCTGCCAGTGTAGACCTTTCGTCTATTCTGATGAAATTTATAACACTTTCTTTGCTCGATATAAACCCAATATCGATGATGAAACAAACTATTGATCGATTGGCACCTCGCCCGATCAACAATGAAACCCTACCGGGATAGACCTTCCGTCTGTCCTGATGAAAACTACATATCATTTCATGCCCCACCTACAATGAACCTACCCAGTTTAGACCTTTCGTCTATTCTGATGAAGCTTAAACTCCTTTGCATCGACATGAGCCCAATGTCGACGATGGAACCACGCACTGGACGATCGGCAAATCGCCACAGTCAGCTTTGAGGAACAGACCTCTCGTCTGTTCCAAATGCATGTCTTCCGCTAGCCAACAGGCCCAGCAAAGGCAATCCCATCAGATACCGATACGTGGTGGAGCGAGCCCCCATTCTTTCCCTGAGAGGATGGACGCTCTCCTGCTGCACACAGGTCGTCAGTATAAAGGCTGCTGAGACCATTACTCTTCATACGAAGGAAATAACAACACATGAAGAAGATGTTCAGCCACCCGGAGCTTCAATCCGGCAGATGTTCAGCCACCCGGAGCTTCAATCCGGCTGAACAAATGTTCAGCCACCCGGAGCTTCAATCCGGCAGATGTTCAGCCACTCGGAGGTACAATCCGCGAGATGTTCAGCCAACCAGGGCTTAAAACTGACAGATGTCAAATGAATAGCCAATCGGGGCTCAAAGCCGACAGATGCAAGATATACAGCCGATCGGGGCTCAAAACCGATAGATGCAAGATATACAGCCGATCGGGGCTCAAAACCGATAGATGCAAGATGTGCAGCCGATCGGGGCTCAGAACCGATAGATGCAAGATATATAGCCAATCGGGGTTCAAAACCGACAGATGCAAGATGTGCAGCCGATCGGGGCTCAGAACCGATAGATGCAAGATATACAGCCGATCGGGGCTCAGAACCGATAGATGCAAGATGTACAGCCGATCGGGGCTCAAAACCGACAGGTGCCAGATGTTCAGCCAACCAGGGCTTAAAACTGACAGATGTCAAATGAATAGCCAATCGGGGCTCAAAGCCGACAGATGCAAGATATACAGCCGATCGGGGCTCAAAACCGATAGATGCAAGATATATAGCCGATCGGGGCTCAAAACCGATAGATGCAAGATGTGCAGCCGATCGGGGCTCAGAACCGATAGATGCAAGATATATAGCCAATCGGGGTTCAAAACTGACAGATGCAAGATATGCAGCCGATCGGGGCTCCAAACCGATAGATACAAGATGTACAGCCGATCGGGGCTTCAAGCTGACAGATACAAGATGTTCAGCCAATCGGAGCTTCAAGCTGACAGATGCCAGATGTTCAGCCAATCGGGGCTTAAAGCAGATAGAAGTCAAGTATGCCATTGATCGGGGCCTAAAACCGACAGATGTCAGATGTGCCAATTGATCAGGGTTCAAGCCAATAGATGCTCAACTGATCGAGGCTCAAGTCAAGAAGATCATGCCATGAGGAAATCCCAGTATGGGGATACTGCCAAGCTATAACTGAAAGAATAAGTCGATAGCATTGAGCCAATGATGCACCTGCAGACACCGTGCCGCACCTTCTGCGCTTACGCCATCTGCAGGTGGGGGGCATTTGTTGACACCCGAAATATAATCAAGAACAAAGATGAGACCGATGAGAAGATTGAGTCAAGGATGAAGATCCCGGAGAGCCCTGTAAAACCAAGATTATGGAAAATTTGCCACTGAAGCTACCACCCGGCTGAAGCCCTCCACGGCCAAGCTGATGTCCGGTGTTGCCATCCCTCCGATGGCAGTACTGATAAGAACTGTAGTCTATTGACCGATGAAAACTCCAGAGGTATTCTGATAAGACTATGTCATCTCACCCTCGCCTGGCCTGACAGACTCGAGGGACTAGCAAGTAAAGAAGCGGGGCTAACGGCTTTGATAGTTGGAGCCCACTGATAGAAAGAGTTGAAAGCATCCAAGCGCCTTAAATGGGCTTATGATCACGGCGCCGAGAGCTCTTCACCATGGCCCAGAACGATGGCGCCGAGAGCCCCACGGCCGGGAGACCCCTCGAATGGGCGCGCCGGGAACTAGTGCTGCAGGCACGCCGAATGCCATCGCCGTGAACATGGCCCTATAAAACCCATTACTTCTCCCACAAGAAAAGGGGGGCGGCAGAGGGCGGACAGACAGAAAAGAAGAAAACAAAGAGACAAAGAAAAAAGAGTGAACAGATAGCCAGAAAGAAAAAGAGATAGGAAAAGAGATGGAGAGAGTCTCCGCCGAAAGAAGAAGCAGAAGAAAAGAAGGAAGAAAGGCTCCAGGTGGGCTGATAGGGGGAGGGAGAGGAGTCAATGCTCCACCCTCCCCCCATGTTTGATGTTTCTTTCTTTTTCTTTTTACTGATTCTCCGTATGTAATAGTCGAAGTCTTGATGTTTAAATTACTCATACGATTCTCTCCCTGTTCCTTCCCTTTATGTTTCTCGGCTTCAGCTCTGCAGTCGATGTAAATGATGGTGAGATGAAATAAATGCAGTTGCCATGATGGGTTTTAGGCAATACGATCTTCCCTTGTCTCCATATGTATGCGTACTGTTTGTATGAATGCCCCATGGGCGAAATGACTCAGGCTTCGTAGTCGAGTCTGTTCTTCGAACAGGGATGAAGGTAGAACCCCCACCCTTGTTTAGTGGGTTGCTGGGTTCTATTCTCTTCTCTCTTCCTACTTCAATGATATGCCCTCCGTATGTGTTTGATTCTTGCCCTCAAGCCTCTTGTGCTGTCCGGGAACCAGAGACATCAATCTCTTGGTTCCCCGGACTGCCGGCTATAAAAGATGCATTTGAACCCGCAGACGAATGCAACCCTGGATCTTCATTCCAATCGTTGGATGACTAAGGCCTGGGGTCCCAGCATCGAGGGTTCTTTCATCGCCGTTTCGCTTCTCAGATGATGCTATGCTAGTCTGGGGAATCAGAGACAGCCATCTCTTGACTCCCCCAGACGTCTGGCAGCAGACAGTTAAAAGCTACTCAGGCACCGACGATGGTCTCTCCTCCCCCTGATGATTCGGCCTCTCAGCTCCCTTGGCGTCCTTCTAGCAGAGACATTCATGAAACCTCCTCATGCACCCTTGATTCGGTCTCGATCTGAGCCATAAAACCCAGAAATCCCAGAAACAGAGTACCGTAGCATCTCTGAAAACCCTGAAATTCTCCAGCATTCCACCTTCTCGGCGTGCAAGTTTCCCCGCCGAGAACTGTAAGGCCGAGAGGCCTTCCCCTCCTTTCAGCTAAACGACAAGCCCCTTTCATTGAAAACCCATAGCCCACGGCCTCCCGGCGCTAGGCTCCCAGCGCGGCCATGAGCGCACCGGGAAGTCCCACGCCGAGAGCCTCTTCCATCTACCAAAAGGCCATGCCGAGATCCTCTTCCATCCACCAAAAAGCCAGGCCGAGAGCCTCTCCTGGCCACTTCATTGGCGCGCCGAGAAGCTCCCTTCGGCCAGGGAATAGCGCGCCGAGAAGCCCCTCGCGCCGGGAGCTTTCTGTCGTCTTCCCTCTGCGCCGAGAACCTCGCGCCGGGAACCCCTTTACCTCCTTGCCTTCGTGCCGGGAGCCTCCCTTCCCACTTTGCTGTGCCGAGAGCCTGCTCTGCTGCCCAACTGGCCTCCCCTATATTATGCGGTCCCTAACTGGATTCACATGCAACCCCGCGGGTTCGACGGACCTTGTCATTACAAGGGTCTCGTCGACCTCCGAGATGGGGAATAGTGATTGATGATAGAGACATGTACAGTATCCTTGAGCCATAGTGCTCCCCCGCTTTTTGGCTTTCATCCCGGCATTCCGTCGATGTCAGCCTATATCATCCCTTGGCAGATGCTAAGTCTAGGGGAGGTGCTGCCAAAATTCCCCCAGGATGATGAAAGCCAATATTAAGCTGCCCCCAGGAACCTTTGCGCACTTGAACTGCATTGATAACCTACTCAAATGTTGTTACTGAATCTTAAATCCGAATTTTGTTCCGGGGGCTCCGCCCCCGGAAACCCCCGCAAGGGGCGCTGCCCCCTCGATCCCCGCGACCTGACCGTGCAGGTCGATCTGCGTGCGAAGGCGCAACATTGAGCGTTCGCTCACTTTCCGTCGTCCCGCATCGGGTTCATGAATAACCCCTTTAGCTCAGGAGGGCTCTGCCACTGCATGAGTTCCACCGACTCCTACAGGGAATACCAAACATTGCCCCATGGCAAATATGCGATTCGGGAAGTTCAACACTTCTCTCTCTCTTGGCTTTCATCCCGGCACTCCGTGGGTGACAGCCTATTTCCCCCTGGGCATAACCCAGATAAAGGGAAGATGCTGTCGAAATACTGATCGATGTTTTAAACCTCATCACGGTCGCGGCTCAGGCTACCTGTGATTGAGATCCTCCTTCCCCCCTTAACCCCGGGCTTTGAACCGCTGACTTAGCGATATCATCTGTTTCTACGGTTGGTGTCATTATCTTGCCCGCCTTCCTGGCTTCGGTATGAAGTTCCATTTCCGCACATGAATATACGTTTGCCTCTCGAGGCCTCCTACTTTTAGCGTTTAATCAAGGGTTGTCCTTCCTTGGAAGGACGTAATTAACGTCATAGCGTTCATGGTATGACGGACTTCGGGTCCTGACTCGGACTTCACAATCGACTGTCCATGTCAGATCGAGCGCACAATAAAATTGTCACTTCGGTGACTGGCACGCCAATAAATAAATAATAAAATAAATAAATAAATAAAATAAAATAAATAAAATAAATGTGTCAAACAGTGGTGCATCGAGAGATGCTGTATTTGTGGTCCGACGTGGCACTTGCTGAGTGTGTCGGAGGCACTAACCTAATGAAAGCAAAGGTTTTTCTCGATGCTGGAAGGTGATGTTCCCAGTGTGTGCGAGATTCGAGGTCAGGTCGAGAGTGGAGATACTTCCGTTGGTCGGAGGTATGTCAGTTTCTCCCTTGGTTGGAGAGATTGTATTTGCCTAAGGTTCGTCATCTTGCATTGTGTGTCCGGATTGATTGGCCTCTGTGTGCCATGAAGTCCGTGCGAGACGTGTTCCGTGTTTTGGCAAGGTGGTTGCCTATGAGAAGTCCTGCCCAATGCCCTTATTTGTGTGAGGGTGAGTTGGCACAATTCTGGAAGGATGAGTGCTGGTTGGGCGGTGTCTGCGAAAATTCTTGGCTGGTGTTGGAATTTTTCCGATGCATGGCGGATCGGAGCCTGCGGAGTTGCAGAAGATTGCCAGATTATGAGAGAGAATCTATGCTTGGGGTTCAAGGTAATGGAGCTTTTCCTCACCCTATTTTTCTGAGGTTGACCATCAGAGTTGTGGATTGTCGGGATGGCGAGTCCCGAGTTGCCGTGTTTGGTTGTGTGCGTGGATCAGAGTGCACAGCGGAAGCCTGGTGGGCCTGTGACCCACTGGTTCAGGATCGTAGCAATGGTTGCTACGGGCGGATTCCTGAGTTTACGTTGAGCATGTGAGGATTGGTTCCTCTGTGTGAGACGTGTTGTTGATGTGCCGTTGCTCAAGGTATCATGATTCTTGGCACTGGCAGGATAGAGTATTGGGGAATGTGCTGGCTAGTGCTCCGCATGAGTACCCTGTTCCTGTGATGGAAGTCGTGTTAGGAGTCGGTGTAAGCCTGGATAGGGTTGTTGAGGATGTCGCCTGACGGAGGTCGAGGACGTGTTGGTCAGAGTCGGTGGCTTGGTGCCCGACTTATGTTGCCAGTTGTGTCCTCGGATGAGGTCATCTTTGGAGAAGTGATCTCTGGCAGACTATGGGTCCCAGTTGGCGGCTGTGAGTGGTTGGTGAGCCTAACCGTGTGATCGACCACAGCAGCGTCTGTTGGTTATATGGTCATGTCAGATTGTGACGGTGAGATGTATAATCGATTGGGGACCCAGAGTGCATTAGTCGTGGTGTTGGCGACTAGGTTGCCGTAATTTTGGATGGCACTTTCCTCCCTAAGAGATGTGTGCCATAAGTTGTTCAGGTGGTGTCCCGTGGCTCTGTGGTAAGGGCGGAATCGGGATTGGCAGGCATCCACTTGGATGTATTGAGATAGGATTCGATGAGATAGGACGGAAGAGTGACGCATGTGCGTGGAGGTCCTTGATGGGACGTTGGTGTTGCAATGGTTATCCCTGGTTTGGTGACCAGCATGGAGTGGTTCCCCTGTAAGTCTGAGTCGAGTGAGGTGATGACCGAAGACATCAGGATCTCGTCATTTGGTTTCATCGTGCTCCCCTGTAAGGGTAGAGTTGGCGCGATGCTTGAGATCAGATGCAATGTCCGAGAGAAGTTCAACTCGTGACGTGGTAATTGTCTGTGTGTGAGTCAGCAGATGGCCTATTATGAGTTGGATCGTGCCCGTTGGGCCGATGGGGGTTTCCCGTTGATGAGCAGCTGGTGACCAGCGTGTGGTCTTTCATAGACAGAAGATGCTGTTGTGACCTGATGGAGGCTCTGTATTGGTTGTTCCCTGGAGAAGGGTGTGGACCTATCAGCTGGCTATGAAGCTGATGTGCGATTTGTCTGCTGACCATTGGATGGATCGGGAGCTGTTTCTCGTGACGAGGGTTGTGTCTCCTCGGTGAGCGAGATTGAGGCAGCGGTGCCATGATTGGTCTTTGCTACGACTGAGGTGATGCTGGACTGTGACCTTTGGTGTGTGCCTACGCTGATGACCTGTGCGCGATATGTTGAGCGAGGCGTTCTTCGTGATTGTAGTCTAGCTGTGTCCCTCAAGATCCGTGCTTCGAAATAATCAAGGTTTTCTGTGCTGGGGTTCTGACAGCTTTGTCAGTTGGTTAAGGTGTTCTTCCCCTGTGACTTGGTGCTAGTCTTCAATTTCAAGGATGAAATTTCGTTAAGGGGGGAGGGTTGTAATTCCCCGGATTTTTCGGATCATTTTTGTGGGTCTCGGAGTGTATTTTGTGCTTTACACGTGTTTTTCCCTAATGCGCCTTTGGAACTCTGTGCAGGGTGAACCGTGGCGTTCTCCGACTCCGAGACAGTACCGGCGCATTGTGCTCTTCCCGAGGATCACGGAGGTAATTTTTCGTAATTTTTTGAATTTTTGGGTTTTTCTATATATTGACCCTTTAACCTCTCTCTCTCCTCATTCTCACTTTCTCACTCTCTCTCATCTCTTTCTCTCCCCCTCTCCCCGGGCAGCCGACCGTGGCAGAGGAGGGCGAGGAGGCGATGGCGGGGGGCGAGGAACGGGTCGAGGATCGAGGGCCGGTGGCGCGTGGAAGCTCGGGTGCGAGTTCATGAACCGGCAAGGGTTTCGTGGCGATTTCTTCGCGGATCGGTGACCTCGGGGCGCGAAATCTTTGGTGGAGGTAGGGAGATGGACCCTCAGCTCTTGTGTTTCATTTCCCACGGATTTGGTAGCCCGTGGCGAGCCGAGCGTGGGTTTATTGCCGTTTTGGGAAAAATCTATGATTTTGGGGTGTGAGCCCGATCTAGCATTTTAATGTGTTATTCGGTGGTTTGAGGGCATCATTGAATGCCTAGGGGCTTGGGGAAGGGTTTCCCCTTTGTTTCCCCATCACCCGGGGGTGATTGGGGCGTGGATCGGGTTTTTGGGGCATTTCCTGCCGTTTCAGGTTTGGGACGCCTTAGCGGTCATTCCAGAGACCGCTAGGGGTGCCAAGCAGACCAAGGGTAGACCGCTATGGGTCTCCCTATGTCGGTTGAAGGCTGGCGGCCACGCGATCGACCGCAAGGGTCCTTGGCGGTCTAGAGTTAGACCGCTAGGACTGCTTGAGCTTCGTGTGCTCCGAGGGTTTAGCGGGCCAGAGATAGACCACTAGAACCCCG
The DNA here is from genome assembly GCA_022559845.1 of Amorphophallus konjac. Taxonomy (NCBI): domain Eukaryota; kingdom Viridiplantae; phylum Streptophyta; class Magnoliopsida; order Alismatales; family Araceae; genus Amorphophallus; species Amorphophallus konjac. The sequence goes on from CM040129.1 coordinate 31,675,522, forward strand.
TGCATATCGGTTTGGACCTTGCAGTCATACGATACACCACAAGGGCCGTTGGTGGTGCAGTAATAGGCCGTTTGGCTCTGTTTCGCGGTCCAAGGGTAGACCGCTATGGGCCTGTGGTTTCAATGTGTACCGGTCCAATGTTAAACCGCTAGCCTTTTCTTAGCGGCCCAATGGTAGACCGCTAGGCCACGTGGCGGTCTAGGGTTAGACCGCTAGGCGATTTCCTTGCTTGCAACGTTGGGTTTACGTTGTGTTGGTCTTCGGTCGACCCGGTTGTGACCCATTGGTCGACCTTCCGCCTCGTGAGTCTCCCGGACACCCCATGGGTTCCGTGTCCATGTTTCTGGGGTGTCTGGAGGTGCCGTGTTACCTCAATTAGCATGCCCGTAGGTGTGTGTTCCAGGCTTTTGTGCTATGCTGGATCGAGTCATCGTGTATCGGTGTGAGTGCGATGGGGTTCGGTAACGACCCGAGAATCCATTTACCGGGAGAGACCTGATAACCCGAGACTCGAACCGCCACCCACGAGCCGGGAGGGCTCGGAAGGGCTAAAAGGAGTGTGGAGGCACAAAGAAATAGGAAATAGAGTAGGATAATTTAGTAATTAATAGAAATAAATAAACAACTACAGCTACAATAGAGTCTAGTCCAACAGAAAGTATAGTCTAAAGCAGTAAAACGTACCACATACCAAGTGAACACTCGGCCCGGTGAGCTGACAACTGAGAACCTCCGTACCGCACCCTCGAACCTCGAGAAAGAACAGCCATACCTAAAAAGCAGGGAATGAGTCTCCAAAATAGAGACTCAGCAGGGATCCCGCGGAAGCCCAACCGGAAACAACGACGGTAGCGGAAAGGGAAGTTACAACTACAGCAGGAACAGCGAACCGGTGGCCGGTCAAAACTCGGCACTATAGCTACTCCTACTGTACCAGAAACACACATCGATCTCACGGTCGGGGGCTACCGAACAACACTAGTACCACTTACTGAAGTAAAAACCCACGGCAACCACGCCGTAGAGGCATGTCTCCTAGGACACGACGAACCTGGACACGCTGTCCAAGGTGCAACCCCAACCATCAGGTTGCGGGTACCGCACAACAAGGCGCAACCTCGGTAAAACTAGTAGCACAAGCCTCACGGCATGAAAACCGACACACTCACGACGGCGAGACAACCGAAACTTGACGGTCAACATGACCAAAATCCGAAGGTCGAAGTCACGAAAACTGACAGTCTGTCACTCTCCGTCCAGAACAGGAGTACCTCCCACTAGAAGCAAGACCGGATGCGTCCACTGACGTCTTAGTCCGTGCCTCATGTGTCTCCCTCCGGCCCAGCGGGAACTGAGACACCATACAAGTAACCACAAATAAGTGACTAGCTGGGGTCACGCCCGTCGACATGGGTCCAACCGCCCCCAACCACGTATGCACACACAGACCATGCGTCCCAGGTCTGGCCTCTAACTGGTTTTCCCCTCAGCCGGACTCTGGCTGCAAGACGTGGGGCCTGATGGAAACCAGTCTAAAAATCATCCTCAGGGTACGCCATACACCTACTCCCAGGTGAGACCAGCACACGCGTATTGGTGGACTACGACTAGTGGAGGGTCACTGAGAGAGTAGACTCTCAAGTCACGGAAAGTAACGTTCGAATCCGATGAAGTACGGGGACCGTCCCACATACCAGCACCGTCGCACGGTGACCACAGTCGGAGAAGAAACGAGACTCACAATCCACAAGGAAACGTAGAAGTACGCTTCCCAAGGTAGCTCACAGGCCGCCAAACCGAATCCCACTCTCAGGGAACACGGGAAACCTCCAACTCTAAGCTGGACAACTGGACTCGCGGTCCAAGGCCACACACATGGCCCACACGGAAAGCACATGAGCACGATTCCCAGGGCAACGCACAAGCTGCCACGCCGATAACTGGACTCGCAGTCCAAGGTGAAACACATGGCCCACGCGGAAATCATCTTCCAGAAAAACTCACGGCATGCGGGGGAGACCCCACCGCACACACACCGATACACGGTGACTCGGTCAAGCGTAACACAAAAGCCTGGCACACGAGGAGTCACCCGGACTCTCAAACCTATGGGCACGCTAAATGAGGTAGCATGGTCCTCCCGACACCCTCACAACACGGACATAGAATCCCACGGGTGTCTGGGGCATTCACAAGATCACAAGTCGACCACTGTGTCGCAACCGGGTCGACTAGGGACCTACACCACGCGAAACAATCGCGGCACGCACGAAGAACCACTTCGGTGCAACACAGTGCCTGGCGGTCTACCTTTGGGCCGTCACAACTGTAACAGTCCAAGGCTAGGCCGTCACAGCACCCTGACGGTCCAACCCAGGAGCATCAGACACTCGGTGTAAAAGGATTTGTAACGCGCCCACGCTGGTGCGTCACTGCACCTGACGGACCTAAACAGGTGCGTCAGGGCACGAGTGAAAACGGAACGTAACGGGCTCCTCTAGGGGCGTTACGTCACCTAACAGACCGACGCCGGTGCGTTAGGCCACGAGACAACACAGGTCGTAATGCATGCCGCCCGGTGCGTCATGCTCTCTAACGCACCTACCCAAGTGCGTTAGGGAGAGGGGTAGATGTGTCAGCCCTAACGCTCCTGCCCAGGGGCGTCACACTACCCTGACGCCCCACTCTGGGTGCGTCAGGTTTCTATGACCCCCAACGGTTAAAACCACTGTCAGAACCATCGTAACGGTCTAGCATGAGGGCGTCACAGCCCTGTGGCGGTCTATCGTGGGACCGTCAGGCCCACGAACGCCAATACTCAAAACAAAGGGAGCGTAATGCACCTGCCCAGGCGCGTTACACACTGTAGCGGTCACTGGAACGACTACCACATCGTCCCGATGGCGAAACGGCGAACTACACCCAAAAATTCCGTTCCACGCCCCGATCATCCATGGATGATGGGGAAAACAACGGCGAAGCTCCCCTAGGGGCCCTAGCATGCATCTAAGGCCTCAGATCGGCCGAAAACGCGTTGAAACGGTGGATCGGGCGATCACTCCCCAAAACATGGATTTTTCCCAAAATGCTCAAATAGGCCCTCTCGGCTCACCATGGCCTATAAAACTCATGGGAAAGGAAGAGCACGAGCTAGGGGTCCATCACCCTACCTCCACCGAAGAAACGACGCGCCGTGGACGCCGATCCACGAAGAAAATGCCGTTTGAACCCTTGTCGGCTCACGATCCCACCAACCGTCTCCACCATCGCGATCCTCATCCCGAGCCCTTCGTTCCACGTCCCACGAGCCACGCCGCCCCGCCCTCGTTGCCTTCGTCGGCCGCCCAGAGTGAGAGGGGGAGAGGAGAGAGCATGAGAGAAGACAGAGGGAGGGAAGAGAGAAATGGGAGATGGGGAGAGAGAAAAAGGGGGGGGGTTTATAAAGGAAAATCCAAAAATTCCATAAAATATCAAAAAATAGAAAAATACACCCTCGCGATCCTCGGAACACGCTGATCACCGTGGTAACATCCCGGCGTCGGAGAACGCAACGGTTCACCCTATACGGGGTCCCGAGGTCCGACAGACGGAAAACACGCGTAAAACCCAAAACGTAACCCGGGACCCACAAAGGTGCTCTGAAAATTACAGAAAATTACCGACGTGCTCCTCACGACACCACGGACCCAAGGAAACTCACGGGCACACCACCAGTGGGTCCGACAATTCGGTAAAAATAGTCCGAAGCTCGATCGGACACAATCCGAAACCCACGGATCCAGATCCGAAAAACCCGGGGCATTACAGCCCTCCCCCCTTAAAGGAACTTCATCCTCGAAATTTAGGACCTAGCACGAAGTCACAGGGGAAGAACACTAAACCAACAGACGACGCCGTCAGAGCCCCAACATAGAAAATCTCGATTCTCACAAAAAGCTCTGGACCTGAGGGACGCAGCCAGACTTGCAATCACGTACAACACCTCGCTCTACGCACTGAGCACACTGGCCATCAGAGCAGGCACACATAAAGAACACAGTCCAGCGTCACCTCAGAAACCACGAGAACCAATCATGGCACCGCTGCCACCATCTCGCTTACCAAGGAGACACATCCCTCGCACGAGAAACAGCTACCGATCCATCCAATGGTCTACAGACAAATTACACATCAGCTTCACAACCAGCTGACCGGTCGCACACCCTTCTCAAGGGAACAACCAACATAGAGCCTCCACCAGCTCAAGTCGCCATCTCAACAGACCGCAACCAGAACATCGGCCCAGCACCAAGGATCACCTAACGCATGGCAAGCTGAAAGCTAGACATATCACTGTGCCAACTCTGTCAGAGGACAACTTCGACAAAGCCCACATCCCGTCTGAAAAGCACACCTCAAAATCAGCCACCCAAAGCGACAACCAGCATCTTCTATCTGTGAAGAGACCATCCACTGGTCCCCAGATACACGTCAACGGGAAACCTCCACTTGCTCAGGTTCTTCCTTCTTTCCTGGTCCTCCACCAGATCCAAAGGGAACATTCCAAACCTCAGCAAGACATCCGTTTACTCACACACAGACCGACACCACATCTCGAGCCACACTCCTCTCGGACTCCGCATCTGATCTCGATCATCGCGCCAACTCAACCCTCTCAGGGGGGCACGATGAAACTAAATGACAAGATCTTGGTGTCTTTAGTCATCACCTCACTCGACTCAGACTTACAGGGGAACCATCCCATGCTGGTCACCAAACTAGGGATAACCATTGCGACACCAATGTCCCGTCAAGGACCTCCACGCACATGCGTCACTCTTCCGTCTTATCCCATCAATTCCTTGACTCAATTAATCCAAGTGGACACCTACCAATCCCGATTCCACCCTTACCACAGAGCCACGGGACACCACCTGAACAATGCATGGCACCCATCTTTAGGGGAGAAAGTGCCAACCAAAATTACAACAACCAGGTCGCCAGCACCACGACCAATGCACAATGGGTAACCAATCGACGCTGCCATGGTCGATGACGCTGTTAAGGCTCACCAGCCACTAACAGCCACAGACAGGGACCTCATAATCTATCAGAGATCACTTATCCAAAGATGATCTCATCCGAGGACACAACTTCCAACACAAGTCAGGCACCAAGCCACCAATTCTGACCATCACGTCCTCGACCTCCATCAGGCGACATCCTCAACAACCCCATCTGGGTCTAATTAACACCAACGCCTGACACGGCTTCCATCACAGGAACAGGGTACTCATGCGGCGCACTAGCTAGCACATTCCCCAACACTCCATCCTGCCAGTGCCAAGAATCACGATACCTCAAACAACGGCACGGCAATAACACGTTTCACACAGAGGAACCAATCCTCCAATGCACAACGATGCTCAACGCAAACTCAGGAATCCACCCATAGCAACCAATGCTACGATCCTGAACCAGTGGGTCACAAGCCCACTAGGCTCCCGCTGCGCACTCTGATCCACGTGCACAGGCACAAATTCTCGGGAACACCACCTAACCGGCACTCGTCCTTTCGAAAAAGCGCCAACACACCCACACACGACAAGGGAATGGGCACAATTTCTCACAGGCAACCACCTAGCCAAGATAAGGAGCACGTCTCTCACGGACTTCATGGCACAGAAGGCCAACCAATCTGGACACATGATGCAAGACGGCAATCCTAGCCAAACACAATACACTCCAGCCAAAGGAGAAACCAAACGCACTTCCGACCAAAGGAAAACCACCACGCTTGACCTGACCTCGAATCTCACGCACGCTAGAAACATCACCATCCAGCACCAAGGAAAACCATCGCTTCCATCAGGTCAGCGCCTCCGACACACTCGACGAGTATCAAGTTGGACCATGATCACAGCATCTTTCGATGCACCACCGCTGTAATTCCTCGAACTGCAACACACCACGCCAAGAGCCGCAACACGAGCCATAATGACCACCGTCAACGCTCATCCTCGAGTCCCGAAACTCACCGCGGAACCTTCACATCTCAGACCAAATCCAAGGCGAACACAACCCATTCACACACAAGAGCGCAGGAGCAAGACTTACTGGGACACCACAGCCCAATCCTGCCTCAAAATCTGCAAGAATAATCGGGACCAACATGTCATTTTTGATGCCACAGAGCACGACAAGAACATTAGGCTCGACGAAACAGCAGCTCACCCAGAAGATCCTACGCTCACCCGAGCACACTTCTCGATCAGAGCACCAGTGCTGCCACCTCAAACCACCATCTTAACACGTCAGGGGCTGGATAAACCTTAAGCTGGAGTGGCTAAAACCGAAAGCAGCTCCCTTAGAGCACGCTCATGGCCACTTAACCACAAACAATCCTCTCCAGCCACCTGACCACGCTACAGATTTCTCGAACGCAGCACCGCGAGTTCACGCCTGCCAGCAACCTCTGCTCAACCCAGCACAACTAGGGCAACCACCGATGAGGGAGAAGGCTCTCGACCTCGATCTTTAGACCCCATGCTGGCACGAAAGTCACGGACAGCAACCACCTTCACAGCGCCGCACAGCGCACTCAAGCTCTCAAGCGAGAAACTAGGCAGAAAGCGAACACAAAATCCTAAGCCAGTTGCCAACTGTACTAGACCTTACGGACTCTGATCACTGCAATATTTAGAATTCCTATGTACGTCCACAACCACCGCTCTGATACCATCTGTAACGACCCGAGAATCCGATTACTGGGAGAGACCCGATAACCCGAGACTCGAACCGTCGCCCACGAGCCGGGAGGGCTCGGAAGGGCTAAAAGGAGTGTGGAGGCACAAAGAAATAGACAATAGAGTAAGACAATTCAACAATTAACAAAAATAAATAAACAAGTACAGGTACAACAGAGTCCAGTCCAACAAAAAGTACAGTCTAAAGCAGTAAAACGTACCACATGCCAAGTGAACACTCGGCCCAGAGAGCTGGCAAATGAGAACCTCCGTACCGCACCCTCGAACCTCGAGGAAGAACCACCACACCTGAAAAGTAGGGAATGAGTCTCTAAAATAGAGACTCAGCTGGGATCCCACGGAACCCCAATCGGAAACAACGACGGTAGCAGAAAGGGAAGCTACAACTACAGCAGGAACAGCGAACCGGTGGCCGGTCAAAACTCGGCACTATAGCTACTCCTACTGTACCAGAAACACACCCCGATCTCACGGTCGGGGGCTACCGAATCACACTAGTACCACTTACCGAAGTAAAAACCCACGGCAACCACGCCGAAGAGGCCTTTCTCCCAGGACATGGCCAACCTGGACACGCTGTCCAAGGTGCAACACCGACCATCCGGTCACGGGTACCGCACAACAAGGTGCAACCTTGGTAAAACTACTAGCACTAGTCTCACGGCACGAAAACCGACACACTCGCCACGGCGAGACAACCGAAACTCGACGGTCAACATGACCAAAATCCGAAGGTCGAAGTCACGAAAACTGACAGTCTGTCACTCTCTGTCCAGAACAGGAGTACCTCCCACTAGAAGCAAGACCGGATGCGTCCACTGACGTCTTAGTCCGCGCCTTAGGTGTCTCCCTCCCGCCCAGCGGGAACTGAGACACCGTACAACTAATGACAAACAAGTGACTAGCTGGGGTCACGCCCGTCGACGTGGGTCCAACCGCCTCCAACCACGTGTGCACACACAGACCATGCGTCCCAGGTCTGGCCTCTAACTGGTTTTCCCCTCAGCCGGACTCTGGTTGCAAGACGTGGGGCCCGACGGAAACCAGTCTAAAAACCGTCCTTAGGGTATGCATGTACACCTACTCCCAGGTGAGACCAGCACATACGTACTGGTGGGCTACGACTAGTGGAGGGTCACTGAGAGAGTAGACTCTCAAGTCACGGAAAGCAACGTCCGAATCTGACGAAGTATGGGGACCGTCCTACGTACCAGCACCGTCGCACGGTGTCCACAGTCGGAGAAGAAACGGGACTCACAATCCACAAGGAAATGTAGAAGTACGCTTCCCAAGGTAGCTCACAGGCCGCCAAACCGAATCCCACTCTCAGGGAACACGGGAAACCTCCAGCTCTAAGCTGGACAACTGGACTCGCGGTCCAAGGCCACACACATGGCTTACACGGAAAGCACATGAGCACGATTCTCAGGGCAACGCACAAGCTACCACGCCGATAACTGGACTCGCAGTCCAAGGCCAAACACATGGCCCACTAGGGAATCATCTTCTACAAAAACTCACAGCATGCGGGGGAGACCCCACCGTACACACACCGATACATGGTGACTCGGTCAAGCGTAACATAAAACCCCGTCACATGAGGAGTCACCCGGACTCTCAAACCTATGGGCATGCTAAACGAGGTAGCACGGTCCTCCCGACACCCTCACAACACGGACACAGAATCCCACGGGTGTCTGGGGCATTCACAAGACCACAAGTCGACTACTGGGTCGCAACCGGGTCGACTAGGGACCTACACCACGCGAAACAATCGCAGCACGCACGAAGAACCACTTTGGCGCAACACAGTGCCTGGCGGTCTACCTTTGGTCCGTCACAGCTGTACCGGTCCAAGGCTAGGCCGTCACAGCACCCTGACGGTCCAACCCAGGAGCATCAGACACTCAGTGTCGAAGGATTTTTAACGCGCCCACGCTGGTGCGTCACAGCACCTGACGGACCTAAACAGGTGCGTCAGGGCACGAGTGAAGACGGAACGTAACGCGCTCTTCTAGGGGCGTTACGTCACCTAACGGACCGACGCCGGTGTGTTAGGCCACGGGACAACACATGTCGTGACACATGCCGCCCAGTGCGTCACGCTCGCTAACGCACCTACCCAAGTGCGTTAGGGAGAGGGGTGGATGCGTCAGCACTAACGCTCCTACCCAGGGGCGTCACACTACCCTGACGCCCCACTCTGGGTGCGTCAGGTGTCTATGACCCCCAACGGTTAAAACCATGACCGAAACCACCGTAACGGTCTAGCATGAGGGCGTCACAGCCCTGTGGTGGTCTATCGTGGGACCGTCAGGCCCACGAACGCCAATACTCAAAACAAAGGGAGCGTAACGCACCTGCCCAGGCGCGTTACACACTGTGGCGGTCATCGAAACGACTGCCACAGTGTCCCGACGGTGAAACGGCGAACTACACCCAAAAATTCCGTTCCACGCCCCGATCATCCACGGATGATGGGGAAAACAACGGGGAAGCTCCCCTAGGGGCCCTAGCATGCATCTAAGGCCTCGGATCGGCCGAAAACGCGTTGAAACGGTGGATCGGGGCGATCACTCCCCAAAACATGGATTTTCCCCAAAATGCTCAAATAGGCCCTCTCAGCTCACCACGGCCTATAAAACTCACGGGAAAGGAAGAGCATGAGTTGGGGGTCCATCTCCCTACCTCAACCGATGAAACGACGCGTCGTAGACGCCGATCCACGAAGAAAATGCCGTTTGAACCCTTGCTGGCTTGCGATCCCACGAACCGTCTCCACCATCGCGATCCTCATCCTGAGCCCGTCGCTCCACGTCCCACGAGCCACGCCGCCCCTCCCTCGCCGCCTCCATCGGCCGCCCGGAGTGAGAGGGGGAGAGGAGAGAGCGTGAGAGAAGAGAGAGGGAGGGAAGAGAGAAATGAGAGATAGGGAGAGAGAAAAAGGGGGCGTTTATATAGGAAAATCTGGAAATTCTGAAAAATATCAAAAAATAGAAAAATATACCCCCGTGATCCTCGGAGCACGCTGATCACCGTGGTAACATCCCGGCTTCGGAGAACGCAATGGTTCACCCTATACGGGGTTCTGAAGGTCCGACAGATGGAAAACACGCGTAAAATCCAAAACGCAACTCGGGACACACAAAGGTGCTCCGAAAATTACAGAAAATTACCGACGTGCTCCTCACGACACCACGGACCCAAGGAAACTCACGGGCACACCACCAGTGTGTCCGACAATCTTGTAAAAATAGTCGGAAGCTCGATCTGACACAATCCGAAACCCACGGATCCAGATCCAAAAAACTCGGGGCATTACAGGTTCCCCCTCATGTATTGGGTTTCTACAGAAGATGATTCCTGAGTGGGCCATGTGTTTGGCCTTGGACTGTGAGTCCAGTCATCCAGCTTGGAGCTGGAGGTTTCCCACTTTTCCCTGGAATGGGGAATCGGCGTGGTGGCTTGTGCGCTACCTTGGGAATCATGCTTTTGTGCTTTCCGCGTGGGTCATGTGTGTGGCCTTGGACTGTGAGTCCAATCACCCAGCCTGGGGTTGGAAGTCCCTTGAGTTCCCTTTTTGAGGGGGGTGGTCTTGGCGGCTCGTGAGTTGTCTCGATATTCATGCTACCGTGGTTTTAGACCTAGGGGTTAGGCTAAATTAACGGTTGCGTATGATGGTCTTGACCTTGAGTCACGGGACTCAAGGACTGTTAGATTTAGTGAGTCTAGAGGACTATCCAGAGTCCAGGGGCTCGATGCCACTTGGTTCTTCTTGACTTTCGCATAGCGTGCGTGCGTGTATCTCGGAGTTTCATCCTTGGAGAGTGGTCACACCAGTGACTCCCCACTAGTCGTAGCCTTCCGACATGCGAGTGGTCCCACCAGGGAGTGGTGGCGAGGCTACCCCAGAGAGAGATGATTTTAGACTGGTTTGTGTCGGGTCCCACGTCTACCAACCAGAGTCCGGATGAGGGGAAAACCAGTCAGAGGGCCAGAGCAGAGACGCACGGTCTGTGTGTGCACACGTGGTTGGGGGCGGTTGGACCCGCGCTGACGAGCGTGACCCCAGCTAGTCACTTGTTTTGTGGTTACTTGTACGGTGTCTCAGTTCCAGCTAGGCCGGAGGGAGACATTGTGACGACCCAGAGTTCAGGATACCGATATACCGATAACATCGATGCACCGATACCAAGAACTGGGGAAGCCACCCAAGAGGCTGATGAGGCCCCTGAAGGGTTAGTGAAGTTCATCGAGGGAATGCATAGCGAATTGCAATTTGGAACGTGCATATTACAATTAAGCAATAAAATTAACACAAGTGCGGAAGCAAATCAAAAATAACCAGAGTGATAATTATATAACTAGTCCAGAAGCACAAGAGTACTAGTCCAAAAAGTACAACTACGCGGGACATATCCCGGTGAAAGTACAACAGAGCCTCACAAAGGCGACCCGTCAATCGCTGGCAACTAAGCACGGACTCCGAGCAACCTCACGAAACACCGGGAGACGGCGGGCGCGGCTCACCTGAAAGGAGAAGGGTGAGTCACAGCCAGACTTAGTAGGGGTCACGCGGATCCCTACCTCGCACTAGACAAGCATACACGCGAACATAAAGGTAGTAGAGCATGCATTTAAATAAAATAACAGGCATTGGCATGAATAACTAATCACAAGAAAGCTGTAAACTCTATCTAAGCAGGTATAATAGCTAACACATGCCAATAATAATTAAATGCAAGCGACTAAAACTAAATCTACTAAATAGGATAAGCCTTAACCAATCCAAGCAGTAGGGAGTAGGACAACCACTGGAACAGAAACCAGATGCGTCCACTGAAGACTTACACTGCGTCTCAAGCACTCGCAGTCGGGAAAATGACAAGCTGAGCGCGTAAACAGTACCAAACCAAGTGACCAGTCGGAGTGGCACCCGTCGGTGTCAGTCCACAGTCTTCGACCATGTGTGCACACACTGACTCTAGCCTGAGCCAGGCCCTCTAGCTAGTTTTCTCCCTTGGTAGGACGCTACCATTGGCCGGGAGCCCACGGAACTAGCTTACAAACCGTGTATGGGAAACACCCCTCTGCTATCCCCAAGCGGGTCGGTACTCAACAGACCTAGGGCAACAACAGTGGCTCCATTGCAAGGAAAGAAAAGCTACTCTATTGGGGCTAGAAACATGCCATTATATAATAAAACAATATAAACATGGCATAAATACGTAATGGAACGCATAACGAATAAGCCGGCACCCTTTTGAAATCAACAGGCTTGTGGCGGTCTGCTGCCCATGCGCTACATGAATGTAACGGTCGGGGACTGGCGCGTTACAACAAGAACAACGCGTCTGTCTCCATCCGTTATTTCCACCGTAGTTCCAGCTCAAGAGACCCAAATGGGAATGTAACGGTAGGGGCCCAGCGCGTTACTTCGATGCAACGCGTTGGATCTCCGCCGTTACATCTACCCGAGGCCAAAAACCAACGTGCCGCGTTCAAAACCGTTCGCAGGCGAAGTGACGCGCTCGCCCAGGCGCGTCGGGTTGACCTGACGGCCAGTCGACTGGCCGTCGGGTTAACCGCCTGACCGGGTCAACGCAAACCAACGAGAGAGTAACGGATGGGAGCCCCACCGTTACTCTCGAAATAACGCCCCCTCAACGGGCCGTTATAAAGAAGCGACACGTCGTTTAAGGACCGCTAGGCGTGTGACGGTTCCTGGTAGGACCGTCACACCACCTGGGACACGAGCGGGTTCGGTTTGAAAACCGGAGCCCTCCCGACGATGGAAATCGTCGGGTAACGTCGAAAAACCTACTTTCCTGACAATTCTTACAACTCAAACAACAATATAACACCTAAAAACATCACATGCAATGCCTATTAAGCATTAAACTCAAGAAATCAAGCATGAACACCATGAATGGAAAACTACCATTTAGCATGCTATAATCACCTAATCAAGGAAACGAGCTACAGGAAATGATCCTAGCAAGCTTAGGATTCCATCCCCCCACCTCTTGCAAGCTGAAACGGTCGAAAAGGCCGCATGCAAGGAGGAAGGGTCACGAAGCCTTCACGCACGGTCCTGCTCCCACGATCACCGAACCACGCCAAAATGGGTACCCACACGTTCCTCTCGACGCGAGGAATACACCGGCACCATCCACGCTTCAATCCACCGTCGAATGGCCTGCAACCCAAGAGAGGGGAAGAGGACGGCCGCAGAGGAGAGAGAGAGAGCGTGAGGGAGAGTGAGATCGACGAGGGGAGAGAGAGAGGGTGAGGGTAAGAGATATAATAAAAATAAAATTAATATATATATAATATAATCATTATATATATATAAATCTTATTAATATTAATAACCCTCAATTAACTCCAAATAAATCCGGGAAAATACCAGAAAAATTCCAAAAAAATACAGGAAAATAGTCAGAAATTCCAGAACAAATATTAGATCCAAACCACTAAGGATCCACTAAGGCACGGGCCTTACAGTCCCTCTCTCCTAAAAGAAATTTCACCTACGAAATTTTCAACAACGGAAAAGGAGGAAACTAAGAAAAGACTTATACCTCACTGGAATAAGAAAGGAAAAAGCTGACGCATCTCATCTTCACATTCCCAAGTGGATTCGTTACCAGAGTGACGCTGCCAAGCAACTCTTACCAGAGGGATAACCTTATTTCTCAACCGCTGCTCACGACGGTCTTCAATTCTGATAGGAAACTCTGGCGTAGATAAATCAGCAGTCACTTCGGGCCAAACTGAATCATCGAGAACATGAGAAGCATCTGGCACATATTTCCTCAACTGAGACACGTGGAACACATCATGAATAGCTTGCATAGCCGCTGGTAGTTGCAAACGATAAGCCACCGGACCCACAGCTTCAAAAATAGGAAACGGGCCAACAAATCGCGGACTAAGCTTTCCACGCTTCCCAAACCTGGAAACACCCTTCATCAGAGATACTTTAACAAACACCATATCTCCTGGCTCAAAATGTAGTGGACGTCTGTGCTGATCTGCATAACTTTTCTGTCGACTCTGGGCTATCAACAATCTCTGCCTGATCAGACGAACCACATCAGAACACTGCTGTACCATGTCCGGTCTTGTCAACAATCTGTCCCCAACATCAAACCAGTTCAAGGGAGTACGACAAGGACGACCATATAGCGCTTCATAAGGAGCCATACCAATACTGGAGTGAAAACTGTTATTATAAGCAAATTCAACAAGTGGCAAATGTTGACTCCACGAACCCTGCCAGTCAAGGCAACACGATCTCAGCATGTCTTCCAGAGTCTGAATAGTCCTCTCTGACTGTCCATCTGACTGTGGGTGATACGCTGAACTGAACGCTAACTCAGTGCCCAAAGCTTTCTAGAAACTACGCCAGAAGTCGGAGGTAAAACGTGGATCACGATCTGACACAAGTGAAACAGGAATTCCATGCAGTGGCACGATCTTCTGCACATAAAGCTCGGCCAACCTCTACACACTCCAAGTAACTTTAATCGATAACATTTAGGTAGTTTTAGTCAATCTGTCGATAAGCAACCAGATACCATCAAAACCCTGAGAAGTCCGAGGCAAACCCACCACAAAGTCTGTAGTAACGTGGTCCCATTTCCACATTGGAATCTCTAAAGGCTGAAGTAATCCACCTGGCTTTTGATGTTCGGCTTTGATCTGCTGACAAGTCAAGCACTTAGAAACAAATATAGCCACGTCTTTCTTCATACCTGGCCACCAGAACTGCCTTTTCAAATTCTGATACATCTTGGTGACACCTGGGTGAATAGCAAAACGGGAACCATGGGCTTCACTCAGAATCTCATGCCTCAATTCATCAACAGCGGGACATACCATCTGCCCTGGAAGCTGACGATCAGCTCGTCATCAAATTCCACATCATATCTTGATATAACACGGGCCAAATCAGAATCAGCTTGCTGAGCTTCTTGAATCTGCTAATACAAAGCTGAAACCAAAACCAAGCTAGCACAAACTGCCATCCTCGGATCGACAGGAATCTCAACACTGAATGCCTCACTCGGAAGCTGTTCCCACAATTTCCATTCATGAAGCAACATATGATTGACTTGTACTTTCCTGCTCAGAGCATCAGCCACAACATTCATTTTACCCGGCTGATAGGAGAGTGTAAAGTCATAATCTTTCATGTATTCCATCCATCGCCTCTGCCTAAGATTCATATCTTTCTGGGAGAATATATACTGCAAACTCTGATGATCAGTAAGAATCTGAAATTTCTCACCATACAGATAATGTCTCCAGATCTTCAAGGTAAAAATAACTGCAGCTAGCTCCAGATCATGCGTGGGATAATTTTCTTCATGATGTTTCAATTTTCGAGATGCATATGCAATAACCTTACCATGTTGCATCATCACTGCACCCAAACCCACTCGAGAAGCATCTGTGCAAACAAGAAATCCACCCGAGTCGGAAGGCAAAGTCAACACTGGAGAAGAAGTCAAGAGCCTTTTTAATTCAACAAAGCTAGCCTCACACCGATCCGACCAGACAAAAGGTACACCTTTACGAGTCAGTCTAGTCATCGGTGCTGCAATCTTTGTAAAGTCTTGGATGAACCTTCGATAATACCCAGCCAAACTTAAAAAGCTTCTTATCTCAGTGATCGTTCTCGGTCTCTGCCAATTCAAAACAGCTTCAATCTTTGCAGGGTCCACTGCCACTCCGTCACCAGAAATCACGTGGCCAAGAAAATGAATTTCCCGAAGCCAGAATTCACATTTACTGAACTTCGCATAGAGCTCGTGATCTCTCAGAGTCTGCAGAACGATCCTCAAATGCTGAACATGATCTTCATCAGAGGCAGAATAGATCAGAATATCATCAACAAAGATCACCACGAACTGATCAAGGAATGGACGAAAAATACACTGCATTAGGTCCATGAAAGCTGCTGGGGCATTAGTCAATCCAAATGGCATTACCAGAAATTCAAAGTGACCATATCGAGTGCTCAAAGCTATCTTCTCCACATCAGATTCCCAGATCCGCAATTGAAAGTAGCCAGACCAGAGGTCTATTCGTGAAAAGACAGTAGCAGACTGTAACTGGTCAAACAAATCATCAATCCTGGGGAGCGGATATTTATTCTTGATAGTCACCTGATTCAGCTGCCTATAATCAATACAAAGCCTCAGGCTTCCATCTTTCTTTTTCACAAACAACACTGGAGCACTCCACGGAGAAAAATTGGGGCGAATATAGCCTTTTTCCAGCAATTCAAGTAGTTGTGCTCGCAGTACTTTAAGTTTAGCTGGAGCCATACGGTACGGTGCCTTTGCTAACGGGCCTATACCAGGAATCAGTTCAATCACCATTTCAATCTCTCACTCTGGAGGCAAGCCTGGCAACTCGTCAGGAAACACATCAGGGAACTCACAGACAACAGGAATATCATTGACATCCTGTCGTGGTTTCTCAACAGCAACCACAGAAGCTCAGAATCCCTGGCAACCTGCACTAAGCAACCTATAGGCTCGAATAGCAGAAATAATCATACGAGAAGAACGGGATCGAATACCTTGGAAACAAAAGGCTGATTTTCCTTGGGGCTGAAAATAGACTTTCTTCGATCTACAGTCAACCACAGCTCCATATTGCTCCAACCAATCCATTCCCAGAATAACATCATAATCTGCCAGCTGCAACGCATACAATCTTGCCGGCAACTGGTGATTATCAATCATCACAGGAGACTCTCCCAAACACAAAGGTGTAACCATGAAATCTCCAGAAGGCAATTCAACAAACATCTCACAAGACATCTCTGATGTCGGCTCCTCAATATATGCCAAGAAAGCCTCAGAAATAAAAGAGTGAGAAGCACCAGAATCAAATAAGACGCGAGCTGAAAGACCATAAAGCATAATCGTACCTTCCACCAGATGGGACGCAACAGCTTCAGCTCTAGTCATATGAGAAACTTTGCCTTTCTGCTTCTTCGATCCAGCTGAGGATTACTGAGAAGACGCCGACGCTTGAGAATAGAACTGTTGTTGAGTTTGTGGTACAGGAGGAGGTCTGAATTGCGGCTGCTGAGGCTGAGAAAATTGAGGAGCTTGCAATTGCTTCAGCCTCAGCGGGCAATCCCGAACCACATGACCCGGCTGGTCACATCTGAAACAAACAACAGGCAGAGAACACGGCTGGCCCTTATGATGACCACCGCATCTCCGACACGTCCATGGCTGACTGACTGCCGAACTCTGACGAGTTTGAGTAGAAGGTGCTGTCGGCTGCTGAACAGAATCTGTACCGGACGGCTGCTGGAAAAACCTCTTCTTCTTCTTAAATCTCTTGAACTTGGTCTTGGAAGGAGAGGAAGCACTACTAACCTCTGACAGAATCGAGGGAACACCTGACACTGGCGGTCGGTAAGCCTGCTGAGACTGCACTGCCGGCTGAACTGACCTTGCCTGAGGATACCCACCCGGTCTTGCCATCTCCAGTTCAAGAGCCACAGCTGTCTGGCACGCACCATCTAAATCCGTAACACGACTTGCAATCAAGGGCATCTTCAACTCTGGCCTCAAACCTCGCAAGAATTGCTGAGTCTTCAACGCTTCACTAGCCAGCACATGGGGCGCATACTGACCCAATTCCATAAACTTATTCCGATACTGAAGCACAGTCATACTACCTTGAGTCAGCTCCATAAATTGATACATTTTGGCCATCTGCAAGCAGGCAGGAGTATAGGCACGCTCGAAAGCAGCAACGAACTCTGCCCAAGTGATCTGCCGAAGAGGTCTCGAATGAAAAGCAATCTGCCACTCGGCTTTCCACCAGGTGATGGCAGTACCCTGGAGTTGAAAAGCAGCAAGCATAACCTTCTCGTCTTCAGCGCTCTCCATAGATAGGAACACGCGTTCAATAGCATCCAACCATTGCCTCGCAACCTCTGGATCGGGCTGTCCATCGAAAGCAGGCGGATTGAACATAAGAAATTCTTTCAAAGCCTTGCCTCGACTTCCAGGCACTTCAACCTGAGGAGCAATGATCGGCGCTGGAGGAGGAACGACTGGAACAGCAGGAACAGCGGGAGGAGGTGCACAACCACTATCTTCCCTGGGCACATCTCGAGGAGCTCGAGGAACTCAAGGAGGTCTTCCTCGACGAGGCGGCATCTTGCACTGACGAAAAATAGGAAGCAACAGAAATCACATCAATCATGCAAAAAACAACCCTACGCCAGCAATAGACAACACAAAGGACTAGCTCTGGACAAATTGCAAATTCCAATTCCTTATACAATTCCTCAACTACGCTCTGATACCAGCTGTGACGACCCAGAGTTCAGGATACCGATATACCGATAACATCGATGCACCGATACCAAGAACTGGGGAAGCCACCCAAGAGGCTGATGAGGCCCCTGAAGGGTTAGTGAAGTTCGTCGAGGGAATGCATAGCGAATTGCAATGTGGAACGCGCATATTACAATTAAGCAATAAAATTAACACAAGTGCGGAAGCAAATCAAAAATAACCAGAGTGATAATTATATAACTAGTCCAGAAGCACAAGAGTACTAGTCCAAAAAGTACAACTACGCGGGGCATACCCCGGCGAAAGTACAATAGAGCCTCACAAAGGTGACCCGTCAATCGCTGGCAACTAAGCATGGACTCTGAGCAACCTCACGAAACACCGGGAGACGGCAGGCGCGGCTCACCTGAAAGGAGAAGGGTGAGTCACAGCCAGACTCAGTAGGGGTCACGCGGATCCCTACCTCGCAGTAGACAAGCATACACGTGAACATAAAGGCAGTAGGGCATGCATTTAAATAAAATAACAGGCATTGGCATGAATAACTAATCACAAGAAAGCTGTAAACTCTATCTAAGTAGGTATAACAGCTAACACATGGCAATAATAATTAAATGCAAGCGACTAAAACTAAATCTACCAAATAGGATAAGCCTTAACCAATCCAAGCAGTAGGGAGTAGGACAACCACTGGAACAGAAACCAAATGCGTCCACTGACGACTTACACTGCGTCTCAAGCACTCGCAGCCGGTAAAACGACAAGCTGAGCACGTAAACAGTACCAAACCAAGTGACCAGTCGGAGTGGCACCCGTCGGTGTCAGTCCACAGTCTCCGACCACGTGTGTACACACTGACTCTAGCCTGAGCCAGGCCCTCTAGCTAGTTTTCTCCCTTGGTAGGACGCTACCATTGGCCGGGAGCCCACGGAACTAGCTTACAAACCGTGTATGGGAAACACCCCTCCGCTATCCCCAAGCGGGTCGGTACTCAACAGACCTAGGGCAACAACAGTGGCTCCATTGCAAGGAAAGAAAAGCTACTCTATTGGGGCTAGAAACATGCCATTATATAATAAAACAATATAAACATGGCATAAATACGTAATGGAATGCATAACGAATAAGCCGGCACCCTTTTGAAATCAACAGGCATGTGGCGGTCTGCTGCCCATGCGCTACATGAATGTAACGGTCGGGGACTGGCGCGTTACAACAAGAACAACGCGTCTGTCTCCATCCGTTATTTCCACCACAGTTCCAGCTCAAGAGACCCAAATGGGAATGTAACGGTAGGGGCCCAGCGCGTTACTTCGATGCAACGCGTTGGATCTCCGTCGTTACATCCACCCGAGGCCAAAAACCAACGTGCCGCGTTCAAAACCGTTCGCAGGTGAAGTGACGCGCTCGCCCAGGCGCGTCGGGTTGACCTGACGGCCGGCCGACTGGCCGTCGGGTTAACCGCCTGACCGGGTCAACGCAAACCAACGAGAGAGTAACGGATGGGAGCCCCACCGTTACTCTCGAAATAACGCCCCCTCAACCGGCCGTTATAAAGAAGCGACGCGTCCTTTAAGGACCGCCAGGCGTGTGACAGTTCCTGGAAGGACCGTCACACCACCTGGGACACGGGCGGGTTCGGTTTGAAAACCGGAGCCCTCCCGGACGATGGAAATCGTTGGGTAACGTCGAAAAACCTGCTTTTCTGACAATCCATACAACTCAAACAACAATATAACACCTAAAAACATCACATGCAATGCCTATTAAGCATTAAACTCAAGAAATCAAGCATGCACACCATGAATGGAAAACTACCATTTAGCATGCTATATGCGCCTAATCAAGGAAACGAGCTACAGGAAATGATCCTAGCAAGCTCAGGATTCCATCCCCCTACCTCTTGCAAGCCGAAACGGTCGAAAAGGCCGCATGCAAGGAGGAAGGGTCACGAAGCCTTCACGCACGGTCCCGCTCCCACGATCACCGAACCACGCCGAAATGGGTACCCACGCGTTCCTCTCGACGCGAGGAATCCACCGGCACCATCCACGCTTCAATCCGCAGTCGAATGGCCTGCAACCCAAGAGAGGGGAAGAGGACGGCCGCGGAGGAGAGAGAGAGAGCGTGAGGGAGAGTGAGATCGACGAGGGGAGAGAGAGAGGGTGAGGGTGAGAGATATAATAAAAATAAAATTAATATATATATAATATAATCATTGTATATATAAAAATCTTATTAATATTAATAACCCTCAATTAACTCCAATTAAATCTGGAAAAATACCAGAAAAGTTCCAAACAAATACAGGAAAATAGTCAGAAATTCCAGAACAAATATTAGATCCAAACTACTAAGGATCCACTAAGGCACGGGCCTTACAGACACATGAGGCGCGGTCGAAGACGTCAGTGGATGCATCCGGCCTTGCTTCTGGTGGGTAGGTACTCCTGTCACGTGAGACGTGACTCTCCTGTTTCCAGGTTCCGTTTCCCGTCTGCGAGACGTGGTTTTCTAGACCGTCCGGTGTTTCCGAGGTAGTGGCCAGGGTGCC
Source organism: Amorphophallus konjac (assembly GCA_022559845.1). NCBI lineage: Eukaryota > Viridiplantae > Streptophyta > Magnoliopsida > Alismatales > Araceae > Amorphophallus > Amorphophallus konjac. The sequence continues at coordinate 31,696,164 of CM040129.1, forward strand.
AATGGCTATACCGAGGTTTCATCGTGCCAGTGTGAGACTGTGCGGTCCCGATTGGTCGTGCCTGTGTGAGCAGACTTCTGCGGCAGGGTTGCCGTGAGGGTTCCTCGGTAGGCCTGGTGTTAGAGTGGTCCGGTTCTCGATTATGAGATCAAGATTTCTACCGATACAGTAGGAGTAGCTGTAGTGCCGAGTTTTGACCGGCCACCGGTTCGTTGTTCCTGCTATAGTTGTAGCTGTTTTTCCTTTCCGCTACCGCCGTTGTTCTCGGTTGGGGTTCCGTGGGATCCCTATTGAGCCAGTGACAGGAGGCTCACCCCTACTTTTCAGGTGTGGTAGTTCTGCCTCGAGGTTCGAGGATGCTGTTCAGAGGTTCTTAGTTGCCAGCTCGTCGGGCCGAGTGTTCACTTGGCATGTGGTATGTTTTACTACTTTAGACTGTACTTTCTATTGGACTGGACTCTATTGTAGTAGTTGTTTATTTATCTCTGTCAATTGTTGAATTATCATGCTTTATTTCCTATTTCTTTATACCTCCACACTCCTTTTAGCCCTTCCGAGCCCTCCCGGCTCGTGGGCGGTAGGCCAAGATTCGAATGGTATCGGGTTCTTCCCGGTATTCGGATCTTGGGTTGTTACAACTGGCATCACATTGCGCTGGGAGTACTTTCTTTATAAATAAGTGAAAATCCACGGATCACACGGATTTGATACTTGAAGTACTTGCTATTTAGCAAAAAATACTTAAGTGCTTGTTACATGACTTGCTAGTACATTCTTGTTACATTCTTGTTCATGAAAGGCCATTGTTACATTCTTGCTTGATTATACTTGCTCAATCATTGTCTCATATCTCAAACATGATAATGTCTTGTTACTTTGGTTATACTCACGTGATTTATTATATCTGCATGATTTTATCTTGTTCTGTAGAGCTAAGACATTAATCACTTTAACATTGCCTTCATGTTGATGCAAAGATACCTGCTAGACAAGTGTGCTCATTACCTATTTTCCAATCTTTTCAGGAAGTACCAGTAAGTCAGATTCGGATTCATGTCATTCTAGTGATGGGTCCGAGAGCGATTAAGGAGTGAAGACTTAGGAAGTCCAAAATGTCTAGATGGAGTCTATGTAATTTTCTCTTATTGAGTCTAGCAAATTTAAGAAAAGTCAATGTCTCATGTACTTGAATTATGGTTGTTATTATTAATAAAAGTGAAGGTTTGAGTTAATTATTATGCAATTACTTTTGTGTGATTGTTCTCGCGCTCTGATTATTCTTGCTTACAAGAGACTTACTATGCCAGTTGTTCGCGTTCCCGATTGTTTCCGTTACATAATCTCGAGACGTGACAAGAAAGGTACAACAAGATGCTAGGGCCTGATAGAAGGACACCCTATCTTATCAAGACGATAGGGGCCTTTTACAATAGTGGGAAGATCAGCCCAAGAAGCATAAAGAAAAGGAGACAAAGACAAATAACAACCAAGACCAGCAAGACAGTCCGCAACCTGGTTGGCCTCCCTAAAATTATGAGTGAAAGAGGCCTGCAACATCTCACATTTGATAGACACATCATGAAGTATGTAGGTCAGCCGCCAAGGGCAGAAGAAAACACCCTTTAAGATCTACACCAAAACTTGCGAATTTGATTCAACATCAATTGCAAAGCAACCCCTGTCATAGCAATAAGATAACCCTTGACGGAGAGCCAACGCTTCGGCTTCAAGGCTGGAGTGAACCCCATGGAATGCAACAGCAAAAGTAAAGACAAAACCACCATAATAGTCCCGAACAATGCAACCACCGCCTGCAGCACCGGTGCTGCGTTTATAAGCACCATCGACATTCAATTTCAGCCGACCTGGAGGCGGGGCAAACCACCAAATCAGCCTGGGAGGAGCAAGATGGACAATAGGAAGGGTGATGCCCCAGGAACAAAGAACATGTCACTGCTGCGGGGAAAGGTCCCTCCCCTTAAACTAAGGAGCACAGACAATAGGGCTGAAATCTAACATGGCCCTGCACAAGACTTGCCGGCCAGTCATAGGATGGGTAGCATAACGGGACATGTTGCGGCAGCACCATAACTCCCAAAGAATAGCCATAAAAACACATCTGGAAATAATCCCAGCCATAGAAGAGTGATGGGTATCAGATATGAAATCAACAACTCCATTGGCAGCCGTTAATACCGACATATTGCTGAACCAAAGAAAATCATACACGGCAAACCACACTTCATTAGCAACCTGCTCGTGGAAGAAAAGGTGGAGCTCGGACTCAATCTGAAGAGGCTGGCAGCAGCAACACTTGGAGCACCAGGGAATACCACAGGTCGTGATGGTGTCATCAGTGGGAGGACAGCCACGGATCAATCACCAAGAAAGGACGGACCACTTGAGCGGGACAAGCTCGCACCACGACGTAGACCAGCTAGAGGGAAGCCGCACCTTGTAGCAGACCGCGATCCGACTTAGATGAGAATTTCCCATCATTAGTAGGACACCAAATCCACCTATCCTCGCTGCCAGTAATAGATAGCACATGATCGAGGCAGCCGGGGGGGGGGGGGGGGCAGTGCGCACGAACAATGTCAGGATGAGCATTTTGCGGGTTTGAAAAAACCTACTGGAAAGAGCACCCTTTTGCCGGACATGGAAGACCATATATGGGGTGGCAGGAGGTCACGAAGGGGCACTGCACCAGCCCAAACATCCATCAAAAAGCTGACACGAGGAGAGTTTTGTGAAAGCATCACCCTATGGTTCGCATGAACCAATTATGCAGCCCGCTGTCATAACCGACTGTCCGTAGCAATCATAAGAGGGAAGGTGTAACGACCCAGAGTTCAGGATACCGACATACCGATAACATCGATACACCGATACCAAGAACTGGGGAAGCCACCCAAGAGGCTGATGAAGCCCCTGAAGGGTTAGTGGGGGGTAAGCTGAGGGTATGCATAACGAATTGCAATTTGGAACACGCGGATTACAATTAAGTAACAAAATTAACACAAGTGCAGAAGCAATTCAAAATAACCAGAGTGATATACAAATACTAGTCCAGATAACAAGAGCACTAGTCCAAAGAGAGTACAACTACACGGGGCATACCCCGGCAAAGGTACCACAAAAACCTCAAAGAGGTGGCTCGACTATAGCTGGCAGCTGGACACGGTCTCCGAAACAGCTCACGAAGCACCGGGAGACGACGGGCGCCGCTCACCTGAAAAGCAGGGGTGAGTCTCAACAGAAACTCAGTAGGGGTCACGCGGATCCCCACTAGAAAACGCACAGTGCAACGGTAAGCAACTAAACAACTAGTGCAGCAAAGCAGTAAAAGCTACACTACAAAGCTGTAAACAGAACAGGGACAGCAGGAGTGGGGAACAGGCAAAGAGTAAGGGGAGCTCAACAACAAAGAAGAGCGAGGCCGTAAAACATGAAACACGGCCACCGAGAAGGACTCGGCACCCTAAGCTACTCAAAAAGGCAACAGACAGTTGACCCTAAACTCACACAGAAGGGTACACCAGCCTGCCAGCCAGCCCAAACAAACAAGGTCTAGACAAGACCCAGACAGACGCCACACAAACACGTACACGACCGGAAACGTCGTGCACACAGCCCTACACATGACTAAAACGTCATGCAACCAATAGGACACTGACCTCGAGTACAGCCACGAGCGGGCAACTCGCAAAGGTCACAACCCGCGAGAAAACGCGAGAGTCACGGCACCAAGTGACAGGAGCACCCTCCTCCCAGCAGAACAGCCAGATGCGTCCACTGACGGCTTACACTGCGCCACAAGTGTCAGGTCACTCAAGGACAAGACACACCAAGAACCAGGTCCAAGGAACAGCAGCTCCAAGGAAACACGGCACCACAACACAAGACTACAGCACCACTGCGAGTAACTAGTCAGGGCCACGCCCGTCGGCGCAAGTCCCCAGTCCCTGACCACGTGTGCACACACCGACCTCTACCTAGGCCAGGCCTCTAGCTAGTATTCCCCTCGGTAGGACGCTACCGTTGGTCGGGGCCTACGGAACTAGCTTAAAAACCGTACGTACCAAACGCCACAGGAAACACCCCTCCACCACTCCCGGTGGGTCGGCAAAAGCCTAGGGCTACAACCAGGGAGGCTCACAAGGCATGAACTCTGATACACAGGTGCTACTGCACAGACAGCTAAGAAAAGCCCTGTCTCGTGCACAACCAAGCACCAAGGCAGTCAAAGAACCGCCAACAGACTCAGGACCAGGCAACTAGACCTACAACGTAACGATCCCTGAGTCGGATGACTCAAAGGCAAGATCGTCACAACAGCGGAACAAGCCGCCAATCGGTCTAATCCTAAGCCAACAAAACAGTGCTCCGCATAAAGCGACACACGGAGACCTGAGGGAACAACAGAAACCCGCAGCATAGTTGGACACGCAAACCAAGGTAGAACAACACCTCGAGGCATCCAGAACCAGTGTCTCAGGCCGGACAAAGCCACCAAGACACCCGCACACAAGGCTACTACTCAACCCCTGGGTCACACCGGGTCAACTAGAACCAAAACAGCAGCTTACAAAAAGTAGGATGGAGAATCGTACCTCAAGTAAGAAGACTCCTGGCTACCTTACAACGTAGTCTTAACCCTCATAGGACGTCGAGAGACATCCACGGGATAACGGGCGGACCACAAGGCCAAGCCAAGCCACAACAGAAATCAACAGGCGAAAATCGAAGCACAAGGCTAATAACGCACCATACCTAGACCGCTATTAACAAATGACGGTCTAGACCAGGCCGTTACTCACCAACGACGGACGAAGGCTAAGCCGTCGCACCACCACCCTAACGCTCTACTAAACACAGGAAGCCAAGTAACGCGCAAAGCCAGGCGCGCTACACGCAAACGACACGGCAAGGGAGACACGTCACAACCAAACGACGCGTAGGGGCAGGCGCGTTATTCTTAACGTGCACAGCCACCCTCAACCCAGCGCAAAACAACAAATAACGGACGGGAGAAGGCGCGTTATGTAATAACGACGCACAAGGGCTCACCCGTTACTTCTAACGGACACAGCCACCCAAGCTCGGCCAAAACAGAATGTAACAGTGATGTGACACAACCTCGGACCTAATGCAAGCAAGCACAATCGCATTCAAATGGGCCGAATTGGGCCACCGCTCTCTCGTCGCTCACCCAAGCTCGGGGTACCTTGGCAATGCCAAGGTGAGATTGAGGGGTTGGGCCCTTGCTAGTAGAGGGCCAGCAAGGCTAAGATGTGATTCCCAATGGATTTGGAAGCCCAATTCAACGGGGCCGATGAGGTGCCGAAGGCACCGGTTGCACTCTTCCCATGGTGATCACTCAAGGCAATGGGGCTTGAGGATCGGGCTCTCACTCGCATAACCAGCGGAATTAGAACTAATATTGAAAGACAAGCACTAAGTGGAGTGAAGGTTTGAGCACTTACTCGACCGGTTTGAAGAAACCGGTCCCGGTAGGAGACGAGGGCGAGCGGGGAGGCTAGTGGATCCCCACACGCCGCGGCGTTGTCACTTGACCTGCCCAAACAAAGTACACCACTACACCTCTCGCAGGAGGGGGATCTTGGGGTGGGGGTTAATGAAATTACAGACAATACTACCTCCACGCAGGGAGGGACCTTCAGCCGGCCAAGCGGGGTGGGGAAACTATAGCAAAGAACGAGGAATAAGGGTGGATGCCGAATCTGCTTGCTGTCTGCGAGTCGAGATAGAGAGTCGGTGTTGCTGTTGTAGATCTTGATCAGGAATTTTGTTGATGACGAGACCAGATTGAAAACCTTCGTAGCTGGCAGGGGATTGCCTCAGAATTTTCTTAATTTCTTCTGGAGTCGCTGCTGGTCAGGGCGGGAGCTCGAACAAGGCCTCTGATTTTCGGACTGGCAGTAGCAGGTCACCAACAGTAGGAAGACGAGGCTGTCTCGACCGCTCCTGAACTCCGAATGAGGTGCCGTCAGTGCCGTTAGAACCGTGGGAGAGTCCTCTTTGCATCAAATAAAACGGTAACCCCAAAAGATGCCGGAGATGATCTGTGGAACCAGAAGACTGAAGAGGGGTCGGTGCAGACTGTGGAAAGCAGAGTCGCGCGATTGTGGGAGAAAATTGGTAACTCCTGCTTTCCGATGCTGAATGGACTTCCGCTTCCTGATTCTGAAAGTAGACAGGCCGAGGAAGAACTTTGCAGAAGACTCTGAAGCCTGATTCCTTCAGGGCTCGTCGTGGTGAAGCGTTTCCTCTGGTTCTGGAACTCTGCAGTGGCCGACCTGTGTAGTCGTGGGAGAACGGGGCTCTCGGGCAGCACCGAGCTCTGATGAGGACGAACCCACTTTAATTGCGAAGAGGACAGGCAGCCGCTTCCAATGATGGCTCTTGATCCTTCAGAAACATCCGGGGGAAGCCGTGGTCGCCTCTGCAAGCTGCTGCTCTTCTGCAGATCTTCGGTTGAGAGCTATAGGTTGAAGATGATGGGGGGGAATGGGGTATATGGGAGGGGAAATGGGGGTGGATGAGTGTGGGGGAAGCCCGGGCTGTGAGGGGGTCTAGGAGGGGGTGTTCTAAGGTGGGGGAAGGGAAGAATGGGGTCTGGAAGGGGGTCTAACAGGTGGTGGGAGGAGGAGCTACGAATTTGGGAAGGTGGGTGAGAGGGAAAGGGTCTTTGAAAATGGGTTTAAGGGTGGGATTAAATTTTGGTCTTGGGGGATGGGAAGAGGTGTGTGGGGAACATAATAGGGGTGCTTGGGGTTGTGGGAAGGGTGCTTGGGGAAGTGGGTGGGGTAGTTGGGGGTTGGGAGGTGGAGCTAGGATTGGTGGAAGCTCTCTTGGGACTAGGGGGTGGAGTAATGGGATGTGTGGGGAAGGGGAGTGGTCTTTAATGGGGGTAGGTGGGAGAGTGGTGGTTGGGAAGGGAGGAGAGAGAAGATTTTCAGATTTGGGTGTAGAGGAGAGAGAAAGAGGGGTGAAAGAGAGAGATTAAGAGAGGAATGGGTGGGGAATCTCTCCCCTAGGGTTTCTCACCCAAATAATGGAATCTCTCCACTAGATAAGAGGTTTGAACTCTCAAAATGGCAAGTTTTTCATTGATTCATTCATTTTTCTCCAAATGAAGGAAATGGGGGCCTATATATAGGAAACCCACATTTTACAATAAGACCCTGACAAAAGACTCATTGACAAATAACCGAAGGGGTAGGGGAGCTCATTGGGCCAAGCCCGAAGAAATGGGCCCAATTAGCACATTACACACTCTAATGACACTCAAACATAGGAAAATAAATGCAAGACCTAGGGACATGACTCAAATAAAATGCAAATTACATCAAATGACTCAAGTAAAATTACATAGGACTCAAAATTAAATGACTAAACCATGCCGGATGCAACCGGGGCGAGGAGACGAGCTGTGAAGGTGGGCATGGGAGGTGATGTCCCCATCATACTCCCGGGGTGCGGAGAACTCGACTCTGTCGAGTAAGTGTCCTTCCCTCCTTGGAGGGTGTAGAAGTGGTATTGCCCTCAAGCCTCCCGAACGAGACCGATCCATCCATCTGCCGAGATAGCGCTCGTATACCTTGCTCCGAGTGGTAGTGACTTGTTCATCCAATATTTGTTCAATTTGTTCACGCTGAGCTCTCTTGGCTGGTGGTCTCTCCTCACGGGTGGGTGCTCTCTCAAGGGAAGACGTAGGCTCAATCTCCTCACTAGGTACCACCGTGGGTCCCTTATATGACACTAGGTCGGCGACATTGAATGTGGGACTTATTCCATACTCCTCGGGGAGATCTAACTCATAGGCATTTGCACCAATGCGCCTCAGGACCTGGAAGGGACCAGCCCCACATGGCCTCAATTTGGAGATGGCTCCCGGGGAGAGCCTCTCAGTCCTTACCATCACAAAGTTACCCTCATGGAAGTCTTGGTGACGCCGATGAGAGTCGGCCCGCCTCTTATAAGGCTCATTCTTTTTGCTTATGTGCTTGCAAAGGCTTTTATGCAATTTCGTGAATGTTGACATTCTAGGGGTGATGGGTGGACCTGGGCAACCAAAAGTAGACCGATCATGCTTTGATGCCAATAAGACTTTGATGGATTTTGGAGGGCCGGGGTAACCATATGTGGACTTATCATGCAATGTTGTCATGTAGACTTTGGTGGGCCTGGGTGGGCCGGGGCACCCGTAGGTGAACCTATCATGCAAAGTGGTGATGAATGTGGGGGGGCCCGGACATCCGTAGATACTTTTGACATGCTTACGATCCATGATGAATGAAGGAGGACCATGACATCCGAATGTGGCCCACTCATGCTTTCTACTAGACATGTGGGTGATATGAATGAATGGACCCAACATAGTGTTCATGCCAAAGGTGTATGGTAAGCCTAGACACATGCATGCTTTTCCCAAAGGTGACTTCCATGTGTATAGGTGTGTGACGACCTTTGAACTCCCATTGGAAAGGATCGAATGGATCTAAGAAGGTGGTCATCATGGGGTGGGGCACAACCTTATTACCTAGGGATATGTTGTCCAAGGTTATGGCTCCCAAGGAGTAACCCGGGTCTAAGATGGAGTGAATTGGGTCAAACATTGTGAGTTGGTTTAGGGAAAGGTGGGTGGTGGATAAGGTGTTTGGGTTACACGAGTCTCTTGACTCCCATTGGAATGGATCATATGGATCATAAAATGGGTTACCTAGGGGGAGGAACTCCATGTCCTCAAGATCCTCAAAAGGTGCTAAGTCATCCTTCTCCATGATAGTTGGGCCAATGTTCTTGGCAAGTGGGTCAGCCATGAGTGGTGGGCTTGACTTTCTACCCGAGATAAGAAGCTCTAAATCGAGGAGAAGGTTGGGCTCATCGGGTGTAGGGAGGAATAGAAGGAGGTCGCTAGTGTAGCAACCAATGGTACAAACCGAGGTGATAGACCCTATGCATAGGTGTAGGAGGCTAAGGCTCCTAGGTTGTTCTACCATAGGGGTCAACATGCTAGTCATCTCTAATTGCCATGCTATGCCCTTGAGAAGGTCCTCTAAGGTCTCCACTTGATAGGATGCTTGGATTGTGGTGTGATAGGAGAAGAAGGGCACTAAGGGAAGGTCTTGTTCTATGGGAGGGAAAACATGGGCCCGGATCTCTCTAATTGGGCTCTCCTTTAGCCAACTAACAATGGGTTCTCCTAAGATGAGCTTGGTCCCAACTAGAGAGGGTGATGTAAGGTGAGGACCATCGTGTGATGTTTCTTTCTCAACTTGGACTTGGGTTTCCTCCAAGGTGGGGAGTGAGTTTGGAGTGTCCTCAACTATTGAATTGGGTATGAGTTCTTCTACCAAGGAGGTGAGAGGGTCTTTTGGGGTGATGAAGGTTGGTGTGTGGTGCTCCCGGGGTGGAGGGTAAAGGGAAACTTGGTTTGGGATTGGTAGTGTGGGGTTTGGGAGTGGAAGTATTGGAGGCTTAGGTTAGGATAGGATTGGGGTAGGGAGAGGAAGATGGGTGGGTTGAAGGGGTTTGGGTTGATTGGTTTTGGGAGGAGTGTCCCCTTTTGGGGGTGATGGAGAGGTAGTGGTGAGGGTTACCATGGGCCTAGGTGGAGAGTTGGTCATGGGGCCCAATTGGGTATGGGGACCTATGGCTGTGGTGTGGACTACTTCTTCCAAAGCTAATGGAGCGGGAAGGTTCTTTGATGGTGGGGTGATGATGGCCGGAGTATGGTGCACCCGGGGTGGTGAACAAGGGTGGGATTCCCACGGGTGGGAGAATATAAGGTTGTTGAATTTAAAGGTTCCCGAAAGGTGTGGCGGATGCACTAGGCAAGTCCGACGTGTTGGGTCGATGTCGGCATTCCTTTCATCTAACCATTTCTTTCCTAGGATTATACATGGACCCGCCAATGTTCCCTTTTGACACCAAGCCCCATCCAAATACTTAGTCTTCCCGAACCATTTATGGAATTCAACGAAGACTATGTCTCCGTTGTGCACAATTTGTCCAGTCGTAGAGAGGGTGGCTAAAATTTCGGGGGATACCCAATTATCTTCTTCCATGTCGATGAAGTCAATTTCTGTGGGGCTCCCATTAGGTAGGTATGCTTGGGATATGATGGGAATTGGGGCCTTTTGGTCGGTAGACTCAATGACAATGGGAGGTGGATAATGCATAGAACGATCCGATGAGAACTCTAATGCAAGCGTGCCCATGGACTTGACTTGTGAGAACAAATCAAAGACTTGCTCTGATACCACTTGATGTGAAACGACCTCGGACCTAATGCAAGCAAGCACAATCGCAATCTAAATGGGCCAATTTGGGCCGCCGCTCTCTCGTCGCTCACCCAAGCCCGGGGTAACTTGGCAATGCCAAGGTGAGGTTGAGGGGTTGGGCCCTTGCTGGTAGAGGGCTAGCAAGGCCAAGATTTGATTCCCAATGGATTTGGAAGCCCAATTCAACGGGGCCGATGAAGTGCCGAAGGCACCGGTTGCACTCTTCCCACGGTGATCACTCAAGGCAATGGGGCTTGAGGATCGGGCTCTCACTCGCATAACCAGCGGAATTAGAACTAATATTGAAAGATAAGCACTAAGTGGAGTGAAGGTTTGAGCACTTACTCGACCGGTTTGAAGAAACCGGTCCCGGTCGGAGACGAGGGCGAGCGGGGAGGCGAGTGGATCCCCACACGCCGCGGCGGTGTCGCTTGACCTGCCCAAACAAAGTACACCACTACACCTCTCGCAGGAGGGGGATCTTGGGGTGGGGGTTAATGAAATTACAGACAATACTACCTCCACGCAGGGAGGGACCTTCAGCCGGCCAAGCGGGGTGGGGAAACTATAGCAAAGAACGAGGAATAAGGGTGGACGCCGAATCTGCTTGCTGTCTGCGAGTCGAGATAGAGGGTCGGTGTTGCTGTTGTAGATCTTGATCAGGAATTTTGTTGATGACGAGACTAGAGTGAAAACCTTCGTAGCTGGAAGGGGATTGCCTCAGAATTTTCTTAATTTCTTCTGGAGTCACTGCTGGTCGGGCCGGGAGCTCGAACAAGGCCTCTGATTTTTGGACTGGCAGTAGCAGGTCACCAATAGTAGGAAGACGAGGCTGTCTCGACCGTTCCTGAACTCCGAATGAGGTGCCGTCAGTGCCGTTAGAACCGTGGGAGAGTCCTCTTTGCATAAAACAAAACGGGGACCCCAAAAGATGCCGGAGATGATCTGTGGAACCAGAAGAGTGAGGAGGGGTCGGTGCAGACTGTGGAAAGCAGAGTCGCGCGATTGTGGGAGAAAATTGGTAACTCCTGCTCTCCGATGCTGAATGGACTTCCACTTCCTGATTCTGAAAGTAGACAGGCCGAGGAAGAACTTTGCAGAAGACTCTGAAGCCTGATTCCTTCAGGGCTCGTCGTGGTGAAGTGTTTCCTCCGGTTCTGGAACTCTGCAGTGGCCGACCTGCGCAGTCGTGGGAGAACGGGGCTCTCGGGCAGCACCGAGCTCCGATGAGGACGAACCCACTTTAATTGCGAAGAGGACAGGCAGCCGCTTCCAATGATGGCTCTTGATCCTTCAGAAACATCCGGGGAAAGCCGTGGTCGCCTCTGCAAGCTGCTGCTCTTCTGCAGATCTTCGGTTGAGAGCTATAGGTTGAAGATGATGGGGGGAATGGGGTATATGGGAGGGGAAATGGGGGTGGATGAGTGTGGGGGAAGCCCGGGCTGTGAGGGGGTCTAGGAGGGGGTGTTCTAAGGTGGGGGAAGGAAAGAATGGGGTCTGGAAGGGGGTCTAACAGGTGGTGGGAGGAGGAGCTACGAATTTGGGAAGGTGGGTGAGAGGGAAAGGGTCTTTGAAAATGGGTTTAAGGGTGGGATTAAATTTTGGTCTTGGGGGATGGGAAGAGGTGTGTGGGGAACATAATAGGGGTGCTTGGGGTTGTGGGAAGGGTGCTTGGGGAAGTGGGTGAGGTAGTTGGGGGTTGGGAGGTGGAGCTAGGATTGGTGGAAGCTCTCTTGGGACTAGGGGGTGGAGTAATGGGATGTGTGGGGAAGGGGAGTGGTCTTTAATGGGGGTAGGTGGGAGAGTGGTGGTTGGGAAGGGAGGAGAGAGAAGATTTTCAGATTTGGGTGTAGAGGAGAGAGAAAGAGGGGTGAAAGAGAGAGATTAAGAGAGGAATGGGTGGGGAATCTCTCCCCTAGGGTTTCTCACCCAAATAATGGAATCTCTCCACTAGATAAGAGGTTTGAACTCTCAAAATGGCAAGTTTTTCATTGATTCATTCATTTTTCTCCAAATGAAGGAAATGGGGCCCTATATATAGGAAACCCACATTTTACAATAAGACCCTGACAAAAGACTCATTGACAAATAACCGAAGGGGTAGGGGAGCTCATTGGGCCAAGCCCGAAGAAATGGGCCCAATTAGCACATTACACACTCTAATGACACTCAAACATAGGAAAATAAATGCAAGACCTAGGGACATGACTCAAATAAAATGCAAATTACATCAAATGACTCAAGTAAAATTACATAGGACTCAAAATTAAATGACTAAACCATGCCGGATGCAACCGGGGCGAGGAGACGAGCTGTGAAGGTGGGCATGGGAGGTGATGTCCCCATCAAACGGCCAGGGGCAGGCGCGTTACACTCAAAATAACGGATGGGAACCCATCCGTCGGGGGAACCGCCTCAACAGTCAAAGTCAGTCAAACGGAAAATAACGGCCAGGGCTGGGCGCGTTAATTCCCAACTAACGCGCTGGGTCAAGCGCGTTAGACCAACTGACTCAACCCCAACACAAAACGACGAAGGCGAACTAGCGCGCAGGCACTGGCGCGTTACACGGGAACGACACGCCACTCCAGGGCCGTCGCTTACCTAGAAGCCAAAAAACTCAAAAAAACTCAGTCGAAGTAACGGCCTATCGCAGGACCGTCAGAAGCAAGTAACGGCCACTGGAAGGACCGCTACTTCCCATACGGCGGAAAAATAGAGGAACGGCTAAATCGGCCCATTCCACGCCCCATTCACGCCGAAACGCAGGGGAAACACACCACAATGACAAATAACCATATCAGGGCACAAAAGACCTCACATGCAAGCTCAAAAATGCACGATCCGGGCGATTTCATCAAATCCACCCAAAGTGGGTCACCGAGGTTCCCGGGCTTCTACCGGCCTCGAATGAACACCAAACCACACGAAATCAACGTGGACGGGATCTTAACATCCCTGCGGTCAGTCAGAAACTAACTACGCCGCAAACAGTCGCCGTTTACCGGCCGACCCTAAAAACCACGAAAATCACGGTTTAGGCAAAACAAGCCCAAACTCGACCGATTCCTAGCCGAACGCCGTGCAATGGCAGGGAAAACGGAGAGGACGAAGTAAGGATCAGTCACCCTACCTCCACCGAAGAAACCGTGCCCCGAAAGGACCACACCACGCCGAAAACCACTCACGAACCGATTTCACCGACTTTGAATCCACCGTTCGGGATCACGCCAGAATCGATCCGATCCTCGCCCCATCGCGCACCTCGACAGCTCCACCTCGTCGCCACCTCGCCCACGCACGCCTCCGTCTGCAGCCGGAGCCGAAAGGGGGAGAGAACGAGAGAGAACGGGAGAGAGAGAGTGAAATCGCGAGAGTGAGGAGAGAGAGAGAGGAAAAGAAATAAAAGAAAAGAAATTAGGAATTTTTCCTAATTTTTGAAAATTTCGAAAATGCGCCGAAAATGCACAAATTCAAAAAATACGCAAAAATAGGCGAAACGACCGGCTCGAAGAGTACATCGTTGCTGTAGCATCCACGAGCTCGAAAATTGACAAACAAACTCACCGTAGGGTTCCGTAACTAGTACGTGAGAAAAACCCACACGACTCGTCAAACTCGACTCGGAAGCCACAAAAGCGAACCGAAACTCAACGAAACCAATCCGAAAGATCCAACAAAGATCCAATAGGACCTACCACGGATCCAGGTCATTACATCCTCCCCTCCTTTAAGAAATTTCGCCCTCGAAATTAAGGACTAACAAAGGAGAAGCAGGGAGGAACAACCCAACGACACAAATCTCGAGAAACACAGCTCAGAGGAACACCGTCGGATCATAATTACAGGTACACGCTCTAGCTTCCCAGACAGCAAGTCCACAGCACGAGCATAGCACCAAAGTGAACACACCTGACACCTCCGAAGCAAAGGCAACGTCATTTACGTCTCACCAGACAGGAGACACGACTGCCACAACAACAAAGAACCAACACTGAAAAACACAATAGCACACAGCAAGCGGCAGCTTATATCAGGAGACACAGTCCTCACAGCTGACAGCTCGCAACATCATCGGCTCCAGTGCCAAAGGTAACAGGAAACACCTAGCACATAGGACACCAACGACAACAACACCACTGAACCACAGGCACCATCAAGTCAGCATCCACCCAGACATTACATCGGGTCGAGTCGCAAGCTAACTCTACCCAAGCAAAGGGAGTACTGCAAGCTAACTAACAAGACAATGGTCCAAGGCAAGGACACAAAATCATAAAGAAACAGCGCCAAAACAACACAACGGCAACACCTGCAGGATTGCGGCTCCGCACAACACACAGGGCCAAGGAACACCACCGCAAGCAAGGTCACATCAAGGCATACGAACAGCTGAACGCACAGCCACAAGAGACAGGTCACGCACCAGGCTGCTCACCAAGAGAAGACCCACAACAACAAGAATCAACAATAACAATCTCGTGGAACGCACCACAAGGACTACAAACACGCCTCGAGAGCACAACACCCAAGAAAGAAATACAGAGCAAGGGTACTCAACCAGCAAGGATCGCCGACAAATTCCCCAACACTCGCAACATGCCGATGCCAACAACGGAAAACCACAAACACAGGCACGGCAACAGACAAAGTCAAGGCACAAGAGCCAAGACAAAGTCACATCGAGAAAGAACAAACCTCATGACAAGCGGGTTGCCAACCCACACAAAGTAGCTGCACTCTCAACAACGCGCACAGGCAACAGAACAACATCGGAAATCGCATCTCAGCACACACCAGGCGTCATCGCAATCAACAAAAATCGCAATCAACACGCCACGAGTTTCGATCTCGCGAACAACCGATTATAAGGAGCCTAAGTGCAACAGAAGAAGAGCACCAGCTTCAGCACAACGCATAAGGAAAAGCATCAGTCTCAGCTTACCTTCACGTCCTGAAACGATAAATGAGCCTTCACAACACGTCGGCTAACGAATACAGCACGACAACACGGTGCACAACAGCTCTTAACACCATCATGGAGTCAAAAGCCAAGCAACCGTACCATATGGAGCAGATCAGGCTCAAAACAAAGCTGTCCACACTTAAGCAGACACAGGACAAAGGCATCACTAAGGCAGCAATTCCAAGGCAAAATTTGAAAAGATTCCACCAGAAGGGACGAGAAGCAAGAAGCTCAACCACAAAAAGCTCACCAGGAAGGGAAAAATCCTAGGCTCGCCTGAGCAACTTCTCCAATACGGGATCTAATCGAACACTTCAACAGAAGCGAATCACATCAGAAGCTAAACAGACTAAAGCCAGGACAACCAAAGCAACGTAAGAACGTGCATGGCCATCACACCAACGCTAAAAGTCACAAGCCACCTGAGCAAAACACAGAAAACAGCTCGAACAATGCACTGCAGGTTCATGCCAACCGACAAACACTGCCAAGCGCAACACGATCGAGACCAACACTAAAACCGAGCGAAGCACCTCGTCAAAACCAGACGAGAGCAAAACCATCTCGTACAGTGCCAACCAAGCACGCACAAGACCACACACAAAAAGCACCGCGATAAACATCGCAACACCTACGCCAGCAAAAGACGACACCAAGGACTAGCTCTGGACAAGCACAAATTCCAATTCCTTATACAATCCTCAACTAATGCTCTGATACCAACTGTAACGACCCAGAGTTCAGGATACCGACATACCGATAACATCGATACACCGATACCAAGAACTGGGGAAGCCACCCAAGAGGCTGATGAGGCCCCTGAAGGGTTAGTGGGGGGTAAGCTGAGGGTATGCATAACGAATTGTAATTTGGAACACGCGGATTACAATTAAGTAACAAAATTAACACAAGTGCGGAAGCAATTCAAAATAACCAGAGTGATATACAAATACTAGTCCATATAACAAGAGCACTAGTCCAAAGAGAGTACAACTACACGGGGCATACCCTGGCAAAGGTACCACAAAAACCTCAAAGAGGCGGCTCGACTATAGCTGGCAGCTAGACACGGTCTCCGAAACAGCTCACGAAGCACCGGGAGACGACGGGCGCCGCTCACCTGAAAAGCAAGGGTGAGTCTCAACAGAAACTCAGTAGGGGTCACGCGGATCCCCACTGGAAAATGCATAGTGTAACGGTAAGCAACTAAACAACTAGTGCAACAAAGCAGTAAAAGCTACACTACAAAGCTGTAAACAGAACAGGGACAGCAGGAGTGGGGAACAGGCAAAGAGCAAGGGGAGCTCAACAACAAAGAAGAGCGAGGCCGTAAAACACGGAACACGGCCACCGAGAAGGACTCGGCACCCTAAGCTACTCAAAAAGGCAACAGACGGTTGACCCTAAACTCACACAGAAGGGTACACCAGCCTGCCAGCCAGCCCAAACAAACAAGGTCTAGACAAGACCCAGACAGACGCCACACAAACACGTACACGACCGAAAACGTCGTGCACACAGCCCTACACATGACTAAAACGTCATGCAACCAATAGGACACTGACCTCGAGTACAGCCACGAGCGGGCAACTCGCAAAGGTCACAACGCGCGAGAAAACGCGAGAGTCACAGCACCAAGTGATAGGAGCACCCTCCACTCAGCAGAACAGCCAGATGCGTCCACTGATGGCTTACACTGCGCCACAAGCGTCAGGTCACTCAAGGACAAGACACACCAAGAACCAGGTCCAAGGAACAGCAGCTCCAAGGAAACACGGCACCACATCACAAGACTACAGCACCACTGCGAGTAACTAGTCAGGGCCACGCCCGTCGGCGCAAGTCCCCAGTCCCTGACCACGTGTGCACACACCGACCTCTACCTAGGCCAGTCCTCTAGCTAGTATTCCCCTCGGTAGGACGCTACCGTTGGCCGGGGCCTACGGAACTAGCTTAAAAACCGTACGTACCAAACGCCACAGGAAACACCCCTCCACCACTCCCGGTGGGTCGGCAAAAGCCTAGGGCTACAACCAGGGGAGGCTCACAAGGCACGAACTCTGAAACACAGGTGCTACTGCACAGACAGCTAAGAAAAGCCCTGTCTCGTGCACAACCAAGCACCAAGGTAGTCAAACAACCGCCAACAGACTCAGGACCAGGCAACTAGACCAACAACGTAACGATCCCTGAGTCGGATGACTCAAAGGCAAGATCGTCACAACAGCGGAACAAGCTGCCAATCAGTCTAATCCTAAGCCAACAAAACAGCGCTCCGCATAAAGCGACACACGGAGACCTGAGGGAACAACAGAAACCCTCAGCATAGTTGGACACGCAAATCGAGGTAGAACAACACCTCGAGACATCCAGAACTAGTGTCTCGGGCCGGACAAAGCCACCAAGACACCCGCACACAAGGCTACTAGTCAACCCCTGGGTCACACCGGGTCAACTAGAACCAAAACAGCAGCTTACAAAAAGTAGGATGGAGAATCCTACCTCAAGTGAGAAGACTCCTGGCTACCTTACAACGTAGTCTTAACCCTCATAGGACGTCGAGAGATATGCACGGGATAACGGGCGGACCACAAGGCCAAGCCAAGCCACAACAGAAATCAACAGGCGGAAATCGAAGCACAAGGCTAATAACGCACCATACCTAGACCGCTATTAACAAATGACGGTCTAGACCAGGCCGTTACTCACCAACGACGGACGAAGGCTAAGCCGTCGCACCACCACCCTAACGCTCTACTAAACACAGGAAGCCAAGTAACGCGTAAAGCCAGGCGCGCTACACGCAAACGACGCGGCAAGGGAGACACGTCACAACCAAACGACGCGTAGGGCAGGCGCGTTATTCTCAACGTGCACAGCCACCCTCAACCCAGCGCAAAACAACAAATAACGGACGGGAGATGGCGCGTTATGTAATAACGACGCACAGGGGCTCACCCGTTACTTCCAACGGACACAGCCACCCAAGCTCGGCCAAAACAGAATGTAACGGCCAGGGGCAGGCGTGTTACACTCAAAATAACGGATGGGAACCCATCCGTCGGGGGAACCGCCTCAACAGTCAAAGTCAGTCAAACGGAAAATAACGGCCAGGGCAGGGCGCGTTAATTCCCAACTAACGCGCTGGGTCAAGCGCATTAGACCAACTGACTCAACCCCAACACAAAACGACGAAGGCGAAGTAGCGCGCAGGCACTGGCGTGTTACACGGGAACGACAAGCCACTCCAGGGCCGTCGCTTACCCAGAAGCCAAAAAACTCAAAAAAACTCAGTCGAAGTAACGGCCTATCGCAGGACCGTCAGAAGCAAGTAACGGCCACTGGAAGGACCGCTACTTCCCATAAGGCGGGAAAACAGAGGAACGGCCAAATCGGCCCATTCCACGTCCCATTCACGCCGAAACGCAGGGGAAACACACCACAACGACAAATAACCACATCAGGGCACAAAAGACCTCACATGCAAGCTCAAAAATGCACGATCCGGGCGATTTCATCAAATCCACCCAAAGTGGGTCACCGAGGTTCCCGGGCTTCTACCGGCCTCGAATGAACACCAAATCACATGAAATCAACGTGGACGGGATCCTAACATCCCTGCGGTCAGTCAGAAACTAACTACGCCGCAAACAGTCGCCGTTTACCGACCGACCCTAAAAATCACGAAAATCACGGTTTAGGTAAAACAAGCCCAAACTCGACCGATTCCTAGCCAAACGCCCTGCAATGGCAGGGAAAACGGAGAGGACGAAGTAAGGATCAGTCACCCTACCTCCACCTAAGAAACCGTGCCCCGAAAGGACCACACCACGCCGAAAACCACTCACGAACCGATTTCACCGGCTTTGAATCCACCGTTCGGGATCGCGCCAGAATCGATCCGATCCTCGCCCCATCGCGCACCTCGACAGCTCCACCTCGTCGCCACCTCGCCCACGCACGCCTCCGTTTGCAGTCGGAGCCGAAAGGGGGAGAGAACGAGAGAGAACGGGAGAGAGAGAGTGAAATCGCGAGAGTGAGGAGAGAGAGAGAGGAAAAGTAATAAAAGAAAAGAAATTAGGAATTTTTCCTAATTTTTGAAAATTTCGAAAATGCGCCGAAAATGCACAAATTCAGAAAAATATGCAAAAATAGGCGAAACGACCGGCTCGAAGAGTACATCATTGCTGTAGCATCCACGAGCTCGAAAATTGACAAACAAACTCACCGTAGGGTTCCGTAACTAGTACGTGAGAAAAACTCACACGGCTCGTCAAAGTCAACTCGGAAGCCACAAAAGCGAACCGAAACTCAACGAAACGAATCCGAAAGATCCAACAAAGATCCAACAGGACCTACCACGGATCCAGGTCATTACAGAAGGTGGCCTCAGAATAGTGAACATTATGAAGATGCTTGGCCCTGAAGAACCTGGCCCAAAGAGATTAGGAAGTGATGGAAGACCATAGCATTTTAGTCCTCAAAGCGACCTGCATAAGTTGAAGATTGAGAACCCTGAGTCCTCCACATTCTTTTGGGCAAGAGATGCTGTCCTAGGATGTCCAATATTTTTTCGGCGATCCCTCGTACGAGCCCCAAAAGAAATTAGCAAGTAACCTATAGAAAGACCTCATGATAGTGGCTGGGATGGTAAGAGCAGACATGGTATAAATTGGAAGGGCTGAAAGCACATGCCGAATGAGAACGAGCCGACCACCGGTGGAGAGAAAACCTGACTTCCAAGCTTGGAGCTTCACATCATTATTAGACAAAATATTGGTGAAATATGAGGACTTCTGCCTTCCAGAGTAAAGAGAGATACCCAAGTATTTGATGGGTAGCCGGCACTTCATAAAACTAGTAACCTCCTCGATCGATCTGCAAAGAGAGGTTGACACAACATCGGATACAATAAACGAGCTCTTCGAGGCGTTGACAAGCTGGCCTGATGCAATTTCATATTGCTTGATGAGTCTCATAAGATTTCTGATATGCCGAATAGAGCCATTAGATAAGATTAATGTATCATCAGCAAAAAGAAGGTGAGAAACTGGGGGACACCTCCGAAGAGATTGATACCACCTGCCCCTGCTGTGAGAAAACAAGGAGGACAGCCCACGGCTGAGAGCTTCCTCCGCAAGAATAAATAATGCCGGGGCAATAGGATCCCCCTGACGAAGTCCTCTGCTGGACTTAAAATAGCCATGGACGCTGCCATTAAGAAGCACGGAGAACCAGCAATTGGAAAGTAAATGTCACGTCCCGACGCGAAAAATCGAGGGCGCGAGCAGTTATGAGGCACTCGTGTCGATCAGAGCATGTACCAATTTAATTCTAAGACAAGAGATAAGAAGGAATTGATAATTTTATTCCATCAAAATAAAGGTTTACATCACTAATTTATAAGCCATAAAGGCATGATACAATCTTTCAAATTTCAGAATTCTTGCAAGAGTAACTATTGATCTACATAAATCCTAGGGAAAAGAAAAACACTCATTCACTCTTGTCCAATCCCCTGTTCATTGTCATTTCCTACAACAATTAACTAAAACGTAGGGTGAGCAAAAAGCTCAGTAGGATTTTATATCTCTAAAGCCATGCAATCTTTAAGTATTTAACAATTTAAGAAATTTACGTCAGGAAGTAGTTGACCATGAATTTCAAGTATGAAATTTTGTATAAAGAATTTCCAAGTAATTTCAAGATAACAAGATAATTTCAAGATCATGATAGTAGACAAGACGATGGTCATTTCCAGAAATATATCAAGAGCTTTCATGATAAGACGATGGGTACTATCATTAAGACAATTCAAGAACTTTCATGATGAACTTTTAAGCAATATCGAAGTAGAGCAATCACTTGAACTTTAAATAATATAGAAGTAGAACAATCACTTCTACAAGGATATTTATGATGAATCTTTAAGCAATAACAATATAAAAGTAGAGCAATCACTTCTACCAACACTCAGTAGGAATAGCCAAAGTACTAAGGGGAGATCACGACGATATGACAGCTCCTCATGGAATATCACTATTTGGCTACACACTTAGGGGTTCTCACGACAATATGATTGCCCCTAACTGTAATAGACCCTATATGGGTGAATGTCAGCATCTGATCATTATAATACCGATTTATATTTGGACTTTGCCTCGCCCGTGGGATCAGATCAGAACCCCTTTATACACTAGCATTTAAATGTCATTTCATTGGGACCCATAGCCCCTGACATTTTTCTATAGAATTCCACAATATGGCCAAAGAATTTTTAGAACAAGCTCATTTGTAAACAAGTACAGATCTAGCAAAAATTGTGATAATTACAAAGGAGAGTGGAAAACTCATTTTAGGCATCATGTTTAACGACATTAAGTCGTATAATTCAAGGATGACGGTAAACTAGGAAGGAAGTCAAGTAAATAGAATTATTTTAAATTTCATAGTCTAATCTGATGTGTATTTTTCATAATTAAGTGTTTTAGGTAGGAAGTATACTTTTCAAATTTTAAAATCCTGATTTTTGGTATTTACTATTTATTCATCAATGTACTAGTTATTTGTTAAGAAATTAGAGCTTATGTACTAAAAATACGTTTTAGTTGATGGAAATAATTTTCATGTGTCACTTTACTGCTGAAATGATAAGATAGACTTTCCATGCTGGAATTAACTTTTTATCATGCTGAAAAATTTTATTTAACATATTAATACGAATACTTAATATGCTAAATAATCCTCGTACACTAACTTACTGATGAGGTGATAAACATAAGTTTACCACGCTGTTTTCCTAAATTTTATGAGAACAAAATAAATTTTTCACGTTGAAAAATAATTTTTATACATTTATTTGCTAATTATTTGTTGAGAAAATAGGTTTATCATGCTGAAAATAGTTTTTAAATAGCTTTAGCATGCTGAAATTAATTATAACATGCTAAGATAATCCTGACATACTGTAAATAATTTTATCTTACTAAAAGTAACTTTTTAGCAGGCTGAAAATAATTTTTATACATTTATTTACTAATTTCTTGATAGGAAAATATGCGAAAAATTAATTTTAAATAAACTTATCACGCTGAAAAGTAATTTCCTATCTCAATATGCAGGAGGCAAATTTATCATACTAGAAATAATTTTTAACATGTTGAAACTAATTTTTATACATTACTTTACTAATAACATGATAAAAATAGATTTTTACATGCCGAAAAATAGTTTTAAATAACTTTAATATGCTGAAAAATGGTCTTAACATGCTAACATATTTCTAACATGTTGGAAATAATTTTATCATGCTAGCATTATTTTTTTTAACATGCTGTAAATATTTTTCATGCATTAATTTCCTACTTATTTGATAAGAAAAATAGGTTTAATCATGCTAAAAGTAATTTTCATAACTCAATTTCTGATAATATGACAGAGATAAATGTTATCATGCTGATAATAATTTTTGAAACATCAATTTACTTATAAGCATACTTTTACATGCTCCAAATGAGTTTTATACCTAAATTTTCTAGTAATATAAACTTATCGTGTTGTAAATAGTATTTAACACACTAAAAATACTTTTATTCTGTAAAAATAAATTTAACATGCTAAATTTAATATTTAAGATGCTGAAAGTAATTTTAACATACTAATGCTTTACAATTAAGGTGGATTCGAAGTACTATAATTTCATTGTATGGTGGCTAAAGTTTAGTCCCATATTGGAAGTTACAAAAAACTTCCATGGCTTTATATGTTGGAGAGCTCACCCTTAGGTCCTGACCCAAGGGGCATAGGATGTGGGCTCAAGTTGTCTGTGGATACAGAACTAGTAATATATTTATTTATTTATTTGTGCCGTGCCGAGCCGAGGTGTGGTTGGTTGGTTTTGAAATTATTTTGTTTGACCCCCGTATATATTATTTTTATTTTTTTTTGAACGCGCTAGCCTGGACTAGCGGGATCTTGAAGAACGTGCTAACCAGTGCTAGCGCGATCTGGACATGTTTTTATATATTTTTCAAAATATATTATTTTCACCCCCGGTATTCCGAGTAAAAATTCATGAACGCTCTAGCCTCTGCTAGCGCGATCATTCAGATCGCGCTACCCTCGAGTAGCGCATTCTCGAAATATATATATATATATATATATATATATATATATATTAATATATGTTTGACCCTTGAGAGTGGGGAAATAGACTGTATGAACGCGCTATGTCGGGGCAGCACGTTCAGAACGCGCTACTGAGGTATAGCACGTTTTGGACTTGATGAAAAAATGGGAATACCCCTCCAATAAAATGACCATAACTTGCTCATTTCATAACGAAATTTAATAAATGAGCTATCAATGGAAAGAGGACATAAAAATGAACAAGATGGCATACTTTAATTAAGATTTAGCCTGAGAGATACCTACCTTTGAGCAGATCTAATGAGAGGTAAGAAAAGCGCCCAAATAATATGAAACCCTTTGATTTCTCCCACTCTTCCCTTCAATTCACCTTCAATCTTTAGAGTTGCATAGTCTAGGCCTCCAGGGATGATTTGAGGGTCGAATGGGGTTCTATTTATAGTCAAAATTTGGCCAAATTTGTCAAGATTCCTTGCCTAACAATGCCAATCTTTCCAACTCCGAATTGGAAGAAAATTTCAATTTTTCTTCTTAATCTAGCCTCCATTTGGTGTGAAACCAATGTAAAAATGGCTAGTCCAAGGTGGGATGTTAGGTAAGGGTTGATTCTTTGAGTCAATCTTCTAGAAATGAGATTATTTTAATCCCTTAAATTCCATATTAAACACATGTTACGAATTTAAGGTTAAATATCCTTTAATAAATCCTTTAATCCATTAATCCAGCCCATTATGAATTATCCAATGGGCCAATTATAATCCTAATCCATCTTATGGACTTTTATTGGGCTTGCAATGATTTACCTAAGACTTACAACATTTATTTTTTAATTTACCTTAAGTAAATTCATTATTCTAATTTAGAAAAATATAATTTAATTATTTCATTAAAATTTTAATTGTATAATTTATTTGAAAAAAAATATTTCTCATTTTAAATTATTGGGTTTCTACATCCTCCCCCACTTAAAAGAATTTGGTCCCCAAATTCACATGATTTTCTTTCCATAATAGTAGGGTATAATCACTATATCTAAACTATGCATTCTAACTAGATCATCCTTATAATATGCTAATTGCTAAGATCACCATATGAAATTTATTCTATCATGGACGAGATAGGTTTATAAGGTTACCTTCCCATGCTTGCGGCGCTCCTTTCTTTAAAAGTGGACAACGAGTAATTTTATGATCCATGCTTCCGCAACGGATGCACTTCCCAAGTTTATACCAACACTCATCTGGGTTGTGCCTTCCTTTATTACAATGCTCATATTTTTCCTTGACTGGAAAAATTTGTTGATCATCATTCCAGGACTTCTTGTTCTTACGGAAACCGTTACCTCCGTTGAACCTCTTCTTTTCATTCACAGGTTCCTTGCTCTTGGACCCATAGACTAACTCCTCCTTGGCGACTTTCCCTTTAATTCGTTCCACCATATCCATAGCATCTTCTAGAATTTGTGCTTTCCTAACCATTTCCGTATAAGTTTGAATCTCCAATGGAGCCAATCGAGGAATGAGTTCCACCTTTAATCCGTTCATAAATCTTCTTGCTCTCATTTTCTCCGTACAAACTAGGTGTGGGGCATACCAAGCTAATCTAGAAAATATCGCTTCATAATCTGCTACAGATAAGCTACGTTGTTTTAATGTCGCGAACTCCATGGCCTTCTTCTCGCGGATTCTTTCCGAGAAATACTTCTCATTAAAATGTTCTAAGAACCCCTCCCATGTAATTTGTTCATTCTGTAAGATTGCTTCAACGGATACCTGTTGTGTAGTGGACAGCGGATCTAGAGGGGAGGGGTGAATAGATCAGCCCCACTTTTCGTAATGTGGCCCTCTATATAGCTAGTTAAAATGAATTGCAGCGGAATAGAAACTAGCTTCCAAGTGCGTTATGATTTGCTTAGTAAGATAAGCAAGATATATAACAATTCGATCCTAAGCATGCACCTAGAACGAATCAATCACACAAGTAAACCACACTAGACAGGATTTTAAGGTGGTTCGGACTGAATCCTCAGCCCTACGTCCACCCCTCACCAAAATCCGGTGAGGCTTCACTTGTGCAGCGCACAGAACCGCAAATCGGAAATCACCGATTGCCTTCCTACTCACCACCTGGTAGGGATGTCAACCGCAAATTGGAACACCCTCCAATTGCGTTCCTACTAACCACCGGTAGGGATGAATCACACTTTCAATGTTTAAACAATAATGAAAATGAAACAAATGTGAATGAACTAAGACAAGAGATTGAGTTATGAGTGAAAATGAATTGGCCCTTGTATGAAATATTGATCAGCAACAAGGCTCCTCTTGGCTTCAACTCAATCTTCTTGATTCACCCTTGATTGGATGAATGTTCTTCACGGAGTACTGTTCACGTGAACAGTACCTCTTCCTTCAATTCTTCTCTCTTGATCTTCTCTTTGAACTTCTTTGAATGAATGAAGGAGATGATGAAGCTACCTTGAATCTTGATTGCTTCTTTAGCTTCTAAGAGTTTGAATGCTTGAAATATCACCTTGAATGAGGTGGAAAGTGTTGGGTCCCGTAGTGCAGGGACACGGTTCTAGAGGGGGGGGGGTGAATAGAACCCTCCTACTAAAAACTATGTCCAATTAAAATCTTAAACGACCTCACAGCGGAATTAACAAACTTAATGAGATTGACTGAATTGGAACAAGTAGATTACTCAATTCTCTCAATCTCACCGAGCTCACACGATTGCGTATATAGACGAAAAAGAGATGCACACAAACACACAAATCAAACCATGAGACACGGGGATTTTTAGGTGGTTCGGGACCACGATGGGTTCCCTACGTCCACCCCTTACCAAACCGGTAAGGCTTTCTCCACACGCTGTGAATGCAGTAAACACGGGGATTTCTCCCCACACACACACGAGGTAAAAACCCCAACACACACGCTACTAGAGTAGCACACACACGGGGATGTACCCCAACACACACACACGTAGGACGACGCCTACACAGCTACACGGGAGTAAACTCCCAACTATACACAGGGAACACACCCCACAATATCTCCAAGCACACACACGAATAACCTCCACCGCATACGACGCACAAGCGTCAACACAAACCACTCGGAGAACCCTTTCTCCGAACACCCACACAAGAAAATCGTTTAGGAATTTATGTGGAAATCAGATATGCATACAATCAACCCAAAACAATTTCTAAACACTAAACCACACAACAAAACTGAAATGTAAAGCTCCCCCACTTTAGAACAATCTGGCTCTTCTCAGTTCGTAGTCGGATGAACATGATTTTGGCATCCTCTTGTTCTTCCCCTCGAACCGCTTCTTTTCTTCTTCTATCACGAGCTCCAAATCACAAGGGAAGTAGATCAGATCTGCTGTTGAAGACCTCTGGAGCTTCTCCACCGTTTCAGCCCTTTCTTCTCCTACAAGGAAGAACACACTTTGATTAGGGTTAATACCTTGTGAATCTCGTAGCTCATATATATATATAACTTAGAGAGCTCAAAAGACACATAAAACCCTCCTCACACATGTTAGAAACACCCTAGTATCATTAGGAACCATTGGGGGGTGTTTTGGTAAAGTTTCAAGGGGTTTAGGATGAGTTTTAAACACTTTCGTAAGTCCCGTCCGGAAGGCGTCGACCCTCGGCAACCAGGTTGCTGGAATACACAAAAAGAGGCCCTCTGTTACAGGGGTCGACCCTTTCAGTGGGGGTCGACCCCTGGGGTCGACCCTTGGCAACTAGGTTACTGTCGGGGCCAAAAAAAGAGCCAGGTTTAAAGGGGTCGACCCCATGGGTCGACCCTTTCAGTGGGGGTCGACCCTTGGGGTCGACCCTTTCAGTGGGGGTCGACCCTTTCAGGCAGGGTACACAAAAATAGCTCTGCGCGCTTCGGCGGCAGGAATTAATTCTCCTAGCTCCGAACTCCGATCAAAGCGAGACTAGAAGCGTTGGAAAGAGGACTCCCAAAGCTACAACATAAAATTTTAGAGGGGAAATCCAATGGTTGGATTGAAAATGGTGAAGATTGTAAGACAGTTTGAGTTTGAAAAATAACTAAAATCTCCATCAAAACCAGGGGGAAATAATTGATTAAATGTTACCATAATCCCATGAAGATCAACAATGATTTTGCATCCTGAAAAACATGATAAACTAAGAGGTTAGTTGAGAATCAAAATATATGAGTTATGCATTAACACTATGAACATGTTCACAATGAAATACATCATTGAACCTCATCAAACATGCGTTTTGCTTCTCAAATCAATCAACAAAAATATATTCCACCAAATGACAAGGTTTTATTATGATGAACATGGATTTCTCAATCAATCAAATACAATGACATGGGAGCTCAACATTCAGTTACAATACAATCAACTCTTCAATATCAAAATGCTTCATTACTTAAATGTTAACAATTATGCCAAATGCAAAGCATGCATAATGTCATGGAACCACATACATTTAAATGGCATTATTGTTGATTAAAAATTAACATTCATGAACCATTATCTCATGAGGAGCATTGATAGGTACAAGAGATCTTTTTGAATCGTTCATACATTTAAATCACAATAACCCCAGCAATAATATCCATGAGCATACTCAAACATGTGCCAACCCTCAAAGGTCTCAAGTGAGCTTATGTGAAATATGAATGAAACACATCAACCTTTTACCAAATCAAGTGGTCATGAATCCAAATAATGAGCAAGCATCATTAAGGTCACATTCATCAATCTCCAAGTTACAAGTGAGAGTCGACATAAGGTGAAGAATGAGTTAACTCCCTTTTGCAAGAAGATCGCCATTGATACATTTCTTTGAGTTCCAAACATGAACCGTAGATGTGGTCCTGCAAACCAAAATATTCAAGGCTTGAGATCGTTAAATACAAATCGTTCATATGACCTTCAAATATGAACAAAGTTAACTCCCTTATAGAAGAAGAGCTTCATTGATAGACCACGTTAGATTCCAAGTATGAGCCATGGATTTGTATACCTGCAAATCAACATAAAGATAGCATTAGTTCCTTAAACACCAAAGGTTCATATGGCTTTCAAGAGTGAACATTAAATCCATCTTTCAACTCATCGAATCAAGATATAAAATATGTTGCTCAATGAAACTGATGTGGCACAGCCCAAGGATGACTAAATATGTAATGAACAACCTAGGACCTAGATCCACAAGCATACAAGCACTCAATCATTCTCACAATAGCGTCTTACTTACACGGCACACGCTATCACCCGGCGGAGCCGGGGGATGAAGGCAAGGGTCCGAGGCGAGACCCAATGAGTCTAATGGACTTAGTTGGCTTAGGCTGACCCCAAAGAGTCTAGGATTCACAACTTAGTGGGCGACTGGCCTGCAAGGTGGGGTTTGGGTGGCACTCTCTCACGGCCCGCGGTGGGCACCAACAAATGAACATACAAGAACGGACCCTCTTCTCACCGTCCGACGAGCAATCAAAGCAATACTAAACTTGCAGAAGTAAGGCTATCAAGGTTAGTATCAGTGGCTCACTTGATCGGTGTGAAGACACCGATCCCGCTCGGAGACGAGGGCGCACCGGGAGGCGAGGGTATACACCCGATCGCCGCGGCGATGTAGCTTGACATGAAAATGCAAAGGTGTACAACACTACGTCTCGCGCAGGAGGGGTGATCTTGGGGTGGGGATTAGGCTTATTACATTCAAAACTACCTCCACGCAGGGAGGGGCCTTCAGCCGGCCAAGCGGGGTGGGGAATTAAGCTAAGGAACCCGACTTGTCGAACCCCGCCGGTTCTGCCAATCTGCAAATTCGCCAGACAGTGGGGTGGTGTTGATGTTGCCAGAAATTCCACAGAGTGTTAATCTTGATGAAACCTGCGCCAAAAGTTCCCCAACAGGACGGGGATGGTGTCTGAATTTTGGCAGAAGCTCTGGAACTCAGGGCTGGTCGGGCCGATGACTGGAACAGGTCAGCAACTTCTTCCTCTGGCTGGTGCAGAACAGGTACAGCGAGTTGCAGATGGCACCACGGACGTTCCTAATCTCCAAATGAGGCGAGCCTGGTGGTGACATGATCGTGGTCGGAGTAGTTTCGAGCAGGAATCGACGGGGCCCCAATCGGAGGTCGGAGAAGAGTGAGGTAGCCGGATAAGCAGGGACAGGTCAAACCTGGACCCACAGGGGGCAGACGACACACCCCGACGAAGAAAATGGTAACTGGAAGCTCCGGAGGCCGAATGAAGTCCTTCTTCTTGGAGATCACAGCTAACTGGTAGTAGTTTCAGCCCTCCTAAAATGGCGCTCAGATCTTCAGGGAGGAAGCCGTGGTCGGACTGTGACTGCAGCTCTGGTTCCCTGCCTGAGAGCTTCTGCGAGGTCGCGGGAGAATGGCTGCTGTGGACTGCTCGGAGCTCGGATGCCGACGAAACCACCTCTCCTTGGAAGCTCTCTGGACGACCTTTCCAGAGATGTAGGCCTTGCCACCAGGAGGAGCAGGGAGCGGCCGGGGATGACATGACTTCAGAGCCTCACTCTACTGCCTGCGACCTGCTACTTGAAGCTGCAACTTGCAAGAACAAGGGGAGGGGCAAAGGGAGTTAGCACAGCTTGGGGGTGATGGCTGAGGGTTTGGGAGAGGGGAGGGACGTGGTTAGGGCTTCCAAGGGGTTCTGGTGGGGCAGGGAAGGTGGAAAGGGCTGGAGCTGCAAGAGGTGGTGGTGGAGAGGTGGGTGTGCACAAGAGAGGGGGTGAGTGGGAGAGGAGGTGAGGGGGGCGAACTTGGCCTAAGGGGGAGTGGAGAGGGGCGGTCAAGGCAAGGGAGGGAAGGATTTCAAATTCAAAAATGGCCTAGGGAGTTGGGGAATGGTGTGGGGAAGAGGGGTGATTGTGTTGGAATGGGAAAGAATGTGTTGGGGTTGGGAAGATTCCCCTTGGGACTAGGGGGGGTGAGTAAAGATAGCTATGGGAAGTGGGGAGTCTTAATGGGGGTGGGTGGGAGTTGGAGGTTGGTTGGGGAAAGAGGAGAGAGGGAAAGTGGCAAACTCCCCTTGGGGAGAGAGAGAGAGAGGGAGAGAGAGAGAGTGAGAGGTAATAAGAGGTAGTAGAAATGCTTTTCAAATTTCATCAAAAGTTGAGTACATGAGGAGAGATGGGCCTATATATAGGCAACCATCTTTTACATGACCACAATGACCTTGACATTAAGATAAAAGACTCAACGAGTCCTAGACTCAACCCATTAGGCCCACACTAAGGTACTAAGGCCCAATTACACAAAATAAGAGAAATAAACTAGATACCAAGACTCAATAAAAAGAAAGTACATATGATAAGACTCAATAAAATGAAAATACATAAGATGGGATCAAGAAAAGGAAGATAACATGTAGAGATCACAGCCATCCTATAACAAAAGTGTGTAGTCAACCCGAGCTAGAGGGAGTGTCGTGAGATGCCCTCATCGAATCCCCCGGGGTGGGGAGAACTCGACCCTGTCGAGTATGGGTCCGCCTGGCTGTCGTAACGCTCCAACATGTCAGGGTCCAAGCGCAGCAGATCCTCCCGACTCACCCACGTATCCTCTATCAGGGGACGGTTCCTCCACCTAACCAGGTAGCGCTGATACACCTTGTGCCTAGTAATGATACTCTGCTCATCCAGTATTGCCTCTACCTGCTCTCGTCGGTCTCTCAAGCTAGAAAGTGGAGTCCCTCCGGGAGTTACTCTCTCAAGGTGGGGTAAAGGCTCAAGATCCTCGCTGGGTTCCACTGCGGGGCCCTTGTAGGGTACCAGATCCGCCACATTGAAAGTAGGGTGCACCCCAAAGCCCTCGGGTAGGTCTAGCTCATAAGCATTGCTGCCAAGTCGTTTCAGAACTCGAAAGGGTCCCGAACCCCGTGCCCTCAATTTAGAGGCAGGCCCCGGAAGGAGCCGCTCCGTCCTCACCATCACCGAATCTCCCACTTGGAACTCGCAGTGGCGCCGGTGAGCATCTGCCCGCCTCTTGTAAGCCTCATTGCTTTTTCCTATATGCTTGCGGATGTCATCATGCAACTCTTTGATATGCTGTGCAAAGGACTCAGCTGAGACTGACACTCTAGCATGTGGGGGAAGGGGAATAAGATCGGACGGTTTTCTAGGCCTATAACCATGCACAACTTCAAATGGACTCTTGCCTATGGACCTATTAACAGAATCATTGTAGGCAAACTCGGCTTGAGATAAGAGGAGATCCCAATTCCCAGGGTGGTCCCCTACAAGGCAACGGAGCAAGTTCCCAAGGCTTCGGTTGACGACCTCAGTCTGGCCATCGGTCTGAGGATGGTAAGCAGTGGAGAATTTGAGGAGGGTTCCCATTAGGTGCCAAAGAGTCTTCCAAAAATAACTGGTAAACTTCACATCCCGATCAGACACAATAGTCTTAGGTAATCCATGTAGTCGGACTACCTCATCAAAGAATAATCGGGCAACCCTAGAAGCATCGGAGGTCTTGGAACATGGGATAAAGTGGGCCATTTTAGAGAACCTATCAACCACTACAAAGATGGAATCATGTTTGCGCAAGGTCTTAGGTAGGCCAAGGATGAAGTCCATCCTCAAATCCTCCCATGGTCGGTCTGGTATGGGTAGGGGTGTGTAAAGCCCAGTATTCTGTTTCACTTGTTTGGCTGAGGCACAAATGCGACATTGTCCCACAATGTGGGCCACATCTTTCTTGAGACTAGGCCAATGGAATTGTCTTTCAACTAACTCTATGGTCTTTTGGACCCCAAAGTGTCCAGCTAGGCCCCCACTGTGTAACTCCCAAACTAAGAAGTCCCGAAGTGAAGTCCGGGGTATGCAAAGCCTAGCTCCCTTGAATAGATACCCTTCTTGAAGTATGAACCCCTCATGATCCTTGTGGGGCTGAGTGGAAAGGGTGTTGTAGTGAGTCCCAAAGTCGGGGCAATTTGGATATTCTCCTTTGATTCTCTCAAACCCGTTTACTTCCACTTGGATGGTGGAGAGTAAGGCTACCCGCCTACTTAGCGCATCGGCTGCGCAGTTCTCACTACCCATCTTGTACTTGAGGACAAAGGTGTAGGCTTGAATGTATTCTACCCATCGGGCATGTCGGGCATTGAGTTTTGTTGGGTATTGAGATATTTCAAGGCCTCATGGTCCGAGAAGATCACAAACTCCTTGGGTAGGAGATAGTGCCTCCAATGCCGAAGGGATTGAACCACGGCATAAAGCTCTTTGTCATATGTGGAGTACCTAGTCCTAGCCTCACAAAGTTTCTCACTAAAATAGGCTACCGGGTGACCTTCTTGGCTAAGAATGCCCCCAATCCCTACCCCGGATGCATCACAAGTGACTTCGAAGACTTTTGAGAAGTCGGGTAGGCAAAGGACCGGGGCTTGGGTCATCTTTTCCTTAAGCTCTAGGAAGGCTTTTGAGGCTGCCCTAGTCCACACAAAGGTGCCTTTCTTGAGGCAATCCGTGATAGGAGTGGTGATTGTGCTAAACCCATGGATGAATCTCCTATAGAAGGTAGCTAGCCCGTGAAAGCTTCGGGCCTCATGAAGGGTCTTGGGTTCGGGCCACTCAAGAATAGTTTGGACCTTTTCGGGGTCCATGGATACCCCTTGGGATGAGACAATAAATCCTAGGAAGGCTAGTTGATTGGTCAAGAAATGACATTTCCCGGGGTTAGCAAAGAGACTCTCCTTCCTAAGAATGGTGCACACTTATTTGAGGTGATCGAGGTGGGCTTCCTTGGATTGGCTATATATGAGGATTTCGTCAAAATAGACAACTAAAAAGATGCCAATGAAGGGCCGGAGGACCTCGGTCATGAGGCGCATGAAGGTGCTTGGCGCATTAGAAAGGCCAAAAGGCATAACAAGCCATTCATAGAGACCGTCCTTAGTCTTAAAGGCGGTTTTCCAATCGTCCCCGGGCCTAATGCAGACTTGATGGTAGCCACTCTTGAGGTCAATTTTAGAGAAGATGGTGACTCCCGCTAGCATGTCTAACATATCATCAAGCCGAGGGATGGGGAATCTATATTTGACCGTTATCTTGTTGATGGCTCAGCTATCCACACACATGCGCCAAGTTCCATCCTTTTTGGGTGTAAGAAGAGCCGGGACGGCACAAGGGCTTTTGCTAATTCGGAGGAAGCCCTTCTTGATGAGTTCCTCAATTTGCCTCCTGAGCTCAGCATGCTCGGTGGGGTTGAGGCGGTAGTGTGGGAGGTTGGGTAAGGTAGCTCCGGGCACAAGGTCGATGACATGTTGCACATCGCGCATGGGTGGTAGCTTGTCCGGAAGCTCCTCGGGAAACACATCATGGAAGTCCTCCAAGAGTTGTTGAATTTCTATTGGGTGTGGGTCGGTTGGGGTGGATTCCCCAAGGCAAATAACAATGGCACACACATGTTCCCCTTGGTTGACTTCTTCCTCAAGCTCTTTCCTAGTGATGAGGTGTAGGCTCCTAGGAGGCTTGTTGACCATACTAGGGTTTGGGCTTGGTGGGGTGTGGTTTGGTGGGTTTGGAATAGTGGGAGGGGTAGGGGATCCCTCAAGGGAGGGAGATGTCTTCTTGGGGAGGGGGCGGGGTGGAGAAGGGTTGAGTTGGATTTTCTTCCCTTCATGAATGAAGATGCAAGTGTTTGTCTTTCCTAGAAAGGCGGCATCTACATCATAGATCCAAGGTCGTCCTAAGAGTATACTCCCGACTTCCATTGGTAGGATGTCACACCACACTTGGCCTTGATAGGATTGGAATGTAATGGGGACAAGGCAACGAGCACTAACGGGTATGGAGGTGGTATTAATCCATGCTACCCGATATGGGTGGGGATGTGGGGAGGTGGTAAGGCCCAAAAGTTTGACGGTATCGGGTGACACTACATTCACACTACTCCCATTGTCCAAGATGACCTTCCTAACATGGCTCCCTATCCGTATGTAGGTATGGAATATGGTGTTTCTTCTCCAATCATGCTCTTGGGTTTGAGTGAGGGTGCACCTAACCACTCCGAGGTGGGAGTCGGTGGGTGGAGGGAGTTGTTCTTGGTTGGTCTCTACGTAGTGGTTCTCATACTCCTCCTCCCATTCAAGAGAGGGTTCATATACTTCAATTTCCCCTTCAAATTCAACTTGGGGTTGGGGGTTGGTCTCCTCTATGAGCAAGTTAGATGCTCCCTTGGTGGGGCATTGGTTGGCAAAGTGTCCATACCCATAGCACCTAAAGCATTGCTGCCCACTTTGATGGTTTGGGGTCATCTTAGTGTGAGGGGGAGTGGGTGTCGGATTGGGCCTATTGGGAGTTGTGTTTAGGGGCCCACTTGTGGGGCGGGATGGTGGTGTGCCACTAGGAGGGGTGACCCGGGTGGGAGGAGCTCCCATGGGTGTGGGAAGGTGACCTCTATGGGGAGGTGGAGGGTTGGCCCGAGGTGCCATGGCTTTAGGGTCCATCCCCCGAGGGGGAACCATTCGTGTATACCGAGAGAATTTCTCGGCATCCCGAGCTACTTGGTAGGCTTGCTCTAAAGTGGCTACTTGACGCATGAATAACTCCTTTTTGATATGGAATTGAAGTCCATTCCTAAAGCGGGAGAGTGTGACGGCGGGGTCCTCTTGGACTCCACACTTGAGAAGATAGTAGTCAAACTTCTCAATGTACTCCATAACGGTCTTTCCCTCTTGGGTCAAGGCTTGCCACTCATCTAGGAGGTTTTGATGATAGGAGGGTGGGACATATTTAAGTTTGAGTTGGTCTTTCATGGCTCCCCATGTGGCGATGGGAGCTTCCCTCCTAACTATCCTTAATGTCTCAACATTCATCCAATGAGTCTTAGCTAACTTGGTGAGTTGCATCTTTGCAAGACGGACTCTCCTATCCTCGGTCATTGGGTACCAATCAAAATATTGGTCCATGGCTGCCTCCCAATATAAGTAAATACTTGGATGATGAGACCCATCAAAGGTGGGTGCATCGACTTTCACAAGTCTCATTAGTTGGTCATCCGGGTTGTCCCGGGGAGGTCTCTCATTCCTTCTAGGAGGTGGGTCCCTTTCTGGTTCAGGAGGGTGATCAAGGTTGAGCTCCCCTAGGGCTGGCTCCACATGTGGAGGTGGTTCCCTCCTATCTCCTGCCCTTGGGATAGGCCTATTCTCCTCAATTTGTTCAAGCCGGGCCGTAATATCGTCAAGCCTTCCCATAATATTGGTCATGCCTTCCACAAGAAACCTCATATGGTCGGGAAGCTCATGCTCATTGTGAGCGGGATTTCCTTGGGGATTGAGATTCATAGTGTTGTTGGAAGAAGATGAATTGACTTGATAATGAGTTCCACTACGAGTGGTCATGCAAAGTTGGGTGGGCTATGCAAGGGTGTGCGGATGCACCTATGAAAGACTTAGTGTGACCCAAGACTAGACTTGTGAGGACAAGCCTATGACCGCTCTGATACCACTTGATGTGGCACAGCCCAAGGATGACTAAATATGTAATGAACAACCTTGGACCTAGATCCACAAGCATACAAGCACTCAATGATTCTCACAATAGCATCTTACTTACACGGCACACGCGATCACCCGGCGGAGCCGGGGGATGATGGCAAGGGTCCGAGGCGAGACCCAATGAGTCTAATGGACTTAGTTGGCTTAGGCTGATCCCAAAGAGTCTAGGATTCCAACTTAGTTGGCGGATGGCCCGCAAGGTGGGGTTTGGGTGGCACTCTCTCACGGCCCGCGGTGGGCACCAACAAATGAACATACAAGAACGGACCCTCTTCTCACCGTCCGACGAGCAATCAAAGTAATACTTAACTTAAAGAAGTAAGGCTATCAAGGTTAGTATCAGTGGCTCACCTGATCGGTGTGAAGACACCGATCCCGCTCGGAGACGAGGGCGCGCCGGGAGGCGAGGGTATACACCCGATCGCCGCGGCGATGTAGCTTGACCTAAAAATGCAAAGGTGTACAACACTACGCCTCGGGCAGGAGGGGTGATCTTGGGGTGGGGATTAGGCTTATTACATTCAAAACTACCTCTACGCAGGGAGGGGCCTTCAGCCGGCCAAGCGGGGTGGGGAATTAAGCGAAGGAACCCGACTTGTCGAACCCCGCCGGTTCTGCCAATCTGCAAATTCGCCGGACAGTGGGGCGGTGTTGATGTTGCCAGAAATTCTACAGAGTGTGGATCTTGATGAAACCTGTGCCAAAAGTTCCCCAACAGGACGGGGATAGTGTCTGAATTTTGGCAGGAGCTCTGGAACTCAGGGATGGTCGGGCCGGCGACTGGAACAGGTCAGCAACTTCTTCCTCTGGCTGGTGCAGAATAGGTACAGTGAGTTGCAGATGGTACCACGGATGCTCCTGAACTCCAAATGAGGCAAGCCTGGTGGTGACGTGATCGTGGTCGGAGTAGTTTCGAGCAGGAATCAACAGGGCCCCAATCGGGGGTCAGAGAAGAGCGAGGTAGCTGGATAAGCAGGGATAGGTCAAACCTGGACCCACAGGGGGCAGACGACACACCCCGACGAAGAAAATGGTAACTGGAAGCTCCGGAGGCCGAATGAAGTCCTTCTTCTTGGAGATGACAGCTAACTGGTATTAGTTTCAGCCCTCCTAAAATGGCTTTCAGATCTTCAGGGAGGAAGCCGTGGTCGGACTGTGACTGCAGCTCTGGTTCCCTGCCTGAGAGCTTCTGCGAGGTCGCGGGAGAATGGCTGCTGTGGACTGCTCGGAGCTCGGATGCCGACGAAACCACCTCGCCTTGGAAGCTCTCTGGACGACCTTTCCAGAGATGTAGGCCTTGCCACCAGGAAGATCAGGGAGCAGCCGGGGATGATGTGACTTCAGAGCCTCACTCTGCTGCCTGTGACCTGCTACTTGAAGCTGCAACTTGCAAGAACAAGGGGA
This sequence comes from Amorphophallus konjac, assembly GCA_022559845.1. Lineage (NCBI taxonomy): Eukaryota > Viridiplantae > Streptophyta > Magnoliopsida > Alismatales > Araceae > Amorphophallus > Amorphophallus konjac. The sequence goes on from CM040129.1 coordinate 31,733,537, forward strand.
GGGGCAAAGGGAGTTAGCACAGCTTGGGGGTGATGGCTGAGGGTTTGGGAGAGGGGAGGGACGTGGTTAGGGCTTCCAAGGGGTTCTGGTGGGGCAGGGAAGGTGGAAAGGGCTGGAGCTGCAAGAGGTGGTGGTGGAGAGGTGGGTGTGCACAAGAGAGGGGGTGAGTGGGAGAGGAGGTGAGGGGGGCGAACTTGGCCTAAGGGGGAGTGGAGAGGGGCGGTCAAGGCAAGGGAGGGAAGGATTTCAATTTCAAAAATAGCCTAGGGAGTTGGGGAATGGTGTGGGGAAGAGGGGTGATTGTGTTGGAATGGGAAAGAATGTGTTGGGGTTGGGAAGATTCCCCTTGGGACTAGGGGGGGTGAGTAAAGATAGCTATGGGAAGTGGGGAGTCTTAATGGGGGTGGGTGGGAGTTGGAGGTTGGTTGGGGAAAGAGGAGAGAGGGAAAGTGGCGAACTCCCCTTGGGGAGAGAGAGAGAGAGTGAAAGAGAGAGTGAGAGGTAATAAGAGGTAGTAGAAATGCTTTTCAAATTTTATCAAAAGTTGAGTACATGAGGAGAGATGGGCCTATATATAGGCAACCATCTTTTACATGACCACAATGACCTTGACATTAAGATAAAAGACTCAACAAGTCCTAGACTCAACCCATTAGGCCCACACTAAGGTACTAAGGCCCAATTACACAAAATAAGAGAAATAAACTAGATACCAAGACTCAATACAAAGAAAGTACATATGATAAGACTCCATAAAATGAAAATACATAAGATGGGATCAAGAAAAGGAAGATAACATGTAGAGATCACAGCCATCCTATAACAAAAGTGTGTAGTCAACCCGAGCTAGAGGGAGTGTCGTGAGATGCCCTCATTAGAAACACATACACACACAATCACAATCGTTTTGATATCATTGAAACCAAACACGAACTAGGGGATACAACAATCTCCCCCTTTTTGATGATGACAAAATGATGTGTGTGATAATACAAATTGTGTAAACATTTGCAAACAACATTGAGCACATACACCAATTGTTAAATAACAAACATTTACAAACAACATTGAGCACATACACCAATTGTTAAACAACATTAACATGGAGCACGTACACCAATTGGTCATTTGTGAAGTAAGAGCACACACCAACATTCTCCCCCTTTTTGTCATCGACAAAAAGTCAGGGGGTGAAAGAACAAGACATGAACATTGGTGGCCAACTACGCTCCCATATGCAAAATAGAAGTAGTGTGAACTGGAAGAGCTAAACATAGGCATTGTTGGGTTAGAACCAAATACCTGTGCACACCATTTAAGAACCATCCATGAATGGGAAAGGATGTAAGAGCCAAAGTGTCAAAATTGCTACCAATCTTCACAACCCCCATGGCACAGATAAAGTGAAACGATATTACCATACATACAGGCGATGCGGTAAATGAGAGCCAACCAATTTTTCCTGCAAGTAAGACAATGGAACCATGTGAGTTTCGAGTGAATAATTAAGCATTTAAACCATTCATCATACCAACGTCCACTTAGTTATGCATGACAAACTTAGCATGTGAAACCTGAAGGAATGATACCCATCTTGATAATAAAGGTTGTTGATTGTTTGCTCCAAAGATAGGATACAATTGTTGAAGATTTATGCACATTGCAGATTCATGGCAAGATGATTGTACTCAAAATCCAAAGTCCAGTTGAGTTTCACAAAAATTAAGAGCAAGGCAATGACAAGATGTTTGGCAAGAGAGAACAATAGTGCCTAGTTGCCTTTATTCTTGGAGTTTCTATTTTTTTTTGTTTTTGTTTTTATTTTTTTTTAATTTTCAGATTTTTATTTTGAAATACATGAACTCATGGAATCTATATGCGTGTTTCTTATGCATGAGCTATATGCATGTTAAAAATGCCAAATTTGCAAATATGCCCACGATGAACTTCATCTTTCAAATGCAATGAATATGTACTATGTGAATGCTAATCATGCAAGATATGAAACTATGCACATGATGACTTCTATCCTTTAAATGTTGGGTATATGCTAAGAATTAAATTAAAGGGAAATACATGGACATGCAAACACACAAGCACAATCGTCATGCACACAAATATCATATATAGCAATGCCCCCTAAATGAGGCATGGGTTAAGAAAGGAGCATATGATTCAAATTCAAGAATGTGAGACATGAAGCATAACTAAGAGATTTCTACATACACAACTAGAGGTACGACATGAACTATGAATGTAGCCAGATTCATAGAATACATACATCACAATAATAACCAGATGTGAAAAGTGATACAATGACTAATGAGCTTCAAAACATATGGATTTTCAGATTTTCTAAAGAACACTAGAAGGTAATCTCCTCTCTACACTTTCACTTTAGATTCTCGACTTTCGGTAGCTTCGCACAACCCCGATTTTATTTCTTTTAATAGACTTCACCTTTCGGCACGAGTTTCCTCATATGTCTCAATGGAGATTCCCGGCTACTTGGATTCGTCACACATATGGATTTTTGTTTCTCCTTTCGATACGAGTTTCCTCCTTTGTTTCAGGGGGGATTCCTGGTTACTCAGATCCACATACCACTTATTGAATTTTTGAGGGGTAGGCAGCTTTTTTCTCACGATTACTCTTTAATGTCCATGTAGAGATTCAAGTTCCCTTTAGAGTGTTGCAAAGAATTTATTAAATCCTTATTAGTGAAATTCATTAAATTCATTATGTGCAAGAGTGTGGGGTTAAAGTTATGTTTTGCATGTATAAAATGAATTTGACAAGACACGGCTATGACTCCCCCTTAATGTATGCACAGTTGGAAACAAATCATCCCCCTTAGTATATGACATGTATCACATATGAACCAAATCATTGCATTGTTATTTAGTAAGGAGGTCAAGTCTTAGAAGGGTCAAGAAAAGGTTTTATAAGTTAGGTACATACAAGCATGCAAGAATTTAGCAAAGCCTTCATGCAAGCACTCATACTCCAAGATATGTATTTATCATGAAGTATATGCATATGCCCTATATGCATGAGTATGCAATATGCAATAAATGTATTTTTTTTTTTTGTAACTTATGACATTCAAGCACAACTAAGTCAAGGTATGCATGAGACTCAAATTCACAATGCATGCATGACCTATGAATAATATGCAAATATGCCAATGCATTCTTTTTATGCAAGTTTTCTTTTTTTTTTTACAAGAACTTGAGCAATTAAGATGGCATGAGACAGGTAAATGCATGAGATTGATCTTCAATGAGTTTAGCAATAAATCATGAGCACTTTATTTCAGATTTCATCATGAAGAATCATTTCCTTAAAACCTAAAAGTTCAACCATCATCATCTAAAACAGTAATGCTTAAGATAAAATTTCAGTTTGAATACATTGAGCAACTTTCATTCATCCAAAGTAACCACACAGCATCAATGAGCTTTAAATTGGGGCATGCTCAGCACTCAATACCAATTGTTATATTTCATCATGCAATTTCACAATTCAGAAATTTTTCCTTAAGAAACAAGAGAGTTTTTCAGATTCACTTGAGAGATTTTACAATGCAATGGCAACTTGATTTTATTCAAAACATGTTTCCTCATAAGTCAAACATATTGAATTTCTGAATTTTGGTACTAGGCGAAGATTTTAATCCAAAGATCCAACTCACGCATAGTGATGGCTTCCTAACAGGCTTAACCTATCATTTCACACATCACTATTTGATATACCAAGAATTCATTCAATGAGTATATGTATGACTTGTGAAGAATTTAAAGCACATCATGAGAACACAAAGGAATTTCAAACCAGACATCAACACCATCAAGTTTGACAATGAAAGAGCGAAGTTGGGATTTTACCTTATGAGTGTGCCTTGTTCCATTTTATTAGAACCCCTTTCATTCTTTGTTTACCTCAAGACACACTAGCATCAAGGCCAATTCATTGAGCGAATTTGGGCACCCAAGCCTTTTTGGGTCCCTCAGAGTTAGTGGTATTACCACCAACTGAATTCTTCCACAGTCTCATTGCTTCCATATCATCATTTCTCATGATCCTGCAGTTCTCAAACACATGTTTAGAATTTCCACAGTAATAACAATGAGGAGGTTCAATTTCAGCAAAGATTTTTCTTTTGGGAGCAAAATAATTTTCAAAGGTATTCCATTTCCTATTTCCAAAAGATCTAGGTCTAACAAAATCAAACCTAGTATTTAATCTAGGAACATGGAAATCTTCAGTTTTTAAAGACCAACATTCATTCATAACATGACCGTATTTTCCACAATGAGAATAACAAGAAGTTGTGGGTCTATGGAATGACGTTCCATTGTTTGCATGAGTGTTTGTAAAGAAAATTTTCTTATTGGATGCAAACCTTTGAGCATGAGACCCATGTTCATTTCTGAATTTTCTTTCAATGTTGAACTTAGCATTCATGGCATGAAAATCATCATTTTGCTTCATAAAATAATTATCAATGACATGGCCAAGTTTATGACAATATAAACATAAAACATTCCTCTTTTTCTTGAAAGTTTTTTGTTCATCTTTTCTCATAACAACGCATTCATCCATGACATGTCCAAACACACCACAATAGAAGCATTCAACATTGGATTTCAATTTTTGTGATCTATTTGGCATGGAAGACTTAATGTTGACATTTTTCTTTTTCACAAAATTATTTTCAGAAGTTTTTATTTGAGAAGTGGGAGGATGTGTTTTGGAGGTGCTTGGTATGTCAGAAGCATGAACAAACGAGGTTTTCATTTTTGATTCAAAAGATTTTTTGTTGACCGGGATGTAACCAAGACCCTCTTTTTGAAAGTTGACTTTAACACCCAGCATTTTGTCCAATGTTTCCTTCCCCTTCACAAATCTTGACAAATCATCTTTTAACTTTTGCACCTCTTCCTCACAAGCAAGAATTTTATCATTAAGCAGACAATTGACAGATTTGAAGTTTTCATTTTCTTCCAAAAGCTTCTTGTTTTCAATGCTTATTGAGTGAAGTTTTTTAGTTAATTTTTAAAGTACTTTTTCAGTTTCAACAAACTTAGAAATCTTTGCATGCAAGTGTTCATTTTCAGATTTCAACAAAGAGTTTTCTTTTTCAAGTTTATCAAGACTTTTCAAACTTCCTTCAAGAAGATAAATCTGAATCATCATGGCATCTTTTTCCTTTTTAAGTTCTTCATTTTCATTCTTGATGCACTTGCTATCTATTTCACAATCAAGGAGTTTTTCAAACATTCTCTCATCATCAGTTAGTGAATCAAGTTTATTCCTCAAGCATTTTTCAGTTTTCTCAAGCAGGGAGATTTTAGACAACAAGGTTTTATTTTCCTCACGTAACTCATAACAGTTATTTTCTGTTTCAAGAGCGGTATCATATTTTCTCAACATTTCAAGCTCTTCATTCAAACAAGACATCTCATCTGAAAACAATTCAACTTTAGATTCTAAAAGTTCATTTTTGTATTTTAGATTCTCAATGTTTGAATCTAGAGTATTGCAGTTTTGACATGAAAGATTATCATGCACATTCTCACTAGTTTCTTTCTCAGACTTTTATTTTCAGATTTGAGCTTCTTGTATCTACTCGACAACTCCTCATAAGCATCAAGTAGTTCTTCAAAAGATATTTCATCTTCATCAGAGTCAGGGTTAGAATTCACCTCTTTAGCATTTTCTTCACCGTGAGCCATTAAACATGGATCCATCACTTCTTCTTCATACTTTTGTGCCAATGCATCCCAAAGATCTCTTGCCGACCTGCACAAGGGAATTTGTGAAAGTATGTTAGATTCAATGGCATTTATGAGGAAATTTAATGCTCTAACATTCATTGCATTTTTCTTGACATGCATATCATTCCATTTGTTGTGTTCTGTAGGGAGCTTGTATGAACCTTCACATATAACCTTCCAAACATTAGGCTCATGCAAACCAAGATAAACACACATAGCATTTCTCCATGAAATATAATCATGACCATCAAAAGTAGGAATGCAATTCAAGGAGATTTGATCAGTAGAGTAATTCATGATTGTAGAATGCACTAGGATCACTCTGTAGATCGTTAGATCTAAGGTCAACAGAGCCTCGCTCTGATACCAATTGTTGGGTCCCGTAGTGCAGGGACACGGTTCTAGAGGGGGGGGGTGAATAGAACCCTCCTACTAAAAACTATGTCCAATTAAAATCTTAACTGACCTCACAGCGGAATTAACAAACTTAATGAGATTGACTGAATTGGAACAAGTAGGATTACTCAATTCTCTCAATCTCATCGAGCTCACACGATTGCGTATATAGACGAAAAAGAGATGCACACAAACACACAAATCAAACCATGAGACACGGGGATTTTTAGGTGGTTCAGGACCACGATGGGTTCCCTACGTCCACCCCTTACCAAATCGGTAAGGCTTTCTCCACACGCTGTGAATGCAGTAAACACGGGGATTTCTCCCCACACACACACGAGGTAAAAACCCCAACACACACGCTACTAGAGTAGCACACACACGGGGATGTACCCCAACACACACACACGTAGGACGACGCCTACACAGCTACACGGGAGTAAACTCCCAACCATACACAGGGAACACACCCCACAATATCTCCAAGCACACACACGAATAACCTCCACCACATACGACGCACAAGCGTCAACATAAACCACTCGGAGAACCCTTTCTCCGAACACCCACACAAGAAAATCGTTTAGGAATTTATATGGAAATCAGATATGCATACAATCAACCCAGAACAATTTCTAAACACTAAAGCACACAACAAAACTGAAATGTAAAGCTCCCCCTCTTTAGAACAATCTGGCTCTTCTCAGTTCGTAGTCGTATGAACACGATTTTGGCGTCCTCTTGTTCTTCCCCTCGAACCGCTTCTTTTCTTCTTCTATCACGAGCTCCAAATCACAAGGGAAGTAGATCAGATCTGCTGTTGAAGACCTCTGGAGCTTCTCCACCGTTTCAGCCCTTTCTTCTCCTACAAGGAAGAACACACTTTGATTAGGGTTAATACCTTGTGAATCTCGTAGCTCATATATATATATAACTTAGAGAGCCCAAAAGACACATAAAACCCTCCTCACACATGTTAGAAACACCCTAGTATGATTAGGAACCATTGGGGGGTGTTTTGGTAAAGTTTCAAGGGGTTTAGGATGAGTTTTAAACACTTTCGTAAGTCCCGTCCGGAAGGGGTTGACCCTCGGCAACCAGGTTGCTGGAATACATAAAAAGAGGCCCTCTGTTACAGGGGTCGACCCTTTCAGTGGGGGTCGACCCCTGGGGTCGACCCTTGGCAACTAGGTTGCTATCGGGGCCAAAAAAAAGAGCCAGGTTTAAAGGGGTCGACCCCATGGGTCGACCCTTTCAGTGGGGGTCGACCCCAAGGGTCGACCCTTTCAGGCAGGGTACACAAAAATAGCTCTGCGCGCTTCGGCGGCAGGAATTAATTCTGCTAGCTCCGAACTCCGATCGAAGCGAGACTGGAAGCGTTGGAAAGAGGACTCCCAAGGCTACAACATAAAATTTTAGAGGGGAAATCCAATGGTTGGATTGAAAATGGTGAGGATTGTAAGACAGTTTGAGTTTGAAAAATAACTAAAATCTCCATCAAAACTAGGGGGAAATAATTGATTAAATGTTACCATAATCCCATGAAGATCAACAATGATTTTGCATCCTGAAAAATATGATAAACCAAGAGGTTAGTTGAGAATCAAAATATATGAGTTATGCATTAACACTATGAACATGTTCACAATGAAATACATCATTGAACCTCATCAAACATGCGTTTTGCTTCTCAAATCAATCAACAAAAATATATTCCACCAAATGACAAGGTTTTGTTATGATGAACATGGATTTCTCAATCAATCAAATACAATGACATGGGAGCTCAACATTCAGTTACAATGCAATCAACTCTTCAATATCAAAATGCTTCATTACTTAAATGTTAACAATTATGCCAAATGCAAAGCATGCATAATGTCATGGAACCACATACATTTAAATGGCATTATTGTTGATTAAAAATTAACATTCATGAACCATTATCTCATGAGGAGCATTATAGGTACAAGAGATATTTTTGAATCGTTCATACATTTAAATCACAATAACCCCAACAATAATATCCATGAGCATCCTCAAACATGTGCCAACCCTCAAAGGTCTCAAGTGAGCTTATGTGAAACATGAATGAAACACATCAACCTTTTACCAAATCAAGTGGTCATGAATCCAAATAATGAGCAAGCATCATTAAGGTCACATTCATCAATCTCCAAGTTACATGTGAGAGTCGACATAAGGTGAAGAATGAGTTAACTCCCTTTTGCAAGAAGATCGCCATTGATACATTTCTTTGAGTTCCAAACATGAACCGTAGATGTGGTCCTGCAAACCAAAATATTCAAGGCTTGAGATCTTTAAATACAAATCATTCATATGACCTTCAAATATGAACAAAGTTAACTCCCTTTTAGAAGAAGAGCTTCATTGATAGACCACGTTAGATTCCAAGTATGAGCCATGGATTTGTATACCTGCAAATCAACATAAAGATAGCATTAGTTCCTTAAACACCAAAGGTTCATATGGCTTTCAAGAGTGAACATTAAATCCATCTTTCAACTCATCGAATCAAGATATAAAATATGTTGCTCAATGAAACACATACACACACAATCATAATCGTTTTGATATCATTGAAACCAAACACGAACTAGAGGATACAACAGAAAGAACTTGAATGGATGAAGATGATTTCCTTTGAAGAACTTGAATCAAACCAGCTTCCTTAGATCACTTTGATAGCCTTGCTTTGATGTAATCTTCCTTGAGGTTTGCTGGCTTTGATTTGAGCTTGATTCCCCTTTGATTGGATGAAGAACACCTTCACGAACTACTGTTCACGTGAACAGTAGCTCGTCTCCAATCTCTCTTGTAACCTCCCTCGCAGCCACCCTAAATCTCACAAGAAGCCCCTTGAAGCATTAGGGTTTCTAACCCTCTTACAAGAGTTTTATAGACCTTGAATGGTCTATAGACACCCCCTAGACCAGATCCACAATTTGTGAGGGATTAGGTGTCTTTAGGATTAAACAAATCAATGTTGAATGGCCCTTTTCGAAGTTGGAAACAAAGTCAACAATTGATGGCTCGGGGCTGGCGGTCGACCTAAGGTTCCTGGCGGTCGACCGCCACTGAAACACCTGCAAACGGGCGATCCCTGGGAAATCTGGTCGACCGCCACTGGCTGGCGGTCGACTGCCACTGAAAGACGTGCAGACTTGGGAGTCCCTGGCTGGGGCGGTCGACCGCCCCTGTGCTGGCGGTCGACCGCCAGCTGGGCAGGGCCCGGGTCAGCCCGGTTCGGTCCGTTGGCCGCACCAACTCCATTGCTTGAGTCCGTTAGCCGCCCGTTCATGTCTGTGGCATCAACCTTGATTGTCTTGAAGTTTTATTATTGAGTATTCAATCCAAATTTTATTCCGGGGGCTCCGCCCCCGGAAACCCCCGCAACGGGCGCTGCCCCCTTGACCCCCACAACCTGACCGGGCAGGTTGATCCCCGCGACCTGACCGCGCAGGTCGATTCGCGTGCGAGGGTGCAACATTCAGCGTTCACGTTCACCATTTCCACTTGATTCCTTGTCCATTCATTAGCGCACCTGTCATGAATAAAAACATCATGTATGTCAATCACATGAAGGTGAAAAACATCAATGACTAATAGTGTTTAGCCATTATCAAAACCAAGAATACATTAGAACTCATATGACCATAGAATGATGTCGAATGACCCAAGTGACCATATGAACTCAAGTGACCATAGGGGCACAACATTCTCCCCCTTTTTGATGATGGCAACACTGTGAGTCATTATATGGCAGAGATATCCAATATGGCAAAGTGTATGACATATGCAACCTATGCAGCTCAAGATCCATGATGGTAAAACATGGGAATGCGGATTTGTATGCATGGATGATCAAAGCATGTGAATGCTATATGGGAATACTATGATGATCAAAGCATGTGAATGCTATATGGGAATGCTAGGCATAATGTGATATGAGAATGCTATGCATAATGTGACGGTTGCATGATGACAGATGAAATAGATGAAGGCTCTCCCCCTCAACAAGGACTCCCATGTCCACAACCTCAACAACCTCAACAAGGACTCACAACAAGAATTCTCCCCCTTTGCCAACAGCAAAAAGGAGCAATAAAGTGAAATATCTGTGAGACCAGAGCGGAAAGGAGTGAAGAGCAAGCCCTTATATGCAAACCTGAAGCAGATTGTGAGCAACATGTATGGTTCAAAGCTAATGAAATCCGAATTCATCAACAGAGTTTGAAAAGTAGCTACATCCAAGATTTACTAGAAATGAACCAAAAAGGCATATCATGGCAGTGCTTAACCGTCCCTTGTCTTATATAGCCATATTCAATAACTAGAAAGGGAATAACACAAGAACTCGTATTGAGGCTAAATAATCATGACTAGAGCATGGAATTGTATGATTGAGGCAAGAGGTTTCATATTTTGATTTTCAATATCTGTAGTATATGAAGGCACATGACTCATATTTTACGAGCAGTCAAGTCTAGTACATGCCTCCTAGCCGTAAGAATACACGTTGTTTAGACGCCAATATCCCTAGGTATTTGGCAAGACTGACTGTAATGCTTCAGAATGAACAGAGATAGCAGAGTCGCGTCATGACATATCCGATCTCATTTCTATGATGAGAAGATATATTTCTCAGCAATTATGCTAGTGCTCTGCCTAGAGTCCAAATATAAGTAAGACAGAGATAATAGAGGCACATCATGACATATCATTCGTCACTTGATGTGATGACGTGACATATTTCTCCGTGCAACAATATCATTGCTCTGCAAATAGATTTTCAAGAAGTCCAGCTCATCAAGATGTTTAAAAACAATACTAAGCTCTAGAGTATCACCAAGATTGTCATGAAGTCTGGATTTTCAGATATCAGGATTGTCATGACCGCGCAGGTCGATCCGCGTGCGAGGGCGCAACATTCAGCGTTCACGTTCACCATTTCCACTTGATTCCTTGTCCATTCATTGGCGCACCTGTCATGAACAAAAACATCACATATGTCAATCACATGAAGGTGAAAAACATCAATGACTAATAGTGTTTAGCCATTATCAAAACCAAGAATACATTAGAACTCATATGACCATAGAATGATGTCGAATGACCCAAGTGACCATATGAACTCAAGTGACCATAGGGGCACAACAATACCCACCATGCTCGGGCATCCTTTTCTAGTTGATAGATCCCTAGTAATATCTTCTCTTCATCGGTGCATTGCATTATCTTAAATGTTCTCTCTACTTCTTGCACCCAATTCTCCGCTTCATCTGGGTCAGTAGATCCACTAAACTTCGGGGGATTCATCTTTTAGAATTTTTGATGTAAATCCCCGGCTCCATACCGACCTCCACCTTGTGCAACTTGTTGCAAGGCCCGTGTTAATCCTTGGACAGTGCGTTGCATCTCGGGCCATTGCGCTCTCTTGGCGGCCATTTGTGAGATTTAGCCTGAAACCATAGTTACAGGGTTTAATTATTTTTCATTGGTATTTATTTCTTGATAATTCATTCTGATGTGACACAATATGCAGCGGAGGACAATGATACTAATTTGATGTGACGCGACTCCCTTGGACCTAGGATAGCAACCAACACACGAGTTCGGCAACGTCACACTAGCGGACTCACTCGCGTAGGCACACTCGGGTCCGAAGGAGGACCGACGATGGCGGTGAGGGTCCGGGGGTTGGACCTCAAGGTCCCAAGGGTTTGGCTAGCTAGGAAGGGACCCCAATGGGCCAGGGATGCCCGATTTCAAGGGCGGCCGGCACGCCGAGGGTGTGGGATGCAATGGCTCTCTCTCAACTTGCCCCGCGGCGAACATAAGAATTGATTGAATTGCGGGTCGGTCGCTCGTCTCACTTCCGACGGGCAACTAAGAGCGATACTAAGCTAGCAATGGTAATAACCAGCAGCGAAGAGTGGCCAGGAGCTCACCTGATCGGCGTGAAGACGCCGGTCCCGGTCGGAGACGAGGGCGAGCGGGGAAGTGTGCTCCCCGCACACTGCGCCGGTGAAGCTTCAAAACTTGTTCAAGAGTACAATTACTACACCTCGCGCAGGAGGGTGATCTCGGGGGTGGGAATTGGTTAATTACAAACAAACACTACCACCACGCAGGGTGGGGCGGTAAGCCGGCCAGGCGGGGATGGGAGGACGGACCGAAATGGTAGAAAGGAAATCAATGAGGGTTCAGCTGCAATCTGGACTGCTGGACAGGGTGCCGTTGTTGGCTCTGTCCCGGGATCGTCCGGACTCCAAATTGAGCGAAATCACCTCGCAATGCTTCCTGACTTGAAGCCGGTGTTGTCTGAATTTTGGGGCGGCCTTTGGAGGCAGGGACTGGTGGCACTGGCAACTGATCCGGGACAGCTGGTGTGGTCTCTGGCCGGACCTGTTCTGTAGAAGTAGGTTTCAGATGCTGTCACGGGCGATCCCGAACTCCGAATGGCACGAAATCAGCGGTGTCGTCTCCGTGGTCGAGGTAGCTTTCAGCAGGAGTCAATGGGGCTACGATCCGAGGCCGTGGACTGTCGGTGTGCCCTGAAGAGTAGGCACTGGTCGCTGCAGACTGCAGGGGGCAGATCCGCGCGACAGAGGGATAAAATTTGTAACTCTGGCTCCTGGATGCCGAATGTCGTTCCGTTTCTTGCGTCTGGTCGTGGACAGATGGAGGAAGAATTTTGAAGAAGAGACTTCAGCCTGATTCCTTCGCCGTTGGTCGCGAAGCAGCTTCCAATCGGGCTCAGGCTTTCTGCAGGTGGTGTCTGGCGCAGTCGGGGTAGAGCAGCTCTCACGGGCGGCCACGAACTCGGAATGGAGTGATTCCACCTTGCCTGTGAAGAAGGACAGGGAGGCCTTTCCATAAATATAGGCCACGCACCAAGAACCCTCAAGATGTTGTCGTGGTCGTCGCTGCAATCAGGGGCTTGTCTGCAGGTCGACCCTGTACAAAAGCTGAAGTGACTCTTTGGGGGAGAATGGTCTCCTTGGAGGGTATAGCTGGTGGAGAGGTGTCTATGTGGGGATGGGGAGCTGTTGGGGGATGGAATGGGTGGTAGTGGAGGTGGAGAGGAGGGTGGAGCTAGCAGGGAGTGGTGGTGGAAATGGCTGGCTGCCACTAGGTCAAGGGGGGGGGGGTGAGGGGTGGCCGGCCAAGGCAATGGAGGTGGAGAGGGGTTGAGGGGGTCGACCCTAGGAGGGAGGGGAAGGGGGTGGACGACCTTGGGATGGTAATGGGTGTCTTGGGGAGGGGAAGAGACCTCTTGGGAGGTGGAGTAATGCTTGGGAAGGGGGAGGGATGCCTTGGGAAGGTGAAAGGGTGCTTGGGGAGATGGAAAAGTTAATGGAGAGAAATAATGGGGCCTTGGGAGTTGAAGGGACTTGCCTAGGTGGCAAGTGAGGTGGCAAGGGGTGAGGAGAGAAGGGAATTTCGAACTAGAGAGAGAGGGAGGGAGGAGAGAGAGGGGGTTCGCCCCAAGGAGGGAGGGAGAGAGAATTAGAGAGGGAGAGAGAGAGAGAAATAGACTCAAAGGGATTCAAGTGGATTTCAAGTTTTCATTCATTCATCAATTACCTCAAAATGGTGGCTTGGGGCCCTATTTATAGGGAAACCCCAATTACATAGAAGTCCCTGGAAAATGGACTAATGACAGAAGACCAAGGGGTGGGGAATGGGGCGCCCATGGGCCAGGCCCAAAGAAGTGGCCCCTTAAGGCCTACTAACCCACTATCCTATTAAACCACTTAATGCGACCTTGGACTTAGGTAGATGACATTACCTACTTAGGTACTTGACTCAATAAAGAGAAAATTACATAGATAAGACTCAAGAAAAAAATGAGAAAACTACATGGCTATACTCAGAAAATGATGGCGAACAAAATGGCGAGCAGCAGGACCATGTGAAGGGGTAAGCGATGTCCCCATCATACTCCCGCGGTGCGGAGAACTCGACTCCGTCGAGTAAGGGCCCACCGAGGAAGCAGCTCAGGGCGACCTGCAATCTCCAAACCCAACCTGCACCTACGTCCAGGGGACGACTCTTCATCCTCTTAAGGCGGCCCGGACACACCCTCATGCTGGCGGTGGAACCCTGCTTGCATAGTATTGCCCCTCTGTGTACACGTCGGGCTCTCAAGGCTATTTGGTGGAAGCTCTCCGGGGTGTCCCTCTTAAAGGAAGTTATAGGCTCAAAGTACTCACTGGGATTCACCGCGGTGCCCATATAGGGTGCCGGATCAGCCGCATGAGAATTGGGGTATATCCCACAGCCCATTAGTAAATCTAATCCATAAGCCAGGTTGGCCAAAGCCGCTTGGAACATGAAAGGTCCAAGTCCTCGTGCCCTCGATTTGGAGGTGGCCCTAAGATAGAGTCGTTCCAATGCCACCATCGCGAGGTTACCTCCTTGGATTTCAAAGTGCCACCCTTGAGTTACAGCCCGCTCATTATGATCGTCACTACCCATATTTGGATGCTTGCTTGAATGAGAATGCTTTGAGTGATGGTGCGGTGGGGGTGGGAAGTATGTGGTATGCAAAGGGGGACCGGGGCAACCGTACATAGACCTATCATTCATGGATGTGATGAGGCATCTTGTGGACTCAGGGGGGCCTGGGAAACCATAGGTGGATCTATCGTGTATGGCTGTGAGAATTACCGGGGGACCCGGACATCTATGTGTGCTCCATTCAAGTGTAAGGGCTATGAAGAATGTGGGTGGGCCAGCACAACCAAATGTCGGCCAGTTATGCATTGAGCCTAAACTGTGTGTGACATGCATGGGAGGGCTGGACTCATGACCCTTGTCGAATGATGTGACATGCCAAGATGGATGCTTTCTTCTCCTAGAGATGATGACCATGTGTGTGGGTATGGGGTGACCTTTAAGCTCCCATTTGTAAGGGTCGAAGGGATCATAGTAGGTATGCATCATGGGGTGGGGCACTACCTTGTTCCCTAGGTGTATACTGCCCATGGTCATGGTTCCCTTGGTGTGGACTGGGTCTAGGACGAGGTGTGTTGGTTCTAGCATGGTTGGTGAGGGTAGGAGGGAGTGGGTGGTGGGTAGGGCGGTCAGGTCCCATGGGTTCATTGTCTTCCATAGGGTGGGATCAAAGGGGTCATGGAATGTGTTACCAAGGGTGAGGTATTCTTTCACCTCAAGGTCTCCAAATGGTGAGTCCTCCTCCTCAAATGTAGTAATTGAACCGAAGTTCGAGGAGGGTTGGTTGGTCATGATTGGAGGGCTTGGCATCCTACCCGAAATAAGTAACTCCAATTCGCGGATAGCATCGGGCTCTTCGGGAATGGGGAGGGATAAAAGAAGGTCGCTAGTGTAGCAACCCATAGTGTAAATGGAAGAGATGGACCCGACACATAGATGTAGGAGGTTAAGACTCCTAGGTTGGTCGGCTACAGTGGTCAACATGCTAGTTAGCTTCATTTGCCAAGTTAGACCCTCAAGAAAATCCCCTAATGTTTCCACCTGATAGGATGATTGGATTGTGGTGTGATAGGTGGATAAGGGTACTATAGGAAGGTTTTCCTCCATGGGTGGGTAAGCATGGACCATGAGATCTCCAAATGGGTTCTCCTTTAGCCAACGTGAAAGGGGTTCTCCTAAGATAAGCTCGGTCCCTATTAAGGAGGGTGGTGTAAGGTTAAGACCACCATGTGAAGTTCCTTCTTCTTCCTGGACATGGGTGATCTCTATGGCGGGGGTTGGTGTGTTCACCTTTATGGGGTCGGGTATGGGAATCATGTGTTCCTCTATCAAGGAGGTGAGATGGTCCCGTGAGGGTGTGGTGGTGAGGATAGGTGTGTGGTACCCCCGAGGTGGGAGGTAAAGGGGAACTTGGTTTGGGATCAGTAAGGGGAGAAGTGGAGGCCTAGGTTGGGGTTGGATAGGGATTGGTAGTGGAAGATGGATGGGTTGAGGAGGATTAGGTTGGTTGGTTTTAGGGGGTGTGTCTCTTTTAGGGGAAGATGGAGGGGTGGTTTTGGGGACCAAGGAAGTTTGTGGAGTGTGGGTTTGTGGGAGAGTTTTGGGTGGGGTGGTGGTGGCCATCATGGGCCTAGGTGGAGTGGACATGGGGACCACATGGGTTGGAATGGTGAGGGTGGAGTGAGCCATGATGCTTCCTCCACTTGGGATGGGAACTTCTTGGCCTAACCCATGATATTGTGATTCATACTCTTCTTCCCAATCGGGGGAGGCCTCATATTCCTCAACTTCAATCTCATTCCTTTGTGGTGTGGGGGTCTTGCTCTCCAAGGGAGTGGGAAGGCCTTTTGGCGATGGGGTGGTGCAAGTTGGAATTATTTGGGGTGGTGGAGTTTGGACCCTAAGGGAGGTCTTGGGTTGACTGGGAGGGGAAGGGGGAGTGGGAGTGCTCCTCGAGTGATGATTCACAAGGTGGGAGTGGGTAGGTTGGGGAGTGAAGATCTTCCTAATCTCACTCCTCATCTCTTCCAATGAGTCTATGGGTCCTTTGGTTTCCCATCTAAATTCATCCCGAGGTGACCAAGCTCTAGGGTCGTGGTTCCTTTTTGCTTCAAGCCGGTCAAGTTGGGTGGTGAGAGTATCAAGATAGTTATGAATCTTGTTGGTGAGAGTGTCAAATCGGTCCATGGATATTTGGGACATTTCCCTAGGGTGGTCATGCAATGGAGTGATGGAAACCATGATGCAAGGGAGACTCAAATGATAATGCCCAAGGACTAGACTCGTAGAGACAAGTCTAAAACTTGCTCTGATACCACTTGATGTGACACAATATGCAGCGGAGGACAATGATACTAATTTGATGTGACGCGACTCCCTTGGACCTAGGATAGCAAGCAACACACGAGTTCGGCAACGTCACACTAGCGGACTCACTCGCGTAGGCACACTCGGGTCCGAAGGAGGACCGACGATGGCGGTGAGGGTCCGGGGGTTGGACCTCAAGGTCCCAAGGGTTTGGCTAGCTAGGAAGGGACCCCAATGGGCTAGGGATGCCCGATTTCAAGGGCAGCCGGCACGCCGAGGGCGTGGGATGCAATGGCTCTCTCTCAACTTGCCCCGCGGTGAACACAAGAATTGATTGAATTGCGGGTCGGTCGCTCGTCTCACTTCCGACGGGCAACTAAGAGCGATACTAAGCTAGCAATGGTAATAACCAACAGCGAAGAGTGGCTAGGAGCTCACCTGATCGGCGTGAAGATGCCGGTCTCGGTCGGAGACGAGGGCGAGCGGGGAAGTGTGCTCCCCGCACACTGCACCGGTGAAGCTTCAAAACCTGTTCAAGAGTACAATTACTACACCTCGCGCAGGAGGGTGATCTCGGGGGTGGGAATTGGTTAATTACAAACAAACACTACCACCACGCAGGGTGGGGTGGTAAACTGGCCAGGCGGGGATGGGAGGACGGACCGAAATGGTAGAAAGGAAATCAATGAGGGTTCAGCTGCAATCTGGACTGCTGGACAGGGTTCCGTTGTTGGCTCTGTCCCGGGCTCGTCCGGACTCCAAATTGAGCAAAACCACCTCGCAATGCTTCCTGATTGAAGCCGGTGTTGTCTGAATTTTGGGGCGGCCTTTGGAGGCAGGGACTGGTGGCACTGGCAACTGATCCGGGACAGCTGGTGTGGTCTCTGGCCGGACCTGTTCTGTAGAAGTAGGTTGCAGATGCTGTCACGGGCGATCCCGAACTCCGAATGGCACGAAATCAGCGGTGTCGTCTCCGTGGTCGAGGTAGCTTTCAGCTGGAGTCGATGAGGCTGCGATCCGAGGCCGTGGACTGTCGGTGTGCCCTGAAGAGTAGGCACTGGTCGCTGCAGACTGCAGGGGGCAGATCCGCGTGACAGAGGGATAAAATTTGTAACTCTGGCTCCTGGATGCCGAATGTCGTTCCGTTTCTTGCGTCTGGTCGTGGACAGATGGAGGAAGAATTTTGAAGAAGAGACTTCAGCCTGATTCCTTCGCCGTTGGTCGCGAAGCAGCTTCCAATCGGGCTCAGGCTTTCTGCAGGTGGTGTCTGGCGCAGTCGGGGTAGAGCAGCTCTCACGGGCGGCCACGAACTCGGAATGGAGTGATTCCACCTCGCCTGTGAAGAAGGACAGGGAGGCCTTTCCATAAATATAGGCCACGCACCAAGAAGCCTCAAGATGTTGTCGTGGTCATCGCTGCAATCAGGGGCTTGTCTACAGGTCGACCCTGCACAAAAGCTGAAGTGACTCTTTGGGGGAGAATGGTCTCCTTGGAGGGTATAGCTGGTGGAGAGGTGTCTATGTGGGGATGGGGAGCTGTTGGGGGATGGAATGGGTGGTAGTGGAGGTGGAGAGGAGGGTGGAGCTAGCAGGGAGTGGTGGTGGAAATGGCTGGCTGCCACTAGGTCAAGGGGGGGGGTGAGGGGTGGCCGGCCAAGGCAATGGAGGTGGAGAGGGGTTGAGGGGGTCGACCCTAGGAGGGAGGGGAAGGGGGTGGACGACCTTGGGATGGTAATGGGTGTCTTGGGGAGGGGAAGAGACCTCTTGGGAGGTGGAGTAATGCTTGGGAAGGGGGAGGGATGCCTTGGGAAGGTGAAAGGGTGCTTGGGGAGATGGAAAAGTTAATGGAGAGAAATAATGGGGCCTTGGGAGTTGAAGGGACTTGCCTAGGTGGCAAGTGAGGTGGCAAGGGGTGAGGAGAGAAGGGAATTTCGAACTAGAGAGAGAGGGAGGGAGGAGAGAGAGGGGGTTCGCCCCAAGGAGGGAGGGAGAGAGAATTAGAGAGGGAGAGAGAGAGAGAAATAGACTCAAAGGGATTCAAGTGGATTTCAAGTTTTCATTCATTCATCAATTACCTCAAAATGGTGGCTTGGGGCCCTATTTATAGGGAAACCCCAATTACATAGAAGTCCCTGGAAAATGGACTAATGACAGAAGACCAAGGGGTGGGGAATGGGGCGCCCATGGGCCAGGCCCAAAGAAGTGGCCCCTTAAGGCCTACTAACCCACTATCCTATTAAACCACTTAATGCGACCTTGGACTTAGGTAGATGACATTACCTACTTAGGTACTTGACTCAATAAAGAGAAAATTACATAGATAAGACTCAAGAAAAAAATGAGAAAACTACATGGCTATACTCAGAAAATGATGGCGAACAAAATGGCGAGCAGCAGGACCATGTGAAGGGGTAAGCGATGTCCCCATCACATTCTTTTTAAAACTTAACTCATGTTTCTACCCAATCTTACCGGAAATGTTTTAAGATCTTAACAAAATTTCTAGATGTTGATCTAGAACTTATACCAAGGGAAACCTAATATAAGTTTAAGAATCCTAGGTTTTATGTAACCTAGGCTCTGATACCATTAAAACTGTCACATCCCAACGCGGAAAATCGAGGGCGCGAGTAGTTATGAGGCACTCGTGTCGATCAGAGCCTGTATCAATTTAATTCTAAGACAAGAGATAAGAAGGGATTTATAATTTCATTCCTTCAAAATAAAGGTGTTCATCACTAATTTATAATCTATAAAGGTATGATATAATCTTTCAAATTTCAGAATTCTTGCAAGAGTAACTATTGATCTACATAAATCCTAGGGAAAAGAAAAACACTCATTCACTCTTGTCCAATCCCCAATTCATTGTCATTTCCTGCAGCAATTAACCAAAACGTAGGGTGAGCAAAAAGCTCAGTAGGATTTTATATCTCTAAAGCCAGGCAATCTTTAAGTATTTAACAATTTAAACAATTTACGTCAAGAAGTAGTTGACCATGAATTTTAAGTATGAAATTTTGTATAAGGAATTTCCAAGTAATTTCAAGATAACAAGATAATTTCAAGATCATGATAGTAGACAAGACGATGGTCATTTCCAGAAATATATCAAGAAATTTCTTGATGAGATGATGGGTACTATCATTAAGACAATTCAAGAACTTTCATGATGAACTTTTAAGCAATATCGAAGTAGAGCAAGCACTTGAACTTTAAATAATATAGAAGTAGAACAATCACTTCTACAAGGATATTTATGATGAATCTTTAAGCAATAATAATATAGAAGTAGAGTAATCACTTCTACCAACACTCAGTAGGAATGGCCAAAGCACTAAGGGGAGATCACGATGATATGACAGCTCCTCATGGAATATCACTACACACTTAGGGGTTCTCACGACAGTATGATTGTCCCTAACTGTAATAGACCCTGTATTGGTGAATGCAAGCACCTGATCATTATAATACTGATTTATATTTGGACTTTGCCTCGCCCGTGGGATCAGATCAGAACCCCTTTATACACTAGCATTTAAATGTCATTTCATTGGGACCCATAGCCCCTGACATTTTTCTATATAATTCCACAATATGGCCAAAAAATTTCAAGAACAAGCTCATTTGTAAACAAGTACAGATCTGGCAAAAATTGTGATAATTACAAAGGAGAGAGGAAAACTCATTTTAGGCATCATGTTTAACGACAGTAAGTCGTATAATTCAAGGATGACGGTAAACTAGGAAGGAAGTCAAGTAAATAGAATTATTTTAAATTTCATAGTCTAATCTGATGTGTATTTTTCATAATTAAGTGTTTTAGGTAGGAAGTATAGTTTCCGAATTTTAAAATCCTGATTTTTTGGTATTTACTATTTATTCATCAATGTACTAGTTATTTGTTAAGAAAATACAGCTTATGTACTAAAAATAAGTTTTACTTGATGAAAATACTTTTCATGTGTCACTTTACTGCTGAAATGATAAGATAGACTTTCCATGCTAGAACTAACTTTTTATCTTGCTGAAAATTTTTATTTAACATATTAATATGAATACTTAACATGCTAAATAATTCTCGTACACTAACTTACTGATGAGGTGATAAACATAAGTTTACCATGCTGTTTTTCTAAATTTTCTGATAACAAAATAAAGTTTTCATGCTGAAAAATAATTTTTATACATTTATTTGCTAATTATTTGTTGAGAAAATAGGTTTATCATGCTGAAAATAGTTTTTAAATAGCTTTAGCATGCTGAAATTAATTCTAACATGCTAAGATAATCCTGACATATTGTAAATAATTTTATCTTACTGAAAGTAATTTTTTAGCATGCTGAAAATAATTTTTAAACATTTATTTACTAATTTCTTGATAGGAAAATATGCCAAAAATTAATTTTAAATAAACTTATCATGCTGAAAAATAATTTCCTATATCAATATGCATGAGAAAAATTTATCATACTAGAAATAATTTTTAACATGCTGAAACTAATTTTTATACATTACTTTACTAATAACATGATAAAAACAGATTTTTACATGTCAAAAAATAGTTTTAAATAACTTTAATATGCTGAACAATGGTCCTAACATGCTAAAATAATTCTAACATGTTGGAAATAATTGTATCATATTGGCATTATTTTTTGTAATATGCTGTAAATATTTTTGATGCATTAATTTTCTACTTATTTGATAAGAAAAATAGGTTTAATCATGCTAAAAGTAATTTTCATAACTCAATTTCTAATAATATGACAGAGATAAATGTTATCATGTTGATAGTAATTTTTGAAACATCAATTTACTTATAAGCATACTTTTACATGCTTCAAATGAGTTTTATACCTAAATTTTCTAGTAATATAGACTTATAATGTTGTAAATAGTATTTAACACATTAAAAATACTTTTAATCTATAAAAATAAATTTAACATGCTAAATTTAATATTTAAGATGCTGAAAGTAATTTTAACATGCTAATACTTTACAATTAAGGTGGATTCGAAGTACTATAATCCCATTGTATGGTGGCTAAAGTTTAGTCCCATATTGGAAGTTACAAAAAACTTCCATGGCTTTATATGTTGGAGAGCTCACCCTTGTGTCAGGACCCAAGGGGCATAGGATGTGGGCTCAAGTTGTGTGTGGATACATAACTAGTAATATATATATTTATTTATTTATGTCGTGCCGTGCTGCCGAGCCGAGGTGTGGCTGGTTTTGAAATTATATTGTCTGACCCCCGTATATATTATTTTTATTTGTTTTTTTTGAACGCGCTAGCCTGGACTAGCGCGATCTTGAAGAACGCGCTAGCCAGTGCTAACGTGATCTGGTCATGTTTTTCTATATTTTTAAAAATATATTATTTTGACCCTCAGTATTCCGGGTAAAAATTCATGAACGCGCTAGCCTCTGTATATATATATATATATATATATATATATATTTTAAATATCTGTTTGACCCCTGAGGGCAGGAAAATACACTTTATGAACGCGCTATGTCGAGACAGCACGTTCAGAACGCGCTACTGAGGTGTAGCACGTTCTGGACCTAATGAAAAAACGGGAATACCCCTCCAATAAAATGACCATAACTTGCTCATTTCATAACGGAATTTTATAAATGAACTATCAATGGAAAGAGGGCAGAAAAATGAACAAGATGGAATACTTTAATTAAGATTTAGCTTGAGAGATACCTACCTTTGAGTAGATCTAATGAGAGGTAAGAAAAATGCCCAAATAATATAAAACCCTTTGATTTCTCCCAATCTTCCCTTCAATTCGCCTTCAATCTTCAGAGTAACATAGCCTAGGCCTCCAGGGATGATTTGAGGGTCGAATGGGGTTTTATTTATAGCCAAAACTTGGCCAAATTTGTCAAGATTTCTTGCCTAACAATGCCAAACTTTTCAACTCCGAATTAGAAGAAAATTCCAATTCTTCTTCTTAATCTAGCCTCCATTTGGTGTGAAACCAATGTAAAAACGGCTGGTCGAAGGTGGGCTGTTAGGTAAGGGTTGATTCTTTGAGTCAATCTTCTAGAAATGAGATTATTTTAATCCCTTAAATACCATATTAAACACATGTTACGAATTTAAGGTTAAATATCCTTTAATAAATCCTTTAATCCATTAATTCAGCACATTATGAATTATCCAATGGGCCAATTGTAATCCTAATCCATCATATGGACTTTTATTGGGCTTGCAATGATTTATCTAATGGTTAAAACATTTATTTTTCAATTTACCTTAAGTAAATTCAAGTAAATTCATTATTCTAGTTTAGAAAAATGTAATTTAATTATTTCATGAAAAATTTAATTGTATAATTTGTTTGAAAAATTTATTTCTCATTTTAAATTATCGGGTTTCTACAGTAAAGGCTCCAGCAGCGCGATGAAAGGCAAAGAGAAGCCGAACCGGCGAAGGACAACAAATAAGAAGTCCCATTCCAAGCGATCATAGGCTTTGGCCATGTCCAACTTGAAAACAACATTTCTGCCCCTACACAGCTTGCCCAAGTGCTGCACCATCTCACAGGCCAACGACGCGTTCTCAATGATGTAGCGGTCTTTCACAAAGGCACCTTGCTCCTCCGATATCAAAAGTGGGAGAACGCTGGCCAGTCTATCACTGATAATCCGGGAAATGATTTTGAAGGGGGGCGATCTCGCGCTGCTCCTGAGCGGGGAGGAAGATGACCACGTACCCTTGAAGTATAAACTACAAGAAGGGAAACCAGTCAGAGGTGCCAAGGGATAGATCCCCGGGGAAGACCGTCCGATGCTTAAGTCAGCATTGATGGTAGAGCATAGGTGCGAAGAGGAGAGTTGGGAGGAAAGTGGGAGCGCGAGATCCCTCTCCACCAAGTGGTGAAGTGGTCCCTGCTCATGCTTACTTGACTTGCTCTCCTCGTCGCAGCGGGGCATGTCCTGTTTAAATAGTGGCATGTTGTGCGAATTGATCCCTATAAGCGGAGGGGTTCTAGGGGGTGTTACGTCCTTCATGCGGGCTCCTTACGGCGCGCAGACTCTTGGTTTCCCCTTGTCCCATTTGAGTTTCCTGTCATTAAGGGATTCGCAACGGCTGAATCATTAAGCTTTCATCAGTGAGCCCGAGCGAGTGGCACTTGTTTAGAAGTGGTCTCCCGTGGGATAAGTGCTGGGTAGAGACAAGGAATAGGGGGCTATGAGAGAGCTTTCCTGATCGACTGATGCTTGGACTTCCCAACCCGAAGGCCACCTAGGAAGTGCTTGTACCGAGTGAATTTTTGGGCTTCATAATAAGTGGGCCCAGGGGCATCCACTTTAGGGAGTTTAGCCTAGTTCGGTCCGGTTTGGACCTCGTTTGGCCTCTCCGTACGGGAGGTGAGATTTTTTCCCCTCCACTTGTCCCCCTCCTACTCCCGAGCCAAGATTAGGCTCGGACGAGTACCAATTGGGCTGGACCGCTTGTGGCACCGGTTGGGTAAAGATATCTCTTTGGTAGGGGCCACGTGACGCGGCTCACCTTGGAAATACGCCCGTTATGATGAGTAAGAGAGGGCCCCTCCTCGGGAGATCGGACGTCACGCCGCCTCCCGTCAGGGTTGTTAGGCATTGCGCGTTTTGCGTCCCTTTATCCTCGGGGTTTTAGGGTTTTTGCCTCTCTTTGTAGTTGTATTTGAGGGAGGCTTCTATGCTGTGAGAATAATTTCGGAAGGGCGGAGAATCGTTGTAGCCATCGGAGCTGGAGGAGCTTCCTGAGGCGGTGATTCGTAAGCTATCTTTTTTCTCTGAAGTTCTCAGGCTTGAAGCTTTTCCCTTCTTCTTTTCTCCATCTCATGGCGGATCATCATTCTGAGGCTGTGGGGCGGCAGAGAGAACGGGCCCCCAGAGTTTTCTTTACGCCGTCGGAGCCGTCCTCCAGCGAGCTGGGGGAGGCGGAGGTGAAACGGTTGGAAAGTCGCTATGGGCTGCCTTGGTGGTTCCAGTTCCTGGCGCCTGAGCCTCATGAGTCTAGAATGTCCACCCATTCTGGCCTCTTTTGCTCTTTTCTTCTAGCTTGGAAATGTGGCTTTCGTCTGCCCCTTCATCCCTTTATCGCATGGTTGCTTCAGTTCTACCGGTTGGCTCCTGTCCAACTGGTCTCCAACTCTTATACCTTCATCTTCTCCTTCATTTTCCTTTGCGGCCAATGTGGAGTGCGCGCCTCGCAGGATCTTTTCCATTATTTTTTTGAGTTGAAGGAGCACGCTCATGCGGGGCGAGGCTTCTTCTATCTTCAGGTGAGGCGGGGGAGGAGCTGCATGTCCCTCTCTGGGAAGGACTCTTCTTACAAAGGGTGGAAGACCCAGTATTTTTGGGTGGGCCCGTCGATAGTTGGTGTAGTCTAGGACTTCCCGATGGCGCCCAATTTTCATCCGAACATTCGTCCGAAGCAGACTGTGTTCTCTCCGGAGGTGGAGGAGGAGGCTATTATCCTTCAGCAGAATTGCGGGGGGACTACTGATTTGGTGACCTCTTCCAACATTGAGGGCTACCTCTCTCGAGTGCTGTCGTTGACAGGTAAGGAGTTCGGGAACTCGGTCTTCCTTCTTGCTGAGTTGGGATTTTTCTTCTCTTAGTCTACTTCCTGTAGTTCAGACACGAGGCGAGCAGTCGAGGAGGAGGCACCTTCGTCTGAGTTGGAGGTCATTGACTTGGATGAGGCACTAGCTCCGGATGATCTTTAAGTTTCGGGGGGTTCGTCCCGTGCTTGAGATAATGGCAAGCGGGCGGCTCAGGACGACGCCTCCGACCGCTGAGGGATCAAGCGCAAGGATGCCATGGCCAAGCTGCTATGGTCTTCGATGCAGGCTCAGTCTGCTGAGAAGAAACGTTCGAGGAAGGAGGAGGTCGACCGTTCATCCAGAGGAGATTCCCTGTCGGCTCTCCCCTCTACTGAGCAAGAGGGTGCCGATGACGGAGGGATATCTGCCGATGCTGAGGCGCCGGGCATGGCGGAGGGGCCGTCAGATGAGGGGGTCCGTCCCCAGCGGGTCGTGGCTGGAGGGTCGCAGGAGGAGGTGACTCGATCACAGCCGACCGAAACTGGGGAGGTACGTAGTGGGGGTGCTCATGTTGAGCCGACCGGTGGGGCCCCTGGGACGGGATTGCCCGAGGGAGATGCGCCAGTCCTGGCCGCTCCAATGAGAGCTTCCCCTCCTTCTACCAGCACCTTCAGTGTCCGGGCTTCTCTGTACCGGGCGTGTCATTCTTTAGCTTCTCGAGACTTGCGGGAAAAAGTCCGGAAGGGTCCCCCCTCTTCACTGTTGGAGCAGATAATGGAGGGAGGGCTGATTCTGGCCCAGCTGGGGGCCGAAGCTGTGGATGCGTACGCTCGGGTGGAGTCCGAGCGGGAGACTCTTTCGTGGGCCCGTGGTGCGCTCGATCGGAAGGTCGAGCGTCTGACCCTCGATCTTGAAGACCTTCGTCGAGAGATCGCTCTGCTCCGAGCGTTGGCGCAGTGGAGCCAAGCAGAGGCTCGGTCTTTGTCAGAGCAGCTGGCCCAGGCTTGTCGCATGGTCGACCGAAAGAGTGAGCTCCTGGAGTCAGAGCGCAAAAACCAGGTCGAGCGGGATGATCAATGGAGGGCCGAGCGAGAAGGGCTCGAGGATCGAGTCCGGGCAGCCAAGGATTCACGGACCGATGTCGAGCGAAGGCTGTCCGAGACCGAGGGAAGGTTGTCTGAGTTTGAATAGCGGATAGCTGAGCTCGAGAGGAAGGCGGGGCTGGCTGGGAAGGAAGCGCTCGAGCAACATAGGTGCTCGGAGGCCTACCAGGCAGCTCTCCAGTAGGTGGCCTTTCCTTATTACGAGTCGGGCTACCGATGGGGACTCCGGAAGGGCTTCTCCCAGGGCTACGATCGGACCGTTCTGGAGGCAAAGGCCAAGTTGTCTTTACTCAATTTTCCTTCTAGTCAGCGCTATGACTCGGAGTGGGGCTCCACTGACTCTTCCCACTATACGTCGAGCGAAGAGGTGAATTCGGCTCTGTCCGAGCGACCGCCAACTCCAACATCCTCGGGAGGGCACACGACCGAGACAGTTCCCACACAGGTGGGGTCAGTGTCTGGGACGGCCGTCGCCGGGAACATTGGGGGCAGATCGTCCGGTGCCGAAGAATACTTGTCTACCGAGCTTGGAGGTGGGCCCGAGGTATGATGAAATAGCTCTTTTCTTTCTCTCTTTCTTTTCCCTATGTAGCTAAGCAAGGCTCTTTTTGGAAACTACAATAGTGGCAGTATTGAATGCTGAATTGACTGTTTCTTACCGCTTTTTGTGTGATTTGAATGTCATATCCGTAGTCATTTGAGGAAGGCGCCGATTACCTGCAGATTTTGCGGGCGTCCATATGTCAAATAACTGACATGGCATTGGCACCGTTCCATTTTTCCATACCACCCTTAATGACATGTCGCTTCGCGCGTCCCGTTGGGGGAATATCGGGAAATGTGGTAACCAAGCCAGAGGAAGCCTTGGTTGCGTGTTTTGTAAGGGGAGAGTCATTTAAAGCGATTAGCTTCCCCTTCGGCCTATAAAAGGTCTGAGGGCCATCTCCTTTTTCCTTCATCGCTTAAGGCCGTTCCTGGCGGTTTTTCCCTTCCGTGAAGCGTTGTGCTGCTAGTCTTGGCGGGGCATGGAAGGCATTTCGGAATATGATGATGCAGATGGTGGTGGGAGGGAAGCTCCTGTTGTTTCGCTCTGGAAGAGGGTTCGTCAGTCGGGGGTCAACCGCGAAGAGGGTTCGTCATGCCGGAGCATGTCGCACTCCTATCCCTGACCCGCCGACGCCACTCTGAGGGGATGAGGGAGCCAACTAATCTCCCTCCTTTCCGGGCCTTCCCCTGCCTCCTTGTCTGTAATGCCCTGGATCCGTGTTAGGTCCTGTTGGATCTTTGTTGGATCTTTCGGATTGGTTTCGTTGAGTTTCGGTTCGCTTTTGTGGCTTCCGAGTCGAGTTTGACGAGCCGTGTGGGTTTTTCTCACGTCCTAGTTACGGAACCCTACGGTGAGTTTGTTTGTCAATTTTTGAGCTCGTGGATGCTACAGCGACGATGTACTCGTCGAGCCGGTCGTTTCGCCTATTTTTACGTATTTTTCTGAATTTGTGCATTTTCGGCGCATTTTCGGAATTTTCGGAAATTAGGAAAAATTCCTAATTTCTTTTCTTTTATTTCTTTTCCTCTTTTTCTCTCCTCACTCTCGCGATCTCTCTCTCTCCCGTTTTCTCTCGTCCTTCCCCCTCTTTGACCCCGGCTGCAGACGGAGCGATCATGGGCGGGTTGGCGAGGCCGTGGAGCTGTCGAGATGCGCGATGGGGCGAGGATCGGATCGATTCTGGCGTGATCCCGATCGGTGGATTCAAAGCCGGTGAAATCGGTTCGTGAGTGGTTTTCGGCGTGGTGTAGTCCTTTCAGGGCACGGTTTCTTCGGTGGAGGTAGGGTGACTGATCCTTACTTCGTCCTCTCCGTTTTCCCTGCCATTGCACGGCGTTCGGCTAGGAATCGGTCGAGTCTGGGCTTGTTTTGCCTAAACCGTGATTTTTGTGGTTTTTAGGGTCGGCCGGTAAACGGCGACTGTTTGCGGCGTAGTTAGTTCCTAACTGACCGCGGGGATGTTAGAATCCCATCCACGTTGATTTCATGTGGTTTGGTGTTCATTCGAGGCCGGTTGAAGCCCTGGAACCTCGGTGACCCACTTTGGGTGAATTTGATGAAATTGCCCGGATCGTGCGTTTTTGAGCTTGCATGTGGGGTCCTTGGTGCCCTGAAGTTGTTATTTGTCATTGTGGTTTGTTTCCCCTGCGTTTCGGCGTGAATGGGGCGTGGAACGGGCCGATTTGGCCGTTCCTCTGTTTTCCCGCCGTGACCGATGTAGCGGTCGTTCCAGTGGCCGTTATTTGCTTCTGGCGGCCCTACGATAGGCCATTACTCAGTTTGAGGTCTTTGAGCTTTTTCGCTTCTGGGTAAGCGACAGCCCTGGAGTGGCGCGTCGTTCCCGTGTAACGCGCCAGTGCCTACGCGTTACTTCACCTTCGTCGTTTTGTGTAGGGTTGAGTCAGTTGGTCTAACGCGCTTGACCCAGCGCGTTAGTTGGGAATAAACGCGCCCTGCCCTGGCCATTATTTTCCGTTTGACTGACTTTGACTGTTGAGGCGGTTCCCCCGACGGATGGGTTCCCATCCGTTATTTTGAGTGTAACGCGCCTGCCCCTGGCCGTTACATTCTGTTTTGGCCTAGCTTGGGTGGCTGTGTCCGTTGGAAGTAACGGGTGAGCCCCTGTGCGTCGTTATTGTATAACGCGCCTGCTCCCGTCCGTTGTTTGTTGTTTTGCGCTGGCTTGAGGGTGGCTGTGCACGTTGAGAATAACGCGCCTGCCCCTGCGCGTCGTTTGGTTGTGACGCGTCTCCCTTGCCGCGTCGTTTGCGTGTAGCGCGCCTGGCTTTACGTGTTACTTGGCTTCCTGTGTTTAGTAGAGCGTTAGGGTGGTGGTGCAATGGCTTAGCCTTCGTCCGTCGTTGGTGAGTAACGACCTGGTCTAGACCATCATTTGTTAATAGCGGTCTAGGTATGGTGCGCTATTAGCCTTGTGCTTCGATTTCCGCCTGTTGATTTCTGTTGTGGCTTGGCTTGGCCTTGTGGTCTACCCGTTGTCCCGTGGATGTCTTCTAACATCCTATGAGGGCTATGACTACGTTGTAAGGTAGCCAGGAGTCTTCTTACTTGAGGTAGGATTCTCCATCCTACTTTTTGTAAGCTGCTGTTTTGGTTCCGGTCGACCCGGTGTGACCCATGGGTTGACTAGTGACCTTGTGTGTAGGTGTCTTGGTGGCTTTGTCCGGCCCGAGACACTGTTTCTGGATGCCTCGAGGTGTTGTCTTATCTCGGTTTGCGTGTCCAGCTGTGCTGAGGGTTTCTATTGTTCCCTCAGGTCTCCATGTGTCGTTTTCTGCGGAGCGTTGTTTTGTTGGCTTAGGATTAGACCGATTGGCGGCTTGTTCCGCTGTTGTGACGATCTTGCCTTTGAGTCGTCCGACTCGGGATCGTTACGTAGTAGGTCTAGTTGCCTAGTCTTGAGTTTGTTGGCAGTGGGCATACTGCCAGTGGTGCTTTGTAGTACGTGTGACAGGGCTGTTCTTAGACTGTCTGTACTCTAGCACTTGTGTTTTGTAGTTCGTGCCTTGTGAGCCTCCCCTGGTTGTAGCCCTAGGCTTTTGCCGACCCACCGGGAGTGGTGGAGGGGTTTTCCTGTTGCGTTTGGTACGTACGGTTTTTAAGCTAGTTCCGTAGGCCCCGGCTAACGGTAGCGTCCTACCGAGGGGAATACTAGCTAGAGGCCTGACCTAGGTAGAGGTCGGTGTGTGCACACGTGGTCTGGGACTGGGGACTTGCGCCGACGGGCGTGGCCCTGACTAGTCACTTGCAGTTGGTGCTATAGTCTTGTGCTGTGGTACCATGTTTCCTTGGAACTGTTGTTCCTCGGACCTGGTTTTTTGGTGTGTCTTGTCCTTGAGAGACATGACACTTGTAGCGCAGTGTAAGTCGTCAGTGGACGCTTCTGGCTGTTCTTCTGGGAGGAGGGTGCTCCTGTCACTTGGTGCTGTGACTCTCGCGTTTCTTGCGCGTTGTGACCTTTGCGAGTTGCCCGCTCGTGGCTGTACTCGAGGTCAGTGTTCTATCAGTTGCATGACGTTTTAGTCATGCGTGGGGCTGTTTGCACGACGTTTTCGGTCGTGTACTTGTTTGGTTGGGCTGGCTGGCAGGCGGGTGTACCCTTCTGTGTGAGTTCAGGGTCAACCGCTTGTTGCCTTTTGTGTTGGAGTAGTCGGGGTGCCGAGGTTAGTTCGGCAGCCGTTTGTGTGGCGCGGTTTCTGCCCTCTCCTGTTTGTTCCCTACTCCCACTCCCCGTCTGTGTTTGTGGCGTCGGTGTCTGCCCTCGCCCTTTGTTTGGCTGACAGACTGGGTTACCCTACTGTGTGAGTTTGGGGTTGACCGTCTGTTGCCGTTTGGAGTAGCTTAGGGTGCCGAGTCCTTCTCGGTGGCCGTGTTCCGTGTTTTACAGCCTCGCTCTTCTTTGTTGTTGAACTCCCCTCGCTCTTTGCCTGTTCCCTACTCCTGCTGTCCTTGTTCTGTTTACAGCTTGGTAGTGTAGCTTCTCCTGCTTTGCTGCACTTGTTGTTTGAGTTGGTTCCGTTGCACTGTGCATTTTTCCAGTGGGGATCCGCGTGACCCCTACTGAGTTTCTGTTGAGACTCACCCCTGCTTTTTCAGGTGAGCCGTGCCCGTCGTCTCCCGGCGCTTCGTGAGCTGTTTCGGAGACCGTGTCTAGCTGCCAGCTATAGTCGAGCCACCTTTTTGAGGCCTTTGTAGTACCTTTGCCGGGGTATGCCCCGTGTAGTTGTACTCTCTTTGGACTAGTGCTCTTGTTATCTGGACTAGTATATATATATATATCACTCTGGTAATTTCGAATTGCTTCCGCACTTGTGTTAATTTCTTTACTTAATTGTAAAATGCGCGTTCCAAATTGCAATTCTTTATGCATACCCCTCAGCTTACCCCCATTAACCCTTCAGGAGCCTCATCAGCCTCTTGGGTGGCTTCCCCAGTTCTTGGTATCGGTATGTCGGTATCCTGAACTCTGGGTCGTTATAGTTGGTATCAGAGCATTAGTTGAGGATTGTATAAGGAATTGGAATTTGTGCTTGTCCAGAGCTAGTCCTTGGTGTCGTCTCTTGCTGGCTTAGGTGTTGCGATGTTTATCGCGGTGCTTTTTGTGTGTGGTCTTGTGCATGCTTGGTTGGCACTGTACGAGATGGGTTTTGCTCTCGTCTGGATGTGACGAGGTGCTTCGTTCGGTTTTAGTGTTGGTCTCGATCGCATTGCGCTTGGCAGTGTTTGTCGGTTGGCATGAACCTGCAGTGCATTGTTCGAGCTGTTTTCTGTGTTTTGCTCAGGTGGCTTGTGACTTTTAGCGTTGGTGTGATGGCCATGCACGTTTTTACGTTGCTTGGGTTGTCCCGGCTTTAGTCTGTGTAGCTCCTGATGTGCTTCGCTTCTGTTGAAGTGCTCGATTAGATCCCGTATTGGAGAAGTTGCTCAGGCGAGCCTAGGATTTTTCCTTTCCTGGTGAGCTTTTGTGGTTGAGCTTCTTGCTTCTCATCCCTTCTTGTGGAATCTTTTCGAATTTTGCCTTGGAATTGCTGCCTTAGTGATGCCTTTGTCCTGTGTCTGCTTAAGTGTGGACAGCTTTGTTTTGAGCCTGATCTGTCCCTTGCTATACGGGTGCTTGGCTTTTGACTCCATGATGGTATTAAGAGTTGTTGTGTACCGTGTTGTCGTGCTGCGTTCGTTAGCCGACGTGTTGTGAAGGCTCATTTATCGTTTCGGACGTGAAGGTAAGCTGAGACTGATGCTTTTCCTTGTGCTTTGACTTTGTCTGTTGCCGTGCCTGTGTTTGTGGTTTTCCGTTGTTGTTGGCATCGGCATGTTGCGAGTGTTGGGGAATTTGTCGGCATTCTTTGCTGATTGAGTGCCCTTTTGCTCTGCGTTTCTTTCTTGGGTGTTGAGCTCTCGAGGCGTGTTTGTAGTCCTTGAGGTGCGTTCCCCGAGATTATTGTTGTTTCTTGTTGTTGTGGGTCTTCTCTTGGTGAGCAGTCTGGTGCGTGACCTGTCTCTAGTGGTCGTGTGTTCAGTTGTTCATATGCCTTGATGTGACCTTGCTTGCAGTGGTGTTCCTTGGCCCTGTGTGTTATACGGAGCCGGAATCCTGCAGGTGTTGCCGTTGTGTTGTCTTGGCGCTGTTTCTTTATGATTTTGTGTCCTTGCCTTGGACCATTGTCTTGTCAGTTAGCTTGCAGTACTCCCTTTGCTTGGGTAGAGTTAGCTTGCGACTCGACCAGATGTAATGTCTGGGTAGATGCTGACTTGATGGTGTCTGTGGTCCAGTGGTGTTGTTGCCGTTGGTGTCCTGTGTGCCAGGTGTTTCCTGTTACCTTTGGCACTGGAGCCGATGATGTTGCAAGCTGTCAGCTGTGAGGACTGTGTTTCCTAGTGTAAGCTGCCGCTTGTTGTGTGCTATTGTGTTTTTCGGTGTTGGTTGTTTGTTGTTGTGGCAGTCGTGTCTCCTGTCTGGTGAGACGTAAACGACGTTGCCTTTGCTTCGGAGGTGTCAGGTGTGTTCACTTTGGTACTATGCTCGTGCTGTGGACTTGCTGTTTGGGAAGCTAGAGCGGGTACCTGTAATTGTGATCCGACGATGTTCCTCTGAGCTGTGTTTCTCGAGATTTGTGTCGTTGGGTTGTTCTTCCCTGTTTCTCCTTTGTTAGTCCTTAATTTCGAGGGTGAAATTTCTTAAAGGAGGGGAGGATGTAATGCCCTGGATCCGTGTTAGGTCCTGTTGGATCTTTGTTGGATCTTTCGGATTGGTTTCGTTGAGTTTCGGTTCGCTTTTGTGGCTTCCGAGTCGAGTTTGACGAGCCGTGTGGGTTTTTCTCACGTCCTAGTTACGGAACCCTACGGTGAGTTTGTTTGTCAATTTTTGAGCTCGTGGATGCTACAGCGACGATGTACTCGTCGAGCCGGTCGTTTCGCCTATTTTTACGTATTTTTCTGAATTTGTGCATTTTCGGCGCATTTTCGGAATTTTCAGAAATTAGGAAAAATTTCTAATTTCTTTTCTTTTATTTCTTTTCCTCTCTTTCTCTCCTCACTCTCGCGATCTCTCTCTCTCCCGTTTTCTCTCGTCCTTCCCCGTCTTTGGCCCCGGCTGCAGACGGAGCGATCGTGGGCGGGTTGGCGAGGCCGTGGAGCTATCGAGATGCGCGATGGGGCGAGGATCGGATCGATTCTGGCGCGATCCCGATCGGTGGATTCAAAGCCGGTGAAATCGGTTCGTGAGTGGTTTTCGGCGTGGTGTAGTCCTTTCGGGGCACGGTTTCTTCGGTGGAGGTAGGGTGACTGATCCCTACTTCGTCCTCTCCGTTTTCCCTGCCATTGCACGGCGTTCGGCTAGGAATCGGTCGAGTCTGGGCTTGTTTTGCCTAAACCGTGATTTTTGTGGTTTTTAGGGTCGGCCGGTAAACGGTGACTGTTTGCGGCGTAGTTAGTTCCTAACTGACCGTGGGGATGTTAGAATCCCATCCACGTTGATTTCGTGTGGTTTGGTGTTCATTCGAGGCCAGTTGAAGCCCGGGAACCTCGGTGACCCACTTTGGGTGAATTTGATGAAATCGCCCGGATCGTGCGTTTTTGAGCTTGCATGTGGGGTCCTTGGTGCCCTGAAGTTGTTATTTGTCATTGTGGTTTGTTTCTCCTACGTTTCGGTGTGAATGGGGCGTGGAACAGGCCGATTTGGCCGTTCCTCTGTTTTCCCGCCGTGACTGATGTAGCGGTCGTTCCAGTGGCCGTTATTTGCTTCTGGCGGCCCTACGATAGGCCGTTACTCAGTTTGAGGTCTTTGAGCTTTTTGGCTTCTGGGTAAGCGACGGCCCTAGAGTGGCGCGTCGTTCCCGTGTAACGCGCCAGTGCCTACGCATTACTTTGCCTTCGTCGTTTTGTGTTGGGGTTGAGTCAGTTGGTCTAACGCGCTTGACCCAGCGCGTTAGTTGGGAATTAAAGCGCCCTGCCCTGGCCGTTATTTTCCGTTTGACTGACTTTGACTGTTGAGGCGGTTCCCCCGACGGATGGGTTCCCATCCGTTATTTTGAGTGTAACGCGCCTGCCCCTGGCCGTTACATTCTATTTTGGCCGAGCTTGGGTGGCTGTGTCCGTTGGAAGTAACGGGTGAGCCCCTGTGCGTCGTTATTGTATAACGCGCCTGCTCTCGTCCGTTGTTTGTTGTTTTGCGCTGGGTTGAGGGTGGCTGTGCATGTTGAGAATAACACGCCTGCCCCTGCGCGTCGTTTGGTTGTGACGCGTCTCCCTTGCCGCGTCGTTTGCGTGTAGCGCGCCTGGCTTTGCACGTTACTTGGCTTCCTGTGTTTAGTAGAGCGTTAGGGTGGTGGTGCGACGGCTTAGCCTTCGTCCGTCGTTGGTGAGTAACGACCTGGTCTAGACCATCATTTGTTAATAGCGGTCTAGGTATGGTGCGTTATTAGCCTTGTGCTTCGATTTCCGCCTGTTGATTTCTGTTGTGGCTTGGCTTGGCCTTGTGGTCTGCCCGTTGTCCCGTGGATGTCTTCTGACATCCTATGAGGGCTATGACTACGTTGTAAGGTAGCAAGGAGTCTTCTTACTTGAGGTAGGATTCTCCATCCTACTTTTTGTAAGCTACTGTTTTGGTTCCGGTCGACCCGGTGTGACCCAGGGGTTGACTAGTGACCTTGTGTGTAGGTGTCTTGGTGGCTTTGTCCGGCCCGAGACACTGTTTCTGGATGCCTCGAGGTGTTGTCTTATCTCGGTTTACGTGTCCAGCTGTGCTGAGGGTTTCTATTGTTCCCTCAGGTCTCCGTGTGTCGTTTTCTGTGGAGCGTTGTTTTGTTGGCTTAGGATTAGACCGATTGGCGGCTTGTTCCGCTGTTGTGACGATCTGGCCTTTGAGTCATCCGACTCGGGATCGTTACGTAGTAGGTCTAGTTGCCTAGTCCTGAGTTTGTTGGCAGTGGGCGTACTGCCAGTGGTGCTTTGTAGTACGTGTGACAGGGCTGTTCTTAGACTGTCTGTACTCTAGCACTTGTGTTTTGTAGTTTGTGCCTTGTGAGCCTCCCCTGGTTGTAGCCCTAGGCTTTTGCCGACCCACCGGGAGTGGTGGAGGGGTTTTCCTGTTGCGTTTGGTACGTACGGTTTTTAAGCTAGTTCCGTAGGCCCCGGCCAACGGTAGCGTCCTACCGAGGGGAATACTAGCTAGAGGCCTGACCTAGGTAGAGGTCGGTGTGTGCACACGTGGTTAGGGACTGGGGACTTGCGCCGACGGGCGTGGCCCTGACTAGTCACTCGCGGTTGGTGCTATAGTCTTGTGCTGTGGTACCATGTTTCCTTGGAACTGTTGTTCCTCGGACCTGGTTTTTTGGTGTGTCTTGTCCTGGAGAGACATGACACTTGTAGCGCAGTGTAAGTCATCAGTGGACGCTTCTGGCTGTTCTTCTGGGAGGAGGGTGCTCCTATCACTTGGTGCTGTGACTCTCGCGTTTCTTGCGCATTGTGACCTTTGCGAGTTGCCCGCTCGTGGCTGTACTCGAGGTCAGTGTTCTATCGGTTGCATGACGTTTTAGTCATGCGTGGGGCTGTTTGCACGACGTTTTCGATCGTGTACTTGTTTGGTTGGGCTGGCTGGCAGGCGGGTGTACCCTTCTGTGTGAGTTCAGGGTCAACCGCTTGTTGCCTTTTGTGTTGGAGTAGTCGGGGTGCCGAGGTTAGTTTGGCAGCCGTTTGTGTGGCGCGGTTTCTGCCCTCTCCTGTTTGTTCCCGACTCCCACTCCCCGTCTATGTTTGTGGCGTCGGTGTCTGCCCTCGCCCTTTGTTTGGCTGACAGACTAGGTTACCCTACTGTGTGAGTTTGGGGTTGACCGTCTGTTGCCGTTTGGAGTAGCTTAGGGTGCCGAGTCCTTCTCGATGGCCGTGTTCCGTGTTTTACGGCCTCGCTCTTCTTGGTTGTTGAACTCCCCTCGCTCTTTGCCTGTTCCCTACTCCTGCTGTCCTTGTTCTGTTTACAGCTTGGTAGTGTAGCTTCTCCTGCTTTGCTGCACTTGTTGTTTGAGTTGGTTCCGTTGCACTGTGCATTTTTCCAGTGGGGATCCGCGTGACCCCTACTGAGTTTCTGTTGAGACTCACCCCTGCTTTTTCAGGTGAGCCGTGCCCGTCGTCTCTCGGCGCTTCGTGAGCTGTTTCGGAGACCGTGTCTAGCTGCCAGCTATAGTCGAGCCGCCTTTTTGAGGCCTTTGTAGTACCTTTGCCGGGGTATGCCCCGTGTAGTTGTACTCTCTTTGGACTAGTGCTCTTGTTATCTGGACTAGTATATATATATATCACTCTGGTCATTTTGAATTGCTTCCGCACTTGTGTTAATTTCTTTACTTAATTGTAAAATGCGCGTTCCAAATTACAATTCTTTATGCATACCCCTCAGCTTACCCCCATTAACCCTTCAGGGGCCTCATCAGCCTCTTGGGTGGCTTCCCCAGTTCTTGGTATCGGTATGTCGGTATCCTGAACTATGGGTTGTTACATTGTCCATCTCTGGCGTTTTCTCTTTCTCCCTCCCCTTTCACTCTTCGGAGGGTGCCTGCACTCTCTGCCTTCCAAAGAGCTGGCAGAGAGGAGGCCTTCACTTGTATTGCTTCCTCTCTTCTTCTTGTTGTTTCCCCTTTTTCTTTTCTCCTTCAAGCTTTCTCAAACCAACGAAGCCGACGATCCTTTATCCGAGCCAGTTTCTGCACAAGGCAGAGTCATTGGCTGGGCGTGGGAATGTCTACTGGGTCAGCTGAGCGTTCTGCTCGCATTGTAGTACCAGGGGATGTAATTTTTTGTACATGTATGCTATATCGGCTATGGCCTTCTCGACGTACATCAAAGTTTAATAAGAAGAGAAGAATGGTGTTTATTCTACTTTGCTTACATGTGTATGCTTGCCAAATGTTCAAAAGTAGAACTTGCAAAGATTTGTTACGTTCCACTTTCGAGGGAGGGGTGTTCCTTCCATGGTGGAAAATCGGTATGCTCCTTTCCTGAGCTTCTCGACCACTCGGTAGGGACCTTCCCAGGTAGGGGCCAGCTTCCCCATCGCCTCTAGTGGTAGAGATGCTTCGGCCTTCCTCAGGACGAAGTCTCCTGGCTTGAAGGGTCTGTCTCCGACTCTGGAGTTGTAGTATTGAGTGATGTGCCACTGGTATTCCGTTGCTCGGATGCTGGCAATCTCTCGGATCTCCTCCGCCAAGTCAAGGTTCTCTCGCAATTTTTGCTTGTTTACCTCGGGCTCGAAGTGGACGACTCGGAGAGAAAGATTGCTAACCTCCAAAGGAATTACGGCTTCCGTGCCATACACCAGCTGAAAAGGTGTTTCACCAGTAGCCATTCTTGGAGTAGTTCGGTGCGACCATAGTACGTTCGGTAATTCCTCAAGCCAGCTTCCCTTGGCTTTGCCGAGCCTAATCATGATGCCTTTCAAGATAGTCTTATTGGCATTCTCGACCAATCCGTTAGCCTGAGGGTGGGCTACCGAAGTGAAGTGGTTGCGAATGTTTAGGTCAGCACATCTGTCTCTAAAATAATGAGAATTAAACTACCGACCATTATCGCTCACAATCACTCGGGGGACACCATAGCGACAGATGATCGATTTCTAAACAAAACTCCATGCGACTGATTCGGTGATCCTGGTGGTGGCTTCGGCCTCTATCCATTTGGTGAAATAGTCGATGGCGACGATGATGAACTTCTTCTGAACTTGGGCCGTAGGGAACGGCCCCAGAATGTCGATCCCCCACCGAGCGAAAGGGTATGGCTCGGTAAGGGTGATGAGCTCCGTAGCGAGCTGATGAATCAGATGGTCAAAGCGTTGGCATCGATCACACTTCTGCACGTAGCTCGAGTAGTCACGCTGGAGAGTGGGCCACCAGTAACCTTGCCGTAGTAGGATCCTGGTGAGCGATCTTCCTCCCTGGTGCGCTCCGCAGATGCCTTCGTGTACTTCGTGAATCGCTCGACTGGCTTCGTCGGTGCTGATGCACTTGAGGAGAGGACCAGAGAAGGATCTGCGGTACAAGGCATCGTCCAGCATGACGAAACACCGTGCTTGGTCCTTGAGCTTCTGAGCCTCCCGAGGGTCGGTGGGCTCTTGAGAATCCCGGAGACAGGATATGTAGGGGGTCCGCCAGCCGCTTGAGGGTGCCAGGTCAATAGTCATAAGCTTGGATTCGATGCTCGGTTGCCCGAGCTCTTCGAGGAAGACCGATCGTGTACTAGCGGGGTTGGGCGAGGAGGCCAGTCGAGAGAGGGTGTCCGCTCAGGAGTTTTCCTTTCGGGCTATTCAGACTACCTCAAAGCTCTCGAAAAGTTGGGCCATCCTCTTTACCGCTTGGAGGTACTTGACCATTTGTCTTCCCGAGCTTCATAATCACCGTTGATTTAACTAGCGACCAGTTGATAGTCGGTATTGATCCTGACTCGTTCGCCCCCCAGTCGTCGAGCCATCCTGGCTCCCGAGATAACAGTTTCATACTTGGAGGCTTTGTTGGACGCCTGGAAGTTGAACTTCAGGGCGTACCGAAGTTTCGCTCCTTCAGGGGACTTGAGGAGAATGCCGGTGCCACTTCCTGTTGAATTGGAGGATCCGTCGACGAACAGATCCCAGGTAGGCTCGGTTGCTAGTGGAAGTGCTTCTTCAATCGGGACCGTGCTTTCAGTGATGAAGACTGCGAGAGCCTGTCCTTTAATAGCCGAGCGAGGGCGATACGAGATATCGTAGGCCTCGAGCATGATGGCCCATTTGACGAGGCGTCCCGAGGCTTCAGGGTGAAAGAGAATCTTCTTCAGAGGTTCACCGATCATTACGACAATGGGGTGCCCTTGGAAGTAGGGTCGGAGGCGCTTGGCCGAGGTAACCAACGCTAGCACAAGCTTCTCGGTTGCAGGGTACCTTCTTTCGGCCTCATTAAGCATCTTGCTGGCGCAGTAAACGGGTCTCTTGACTCCTGCGTCGTTCCTGACCAGAACCGAGCTTACAGTAGAAGGGGTTACCGAGAGGTAGAGGTGTAGAGCTTTGCCTTGCACTGACTTGGACAGCACCGAAGGCGACGTCAAGAATTCCTTGTGTTCAGCGAACGTCTTCTGACATTCCTCATCCCAGGCGAACGTAGCAGATGCCATTTTGGGTCCCCTCAACAATTTGAAGAAGGGTAGGCATCATTCGACCGCCCGAGACAGGAAGCGGTTGAGTGCAGCAATGCGTCCCGTAAGGCATTGGACGTCCTTGATGCAGGTGGGTGGCCGCATGTCCAGGATGGCCTAGACCTTGTCGGGGTTGGCCTCGATTCCACGCTGAGTGACCAGGAAGCCTAGGAACTTCCCGTGTTGTGACTACTCTGTGTTGATGATGTTGACAATATGTGGCCTCGATTCCAAGCTGAGTGACCAGGAAGCCTAGGAACTTCCCGTGTTGTGACTCCTCTGTGTTGATGATGTTGATAACATGCTTTACTTCATTGGCAACACCTTGTTTTGATTGATTGGCAACTGTTTATGTTTTGATGAAATTGCTTTTATCAGATTGTCTGTGTGTTCTATGCATTTCACAAGTCTACACACTGCACACACACACAAGTCTATACACTCAAAGTCTCACAAGTATACATGCATGCAGGCAGTCAAGTCTATACATTGCATTGTGGTGTTTGTGCTCAAAGTCTATACATTGCATGCACAAGTTCAAAGTCCATACATTGCTGCATTGCTTGCACTTGTGAAGTCTATACATTGGCAGTTGTCATGCAGCGTCAACACAAGTCTATACATCCATTGCTTCAGTTCAATACCTGCTATGTGCATGCATTGCATCGGTGCAATGCTTCCTCTGTGCATATACTGCATCAGTGCATCCATCATGCATACAGTCTATACACTAATGCATGTGAGGTCATGTCTGCACGAAAATGTCTATACATCGTCCGTCTCAGTTGAGCTTCAAAGCCTGTACATCCACCGTCTAACTTGAGCTGTGAAGTCTATACACTGTCCATCTTACTTAGTGTCTCATGCAGCGTCAGCTCAGTAAGTCTGTACATTGCATTGGCTAAGTCTGTACATTGTCCGTCTCTCTTAGCGTCTTATGCATTGGGCAAAGTCTATACATTGCATGGCATAGCCTAAAGTCTACACATTGCTGCATTGCTTGCATCTGCAAAGTCTATACATTGGCTGTTGTCCTGCAGCGTAATGCATCATTCTTCAAGTCCATACACTGCACTGTAGCTTGCTCGAGGTGAAGTCTGTACATCCATCAGTGAACTTCCAAGTCTATACATTGGTGAAGTCTGTACATTCACCAGTTGAACCTTTAAAGTCTGTACATTCACCAGTTGAACTTCGAAGTCTATACATTAGGATCTTTACATACGTTCAGTTTTGCAAGTCTGTACATTGGGCTTTCAGATAAC
Organism: Amorphophallus konjac; assembly: GCA_022559845.1. Taxonomy (NCBI): domain Eukaryota; kingdom Viridiplantae; phylum Streptophyta; class Magnoliopsida; order Alismatales; family Araceae; genus Amorphophallus; species Amorphophallus konjac. The sequence continues at coordinate 31,774,644 of CM040129.1, forward strand.
GTCTATACATCCCAGAACTGTGCAAGTCTGTACATTGCTGCTTTGCCAAAGTCTTTACATTGTGAACCTTCAAGTCTGTACAGACTTTGCTTCGCTCAAGTCTGTACATCGTCCAGTTGTCTTTGGCAAGTCTTCACATCGTGAAGTCTATACATTCAATTGCTTTGCTTTGCTTTGCTCAAGTCTGTATAGCCTTTTCCTTGGCAAGTCTATACATCGTTCATGAAGTCTGAACAACGAGCAAGTCTGTACATCGGACTAGTCTGCATCGGCTAAGTCCATACATCGTCCAGTGCATTGCATGCATCATTCATGAAGTCTGTACATCGAGCTGAAGGCTGGCTAAGTCTATACATCGTCCGTCTTCCTTAGAGTGTCATGCATAACATGAAGTATGTACATTGCACTGCATTCAAGTCTGTACATTGTGCATCATTTTAGTTGAAGTCTGTACATCGTGCATCTAGTGTTTCAAAGTCTATGCATTGTTGCACTTTGTGTCTGTCTAAGTCTACACAGTGCTCTTCATGCATTGAAGTCTGCACATTGCTGCATGCTCATCAAGTCCATACACTGGCAAGTCTTTACATTACCTTAGTCTATACATTGGCTGCTGAATGTTCTTCAAAGTCTGCACATTGCATTACACTTCAGCAAGTCTGTACAGTGGTTGCCTTCATATAGGAAGTCTGTACATCGCATAGCACTGCATATATGAAGTCCATACATTGCAGAGTCTGTAAATTGCATTCGCATTCACAAAGTCTATACACTGCATTCGAGTTCACAAAGTCTATACAGTGAAGTCTATATAATGCATTACACTCTACAAAGTCTGTACATGGTTTATACTTAAACTGATAATTCGATCCTCTATCTGACAGGGACTCCTGGCTGAGATTGATGACTTGGCTCGTGACCCAAGGAAGGACGAGGTGCCCAGATGGTGACACGTGGAAGCAGCCCATCCAGGATGCTGCCATGTGGATGAAATTTCCTCGGATCTGGCGAATTCTTTGGGCGGGAAATGTGGAAGCCACACGCCCTTATCCAATTTGCTGCTGGTATATATATGAGCTTTCTTCTTCAGAAGGAGGCTGATCGAACAAGTGGCAAAGTATATACAGTGAGACTAAAAGTCTGAAGCAGCAGAGAGCCACAGAGATCCACAGAGAAGAAAAGCAGAGAAGAGAAGAAAGAGAGAAAAGAGAGATGTGTTGAGAGAGTTCGATTGAGAGAGTTGAGTTGAGAGAGCTTTCGAGAGGTCTTGTAAATCAGACTCTTGGTTCAGATACCAGAGCTGATTCTGCTCATACTTAAGCTACATTCGTCTTGTTTTTACATTTCGTTTGTTTCTATTTTTCTTGCTTTCGATACAATTTTGTTATCAAGCTGTAAGGCAGCAATTGCAGTGGAAGTTTCCACTGGACAGGTGAAGCTGTAATCCTCAGTAGGCGAGACTTGGTCTCGGACGGCTAAGCTGTATTGCCCAGCGGTTGCAGAGGATCTGTTCCTCTGGTCGGCAAGCTGTAAACCCCAGCGAAGCTGTGTATCAGCGGTTGTAGGCCAAGCTGTACTACCCAGCGGACGCAAGCTGTGTTGCGCAGCAGTAAGCCATACTCAGTTGAGTGTGGGGTGGACATAGGTCTCCTGACCGAACCACCTAAAAATCCTGTGTGCCTTGTGTTTGTGTGATTGTCCATGAACTGTGTGCGATTGGATTTCCTGTTTACCTTCACAGTTTGATTTGCTTCTGTTCAAATCTAATACTCGAGTTAGTGATTTAGTAGATCTGCCTATATTCCGCATTAGAGCCTTATATTGGTTTTAAATTAGGCAATAGATCTATTCACCCCCCTCTAGATCCACTCTCCGTGGTAATAGACTGCGTCCATCTAACATAACAGTTGGTATCAGAGCCATAGTCTTCTATAGGGACTTATCGCCCGAAGAGGAAAGACAAAGATGGATGCTCGAGGGATGATAGCTGAAGGACACTCAACCACAAAGCCCCCATTCTTCGATGGATCTAACTATGCATACTGGAAGAACCGTATGCAAGTATTTCTGAGGGAGAAGGATTACGAGATCTGGAAGGTAGTAAGCAAGGGACCTTATGAGCTGTCCCCTAATGAGGAAGTCTGGATGAAGGAGGAGATCAGTAGGTCTACACTAAATTAGAGTGCCATAAACGCCATTCAGTGCTCTCTGCACCCCACAGAATTTTCTCGGGTATCAGCTTACAATTTAGCTAAGGAGATGTGGGATGCACTGGAAGTTATTCATGAAGGAACTTCTCAGGTTAGAGAAACGAAGGCTAATCTTCTTGTGTCTGAATATGAAGCATTCAAGATGAAGCCAAACGAGACCATCAAGGAGATGTACTCGCGATTAACTATCATCACAAATGGTCTTAGAGGTCTCGGGAAACCTCAGAAAGAATACGATGTAGTGAAGAAGATATTGCGCTCCCTGACTCATGCTTGGCATACTAAGGCTACAATGATGGAGGAGTCAAGGGATTTGCGAACCACAAGGGCTGATGAGCTAATTGGCTCGCTGATGGCATATGAGATTAATATGCCAAAGATAGAAGAAGTTGAGAGGAAGAAGAAGCCAATCGCTCTGAAAGCTGGTGCCAGCAAATCCAACTCTAGCAGTTCATCATCCGAGGAGAGCCTGAATGAAGAAGATACAACTCGTACTGAGATGGCAATGATGACCAGAGAGTTCAGGTGGTTCCTCAAGAAAGGAGCAGGACGATTCAGCCAAAAGAAGTACAGTGGCGGCCGAAGGGATAAAAGGTATAAGCATAACCCTACTAAGAAAATTGAAACTAATACTTGTTATCAATACAGGAAAACAAGTCATATGAAAGCTGACTGTCCGGAGAATCAGAAATACAAGGACAAGTCAAAGAGAAGGAACACGAAAGGGAAAGCAATGGTGAGTACCTGGAGTGATGAAGATGAAGGCTCCTTGAGCAATACCTCTGATAGTGAAGCCGAATGTGAACAGCCCATTTGCCTTATGGCAACAAGCTCTGAAGACAGAGAGGAGGACTCAGATGAGCTAATCACTAGATTCGAAAATTTCACTATTGCTGATTGGGTAGATGCCTACCATGACATAGCTGATAGAGCTGATGATATTAGAAAGGAAAACAGGCATCTAAGAAGAAAGATTAACTCCATGCAAAATGATACAACTCTAACTGATAAAATTACATGTCTAGAATCTGAGAATGAAAAATTGAAACTCACATGTTCTGAATTAGAAGAAATCAAGAATGAGTCAAAAGCCTCTAAAGAAGAAAATGAGAGGTTAGAAAAAGAAACTGATGAACTGAAATTGAAAATTCAGAAATGTGAGAGTGAGATAAAAATAGTGAATGAAAAATATCAAGTTGTCCTAAGTGTGAATACAGAACTTAAGAAATCCATTGAAGATATTCAAAAGGACAATGAGGACAAGCTTAAGACTATTGAGAAAATGACCCAAGGTTCAGATAACCTAAATGTTTTGTTAGGGTCAAAGGTCAACTTCAGAAAAGAGGGCCTTGGATTTAATTCTAGTGCAACAAAAACTTTTGGAATGAAAACTATTTCATTTGTTGCACAAAAAGAGAAAGGACCTCTAATTAGCATGAATTCAAACATTTCATTGAACAAAACTGCTAATCTGAAAAAGCCCAGTGCTGAGGAGAAGGGCAAACAAAAGCTGAGTGAGCCTAGTAGAGCTAGCACATCCAAGAAAAATCCCAAAGCTCAGTTTCAGGTTAGGGGTCAACCTACAGAGTCTTATAAACTCCATGTTAAGGTCACCAAGTCTCCACCATCACCACCACCTCTGAAAAAGACCCAATACACACCTATGAATAGGTCAGCAGGGTCCAAGGTGCGGGGGAGGCAGAATGCCTTTAGAGCTCAACCCAAACATTTCTACCAACCTAGAGCCCAGTCCCATTTCTTTGCACAGTCAACCTATCCAAATAGGTCAGGATGGACTAGGACTCAAGGAAGGTTTACAGGTTATGGATATCAGGCCACACAGTCCTATAAACCTTACACTAGAAACTGGGTTAATGGGTATGGCTCTTAGACACCTAGGAACAAATATTTCCACAGCCAGCCCAATGATTATTATGGCCAAAATTTCGTGAATACATCCTGGCCAAGGCACTGGCACAGAAATAAACAATCTGTAAATAATCATGCTAGTGTCAACAAGAAAAAGTAAAACAAAAAGAAATCTGGAAAATCCACTGAACAGAACTGTTTCAAACAAATGTGGATTCCTAAAAGTCTGCTTTCTTGTTTTAATTGCTTTTCATCTTCTCTGGAGCCCAATCAGTCTTGGGTTCCAAACTTCTCTACCTGATTGTGTGTGCAGGTATGCCTGGCAGCCAAGAACAATTTGTGGTACTTGGATAGTGGCTGCTCCAAGCATATGACAGGGGATAAGGCCAAGTTCTGCATGCTGACAGAGAAACAAGGAGGCCTTGTCACCTTTGGTAGCAACACAAAGGGTAAGATTGTTGGAACAGGTAAGGTAGGTAAGTGTACTACTTGTTGCATTGAGGATGTCATGCTGGTTGAAGGATTAGCTTATAACTTACTTAGCATCAGCCAGCTATGTGATAAAGGATGCAAAGTGCTTTTTGACTCTCAATGTTGCAAAGTTTTTAAACTTGATTCCGAAACTGTTAAATTTTCTAGTAAGAGGATAAATAACACTTACATGATAGATTTAGATGATATTCAACATTCTAACCTATGCCTTACTGCTAGTAGAGAAGACTTAGCATTTTTATGGCATCGTAGGTTAGGTCATGCTAGTTACACTGTTTTGCATAAACTGAATAAGCATAGCATGGTTAGAGGACTTCCTGAAGTTTCCTTTAAGAAAGAAAATAAAATCTGTGATGCATGCACTCAGTCCAAGTTAACTAGAAAGTCATTTAAATCTAGGACAGAAAATCTGTCTTCTAAACCTTATGAGTTGATACACATGGACCTTTTTGGGCCAACTAGGTCTGTCAGCTTATCAGGGAGGAGGTATAGATTTGTCATGGTAGATGACTTTTCTAGGTATACTTGGGTATATTTCTTATCACATAAAAGTGATGCATTCTCAGAATTTCAGGAGTTCTGTCTTAAGAAAAATCAGAAAATTGAAAATATTTTGACTGATCATGGAGGTGAGTTTGAAAACTCACAGTTTGATGAATTCTGCAGGTCAAATGGAATTAACCATAGGTTCTCCTCACCAAGGACACCTGAGCAGAATGGAGTTGTGGAGAGAAGGAATAGAACCCTAGTGGAGATGGGTCGTACACTCTTGGTTGAAGGTGGTCTACCAAGAAGGTTTTGGGCTGAAGCAGTAAATACTGCTTGTTATGTAATTAACAGAGCCATTGTAAGACCTTCTACCCAGAAAACACCCTATGAGATCATAAAGGGTAAGAAACCTTTTATTGCTCACTTCAAGGTTTTTGGGTGTAAATGCTTTATACATATAAATGATAAAAGAGACCTTGACAAATTTGAACCTAAAGGTGAACTAGGAATTTTTCTTGGTTATTCTGAAAACACCCGAGCATATAGAGTGTATAATATGAATTCCAAAACTGTTGAAGAATCTCCACATATAGTTTTTGATGAATCCTTATTAAAGACTAATATTGGTCAATGTAGGAATGAAGACAGTGGTGATATTCTGAAAGAAGGAAATTCTGCAGACCAATCCGAAGATGAGGAAGGAAATGAAGAGCTTAATGAAGAAGAGCCTACAGTTCAGGGGGAGGTAAATGAACTTCATGATAATCCAATTGTTAACATTAGATATCTTAAAGATCATCCTGTAGATAATGTGATTGGAAATCTGCATGACCCCCCTAGAACCAGAGGCCACTTAAGGATTCAAAATGAATTGAATGCATATGCGTTTGTTTCAAATGTAGAACCCAAGTCCATTGACTGTGCTCTCAAAGATGTGCATTGGATTAATGTCATGCATGAGGAGCTCAATCAATTTGACAGGAATAAGGTGTGGCATTTGGTTCCACCTCCTGATCATGAAACAGTCATAGGGACTAAATGGACATTCAGAAATAAAACTGATGAATCAGGGAATGTCATTAAAAATAAGGCCAGACTTGTAGCTCAGGGGTATAATCAGGAATTTGGAATAGACTTTGAAGAGTCTTTTATCCCTATAGCCAGGTTAGAAGCAATCAGAATATTATTGGCTTATGCATATTCCATAGGAATAAATCTTCAGCAGATTGATGTAAAATATGCTTTTCTAAATGGGGAAATCAGTGAGGATGTCTATGTGAGGCAGCCTCCTGGATTTGAATGCTTAGACTTCCCTAATCATGTCTATAAACTCAAAAAAGTTCTCTATGGTTTAAAGCAAGCTCCTAGAGCTTGGTATGACAGGTTGAGCAAATTCCTCACTGATAAGAACTTCACAAGAGGTGTAGTTGATCAAACATTGTTTACCAAGGTGAGTCATTCAGATATTCTTATCATTCAAATTTATGTGGATGACATTGTGTTTGGGTCAACTAACCCCAAATTGTGTGAGGAATTCTCTCAAATTATGACTAATGAGTTTGAAATGAGCTCAATGGGTGAGCTCAAACTATTTCTTGGACTGCAGGTTACACAATCAAAGGATGGTACCTTCATCTCTCAGTCCAAGTACATAAGGGATCTATTGAAGAAGTACAAAATGGACAACCTCAAGGAAATAGCTGCTCCAATGGGTACCTCAACCAGTTTGGATGAAGATCCTCAAGGTAAACCAGTGGACCAAAGGCTATATAGAGGTATGATCGGATCCCTTCTATATCTTACAGCATCTAGGCCTGACATTCAATTTTCAGTGTGTTTATGCTCTAGATTTCAGGCTAGTCCCAAAGAATCACATCTTAAATCAGTGAAAAGGATTTTTAGGTATTTACTAGGCACCCAAGAGCTAGGTCTTTGGTATCCTGCCAAGTGTGAGTTAGAACTTCTAGCTTACACTGATGCAGATTATGTTGGGTGTCGAGTAGATAGAAAAAGCACTAGTGGTTACTGTCAATTCCTTGGTAGCTATCTAGTATCTTGGGCATCTAAGAAGCAACACACTGTAACTTTATCTACAGCTGAAGCTGAATATGTTGCAGCTGGCAATTGTGCTGCCCAAGTACTATGGATCAAGCACCAACTGGATGATTATCAGATAAAATTAGGATGTATTCCAATGTTATGTGATAATACTAGTACTATATGCCTTGCTAAAAATCCTGTTCATCATTCTAGGACTAAGCATATAGAGATAAAACACCATTTTCTTAGAAATATTGTAAATAAAAAGGAAATTGAAATGAACTTCATTGAAACTGAAAAACAAATTGCTGATATTTTTACTAAGCCTCTTGGAATGAAAGGTTTAAACTTCTTACAAGAGAACTTGGCTTGTGTAAATTTCAGCATGATGAATAACTCTCTGGATTGCTTGAATAAACATTGTGAATGTTGATTGTTGCACCAGACTCATTATCATGCATAACATTCATATTTTTTTGGCATCACACTCATGATCATCATTGCATATCATCTAGTCATGACTGTGTCTAAGGTCTCTCTCTCATCTAAAGTCACATGCATATAGACAGGGGGAGTATTGTTAGAAATTCAGAGTGGTCATCAACCTTATTGAAATCCAAATTCTTTGACCCTGAATAAGTTGAGTCTGACAATATGGCAATCTGTTAGTCAGTTCTGATTCCTAAGCAATAGAAAACAGACTTCTTCTCTTATAAGAATTTTAATTGCTTAAAGATTGACTTTGATGGTTTAAATTTTATAAACTTTAAAGTTTAAAGATTGCAATCAGTAAATAAGAAAGCTGAAAATTGATAAAGCTCTCAACCCTTATCTTATTTCATGTCAGACAAAGCTAATCATATCTGAAATCTGAAAACTTATCTGAAATCATGTTAGAGAAGCTAAGTATGTGTATTGTTCTTAAACAAGTCATTCTGAAACAAATAAAGGACAGCTAAGAAAGATATTGAAAAATATTAAAAATTAATTAAAAATAACATTGGTAGAGCAATGACTGGTAAAATATTGAGAAACTAAGTGATCCATCAAAGAAATAGACAATACTTAAGTCATGAGGTGTATTAGTTATCTCTGTATAAAATGATCAAAACAGTAGGGTGATTTCACTGAGTACCTGGGGGTAACTGGCGTCTGATAAACGTGTACCCTCACACAAAAAGGTGTAAATCAGTTCTCTTAAATTTGATCATGGCAGAATGGTCCATCATGTTGAGTATCTAGGGGTATTGGCGTCTGATAAACGTATACCCTTATGCAAAAAGACAAATGGTACCTGAATGCCCTTAATGAACTAATATTGAAAATATTGTTCCTTCAAAAGAAATTTCATGGATGTCAATTTGTTTAATTTTAATACATGACCTGGTAACTCTTAACATTTTTTTTACTGAGTCTATGAAAGTAAGATATTTTGAAATTGAATCTCTCATGCAAATGTGATTCTGGTTTATTGTTTTATCATGCACAGAAAATTTATCCATTGATTGTAGTGCATGAACTCAAAATTTTATAGTCTTTAAACCAGAATTCTATCTGAAAGTAGTTTCTAAATTCATATGACTGAAGACTCTGTGCTTTAGAATGCTTATTCCTGAACTACTTGTTCAGAATGCCAGTCAGATGATCTCTCTTGTTCCTTCCCTTGTAATCACTTTCCCTCCTCTTTGTTGATGGCAAAGGGGGAGAATATTTTGTCTGTTTGATGAATTCATTCCAGGGGGAGTGTATCCACTATTTGGCAAAGGGGTAGTGTATGAATCATGTTATGGCAAAGGGGGAGATCTTGTGAGCAAGGAGTTAGTTTTTATTTCGTAGCATGCATTCATAGCATCTGCATGACAATCTGAATAACAAATCATGTCTTTCATTAAAAATTCATTTGAATGACAGGTTGTTGCTCTTCTATATGATAGGGGGTTGCCATCATCAAAAAGGGGGAGATTGTTGTGACTCCTCTGTGTTGATGATGTTGACAATATGCTTTACTTCATTGGCAGCACCTTGTTTTGATTGATTGGCAACTGTTTATGCTTTGATGAAATTGCTTTTATCAGATTATCTGTGTGTTCTATGCATTTCACAAGTCTACACACTGCACACACACACAAGTCTATACACTCGAAGTCTCACAAGTATACATGCATGCAGGCAGTCAAGTCTATACATTGCATTGTGGTGTTTGTGCTCAAAGTCTATACATTGCATGCACAAATTCAAAGTCCATACATTGCTGCATTGCTTGCACTTGTGAAGTCTATACATTGGCAGTTGTCATGCAGGGTCAACACAAGTCTATACATCCATTGCTTCAGTTCAATACCTGCTATGTGCATGCATTGCATCGGTGCATTGCTTCCTCTGTGCATATACTACATCAGTGCATCCATCAGGCATACAGTCTATACACTAATGCATGTGGGGTCCTGCTTGCACGAAAATGTCTATACATCGTCCGTCTCAGTTGAGCTTCAAAGCCTGTACATCCACCGTCTCACTTGAGCTGTGAAGTCTATACACTGTCCGTCTTACTTAGTGTCTCATGCAGCGTCAGCTCAGTAAGTCTGTACATTGCATTGGCTAAGTCTGTACATTGTCCGCCTCTCTTAGCATCTTATGCATTGGGCAAAGTCTATACATTGCATGGCATAGCCTAAAGTCTACACATTACTGCATTGCTTGCATCTGCAAAGTCTATACATTGGCTGTTGTCCTGTAGAGTAATGCATCATTCTTCAAGTCCATACACTGCACTGTAGGTTGCTCGAGGTGAAGTCTGTACATCCATCAGTGAACTTCCAAGTCTATACATTGGTGAAGTCTGTAAATTCACCAGTTGAACCTTCAAAGTCTGTACATTCACCAGTTGAACTTCGAAGTCTATATATTGGGATCTTTACATACTTTCAGTTTTGCAAGTCTGTACATTGGGCTTTCAGATAACGTCTATACATCCCAGAACTGTGCAAGTCTGTACATTGCTGCTTTGCCAAAGTCTTTACATTGTGAACCTTCAAGTCTGTACAGACTTTGCTTCGCTCAAGTCTGTACATCGTCCAATTGTCTTTGGCAAGTCTTCACATCGTGAAGTCTATACATTCAATTGCTGTGCTTTGCTCAAGTCTGTACAGCCTTTTCTTGGCAAGTCTATACATCATTCATGAAGTCTGAACAACGAGCAAGTCTGTACATCGGACTAGTCTGCATCGGCTAAGTCCATACATCATCCAGTGCATTGCATGCATCATTCATGAAGTCTGTACATCGAGCTGAAGGTTGGCTAAGTCTATACATCGTCCGTCTTCCTTAGAGTCTCATGCATAACATGAAGTCTGTACATCACACAACATTCAAGTCTGTACATTGTGCATCATTTTAGTTGAAGTCTGTACATCGTGCATCTAGTGTTTCAAAGTCTATGCATTGTTGCACGTTGTGTCTGTCTAAGTCTACACAGTGCTCCTTCATGCATTGAAATCTGCACATTGCTGCATGCTCATCAAGTTCATACACTGGCAAGTCTTTACATTACCTTAGTCTATACATTGGCTGCTAAATGTTCTTCAAAGTCTGCACATTGCATTACACTTCAGCAAGTCTGTACAGCGGTTGCCTTCATATAGGAAGTCTGTACATCGCATAGCACTGCATATATGAAGTCCATACATTGCAGAGTATGTACATTGCATTCGCATTCACAAAGTCTATACACTGCATTCGAGTTCACAAAGTCTATACAGTGAAGTCTATACAATGCATTACACTCTACAAAGTCTGTACAGGGTTTATACTTAAACTGATAATTCGATCCTCTGTCTGACAGGGAATCCTGGCTGAGATTGATGACTTGGCTCGTGATCCAAGGAAGGACGAGGTGCCCAGATGGTGACACGTGGAAGCAGCCCATCCAGGATGCTGCCATGTGGATGAAATTTCCTCGGATCTGACGAATTCTTTGGGCGGGAAATGTGGAAGCCACACGCCCTTATCAAATCTGCTGCTGGTATATATATGAGCTTTCTTCTTTAGAAGGAGGCTGATCGAACAAGTGGCAAAGTATATACAGTGAGACTAAAAGTCTGAAGCAGCAGAGAGCCACAGAGATCCACAGAGAAGAAAAGCAGAGAAGAGAAGAAAGAGAGAAAAGAGAGATGTGTTGAGAGAGTTCGATTGAGAGAGTTGAGTTGAGGGAGCTTTCGAGAGGTCTTGTAAATCAGACTCTTGGTTCAGATACCAGAGCTGATTCTGCTCATACTTAAGCTACATTCGTCTTGTTTTTACATTTCGTTTGTTTCTATTTTTCTTGCTTTCGATACAATTTTGTTATCAAGCTGTAAGGCAGCAATTGCAGTGGAAGTTTCCACTGGACAGGTGAAGCTATAATCCTCGGCAGGCAAGACTTGGTCTCAGACGGGTAAGCTGTATTGCCCAGCGGTTGTAGAGGATCTGTTCCTCTGGTCGGCAAGCTGTAAAGCCCAGTGAAGCTGTGTATCAACAGTTGTAGGCCAAGCTGTACTGCCTAGCGGACGCAAGCTGTGTTGCGCAGCAGTAAGCCATACTCAGTTGAGTGTGGGGTGGACGTAGGTCTCCTGACCGAACCACCTAAAAATCCTGTGTGCCTTGTGTTTGTGTGATTGTCCATGAACTGTGTGCGATTGTATTTCCTGTTTACCTTCATAGTTTGATTTGCTTCTGTTCAAATCTAATACTCGAGTTAGTGATTTAGTAGATCTGCCTATATTCCGCATTAGAGCCTTATATTGGTTTTAAATTAGGCAATAGATCTATTCACCCCCTCTAGATCCACTCTCCGTGGTAATAGAGTGCGTCCATCTAACATAACATCCCGGATCTTACTCTGAAGCCATACTTAGCGGGGTTGAGCTTCATGTTGTGCTTGAGGAGAGTGTCAAAGGTCTCGGCTAAGTCGGCGAGGTGGTCTTCGGCCTTGGGCGTCTTGACGAGCATGTCATCAATATTAGCCTTGACGTTCTGACCGAGCTGCCCTTCAAAAATGCGGTTGATCAGTCTCTGATATGTTGCCCCCACATTCTTTAACCCGAACGGCATCAGGGTGTAGCAATGTACGCCGAAGTTGGTGATGAAGGCGGTCTTCTCGATGTCCTCTGGGTTCATCCTGATCTGATGGTAGTCGGAGTAGGCGTCCAGGAAGCTGAGTAGCTCTTTGCCAGAGGTTGAATCGACCAGTTGATCGATGCTCGGCAGCGGGTGGCAATCTTTTGGGGTAGCCTGGTTGAGATCGGTGAAGTCCACGCACATCCACCATTTTCCAAAAGCTTTTGGTACCAGGATGACGTTGGCGAGCCATGTAGGGTACAGAATCGGATGAAAGAGGTCAGTCTTCTGCCCCTTGATGACTTGCTCTTTGATGATCGCTTGCTTCTGTGAGGAGTGCTTTCTTCTGCGCTGTTGTATTGGCTTTGCTGTTGGGTCGAGGTTGAGCTTGTGCATCACCACGTCTCCCGGGATCCTGGGAAGGTGCTCATCAGACCATGCAAAGACTCGGATGTACTGCGCAAGGAAATCTTTATATCTTTCTTGTTCCTCAAGTGGGAGCTCGGCTCCAATCTTCACTCCTAGGGTCGGGTCACCGTTGGGGAAGACTGTTAGCAGCTCGCCGCCAGGCTCAGATGTTGCGGGTCCCTCTTCGGCTCCCTTTACCCCTTTATTCTTCCCTTCTAGCCTAGTGGCGTGAACTGAGACTATATAGCACCGTCTAGCCAATGCCTGGTTACCTCGAACTTCCCCCATGCCATATTTGGTTGGGAACTTCATCTTTTGGTGAAAGGTAGAGGGCACCGCTTTCATTCGGCTGAGAATGCCTCGGCCGAAGATGGCATTGTATGCCGTCATCCCCTTAATCACGATGAAGTCTACCATAACCGTAGCGGTTTTGGGCGGGGTACCGATAGTAACTGGCAGACTTAGTGCTCCCTCAGGATAAGTAGCCTGTCCGTTGAACCCGCAGAGAGGGGTTCGGATCGGGTGGAGTTTAGATGGATTCTCTCCCATTTTGAGGAAACATTCATAGGACAATACATCAGGGGCACTACCATTGTCGACTAATATTATGTCCACGTTACAATGGTTTATCATAGTCGATATAACAAGAGCATCATCGTGTGGGGTGGTTAGCCCTTCCAGGTCCTGGTCAGAGAATACCAGGGCCTGCGGTTCGCTAGCCGGCGGGGCCGCAGATGCCTCTGCAGAGGCTCGGCTCGCCCGCTCGATGTGATACTTCCGTCCTCGACTGCTATCTTCGCCTGATGCCATTGATCCCGCGATGACGTTGATGTGGACTCCGCGGGGGATATTATCAATCTCTTCAGTGGCGCCTCGGTCTTCCTTTTGCCCGGACACATACCGAGATAGGTGTCCCTGGCGGATGAGGCGCTCGATCTCATCTTGAAGTTGATGGCAATCGCTGGTGTGATCCCCGTGGTCGCCGTGGAACAGGCAATGCTTGCGGCAATAGCGATGCTTGGTCTTCATGGGCTCGGGTTGGTTGAGGAGACCCGAACCTTTGATGTCTTCATAGATCTCATAGACGGGGGCGATAAGTGGGGTATACCGCTCGTACTTCCGAGACGGCTCTTTTCGATCTCCGTCCTGGTTTCGCCTTTTTCCTTGTCCCATCCCTTGCTCAAACGGTCTCTTCTTGTCCCCCTCCCTACCCGAGCCGGTTGTGCCTCAGTAGGCACTGAGTACTTCTTCGCACTCGGCATGGCGCAGAGCCAAGGTCACTAGCTCGGCGAGGGAGGGAGGGGGATGAAGCACTAGCTCGCATCGTAGATTCTCGTCGTGGGTACCCCCGGTCAAGGTGGTGATGGCAGAGGCCACATCTAGGTGGGAGATATGCAGGGCTTCCGATTTGAATCGGTTGATATAAGCCCATAATCTCTCCCCCTGTTCCTATTTGAGGGCCAATAATCTCGCCACTGACCGGGGTGGACCGCTGCCGGTGAAGCTTTCTTTGAATACTCGCCTGAATTGCTTGAAGTTGTGGATGCTGCCGGGGGCGAGGGCTCTGAACCAAGCCTGGGCACCCTGAACCAGAGTGGTCACGAACGCTCGGCACTTGATCACGTCGGATGCCCCATGTAAGGTCATCAGGGAGTCGAAGTTGTCGTAATGGTCGGCCGGGTGTCCCTGGCCATCGTACGACTTGAAGGTTAGGAGTGAGATTCTGGAAGATATCTCTACCTTCAGGATGTAGTCGGAGAATGGGGATTGCTCCTCGTCCTCCACAGGAGAGGTCTTCTGCAAGGCACAGAGAACATGCTCTTGCTCTGCGAAACGCCTCTCGAAGTCTAGCAGCCGAAGAGAGAGTTATGGTTGTCGGTGTTCCGAGGGGCTGGGGGGGCATGCTTGCATGCTGCCCCGATGCTCCTTAGGGGCCTCAGCATCCAAGAATAGTTTGCGTGTTCCGATCTTCTCCCTCCTCGGGGTTGAGGAGGCTTCTTGCTCCGGGGGAGGGGCGTGCGATGGTCCTCCTGACGCGTTGCGGATGAGCCGCTACCCCCGGAGGATAAAACGGCCTCCAGCAGTGTGCTGGGAGGCATCTCCACGTGGGGGGCTTTTCCTGGGGAGCTGTGACTTCTCCTCCCTGGCCGCCTGGGTCCTCATGAGATCCACGAGGACATCCATTTTTTCGTTGAGGGTTTGGAGGGCGTCGGTGCTCCCGCCGGGAAGTTATTCCCCCACCACTGATGGAGGTAGCTCATTGGCTTGATTGTCGGATGGGGAATGCTCCGTGGGGAAGGAGGGTGCGCCCTCCTCCAGTACCAGAGCCTTTCCCATGTCGGCGGCCATCCTCCTGCCAGAACTTCTTCGCACCATGATGGCTCTTTGTGCGTTCCCACAGACGGTGCCAGATGAAGGGAGGTGATCTCGCGCTGCTCCTGAGCGGGGAGGAAGATGACCACGTACCCTTGAAGTATAAACTGCAAGAATGGAAACCAGTCATAAGTGCCCATGGATAGATCCCCGGGGAAGACCCTCCGATGCTTAAGTTAGCACAGATGGTAGAGTACAGGTGCGAAGAGGAGAGTTGGGAGGAAAGTGGGAGCGCAAGATCCCTCTCCACCAAGAGGTGAAGTGGTTCCTACTCAGGCTTACTTGACTTGCTCTCCTCGTCGTAGCGGGCCATGTCCTGTTTAAATAGTGGCCTATTGTGCGAATTGATCCCTGTAAGCGGAGGGGTTCTAGGGGGGTTACGTCCTTCATGCGGGCTCCTTACGGTGTGTAGACTCTTGGTTTCCCCTTGTCCCATTTGAGCTTCCTATCATTAAGGGATTCGCAACGGCTGAATCATTAAGCTTTCATCAGTGAGCCCAAGCGAGTGGCACTTGTTCAGGAGTGGTCTCCCGAGGGATAAGTGCTGGGTCGGGACAAGGAATAGGGGGCTCCGAGGGAGCTTTCCTGATCGACTGATGCTTGGACTTCTCAACCCGAAGGCCGCCTAGGAAGCGCTTATACCGAGTGAATTTTTGGGCTTCATAATAAGTGGGCCCAGGGGCTGCCACTTTGGGGAGTTGAGCCTAGTTCGGTCTGGTTTGGACCTCATTTGGCCTCTCCATACGGGCGGTGAGATTTTCCCCTCTCCAGATTTTATAAAAGAAGTTACAAAGACTGATGGGATGATAGTCTACACAGGACGTTGGGGCATCCACCTTGGGAACCAAAGTCGTAAGGAAAGGTGTGAACCCTCTCGGTAGTGGGTGACCACAAAAGAAAGCCTGCACAGCATCACAAACGTCACTCTTAACAAAATCCCATCAAGCATGAAAGAAATGGCCCGTGAACCTGTCCGGACCCGAGGCACTATCCGGCGACATACTAAACACAACATATTTGATCTCAACCCGAGGTGGCACTGCACAAAGCATGGCATTATGGTCATCCTGCATCACCATAGGGATAGGGGCCAGAACCTCCGGATGAATACAATGATACGACAAAGTAAAAGCTGATGAGAAATGAGACACAAACAAATCAGCAATAGCCTGCTGTCCTTCCACAATAGAACCGTCCTCATGACGTAGTTCAGAGATAGTAGCACGGCGCTGTTGAGATAAGGCAAAGGCATGGAAGAATTTTTTGTTCCGATCACCTTCTTTCAGCCATTTAATCCTCGATTTCTGCCTCCAAAACATCTCTTCCTGAATGAGCACTCAGTCGAGAGCGTCTTTAGCCGACGTGAAAGCCAAGAGAGAGGAATCGGAGGGGTGCTGGTCAAGGGCCTCCTGAGCAGAAGAAAAAGATGCCTCGGCAGCCTGCACATTAGCTGAAATATTCTGAAAAGTAGACTTGTTCCAATCTCTATAGAAGTCCTTCATGTGCTTCAACTTGAGGGCCATGGTGAGCAGAGGGAAAGACGACATGGGAGCAGCAGCCCAAGCAGAGCGGGAGTCACGAAGGAACACCTCATGTGTAGTGCAAATTTGCTAAAAACAGAACCTGGATGGGTCCCGGGGTGACCCCGAGCAGACCGAGACAAGCAGCGGGGAGTGATCGCTGCATGCTCGGGAGAGGTGCTGCACGGAGATCGCCGGGCAAGAGACCGACCAATCACCATTGAAAAGAACACTATCAAGCTTGGCCCAAATGCTGTTAGGACGCTGGCCATTATACCAGGTAAAGCTGCTACCAAGGAAGTCGACATCTTGCAGGCCCGAAGTTGAAACACAGGCCTGAAAGTCAGCCATGGATAGCGAGAAGGCCCAATTGCCTCCGCGCTTCTCCGAAGACTCAAGGATGCTATTGAAGTCACCACCCACCAGCCACGGACCATCACAAGTGGCATTAAAGTCAACGAGGTTGTCCCATAGAATGCGGCGATAAGTTAAGGAGCAGCTAGCATGAACAACGGAGATGAAAAATCTGCTGGATAACACTGAGCTAACAGACAAGGTAATGTGCTGGTCCGAGGAGGAGACCAAGGAGATATCAAAGGGTGGCCACCAGAAGATCCAAATCCGGGCCTTAGCAAGGGAATTAGCCAGACACGAGGACATGCAGAGCTTTTTCCTATATGACTCAAGCAAAGAGATGGAGACCTTCGGTTTGATCACAACAACAAAGGCGAGATCGTGGTTCTGGAAAAGGAGCTTCAACCTACTAATAGATTGGGCATTGCGAATGCCACGAATATTCCATATGAGAGCCTTCATTTGTCCGAATTCTGGGGGAGGATTACAAAGGCAGACTTGCGAAGCCCACTACGAGTCTGGATACCGTCAGGCCGGTAGGGCGGATGGTGATCCATGCCAACAAAGTTGGTATGAGCATTAGCGAAATCAACCACCCGGGGCGCTGGTTCAAAGCCCGGCATAGTGAGCACTTCAAAAATCATAGGAATAGATTGAGAGCTCATAGCTGAAGAGGAGGATATCTTATCCACAAGAGGGTTGTCTCCCACTTCAGCAGAGCCATCAGCCTCGGATTCAATGGGCAGTAGACCCGCACCCGCAGCATTGGGCAGGCCTCCACCAGAAGCACCGAAGTGGACACCTACAGCAGCAGCAGTAGCTCTACCAGCAACAATGACAATAGGAGCAGGTGGACCAGCAGCATACAGGTCAGTCCCATTCTGACTGAGGACCGGAGAAGCAGTAGTTGCACAAGCCTCTGGCTGGCAAAGGATAGAAGAAAAGGGGTTGACTCCCTGAGAGCAGGGGTCGACACCTTGACTGGCAGAACCGCGAGCGGTAGAAGGAGCTGGGGTGATCCGTTGGGAGGGAAAGGGGGCCACAAACAATAGCGCAGTTAGAGCACCGAGGATGGAGACTTCAGAAGCAGCAATGGCACCGTTCTCAGGCTGGCAGATAGGAGGAGAAGAGAGGTCGACCCTCTGAGAAGTGGGGTCGACACCCTGGCTACTAGAACCGCGAGCAGTAGAGGGGTATGAGAGCAACCGTTAGTAGGTCATGGGCCCCACGGAAGATCCTACCTGGAGGTCAACACGGGAAGACCCCACCGTAGAAGCCAACTGGGAGGGAGCAGAGGCCAAGGGCACCAGGGGCATTGCCACGGATGCGGGTGTTGCAGGGCTCGACAGGTCGGCAGGGGGTGGGTAGGAAGAATCAAAACCATCCACGCCAGAGGGCATGGCATCTGCTGAAGGGGCAGAGCAGGACTAAGGGGGGGCTAGAGGCACGACTGGGGCAGCAACATGCACAGGTCGAGGGGGAGTTACCATAGCCTCCAAGTCTGGATGAGCTTGGTGAGTAGGCCGTGGCGCAGCGTCCACAGGAGGCGTAGCGGATGTCTTCTTACACTTAGGTTCAAGGTGGCCAAGTCTCTTGCAGGAAGAATAGTAGGACGGGGGGTTCTGATACACAATAGGCTGCCAGAACCCGTTGGAACCATAGCCAACCCAAACCCGTGGCGAGAGCCCCTTGGACACGTCAAGCTGCACACATACGTGGGAGGCAGACGAACGAGTGAGGCAAAGGGTGTTCTGATCGACCTTCAGGACTGGGCCAATGCTCCCAATGATGGAGACGATCATGGCTTCATTGTAGAAGTTGGCCGGCAGGATTGGCAACTCAAGCCAGACAGGGACAATAGGGGAATTAGTTTCAGGTGAGAAATCCATGGTCCATTTGAAGAAGGAGAAAGGCTTCCCTTTGACGAAGAGGGTGTCCTTCAGCAGGACTTGTAGGAAGTCGTCTCTGTTCTGGAAGCAGAGCAGAAGGTGGCGCCGATCCAAGGAGCTGATGACGAAGTCTTGATTGAGTTGAAAGCATTGAGCTAGGTGTGCGTGAATTTCCTAAAATGGGGGTTGTCCCTGGGGCGTCCTGGCTATGATGGTGAATTCCAAGGGCTTACAGGAGATGAGCACCTCGTCCATGGAAAAGAAAGCCACTGGCTCCCCGAAATCAGTTGAGGCTGGAACGTGGGTGACCAAGGGTAGAGAGGGAGGGCAACAGACTGGAGGACCACCTGCGCAAAGGAAGGGCCCTTCGTCATAGCAGTGGAAGCTCCCACTAGAATAGCCCCTGCAGGCCGTGCCTAGGGAGACTTGGTAGGTACAGGTGCTGCAGCAGGTAGAGGGCCTCGAGTAGGACTGCCCAACCTCGCAGACGGCACATGCACATGTGGAGAGATGCCCAACCTCCCCGACTGCGAAGGCTTGGATAGAGAAGGGGTCACACCCCCGACAGCAAGGGCACAAGACTCCACGGCAGGCACCAGGGTGCTAGGTGGGGAGGAACCCACAGGAGCATCCATCACAACAAGCACTTGTAGAGGAGCCCCAGAAGCCGAAGAAGAGGGGGCACCGGAGGCAGCGCTCAGACCGGCAGAGTGAAGGCCGGTGGTCAAACCAACACCGGCCTGTAAGAGGGCAGTGGGTGGCAGACCAGAAGGGCCTGTCGGAGGAGATGAGGGGGGAACAACAGGGGTTGGAGACGAGCCAAGGAGGCTGGGAGCCGATGCAGAACCACCCACGGCGGCTGAGGACGAAGGAGCACTGGAGAAATGAAGAGGAGACGCAACAGAAGCTGCCGCTATACCAGCAGAAGTGCCTGGCATGGACACCACACCACTAGGGCTCAAGGGACCGTGGCAGGGGAGGTGTTCAGCAGAAGGTGGAGCGTGACCAGGTGGCTGGGAGGACCCAGAGCCAACGACCAGGCCACTAGAGGGAACGCCATGGCCAGAGCAAGCAGCCGCAGAGCCGTCTGCAGCGGTGGAGGGGAGAATACCAACCGTAGAAGCCTGCGGATGGAAGTGACTGTCGTCCGTACAGCCGTGGCAAGCCGCGGGAGCGTCCGTGCGGGTGAGGTTGACCGCAGGGAGGGGTGGGAAGTCGCCAACAGGAGCCAACACAGGCAGAGGGACCCTGGACCCAGGACCATGTCGGCGAGAAGGTGCCTGGCCTCTCCCAGCACCAGCCATGGCCCGAGGCCACCCACGCACGCGGACGGGAACCTTAATTTCGAAACAGAACGGAGAGGAGGGAAACAAAATGGAGGAGATAGAAAACCTTTTTCCTAGAGCGACGACCAAGGAAATATTAAAATGCTTGATCGAGAATTATATAGGAATGAAGGGCACTGAGTGCTTGATGACCGAAAAGCACGATAAATCAAGTAGGGAAAGCTTTGAGTCAGACTTTGAAGGTGAGGAAATTTCCTTAGAAGAACTTATGGATCTTTATGATGAATTAGTTGATAAGTATAAGAAAGTAAAATCTGAAAATAGAAAACTTAAAAAGAAATCTGAAAACACCTTCTTTGAGAATAGTTGTTGTGATAAATGTTCTGAACTTGAAGAACTTAAAAAGGAGAATAGTGCAATGTTGATTCAGATCTCATTACTTGAAGGTAGTTTAAGAAATCTTAAAAAAATTTCATGTGATAGATGCTTAGAATTCAAAACTGAAAATGAATCTTTCTTGATTGGTATCAAAAAGCATGAAGAAACCATTTCATATATGAGAGAAGAGGATGAAAAGCTGAAACATCTGAATACAGCCATGTCTGAAAAATTATTTACTTTTGAAAAGGGAAAAAGTTTAGTTGTTGATGAATCTGGAAAATTACATGTGCTAGAACAAGAACTTAAAATTATAAAACTGCAAATAGAGTGTTAAATGAATGTGTTGTTTGTAGTGAACAGGAGATAGCTAGCTATGAATTGCACATTACATCCCTTGAAAAAGAAATTGTTGATTTGAATACATCTCTATCTAAATTTATCAAGGGGAAAGACAACCTAGATAAAATTTTGGGAACAAAGGTTAATTTTTAAAAAGAAGGGCTAGGCTATAATCCGGTGAATAAAAAAATTGAAAATAAATTGTATATATCTTTTGTCTCGAGTTTGGATGTAGCTAGTACCTCAAATGCTCACCCGGTTAAACATGCTGTCAAGAAAATCCAGAAATATGATGTTAAGCAGAAAATAAAGCAAGATTCGAAGTTAAAAAATAATTTTGCTTATACAAATGCCAATGCTATGAAGCACAATCATGCTGCACACACACATCCATCCACAAGTAAAATCTCATATTTTTATTATGGCAAAATTGGTCATATGATGCATGGTTATTTTTTTATGAAATCTGATGAATTGACCGCATGCAAGAAAATGAATGATTTCACAAAGTCAAGAAAGTTTTCGAACACAAAAAGAACTTTTGAAAACTCTCATGTTTATGCAAGAAAATTTCATGATGTTCATAAGAAGAACATGCAGTGCTTCCACTGTGGACGGTTTGGTCATGTGATGCATAATTGCATTGTTATGAAAAATGGAAATTCTAAAGTTCATGCAAAAAGACCATTTGAAAGAATTGCTCCATTGAATTGCTATCATTGTAAAAATATGGTCATTTGATGTAATCTTATTTTCAAAAGAAAAATGACAACCATCATATCAAGAAGAAGAAAAATTTCCATGTGGAAAATAAAAACACTTTTGTTAAATCACAGAAATTCAATGCTTATGCATATAAGAAAACTGTGAAATCTTTTGGTTGTTGTCATTACTGTGGTAAATTAGGGCATACTATGCATGATTGTTCATTAACGAAAATTGATGATTTGAATGCCTTAAGGAAATTGAATGCTTGTGTTAACCATCCGGGACCCAAGAAGGTTTGGGTACCCAAAACTGTTGAATGAGAACTTTGATGTAGGGATGTCTTGAGGCCATGTGGAAGGCTTGAAAATAATGGATGCTCAAGGCATAAGTTTTAAAAATAAATTTTTGAGTTCTTGTTAAAAAACTCAAATTTGTTCCAACTAAAAATCCATCTTTAAAAATCATGAAAAATCTATTTTTGTTATTAGAATGCATTGCATCTTTCATGAATCACCATTTCATGATTGCATTTCATGAAAGTAAATATTGATCCATCTGTTCATCATTGCATGACATCATGGTATATTAAATGGTGACTTGAGGAAAGGCAGATCATTACTGTATGAAATCTATCACCATGCGTGAGAATGTGTCTCCGCCTGGTACCATGAGTCATTTGGTCATATAAGTCATACGATGCATGATTTTCTGTTAAAATATCATTTCTGTGATTCATGCACATTGTGGGGGGGAGTTGCTAGTTAGTTGATATGTGCTCAAGACTAAGGCCCATTTGTAAGAAAGATCATCTTGTGCTAATGTCTATGCTGAAACTACTGGCCTTTGACCTTCATGAGGTTAGTGATTTTGGTGCTTGAAGGTATATGGTACTACCCGCTGAACTAAGGTAACTCAACCTTTTGCTATGGAAATGAAATTTCATGCATTAACTTATGGCACTAGGTGGTATTGTTCTTATGACAGGTATTGATTCTGAAAACTGAACTATTATCATCTATTATGCTGTGATGATTATGCCAAATGTTTGAATGGATTGAATATTCATCTATTGGATGTGCATGAGCCTTTGAGATTAACTGAGTTTCTGATATATAAAATGGTGTGATTGTGGAAGAGTGGATTACATTCACTTGGAAGCTCTCACCATGTGTGAGTCGGGCCTTCGGACCTAAAACTCCGCCTTGTATCAGAACATGGAGAAATCAAATGGCTAACTTGCCATTGGATTCTTTTTCTTCTGAAAATTTATTGAAAATCTGTTTGGCTTGTGAATGACTTCTAAACTTTTGAAATGTGATTGCAAATCTATTTTTGAATATTTTTTGAAAACAAATGGGTTGCATTGAATGTTTCAAATCCATTTCTGCATCCTAGCTTATAAAGCTCATGTGATGAAAAATACTTGTTGTTCATCATTCAAAACTGAATGCCTTCTTGTGTAATCTGACAAAATGATCTGAAAAACAAACTTTTGCATCTTGCTTTTGTTGGATTTTCTAGCATTTCCCTTAGAGATTTGTTGTTCCATGTGGATTATGGGGTCCACGTGGGGCATCGGTGCATTGGCAGCCCATCCCGCCACATGGATTATGGGGTCCACGTGAGACATCGGTGCGTTGGCAGTCCATCCCGCCGCATGGATTATAGGGTCCATGTGCGAAGCCCCTCATGTCCGCCCACAGTACGATAGTGTGGGGTTCTTCAACATCATAAGGAAATACGGTCCACCTTCGCTACCAGCTCAAGCTTTTAGCGCAACAGTTGGGGCATGATCATGTAAACTGGTATCAGAGCGAGGTCGCGGGTTCAAATCCCCCAGGTGCCGCTGGGGGGGAGATTGTTGGATTTTCCAGCGTCTCCCTTAGGGATTTTCTATTCCACGTGGATTATGGGGTCTATGTGGGGGCATCGGTGCGTTGGCAGCCCATCCCGCCACATGGATTATGGGGTCCATGTGCGAAGCCCCTCATGTCCGCCCACATCACAATAGTGTGGGGTTTTGCAATGTCATAAGGAAATACGGTCCGCCTTCGCTACCAGCTCGAGCTTTTAGCGCAACGGTTGGGGCATGATCCTGTAAACATCAGATTAGAGTCAATCTGATGTTTACAGGATCATGCCCCAACCGTTGCGCTAAAAGCTCAAGCTGGTAGCGAAGGCGGACCGTATTTCCTTATGACATTGCAGAACCCCACACTATCGTGTTGTGGGCGGACATGAGGGGCTTCGCATCATACATTGCATTCTCATGTCGTTATAGATTGCATGCATTGGAGTTGATGCTTTAGGTACATTTAGATTATTCAAATGAAAAACTAAAAACTTACACCTTTCACCCATGTTATGTCTTACACTTTGCAATGCATTTAGGACATTCAAGTGAAATATAAAATTTTACATCGCATTGCATTTTGCATTGCATACTCATGTTTTCTCATTGTGTGCTTGCATGTTATATATGCTATTCACCCCCATCCTTGGAATTTCTAAGACCTCATACATCTTGCTAAATAATATTGTAATTGAGTCATCACTGGAGTGTTTCATGTCATACACTCAGGGGGAGTAACTATTTGATAAGTGCATCTAGATAGAGGGAGCTGCACTGTTATGTGTTCATAAAATTTTTGGTATACATGCTCAATCAAATTCTTACACTTCTTGAACAAAATGTGAAAATGAGTGTTAAAGATAAGGATACAGGAATTTCTTTTCAACACTCCAGAGATATTAAACTTGCTGCATGTATGTTAAAGAGGCAGTTAAGGAAAAAGCTGCCTGCCTATTTGTTTTTGGAAAGAATCTGAAAAGAATGGCAGAGTAATGCTGAGTCTCACTGAGTAAACTGGATAAACGTCACCTGAGACATGATGTGGTTCATGTTTGAAAAGTGTTATACTCAAGCACCTCTGCTCAAAATGAGGTGAAACGGTTAACACTCTGAGTAATCGGGGAGTTTGGCATGAGCTCCATGTGTCTCCTGTGTAAAAAGGAGTTATTTGAACTTGATCACTCTTGAAAAATTCTGAATCTCAATGTTATTTGCTTGAGTTGAAAAAAAATCTGATGAAAATTCTTTGTGGCAGAGCGTAGCCTCCAATACGCTATTATCATAAATTGAAGTGCAGTCTGTTAAATCTCTCATTGTGTTGATCTGAAAATCTGAATATCCATATGGCAACAATCTATTTTCATGTTATTCACTTACACACTTGAAAATTTTATATAATATGCATTCATAAAATTGATTGATTGCATTGGCTTTTGCATGACTCTTCTATGTGATTGCACATTCTCCTAGGTGTTATACATGAACATTCTGGTTGCATTGACTCACCTGTATTTTTCCTACACCTATCCCATCCTTTTAAATAAAAAGGGGGAGATATGTTGCATGTACATGTATACGTATCTATTTTGTTGCATTGCATGCATTTATGTGTCCTCATTTGTAAGCATCTAGCTTTATGCATTTCAATAGAAAACTAAAAATCTGAAAATCTGAAAATCAAAGAAACTCATTTGATATGTCATCTTGCCCATGCTTTGCTATTGCTTCATCTGAATTTCTGAAGTGGGTTATTATTGCTTCATAAATCTGTCTTGTAGAAATTTGAACTTCATTGACTTCCTCGAACTTTTTGATAATGTCAAAGGGGGAGAAAGATTTATGTTTGTGATCATAAAGTTTGTGATCATCAAAAAGGGGGAGATTGTTGTGTGCATTACATATGTTTACGTTTTTGATGATAACTAAACTTTATGTATGCTTGTTGAAGAGGCGGAATCTCACGCTGGGTCCTGAGCGGGCTGTGGATCACCAGAACATGAATCTGCAAGAGAGGGAAACGTGTCAGAGGGCCCAGGGGATCTCCCTGGGGTAAACCCTCCGATGGCTAAGTCAGTAGAGCGATGGTGGAAGCGATAATGGGGGGAGGAGAGAGCTGATGCGCGAGAATCCTCTCCACCAAAGGGTGAAGCGAATCATGCTCAGGAGCTTAGGGTATGTGAATGCCTAGTTCATCTTACCATCTTCCGGAGGGTATCCCTTTCTTAAATAGTGCGTCGTCTTTTAAGAGTCCGGTGAGCTGAGGGCTTCCCGGCGGGAGTTACGTCTTCAGCGGGGGCTTTTATGGCCGGATCATGGGGACGTTATCCCCTTGGAGTCCGGTGGCACCCCTGACTCTCCCGTCGGCGGAGGACTCTGAACGGCCGTACCTGCGGATTAATCAAACGGTCTTACCGAGCTTCGGGGAGGCTAGCTCTGGTCTGAGCGATGGCCCGGCGAAGGTGGGGTCGGATAGGTCGGCTGGAGCCTGTCTCTCTCGGGTGAGGAGAGGGCTTTTAGACCGGACCTTCCTTGGGACCTGACCGCTGTCTCGGGCCCTCCGAGCCTAGAAGGCCGCCGGGGAGAGTTGGTTCCTCGAGTCTTTATTTATTGGGCTTTTCTTCCCTGAGTGGGCCCAGCGGGCTATCACTCGGGCGGGCTCGCCTAGTTGGACCGTGTGGGTCTTGTTGGGCTGCCTTTGTGGTGGGCTACGAAAATCCCCCTCTCCACTTGTCCCCCTCCTACTCCCGAGCCAAGGAGGCTCGGATGAGTAGTTTTTCGAGGCTTTGGACCAGCGTGGCTCAGGTGGGTGAAATTCCGTTGGCGTTGTGGAGCCGCTTATAGCGGTCGCCGAGGCCCATAATGATGATCATGACGGATTGGAAGCGAAGGGCCCCCCCTTTTTCTCGGAGCACGGAACGGCGCGCCGCCACCCTCAGGGGTTTTTTAAGGGGCGCTGTTCATCGTTCTAGGCTTCCAGGGTTTTAGGCTTTCCTTGCTTCTTGATGCGCCGTGAGAGCACAGCGGAGACGCGGAGCCTTGCGGCGGCGTTCGAAGAGTTGGCGAGGATAACCGCGGAGGCGATCCGGTAGCTTCCTTCTCCCCTGGAGTCTTCAAGCTCGTGCGAGGGATCTTCTCTCACGGTTGACGTCGTCAGGTACGGCTCTTGAGGCTCTTTTTCTGGGGTGGTAGCTCTTTTTTTCTCCTCCTGACCGGGGCTTCTTCTTGCTGCAGACGTGAGGCGGGAGCCTCTGGAGGAGGCGGCCGAGGTCATCGATCTGGGAGATGACTCGGCAGCCGATGAGCCTGATGCCCCGGTGGGTCGCGTCAATGCCCGAGATAAGGGCAAGGGGGCGGCCTCCGAGGGGTCTTCTCGATCGACTGGTCTGAAGCGCAAGGATCCCCTGGTGGGGAAACTGCGGGAGGCCGCGAAGGCCAGGAAGAGGGCCAGGAAAGTCGGTCTTCCTACCGCCGTCGGGGGCGATTCTGGCTCGGCGGCACTCCCCCCTCGGGGGCAGGATGGGGCCGACCCTTCCGGGCTGGCTCTCCCATCTGCCGAGCGAGAGGGGGCCGAGGAGACCAGGGGCCCCGCAGAGGGAGGTGATGGGTCGGCTCTCCCCTCTGTAGGGACAGAAGGGGCCGATGCCAGCTTGGCCAGCGCTGGGACCGAGGGTTCGGTCGGCACGGATGGGGGTTCGCCCGCGGGGGCGTCGCAACCCCAAGTGCCGGCAGCTTCTGGTGCGGTTGATCCCGCGGCGCCGGTCGAGGGTGGGGGTTCACCCGGGGAGGCGTTGCAACCCCAACCGACCGTGGCGCGCGGGGCGGTTGGTTTCGCCGCCACAACAGGGCCTTCTGGCGGGGTGCCCAGGGTGGAGCAGTCCCCTTTGCCGGAACCTCTGGTCAGGCTCGGTGTCTCGGGTGACCTGTACCGGCTCTGCCGGTCGATCGCCGATAGGACGAGGGGGGGAGAAAAGCGCAGCACTCCTGCTGGGGTCCTTGACATCCTGATGGAGGGCGGCCTGGTCATAGCTCGGACAGCGGCCGTGATGGCAGAGGCGCACGCCCAGACGGAGGCGGAGCGGTCGAAGCTCGCCTGGACCCTTGGTGGATGCGAGGGAAAACTAGCTCGGCTCGAGGGGGAGCACGAGGGGCTCCGGCGGGAGTTCCTCGCATTCAGGGAGTTGGCGCGGTCGAGCCGATGGGAAGCCGAGGTGCTGGCCGAGCAGCTGACAAGGGCCCAAGAATCGCTCGAGAGGATGAGCAAACGTCTAGAAGACGAGCGTCAACGTCACATCGAGCTGGATAGCCTCTGGGAGCTTGAGCACGGTGAGCTGCAGGATCGGGCGGAGGACGCGGAGCGCCTTCGCGCTGAGGCCGAGGTGGACCGAGCCCGGGCGGAGGGTCGGATGATCGAAGCTGAGCGGAGGATGACCGAGCTGGAGGAGCGTCTGGCGAGGGCGGAAGAGCGTGCGGCCGAGGCGGAGCGGGTTCGGGACGGGCAGGTCAAGGCGGAGGCGATCGAGCGCTATAAAGGCTCGGAAGCTTACTCGGCCGACCTGATTGCAGCTGCCCTACCCTACTACGAGGTAGCGCTCCGCCGGGGTGCTCGAAAGGGGTTCAGGCAGGGCTATCGCCGGGTGATGAACTATGCCAATGAGCACCTTGCCGGGGGTGATTTTCCTTATGGCCAGAGTTATGACTCGGACGAGTCAGATTCCAGCTCCTCATCTTCGGCCGGGGAAGAACCGGAGGAGTCGCCTCCAGCGGGGTCACCAGCTCCGGAGGCCTCGGGAGGGCTCACGACCGGGACAGTTCTCGCACAGGCGAGGTCAGTGTCCGGGCCGGCCGTCGCCGAGGGTACCGGGGGTGACGCGTCCCCTACTGCTGTTCCCGAGCTTCAAAGTGGGCTCGAGGCCTGATGTAACTTCATTTTGCCCCTTCCCCTTTTTGTCTGTCTTTCCTTTTGTAAGAGGTTTTTATGGGAGGCAATAAATGACTTACTTTATTTGATCGCTATCTTTGCTGTGATTTGGTTGGCGTATCGGGGCAGTTGGAAAGTGCCGATATCTTTTGCGCCGTTTTCGCACGTCGATTCGGGAGACTTCTTACGGGCGTCCTTTCGTATTACCATGCTTTGAAAGTCGAGGTGCTTCGCGAATCCCGCTAGGGTGGGGACCGAGGAATTTGAGGTGATCTTTCAGGGAAGGTCCTATAGCGTGTTTTCGAGGGGGGAGTCATTTAAGGCGCGTGGCCTCCCTTGGCCTATAAAAAGGACCGAAGGGTGCTCCTTCCCTCTTAACACTTAGGACTCTCGCCGGCGGTCTGCTCTTATTCCCTCGTCTTCGCTCTGCGTAGCGCCGCCGCGATCGGAGCATGGAGGACCCTTCAGAAGGTGACGCTGCAGACGACGGGGAGCGGCCGGTTCCAGCTATCCTGGAATATCGGTCGGGTCCCATGGTCACCGCGCGTGCATGAGACGGGTCTGACGGTCACCGCGCGGATCTGGAGAGGGCTTCGACGTGCGGGGGCACGCCGTTTGCCTCCTCTTGGCTCCGGCGAGGCTTCCGGGCGGATGCCGAGATGGAGGGCGGATGGGGGAGTTAGGGATGCCGGCCGCCATTCCCCTCCGTGGGAGGGGAGGAGGCGGCTCCAGTCCCTTCCTCGCCCCTGTCCGCAGCCTCTTTCTCTCTCTTTTGTTCTTCATTTCTTTCACTCTTCGGGGGCTGCTTGCTTTCTGTTCGCCTCCAAAGAGTTGGTAGTTTGGCGGAGAGGAGACCTTCACGGCGTTCCTTTTTCCAGGTTGTTGCCAACTTGGAAGGTAGCCTTTCTTGTGTGAAAGGTGGCCTTCTCCTTGCTGTCCCTCTGTCACCTTTGTCACGGTCCACCCGAGCCAACTGGGTCGACCATCTCTTGTTCGAGCCAGTTTCTACGCGAGGCAGAGTCAGTGGCTGGATGCGAGAAGGTCAAGACCGGGTCGGCCGGGTGATGGCCGTTTACCGCGGTGCTAGATGGATTTTTGCTTTTCACTATGTAATGTATTGGCAGTTGCCTTTCTGATGTACCAAAAGTTATCTTGAATGAATGCGAAAGATAAGGGGGTTTATTTTACCCGATTTGTTGATACAGTATTCAGAAATAAAATCTGCGTAGTGTGGTTGCATTCCATGTCCGGGGAATGGGTTCCCCTTCCATTGTGGCTAACCTGTACGTACCTTTCCCGAGCGTCTCGATCACTCGGTAGGGGCCTTCCCAGTTGGGGGATAGCTTGCCCGCCGCCTCCAGTGGTCGAGATGCTTCGGTCTTCCTGAGAACGAAGTCCCCTGGTCAGAATTATCTGCCTCGGACCTTGGCGTTGTAGTACCGAGTGAGGCGGCGCTAGTATTTCGTAGCTCGGACGTTCGCGATCTCTCGGAGTTCGTCTGCCAGGTCGAGGTTCTCGAGCAGCTTCTGCTCGTTTGCCTCGGGCAAAAAGCTGATCACTCGGAGAGACGGATTGGCGATTTCTAACGGAACGACGGCTTCGGTGCCATATACCAGTTGAAAAGGGGTCTCACCGGTTGCCGTTCTGGGGGTCGTTCGGTGCGACCATAGTACGCTAGGCAGTTCCTCGAGCCAGCTATCCTTAGCCTTGCCGAGTCTGGTTTTTATGCCCTTCAAGATGGTCTTGTTGGCATTTTCAACCAGCCCGTTGGCCTGAGGGTGGGCGACCGAGGTGAAGTGGTTGCGGATATTTAGGTCGGCACATCTGTCTCGGAAGTATCGAGAGTCGAATTGCCGCCTGTTATCGCTCACTATCACTCGGGGGACGCCGAAGCGACAAATGATCGATTTCCATACAAAACCCCAGACGACTGTCTCGGTGATCCTCGCTGTTGCTTCAGCCTCGATCCACTTGGTGAAGTAGTCGATGGCGACGATGATGAACTTCTTCTGGGATTGAGCCGTTGGGAATGGCCCAAGGATGTCGATCCCCCACCGAGCGAAAGGGTAGGGCTCGGTAAGGGTGACAAGTTCCGTTGCCGGCTGGTGGACCAAATGGTCGAACCGCTGGCAACGGTCGCAATGTTGTACGTAAGCCGTGCAGTCGCGCTGTAGGGTCGACCACCAGTATCCTTGCCTTAGCAGGATTCTGGCCAGCGACCGACCTCCCGAATGTGCTCCGCACAAGCCTCGATGAATCTCTTCAATAGCTTGGCTCGCTTCGTCGGGGCCGAGACACTTCAGAAGGGGCCCGGAGAATGATCTTCGGTAGAGAGCGTTGTCGAGGATGACGAAGCACCGAGCCTGGTACTTCATCCGGTGGGCTTCTCGAGGGTCGGAGGGTTCCTGGGAGTCTCATAGCCAAGATAGGTAGGGGGAGCGCCAGTCGTCGGGAGTGGCCGAGTCAATGGCGAGGAGCTCCGGGTCAATGCTCGGGCGCTCTAGCTCTTCTAGGAGGACCGATCGTGTACCTTCCGGGTCTAGGGAGGAGGCCAGTCGGGAGAGGGCGTCCGCCCGAGAGTTTTGCTCCCGAGCTATTCGGACTACCTCGAACTCCTCGAACTGCTGGGCCAGGCTCCGGACCAACTGGAGGTATTTGATCATAGGTGCCTCCCGAGCTTCGTACTCGCCACTGACCTGGCTTGCAACTAGCTGGGAGTCGGTGTGGATCCTGACTCGCTCATCCCCCAACCATCGGGCCATGCGGGCCCCCGAGATAAGGGCCTCGTACTCGGAAGCATTGTTGGATGCCAAGAAGTTGAACTTTAGGGCGTATTGCAACTCTATTCCTTCGGGGACCTTAGGAGGATCCCTGCGCCGCTGCCGGCCGAGTTGGACGATCCATCGACGAACAGCTCCCAGGTTGGCCCGGTTGCTGTCGGAGGCCTGTCCTCGACCGGAACGGTGCTCTCGGTGATGAAGTCGGCGAGCGCTTGCCCTTTGATAGCTGATCATGGCCGATACGAGATGTCGTATGCCCCGAGCATGATGGCCCATTTGACAAGTCACCCCGAGGCTTCGGGGTGGGCCAGAATCTTCTTCAGTGGCTCGCCGGTTAGCACTGTGATGGGATGCCCCTGGAAGTAGGGTCGGAGGCGCCTTGCGGAGGTAACCAACGCTAGCACGAGTTTCTCGGTTGCGGGGTACCTCCGCTCGGCCTCGTTGAGCACCTTGCTGGTGTAGTAGACCGGCCTCTCGACTCCCGAGTCATTTCTGACTAGGACCGAGCTGACCGTTGACGGCGTCGCCGAGAGATAGAGCAATAAGACCTCGCCCGGGACGGGCTTGGAAAGCACCGGGGGCGAAGCCAGGAACTCTTTGAGCTCGGCGAACGCTGTCTGGCATTCCCCATCCCATGCGAACGTGGCAGATGCTACCTTGGGCCCCCTCATCAGCTTGAAGAAGGGCAAGCATCGTTCGGCCGCACAGGACAGGAAACGACTGAGAGCAGCGACACGCCCCGTTAGACGTTGGACGTCTTTAATACACGCGGGCGGGCGCATGTCCAGGATGGCCTTGGACCTTATCGGGGTTGGCTTCGATCCCTCGCTGAGTGACCAGGAAACCCAGGAACTTCCCGGATCTTACCCCAAAGGCGCACTTGGCGGGGTTGAGCTTCATGCAGTGCTTCAAGAGGGTGCCGAAAGTCTCGGCGAGGTCGGTGAAGTGGTCTTGGGCCCTCGGGGTCTTGACGAGCATGTCATCGATGTAGGCCTCGACGTTCCGACCTAACTGTCCCTCGAACATATGGTTGACCAGTCGCTGGTATGTGGCTCCAGCATTCCTCAATCCGAAGGGCATCTGGGTGTAGCAGTACACGCCGTAGTCGGTGATGAAGGCGGTCCTCTCGACATCTTCAGGGTTCATTCAGATCTGATGATAACCCGAATAGGCATCCAGGAAACTGAGTATCTCGTTACCCGAGGTTGAGTCAACCAGTTGGTCGATGCTCGATAGCGGATAGCAATCCTTGGGGGTGGCCTTGTTCAGATCGGTGAAGTCTACGCACATTCGCCACTTGCCGGTGGTCTTCGGCACCAGGACGACGTTGGCTAGCCACGTTGGGTACAGGACCGGTCTGAAAAGACCAGTCTCTTGTCCCTTGGTGACCTGCGCCTTGATGATCGCCTGTTTCTCGGGCGCATGCTTCCTCCTCCGCTGCTGTACGGGTCTCACGGTGGCATCGAGGTTAAGCTTGTGCATCACAGTTTCCTCTGGTATACCAGGGAGTTGATCATCGGACCAAGCGAAGACCCGAACGTACCCAGAAAGAAACTCCTTGTATTGCTGCTGTTCCTTCGGTGGTAGGTCGGCACCGATCCTTACTCCAAGGGCCGGGTCGTCGTTCAGGAATACCGTTAATAATTCGCCACCGGGCTCGGTGGTCACGGCTTTTCCTTCGACTCCCCTGGGGCCCTTATCCTTCCCGTCCGGCCTTGAGGCTTCCACCGAGATATTGTAGCACCTTCTAGCCGTGGCCTGGTTACCTCGGACTTCCCCCAACCCATTTTTGGTGGGAAACTTCATTTTTTGGTGATAGGTAGATGGTACGGCCTTTATTCGGCTGAGAAATTTTCGGCCGAAAATGGCGTTGTACGCTATCATACCTTTAATCACTATGAAGTCCACTATGACCGTAACAGTTTTGGGTGGGGTGCCGATAGTGACCGGCAGGCTTAGGGCTCCCTCGGGGTAGGTGGCCAGGCCATTAAACCCGCTAAGGGGTGTTCGGATCGGGCGGAGCTTGGATGGGTCTTCCCCCATCTTGAGAAAATAGTCATAAGATAACACATCGGGGGCGCTCCCATTATCAACCAAAATCCTGTCTACATTACAGTGATTTATCGTGGCCGAGATAACGAGGGCATCGTCATGCGGGGTGCTCAGCCCTTCCAGGTCTTGGTCGGAGAAGACTATGACCTGGGGCTCCATCGGCGGACCTCTGGGAGGCTCTAAGGCTTGGCTGGCCCGCTCGGCATGACGTTTCCTTCCTCGGCTGGTGTCGCCGCCCGATGCCGCCCTTCCGGAGATGGCGTTGATGTGGACCCCTCGGGGAGCGTTGTCGATCTCCTCTGCGGCGTCTCGGTCTTCTTTGTGCCCGGTCGTGAACCGGGCTAGATGCCCCAGACGGATGAGGCGCTCGATCTCGTCCTGGAGCTGATGGCAATCTCCGGTGTGGTGCCCGTGGTCGCCGTGGAATAGGCAATGCCTGTCCCGCTTGCGGTTCTTCGACCTCATTGGCTCGGGCTGGCGGAGAAGTCCCGAGTCTTTGATGTCTTCATAGATCTCGTAGACTGGTGCGGTCAAGGGGGTATACCGCTCGTACTTTCTCTTGCGCTCTCCTTCTCGATCGCGCTTCTTACTCGAGCAGGGGTTTGCCTCGGAGGTCCGCTTTTTGTCCCCCTCCCGACCTGAGCCGGTTGCGTCTCGGCAGGCGCTGAGTACTTCTTCGCACTCGGTGTGGCGCAGTGCCAGAGTCACTAGCTCGGCAAGGGTCGAGGGAGGGTGGAGGACAAGCTCGCGGCGGAGATTCTCGTCCCGGGTGCCCCCGGTCAGTGCGGTTGTGGCTGAGGCCACATCCAGGCGGGGGATCCTAAGGGCTTCCGATTTAAATCGGTGGACGTAAGTCCGGAGCCTCTCCCCTTGCGCCTGTTTGAGAGCCAGGAGCCCCGCTACTGACCTTGGGGGGGCGCTACCGGCGAAGCTCTCCTTGAAAATTCGCCCGAATTGCCTGAAGTCTCGAATGGACCCCGGGGCGAGGGCCCGGAACCATGCCTGAGCGCCTTGGACCAGGGTGGCCGCGAAGGCTCGGCATTTGATGGGATCCGGCGTTCCATGCAGGGTCACCAGGGCGTCGAAGCTATCGTAGTGGTCGGCTGGGTCGCCCTGGCCGTCGTAGAGCTTGAAGGTTGGGATGGAGGCTCTAGGAGAGACCTCTGCCTTCAAGATGTATTCGGAGAAAGGGGATTTCTCCTCGTCCTCCGGGAAAGAGGTCTTCTGCAGGGCGCGTAGAGCGCGCTCTTGCTCTGCGAATCGTCTTTCAAAATCTCGTAGCCGGAGAGACAGTTCTGGCTGTGGCCGCGCCGTGGGGCTGGGGGGGGGGCGTCGTGGCGATCTCCCGGAGCACTAGTGCCCGGGCGTGGCGGCCTCGCCCCCTGCTTCCCTCTCCTCGGCGTGGAGGAAGCCTCTTGCTCCGCAGGCGGAGCTTGCGAGGGTCCTCCGACGTCGTTGCGGAGGAGCTGTCGGCCGCGGAGGGTGAAGCGGCCTCCAGCGGTGTGCTGCGTTGCACTCCTTCGAGGGGGACTTCCTGACGGGGCGCGGGACCTCGCGTCCCGGGCCGCCTGGGCCCTCATGAGCTCCATGAGGACGTCCATCTTTTCGTTGAGGGCCTGGAAGGCGTTGGCGCCACCGTCGAGGGGTGCCCCTGTCTCCGCCGGGGGGGGGGGGGTGGTGGCCCGTTGGTGGGGACGCTGGCGTTGGAGGGGGGCTCTGTGAGACCCTAGAGGGGGCGCCTCCCACCGCCGCCACAGCCTTACCTGCCCCACCGGCGGATCTCCTCCCTAAGCTTTTTCTTACCATCTTGACTCTTCGTGCGTTTCCCACAGACGGCGCCAGATGAAGAGGCGGAATCTCGCGCTGGGTCCTGAGCGGGCTGTGGATCACCAGAAGATGAATCTGCAACAGAGGGAAACGTGTCAGAGGGCCCAGGGGATCTCCCTGGGGCAAACCCTCCGATGGCTAAGTCAGTAGAGCGATGGTGGAAGCGATAATGGGGGGAGGAGAGAGCTGATGCGCGAGAATCCTCTCCACCAAAGGGTGAAGCGAATCGTGCTCAGGAGCTTAGGGTATGTGAATGCCTAGTTCATCTTACCATCTTCCGGAGGGTATCCCTTGCTTAAATAGTGCGTCGTCTTTTAAGAGTCCGGTGAGCTGAGGGCTTCCCGGCGGGAGTTACGTCTTCAGCGGGGGCTTTTATGGCCGGATCGTGGGGACGTTATCCCCTTGGAGTCCGGCGGCACCCCTGACTCTCCCGTCGGCGGAGGATCTGAACGGCCGTACCTGCGGATTAATCAAACGGTCTTACCGAGCTTCGGGGAGGCTAGCTCTGGTCTGAGCGATGGCCCGGCGAAGGTGGGGTCGGATAGGTCGGCTGGAGCCTGTCTCTCTCGGGTGAGGAGAGGGCTTTTAGACCGGACCTTCCTTGGGACCTGACCGCTGTTTCGGGCCCTCCGAGCCTAGAAGGCCGCCGGGGAGAGTTGGTTCCTCGAGTCTTTATTTATTGGGCTTTTCTTCCCTGAGTGGGCCCAGCGGGCTATCACTCGGGCGGGCTCGCCTAGTTGGACCGTGTGGGTCTTGTTGGGCTGCCTTTGTGGTGGGCTACGGAAATCCCCCTCTCCACTTGTAATATTTTTGATATTAGTGTAAACTCATGATCTTCGCATGTGTTACATTGAGCATCTGTGCTCTAGATGAGCAAATTTGGTTGAGATGGTAAATGGATTTTGAGGGTCATACATGATGTTTGATTGCATGACTATTTGGAGTCAATTTTTGGTTGAAGAAAACTTAGGTTCTCCAATAGTTTTCAAAGCCTACTCTAAATGAACAAGTTCTTTGTGCTATCATTGATGCATATACTTAATTGGCTTTCTCATGCAAATCTTGGAATGAATGAGCTTGAATGAGATTTTCATGGTGTCTAAATGCATGGCTCATAAAGTTGTTTTTGGTTGAGTTCTAGCTTGAACTTCATGTGAACCTCGGTAGAATTGGTTAAATGGTGCTCAACCTTGTTCATGTGCATAGCTATGTGATCTTGATCTTTAGTTGTGCATGATAAGGTTTTCATGTGTGTGGTTCATGCTTATGCTTGTTGGGATAATCAAGCTAGCAAAGTGTTTTAGACTCATCATGCAATACTTGTTGAAAACTTGATGATCTTTCATGTATAACTCTAGAAGCTTGGTAGAAGTTGGCCAAATTGGTGCACACACCTTGTTTATATTCATTGCTATAGGCTCTTGATGCTAGGTGTGTTACTCATGCTTTCATAGGGTTTTCATGCTTATTCATGAGGGGTTTTATATGATTGAAATTGGATTGTGGTTTTAATACAAACCTTTGTTGTATTTGGCCTCATGATATATTGACTTGTTGTTTTAATCACATGGCTATTGATTTCATGAATATGTGGGTAAAAATGTGCTTGTTCAATAGTTTTCATGATCATACTTCATGTATTTCTTCACTTGGAGTATTGAGCTTAAATCTCACATTTTATCCTTGATTTTGATACTTATGCTAATTTAGTATTTCTTTTTTTTGCAGGTTAAGATCCTTAGTATATATCCTCCAAGATCAAAGGAGCTTGATCACTCTGAGTTTATTGGGCAACTAAGGATCAAAGGGACTGAACTCTGCACTTATTGGCTTGTCTGCAGAGTTTGGTCGATCGAACTGGGGAGTTCGATCGACCGAACTTCCTAGAGCTAGTGGCTTTCAACTCTGCAGAAGTTTGGTCGACCGACCCCAACTTCTGGTTGACCGAACCCGACGGGACTCCGAAACGGGCTTCACGAATCTCTATCGAAACCCATTAAAACCTTTCCAAATGGATCCTAAACTTACCCCCTTTGCCCCTAGGGTTATGATACATATCTTAGGGGGTTCTTGAAGGGTTTTAGTATGGGTTTATTGGTCTTTTTCATCTTCTATATATATAGATATGAGAGCTCCGAATTTCAAAAGGATGAACCCTAATGAGCTTATTCTTTCTATCTTGCAGGTGAAGAAGAGGGAAAGGGGTTGGAGCTAAAAGAGAAAGGGAGATTTCATCTCCTTCAACTGATTTCTGGGGTTCAAGGAAGTAGAAAAGGAGGAGCGGAATGAGGAGACGATCAAGAAGATGTTGAAATCGGATCGATTCATTCTCCCTCCGACTTGTGGTTCAAAGAACATCGTCTTCTGACCATTGAAGATAAAGGGGGATCATTTCTATATCTTTTATTTGTTCTTTGTGATGTGTTTCATGTTCTGTACTTTGGGTTGAGCATATTTTGAATATTCGTCTCGATTTTTATGAACTAGATATTCGTGTGTGTGGACCGTCTACGTAAGGCTATGTTTATTGTGCTACGGTTGTTGCAGCTCGTGCGTGTGTGTGTGGATCCGCTGTTGGATCGTGTTGGAGACTCCGTCTCCGTGTGTGTGTGTTGGGGCGTGTCCCCGTATGTGTGTGCAGGCGTCGTCCTGCGTGTGTTTGGAGCTCGGCTCCGTGTTAGGGATTTATCCCTGAGTGAAGCCTTACTGGTTTGGTAAGGGATGGACGTAGGGAGCCCGTCGTGGTCTCGAACCACCTTAAAAATCTCCGTGTCAAGTGGTTTGCTTTGTAGATGTATGCTTAATTGTTTAAATTGCTTGAATGATTGTGTGTAACGGTGAGATTGAGAGAACTAAGTTTACCTTGCTTAGTTTATTTCTATCAAAATCGTAATAGTTGTTAATTCCGCTGAGTAAAGTTTTAATTTGCCATATCGCATGGGGGACAATTCAACCCCCCTTCTTGTCCGCTCGTCTACCCTAGGACCAACACCTACCTTGATGGAAATCGTTGGCACTGGGTATATGCCCACGCAAGGATAGCTTTAAGCCGATCTTAGACGGATGGTCTAAACCATTGGGTTCTAGTGGCTGACTGCAACGAGAAGTGAAGCACTAATCTTTAAAGGAAATTGTTTAAGCCGGCGCTAGACGTAAGGTCTAGACCGTTGGGTTCTAGTAGCTGACCCCGACATAAAGTCAAGCATCAACCTTGATGAAATCGTCAGCATTGGGTGTATGCCAATGCAAGGAAGTGAGGTTTTGCATATGGACTCAGGCGGAAGGCCTACAATTAATGTGTTGGGGTGTCCCCCAGTGGGACTGAGAATTAGCTAACCCTGATTGAAGAGGTCAGTTGCCAGCTATAGCGACATCGTCAGCATTGGGTATATGTCAACGTAAGGATAGCGCTTTAAGCCGGTCTTAGACGGGAGGTCTAAGCCATTGGGTTTTAGTGGTTAGCCCTGACGAGAAGTCAAGCACCAACCCTGATGACAATCATTGGCATTGGGTGTAAGCCAACGCAAGGATAGCGGTTTAAGCCGGTCTCAGACGAAAGGTCTAAGCTGTTAGGTTTTAGTGGTTTTAGTTGTTGGCCTTGTAGAGAGTCAAGCACCAGCGATAGAAGGAGATTGTTTAAGTCGGCGCTAGACGTAAGGTCTAGACCGTTGAGTTTTAGTGGTTATAGTGGTTGGCCCTGACAGAGAGTCAAACACCTACCTTGGAAGGAAATTATTTAAGCCGGCTCTAGACGTAAGGTCTAAACCATTGGGTTTTAGTGGCTGACCCTGATGTAAAGTCAAGCATCAACCTTGATGAAATCGTCGACATTGGGTATATGCCAACGCAAGGATAGCTTTTAAGCCGATCTTAGACATAAGGTCTAAGTTGTTGGGTTTTAGCGGCTAATCTCGACGAGAAGTTGAGCATCAACATTGGAAGGAAATCATTTAAGCCGTCCCAGACGTAAGGTCTAGATTGTTGGGTTTTAGTGGCTGACCCGGACGTAAAGTCGAGCATCAACCTTGAAGAAATCATCGGCATTGGGCATATGCAAATGCAAGGATAGTTTTAAGCCTGTCTTAGATAGAAGGTCTAAGCCGTTGGGTTTTAGTGGTCAGCCCCGAGAAGAAGTCAAGCACCAACACTGATGGAAATCATTGGCATTGGGTATATGCCAACGCAAGGATAGCATTTAAGCCGGTCTTAGAAGAAAGGTCTAAGCCGTTGGTTTTAGTGGTTAGCCCCGACGAGAAGTCGAGCACCAACCCTGATGGAAATCATTGGAATTGGGTATATGCCAACGCAAGGATAGCTTTTAAGCCGGTCTTTAGACGTAAGGTCTAAGCCGTTGGGTTTTGGTGGTTATAGCGGTTGGCCCTGACAGAAAGTCAAGCACCCACCTTGGAATGAAATTGTTTAAGCCAACTCTAGACGTAAGGTCTAAATCGTCAAGTTCTAGTGGCTGACCCCGAAGTAAAGTCAAGCATCAACCTTGATGACAATCATTGGCATTGGGTGTATGCCAATGCAAGGATTCAGGTTTCATCTGGCCATAGACTGAAGGTCTAAGCCATGTTCCTCGGTTAAGACCTAGAGGCCACTGGCACCGAGTTAAGTGGCATCATCGACATTGGTACAATGTCGGGCAAGGAACCACCTATTTCGGTGGGGACCGAAAGTTGGTGTGAAGTAGCAACTCATTATAAGAGTCTTGTAGAGATTTGTTCATTGTGGGTGTGGGTTTTAGTTGATCGCCGAACTGAGGCAGTGGCGCATGCTATAGCTTCAGGTCCTTCTCATTGAGGGGTGGGAATTGAACTTCCCCTCGATGGTTGACGAGGACGTAAGCTCCGCCTTCCTAAACTTTTTTAACCACATAAGGTCATGTCCAGATTTCATTTAATTTGCCTTTTGGATTGGCTGCCATCACTTCTTTTCTTTTGACCATGACAAGGTCCCCTTTCTTGAGTTCATGTTCTTTGACACGCTTGTTGAAGGTTTGAGCCATATGGACTTGGTAGACTTGTATGTTCTACTGGGCTTTGAGCTGTTGCCCTTCTAAATCGTATAGTTCCTCCTATCTTCTATCTATATTTGCTTGGCCATCTTTGACCAGTTCTTGCTAGATGGCAACCCTTAGTGAGGGTATCTCTAGCTATACTGGGACGACTGCTTCTGAGCCATATTCCAGCGAGAACGGTGAGCAACACGTTAGGGTCTTATACACAGTGCGGTATGCCCATAGTGCCTCATACATTCTATCCTCCCAATCTTTCTTGCTTGAGCTGACCATCTTGGCAAGAAGTATGCAGAGAGTCTTGTTGAAAGCTTCAGCCAACCTGTTTACTTGTGGGTTGTATGGAGTGGATGTCCTCCAATCAATCCTGAATTTATCGGCTAGCCTATAGACCTTTTGATTCCGGAAATGGCTTCCGTTGTCAGAGATGATTCGATCTGGCACACTGAACTGAAATATGATGTTCCGATGGACAAATCTAGCGACAATTTCACTCATCACTTCTTTTAGTGCTATAGCTTCCGCCTAGCAGGAGAAGTAGTCTGTTGCTGCTAGAATGTATTTGCATCTTGATGAGGATGAGGGTAGCGAGCCCACGACATCGGTGCCCCATTGAGCAAACGGCCAACTAGGTGCTATCGGATGTAGATGTATCGGGGGTCTTTTTGGGACCGTAGCATGCTCCTGGCATTTATGGCACTACTTGGCATACTTGCAGCAGTCATCAAACATAGTTGGCCAGTAGTATCCCAATTTCTTGATTTTAATTTTCATCTTCATCCCGGCTTGATGGGCCCCAGCCGATCCGGCATGGACCTCTCTCATGATCGTCCAAGCTTCCTCCATTGACAGACATTGGAGGAGTATCTTTCTTTTGACATCCGCCATAATCCGGAACAAGGTTCCATTTCTGAATTCATAAGAATCTTTTTTTCTGATCAATCTGATCCTCTCTTCTCTTTGATCGGGCAACTGCTGGTGTTTAAACCATTGTATCAGATATTCCCTCTAGTCGGGCGGGCCGACCACCTCTGTTGTTGCAGCTTCACATTCTTCTTCGCTTGGCTCTTCTAACATGTTGGGAACATGGCGTCTGTTTATCACAGTTAAATTTGATTTCGATCGACATGGTCTATTTCAATGAAGTAGAATTGCTGCATGAGCTTCTTTTCTTTGGTGCAGTAAGGAAGTAATTCTGGATTTCAGACATCAAACTGTCGCTGTATCTGCTTGACAATCAACATTGAGTCGCCGAATACTTGCAGCATTTTAATCTCCATATGAAGAGCAATCTGAAGGCCAATAATCAAGGCTTCATATTCTACCTCGTTGTTTATGTAAGGCTTGTTGATGGCACACGATGTGTGCACTACTTCTCCTTCCGGGGACTTGAGGACAGTGCCTACTATGGCTCTCATCCTTATCTACCCTGTTGGGGATGTCTCTATCATGGCTGCTCCATCAAAATAAAGTTGCCATGCAGGTTGATGAACTTGATCCACTTCAAGTGTTTCAT
Organism: Amorphophallus konjac; assembly: GCA_022559845.1. NCBI lineage: Eukaryota > Viridiplantae > Streptophyta > Magnoliopsida > Alismatales > Araceae > Amorphophallus > Amorphophallus konjac. The sequence goes on from CM040129.1 coordinate 31,816,061, forward strand.
CATCTGGAAGTTCCATAATTAACGGAGAATCTTCAGGCACCGGATGTGCTGCAAAGAAATCAGCTATGGCCTGGCCTTTAATGGCGTTTTGTGGCACATATATGATATCAAATTCCATTAGGATGACGGCCCATTTTCCCAGTCTCCCTTTCAAAGCTAGTTGGGAGAGTATGTACTTGATCAAATCAGCCCTTGATATCAGCTACACTTCGTGGGATAGCATGTAGTGCATCATCTTCTTCACCGCAAAGATCAAAGCGAGGCAAATCTTCTCAATCGGGGAGTATTTTGACTCTGCCCCCACTAATCTTCGACTAAGGTAATAATGCGCCTGCTCCTTTCCCTAGTCATTATTCTGGGCTAGCATTACCCCCAGTGAGCATTCAGTAGCGTCTATGTACAGAATCAACGGCCGCCCTTTGACAGGTGCCCCCAGCACTGGCGGGGTGTTCATATATTCTTTTAGCTGCTCGAAGGCCTTCTAGCACTCTTGACTCCAGCGGAATGGTGTATCCTTCATCATTAGCTTGTGGAATGGGTGGCATCGTCTAGACAGATTGGAAATAAATCTGCGGATGTAAGCTAATCAGCCTTGCAATGACCGTAATTCTGTTAAATTCTTCAGAGGAGGCAACTCCTGAATAGCTTTGATCTTGGAGGGGTCTATTTCAATTCTCCGATATCTGACAACAAAGCCGAGGAATTTCCCACTTGAAACGCCAAATGCGCATTTGATCGGATTCATCTTCCGTTTGAATATGAACTTAAGATCACTCAGGTGGTCTTCTCTTCTTCTGGTCTTGACGACCAAATCATCAAAGTAGCATTTGACTTTGTTGTAGAGCAACTTGTGGAATATCTTTGTCATCGCCCTTTGGTAAGTGGCGCCAGCATTTTTGAGGTCGAAGGGCATTCCCTTGTAGTGAAATATCCCCTTTGGCGATCGGAAAGCTGTGTGAATTCTTTCATGCTCGGCGATCCATATTTGGTCATACCCGGATGAACCGTCCATGAATGATAGCACCTCGTGGCCAGTTGTAGCATCAATCATTACTTCAGTGATTGGCACTGGGAAGTCATCTCTCGGGCATGCTTTGTTTAAGTCTCGAAAGTCAACACATATCGGATCTGGCCGTTCTTCTTCTTGACAGGCACAATGTTGGCCAGCCATGTAGTATATTGCTTTTCTGCCACAAAGCCGACGTCTATGAGCTTGTCGACTTCTTTACAAATTTGGTTTATTAGCTCCGGCCTCATCCGTCGGGGTGGTTGCTTCACTGGCTCAGCTTTTGGGTCGATAGCCAGCATGTGTGGAGTAACTTCAGGGATGAGACCTGGCATCTCCTTATAATTCCAAGAAAAGTAGTCCCGGAATTCTTGGAGTAGCTGTATGTATTGCTTTCTCTCCTCTGGGAGAAGGAGTGCGCTGAGGAAGGTTGGCCTCGGCTCCTCTTCTGTACTGAGGTTCATCTCGACCAGCTCATCGATGGTAGCTTGGCCGATGACTTCTCTCTCCGGCGGGGCCAGCTGCAAGTCGATGAGGCCTTCATCATCTCCTTCAGTTTCAAGGACATCATAGATGCTTTCTTGCTCCACTTCGTCCAGTGGCGGCACATCATCAACTTCTTGCTTTAGCTTTTGTGTTTTTTGGGAAGTCAGCGGCGAAGCTGGCAATGCAACTTCTGAGCAATTTGGACGCTAGTCCGTAGACAGATCGCCCTTGAGGGCTGTACGGAGCTTCTTAAATTCTTGTTCATGCGGGGCTTCATCAAGGGTTGTGACGACCTTTGTAATATCAGCTTCTTGCCTTTCTTCTGTTGTAGCTTGTTTCTTCAGGATATCTCCCGCCCCTGAGAGCGGCGGGATTTCTTCTTGATCATCTAGGTAATCGTCATAGACTACCTTGGAAAGCCCTTCATCCGCCAGCATGGAGAAGGTGGTCACATCTGCTTTGCAGCATTCTTTATCAGCCGCACCGGCAGCCCCCAGGGTTGGGGAGGTACACACCCCTATCGTGGGACATGGGCGACTATTCTTCTTTTCCTTCATGGGTGACCTCGGCCGCCTGGATAGCTGCTTTTGGGTTTGAGGTTTGCTTTGTTCATCTTCTGATGTTTCTTCAGGGGTCTGGTGACGGATGGAGATCACATGAACTCCCCCTCTTGTAAGTGCCCGTTTCATGTGGGCACGGTGGGTCTACTGTATATTCCCCCATTTGGAGTTCGCCCTTCTTGATCAGACTCTGGGCAATATCTTTGAAAACATAACAATCCTCGATCGAATGCCCCACCCGTCGATGATATGGGCAGAATCGAGGGTTATTGCTCTCTTTAGCATCTTCCGACTTCTTGAGCTCCGGCAGAATAACTTTTTCATGGAGACAAGCCCATTCAAAAATCGCCGGTGTCTTCTCCCTTGGAAAGGAGTAGGGCTTCTTCATCTTCCCTCGCAGTGAGGAGCTTTGTTTTACAGGTTTGCTGATCGAAGGTCCAGCCACTTTTTGAGTCTTCATTTTCATCTGCTCAAAAGTATTGAGGATGATGCCTCCAGAGCAGCTCCCCCGCTTCACCGTAGAGGTAATGGGGTGATATTTTGCCAGAAAGGCTTCAACATCAGCTACTACTGTATTAAGCTGGTCAAAGGTCTGGGTTTTGATGCCAATTATCCTTCGGTGGATTTCCTTTTTCATGCCTTACTTGCAGATCTGGATAGCAGCCTCATGGCTCAGTGGTGGCTCGCATCTTGCACATAAGCCTCTCCACCTCTAGATATAATCCAGGGCAGGTTCATATTCTTCCTACCTGTACATAAACAGCTCTGCTCTTGTTAGCGGAAGGTGCTTTAGTGGGGTAGAATTGCCTTGCCGGGGAAGAATGCCCCTTGTTAATTCAGACATGCATCTCTTCACTTCGGCCAGTTGCTTCTTCAATCTTTCTGTGACGATCAGACTCCGAATACCGGGTAAACCCGATACCACTTGGAACCTACTGTTGACACCCGTTTTATGACCAGTAAGTTAGGTCATCTCCTTGTTCATCTTTATGATGCTCCGAGTTATTCACCCTTGTTGGGCCATCTTGGTCAATTTTGAGGCTTATTTCTCCTTGGTTGAGTCTGATTCCTCATTCTTTGCCCGCGGGATGAAGCTTAGAAAGCGTTCATTTCATTTGCCACTCCATGGTCTCTAGCGGCCCATATCTGGCGCGTCACCGTCGTCTAACGCTCCTCCATTTGACCGTTATGTAACGCATGAGTCCCAAAGCCCACAGCTTTCTTCAAAGCTTATCTCTTTTTATCCGTTGAATTCTGACGGTTTATCGTGGAGCCATCAGAGTCTTGTGGCACAAGATTCTTTGGCTGTTACACTTTTGTAGAGTCCTACTCACGATTTCTTCACCCATTGGTCTTATCTGACGTTGGATAACACATATTGACGGTCCATTCCTAAGGCGTTACTGTACTGTGGCGGTTTATCGTAAGGCCGTTACATCAGATAGAGAGTTCTAGCAGAACTGCCCTTTCTTTGCTACTCCGTGGCTGGATTAAGAGTTTGATCTGATGATTTCTCCCTCAAATCTAATCCTCAGAACCTTCTATTTATTTCTATGGACTTTTGGGAGTATTATCTTTAAGAGTTTGCTAAGAAACGCCCTACTTTCTAGCTGGATTCCCTCCAACTTGAGCCTAGACTTTGAGGGTCTATAAATAGAACCCTTGACTTCATGACTTGAAGGAGGAGATTTCTGGAGTTCGCGTCGAAGTGCTGCCGCATCCTGAGCTAGAACCAATCAAGGAGAACTGCTTCTCATGCTCATCTGCTTCCTAAATCCAGGGAGTATTAAGTCCAAGGGTTTAATTCAGTCAATTTCTTCTTCAGTCTTCTTTCTTCCCCCTCTAAGCATCATAGCATCTTCCCTCCTCCTCTTTCACGTTCTTGCATCTTCTGCATTCCTTTTAAACCTCCTCCCATCTTTTAAAACGGCCCAGAGGGGTTAAAAAATCAACCTCCCTGGTATTCCCCTCTCCTTTTGCATGTTTCTAACTTTTCTTTTATTTTAGTTACTACACTCTTCAAAGGGCTAATCTGGGTTGTTTCTTTGTGTTTATACTCTCTTTTGCAATTTTCACAGGTTCTTAGCACGAGGCCCAAGTCTTCTGGCCGGCTAGAAGACGTGGAGATCAAAGTTCTCAAAGTTCCTGGCCTGGGTTCTCTGGCGGTTCATCACAGGAGCGTTAGAACTTTGTAGCGACTTATCGTGAGGCCATCAGGTTTCTGTGACACACTGATATTCAACCGTTATAGTTCACAGAGCTGCAATTTTTCTCTCCCGTGGGCGAGTGTTGCATCCACCTATTTCGAAGGTATTTAGCCTGACTTTGGTTGGTTAAATTGCTTTGGTGGCGATCACAATCCTCTAATTTGGGCAGTAGTCCTCTCTCTCTCCCCATATCACTTCTTTAGTTGCTTTTGCTTGATTGCACCACACCCACGGTGTGTGCTTTCTTTTATTCCTTTTGATCCATGCCCCGACGTGTGTTTTCCTTTTCCCTTGCTTATTTCTGATAGAGATGGCATGCCCATGCTTAGATTCCATGATGATTGCCTAGGTTCATGTTGCACATGTTCATAGGTTGATTGATTGCATATTACCTTGTTCATATCTTTATTGTTGACATCATATTTATTTGAAAAGGAACCAATTAAAACCAACAGATTTTTTTGGCGATCATAGTGGGACCTCTAGTGCCAATCGTGTTTTGAATCTCTGTTAAACCTGCTATTCATCTTTTACCTCAGTTGCCCTTATTTTCTCCGGATTTTCCCTTTATTTCCTACTGTTTCTGGTTCTCTGGGAATTCTGGCGATCGGACCGTCTGCCGTTACAGGCCTAAGAGTGATCTATTATTAGACCGTCTTACCTCTCTGACGTGTGTCTATTAGACCGCCACTGCAGTAACATGTACGCATCCCGAGGTGCAGTTTATTTCCGCAGCTTCTGCTGTGATTTTCATGCTTGGGTGCTGTCCGGTCTACTCCTTAGTTATTTGGCATATTCATATCATTGTGTTCATATTTGATTGCTAGATTTAGGCTAGAAATTGCATGCACTCTGGTGCACATAGGGTCATATATCGCATATCTTAGTTACCTTTCCTACCTTGGTAAGTGATCCTCTCGCCTTCATATTCCTTGGGGTCGACTAGGTGATCTTATCTGAGACCTCTATAAGTCCCCGCGAGCCATGGATTCCCACACGGACGCCGGGCCGGTTGTACCTTTTCCACCCTTTAGGCTTGCATTTGCATCAGTGTGAGAGAATTAACCTTAGTCAACCCAAAGTTTGGACCTTATTCCCATAGGATTCCTATCTTGAGGGAATTGTTATTAACTCAAATCATTAAAAGGTCTATTAAAACCCCTAAAAATATTTCCCATTATATCAACTTGTTTGACTTGGGTGAAAACTTTCATATTGCATTGATTATGTTGTTTTGGCTTGTCCAAGTCCATTAGTGATGTTTTGTGTTGCATTCACATATTCTTTGTTGTTAGGACCATTTAACTAGCCCATTTCGTGTGTTCAATGTCTGGTCCATCGTCTAGTTCCATTCTCCATTCATCTTTGTATTAGTGGGTCAGTCCCTTCTTATCCTTAAGCCCATTAAGCCATTGCTTCCGCACTTGTATTCTCCTTAATATTCTTGTATTAAGTCTCCATTTGCCCTCATGGAGCATCATTCTAACCCCTTGTATCAATTTTATTCCCAATCTTCCTTCTATTCCCGCGTGGAATCCTCTTCCCACGCGGTCCCATCTTCCCGTGGTCCCTCTGACCCATATGAGGCACAAGCAAATCTCATGGCCCACTTATCAAGCCTTGTTCGCCAAATGGACCCGGCCCAGGCCCAACGTCTTATTGCAAATCATCTTAATGGACCCCCTTCCTTTAACGGGCCTTCTTATTCTCTTAGTGGACCTACTCTTCTTAATGGGCCTCCATCTCCTACCCATGCTGCTACTAGCCCGAGTGCTCCCCATATTCATGATCCTTCTAAGTCCATGTATCCTTCTACTCCCGGAATGGGCCCTTCCTCTTCTCACCCCGGATCCTCTTATCCAGCCCATTATCATCCTAGTTCAAATTCGCAACCTCTTGCTCAAGTTAGCCCGTATTACTCTCGATCTCTCCCTACCCAGGAGATGATTGCTCAAGCCCAACGCCAACTCGATGAACTCCAACGGCAAATTGATCCTAAGTCCTCCTTAAATGTTCCATTCGCATTTCAAGGTCTTCGGCTTTTGCCATCTTCACAAATTCCCACATATCGTCGCTATGGTGGAGTCAGTGACCCGTATGTGCACCTGAAGGAGTTCGTTTATGAGTCAGCCCAGTTTCGACATGACCAACGCTTGATGGACTATCTATTCGGTCTGTCATTGGAAGGCCTGGCTCGGGATTGGTTCTTCTCTCTTCCGCAGGAGCAAGTTGTGAGTTTCCAAGCCGTGCAAGAGAAGTTTATTCAGCAATTTCAGGACTAGGTTGGGCCCAAGTTCTCCATTGTGGATCTGGCCCATGAGAAGATGAAGCCCTATGAAGAGTTCTCTACCTTTGTCGACCTTTGGCATCGCCTCGCCGCGTAAGTCCCGGGGCACATTCCGGAGCAAGAGCAAATCAAGATGCTTATATCCAATGCAACGCCGGAGTACCGCTTTATCTTAGCCCTCAACGACATCACCTCCTGGCAGCAACTCTATAGCCGAGCCCACTTCATTCACCAACAAATCCAAGGTTCCCTTGACCTCGACTCTTCACCATTCACCTCAACTTATACTTCACCCTAAACGTGCCAACCCTACGCTCCCATGAGTCAGCCCGCCATGAGTCAACCTTCCGCCGCATATCCCTCCACGAGCCAACCTCCCGCCTCTACATACCCATACGCTTCCGCAAGTCAGCCCTCCATGAGTCAGCCTCCCGTGTCCACATACCCATATCTGCCGCCACTTCCGGTCAAGGGAACACCACACCCCGAGCAAGTAGATGTCGTCTACATACCTCCCCACTCCATTCCACATACGCCATCACTAAAGCCCTCCACCACTAGCCACGCACTCTTGCCTATGCAACCTCCACAACCTTCTCCACCACCTCATACCCCTCGGTGTCTGCCTTACCTGAAGCAGGCTCCTTGTCCTCCGTTGCCGGAGTGCTTTATCGACATTTTTACGGCTTTGAAGGCCACTCACGCGTCGCAACTCCCTCCGACTATGCCTTGTCAACCCGCGGATGGGAATATGCTTCAGTTCTATGATTATCATCGCCAGTAGGGGCATTTAGTCGAGGATTGTTCCGAGTTCCGGGAGTATGTTTATGGCCCAGAATATAATAAGAGGATTGATTGGGCCGCTATGCATAAAGTTGTTTTAGATCTCCGTAGCAAGTAACAGCAAGAAGCGCCGCCCAAGCAACTATCTCCATCACTGCAAGACCAGGGGCACCCTCGTGATACTTTATCTAATGTTACACCCGCTCCATCACCTACTCCAATACCCGCTCCATCACCGTCACCTTCTCAATCTCCTACCCCGACTCCATCACCCCCACAAACCCAAGCCTCTGCTCAGGCTAGTGCTCCCATTACCACCACATCTTCCACCCCCACTTCTATCCCTAATGCCGCTCGACGCGTTGTGTCGACACGTCGACAGTGGGCACCACTACCTCCCTCTTCACCCTCTCCACCTGCATGTCCATTACCCCCATCGCCTTCATCACCATCCTCACCATCTCCATTGCCATCACCATCATCTCCATCTCCACCACCAGTGCTTCCATCACCTCCACCATCTCCACCGCCTTTGCCATCTCCGTCACCATCATGGCTTGTGCCTGAGTAGGCTATACCCCCACCTTCATCTCCGCCTTCACCTTTGCCCACACTCGAACTTGCCATCGTCTCAACCCCTTTGCCTCCACCTAAACACCTCATTCCCGTTGAAGCCTCGACACCTTCCAAACCTTCACCTATGCCACCCAAACCTATTCCCTCTACTTCTCCACCTACTTCCACCCCACGGAGTGGGTGTGCGTTACCCATGGTGCCCCTTGGGTCTAATCCCCAGATGAACAATAAGCCAAGTCAAGATAATTCAGTTCCGGCCATGCATTTCAAGATTCAAGATTTTATCTGTTGAATGCCGATCCGCGTCCTAGTCCCTGGTTATTTTGGAGATGATGCACCTCTACTTTCAAAGTTGACAGTTGCTAAGAAGAGTTCCCTTGAGTTGATGCCAGTTTCTTCCCGGGCAAGGCCGGTGGCAATCTCTTTACTCACCGGAGAGTTCACCGTTGATGGTATTATTTCTCCTTGCTCGATTACTGTTCAAATAACAGGCCAATTAGGGTTCTCTACCCGTGTTGTGCTAACTCATACGGCCGCCAAGCAGATTATGGATTCTATGTTCAAGGGTCAATTGACCGTATCTTCTGCACTTTCCAAGGATATTCTACACTTGTTATGCAATCTTCCTTGGTTTATTAGCAAGTCGGCCATGTCAATGCCATGTATTACTCTCCCTCAGCTTCACTTGTCTCTTCTATCAAGGGAGTTGTGCTTCAAGGCTGAGTTCCGAGTGGAGTTGCTGAATCTCATGCTTCTAGTGCCGAGAGACAAAACCCCGTGGGTTTGTGATATTCATCACTCTGAAGGGTTACTTGTCCAAGAATGTCCACCTACTTTTGTTAGCACTGGGTGTCTAGGGGCAACCGCCCTAGCAAAGCTGCATATTCATAATCGGGCCAGGCCGTTTGTCAGATGGGCTCGTTATTTGAGACATTGCAAGTCGAGAAAGCCAAAGGTACGAGCCCACGTTAGACGGGTCCATTACAAGCCTGTTTTCGCTAAGAAGAGGCGGCGGCGCAGGTTCAAGAGTTGTCAGTTGTGCATTCAGGGGTCCACTTCTTCCTCCCCTTCTTTTCATTCATCCTTCCTTCTACTCAGTTCCCACCCTTGGGTGGTGTACCTTCCTCCATCTGATCCTATTTTCAACATTTTCTCCTCCTTCCGTAGGTTCGTGCATCCCCATTCCTCTTCTTTTCCTCCGGATCCTCCAGATTTTCCCTCCTCTCACAATTTTAGGCCTCGGCCTATGTCTTTTCATCCCGATCTCAAGACGTCTCCCAATTCTTCTCCTCTAGTATCTCCAGGTTCCGTCTCTAATTCTCTTTCCACGACCCCGTCGGGTGATTCTAATTCTCCTTCCCCAACCTCGTCCGATGATTATCATTCCTCTTCTCCAAGTGCTTCGGATGATTCTTATTCTCCTCTTTCTACTCACTCCTCTTCACCCTTTCGGGGTCATCACCCTTTTTCTTGTTGTTTTCGAGGTTTTAGCCTGCCTTGATCCCAGCTGACCTTTGCTTATTCTGTATCTGGTTCCTTGTTATCAGGGGCTCTGCACCTTAACGAGGGAGTTCTAGCCCTCGTCTCTCTTCCTTTTATTTCTCTTCATCCAGTATGATGTTCACCGCTCCTCCGTGTAGAGGAATCTTTGATCCTTTGCTATCCTCTCATCTTTGTCCTGTCAAGTAAGGAATACAAAGCTCGTGCTGCTCAAAAGCTCGATAATCAAGATCACGTCAGGATGCTATTACCACATTGTGGATATGCAAGGTATTGTTATTTTGTGCAAGAAAATGTTATCATCGCTATTATCTCTCTTACTCCTGCACACGCTTATAATGCTATTCCTCAACATGGTTCAGTGGCTTTTAGAAATTTGCATAGTTAAGTTTAGTCAAAAATGAGTTCGCTTCTGCAGCATCCTTAGGCTGGTGATAGCTCCGCGCTGGGAGTCTAGTTCCTTTCCCTGATCGTTGAGGGTGACCTTTTAGCATGGGTTTCCACACACTACATGGTGAGCCATAGCCGATCTATATGAGACACACCGTTGCTGCTTTGGCCATACTGTGGGTATGCACAAAGGTCTTTTCTTTTCTCTGCTCAGCCGAGTGCAGGGGCAAGAGATTGACGGATGCGATGACCAACCTAGGCGCTCCCCAATACGTGAGAGGTCTCAAATAGGGGCAGTCTTGACCCTCGAAAGTGAGTTTTCATGCTAAATCTAGCCAATAAGGGCTGTCAAAAATAAATCAATGATCTGATCAATGAAAAATTATGAATCAAAGGCATGACACCGTACAGTTCCCCTCGGGACGTCATGAGTCCGGTCGCATGCATGCCTGAAAAGTATGGGTCTAAAAATCAAAGACACAAAGCCCCGACGCAACAGACTGTATCTCTAAGGGGCAGTGCCCTAGAAGGAATTCAAGTCCTGATGTCTCCCATCCTGCATAAAGCTTGTCTCTAATTTTTCTTCTGCTTCTCCCTCTTAGGCTGGGTTATATCCTAGGTATGGCCTTAGTAGGGGCACCGTTCTTTAGAGACGGTTGGTTGTGGCGAGCCACCCTCAATACACGCCCTGCTTAAGGGAAACATTTTATAAGAGGGGTGGGAATGACGATCCCTAGCCAATAGTTTAAGCTTGTCTTTGCGTGCTGCAGATTAATATTATCAAAAAATCTAAAAAATAAAATATTGTAAAAATCTAAAAAATAAAATATTTTAAAATGTCAAAAAATCAAATATTTCAAAAATCTAGAAAAATCAAATATTGCTAAAAATAAAAAAATCAAAAAAAATACAAAAATCAAAAAGTGTGTGTCTTTTAGTTTGTTTTTCATGCATTTACATTTGTTTTAAGCACGGATATAATCCGTTTGTTAAGTGTGCAGGTTGTAGGTACTTCAAGTTTCCTTGCCTTATCTCTCGTTTTGCCTCCTATTCACCTGCTTCTGATCTGTTCTCCTTCTTCGATCATATCTCTCGATCTGTTCTGAAAGTCGTGTCCTTCCTAGCTCTCGCTTCGCTTCATCATATCGTTATGAGAGGGCTCTTTGCCTCACGATTATGAACCTGGTGGTTCTGCTTCATCTGATCTTAGGTTTTGATTGAAGGGCGTATTTGTCATGTCTTTTGTCCCACCATATCCTTGTCACGTGTTTATGTCCCTCTGTGTCATCCCACACATGTTGTTTTGTCCCTCACCGCGTGTTGTTAGTCGTCTTGCATATGTTGGTAGTCATCCCTCTATGTCCCGTGTGTTGTCCCAACAGTGTGGTCATCCCTCATATTCTTGTCCCAACCGTGTATGGTCCCACCGCGTTATTGTCTTATCCCACCATGTTCATCGTGCATGCATGTTGATTGTTCATGTCATTGCATATGTGCTTATTTGTCTTTGTTATGTCATGTTACATTGTTTTCCATTCGTTTGATTGTTATATTATGTGGTGTTGTCTGTCGTTCAGTTGGTTGTTATGTTATCTTTGTTATATTCATGCTTGTTATGTTATCTCTGTTATATTCATGCTTGTTATGTTCATGTTTGTCTTATACATGAAATCTGAAAAAAAAAAAATCAAAATCCAAAAAAATGATGTTTCGCCTGCACAGGTAAGTCAGGTATGGCTCTCTATCCCTAGTCCCTTAATGCATTACTATATGGTATCTATGATATATTATGTCGAGGACCGGCTGGTCATTTATGTGTTCTAGGATCTGATGTTCCCCTTTAACAAAAACGATGATGATCTAGGTGCACATGTTTAATCGTTGGATAGGCCGTTATGTTGGAAAAGCTAGGGGACGATGGTTCTGTCTTGCACGCCGTGGTTGCAGATGGTGTCCTGACCCTGGTTTGTCTGGTATAGCAATATTATTCTCTAGTATCTGGTTGTTTTATCCTTTTCTTTGCATTCGTTTTAATGATTTCTTTTCTGTTAGCCCAGCATGCATCATGCACATCTTTGAGCATTCATGAGCCTTCATCTGTCCAAGGTATCTCGATAATGGTGGATAATTGTGTCCATGATCTCGAATAAAGAGAGTCATTCTGATGTGATACGTGGTCGAGGAAGGACTTCAAACTGTCAGGCAGAGAGCAGGAAGGCGAGGTTACTAGAGAAGAACAGAGGAGCTCGGCCGGGGCCTCACACCCATCCCCATCTTAGGGACGATGCCATCAACATTGGACTTGATCTTCCATCTTAAAATGTTTGTAATTTTTTTTATTTTACATAAGCGTATTTGAAGTTTATCTTTTGATATCCCTAAGTGTCTTTAAGAGAGTTATAACGAGTCATAGGTGTCTTTTTATATTTCTAGGCATCAAAGAGTCTTAGAGTTTTTATGGGAGTTATAATGAGTCATAGTTGTCTTTTCATATTTCTAGGCATTAAAGAGTCTTAGAGTTTTTAAGAGAGTTATAATGAGTCATAGGTGTCTTTTCATATTCCGAGGAATTAAAGAGTCTTAGAGTTTGTCCTTTGATCTTCTTTGTGAAGTCTATAAAAAGAGTCTTGTAGTCATTATTTGAAGCAATAGAATGCAATGAAATAGTTTGAATTTTAGCCATGGCTTGGGTGTTCTCCAATTTTTGGAATCCTGGGTGAGAGGCCCAACCCCACTTCGCCCCGCCATGGAGGTCATCCGTGAAGCTCCGGTGCATCGTCTTCGAGAAGAGGATGGGTGTGAAGCCCCATCGAAGCTCCACGATCTTCCTCCTTCACAGTTCAAACACCGTCGTCGTCCATCACCACCGCCACCACCGCCGTGCCAACTGTAACGCCTGCAACCGCCATCACCGTAGAGAAGAATTGAAGAGCGCGACTGCGTCGTCCCTGACATGGGGATGGGTGTGAGGCCCCGGCTGAGCTCCTCCGTTCTTCTCTAGTAACCTCACCTTCCTGCTCTCCAGCTGACAGTTTGAAGTCCTTCCTCGACCGCATATCACATCAAATGGTATCAGAGCAAGTCGTCCGGTTTGTCCCAACAAGCCGGGGTCATGCAATTCGAGATTCAAGGTTCGAGGTTGAACCTTCTCCAAGCGGAGGGGTTTGACGGGATCGTCATCGACATTGGACTTGATCTTTCATCTTAAAATATTTGTAATATTTTTTATTTTACATAAGCGTCTTTGAAGTTTGTCTTTTGATATCCCTAAGTGTCTTTAAGGGAGTTATAACGAGTCATAGGTGTCTTTTCATATTTCTAGGCATCAAAGAGTCTTAGAGTTTTTATGGGAGTTATAATGAGTCATATGCGTCTTTTCATATTTCTTGGCATTAAAGAGTCTTAGAGTTTTTAAGAGAGTTATAATGAGTCATAGGTGTCTTTTCATATTCCTAGGCATTAAAGAGTCTTAGAGTTTGTCCTTTGATCTTCTTTGTGAAGTATATAAAAAGAGTCTTGTAGTCCTTAGTTGAAGCAATAGAATGCAATGAAATAGTTTGAATTTTAGCCATGGCTTATGTGTTCTCCAATTTTTGGAACCCCGGGTGAGAGACCCAACCCCACTTCGCCCCGCCATGGAGGTCGTCCGTAAAGCTCCGTTGCATCGTATTTGAGAAGAGGACGGGTGTGAAGCCCCATCGAAGCTCCAAGAGCTTCCTCCTTCACCGTTCAACTACCGTCGTCGTCCATTACCACTACCATCACCGCCGTGCCAACTGCAACGCCTGCAACCGCCATCACCGTAGAGAAGAATTGAAGAGCACGACTACGTCATCCCTGAGATGGGGATGGGTGTGAGGCCCCGGCCGAGCTCCTCCGTTCTTCTCTAGTAACCTCGCCTTCTGCTCTCTGATTGACAGTTTGAAGTCCTTCCTCGACCACGTATCACATCACAATCCACTCTGGGTTAGAAGGTTTCCTTCGATCTTTTGCTCGGTCTGGTTAGCTGAGGATTCCTGTCTGGAGTTTAGTTAATCGTCTCGTTCCATTCCGTTTGCTCTGGCCGCTGGCCGTGTTTTCCTTTCCTTAGTTGTTACTTCCTCCAGACTTGCGTCATTCGGTTTTGCCGTTCCTTGTGGTTAGTTCAAAGTTTCTGAAAAATTCTGATCACTCGTTGGTTGAGGATGGGTGTCGTTTGCCTTAACGCCCGCTTTTCAGTCCACTCCGCTTCATTTCTGCTTCATCTCCATGTCCCATTTTCGCTTTCACTTCACCTCCGTTCGCTCCGCTGCAAAGAGGATGTTAAGGGACATCTGTTGACACCCGTTTATGACCAATAAGTTGGGTCATCTCCTTGTTCATCTTTATGATGCTCCGAGTTATTCACCCTTGTTGGGCCATCTTGGTCAATATTGAGGCTTATTTCTTGGGTTGTTTCTCCTTGGTTGAGTCTGATTCCTCATTGTTTGCCCGCTAGATGAAGCTTAGTAAGCGTTCATTTCATTTGCCACTCCATGGTCTCTAGCAACCCATATCTGGCGCATCACCGTCGTCTAACGCTCCTCCATTTGACCGTTAGGTAACGCAAGAGTCCCAAAGCCCACGGCTTTCTTCAAAGCTTATCTCTTTCTATCCGTTGAATTCTGACGGTTTATCGTGCAACCGTCATAGTCTTGTGGCGCAGGATTCTTTTGCCGTTACACTCTTGCATAGTCCTACTCACGATTTCTTCGCCCGTTGGTCTTATCTGCCGTTGGATAATGCATCTTGACGGTCCATTCCTGAGGCGTTACTGTACAGTGGTGGTTTATCGTAAGGCCGTTACATCAGACAGAGAGTTCTAGCAGAACTGCCCTTTCTCTTCTACTCCGTGGCCAGATTAGGAGTTTGATCTGATGATTTCTCCCTCAAATATAATCCTCAGAACCTTCTGTTTGTTTCTATGGACTCTTGGGAGTATTATCTTTAAGAGTTTGCTAAGAAACGCCCTACTTTCTAGCTGAATTCTCTCCAACTAGAGCCTAGACTTTAAGGCCCATTTTGATAACAGGTTAGATTAGGGGCGGGTGGCCTACCCGGGTTAGCCCACCCCACTCCTAACCCAACCCGTTACCAAAGTGACCATAATCCGGGTGGAGTAACTCATTCCACCTATTTAAGTGGAATGAGTTAATCCACTTTAACCCTATCTGACCCGGGTTAAGGAAAAAAGTATCAAACAGAGAATAAGTCACCCGACCCCGGTTAACCCACCCTAACCCACCTTAACCCGTTACCAAAGTGGCCCTAAGGGTCTATAAATAGAACCCTTGACTTCATGGTTTGAAGGAGGAGATTTCTGGAGTTCGCGTCGAAGTGCTGCCGCATCCTGGAGCTAGAACCAATCAAGGAGAACTACTTTCCACGCCCATCTGCCTCCTAAATCTTGGGAGTATTAAGTCCAAGGGTTTAATTCAGTCAATTTCTTCTTCAGTCTTCTTTCTTCCCCCTCTAAGTATCATAGCATCTTCCCTCCTCCTCTTTCACGTTCTTGCATCTTCTGCATTCATTTTAAACCTCCTCCCATCTTTTAAAACGGCCCAGAGGGGTTAAAAAACCAACCTCCCCGGTATTCCCCTCTCCTTTTGCATGTTTCTAACTTTTCTTTTATTTTAGTTACTACACTCTTCAAAGGGCTATCTGGGTTGTTTCTTTGTGTTTCTACTCTCTTTTGCAGGTTTCACAGGTTCTTAGCACAAGGCCCAAGTCTTCTGGCCGACTGGAAGATGTGGAGATCAAAGTTCTCAAAGTTCATGGCCTGGGTTCTCTGGAGATTCATCATAGGAGCATTAGAATTCTATAGCGGCTTATCGTGAGGCCGTCAGGTTTCTCTGACGCACTGATATTCGACCGTTATAGTTCACAGAGCTGCAATTTTTCTCTCCCATGGGCGGGTGTTGCATCCACCTATTTTTAAGGTATTTAGCCTGACTTTGGTTGGTTAAATTGCTTTGGTGGCGATCACAATCCTCTAATTTGGGCAGTAGTCCTCTCTCTCTCCCCATATCTCTTCTTTAGTTGCTTTTGCTTGCTTGCACCACACCCACGGTGTGTGCTTTCTTTTATTCCTTTTGCTCCACGGCCCGGCGTGTGTTTACCTTTTCCCTTGCTTATTTCTGATAGAGATGGCATGCCCATGCTTAGATTCCATGATGATTGCCTAGGTTCATGTTGCACGTGTTCATAGGTTGATTGATTGCATATTACCTTGTTCATATCTTTATTGTTGACATCAGATTTATTTGAAAAAGCACAAATTAAAACCAACACCTGCGAGGCCTCCCAAGAGCGGAAAAGCTCCGATGGGATAGAAAGGTATGTGATAGTACATTGAACTTCCAAATAAAATAGTAAGCAATTAAATTTCAATGATCAAGATTGCTAAAGTAGCAGAAATAAAATTATATTTTCTATAACAATTAAACTAACAGAGTCCAATCTAATAGAAAGACAAGTATTGTCCAAAAGAAAGGGAAACGTACCGTCAAGTCGGGGGAAGACCGACACAGGCAACGCTGGCAACTAAGAACCACGCAGCAGGTACCGCCCCGCAGGAGAAAGAGCTGCTACACTTGAAAAGTCAGGGGTGAGCCTCGTGTCACTGGCTCAGTAGGGATCCCGTAGAACCCTACCATAAAACACGGTGTAACAGCAGTGCTACACTAAAGCAAAGCAGTAACAACAGGAGTAACAACTATAAAAGTAAAGAGGAAAGCCGTAACACGGAAACACTGCAGCTGAAGGAACCTCGGCCCTCTAAACTACTCCAAACAGCAACAGAAAGGTGAACCCCGATCTCACAAAGTCGGGCATTACCGATCCATTGTCAAATCACGAAACCCTATCGTGAAAAGCCTACCAAAACAGGTAAAATTTATCAAAGACCTACATAGTCAAAGGCACAAACATACACGAGCTCACCGTCGTGTACGCTAGATTAGACTAGACCGCGGGTGAAGCCAACTCAGACTACCCGGCAAGTCACGTCAATCATGACGGAAACCAGTTAGAAAAACACAAGTCACAAGGGTCATGTGTCAAGTGACAAAACCACCTCCTCAGTAGAAGGACAGCCAGATGCATCCACTGACATCTTATACTGTGCCTCAAGTATCTTATACACGCCTGGAATAGCGGTAACTGAGACACTCACAAAGAACCAAGTACAAGGAACAACAGTAATGAGTGACTAGTCAGGGTCACGCCCGTCAGTGCTCGTCCAACCGCCCCTGACCAAGTTTGCACACACAAGCCCAATGCCTTGAGCCAGGCCTCTAGCTAGTTTCCCCCCCCGTAGGATGCTACCAGAAAGCAAGGGGGCCCACTGAAACTAGCCTAAAAACCGTCTATCGGGAACTACCCCGCCATCACTCCTAGGTGGGCCGACACACAGGAAAGTGTCGTCAGGCTACGACTAGTGGAGGCTCACTAGACACATAGACTCCAAAACAGCGAACACCGAAGTACAGACATGGTAAGCACACACTATCGCACGTACTACGAAGCATAATGCAGTACACAATTGCTACCAGACTCAAGATAGTCAACTAGACCTGCTGATAACGATCCTTGAGTCGTAAGACTCATGTCAAGATCGTCGCACATCACAGCAACAAACTATTAATCAGCCTAGCCCCTAAGCCAAAATCTATGGTAAAACACATTATGGAAGAGGGCACGGAACAGTGGGATCCATAACAGCAATAATGAAAGTCCACGTCCTCCGGGTCGCTCACCGGACTCACAATTCCGTATAACACGAAACATGAAACATGAAACATGAGGGATCACCAAAAGCCCTCAAACCACATGGCATGCAAATCGAGGTGAGACACTACCTCCAAGTGCCCAAAACCAGGGTCCCGATCCTCACAAGATGGACGAGACACTCACGAGATCACGTGTCAGCCACTGGGTCACAACTAGGTTGACTAGAAACCACAATGACGCTCGATAATACAAAACACTACTCGATATAATGGCCCTCTCAGACACCCTATAACATGGTCACAGCCCTCATAGGACGTCCAAGACATCCACGGAACAGTGGCCTAACCAAGGGGTCAAAGCCACAACAACCGAAAAGACACAGCACTACAAATTGTTTAGGAGAAAATCGTGCCTCCGAGATCCCTGACCACGCATATGACTCTCATAGGACACCCAAGGCATCCACCGAGTCAAAGGGCAAGAAGGCATCGAATCTTGGGTTCACCGGAGCCCGAGATAGCTCAAATAAGACACGAAAAATAGAAAACATTAACGTGCCTATACCCTGCGTCGCGATAATTAATGCGCCCCCACAGTGGGTCACGATGTCATTAGAACGCGACGCTTACCTAGGTCGCGATATCAACGGAACGAGGCGCTTACCTGGGTCGCGTTAATAGACGCGGCCTAAACCCCAAGCGCGACAACGTATAAATGCGCCCCTCACCTCGGTCGCGTTAACAAAGATCGCGCCCATCACGCACGTCGCGTTCCTAATAGCCAAACAATTCATCTCCTTCATGAGACGCGGTGCATTGTGGTAGCGCGTTCCACTGAGAATGCGGCGCACACAACCAGTTCATTCTCGTCACGGAGTTAAACACAGAAAATCCGCACAAAAACCCATTTTCCACACCCCAATCGTCGCCAGAACGACGGGGAAACAACCCTAATCACATTGCCGACCTTCTACAAGCTAGAAGGGGCCAAATCACGTGCAAAAATGCAAGAAACTGATGATTCCCATGAATCAACCCAAGAATGACTCACGTGGACAGTCGGGCTCATACCGACTCCGATTCTCGACCAAATTCAGTAAAACTGGCAGGAAATGAATCCCAACATGCCATGGGTTCAAATGAAATCAATTGAACTGAAAATTGTCGCCTGGATGGGTGAACACAGCTCACACCCCCTGAACATGCGTTTCGCCCAACCTTAACAAAACTCGCTCAAACTCACACCATTCGTCTCCAAATCCCGAGGGAATGCAGGAAAAGAGTAGGGCATCTGTCCCCGTACCTCCACCGAAGATCTCACGCGCCGAAATGGCCACGATACGCAGAAAACCATCACACGAACCCGCCCACGCCTGCTTTGAATCCACCAAGGGATCGCGCCAACGTCATGCTCCATTCTTCACAACAACACGCTCCACGACAGCTCCACAACGTCACTGCCTCACCCACCTCGCCACGGTCGTGCGCCCCGCGGTGAGAGGAGAAGAGGGGAGAGAGAACGGAGGGAGAGAAATGTAGCACCTCGAGAATTAATTAAATAAGATAAAAGGGTAATACTTGAGAAAATATTTACTATTAAATTGGAAATTTTTTTAAGTGAAATTTTAACTAATTTTCAAAAATCTAGAAAATTTATAATCGCGTAGAGGACCAAAACGTTTGATAAATTGTCTTCTTGGTCAGACCTAAATAAAATTTTAATCAAGCCGAATTGATGGAATTAGGGCTAAAATCTAGCTTAAATAGATCGAACCTTAGATCGCTAAAGTCGAACCCAAATCTCAATCTTTTGACCCCAAAGCAGATCCAATCGAACGACCTTGATGGCTAGATCATTTCCCCTCTCATTGTGCGTGAAAACCCTAACCCTAGGAGCGTAATTCAGAGCGAGAATGTGGGGCAACCCGGTCAAACGCGAGTTTCACGCGTGTTCGTCATCGTGGACTCTATTCGATCTTATCTCGCTCCCCTAGATCGATAGCCTCTATAAATCAAACCCTAGCCCGACCTAGAACCCCCATTTGCTGTGGTGGCCGGCGAGGAGCTCGTTCGAGGGAGAATTTGACGTTGTGGTGGAGCGCAAGTTCCTGTGATCCCGAGTGTCATTGCCCCCTTCTTCCCTTGATTTAGGTAGGTAATGCTGGTCTAAACTCGAAGTAAAAGATACCATGAGAAGCGTCTTCGTGTCCTCTTTCCGTCAGTAGTAAAATCCCTAATTTTCATTCAGTATATCATGCGTATTGTTTGGTTTAGTAGCAGCATGTCACAGTTAGGGTTTCATCCATGTCCCACTCTGTTGATCGATTCAATGCTCGGTATAGGCAGACCCAAACTCTAATTAAACAGGTTGAATTGTGTACTATTTTGTCCTCTTTCCATTCGTGCTATTTTGCCTATTTTTCATGCATTATACCATCCTAATCAGTTCCTTGAATCGAGGTCTATCGGAGCTCGCCGGAGGCCGGTTACGGTGTCCTGACGGCGGTCGTACCATAAACCGCCTAGGACCTTGGTGGCCCCGCGACAGACCATTTTTCCCTTTCGTATAAGTTTAAATCTCCTTAGGTCTTAGCGGCCCCTCGATAGGCCGTAAGGTCATGGGTTGCGGCCCTATCAAGACCATTTTTGATGCACTGTTTTGGTTACATTAAATTTTGTTTCATCTTGTTTACACAACATGAATAGGGTAGAAACCCACTGAATAAAAAGGGAACATATGGAGTAATGTTAATCTGTGATCATGGTTGTCATAATACCACTTTCATCCAATTGTATCATCATGACTGTTTCTTTTGAATTGAACAAATAAATTTGTTCAATTAAAATTTATGATCCGTTGTCCAATTTATTAGGATTGTTTGACAGGCACACCACTCCAGCGGTGCTGACTGATCGATTACACTATTTTTCGATGTGTTATTAGCCTCAATCTTGTAATAGTTGGGACTCTCCTCTGGATACTCTTTCCGTCGGACTAGGACCGCTATTATGAGACCTTCGTAATCCGCCGCGAGCCTGGGATTCCCACAAGGATGTCGGGCGGGTTGTACCCCCAAAACCCGAACCTTTCGACTCGATCGAATCACGTGTTTTTGCCCTAGCCCGGAATTGGGGCCGTCCTGTTGATTGCGGCCCTTCTGGGACCGCTTCTGTCAGTTTGTGGCCCAGGTGTGACCGCCTGACCTTTTGAGCGGCCCTTTTCGTGACCGCTTTTAACTGGCTAGGTGCAAGGTCTTGTGGGTCGACCTTCCTTATTTGTGGGTCGACCTAGCCATGTTGGAGTCCACCTATAGTCTCTAGACTCGACCTGAGAGGTGTGGGATAGACCCTGGTTCAGTTCCACCATGTCTTGGACGGGCTGGGAGCCCATTAAGTCGACCACTTTAGCCTTACTGGGCCCAGACTAGTTGCGGTTGTCATTGGACCATTTTTATCCTCCAAGCGGCCCTCCGAGGACTGTTTCTGGATGGGGCGGCCCAGTTGAGACCGTTCCTTTTTATTTGTGGCCCAAGGACCTTTCCACTCTAAGCGGCTTCCTGTGGACCATCTCCCTTTGGGAAACGGCCCTGCCAGGACCGTCTTGTCCTTGTTGCGGCCCCTCTCGGACCGTTTTCATCCTGCACGCTGGATTTTGTCTCTTTGGCCCAGCTTTGGCCTTTACGGTCCAATATAGACCTTTTTCTCATCTTGGGGGCCCGATCATGACCGCAACATTCCCAGAGTTATTTTCTTGAGTGTCTTACATACCCCTTTTAATCTCATGACCTTCCATTCAATTATTGATAGCACCACTTGTTCCTAGTTGGAAGTTACATAGCTTAACCTTGGAATTCCTGGCCGATTCCAATGAATGTCTAAGATGATTACTTGGATCTTGGATCCACCAAATCAATGCCAACGCATCATAAGGGCCCGATCTGGTCCTTGGAGGAGAGCCCGAAAAGTACTTGTGTCCCGAGGAGTTGTAATGACATGGTGAGGCATTGCACCGAGTGCATGACTAGCGTGAGATCTATGACATTCATATATTCATTGAATTCCTACATGGGATTATTTCTACTTGACTTACTTGTTTACTTGCTTGATCGGCCAAATACATGGAAATGATATGTCTCTGTTCTATCGAACTATATTACTCTCATTCCATTCCTACGTATGTTAGATTTGTTACCATCCTTTATTTATTCGCGTAATAGTCAATTAAATTGTTAATTACTTAAACTTTATCTGCTATTACCTACTGAGCGTTCGCTCACCCAGATTTTCCCCCCATTTCAAGTAGCTTTGATGATGAAACACAAACGGACGGGGATGGGCAGGAGTGAAAACCGGAGTGGACCTGATAGATGTGTCTTGATAGTTGTCTTAGTAGAGTAGTGCAGTGGCCACTTAGTAGTTCTAATGTGTCGTTGTTTAGTGATGTTCAGAATTGTCGTTTAGAGTTGTAATTTTTCTTATTTCTTTATCCGTCAAGTCATGATATTAAGAGATTGTTGGGAAATTATTTTATTTACTTATGAGTATATTGATATTTTTGGAGTAATTCTTTCACTTTGTAATTATGTTCTTTTAATTCTGTTATTTACTCTGCTTATCATAAATGTATACAATTGTTGCATTCCGATTTTCCGCGTTGTGGCGTGACAAGAAATGAGAGACGTGAGGGGAGAGAGAGGAGAGAGAAAAGGGTTAAGAAGAAAAAGAAATTAGGAAATTAGAAAATTTCCTAAAATCTAATTTTTGGCACGAAAATCTGTAAATTCAAAAAAATATCAAAAAATAGTCTTCGCGATCCTCGGAACGAGCACAACGCACCTGTAGCATCCTTGAGTAGCAAAACTCAATGATCAACTCTCCACAGGGTTCCGCAAGTTATACAAGGGAAAAACCCGCGTGGATCATAAAACACGTATCAGGACCCACGAAAGCGATCCGATAGCTCTCCGATTCCGATCTGAAGAATTCAGGATATTACACTTTCAATCTCCTGCTGCTGCTCGTATAGTAATGCGAGCATGGCAGGGTTATATCTGGAGAAATGCGGGGTGTGGCTCAGGCCATTGTCCCCTATTGTAACATCGGGCAGGGGCAGTAGCACCTTATCACCACGAATAGTCGGGACCAGTCCTTTAGAAGTAGACGTGCCCTCTTCCTTGTGTGGAAGTGGCCTCCATAGAAGTATTTCTTCATCTTATACTTCTCCATTTGGAGACATGTGTTGCTATTGGCTTTTAGCTTCTTGCATAGTTGGATCTTCTGGAAGGTCATCACCAGCTGGGGCGAAGATGGATATCATATCTGATTCATAGAATTCTTCTATGGAAAAGCCCAAGCCAGGGTGCCGGGTAACCTGCAACAATTCTTTGTCTAAGTTGGGTAGGCACCACAACTTCTTGAACATTTGGTTCTGCCTTTCAGCTTGGTAGAAGGGAATTTGCTGCCTTCTGGCCATCTTTATCACCTTGCTGGTTATGTCGGGCAGCCCCAAGATTGGGACGACTGAATCTTGAATTTCTTCGGGGAGTTTACAATCATCATCCCCTTTCACCGGCTGTTCATTAGCCGAGTAAAACATTGTAGGTTGCCCATCAGGATTGGGAACCTCGAGGGTCTTTAGCAGTTCGACTGTTGGACAGTCTATATCTATAAGCGGTCTTGTGATTCCCTGCGGGACTTTCACGCAACCTAGCAAATCTTTGAGCTTTGGAGCTTCTGGCTCGGGGTAGATATCAGCTGGGATTGCCCTAAGCACTCCTTCGACTTCAGCATCGTGTGACACCTCCGGTTGAGCCACATAACTGGGCGTAGGTGGGAGGAACCAGTCGTCAGTTTCTGTAGCTTTCTTTGCTTTATTCTGAGCTGGCTGAGCCTTTTCTTTATCTTGAGCTGGCTGAGAAGTCTGCTTTGGCTTCTCCAAGTAAAGCGAGGCATCAAGTAGATGACACTCAAACACCTCGAAGGGATGTAAATCAGCAAAGATTATCTCTTCTTTCCCATCCCGGGGGTACTTAATGCATTGGTGCAAAGTAGATGGCACCACCCGATTCTGATGCAGCCACGGCTGGCAAAGTAGCGCCTTGTGTGAGGTGTCGATGTTGATGACATAAAACTGCACTTTAGTGGTTAAATCTCCTAAGGAAAGCTTGAATTCTGCCACACCCATGGGGATTTCACATCTCTGGTTGAAACCAGCAATCTTCATATCCCTGACCTCGATCAGGTGCACATTGAAGTAATGCTTCTGATGGACCTGGTAAGGGAGTATATTTACTGCTGCCCCTGGGTCAACCAGAATTCTATTGATGGGATGGCCATTTAATTGCCCCCTCATGTATAAGGGTCTGTTGTGGTTGGTAATCGGCAGGAGCATGTCTTCATCTGTAAAAGTGATAGCAGTTTCAGAGCACATCTCGGCAAAACAACTCTCGAAGTATGCCAGAGTTTGCAAGGCTATGATGATGGCCTGCCGAGCTTCTTCATCAAGGGAGAGTATCTTCCAAACATTGAATCTTGTTGGAATTCTTTTTAGTTGTTTCAATATTCGAGCACATGCCCTTACATTGAACAATCTTGCTTCTTCAGCTCTATTGTACTTGCTACCGTCGGGTGCCGGTGCCGTTGGCTCGACAGGCGGTCTATCTTGTTCTTCGGGGATTGTCTGTTCCTGACACATATGATCAGTTGGTTCTTTTATTTGGATGGGTTTAACAACAGGGGCAATGCCTTCACCACTTTCATCTGCCAGGAATGGCATACCTGAAGCCTGGGTAGAATTGTTTTTAGCCTTTGACTGAGAATGCTGGCATGGTTGCTTGCCTTTCTTTGCCGCCAGAAATTTAGCGAAAGGGGGAGCTTCCTGGCTGCTTGCATCTTCAGGGTAGAGGCCCGGTGGAGGTAGGACTTTTGCGCCATTTACTTTAGGTTCAAGAATTTGGTAGGGTTGTTCACCCCTAAACATAATGTTATGGTTAACCGGGGCAGATGTCCCCACTTTCTCCCATATCTGGTGGCATGCTGGGAGGTAGAAGCTTCAGCCTAATTAGCTTCAGTTGGTGTGAAGCAGATTTCTTCATCACCTTCTTCAAAGCTTTGAGCTAAGTTGTGTTGTGCCCCTGTGGTCATTTAAGTCATCTTGTGGTCACTTGGGTCATTCGACATCATCATGTGGTCATTTGAGTTATTTGATATTCTTGATTTTGATAATGGCTAAACACTATAAGTCATTGATGTTTTACCACTCTTATATGACTAAACTATTTGATGTTCTTTCATGACAGATATGCCAAGGAATAGAGTGGAGATGGCAATAGTGAAAGCTCAATGATTGCGCCCTCGCACGCGGATCGACCTGCGCGGTTAGGTCACGGGGAGCGATATAATCAAATAGAAATCTTCAAGACTATCAAGATTGATGCCACAAATGAGAACGGACTGCTAAAGGACTTAAGCAACGGAGCTAAACAGTTAATGGACTGAACCGGGGTAACTCGGGTTCTACCCAGCTGGCGGTCGACCGCCAGCCTAGGGGCGGTCGATCGCCCCTGCCAGCAGCCAACTGCTTGCATGTTTCTCAATGGCAGTCGACCGCCAGCCTAGTAGCGGTCGGCCGGAAATTTCAGGGACCATCCGTCTACAACGTTTTGTTGATATTTATTTGTCTATCTTCTATCTTTCTTTTGAGGTTTGAAGAGTGATATGGTAAGATAACAAACAAACAATCAAAGACCTACTCAAACCTATGAACATGTGATCATGAACCTAGGCAATCATAGCTAGCTCTAGCATGGGCATGCTATCTCAATCAAACTACGCTAAGGAAAAGGAAAACACACGCCGGGGCGTGGAGCAAGGAATAAATGAAAACACACCATGAAGGTGGAACAAGCAAGGAAAATATAAAGATATGATGAAGAAGACAGCTAATGCCCAATACCAAGGAAAGATGTGATCGCCACCAAAGTAAAAACAAGTCAAAAAACCTGAATATACCTTGGAAATAGGTGGATGAAACACCCACCCACGGGAGAGAAAACCAGAGAAAGCCTGCAGATCAACTTAGAAGTAACGGCCAGAACCCCGTGCGTCGCTTGGAAGTGACGGCCACACGATAGACCGCCGGAAGAAAGTCACGCGCCTGCACAAGGCCGTCAGATAGCCTGCAGTAACAAAGCTTGAATTCTTTTAACTCCAACTCTTCCAGCCGGCTAGAAGACCTGGGCCTCGTGTCAATGAACCTGTAAACTTGCCAAAGATGTAGAAAGACCAAACACAATAACCTCAATTAGTCCTTTTCACAAGCATAGCATCAATTCTCAAAGCACTTAACATCATCAAAAGGAGAGTGGATTACCGGGGAGTTTTTTTAGTTTTTTAAACCCTCTGGGTGTTTTAAAAGTTTGGGAAGATGTTTATATGCTTAGAGGACAGTGAAATACGTGGAGAAAGAGGAGGGATAATGCTTTGATTGAGGAAAAACCAGGGAAGAACTCAAGCACACAATGATGAACTTGAAAGAACAAAACCAAAGTACTCCCTTGATTATGAGATGGATGGACATGGGAAGCAGTTCCTCTTGGATGAAGATGGCTCCTGAGTTTGGCAGCACTTCGTCGTGAATTCCAATCTTTCTCTCCCGGGTCATGAAGTCAAGGGCTCTATTTATAGACCCTCAAACTCTCAGGTCGAGCAGAGGATAATTCAACAAGATAAAGGGATAACTCTTTAGTAAATCCTCGAAGATAATATCACCAAGAGTCCATAGAATCGAACGGAAGGTCCTGAGGATCAGATTTGAAAGAGATATCGTCAATCCAAACCCTTATCTCGACCACGGAGTAGCAGAGAAAAGGCCTGAACTGCCAGGACTCTCTGAAGGAAGTAACGGCTGCATGACAGACCGCCACTTGGAAGTAACGCATCAAGAACCATCCGTTACTCTCAACCCTATCCCAAAGGATAAGATCGACGGGAAGAAGACTTAATCAATTGGACTCTGCAAAGAAGCGACAGCCAAGACATAGGGCGTCAAAATGAAACAACGGCTGCTCGACAGACCGTTATTACCAATGTGTAAGCCAAAGGATAAGCACTGAAAACGAGGCCTTAAGCCTTAGGACTCTTCAAAGAGTAACAGTCCAGGCCCCATGCGTTATAATGAAACAACGCGCCTGGTTCGGACCGTTATTACCATTGAGTTTCAAGAATAGCAATAAAGGGTTGCTAAGCTATTGCCAACGAAATGCTACCAGAAGCCAATTCTTAATCCAGGAATTAAGACCCAAGAAACAGGCCTCAACTGATCAAGAGACTCAATGAAGAGTGAACAACTTGGAGCGTCATATAGAATGAAATAAGGAGATGACCCGACTTATTGGGTATAAAATGGGTGTCAACAGATGTCCCTCCTTAACGTCCTCTTTGCAGGGGAGCGAGCGGAGGTGAAGCGAAAATGAAAGTGGAACATGAAAATGAAGCGGAAATGAAGCGGAGTGTATCAAAAAGAGGGCGTTAAGGTAAACGACACCCGTTCTTTACCGACAAGCGATAGGAATTTTTTGGAAAACTTCGAATTGATCACAAGGAAATAGCCAGCCAAAGGGATGCGAGTCTGGAGGAACTAATTAACTAAGGAAAGGAAACACGGCTAGCCGCCGGAGGCAACGGAAAGGAAAGAGACTAAACTCCAGACAGGAATCTTCAGCGAACCAGATCAAGCGAGCAGATCGAAGGAAACCTTCTAATTCAGAGTGGAATGATTCTCCTCATCCAGAATCAAGAACACAGCTGTTCACCATCATCGAGACCTTGAACAAATGAAGCTTCACGAATGCTCAAAGAATGCGTATGATGCATGCTGGGCTAAAGGAAAATAAAATCTTCAAAACAAATGCGAAGAAAGATAAAATACTAAAATACTCGAGAATAATATTGCTAGATCGGAGAAATCAGAGTCAGGACACCATCTGCAACCACGGCGTGCAAGATAGAACCATCATCCCCAAATTTTCTAATTTAACGGCCTATCCAACGATTAAACATGTGAACTTAGATCATCATCATTTTTGTTTAAGGGGAACATCAAATCCCAGGACACATGAATGACCAGCCGGTTCTCGAGGTAATATATCATAAGTAACATATAGTAATGCATTAAGGGAGTGAGGGAACGAGATACAATACCTGACTTACCTGCCTGACGGACGATAAAGCATGGCTTCACTCACAATTCCTTCATGAAAGATAGGTTAGCCAACAATAAATATGATCATGAATCAAGGCATAACCATTATACGTGCAAGAAACATCAATAAGGAACATTAATACATAACATGGGATCATTTTGATATCAATTAGACTTTTTAGTTCATCAAGGAACTTGCAAGCATATAACGGTCTAATGAAAGGGCGTCATACCAAGCAACGGATGACCTCTGGTCCGTCATAAATCAGGCGGTTCACATTCTTCAATAAAACAGTCCAACACATGTAACGGTCACCTCAAGGCGCGTCAGAAGGATGTAACGGTCCGTCGATAGACCGTCACATTTCTGAGTTTTCAAAAAAAACAACCGAACGGTCACTGCCCATTCACTCCAGACCCAACGCCCCAAAAAAAACAACACCGAGAGAGATCCGGTGACTCCAACCCCCACCACCGCAATGGCCGGCGACGAGGCACCCCAGCCACCACCACAGAAGAGGGGAAGAGGGAAGAAGATGGTCATACGGCGGTTCCACCGTCGGCTTGAAAGGGAAGTGATCCCGCCGGCCATGGAAGAAGAACCGGTGAGGAGAAGCCCAATAGAAGAAGAAGAAGTCCCCACGACCGAGGAGGACCAAGGAGAAGCCTCATTGGGCACAGAGGAGCCCAAGGAACCAGAGAAGAAGAAGAAGAGAGGCATGGACCGTGAGGTAGGCCCCCTTGCCTTAATTCCAAATTTTGATTTTTTTGTGTTTTTATTTATGAATGCATGTGGGGAATTGGGGTAGAAATGGGTCTACGAACCCACTAGGAACAATTGTAGGCCATTTGGCCATAATGGGAGACCACGGGGATGCAAGGGAAAAAATTCCCAAATGCAGACAATGTGACGGTCCTGCCAGCGACCGTCACTTGTCTGACGCACCATGCCGAGTCCGTCAGAGGCAAGCGACGCCCTACCCTAGGGCCGTCACTCATGCCAGGGACTTAAGCTATTTTTTAGGGTTTTCAGTTTTCAAATTTTTGTTTTGTTTTCAAGTATGAATGTTTATACAATGATTATATGATGCAAGTTGGACTAATTAATGATCTAACATGCAATGCAGGGGAAGAGACGATCGCGGATCTCCTGGCTATAGATCCGGGCAGTGTACCAGGCATTGCCCGACTACCAGAGAGAGAGATTAGCCGGTATGGGATTCGCCGAGGTGCTCAGCATCGAGGTGATCCGGATGGATACGCCGCTACTATACGCCTTGCACGAGAGATGGGACCCGATCAGCAGAGCTTTCATCTTCCCGTGGGGCCACATGATCCCCATGCTGGAAGATATAGCGAGGATTACAGGACTGAGAGTCCACGAAGCCGCAGTGAACGGGTGGACATACGGTGACTACCGAGAGATGGCGCAGCAGCTGCTCGGGCTAGATTTGATCAGACCGGGACAGTCCTCCTCTCAGCTTTCGAGATCAGTGCTGCAGGAGAGCTTGGGACTGAGAGGAGCGGTGATCGCCGTGGGAGAGCTACCTGAGGAGCATCTGGGCAGAGTGATAGACCAGGTGCACCCTCGCGTGGCGGCAGAGGCTGGACCAGAGGGAGATAGAGTGCTCAGATGATTCCTGATGCTGCTATTCGGGAAGCTACTCTTCGCGACTCGGGTAGATGTCATCAGCTGTAGACTGCTGCCGATGATAGAGGATTTGGGCAGAGTCAGGAGGTACGCCTGGGGAGCGACAGTGCTCGCATTCTTGTTCGAGTCCCTTAGCACCACGGACCGGCAGACAATGCTGGGCGGCTTCTCGCCTTTCCTACAGGTAAATGCACTTCATATGCTTTCTATTACGCCATGAATATTTATGCCATGATTTATGCAATGCCATGCGACTGACTTGATTTCTAAATGCAGATCTGGAGCTATATGTACCTCCCGAGCATCGGGAGAGGCGCATTACTCCATCCCGGCCGTATACCGATCGCGAGGTGATGGTCGGTGGCGAGGGACACAGGGTCGATCATTAGACTGACCCGGACGATCCAGGACGACTTAGACTCCTTCCCACATACGTCGGTGAGTCCAGAACTCAAAATGATTTCTATATGCTTCTATATGCTTCTATATGCTTCTAAATGCTTTCTAAATGCTTTTGCCTTTAATGCTTTTATATGCTAATGCTGATGAATGGACTAAAAATGCTTTCAGGTGAGATGGACCCCATACCGCGACGAGGGTTATACAAGACATCCATGGGTGGAGGCGGCTTTATCGTACCGGGGGCGAGACATATGGTTGCATTGCATCCATATCATCGAGCCTCTGCACTATAGGCTGATCCTGCGGACCCAGGGACTACATCAGCCCGAGGTGACCTTTCCACGCCACAGCGATGACCACCCCGACAAGTCAGCAAGGGGCATCAGCGGCAATGTGGATTGGTGTGCCCGGAAGGCGAAGTACGTCCACGACTGGAATAGGCGGGGCCGAGCGGTGAAGGAACGAGACGAGAGTGACGAGGCATATCTGAAGGCCTTTGCTCAACTTTACGGCGACCGAGTGTACCGAGGTACCCGATGTGAGCGACGTCACGCGGTTCGGGGGGGGGGGGGGCGGAGAGGACGCAGAGCGCGCGGGCTCCTTCTTTTTTGTTTTGCTGCAACACAGAAATAAGAGAAAAGAGAGAAGGGGCCACCACGGGAGATTGCTCCGGCGGGGCGAGCGGGACAAATGTGATATAGCAAGATATGGGGGTTAAACGGCCATAGCGGGAAGTGACTCGCCGCGGCCTCGGGGGGACGGGAATGGTGCAAAAATTAAATAACAAGAATTGAAACAGCCATTGGGGAAGTGACTCGCCGCGGCCTCGGGAATATGAGCAGATAATAAGATGACAGAATATAAAGAGAATACAAAGAGCGGGAATTTAAACGGCCATTGGGGAAGTGACTCGCCGCGGCCTCGAGAACAATATGTGATCGCCAGGGGCCAAAAGACCCCAAAAATAAGAAGGTGATCGCGCCTACCTCAAGAGCGAGAGATGGCGGGTTGCTTCTTCCTCCCCCTTCGGCCGGCCGACGGAGAGGGCTTTCCTCGGCTACCCTTGCAAAACAACGACAAACAAATGACAAGTGGATTAGAAAGATGGAGGTGTAGTATTCAAATCCTTGCGATAAAAATAACGAAATGATGGCAAGACACACACCTGGTTGGTGTTATCTTTTAAACCCCTCTCGGACTCGAGTAGGAGGAAAATGAGATGATGGATGTAAGAAGTGTATAAGAAAAGGCGCCCTTATGAAGGGGGATAGGGGATGCAAGATGATGAATGCAAAAGAACTACGAAGAAAAGGAAAGAATTGGCTTATTGAATGTGCCGATGGTGAAATCCGGCGGAGCTCCGGCAGCGTGGGGACGACGTGGAAGCGCGGTGGATGAAGACGACCTTCCTCTCGCGAGCGTGAGCACCCGAGAAGCCGGCAGAACCTCCACCTACAAAAGAACCCACGGGTTAGAAAATGACTCCGTAGCCTCTGGGCTCCGGCAGCCTATCGGATCACTTCGAAGCTCCCCAGAACTGAGGGGGTGGGCCTCTATTTATAGGGCTCCGGAGGGTGGAGGCGTCTAGGACCCTGGGCACCTCCATCAGGGCCGAACTAATATTTTATTCTATTTTTATTAATTTTTTTGGAATATTTTTGTGGAGGCGTCCAGGGCCCCGGACGCCTCCAACAGGTCCACCGAAAACCGACGACGGCCGCACGCGGTTTGGCACAATGCGTGGTTTTTTGAGCGGCGCCTCGTGATTCAGAAATGGGCGCGTCCAGGTGGCTGGACGTCTCCATAATTTGGCTTTTTTCACACACGACAAATCGTCGTTCGGTGGCCGGCGCCCGTGAGAGAGTTGATGGAGGCGTCCAGGGGCCTGGACGCCTCCAAAAATATATTATTTTTTATTTTGATTTATCTTTTGTGCCAAGGCTGGCATTTTGATTTTTTTATAATTGTTTTTATGGAGGCGTCCAGGGGCCTGGACGCCTCCATTAATATATATATATTTTTTTATTTTTTTTTGTTTTTTATGCCAACTGGCATTTTACACACATTTTTTATTTTTTTTTTATGGAGGCGTCCAGGGGCCTGGACGCCTCCATTAATATATATATTTTTTATTTAGTTTTGGGCCCTGAGAAAATAAATAAATAAAATTAAAAATATGGGGGCGTCCAGGGGCCTGGACGCCCCCATTAAAACCCACCCGGGTCCTCAATCGGCGGCTGCCCGGCAGACACCTTCTTGGTTCCGGAACCTCTTGATGCGTCTGACTGGTGTTGATGCCGTCCGAATGCCGTGACGAGACGATTCCGGATGCCGAAAAAGGCAGAAGAAGACCCAAGAAAAGGAAGTACTCAAGTGATTCGAAATGCGTAAGCCGTCGCGGGGCGTCGTATAGTAATATGAGACTTTCTCAGGAGACGTTAAGAATGGCGTGTCTACAGCTGCCCCGCCTTGGCGTCTGCTTTGCAAGGGAGCGACACGTAGTGGAATGGTATCGAAGTGGAGTGAAATGTAGTGGGAGCGGACTGATAAGTTGATGCCAAGGTGTGATGAGACACGCTTTTGACGTTACTGTTTGGAATCTTTCCTGAAGTTTCAATGAGGCGACCTTGAAGAAGGTCTTTCAAATATTGACGATTGCTTGGACGGAGGTCAAATAAGGGAGGGTGAGATGTGCGCTCAGGCACGAAACAAAAAGAGACCAACTTCTCGGTGTGGAAGTACCTGGGTCATAAACCTGCAGGTTTCACCTTTGGGGAGCGGTTACCAGCCAACGTGGAAGTGCTGCGGCCAAGGTGGGTCAAACAAGGTAAAAAGGAATATCTGAGGGTCTGTCCAAACAAGGGTCTCCTTTTAGAAGAGCAACGTAGGGCCGTTTCAAGGAAACTCAGTATTTCATTCGGAGTGGAATATCTCATATTTGTAGGAATTGAAGCACAACGGCCTTCGCAATCGAATCGCTTGAATGATCTTCCGCAATAAATCAAAGTCCTATATGAATGCATGCTGGGTTAAAATAAAAAATTAAAACAAACTAAAATAGAAAATAGCCAAGGATAATATTGTCAACTTGTTAAGAACGGGTCAGGATACTGATCCGGTGAGCTGATACTGGGCTGGGGCCCGTTTATCCGCGCACCAACTCACTGAACGGGACCGTCGTCCCCATGCTACCACAAATTAACGGCCTATCCGTACAACCCAAATTCTTCCGGGATCATCACCGTTTTTGTTGAAGGGGAACTCAAATCCCAGATTCGTTCGGGCCGCAAGGTCCTTGACATGTTCTAGTAGCGTAGGTATCATATACTATGATGCATGACTTGGTGGGACCAACCATTGAAAGGTGGGACAAAGACGTCCGTTAGTAAAACCTGCACAGACTGGCAAAGGTTAGCAACATCAGAAAGTAGCAGAATCACAGCAGAATCGCACCACAGTACAAAGGAGATCCAGACAAAATCTTGACAATGACCACTGATGTGACATGTTTTGTCCTGTAGCGCCCTTCCCTTCCTATAAGAACTCTCCTAAGGCTAGTTCATTCAAATGGACCAAGGTGGGTTTTGGAAGCTCAGGAGAGGAAGGAGAGGAGAATCTAGAGGTTTTAGGATGGAAGGAGAGTCTTCCCGCGTTATGAAGAGGAGCAGGCCTAGCAGCGAGATCAGGCGACTCTCCGACCTTGAGGGTCATTTGAGTGGGACGATCATGTCGCATATGGTAAGCTGATTCGTTTCAAATTTCTCCACGTGAACCTTCTTCTTACTTCCTTCCTTTCTTCTTCTTTCTTTTCTCTTCCAGTCATATCCACTCTTCCCAGGCCCGAGGAAGTTTTCCAAACTGCCATGGCTTTCAAAGCTAACTTCCAACATCTCCATTGGCATGAGGGCCATACTCTCGAAGTGGCATCTGCAGGGGCTCCTTATTCACGCCAAACATTACGAGAAGATTCGTATGGACTGGGCGGCTATGGGCGCACTAGTGGAGATCTGGCATCCCCAGACCCACACTTTTATCTTCCCGACCTTCGAGGTGACCATCCTCCTCGAGGAGGTGGAACTTCTGCTCGGATTGAAGAAATTCAAGAGTGACGGGAAGGTGAAGGCTATGCGGATGCTGACACGGGTGACTTCCGAAAGCGTTCTTGGGAGCTTCATGCCGCCCGACGCAGCCAGAAAGGTCCGTACTCAAAAGGGGATCGATCTCCAAAAGCTTGCGGAGTGGGTCATGGACGCCCTGAGAGGGTCACCAGACGATGACTATTTGGAGGGAATCATGAAGGGGTTCACCATTTGTCTGGCGGGTGCTCTCTTGTTTCCTTATACCGACAACATGGTGGAGGAAGACCAACTGAGTGCTATCTGCGGGATCTGGCGTGGAAAAAGGGTGGGACCCGCTGTCCTCGCCTACCTGTATAGTGGCCTTACTGCCTCGAGCATGGGTAAGCCTCCTTTCGGTTGCGCACTTGTCCTGAATTGCTGGCTTGATCTGCACTTCAAATTCGACCACCGCGAGGGAATGCCAACTGCTTCGAAGCTCTTCCAACAAAGCCCGCTTCACCACATAGCCGACGTGTTAGGCTTCGGTGGTACTGTAGTGAACCGCGTTCCGTGGCTGAAGAAACGTGAAGACTGGCGGTCTCACTTCCGCACCGTGACACAAGGCTTCTTTACTTGCGCACCGGCATGTTTGCTTTCGCTAGATCTCCTCATGAGGCCTTCTCCCGAAGTTGATCTTCAACTGATCGGCGCGACCGAGTTCGTCCTTTATAATGCGCATCGGTGCTGCCTCCAGATTGGCATCCCACGCCATTCGTTCCCGCCACCGACTGGCATCGTTCCTTTGAAGAAAAGGGAGTTGGGCACTGAAGCGGACGTGAAGGAAGCGAAGGCCATTAAAGCTCCCTGGAAGACAAGTGTTGCGGGAAAGGCCTTAGCGCACGTGGTGGAAGAATGCGAGCCGTGGAGGGCTTATGTAACCGAACTGGGGAAGTTAAGGCCTAAGGCGCCTAAGCCCCTGATGTAGCTCATTCTGCTTTTCTGATGGAATAAAATCTGGTATTTGGCAGTTTTGGACCAGTTCCGTTAATTATTAATGTCTTTTTTGTGGTTTTTCTTTTTCTTTGTGTTTTTATTTTTTTGTTTGGATTATATACATACTCTTATCTTTTTACTTTTATTATATATATATACTTTTTTTAAAAATTTTTTATTATGGGGGCGTCCAAGGGGCCGGACGCCCCTAATTTTATATTTTTGATTTTTATTTTTAAATTTTTTGATTTGGGGGCGTCCAGAGGCCTGGACGCCCCTATTTTTTTTATTTTTGATTTTTTTTTAAATTTTTTATTTGGGGGCGTCCAGGGGCCTAGACGCCCCTATTTTTTTATTTATTATTTTTTTGTTTTTTTTGTTTTGGGGGCGTCCAGGCGCCTGGACGCCCCTAAATTTTTGAATTTTGAAAAAAATAAAAAAAAGTGGGGGCGTCCAGGCGCCTGGACGCCCCAAATAGGGTGGATTCTATATAAATGTGGGGGCCTCCCCCTTTACTCAAGTACTGTTCATTCAAACCACCCAGTCAAACCAGACGACCCATTCTTCGTCCCAATGGAGCGAGGAGGATCGAGCCAGGGTCCAGAGAAGTGGAAACGACGGGCTCGTCGTCCGAGGAGGCTGAGGGATGATGCCGAGGGGGCTGTTGCGGCGGAGGAGATTGCCGCGGGTGAGGAGGTTCTTCCTTTGGCCTTGGAGGCTGCAGTGGATGCTGGCGACGCGGCAGAGGACGAGCACGATCCGGTAAGCCCCTTAGACCTCCATTCTATTGGTTCACTGGGTTAAAAGGGCGGATGAGAGGCTATGTGGCGAACGCCGGGTGTGAGGGAAGGAGGCATCCAGGGAGGCATCCAGGGTCCTGGACGCCTCCACAATTTCTTTTTTTTGTTCTTTTTTTTAATTTATTTATTTTCATAAATAATAAAAAAAGAATTAAAAAAAGGAGGCGTCGAGGGAAGGGGACGTCTCCATAATAATATATATATATTTTATTTATTTTTGTTTTTTTTGTTTTTTGGGTTTTTCTAAAATTAAAATAAAGAAAATGAAATGGAGGCGTCCAAGTTGTTGGACGCCTCCAAAAACAAAAATATTTTTTAAAAATAAAAATAAAAATAAAATAAGATGAATAAGTAGTATATACAGTGTTATTGTTTAGTATTATTCATGATGCTGATGTATTTTTTATTGGTTTTGTGGTGTGCAGGGTGTGATGAAAGGACGGATCAGCTGGTCCTTAGTGGTGGCAGCATACCGTGGGCTGCCGGACTTCCAGAGGGCGCGTGTGGACGCCATGGGCTTTGGAGCTTTCCTTAGGATCGAGCCCTTTCGGCTCGACCTTCCTCTTATCCAGGCATTGAGGGAGCGGTGGCATGCGCCGAGCCGAGCGTTTCTGATGCCCTGGGGGCACATGGTGCCGACACTCGAGGACGTGGCTCGGATCACCGGGCTACGGGTTGACGGAGAGGCGGTGAGCGGGGTCACCTACCCCGACTACCGAGAGAGTGCCCTGGACCTGCTGTGGTTAGAGACGAGCGTGACTGATAGAGACAGCAGGGTAGTTGGCCGAGTGGAGATCATGGAGGCGCTCGGATTCGTTGACCCGCGCCAGCGGGTTAGCGAGACTGGAGCGGAGTTTCTGGCACGATTGGAGGGAGATGCCCGTGCAGCTTTCACCCAGGATCCGAGCGAGAGGGAGCTGGTGGATCTAGACCTTCGGAGGTTTCTTTTCTTCTTCCTGGGCCGCCTTCTGCTGGGGACGAAGGGGGATGGCATCCACTGCCGTTTCCTCGGGATCTTGGCGGATCTTGACAGAGTGGGGCACTATGCGTGGGGGGCGGCTCTGCTTGCCCATTTGATTGCCGATCTCTCCCAGACTTCGGAGAAGGAGACGACAGTCAGTGGCTTTGCACCTTTTCTCCAGGTAAACATTTTATTTATGCATTCCCACAGTTAAATATGCAATTATTTGTACTAATGATGTATGATGGATGCAGGTGTGGAGCTATTACTATTTCCCGATGGGGAGGGCTAGGCATGGGAACAGGAGGGCTGTGCCTCTGGCGCGGCGGTGGAGGCCGGTCGTGGTTGCAGCACCCCACGGCTACCAGCTGGCGTCGCTTCGTCGGGAGCTGAGCGAGTATCCCGAGGCCATGGTATGATGCGTATGATTTTTTGTGTTTTTATGTGACTGAATGGAACTAATATGATGTATGTATGGTGATGCAGGTGGTGTGGAGACCCTACCTGGGCATGGGCGACGCTGGCCAGCCTTGGGTTGTAGCGGGTCTTCCTCGTTTCAGGCGGGACGTGTGGGTCCATTGCCTGAACGAGATCGAGCCGCTTCGGCTGAGGCTGGTTATGAGGACGTTGGGGCTAGCCCAGGAGTGGGTTGATGTAGATGAGCCGGCCCGCATCGGCGGAAGACCAAGGGGAAGGCGAAGGTTGTGGACTGGCGTACGCGCTTCCCAGCACAGTACCAGGACTGGCAGCAGGGCGGGGTCCCAGTGGTGTCCCATGTACAGGACAGTACTGATTACCTGAGACGGTACCGGGCTACGTATGGGGACCGCCTCTTCCTTGGTGGTATGGCAGGGGTAAGTGAAATGAGAATGCTTCACTCTTCTATATGTATATGCATGTAGCACTAACTTATGTGCAATGCAGGATGCTCGTGATACCATGATCGCCGACCTGCGGGCCCAGTTGGCGGACGCCAGGCGACAGTTGGTGGCCATCCGACAGGAGTTGGAGATCCTGGTGAGTTTATGTGATGCATTTTTTTGTGACCTGGATTTTTGATGCTTAGCCTTTGACTGACGTTTGCCCCATGTTTCAGCGGGCCCACCAGACAGCGGCAGCCGGGACGGCTGGTGGAGCGGGTTCCAGTTCGCGGGGCCCTCCTCCGGAGGTTTCTGCCCTCCAGGAGCAGCTGGCGTATGCGGTGGCTCGGGCTGAGGAGGCCGAGCGTGACCGCGAGGCTCGAGTGAGTGCTTGCCTGACCTTGACTCTCTTCTGGCTGCTTCCTTCTATCACTGTTCTCTTACGGTGCATGCGTGCTTTGACAGGTGGCCGAGATTCGGGAGGCCCTGGCGCGTGCTGTTCGTGCTGAGCAGGAGCGCGACGCTCGGGTGGCGGAGCGTGACGCCCGGATTGCAGAGCTGGAGGAGGAGCGTCGACGGGAGGCTGAGGAGCTCCCTCGCGACGTAGTGGATCTGCGGATCGCCCTCGAGCTGTCGAGGAGAGAGGCGATGAGGGAGAGAGAGGAGAGGGAGAGGGATAGGGAGAGCGTGGAGAGAGAGAGGGAGAGGGATAGGGAGAGAGAGAGGGAGGAGCGACAGCGGGATCAGACCGAGAGGAGGGCTCTAGAGGCCCAGCTGCTGGAGCTCCGATTGAGTCTCGGCACGGCGGAGGGGAGGCTTCGGGAGAGCGAGGAGCGGTACCAGAGGGCGAAGGAACGCGGGGCGCGACTTCGTCAGTCTGGTTCTTTTTCCATGGGCAGCTATCTGGTTTCTTCAGCCGAGGAGCGTCGTCGCGCCTTCGAGGCTGGAGTGCCACCGCAGGGCAAGGCGAGCGCGGCTTCTCAGGGTTCGCAGAGGCCCCCTAGGGATCCCCGTCAGAGGAGGGAGGAGAGAGATGACCAGGAGGGTGATGGTGAGAGTTAGAGAGTTACTTGTACACGTCACCCTTCTCACTGTATGATGTACTTTCGGCTATTATATGAAATGGAAATGGCTTTCTTGTGTTGTGTGTACTTTTCTCTCTCCCACACTTTCTTCTTTGCACTGAGTTGTCCTTCGAGGCACGCTCCACGAGACTTTGCCCTGAACAGCGGGAAACTACGCTTTGCACGGGGGGATTCTGTTTCCTTTCTCCCCCTTTTGGGCTCGTCCAGGCGCGAGGACGCGTCTTAGTCCTTGAATTCAAATTTAAAGCGTCGGGTGGCCTTTCTTCTCCCGTGCCTTACCCGCAAACGAGCCCGCCTTCCGCCGAAACTCGCTTGCCCCTTTCTCGTCTTCCTCCTCTTTTGATTGATGGAGTTCGGTGGGCCGATCATGGTGAAGGTGGAGAGGGACGAGGAACTCCTCGCCCAAGGAGGGACGCGCCCGAGCACGGAACGGTGTCCATGGAGGAGGAAGGGCCGCTTCGGGCCCCCGAGGGACCCGAGGGGCCCAATGGCGTGGAAGGAGGTGAACACGGCTCGGTGAGTGCTTGGTTTTCCCCCTCTTTGATCCATTTTGAGTTTTGAAGCAAGCCGTGCGAGGGGGGAAAGGGTTCGGTGAGTGTCGCACTTAAATGATGGACGCGTCCTAGACAGGGGATGCGTTCTTTTTGACTGATGTGGGACCCCTTTCTTGGTGCAGGACATGGCGAGGACCCTGGGCCTGGCTGATGAGTGGGCGAGTGCGGACGAGCCGAGCCGCATCAGGAGGGAAAGTCGCGGCAAGGTGAGGCTCGAGGACTGGCCCGTATGTCTCCCTGGACAGCAAGGGGGTGTATTGGTGCAGGACAGCGCCGACTTCCTACGGCGGCAGAGAGAGAGTTATGTGGGGCTTCCCCAAGCTGGGGACACGCGTGGCATCGGCGGCTCGCGCGCCCAACTGTCAGAGGCTAAGCGGCAGCTGGCCGTCGCTCAACATGAGCTATCGCTCCTGGTAAGTTAAGTGCCGCACTTTTATCTTCAGATTTGGAGTTTCACTGAGACCGTTGGTTATTTTGTTCCAGCGTGCCCATCAGACATCGACGGCGGGGATGATTGGTGGCACATCTTCCAGTTCCTCGGCCCCTTTTCTCGAGATTGCCTCCCTCCGGGAGCAACTTGCCGGTGCGGTGGCTCGGGCGACCCGGGCGGAAGAGGAGCGTGACGCCTGGGTGGCGACTGTAGCGGAGCTGCGGCATCGCGGTGAGGAGAGACCTTCTCCAGACATCCTGGAGTTAAGGGTTCTTCTGCAGATGATGAGGAGAGAGGCAGAGAGAGAGAAAGCCGAGAGAAGGTCCGAGCGACAGCGGGATCAGACCGAGAGGAGGGCCTTGGAGGCCCAAGTGAGGGAGCTCCAGCTGGGCCTTCAGGCCGTCGTGCAGAGGCTAGGAGGGATGGAGACGCGCTACGAGAGAGCGCGAGAGTTCGGGGAGCGACTCCGCCAGTCCGGTCGCTTTGCCGCTAGTGGCTTCTTCGCCACGCCAGGAGGTGAGGCAGGTGCTACTGCACGGGGATCCCGGAGGCTTCTGAGGGACCCTCACCTCGGGGGAGAGGAGAGGGACGCCTAGAGGGACGAGCATGGAAATAATGGCAAGAGCTGGCGAGCTAGTGGACCCGCCACCTCTCTATGATTGTAGTGTTTGTGACAGCTTATGTAGAATTATGAATGGAATGATTTGATTTTCTGCTGCTTCTTTGTTCTCTTGTGCGTTCCTTCTTCCCTACACTTCTTTTCTTTTGCACTGTTCCCATGTGATGGGTCTGCCGAGACTCAACGTCGAGCGGAGAATCGCGTCTTGTTGTGACCATTTTCCACGAGAATCTACCGTCGAAATCAATAATGACGGCCCTAGCTCCTTTTCCGAACGTTGTGTCAAATTTTGCGGACGTCCTCCAAATCATGATAGGGTATCCCTAGACAACATAGGGGGCTAGTCGTCATATTCTTCGTCCAATCAATCACCCTGTGCGAACGGTGAAGTGACACACGGGACCGCATAGCAGGTGCCTCATTGCGAGGGCTATCATTAACAGGTGATCGAGGCAATCTTGGCCCGCACTCCTTCCATTTCTATAAATTCTTGTCCTTTTTATCTTCCCAGGTATATCGAGGACTAACTCGAGGAGCACAAGTTCTCACGGGAGAGGAGGAGTTCAAAATTCTGAGAGTTGGATGGAGGGCGAATCTTCCCATTCCTCGAAGAGAAGCAGGTCCAGTGGTAATAGTTCCAGGAGGCTTTCAGACCTTGAAGGGCACTTCAGCGAAAGGGCCCAATCACAACTCGTAAGCCAAGTTTTCTTGCCCTTTTCCCCATTCTTTCTTCCTTTCTTCTGACCAAACCTCACCCCCATTCCTTGTATGTGTAGGTTGTGATGAAATCACAAATCTTATGGGAGTTGGTAGTAGCAGCGTACAGGGGCCTCCCATATTTTC
This sequence comes from Amorphophallus konjac, assembly GCA_022559845.1. Taxonomy (NCBI): domain Eukaryota; kingdom Viridiplantae; phylum Streptophyta; class Magnoliopsida; order Alismatales; family Araceae; genus Amorphophallus; species Amorphophallus konjac. Next base: position 31,857,061 of record CM040129.1, read on the forward strand.
AGAAGGCGAGGCTAGATGTGATGGGATTTGGTACCTTCCTTCGGATCGAGCCGATCCAGCTCGACCTGGTCCTGATCCAAGCCTTGTGTGAGAGATGGGACCCAGTGAGTCGGGCATTCCTGATGCCCTGGGGGCACATGGTGCCCAGCTTGGAGGATGTGGTCCGGATCACAAGCCTGAAGGTAGAGGGCGAGGCAGTGACCGGAGTCACTTACGCGGACTACAGAGAAGGTGCCCAGAAGTTACTGGGTTTGGACCTAGATGGTCGGAAAAATAGGACGGTAGCTAGGGCGTCCCTCACGGATGCATTAGGGCTCACCGACACTCGTCGGCGAGACGACGAATCCTCAGAAGAGTTCATGGAAAGGATGGAAATAGGATGCCGTGCCGTGTACTGCACAGATTTCGACAACTGGGAAAGATGCAACATAGATTTGAGGAGATTTCTCCTCTTCCTTTTGGGGAGATTGGTACTGAGCTCGAAAGGGGACGGTATCCAATGTTGCTTCCTGGAGCTGCTGTCAGACCTTGAAAGAGTAGGGTATTATGCCTGGGGAGCCGCCATGCTGGCACACTTGTTTGCAGGCCTATTCCAAGAAACGGATCGTGAGATGACTGTGAGTGGTTTCACACCATTCATCCAGGTATTTTTTGGTTTTGCTTGTTTTGTATTTTTTTGTGTTTTTGCAAAGTACTGATGACCTGCGCCGAGCAGCTGTGGAGCTATTATTACCTCCCTATGGGGAGAGCTCGGCATTGGCGACCCGTGATGGTGCCGTTAGCTAGGCGGTGGGAACCCATCATGAGTGCGGCACCCCTAACCTACCAACTGATGGTGTTAAGGCGGGAGCTACAGGAGTTCCCTGCAGCGATGGTAAACTGGAGACCCTACTCAGACATGGTCGATGCCGACCAGCCGTGGGTTCTAGCAAGTCGTGCCCGGTTCGGACGGGAACTGTGGATGCACTTCCTGAATGAAATAGAGCCGCTTCGGCTACGATTAGTTATGAGGACTTTAGGACTGGCTCAAGAATGGGTGGATTCAGCAGCGCCACCTCGTGTCGGGAGAAAGACGCGGGGACCGGCGACCTGCATTGACTGGCGTGTGCGATTCCCCGAATAGTACGAGGACTGGCAACGGGGTGGCACGATTGTAGAATCACAGGCGCGGGATAGCGAGGACTACTTGCGTCTATATAGGACAAAGTACGCAGAACGGTTCCAACCCCGGGGACTTGTGGAGGTAGGTTTCCCCTTTTCTCTTCTCTTCTTTCTCCTTTTCTTAGTTTTCTGGTGAAAATGCTGACTTGTAAGGCTGCAGGATGTCCGGGATGCCATGATAGCGAATTTACGAACTCGCTTGGCAGAGATGGAACAACAGTCGGGCGATGCCCGCGGAGCTACGAGCGCCTTGGTAGGTGTACAGTATGTTCCTAATTAAAACCCCAGATTCCAGATGTTGGCTGCTAATTCATGCGGTCGTAGCATGCCCAGATTGGCGCGGCTTCCCCAGCGATGGGAGTGGGTGGTGCCTCTTCCAGCTTGTGGATTCCCACCTCAGAACTTGACTTACTTCATGAGCAACTTGCTCACGCCACGCAGCGTGCTGCGGAGGCAGAAGGGATGCTCTGTATACAGGTAAAAGTTTCAGTGTTGAGTTCTCTTGGTTTACGCCTTATCGCGTATCTGAGATGGTACACTTGGCAGGAAAAGGAGACAGAAGAAGCGCTTGCCAAGGCTGCGCAGAAGGAGGCTAGGATAGCATAACTGGAGAGGGAATTACGGCATCATTCTGATGATGACTCCTCTAGGGATGCCGTAGAACTGAGGATCACTCTCCAGTTGGAGAGGGAAGACCGCGAGAGAGAACGTGCAGAGAGAGAAAGAGACGCAGAGAGAGAAAGAGCCAACAGATTGACTGAAAGGGAGGAACGAAGGGCCATGGAGGCCCAACTATTCGAACTCCGAATCAGCCTTGGTCTTGCTGAACAGTGGCTGAGAGATGGTGAGGAGCGCTACCGAAGAGCACGAGAGCGTGGCTTTCGTGTTGGTAGCTTCTCTGCTGCTTCCGTGGATCAACGCCGGGATGTGGGAATAGGAAGGGGAGTACAGAGCGGTAGGAGTACCGCTTTTCGTAGTTGTGTAGCACCTTTAAGAGCGTTTTACCCGGAGAGTAGTGGGACGAGTAATGCAGAGAGAGAGGGCGGAACTTGATGTAATTTTTTTGGTTTTTGGAATAAAATACAAGGTTCGGTTTGTTTATTTTTCACCTTTGCTTCAGTTGCCTGAATCCCTGCATATATCACTGAAACAAACAAATCAGAATTTCTGTTCTGACTTGGCCCCTTGCTCAATAAGCAAGTGGTCACTGTGACTGTCCTTGATAACTGGTCAAGGGGCCAAGCCTTTATTTAACGAAGGCAAGGGAAAGATGCGGTGATGATAAATGCGACAGGCAAGCACACGAATGCAAGCGGTATTAAAGTGAGATGCTGCACGCAAACGCAATCATGCAAAAATTGATTTGTTTTCTTTTTTATATTTGGCATTTTTTTGTTTTATCATAAAAAAGATTTTTTTGTTTTTGTTTGCAAATATGTACATTTTTTTCTTTTCCATTTTTTTTGCTTTTATTATAAAAAATTTTTATTGCTAACGCCCGGCAAGCACCCAAATGGCACCTAACCTTCGTGAGAACAGGGGTTTCTTACTAACCTCCCAGGTATCCTAAGTGCACATCTAGGTTGATTTGGGCCTCTAGACCCCTCGAATGATGATTCCGCCGGCTAAGACTTACCCTGATGACAATATCGTCATGCCATGCTTAGGCTCCCAGTTGCTTCCGACCACAGGGATTCACCCAAAAGATGTTTGAGGTAAAAGATTTGCCCGACCCGGGTCTGTTTCCTCACAACTCTAGATGGTATATGATGGAACACCCTGGAACCCTAATGACCAACCGCGCGACGCTGACCCGGAATCAAACGCCGTCGCACCCATAGGTGACGCGCTTGCATTGGCCTAAGCCCGAGGTTAAACAAGAAGACATCAAGGTGGTAAACAGGGGTCTTGACTAGCCAGAAACACGGAGACTCCTTCGCAGCGATAGCTTTTGCTTTTCAAAGTAGGCAACCAAATGTGTATATTAAAATAAGGTCGCAGACCCTGGGCAGTTTTCACCTTTCAGAAACTCCATCGAACCTTCATCTTTAGAGGGAGAAGGAAGAGTGTAGGGGATAAGCCTCCTGAGAGGACCGGCAAAGCCGTTAACCCGGCGAGTGAATAAGGGCCCATTAACTCTTTCCTTTCAGACAACTTCGGACCAAATCTCGAGCATTTACATTCCACGGCCCCTTTTGTGGATTCAGACTTTTGCTTTGAGGGGTTCCGTTTATTGCAACAGGCACGGTCACGACCAGGCTTTTCTCTTGATTTTAATTTTGTATTTCTTTTTGTGAGGGAGATATAGTCGTTTGATGTTTGTGGGCTCCCTTTTTGTATGCCTGCGGGGACACTGCCCTCTTCTCGTGCTCTGATCGATGCTCGAGGAAATGGATCCTACTCTTGCCCTTGGGGTTTGAGTTTCGGTTTCTCATGCTCAGCGTTTTAAGGGCGCCGACTGTCTCATTTGGTCGAAGAGAAAAGAATAAAGATTACAGCTTCCGGAGATCTTCTGGGTGGAGCCCCACCGTAGGTGATGCTACTGACGTTTTTGAATAAAATACATAAGTGAGCACATGTTAGCTTCCTTCGAGCGAGCATAGGCCGACGTGGTCGGACAGGGTTTTCCATGGTTCTGGCAAACCAAGACCCAGTTCCTACCAAGCCTTAATGGGCCCTATCCTAACATGAAGGTTAGATGCAGGGACTTAACTACATGGTGACTGCCGGGCATTGGCATTTTGAATTTTTCATATTTTTAGTGGTTTTCAATATTCCTTTGTTTTTGATGTTTTTATCTTTTCATCATTTTTTTTGTTTTGTGCTAAGGGTAGTATTTCTTAAGATAAAGCCCATTCCAAGGGTGGGATAACTCGGTCCCTTCGGCGTTGATTAGCTTGTAGGCGTTGCCAGGGTACACGGCTTGAATTACAAATGGTCCTTCCCAATTGGGTTGGAGCTTAGAACGCGGACCTCCAGGTTTGACAAAAATTCTTTTTACGACCATCTCACCAACTTTGAATTTTCTCTCAACGACTTTCTTTTGGTAAAAGCGAGCGAGTCTATTTTGATACACACGCGCGTGTTCGGCAGCGGCCAGCCGCTTCTCATTCAAGAGTTCCAACTGGGCGAGGAGTGAATTACGACGATCGTCGAGGGGAAATTCCTCATCCAATTATACCCTGAGAGAAGGGATCAGAGTCTCGTACGGGACTACCGCTTCCATACCATAAGTAAGGGCAAATGGAGTCTGCCCGGTGGGGGTACGGATTGAAGTGCGATAGGCCCATAGGGCTTCGATAAGTTTTTCTGGCCAGTCTGAAAACTTACTAGACTCGCAGGTTTTTTTGATGATTTTGAGCAATGTTTTATTGGTGGCCTCCGCTTGGCCGTTACCTTGTGGGTAATAAGGCGATGAATGATGCAATGCAATTGCGTACTTTTTGCAGAGGTCCTGTAGGTCCTGAGAAATGAACTGTGGCCCATTGTCGGTGACGATCGTGCTTGGGACGCCGAATCTGGCGAGGATGTTCTTTATGACGAATTTGCAGACCGTTGACGCCTTGATTTCCGCGTAAGCTTCAGCTTCGGCCCATTTGGTGAAGTATTCCGTCGCAGTAAGGATGAAAGATTTCTGCTTGGTGAGGGAATTGGGATCACCTAGGGGACCAATGATGTCGAATGCCCACATGGAGAAAGGCCACGGGGAAGATATTGGATGAAGTGAGGAAGATGGTGAATGGATTTTATCGACGTGAAGTTGACACTTGACACACCTACGGACATAGACAGCACAATCTTCTTCCATAGTGGGCCAATAAAAGCCTTGGCGAATGATCTTCTTGGCGAGCATCTGACTATTCACGTGGCCACCGCATACGCCCAAGTGCGTCTCCTCTACACATTTCCAAATCTCATCGTCACCAAGACATCTTAACAGAATACCAGTAAGGCTCCTCCTATAGAGTAGACCTCCAACCAATGTATATTTCTGAGCCACCCTTCTTATGGCCTTCTTGTCCTCTGTGGTGGCCCCTTCAGGATAAGACTGATCTTGACAGTATTTGACAATTTCATAGAACCATGGTTTCTCTTCATCAGCCAGTTCTTTTTCAACCTCTGCCAACATGATCTCTTTCTTCTCAAGGATATCTTCCTGCAGGATCTTTCTTGCTATCCTGTCTTTGATATTTACGTAGGAAGCATCATCGATTGCAGGGGCGTGAAGTTTGTAGATGGAAACGGACTTAAACCATCTTCCTAGAGGGAACCTTAAGGATGATGCCAATGAGGCGAGGGCATCGGCGAGAATATTCTGATGACGAGGGACATGAACAAAGATCAGTTTGGTGAATAGTTTGGCAAAGGCAGCAGTGAGTTCTTGGTATGGCTTGAGTTTGGGATCGCGAGTGCGATACTTAGTGAGCACCTGGCGAAGGATGAGTTGACTATCACCTACGACTCACAACTCAGTGATACGAAAAGAATGAGCGAGTTCTAGGCCAGCTAGAAGGGCTTCATATTCAGCTATATTGTTAGTGACTGAAAATTTGAGCTGATATGCCAACGGGAATGTGAGACCTTCAGGCGATAGGAGGGCGACGCCGATTCCTCTCCCTTGAGAATTCAGAGCTCCATCAAAATATAGTGTCCACATTGGCTCATCCGATTGGTTGACGGACATTAGTTCCTCATCTGGAAACTCTGATTGGACGGGATCGAACTTGGGAAGAGGATGGTGAGCGAGATGCTCGGCTATGGCATAACCTTTAATCACCTTTTGCTGGATGTAGGTGATGTCGAACTGAGAGAGAAAACTTTGCCAGCGTGCTAGCCTATCCGTAAGGACGGCTTTTTCCAGAAGGAATTTGATAGGATTCATTCGAGCAATCTAGTGGACCTCATGAGCCAAGAAGTAGTGCTTCAATTTCTACACTACCCAAACGAGGGCAGCACAGGTTTTCTCCATGACGGTGTACTTCTGCTCACAGGGATTGAGAAGTTTGGACAAGTAATAGGTTGCCCGTTCCTTGCCTTCTTCATCAGCTTGTGCGAGGACGGCTCCCACGGAGTCATCCAAGACTGAGACGTAAAGGATCAGAGATTTTTCTGGTTTGGGTGGAATGAGAACGGGTGGACTAGCCAGATATTCCTTCAACCCTTCAAAAGCTTTCTGACATTTAGAGTTCCAATGGAATTCTACTCCTGGCTTGGTCAACTCGTAGAGAGGTCTACACCTTTATGAATGTTGAGACACAAATCGACGAATAAACTGCAACCTCCCGATTAAACCTCAGACTTCCCTCAAATTCTTGGGAGGTGGCATATCCCTGATAGCCTTGGCTTTGTCGGGATCTATCTCGATCCCTCTTTTACTCACGATGAACCCTAGCAATTTACCTGACGACACACCAAACACACACTTCTTCGGGTTCATTTTCAATTGGAACTCCCTTGACCTCTGCAAGACCTTAGCCAAAACTTCTGGATGTTCCATCCTGGTCCTTGATTTTACCAATAAGTCATCCACATACACTTCCAGATATATGTGCATCATGTCATGAAATATGGCCATCATCGCTCTTTGGTAAGTAGCTCCAGCATTCTTTAATCCGAACGGCATGACCACGTAACAATATGTTCCCCAAGGGGTAATGAATGACGTCTTCTCCTGATCCTCTTCTGCCAAACGAATTTGATTGTATCCTGAAAATCCATCCATGAATGAGAGGGTTTCGTAGCCTGCCGTGTTATCAATCAGCACATCAATGTGAGGTAAGGGAAAATCATCCTTTGGACATGCGCGGTTAAGGTCCCGGAAGTCGATGTAAATCCTGACTTTCCCATCTTTCTTCATGACCGGGACAATGTTCGCCACCCATTGAGGATAAAGAACGACTCTAATGAACCTGGCTTTGTGGAGCTTATCGACCTCTTCTTTCATTTTCAAAGCCATCTAAGGGTGGAAATGCCTTAACCTTTGTTTTACCGAGATGGACCCTGGTTTTAGGGTTAAACGGTGTTCGACCAAGGTTGAATCCAGACCTGGCATATCCTCGTAGCTCCATGCAAACGTGTCCTTATATTCCTTGAGAACCTCAATTAATGCCTCTTCTTCAGAGGGTGGTAGGTTGTCACTTATGAGGATGATCCTAGGGTCTTCCTCAGTTCCCAAGTTGACTTCTTTGGTGGATTCTTCTACGGCGGTTGACGGCTCGTCGAATCTCCTCATTCCACTAGCATATGCGCCCGCCGCATCCTCATATTCTTCACCCTCATCTTCAGTGGGGCATTCTTCATCCGTGATCTCGTAGACTCCATACCCTTCATCAGATGCACAGTCGCCCTCGCATTCTATTTCGGGTAGCTGGATGGGATTTTCTAACAACTGGGGGATGGCAAGAAGGGCCTGACACCTGGCGGCCAAATCCAGAAGGAATCGACGAGGGATCTGCCTACCCTTGGATTTCTTCCTAGGTACTACCCTTGGCCTATCATTCCTAGATTGACTGACAATATTTACAGAAGAAGAGGAAGACAAAGAGGATGGTGTAGAATGTACAAGAGAAGACCCCTCAGAGGAGGGGTAGAAAAGGTCGCTCATCGGACCTTGGACGGGTGGTCCGCAAGGCGGTACGCACCCGTGGGAGATGTAGGAGGTTTCCTCAACGAAGATGTGTTGTTGGGGAGTTTGGAAATTGACGTTTTTTTTTCGTTTTCATTTTTAATGACAAAGTAGTGAAAAGAGATTGGAGGAGAGAGGAAAATGGTTATGGCTAGAGGATTGTGAGGCTCAAAGAGCAGATCATGGTTGAAGACCTGGCGCGGGTTGAAAAGCCCGCGTAGGTATGTAAGCAAAGAAGGGGACCTGGGAAGATCATCAGACAATTGTCTGGCCCAGGAAGAAGATATCAGCAAAGGCTGAGACGAGTGGATGGAGAAGATGGCGGCTAATGAGCCGTCGACGGCAATGTTGAGGACGGATGAAGATCCGTCGATGACAGGGTCCTTCTGGCGAGGACGAGGATAGTTTGGAACCTTGGCAAGAGTGGTAATATTCTCTGGTATTTCGGAGATCAATGGTGGTCCTTCAAGCTGCGGAGACGAGAACATCCTTTCCAGTGCAACGAAAATGTCCCGTATGTCGAACCATTTGTCCCACTCGCATTCCGGATCTTTGATCTTGCCTCTTTTGGTGATCCTCGGACATTTTTCAGCCAAATATACAGCATGTGATCCCCCATATGCTTCTCGTGGGTGATCTCCCATCTGAACAACGGGCCCTCTGTTGAAGTGGTTTGATAGAGTCCATGTGAGGGGCTTCCAATCCGCCCTGAACGGTCCTTTGAAGCCTAGGCCAAACCTACGGTTCGGCCTAATTTCCTTTGGCGGTTTGAGCATACCCTGTAATTGTGTGCCCAGACCTTTACCCTGTTGATAGCCGATGTTCCTCATAATCTCCCAACCTTTAGAGTGAAAAGGGAGACATGATGTTGTGGTTGTCCTGATCGGCTCCTTCGGTGCTAGTGAAACATGAGATGAATCACGTACATCCAGCAGTGACAATATGGGCCGATGAGACGGCCAAACAGAGGGCAGAGAGGTGTTGATAGCATCCACTGTGTGAAGGACAGGTGTACTGACCACTTTAATAATTCTCCCATTGTAAGGAAACTTCAGGCACTGATGGTTGGTAGAAGGCACAACGTCCATGGCTTCGATGTAAGGGCGACCCAGTATAGCCTTGAATGTGGGGTCCATGTCGAGGACATGGAATTCCGTGGGAATTGACATGGGGCCTAGTTCTGCCTTCAGAATAATCATCTCCTGCGGCGGCCTTTTACTATTGTCATAAGCCGTGACCGTGATCGAGGAAGGTCTTATTTGTTCCTCGTTGACCCCACACAACTGAAGAGTGCTCATGGAGATCACATTTATGGACGCACCGGTGTCCACAAGACACGGGTTTATAGATACCCCATTGATTTTTATTGAAATGCATAATGCATATTTCCGAGCTTCCTTGGGAGCGAGCTCGTAGTTGTGGAACATGATGGCCGGTTGTGTCTGTTGGGGTCAGGACGGTCGAAATCTTCTCCACGGGGAGGTCTTCATTAACCATGACTCTTTGAAGGTACTCCATTAAGGCTGTCTGGTGGGATGTGGATCTTTGAAGAAGCTCCAGGATGGAGATCCGAGCAGGCGTCTTGTCCAAATGTTTTAATAGATCATACTGTGTTCCAGGGATAGCTCTTTCTAGTTGTTCTGCATCATCCTTCTCTGGCTGAGATTGCTCAAGATTCTGACTATTGTGGGGGAAAATCCTGTGGAAAATCCTTCCACTCCGGAGCACCATTGCCTGCGGCTTTTGTACCTCTATGGGGGTAGCAGTGGGTTTTAACAGAGGTTTGAGGAGTAGTGGTGGAGGAATGGTCGATGAAGCAGGGGTGATGACGGGAGCAGGGATTCTGATGAGGGGTTTGTGAGGTGACTGTATGGTGGAGGTAGAGGGGATATTGCGCGGATTATGAAGGATAAGGGGTCTAGAAGGTGGCGGTGGAGACGAAGTAGGAGTGGGTAGGGCTTGAAGTGGGCAATGATTTTGAGGTGGGTGATGGTTAATGAGTGGTTTTGAAGGCATTAGTGGTGATACGGTGGAGAAAGACGGGGTTATGTATGGTTGACGGATGATAAGGGGTTTAGAAGGCGTAGGGGTAAATGTGGTAGAGGTGGATGGTAAAGTGGGGGAGTGAGAGAAGATGAGAGGGTGTGAAGGCGTAGTGGAGAGTGTCGGTTGATAGGAGGTCGGGGTGCGGATGAGAGGGCGTAATGGTAGTGGAAATGGTGATACTGACGCGGGTTGATGAGAGAGAGGTGCTACCCGGGCAAGGTGAGGGGGTTGCATGACGATAGGGTTGGAGGTAGAAAGAATGGAGGTACTTTTCTGGTGCCACACCTGCTCTCTCCCGACTTCCGGGAAGGAGGAGATGGGGTTAACCTGATGATTGGGCTGTTGGTGCTCTGGTAATGGATTCTGGATTATGCCCATGTCGGGCTGTTGTTGTGGGGCCTGCTGAGCCTGATGTTGCTGTTGTGGTTGCTGTTGCTGTTGTTGTTGTAACTGCTGCTGTGGCCTATGAGGAGGTCTCCTAGCCTTGAGAGCCACGACGTATCGTCTCATCTCATCCCAATCTATTTGATGTTCATCATTCATATCATGGATGTAATCTTTGAAATGGAAGCAGTAATCTACTGTGTGTCCCGGCTGCCTGTGGTAGACACAGTATTTGGAGGTATCAACATTGGGGGGCCACGCGGGCCTTTCTCTGGGTAGGGCGAGTTGGTTTGATGCCATGAGGGCATTAAAAATGTCTGCTAAGGTTTCCGGCAATGGTGGATAGTAGGCTCTCTTGGGACCGAGCGGCCTCCTTTGTTGCTGTTGGGGACCATAGTTCCCCGGGGGTGGAACTTGGTTGTACTGAAGCGGTGGTTGTTGTTGCTGAGGTTGTGGTTGTTGTTGCTGGGGTTGGCGTAATGGAGGCATATTATCCTGGGGTGGATTATTTTGGGGGGGAGGACGAAGAGGGAAAGGACCTGGTTGGAGGGGAAGTCGGGGCATTTGTGGAGGCCTTGGGTTGACTGCATAGTTGGCATTGTTGACCGCACTGACTTGCTCATTTATCACGACCCCTTCTGTGGCTCCGCCCGGGACACCAGCGCCTGTCTTTCTGACCACTTTGGGTTTCGGCGACTCAAACATGTTCATGATGGGGGAGTCTTTTAGCTGGGTTTGGATGTACCGGGCCCTTTCATAGAGTTCCTCCATTGTAGTAAGTTTATTCATGGCCAGGACATGTCTGAACTGTGGGGTTGCATTAGACACAATCATCTTCACTTGTTCGGGCTTGGAGATGGTATCCCTTATTCTTTCCGCCAGAGACCTCCATCTATCAGCATATCGGACAAAATCCTCGTCGGGTTTCATCTTTTCGGCCACTAGGTCGGTAATGGAGAGTGAGGGACCGACCCTATCCCTATATTTCTGCAAGAACCTTCTCTGGACTATTTCAAAATTCTCGGCCTCGCGGGGCTCCAGAGAATAGAACCACTCAAGCGCAGGACCATCCAATGATCTCCGAAAGAGGTATGCCAGGGACCTTTGATCATTTTGCCAATAGGAGGACTCATACATGAAGTCTTTGAGGTGAATGAAGGGGTTGCCGGTACCATTGTATCTGCGGTACGTGGGCATTTCGGAGGGTGGAAGATGAATGACGGGAAGGATTGGCAAAGCAACCTCCGGGGTGGCTTTCACGTCCACCATTCTTCTTAGATTTTGAAACTGCTCGTCCATGCGATTGAACCTATTGAGGAGCGATTGGGCGAGCTCCTCTGGAGGTGAAGGTGGCACTTACCACTGGGGGAGAAACTGTCTCCCGGAGACTTGAGGGGGAAACCCCGAATGAGAGGGAGCTGTCAGACCACCGACAGTTGGCCCTGGCTGAAGCGGTGTGTGGGGAACAACGGGAGTTTGAGATTGTGACGGGAATTGGAATGAGGGTGGTTGTTGGCTCGCTTGACCTTGAAGCGAGGGGGACTGGATGGCTTGCGCCAATGAAGGAGATGGAATGGCCTGCACGGACTCTTGGAGAGGTGCGATGGCCGGAGTTGATTCCAGGGGCGTGGGGGAAACAGATTTCCCCTTTAGAATGGCCTGGAAGGCCCGGAGCTGTTCAGAGGTAAGCTCCGTGTTGGCGAGGACGCCCAGTAAGGAAGTGATATCCTGTGGTGGGGACGTGTCCCCGGCAATAACCTGCACCTCATGCGAGGGGTCATGAGAAGGACCCGAGTCCATAGCATAGACTCGCGGGTCGACTGACAAACCACGGCTAGGGTGGTTCTCCTCAAAAGACTCGTGAGACATGCTCACAGTTTTCCCAGAACGTAAAAACATACACTAGCAAGTAGGTAGCAGAGATTATCAAACAAGTGGATGCCTTTACACCCTTTTTTTGTGTTTTGATTTTGATGATTTTTTTGTATTTTTAGCGAGATCCGAAGTTCACACAAAATGGGGACCCTAGTTTGTTTTTGTTTCACCGCCGTGTCAGCTAGGGTCTCTAATCTCACCACGAATGAAATGACTAACTCCGGGGAACTTCAATGGTACAACCAGCCCAGTGAACGAAGAGGAGATTCTTCGATGTCGGGGACTTACGGAGGTCCCAGTGTAGGAGATTCTAGTCCGTTGAGAGGAATTCCCAAACGGAGAGTCCTTCCTTCACCAGGAAAGGGTGATCCTCAAAAAATGAAAAAAGGATAGAAAAGAGGAATGGATGTATGCAATGGAATGCTGACAGATATATAGAGTAAGAAAACAACAGAAATAACAGACATATAATAAACAAACAACCAATCACAACCGATAGTGCTGCCGTGAGCACAACGGGGGCGCACGCGGGCGCCAAGGTGGAGAGGCACGGGTGGTGCCGAACTTGCAAGGGTAGCCGAAAGGAAGCAGTAGAGGTCCCACCGTGATCGCCAATCTGTGAGCGACGTCACGCGGTTCGGGGGGGGGGGCGGAGAGGACGCGGAGCGCACGGGCTCCTTCTTTTTTATTTTGCTGTAACACAGAAATAAGAGAAAAGAGAGAAGGGGCCACCATGGGAGATTGCTCCAGCGGGGCGAGCGGGACAAATGTGATATAGCAAGATATGGGTGTTAAACGGTCATAGCGGGAAGTGACTCGCCGCGGCCTCGGGGGGACGGGAATGTTGCAAAAATTAAATAACAAGAATTGAAACGGCCATTGGGGAAGTGACTCACTGCGGCCTCGAGAATATGAGCAGATAATAAGATGACAGAATATAAAGAGAATACAAAGAGCGGGAATTTAAACGGCCATTAGGGAAGTGACTCGCCGCGGCCTCGAGAACATAAAAAGATAAGAATATAACGTATAAGATCGTGAATTTAAACGGCCATTGGGAAAGTGACTCGCCGCGGCCTCGAGAAAATGAGCAGAATATAACAGAATATAAAGAGAATATAAGAACGAAAATTTAAACGGCTATTGGGGAAGTGACTCGCCGCGGCCTCGAGAACATGAATAGATAAGAATATAACATATAAGAACGGAAATTTAAACGGCCATTGGGGAAGTGACTCGCCGCGGCCTCGAGAACAATATGTGATCGCCAGGGGCCAAAAGACTCCAAAAATAAGAAGGTGATCGCGCCTACCTCAAGAGCGAGAGATGGCGGGTTGCTTCTTCCTCCCCCTTCGGCCGGCCGACGGAGAGGGCTTTCCTCGGCTACCCTTGCAAAACAACGACAAACAAATGACAAGTGGATTAGAAAGATGGAGGTGTAGTATTCAAATCCTTGCGATAAAAATAATGAAATGATGGCAAGACACACACCTGATTGGTGTTATCTTTTAAACCCCTCTCGGACTCGAGTAGGAGGAAAATGAGATGATGGATGTAAGAAGTGTATAAGAAAAGGCGCCCTTATGAAGGGGGATAGGGGATGCAAGATGATGAATGCAAAAGAACTACGAAGAAAAGGAAAGAATTGGCTTATTGAATGTGCCGATGGTGAAATTCGGCGGAGCTCCGGTAGCGTGGGGACGACGTGGAAGCGCGGTGGATGAAGACGACATTCCTCTCGCGAGCGTGAGCACCCGAGAAGCCGGCAGAACCTCCACCTACAAAAGAACCCACGGGTTAGAAAATGACTCCGTAGCCTCTGGGCTCCGGCAGCCTATCGGATCACTTCGAAGCTCCTCCAGAACTGAGGGGGTGGGCCTCTATTTATAGGGCTCCGGAGGGTGGAGGCGTCTAGGACCCTGGACACCTCCATCAGGGCCGAACTAATATTTTAGTCTATTTTTATTAATTTTTTTGGAATATTTTTGTGGAGGCGTCCAGGGCCCCGGACGCCTCCAACAGGTCCACCGAACACCGACGACGGCCGCACGCGGTTTGGCACAACGCGTGGTTTTGTGAGCGGCGCCTCGTGATTCAGAAATGGGCGCGTCCAGGTGGCTGGACGTCTCCATAATTTGGCTTTTTTCACACACGACAAACCGTCGTTCGGTGGCCGGCGCCCGTGAGAGAGTTGATGGAGGCGTCCAGGGGCCAGGACGCCTCCAAAAATATATTATTTTTTATTTTGATTTGTCTTTTGTGCCAAGGCTGGCATTTTGATTTTTTTATAATTGTTTTTATGGAGGCGTCCAGGGGCCTGGACGCCTCCATTAATATATATATTTTTTTATTTATTTTTTGTTTTTTATGCCAACTGGCATTTTACACACATTTTTTATTTTTGTTTTATGGAGGCGTCCAGGGGTCTGGACGCCTCCATTAATATATATTTTTTTATTTAGTTTTGGGCCCTGAGAAAATAAATAAATAAAATTAAAAATATGGGGGCATCCAGGGGCCTGGACGCCCCCATTAAAACCCTCCCGGGTCCTCAATCGGCGGCTGCCCGGCTGACACCTTCTTGGTTCCGGAACCTCTTGATGCGTCTAACTGGTGTTGATGCCGTCCGAATGCCATGACGAGACGATTCCGGATGCCGAAAAAGGCAGAAGAAGACCCAAGAAAAGGAAGTACTCAAGTGATTCGAAATGCGTAAGCCATCGCGGGGCGTCGTATAGTAATATGAGACTTTCTCAGGAGACGTTAAGAATGGCGTGTCTACACCCGACGACCGGTATGCAATTCTAAACCCAAAGCTCTTTTCTACATGCAAAATGCAAGGTGACAGATACTGACTCATGTTTTCTAAAATGCAGCTAGATCCTGAGGGACGGATAGCCGAGCTGGAGGGATTACTCCATTCACCATCCAGCAACGGGACGGGTACAGGACCGCTCTGGAGCTCCTGGTGAGACCTAAAATGCTTTATGATTATGCTTAATGGAATATCATGATGCAAATGCTGATTAACCATGACTTTTAACCATGATTTCTAAATGCAGCGGGCCGAGGGAGCCCAACGAGCTGGACTGGACGCCCCATCGTCTTCCTCACAGCCTGCGGGAGGCAGGGCTGAGCAGGAGGCGGATTTTGCTCGAGCAGTTGCCCGGGCCGAGGAGGCGGAGGCCACCCTCGCGGAGCGGGTAAGATGCTAAAATGCTCATGTTTATGTTCATGCCTAAAAAATGCCTTATGATTAATGATATGATGTAAAATGCAACCTACAGGTGAGGGAGCTAGCAGCAGCAGTGGTCGAGGCCAGTCAGGCGAGGGAAGAGGCAGAGAGAAGCCGGGCTGAGATTGATCGAGCCCGAGCGGAGACAGAGCTTGTACGGGCAGAGTTGGCTCGGCTGAGAGCGGAGACCCCGCGACGCTCAGATGATGCAGAGATGGAGCGACTACGGACAGAGTTAGTGCGAGCACAGGCTGAGGTAGAGCAGCTCCGTATCGGGACGACGGACCTGGATCGCTACCGGACCGAGGCCCGGGAGACGCGGCGTCAGATCTTCACACTAAAGATCGAGCTGCGAACGCTGGAGCGGACGGTCCGGATGATGGGCTGGGGACCAGAGCGGAGTGCCTCCCAGAGTGGGGCACGGAGGAGTGCTGCTCCGAGCGGCTCGGTAGGGGATTTTCTTGTTAGCTCCTCCGGCCAACGGAGGAATGAGAGGGCGGAGCGGGGACTGCAGGAGGAGAGTGCCTCCATAGCGTCGCCACCTGCGAGGAGACCCGAGGATGGAGAGGATGAGGGTGGTCCGGCGGATAAGCCGACTGAATGATTTTTATGTTTTCTTATCACTTGTATGTAACTTTAATAAAGGAATGAGATCATTTTTTTGGGTTTTCGTTTGTTTAGTGAATGAAAGGATGTGTGTTTGATTGTGCAGGGACGGATGAAATGAATGAATGGATGAATGAGTCATGGGCAGGAATGTGTGCATGAGTTATTTGTGGGAATGTATGTGTGTGAAAAATGCAGAGAGAATGAGGTGTACAATGCGAGAGACCGCCAAGTCTAGGCAAGGGCAGAAGGAATAGCCATAATTCAGCAGCAGAGAAAGTAACGGTCTAAGCTCAGACCGTCATAATCAAATGACGCGCCGGTGAAAGGCCGTTACTCATAACAGGGGCCCATCCTAGTAGTAGGGCTTCAGGAGAAATGACGGCCAACGGCAGGTGCGTCAAAGACAAATAACGGCCAAAGACTAGACCGTTGATCATGACAGAACGATGGTTGTCAGGACAACTAGCAGAAAATGCGACGGCCTGAGGGAGACGCGTCAGAGTGAAGCAACGGCCATAACCAGGGCCGTCAGGAAGTACTTAGCCTAGAAGAGAAAGGATTGAGTGGATGAAAATATAACGGCTTAAGATTCACGCGTTATAAGAAACGACGGTCAGGCCTTAGACCGCTAATCTTCACAGAACATGATCGGGGAATTAAACCCACAGGAAAAATGCGACGGCCTAAGGTTGGCGCGTCGGAGTGAAATAACGGCCGTACGATAGACCGTTAGATTCTGGGTTGTATTCCGAGACGGATTGAGCCGTGAGAACTTAAACCCGAGGTTTAGCCACCTAATCCCTTACCAGAACTTATCTAGATTGAAGATAAAGCCTTCCAACTCAAGTCTTATCCTTTTAAAGCTAAAATTAAACCTTTAAAACTTGGATACTCAACCAAAATCGTATCTTTGCTGCAAACCTCTGCTTTAGGGTTGAAGGACCTCTCCTAAGGGCAGAAATCAAGATGAAGAGAAGCTTCGAGGTGATGGTCATGGAGGAGAAGGTCTACAACGGACCTAAAGCTGCTAGAAAAGAACATGGAGAGCTCCAACGGTTGACATCAATTCTCAAGCACTTAAGCTCCAATGTTCAAAGGGTGGTAAGTCCCTCAACAACACATCCAAGTTCAGAAAATTCTGCACTTCAATCCGTTTTATGACTTCCTCTTCTCCTTCTTTCTTCAAGCCTCTTCCTGGCCCAAGATGCTACTCTAATCTGAAGTGGGTGGCTCCCATGGTAAAGGCCCTCCCTATAGAAGTCACATCAATCCTTAAAGCTTGGCACCTTCAACCACTCTCGGTTTTAGGCAAAAATTTCTAGAAATTATCCTTAGATTGGCCAAGTATTTCAGCACTTGTGGAGTTATGGCATCCACAAACTCATACCTTCATCTTCCCTTCCTTCGAAGCAACCGTCCTATTAGAGGAGGTAGAAGCCTACCTAACCCTTCCTAAGACTAAGGTGGGGGATGAAGACCGAGTTTGCTATACAATAGAGCCTATTGGCCCGTCCTTGATCTTGAGTGACTTCATTCATAATCCAAAGGACGTGAGAACCATGATCAGCCCACACCACATTCACTTGATACCCTTGGGACAATGGATAGTGTCTCATTGTAAAAACAAGTGGGAGAGACATGAAGCAATAGCCAAGGCGGTGGCGGTTTGCTTGTGCGGGGTCTTCCTTTTTACCACGACCGACCACCTCTTAGACATCCAAAATCTTGGTATTATTAGCGGGCTGTGGCGGGGAATGTCTATCTCTCAAGCGGTCCTCTCATACCTCTATGAAGGACTAAGCTCGGCTTGCATAGGAGGTCCTTTGTTTGGTTCCATGATACTCCTTGAGTGCTGGACAGGAGTGAGAGTCAAATTCCTTCCCAAGGAAGACATAACTTCTGCAAGCGAGATCTTCGGGAGCCACCCTCTCTTCTTCATTGGAGGGGCATTTGGATATTCTTCTTAGGTTGAATGCAGGACGGCGGATAAGAAAACTCGGGATGAATGGCGCCTCTTTTTCAACACTTTGCCAATGGACAAGTTCATTATGCGACCAAGAATCCTTCGAAGCACTCTTCTCAAAATACCGCGACGTCAAGGCCTGGACCTCCAGCTAGTGGGGAATACTACCATGGCGATCTACAACCCGCACCGATGCCATCTTCAGATCGGACTACCTCGAACCGACATTTCTGCACTATCACACTACCCTCCCCTTCTACCTAGGAAGATGGGGACCGAGGAAGATGAACGAGCAGTCCGGAATGCGCTGATCATGTGGGAGATCAGCAAGGTGCGCCCGTGGCAAGCAGAAGTTGAAGAGAACGACGAAGCACGTCGAGATTATGTGAAAGAGTTGAGAGGAATCCGCCCTCTTGCGGATAAGAAATTGAATATATCTTGATTTTCTTTTTGTTCATGAGAGATGTTATGTGTACTTGATCATCAGAGCTTGGTTTATCATGAATTATATTTCATTAAGCTTGCTTGAATGAGATGAAATTGCCTCAGTTGAATGGGCTTGATTTTCGTGTTTTGAATGGCTTGGAATGATGTGGACAGGCAGAGCCTCTGGAGATAGCAACGGATATACAATGGGCCGCCACAAGGAAATAACGGTCTTACGACAGGCCGTCAGAACGAGAGTAACAATAGAACCCTGTCTCTGAAGGATATGACGGATAGGCCTTGGGCCGTTATAAGCAAGTAACGGTATTCTCCAGACCGTTATAGTGATGATTAGTGAAAGAAAGAAGGCCCATGCCTGCATGAAAATAACGGTCGAAGAGGGGGCCGTTATGTGACTGTAACGGTCTGATGTTGGCGCGTTACACACCTTGAACCTGATAGCTGTGAACTTTTTGCTTTGAATCTTGCCCCTGCATTCTGCACACACTTTAAACATGAATCAAGTTAGATCTGTTCTTAGACTCAACCCCTTGCCTTGAAGCAAGTTAGATAATGACCGTTTCTTGATATTCGGTCAAGGGGTGGAGCCTTTATTAAATAGGCGAAAATATAATGAAAATACAATGCATGCTATGCACATGATGGTATTTTTGGGAGTTTTGAGAAATATTTAATGTTCTTGGATTTTTAGAGATATCTGTTTTGTTTTGGATTTTTGAAAATATTTGTTGTTTTTGGATTTTGAAATATTTGATGTTTTTGGATTTTGAAAATATTTGATGTTTTTGGATTTTGAAAATATTTGATGTTTTTGGATTTTGAAAATATTTGATGTTTTTGGATTTTGAAAAACCAGTGCCTCTCTAGCAACGCGAACCCTTCCTTGTTTTAGATTGAGTCCCGAGATTGGCGTGTAATAGTGTGACAACCCCTGGCCAAGACCTAATCATCATGACGGTGTTTCTACCAATGCCATACTCAGGGTACTAATCTTAGTCCTAAAAGAAAAAAAGATCATGGGGGAAGCTTAGGCCAGATATGAGTGTTTTTAGGACTTGATTTTCTCACCGCACAACCCCATTAGAGATCTGGTCTGTTGCGCCGGGGCTTTTGCGTCCGTCATCGAACCTTTGTCCACCCTAGGCATGCATGCGACCGGGCTCATAACGTCCCGCGGGGAACTGTACTGCCACTCTTGTCATGCCTAGCTTTCTTTTCTCCTTGGAGTTTTTCAGAAATTCGGAATCTGTAGACCTTTGAGATAACACTTCTGACTTTGTCGTAAAGAGCACTCCTTTTCTTTTCTTTTCCTTTCTTGCTTGTGGCGTCAGGTCATAACGGACTTGCCCCTATTTGAGACCTCCTCTCGTTAGGGTGTTTGGATTGGTCGTCGCCTCCTTATTCACTCCTTGCCCCTGGATTCAGCCGAAGAATGAAGCGAACAGGGACTTCGACTTTCCCCTAAAGCATGGCCAAGGAGAAACGGTGTCTTTTAAACAAGGAGCCCGACCAGGGATGTCGTGTGGTGTGTGATTGCCTTGCTCGGGACCTCTTCTTTTGAAGATAGGAAGGAAGATCTTGCTGCCGGGAAAGCACGTGGTTTAGACTCTAAGGAAAGAAACGCTTAAGATACAACCCATTCCACAGGTGAGGGAGCTCCTCACCTTCAGCATTTATTAAACGATAAGTATTCCATGGATAAGCTTCTTTTATTACAAACGGCCCTTCCAAGTTAGGTTGCAATTTAGACCTAGGACCTGCAGACCGAATGAATTTACGTTTCAAAATAATATCACCCGTCATAAACTTACGTTCAATCACCTTCTTTTGAAAATAACGTGAAACCCTCTTTTGATAAACAGAAACGTGATCGGCCGCATTCATCCTCTTCTCATCTAAGAGTTCCAACTGGACCAGTAACGCCTCTCGACGTTCATCGAGATTAAGTTCCTTATCGAGCTGCACTCTAAGGGAAGGGATTAAGATCTCATATGGGAGCACCGCCTCCATCCCATAGGTCAGGGAATAGGGAGTTTGCCCCGTAGGGGTACGGACGGAGGTGCGGTAAGCCCACAGAGCTTCCACCAATCTTTCAGGCCAATCAGAAAATTTATGTGCTTCACATGTTTTCTTGATGATTTTAAGAAGGGTTTTATTAGTGGCCTCGGCTTGACCGTTGCCTTGAGGGTAATATGGAGATGAATGATGTAGTGCAATATTGAACTTCTTACATAGGTCCTTAAGCTCTTGGGAGACGAACTGGGGTCCGTTGACGGTGATGCTGCTGCTTGGCACTCCGAACCACGAGATGATATTCTTCATGATAAAGCGGCACACCGTTGTAGCTTTGATTTCTGCGTACGCCTCGGCTTCGGCCCATTTGGTGAAGTACTCAGTAGCGGTGAGGATGAAGGATTTTTGCTTGATCTGAGAATTAGGATCACCGAGCGGGCCGACGACGTCAAAAGCCCACATAGAGAAAGGCCAGGGAGCAGTCATAGGATGGAGAGACGAAGCTGGAGAGTGAATTTTATCAGCATGGAGTTGGCATTTAAGACACCTCCGGACAAAGAGGGAGCAATCTTCCTCTAGAGTGGGCCAATAGTAGCCCTGCCTAAGGATCTTCTTCGCTAGAGCCTGGCCATTGACATGACCTCCACACTCACTAGAATGGGCCGCTTCAACCACTTTCCAAGCTTCTACATCATCCAAGCATCTCATGAGCATTCCATTAGTAGCGCGCCTATACAGTTCTCCTGCAATGATAGTGTACCTTGCGGCGGCTCTTCTTATTGCTTTATGCTACTCGGCCTTTGCCCCTTCTGGGAATGACCCTTCTTTGCAAAACAATTCGATTTCATGATACCAAGGCAATCCTTCTTCGTCCAGAATCTCCTCTATCTCCGTAAATGAAACTTCCTTGAGATTTTCCTTCTCAACTCTTGCCTCTACAGATTTCCTGAGGTTGATGAACCAAGGATCTTGAAGAGAAGGTGCGTCCAATCTCTGGACGACGATGGTCTCAGTACTACGACTGAGAGGGAAAGATAAGGTGGAAGCAAGAGATGCCAAAGCGTCAGCTAGAATGTTTAGAGAACGGGGAGTATGGATATAGATCAGCTTACGGAATCGCTTAGCAATGAGCGTGACCAAATCTTGATAAGGTTTGAGCTTGGGGTCACGAGTACGGTAAGTGGATAGAACTTGCCGTAGAACGAGCTGAGAGTCTCCTATGATGTTTAAATAGCGCGCGCCTAGGAGATAGGCGTGCTTCAAGCCGGCCAGGAGAGCCTCATACTCAGCGATGTTGTTGGTAACAGGAAATCGAAGTTGATAAGCGAAGGGGATGGTTACTCCCTCTGGAGTAAGCAAGACAGCACCGATCCCTTGGCCTTGGGAGTTGAGTGCACCATCGAAGTGCATAGACCAAAAGAGATGATGAGAAAGGACAGAGAGATGCTCATCAGGGAAATCATCCTGAATAGAATCGGTGTGAGGAATAGGGAGATGTGCAAGATGCTCAGCAATGGCATATCCTTTGACTGCCTTCTGAACAACAAAGGTGATGTCGAACTGAGAGAGGAAGCTCTGCCAGCGAGCTAACCTACTAGAAAGGATGGGTTTTTCTAAGAGATAACGGATCGGGTCCATTCTAGAGATCAACCTAACTGGGTGGGCGAGAAAGTAATGTTTAAGCTTCTGAGCTACCCACACTAAGGCGGCACAAGTCTTCTCCATAGCGGTGTACTTGGATTCAGCTGGATTAAACAGTCGAGAGAGGTAGTACGCAACCCGCTCTTTTCCTTCATCATCTACTTGTGCTAAGACCGCCCCTAGGGAGTCCTCAATAACCGAGATGTATAGGATTAGGGGTTTCCCAGGGACAGGAGGTTGCAAAATCGGGGGATTGGACAGATACCCTTTGAGGTCCTCATAGGCCTTCTGACAATCTTGATTCCATTCGAACTTGACACCCGCCTTAAGCAACTCATAAAACGGACGACACCTCTGAGAATGCTGAGATATAAATCTTCTAATGAATTGTAGTCTACCAATCAATCCTCGAAGTTTCGTAATGTTCTTTGGCGGAGGCATGTCCATGACGGCCTGTGCTTTATTAGGATCAATCTGGATCCCCCGTTTGCTCACTATGAACCCTAACAACTTCCCTGAGGAGACTCCGAATACACACTTCTTCGGATTCATCTTAAACTTGTACTCCCTGGCCCTCTGCAGCACCTTAGCTAGGATAGAGGGGTGTTCTTCTTTTGTTCTTGACTTCACCAAGATGTCATCCACGTAAGCTTCCATATATATGTGCATCATGTCGTGGAAAATGGCCATCATCGCCCTTTGATAGGTGGCGCCTGCATTTTTCGAACCAAATGGCATAACTACATAACAATACGTGCCCCAGGGCGTGGTGAAGGAAGTTTTCTCTTGGTCTTCCGGAGCGAGACGGATCTGATTATAGCCCAAGTACCCATTCATAAATGACAGAGCTTCATACCCAGCAGTGTTATCCACTAGGACGTCTATATGAGGTAGCGGGAAATCATCTTTGGGACATGCTTTGTTCAGATCCCTGAAATCAATGCATATGCGCACTTTTCCATCCTTCTTGAGAACAGGGACTATGTTCGCCACCCACTGAGGATATAAAACCACTCTGACGAACCTGGCCTTATATAGTTTGTCGACCTCTTCTTTGATCCTCAAGGCCATGTGGGGGTGAAATCTTCTTGACCGTTGTTTCACATGTGTTGCCCTTGGTTTAAGCACGAGTCGATGTTCCACTAAGGAGGGGTCAAGACCTGGCATGTCCTCATAAGACCAGGCGAAAGAATCACTATACTCCCTTAATACCTTAATTAGATCTTCTTCTACCTGTGAAGGGAGATCGGCAGAAATAATGATGGGCCTTGGGTCTTCTTCCGTTCCCAAGTTGATTTCCTTTGTAGGTTCATCCACTGCCGTCGACGGCTGGTCGAATCTCTTTAGTCCTTTTGCATATAAGTCGGCAGTGTTATCTACATCGTTGTCTTCATCTATTGGATCCTTCTCATCCTAGACCTCACAGACGCCTAATCCGTCGTCGCTCCATACCCCTTCTATTTCCTCTTCATCCTCAATCACGATTGCTGTAGCGACGCATTCCGGACACTTCAAAAGAACATGACACCGCTGAGCTAGATCTTGCAAGAACCTATCAGGAACAGATCGGGAAGGATGCGCAAGCGAGCGCGGTTCAGAATGGGAGGGGTTGGACGACCCAGAACAAGACCCTACTTCTCTAGACCTAACGGACTCTACTCCTCTAGACTCGACGGACCCTAACCCTAACCTAGGGGAGAAAAGGCCTAGTGGAAGGGGAGGAGCAGGGGACTCGTGCCCTTGGGAGGAGGAGGATGGAGACAAGATAGCGTAATCTTCCACTGAAATCTCCGTTTCAAATTTGACGTTTTTTTTTTTTTGGAGATCAGCGGAGACTACACAGTAAGATGGAGGAGGTGGGAGCTGCATAGGGAATAGCTCGGGGAAGATGCAATCAAAGAAGGGATCAGAAGAAGAGAACCACATCTCGTGGAGTTGAGCGTTGGGAGGAGGAGGAGTAAACAGAGTGGATAGATCAATGCATGGACATTTCCCGCAAGCACAAGGAATGAATAGAATCTCCGGTGGATCAGTGAAAGATGAATTTATCATGACAGGAGGAAGGCGGGGTATGAACTCCCTTTGTTGAAAGATAGATTGGAAGCGTGAGAGAGACCAAGAACAGACAACTGGAGAGCTCTCCTCCTTCTGTAGATCAGCAATAAGCTGCTTCTTCGGCCTCCACTGCATAAGCCGAACTTCTTGTTGCTTCTTCTGACATTCTTCCTCATAAAAGAGCCCCTGCAAGGCCTGACTGTAGTCGAGCATGTCATCATCTGACCCTCTTGGCATGGGAGGCGGACTGGCAATTGGACAAACTGTATTCCTTTCTTGCTGAACCGGCTTTGGAGCTAATGTGCCAGGCTGGAGAGGCCCTTTGACAAAATGCTGACGATAATCCCAGGTGAGCGGCCCAGAATCACCCATCATAGATAATGCTGTCTCTTTGTATCCGAGACCTCTCCTACCCATTTTTCTTCCCTTCGGTATAGGCTTAGTCATCCCTTGCAGTTGCGCACCGAGGCCTCTCCCCGGTTGATAGCCCAGTTTCAATATAATGTTCCACCCCTTTGAATCTCGAATCTGCGGCTTCACCTTGACATTAACTGGAGTAGCGACGGGCTTAGGGGATGTGTAAGCCCAAGGAAAGTTCAAATCCAATACTGACAGAACGGGCCGGCTGCTTGGCCAAAGTGTGGGAAGAACCTGCTCTGAAATAGCCTTTACTGACTGTACTGTGGATAAGCTCTTAACTTTGACGACCCTCCCTTGGAAGGGGAATTTAATGCACTGATATGCGGTGGAGGGCACGTGCCGAGTGTGTCAATCCAGGGACGACCCAAGATAGCCTTGAACATAGAGTCGATATCAAGAACATAGAATTCCATGGCCATAGTAAGGGGCCCGAGCTCTGCCTGAATGGTGACTACCCCGTGACATGCTCGCCTTGAGTTGTCATATGCCGCTGTAGTAGTGGGGGTAGGCCGTAGTAACTCTTCAGATATGTTGCATGCTCGGAGGGTGCTGAGTGGGCAAACATTAATTGAGGCCTCTGTGTCAACCAGCGCTGCTTCAATGTCGACTTTGTTTAGGGTAATTGTTATGCAGAGCGGCATTTGCCGAGCCCCCGGAGGTGCAAGCTCGGTTTCAGAGAACGTGATTGCCGGCCCTTTGGAGATAGTTGCCAGTGCCGTTGGTAGGCTATCAACTGCCATGTCTTCGCTAACCATTACCTTCTGTAGGAAATCCCTCAGTGCATCCTGATGAAGGGTAGACCTTTTGATCAGCTCCAGCACAGATATTTTGGCGGGCACTCGATCCAGATGATGCAGCAAGTCATATTGAGTACCCGGCAAAGGTCCAGTTTCTTCTTGCTCGGCCACCGGCTGAGAGGACTGGGGATTAGAAGTAGTAACGTAATTCTGATGGAACATCTTCCCGCTCCTTAAAGCACAGTTTGCCGCGGCATCTGAAGATAGTATGATGGGCCCTGCGGGATGGATGAATGGAACAGGTGGTGCGGGGGAGGCGGTTTGGTGGAGCGTAGGGTTGGTAAGGTTAATGGGCGGTGCGCGGATGGTGGGTGAAGGATGGGTGGAAGGCAGGGTGGTGATGAATGTTGATGCGGGTGGAGGGAAGGCTAGCGGATGGGTAAGAATGGGTGAGGGATTGGATGGTGGTGTGATGACGGTGATGGGAGTGGGTGATGGAGGGTACGATGGAATGGAGAGTGGTAGAGGATTTACTGGAGCGGGTGTGAATGGGAGGATGAATTGAGAGGGCGTCGGCTGCGCAGGGATGATGAAGGGAGGATTGCGGTGGTTGTGGTGGAGGTCCATGACCTGCAGTGTGGCGCCATCATCATCGAAAGACCATCCGGTGTTGGGGGCCGGTGGCTGGACCATGTTTACTTGCGCTGGTGCTGGCGGCTGCTGCTGAGGAGCGGGTGGATGATTCGGCATCGGGTTCTGATGGATGCCCAGGTCTTGTACTTTCTATGGTTGCTGCTGTTGTGGTGGCTGCTGCGGCTGCGGTGCTTGATGCTGCTACACTTCCTGCCCCTGCGGCTGCCTTCTCTTTTCTTTAATCTCAACAATGGCCCTATGCATTTCGGCCCAGTCGATTCTCTGCCCTTCATGAAGGCCATATACCAGATCTCGGAACTGAAAACATCCTTCTATGGTATGGCCCGGCTGCCGGTGGAACATACAATACTTAGTCTGATCGACTGTCGGGTTCCAAACAGGCCGTTCCGGAGGAAGTTGGATTGCACTTACTGACATGAGAGCCGAGAAGATATCTGTAAGCGTCTCTGGCAATGGAGGATACTGGGCTCTCCTGGGAGCTAGGCGCTTGCTATTTGGATTGTTGTTGTTGTAGCCGTTGGGTGGAGAGATGTTATGGTATTGTGGTGGTGGTGATAGTTGTTGTGGTGTGGCGAAGGTGTTTTGTGGAATGGTGAAGGCGGGGGGAGGGTTTTGTGGAGTGGCTTGGAAGTTTTGCGGAGCGGCGTTTTGTGAATTGTGGGGGTTTTGGTTGTAGCGGAAAGGTGCGGCCTGATATGGAAAAGCAACGGCTTGTACTTGCTCATTTGTTTGGACTCCCTCAGTAACCGGCCCTTGTGGTTTCTTGTGGTACTTGGGCTTTTGGTTTTCGAAGAGGGAATGGATAGGGGAGTCCTTGAATTGAGTCTGGATGAAGCATGCCCGGCTATAGAGTTGATGCATGTTGGCTATGTCATTCATTGCCAAGATGTTACGGAAGGTCGGGGTGGCATTGGAAATCAGCAGTTTGACCTTCTCTTCCTCCGGAATGTGGCCCGGTACTCTGGCGGCCATTTGTCTCCACCTGTCTGCATAGGTGACGAACTCTTCATCCGACTCCATCTTCTCGGCCACTAGATCTGTAAATGAATATTCAGGGCCGACCCTATCTTGGAACCGCTAGATGAATTTGTCTTTTACTCCCTTGAAACTCTCGGCCTCTTCCAGTGGTAGAGAATAGAACCATTCTAGAGCAACACTGTCCAAAGATCGGCGGAATAAGTACGCCATGAGGCGATCATCATATTGGAACTGCGCCGATTCATAAAGAAAATCCCTCACATGGATGAAGGGATTGCTGTTCCCATCGTACTTACGATAGTTGGGGAGCTCTGATTGCGGAGGGAACCAGATGTTCGGGAAGCTCGGAATAGGAATATCGGCCAAGGATTGTGGGCCAACCCTTTTCTGGAGAAAGTCGAGTTGTTGCTGCATGGTGGCCCACTTGTCAAGCAAGTCCTGCTCTCGGGAAGGAGCAGGGGTAGTGAAGGATGCTGATTGTATTTGAGGGGCAGATGGAATGGCTGTAGCAACAGGCGGGAGCCCGTAAGAAGGAGTGGAAGGATAGACAGTGGAAATAGGTGGCCCGTAAGAAGGATATTGGGCCTGAGATAGACCCGGATTAGAATGATTTTGGGCCACTCCTTGCTGAGGGCGTAAGAAATCGGAAGGGTTCATAAGGAGCTGCGGAACTACCGAACCAGAGTTGTGATGATCCAACTGAGCAAAGGAAGGGATGGGTGACTTCCCTTTATCGAAAGATTGATGGGCTGAATTAGAAGACTGGCCCATCTCCATGCCAGCGAAAGTGATGGTCCGGGGTTGGACCGGAGTGAGATCAATCAGAGTGGGCTGAACGGATGACCCAATAATGGAAGGATTAGATTGACCTTGGATAGTGGCAGAGGGAGAAGTATTGGACCCTTGCATAGCTTGATATAAAACTTGGAGTTGGGTCGGATCCAATTGGGCCATCATATGAAGGACGGAGCCCGCGGAAAGAGTAGAGAGAGAAGGGGTAACTTGACTACCTTCCATAGAAGTGCAGGATGGGAGAGGGGCAATCCCCTCTCCAGAGGAAAATGTGATAACCCTAGGGGGGTTTTCAAGGAGCCCGCGGAAGGAGTAGAGAGAGAAGGGGTAACTTGACTACCTTCCATAGAAGTGCAGGATGGGAGAGGGGCAATCCCCTCTCCAGAGAAAATGTGATAACCCTAGGGGGGTTTTCAAGGAGCCCTTGAGGAAGAGAGTCCTCTTGGGAGCGAGGAGGATTGAAGGATGCCATGGTGGACTCGAAGAGGGGATTAGAATAGAACGTGAAGAAATAACTGACTCGAGAAGATGATTCAGACGGACGAAAACAACTCCACATGCAACGGACAACCTTGACAATGCGAAAACAACCAACACAAAAAAACACTCAATAAGCAACCAAACTTAGGTGATTCTAACAAGATGTAAGTGATAAAAGATGAAGACACTCAAAGATCAACCAAGTTGTTTAAGATGATGCAACAAGGTTCTTACGATTTCTCCTTTGGAACTTTAGTGAATTGATTGATATGTGCTCTCAACAATGGGTTCCTAGTAGGAGATGGATATAGGACTTGGTTTGACTCTAAGTGTAACCACTCCTTCACTTATGCAACCCTAGACACGGGGTGGGAAAGGTACAACCAGCCCGGCGTCCGTGTGGGAATCCACGGCTCGCGGGGACTTACGGAGGTCCCTGCTGTGATTTCCTAGTCGGCCCCAAGGAATATGGAGACGAGAGGTCCTCACAACAAGGTAGGAAAATGCAATCTAATGTATGAAAAGATGAATGACCCTATGTGCACCGGAGTGCATGCAAAGTCTAGCCTAGAATCTAACAATCAATAGTGCACACAATGATATGGAGATATGAGCAAAGCAAGAAGGAGGTCAAGTATCACCCAAGCAATAAATCACAGCAAAACTGCGGAAATAAATGCACCTCGGATGTGTACCTGCCAGGAGAATAACGGTCGAACGACCCTGCGTCAGAGCACAATAACGGTCGAAGGCCAGACCGCCAGATAATATATAACGCAGGGGGATGAGACCGTCAGATGAGCCAGGGAACCAAAACCAGACAGAAGTAACCGGAAAGCCCGTGGAAGCTCACACAGCAGAACCAAAGCGGCGGTCTAATGCCTCTGCGTCAGAGGACTGTGACGCGGGGATACCGGGCCGTCAGAGAACTCAGAAAACCAGAATGAGCAGTAAAC
Source organism: Amorphophallus konjac (assembly GCA_022559845.1). Lineage (NCBI taxonomy): Eukaryota > Viridiplantae > Streptophyta > Magnoliopsida > Alismatales > Araceae > Amorphophallus > Amorphophallus konjac. The sequence continues at coordinate 31,886,132 of CM040129.1, forward strand.
AAAGGGGAAACAAAAGGCAACTCAACAAGCAGATGATGGCAGGTTTAAACAAGAATCAAAAGCACGATTGGCACAAGTTGTCCCACCGTGATCGTCAAAAAATTATCTGTTGATATTTATTTGTCTATCTTCTATCTTTCTTTTGAGGTTTGAAGAGTGATATGGTAAGATAACAAACAAACAATCAAAGACCTACTCAAACCTATGAACATGTGATCATGAACCTAGGCAATCATAGCTAGCTCTAGCATGGGCATGCTATCTCAATCAAACTACGCTAAGGAAAAGGAAAACACACGCCGGGGCGTGGAGCAAGGAATAAATGAAAACACACTGTGAAGGTGAAACAAGCAAGGAAAATAGAAAGATATGATGAAGAAGACAGCTAATGCCCAATACCAAGGAAAGATGTGATCGCCACCAAAGTAAAAACAAGTCAAAAAATCTGAATATACCTTGGAAATAGGTGGATGAAACACCCGCCCACGGGAGAGAAAACTAGAGAAAGCCTGCAGATCAACTTAGAAGTAACGGCCAGAACCCCGTGCGTCGCTTGGAAGTGACGGCCACACGATAGACCGCCGGAAGAAAGTGACGCGCCTGCACAAGGCCGTCAGATAGCCTGCAGTAACAAAGGTTGAATTCTTTTAACTCCAACTCTTCCAGCCGGCTAGAAGACCTGGGCCTCGTGTCAATGAACCTGTAAACCTGCCAAAGATGTAGAAAGACCAAACACAATAACCTCAATTAGTCCTTTTCACAAGCATAGCATCAATTCTCAAAGCACTTAACATCATCAAAAGGAGAGTAGATTACCGGGGAGTTTTTTTGGTTTTTTAACCCCTCTGGGTGTTTTAAAAGTTTGGGAAGATGTTTATATGCTTAGAGGACAGTGAAAAACGTAGAGAAAGAGGAGGGATAATGCTTTGATTGAGGAAAAACCAGGGAAGAACTCAAGCACGTAATGATGAACTTGAAAGACCAAAACCAAAGTACTCCCTTGATTATGAGATGGATGGACGTGGGAAGCAGTTCCTCTTGGATGATGATGGCTCCTGAGTTTGGCAGCACTTCGTCGTGAATTCCAATCTTTCTCTCCCGGGTCATGAAGTCAAGGGCTCTATTTATAGACCCTCAAACTCTCAGGTCGAGCAGAGGATAATTCAACAAGATAAAGGGATAACTCTTTAGTAAATCCTCAACGATAATATCACCAAGAGTCCATAGAATCGAACGGAAGGTCCTGAGGATCAGATTTGAAAGAGATATCCTCAATCCAAACCCTTATCTCGACCACGGAGTAGCAGAGAAAAGGCCTGAACTGCCAGGACTCTCTGAAGGAAGTAACGGCTGCACGACAGACCGCCACTTGGAAGTAACGCATCAAGAACCATCTGTTACTCTCAACCCTATCCCAAAGGATAAGATCGACGGGAAGAAGACTTAATCAATTGGACTCTGCAAAGAAGCGACGGCCAAGACATAGGGCGTCAGAATGAAACAACGGCTGCTCGACAGACCGTTATTACCAATGTGTAAGCCAAAGGATAAGCACTGAAAACGAGGCCTTAAGCCTTAGGACTCTTCAAAGAGTAACAGTCCAGGCCCCATGCATTATAATGAAACAACGCGCCTGGTTCGAACCGTTATTACCATTGAGTTTCAAGAATAGCAATAAAGGGTTGCTAAGCTGTTGCCAACGAAACGCTACCAGAAGCCAATTCTTAATCCAGGAATTAAGACCAAGAAACAGGCCTCAACTGATCAAGAGACTCAATGAAGAGTGAACAACTCGGAGCGTCATATAGAATGAAATAAGGAGATGACCCAACTTATTGGGTATAAAACGGGTGTCAACACGTTTCTCAATAGCGGTCGACCGCCAGCTTCTGTAGGTCGACCGCCAGCCCCGAGCCAATAATGTTGACTTTGTTTTCCACTTCGAGAAGAGCCCCTTTCCTTTTATTTGTTTAACCCCAAAGTCATCCAATCCCCCATGAATTGTGGATCTAGTCTGGGGGATGTCCAAGGACCATTCAAAGTCTATAAAACCAACACATGAGGGGTTAGAAACCCTAATGCTTCAATTGGAACAAGAGAGATCAAGGGAGGCTAGATGAGGTGATTCGCGGGTACAGTAGCACCACCATGAACAGTGTTTCGGGCTGGAGTTCTTCATCCATTCCAAGGTGATTCAAGCTTAGATCTGAAGCAAGCAACCTCCAAGGAAGCTAGAAGCAATCAAGGTTCTCAAAGGTGATCAAAGCTACATCCATACACCTCTTCATCAACTCAAGGCCATCCAAGCAAGCTCATTTTCAAGGGAGATCAAATCTGCATCTTCATCTTCTTCATCAACTCAAGGTGATCTAAGGAAGACCATGTCACAAGGAAGAAGATACCATTGAAGAATCAGATTCAAGCTTCAGCAATCTCAGACAAGATCTTTTCTCTTTGAGCATATTCTATATCTTGTTTGAGTGTTTTCATATTTGTTCTCTTTCCATTTCATTCAAACATTTGAAACTGAAGATCGTCCCTACCGGTGGTTAGTAGGAAGGTAATCGGAAGTTGTCCGATCTACGGTGTTGACGTCCCTACCTGTGGTTAGTAGGAAGGCAATCGGAGGTCTTTCCAATTTGCGGTTCAGTGCGTGGCACTAGTGGACCCTCACCAGATTTGGTGAGGGGTGGACGTAGGACTGAGGATTCAGTCGAACCACCTTAAAATCCTTTGTGTGGTGGTTTGCTTGTGCGATTGCTTTGTGTTAGATGCATGCTTAGGTTCAATCTCTATATTGCGTAATCATCTTGCTAAGCAAATCGTTGTGTTCTTCGATAAGCTAGTTACATTCCGCTGTAATTTATTTTATCTAGCTATATAGAGGGTTGCATTGCGAAAAGAGGGGTAGATCTATTCACCCCTCCCCTCTAGATCCGCTGTCCACTACTCAACAAGTTGAACAAACCTGACAGCGTGTTGCAGGAGACGATGCTACCTTTCTTTTTATTCTTCGATTTCTTCTTTTTCTTCTTCTTCTATGTAGGCATCTAGTCAGGTGGAGTATCTTCCAGGGCATTTCCTCCCCAAAATTCATCTTCAACTTCTTGTTCTAGCCCGAGGGACTCTAAATGTTCCCAAGGGACATATTCTTTAAGATGTACTTGTTAGAGCTTGGGTTATTCATATTCATCTAACCCATTTATAATCTGCTGTAGCCGCTTGACTACTAGGCTGACTTCTTAATGTACCTACAATGGGACTTGCTTCTTCTTATTATTGGTTGGCACTCTGATGACCATTCGAGGGGCCGTATCATGCCAAACTGGAGTAATAGCTGGTAGAGCTGGCTGGGGTGCAACGCCACGAATTCAGACTCCCGGAGCATGGTGGGATGCCAGCCTTCTTTTTGCTTTTGTAGGTTTCATCTGCCAGTTCTCCTGGTCCTTTGCTGGGGTCAGCACAAAAGCTTCATAAGTGTGCTTTGTGCAAGCTTCTGCCACCTCCTCGGGCAATTGCTTATATAATGATATCATATTGATAGTTGCCCCCAGATCGGGCATTTCATGTGGGCGCGGAGGATCCACCTTGTGTTCGCCCATCTGTAGTTCTCCCTTTTTGATCATACTTTGAATCACATCCTTGAAGACATAGAAGTCTTCGATGGGGTGCCCAAGCATTTGATGGTACAGGAAAAATCAAGGATCATCCTTCCTCCTAGCATCAGCTGGCCTTTTCGGGTCTGGTAGTGTGATCTTGTTATATCAGGTAGCCCATTCAAACAGGACCCGGGTCTCTTCCTTGGGGAAAGAGTATAGCTTCTTCATCTTGTTCCGTAGGGAGGGGCCCTCCAGGTGTTTAGCTGGCTTAGTAAGAGGTGGATCAGCAGCTTCTTTATCCTTTTCTTTTTGCTGCTCAAATACCTTGAAGTCCACAATGTGGACTTCCTTGGGCGCAGGCCGCTTATTAGCTGATTTAGCTTTCTGACTGGGGACAGTAGGAGTAAAAGAATATCTTGAGAGGAAAGTCTCAATTTCTGCGACCACATTATTTAATCGGTCAAAGGATCTAATTTCCATTCCTATCATCCTTTCGAGGACTTTGCTCTTCAGGTTTTATTTACAAATCTGCACAGCATCTTCTTGATGTGGTGGACGCTTGCATCTCATGCTGAGATTGCGCCATCTCTTAATGTATTCCAGGGCTGTTTCATCATTTTTCTGTGATGTGAGATGAGGAAGGACTTCAAACTGTCAGCCAGAGAGTAGGAAGGCGAGGTGACTAGAGAAGAACAGAGGAGCTCGGCTGGGTCCTCACACCCATCCCCATCTCAGGGACGACGTAGTCGCGCTCTTCAATTCTTCTCTGCGGTGATGGCGGTTGCAGGTGTTGCAGTTGGCACGGCGGTGGTGGAGGTGGTGATGGATGACGGAGGCTGTTGAACGGTGAAGGAGGAAGATCGTGGAGCTTCACACCCATCCTCTTCTCGACGACGATGAACCAGAGCTTCACGGACGACCTCCATGGCGGGGCGAAGTGGGGTTAGGCCTCTCACCCGGGGTTCCAAAAATCAGGAAGAACAGTCATAGCCATAGCTAAACTGGTTTTTTCTTTATTCCATTGCTTCAAATAAGGACTACAAGACTCTTTTTATAGACTTCACAAAGAAGATCAAAGGACAAACTCTAAGACTCTTTAATGCCTAGAAATATGAAAAGACACCTATGACTCATTATAACTCCCTTAAAAACTCTAAGACTCTTTAATGCCTAGAAATATGAAAAGACACCTATGACTCATTATAACTCCCTTAAAACTCTAAGACTCTTTGATGCCTATAAATATAAAAAGGCACCTATGACTCATTATAACTCCCTTAAAGACACTTAGGGATATCAAAAGATAAACTTCAAAGACCCTTATGTAAAATATTAAAAAAAATTTACAAATATTTTATGACGGAAGATCAAGTCCGATGTCGATGACGATCCCGTCAAACCCCTCCGCTTGGAGAAGGTTCGACCTCGAACCTCGAATCTCGAATCTCGAATCGCAGGACCCCGGCTTGTTAGGACAAACCAGACGACTTGCTCTGATACCATTTGATGTGAGACGAGGTCGAGGAAGGACTTCAAACTATCAGCCGGAGAGTAGGAAGGCGAGGTGACTAGAGAATAATAGAGGAGCTTGACCGGGGCCTCACACCCATCCCCATCTCAGGGACGACGCAATAGCGCTCTTCAATTCTTTTCTGCGGTGATGGCGGTTGCAGGCGTTGTAGTTGGCACGGCGGTGGTGGCGGTGGTGATGGATGACGACGGCGGTTGAACGGTGAACGAGGAAGATCGTGGAGCTTCGATGGGGCTTCACACCCGTCCTCTTCTCGAAGACGATGCATCGAAGCTTCACGGACGACCTCCATGGCAGGGCGAAGTGGGGTTGGGCCTCTCACCCAAGGTTCCAAAAATCTGGAAGAACACTCATAGACATAGCTAAACTGGTTTTTTCTTCATTCTATTACTTCAAATAAGGACTATAAGACTCTTTTTATAGACTTCATAAAGAAGATCAAAGGATAAATTCTAAGACTCTTTAATGCCTGAAAATATGAAAAGACACCTATGACTCATTATAACTCCCATAAAAACTCTAAGACTCTTTAATGCCTAGAAATATGAAAAGACACCAATGACTCATTATAACTCCCTTAAAACTCTAAGACTCTTTGATGCCTAGAAATATGAAAAGACACTTATGACTCATTATAACTCCCTTAAAGACACTTAGGGATATCAAAAGACAAACTCCAAAGACCCTTATGTAAAATAATAAAAAAAATTACAAATATTTTAAGATGGAAGATCAAGTCCGATGTCGTTGACAATCCCGTCAAACCCCTCCGCTTGGAGAAGGTTCGACCTCGAACCTCGAATCTCAAATCTCGAATCGCAGGACCCCGGCTTGTTAGGACAAACCGGACGACTTGCTATGATACCATTTGATGTGAGACGAGGTCAAGGAAGGACTTCAAACTGTCAGCCGGAGAGTAAGAAGGTGAGGTGACTAGAGAAGAACGAAGGAGCTCGGCCGGGGCCTCACACCCATCCCCATCTCAGGGATGGCGTAGTCACGCTCTTCAATTCTTCTCTGCGGTGATGGCAATTGCAGGTGTTGCAGTTGGCACGGTGGTGGTGGCGGTGGTGATGGACGATGACGATGGTTAAACGGTGAAGGAGGAAGATCGTGGAGCTTCGCACCCGTCCTCTTCTCGAAGATGATGCACCGGAGCTTCACGGACGACCTCTATGGCGGGGCGAAGTGGGGTTGGGCCTCTCACCCGGGGTTCCAAAAATCTGGAAGAACACTCATAGCCATAGCTAAACTGGTTTTTCTTCATTCTATTGCTTTAATTAAGGACTACAAGACTCTTTTTATAGACTTCACAAAGAAGATCAAAGGACAAACTCTAAGACTCTTTAATGCCTAGAAATATGAAAAGACACCTATGACTCATTATAACTCCCTTAAAAACTCTAAGACTCTTTAATGCCTAGAAATATGAAAGGACACCTATGACTCATTATAACTCCCTTAAAACTCTAAGACTCTTTGATGCCTAGAAATATGAAAAGACACCTATGACTCATTAAAACTCCCTTAAAGACACTTAGGGATATCAAAAGATAAACTTCAAAGACCCTTATGTAAAATAATAAAAAAATTACAAATATTTTAAGACGGAAGATCAAGTCCGATGTCGATGACGATCCCATCATTCTGCTTGGAAGCATACAATTCGGCCATAGTGACCTCCCTTTTAGCAACATGGAAGCATTCGCGAAACTTCCACTGCATATCTGGCCAGTCGCTAATGGATCCGGCTGGCAGGTTCGAGTACCACTCGAATGCGAGCCCTGTATGAGAAGACCCAAAGAATTGTAGCAGGTAGGAGTCGTTTGCTACCAGATCGCCCATCACGTTCATGTAATAGGCTATGTGCTCCTTTGGCGATCCTTGCCCGTTGAACTTGTCAAACTTTGGCGACTTGTTGATGCCGGGAGGAAGTCTTTTAACAGCATGGTGTGCCGGATACGGCACTTTGTATACATCGAATGAGGCATAATCATCACCGCGTCGATCCGCTAGCTTCATATATATTATTTGTTCGACCATCAGTTTGCTCACCATTGTCGGGTCCTCCGGATCTGGATAGAAGTGTGGTTGCTGCATTTGAGGTGTTGCCAACACCGTAGCTTGAGGCATAGCAGTGGTAATCCCCTGAGGTTGAGGAGATGGTGGTGGTATTGGGGCCATGCCCCCAGTAGGGTTGAGTAGTGGCTGAAAAGCCATCATCTAAGGTGAGCCCTCGAGCTCATCGGCGCCATGCCGTGATGTTTCAGGAGGAGCTTCTACCTGCTTTGAGACTGACGCTTACATGCTCAGCTCACTAAATTGTTTCTTGAACATTTCAATCTCCTGTTGGTATTTCAGGAGCAACATCATCATTGTTGGATCAGGGGTGGAAGGGCTAGGTGCCTGACCTCCTCCCTCTATCGGAGCATCTGAAGCAAGGGCTGGCCTCTCGCCCTCATCTTCGGTGGTGATCACGTATGCAGCCATGGTGACTACATCCGTGCTTGTTTCCCTGACAAGGGCCTACACTACGTCAGTTGCAGCTTTCTTTCTTATGGTTATAAGGCCGGGCCTCCCAGCGAGCCTAATCACTTCTTCAGATTCTTCGGGTAGAGACCCGTAGCGGCCAGCCACTCCGGCCATGTTATAGCTGAATATCGAGAGGTGCTTGTTCCTCTGTATCACCCTTCTGACTGGCAGCCTAGGAAAGGTTAGCTTGTTGAATACCGAGATCCTCGGCGTGGCTTCTTCATGGAAAGATGGTCCATAGCAGCCGGACCCTTCATCAGCAATTTCCTCCGAGTTGACTTACTCTCCCCGGTCTTCATCTTCTGTAGCATTCATAGCTTCTAAGAGCCGCTGCGTACCTTGAGTAGTGTTTCTGAGACTCCTAAAATATGCTCGGACAGCCTGGGTAATACATTCATGCCCATTTGCGGGGCAAAGTGTAGGTGGCGACACCTTATATTGAGTCGATAGTCGATAAACAGACTGTCGTCATCCAGCTACCTTGTTACATCCTCGGTCGGAGGCATAGACATTTGCTTGTCGGTCATATCCTTGGAAGGCTGGTCTGCGACATGTTGCAGCTGGCACCATGATTCTCTTTTCTTCTTCCCTTTCTCTTCCATCAAACCTGTCAACTCTAATAGGTTCCAGTTGAACAGCATCCGGGGCCCGCCTTTGCTTGGGCATCATATTTGTTTAAGCTTGGTCTGTCTCGGGGCCAGACCTCCCCTTGATCCGGACTTGACACGGTCCGGCCTATCTTGAGCCAGTGCTTGGAATGAATTCTGCACTGGTACATTGGCAATTACCCGGTCGGGTGAAATCCTAGCATGATTGCCATTCAGAAAGACGCGGACTCCTCCGATTAGAACAGATTTGCCTGATGTCGAAAGCCGGCCTTGCAACATGTCGGTACTTTTCTTGGCCTCCCTCCTGGCAGCCGATGAGCACTTTCTGTTGTTGGCAGCACGGTAGTGAACATGGTGGACAAAGCAGCCCACCACAACAGCATCAGTCGTGGTTGCCTTTGCAGCAGCGACCGGCCTCATCTCCTGGACCTCCAGGAGCTTGATGAAAGCTACCCCCAAAAAGTTGGGGAAGCCCACCACCGGTGGAAAATTTCCAAACCTCGACGGCACGGCCAGGTAGCCGTACCTGGGATGGTCAGCAACCACCAGTGTCTGAATGAGACAGCCATCAAGTCGATCAGAATGCAACCTGTAATAAGCGAGTTAGTATTTTAGGAGGAGGCCATTGAGCCCCTAATCCTAGTGAGAAGATGAAAGGAGGTCCAGTCCCATCGAGTGTGCCAACTTGTTGGAACCAACTCTTTTGATGCAGGGTTCATCTTTTAATTCATTTGTGGCGTTTGTTTTATCTTTTAGTGTTTTATTAAGTGTGTGGGCGTGCCAGTCATCGAAGTGACATTTATTCGGGCTTCAAGACTGGGGTGGTCTGAAGCCACGGGTGCGCTCCGTCTGCCCAACCAAACAATTATGGGTATCGGGTCGGGACTAAGAACCCGTCGTGCCGTGAAGGTCACGACCTTAATTGCATTTTCTCGGAGAGAGGAAAACGTTTGATTAAACATCAGGAGAAGGGGCCCTCGAGCCTTAAATTGATGTTAATTCAAGAAAGGAATGAGAATTCCAAACTTCAATAAGGCAGCAACCATTGAGGGGTAGACAACTGAACAAAGCTGGTCATTAATTGACCAAATCATATCCGGACGAGAATCCCAAATTACAAATATGTCTGCCAAAGATATGGCAAGTTTGATATCCAGGAGTATATCCCAAAAGAAACTCGGTTAAAACACAACGGGCTATCGGTCAAGAGCGGGATCAAGCTTTGACCATGATGGGATGATCCCGAGGTTCAAGCATGACCCGTGGAGGCCTTATCAATATCCCTATGCATAGGGTCTAAGAGAGGTGAGAGCTTTTAGCATTTATTCTTTTATTTTGTTGTATTGTTCATTTATTATTATTATTTTTATTCTTTGTGTATTATCAAATTTTATTGATGGTTTGTCTTTAAAGTTATTATTTTATTATCTTATTTATCATTTATTCTTTTATTATTATCATTTCTTTTTTTATTTTATTCCTTTTGAAATGTTGAACAGGCCAGGGTCACTGTGTCGATGCTGGGTTTCAGTGCGTCGACGCATGGGGCCCTGGCAAGGGCCAAGCGCTGAACACTGCGTCGACCCTAGGCATAGACGCTGAACACTGCGTTGACCCCAGGCATAGGCGCGTTGATGCAAGAGGTCTGGCGGGGCCAAACATAGAGCACTGCGTCAACGTAGGGCACAACTACGTTGACGCAGCCTACGTTAGTGGGCAGAAGTCCCCAGACTTTGTTCTTCAAAAGATTGCTTCTTATTTGCTTCATTCTTACTACAGATTGATCTTGTAAGTTTAGGGGAAGCTAAATTCCAACTTCTTTTCTTGGGTCTATTCTTTTAATTTTCTTCTTTTGATTTCTTTCTTTTAGCGGTGATAGATGGGTTGTTGGGGTGATAGGTAGCTTGCAGCGGTGAAAAATATGACTTAAGGGTGACAAATGCCGTATAACGGTGACAAATAAATCCTTGAGGGTAAAAAATAGATCAATAGCGATGGTTTGGGTGAAGAAAAATGGAGATACGAGAGAGTGGCGTCAACGCAGTGGTCCTGGTGTCGACGCGATGGCGGTCGGGCAAGGCCAATCAGGAGCCTTTTGATAGCGGTGGCAGACAGAACTGTGCGTTGACGCGGCAGAGTGATTCGTCGACGCAGTGAGGGTTTGGTCGGTAGAAATTGAAGATTGGTTGACCGAATCCAAGGATTGGTTGATTGAAAACTGAACTAAACTTAGCCCGCACTGGGGATTAATTTGCAAACAAATGCATACATGAATTAATATGCATACGAGTAGATTACTTGTGTTGAGGAATGCATGAGGAAGGAGGGAACAACATGGGTTACGCCCACAGACTATAGACATGAAGTAAACAAGGGTGTTTGGTTTAAACTATAGTAGAGTAGAGACCACTGGACAATGGCCAAACAAAGGGGAAGGGTCGACCCTTGGGGTTGACCCTTGATGCAATAGATGGTGGGCAGAGCGTGGAAAGATGGGAGTCGACTCCCCTCACATCAGATCTCAAAGGGGCTTGTCTTTCAGGAAGCATGCGAATGCATATGGAGAAATACATGTTTGCTATATGATCAGGCACTACCATAGATGTTTTGTTCATTCATTGATTGCCATCAATTTATTTTGATTTCTTCTTTCTTCTTATTTCCTTGAAGCAAGTTATTGTTTTCTGCTTGATTTCTACTGTCAGAACATCAATATCATCTGGTTTTCTTCTTTATTCTGCATTGTTTTGCTCAGATTTGTTCTTGATCGCACTGCCTGTGCAGTTATGCATTTGGATTACTTAATCACATATTTAGCACGAGTTCATTCTCTTCAGCATTACTTAGTTTGAGTATTGTTTCTCACTCTTCATGTTTGAGGTGTTTAGCTTCAACAGTATGTTAATTGTCTAGTTCATGTCTTAGTTTGCTTGGTCAGGTTGGTGCACCTTTGCATTTGATGTGTTTGTTTCAGCATCAAGGTAGTTTCTTAGTTCATGTTTTAGCATCATTCCATTTTTTGTGTTAAGTCCACAATTTTGAGAAAATTTGGGCAGCACCTCCTCCGGACCTGGGTTTTGGGGGTGGAAAATAGGAGCACATCCACCAGTAAATCCTGGGATGGCCCCAAAATTAGAGCAAGTCAAGTCTGAGGGCTCTATATCCCAAAATTGGGTAGAGAGGATGCCTCGAGGACTAGCCTACTAGAGGATCTCTGCTGGCCCAGGAATGATTTGGTTTCCAGCCACATCGTGCATTTTGTGTAGCTGCTTATTATTGGCTCTAAAGCCATTAATATCTAGCCCTTCGATAAAACATCCACCAGAGATCATGCTATGAGGCAGCAAACCCCTGGGGATTGAGAGTGGTTAAGAAAATAGAAATTCAAATGGTGTGAAAACACAATGTATCCCTTCCCCATTGTAGGTCCTTAATCGTAATCAGTGGCAAACCAAAGAGAACATCTTATTACCCCAGTGCATGAGAGTACAGGCCATGCTATGAGACTAGTAAGGCTTGTATTCCAAGCGGGGGCTAAAGGCTATAGCAGACGGTGTTGAGCGATGGATAAAACATGAAATCTGAAGAAGCAAACTCCAGTGGGCATTTAAGCAAACATCATTGTGCTAGTGTGCAATTGGCATACCGGCCAGAGGTGATGAATAGCAGCCTGTCGATTGTCTAAGACCGGACAGATGGACAATCATAGGAAAGGCAGTTTTAAGCATATTTGGGACTGAACCATAGTCCCTACAACCCATAGGAGTGGGTGAAGGGGCTGATTGCTTTTTTTTGTGAATAGCTCTTGAGACAGGGAGCCAGAAGGCATACATATTGAACCCACAAAAAGCATATAGCTCAGGCTCACGAAACCTAGCATCAGAGAGAAGTGGAATTTGGACCTTCTTAAAGCATTGGGAAGGGGCTTATCTCTATTTACTGTTGCCCAGGAGGGAGTCTATTCATTACAGAAGTTGAGGTGGTGTCCTGCCACCTACCTCGTCCAAAAGCGCAAAACAACGCCGAGTAGTAGACCATCGTCTAGCAAATCAAGGAGGGCAGAACACATACCCAATCCACTGTAATTGGATGGGTTGGATCTAGACTCCTCCCGCCATATAGAACTCCCTTCCAGATGATAAAACCAAAAGGAAAAGAATGAGATACTATAGCAGACTCATAGCGAGCTGGGGAATGAGATTAAAATGAAATTTCACATAGACAACGCATTGTGGCCAGACTGTGAAGACATCTATTTTATTCATCTCAAAGCATAAAACATACATCATCCTAAGACCATTTCGCCTGGAAAAACCATTGAAACAGGAAAACAAAGGGATGTATTGTACATAGCAGAAAGAAAAGAAAAAAAAAGGAGGGGGAGGGCGGAGCATTGACTCCTCTCCCTCCCTATACAGCACACCTTCTCCCTCTCTCTCTTCCTCTCTTCTCTTCATGCACAGGAGCAGCAGCAGAAGCCTTCGGGGATCTTCAAACATCATCAGCGAAGGGGGAAGAATAGAGCCGCCGCGGGGGCTTCTCTTCAGGGTATTGGCCCTCTTTTATAGCAGCTAGAGGGCCCTTTCTTCTATTCCAAGGCAACGAGGGGCCAGGATAATCTCCTATGATTGGAGAATATTGTCCCCCACGTGTCCTGTACGGGCGTACGGTCTTCTAGAAGCACCGCGATTAAACTTTTGGAGAGCACGAGCCGCACTGGTGACACGCGTGCGACTTCATCTGCAGCTGGAGGGTGCGTCGACTTAGGTTGCAGGCTGCGTCGACGCGACCTTCTATCAACCTGCACTTCTTCTACTTCTGTATCTTTAGGTGTGTCGATGCCACTGTCTCAGTGCGTCGACGTAGTACATTGCCAGGGATGACTATTGGTCTTCTATCTTCTGTGGCATCGACGCTGGGGTTGTTATGCGTCGACGCGGTCAGTGAGCCAAAGGCCCTTGCTTCTACTTTGTCTTCAGATTCGTTGACGCAGCAGTAGACTGCGTCGACGCGGTACGTTGTCCAGGGGTCTTTTTCTTCTTCTCTTTAGTTGATTCTACTTTGGCTTCAAATGGCAATTTTTTTAATCATCCACATTACAACAGCAGGTTGTTGATTCGGTGAGGAAGGAACCTTGCGCCGCTCATGACCACTTCATTCTGATCATTATCATTATTCCTTGGTTATCAATTTTTTGTATTTTATTGTTTGTTGTCTTTTTATTCTTGGTTGTGGTGATTTTATTATATTTTGTTATTTAGATTTTATCATGATTTTTATTATTTTTATTTATTATATTTTTTATTTTTATTATTCTAATTTAGTTACATTATTCACATAGATATTTTTTATTGTCTTGATTTTATTGCATTATTTATTTTGATTTTATTTGCTTTGGTTTTGTTATGTTATCCCTTTTTATTGTCTTGACTTCCTTACATTTTTTGCTTTGATGTAATTTTATTTATTATTTTTTTACTTTGGTTTTGTTACATTATTATTTTTTTTATTGTGTTGATTTTCTTACATATTGTTATTTTTTGTTTTGATATACTCCTCTTATTTTTGTTGTGACTCGAGCGATGAAGAATCAAAATTTTGGCAGCATCTCCCCCTGTCCCGGAGTATGTCGTGGAGATTTAGCGGGTGTTCGTTTACTGAAATCTGAGATGGTCTCTTAATCATCCAGGTGTGTAAGGAGCGGCAGCACCCGGGTCCATATCGAATGTAGTACTCCAGAGGGCTAGCCTACCAGGAGGTTCAGACCATCTGAGGGGCTTCTCGATCATGTTTGCACAAGTCTTTCGACTCACCATCGACACCGTCACATACGCATGTGGGTCCAAAGGTAAACCGACGTAGCCTCGGGCCATCGAGTTTGGGGTTAAAAGTATCGTAGAAAACTCATTCAGACATTGATCTGGAACTGATTTATACTGACGATGCAGCAACGCCATGGGTAATCCCGTGGACATATGTTTGCCTGTGATCTGGCATGATTTAATATGAGGAAAAGGGGATGAAACCTAGTAAGAGTAGGTCTGACTCGAAGAGTTATCAGCCCCGAAGCAAGATCAGGTCATGGCCATGGCATGGCAAAGGCATAGGCCCAAACCGTATGTGCAATAGGCCTTGTTTACATTCCCATTATTCATGATCCAAGAACACTAGATCGAGCTAAACGGCCACAAAAGGGCAAACCCAAGGGTTCTAGCCGGGGTAGTATAGCACAGAGTGAAGCCGAGTGGTTGATAGTAATATAAAAGATGGAAAGAACCCATTTCAAACCATAGAATCACAACGGCAACAAAATTAATAGAATTTAGCCCTTAATGGGCCCAAAATGAATAGTTAAAAGTTACTATTTAGTAAAGCTCATTTTTTTGCCAATATTCGACTGTCCGATAGTCCGGAGATTAAAGTTTGCACATTTAATGAGCGGTGAGCCTGCCGATCCATGACACCCATGGGTGTCGGATCACTCATTTTTTTTATTCATCTTTTTTCTTCTTTCCTTTTCTTCCCTCTCTTTTTTTTATTCGGCTCACATATTTTTTGCTTTGATCTCTCAAATATACAAATATATGTATATATTTATTTTATTTTATTTTATTTTATTTATTTATTCCTATTTATTCTTTTTGATTTTTTGTTATGCATTTCTTATTATGAATTGTTTTGTCATTTTATTTTTTAATTTTAATTATTATTATTATTATTATTATGTTTGTTTCTTTTATTTTTCAGCTTGATGTCTGGTAAAATTTTGGTAGCACCTCCCTTTGCCCTAGGGTCTTTTAGGGGAGTGAGAAGCGGGTGCTTTTGCACGAAGAATCCGAGACGGTCTCTAAACTCATCGGATGCACATAAGATCGGCAACATCCCCAGTCGTCTGTTGCACCATATCCTCAAGGGCCAGCCTACTAAGGAATCAGAATTGCCCGCATGCGAGGTAAGGAGGATGGGGTTGTGATCAAATTAAAGGAAGTCAAATTTCACCCTTAACGGGGCTACTAGATTACATTGTTAGAGGGCAAATGGGGCTACCGTATCACTTGCATTGGAAAAAAAAGGGCTACTGGTTTACTCGTAGAAGAAAAAAAATGAGGAAGAGGGCCTTCCGTATCAATTTGCAAGGGCTGCCATATCAATCATATTAGAGGAAAAAAAGATTAGCAATAGGGCTGGCAGCTCATTCGTATTAAAGAAGGTGAGGGGAGGAGTAGCTGTCGATACACATGCCAAATACACGTCGGATCATTGTAACAGGAAACAGAGCATCAAAAAACCTTCAATAGTGCTACTTGTGGAAGGCAAAAGGGACATGATGCGGGACGGACACGCGACCTGGGACTCTAGCTCGCAGACGTCCCTAGCGAGGGAAACACGGGATCTTGCACGGTTGAGGAACCAGTAATGAGTCGGGTAGTCGGCTCTTTTTTGTGCCCGGATCGGGTCACGGGATGGGTTTCGCTCTCTCTCGCAGCGGTGATTTAAATTTGAACGAGCTAGTAATCAATCACTCGCAGCGGCATATACAAATGAATATGAAATCAGCAAATGCGATAAGAGAGAGTGGTGAGTTTACCTCCACGCTACCAGACATGGGGAAGGCAATCTAGGCCAAGACAGTAACTCCCGGTACAACAAGTCAATAATTATAGAAGTGAATTTCTATGCCCACTCCACGCAGGGAGGTAATGGGCTACAAGTGGGGCCCGGGAGGACCGATCTTGGGTTGACGGGTAGCTTCTGGGGCAGCTCCGTCGGTTTCGGTACATGACTACTCGGGCGATAGCTTGCTGTCCCGAACTGATTCTGCCACTGTCAGCACTACGTGACTCGGCGAGAAAAATTGTTGCGATCAGCACGGACGTCAGATCGATGTGAAACTAGCGCCATTCCGAAGCTGACTCCGAGATCTTCGAACACCTATTGTTACAATAATTTTGCTTTCTCTGAAAATTTCGTGGCTGAATTTACCACATGCTTGTTTATAGATCCACAATAGTCAGGACAGAATTAGATTTGCCTCAAAACATGGGTTGACCGAATATCAAATGGTGGACTTCGGATCTGAAATTTTTTTGGAGGTGATTTGGTTGGGGAAATGATTTTTGTGGTGGAGGTGGTCAGATCTGGACTGCAGAGGACAAAACAGATTTGGAAAAAGACAGAGATTTTTAAAAATGGTAAACGAACTCCAAAAATCATAAGAAAATTTGTGGAAGGGGATTTAGGTGGAATGAACACCCAGTTAAAATTTCAACTCATTCAGAAAAGTAAAAGTGAGTGAAAAGGATGAAGATGTGGCTTGTTGGTTGGTGGATCTATACAGGGATATATTACTAGGGGTGGAAAGAATAGGTTGGGAAAAATAGTAAACGAGGTGTAAATAACCTAAATTTTTTTGTGGAGGCTGGGGTGGACGTGGGGAACTCACCCTCCAAATTTTAACACGATCTAAGCTCCTGATTGAGAGCTAAAAATCATGGACTCAGCTTCTGTCCAGAGTGGATAGAACATTGAAGAAGCGGCGGTGGCGGCGCGACGGCGGTGTGATGGCAGCGGCGGCGGTGGAGATGAGTTTCACACTCAAAGGGGGATGGATTGGGAGGTATCACACCTCAGAGATCTGAGCTCTCACAGCTGCAAGGGGAGATAGGAGAGAGGAAGGGGGCACAAATGGCTTATTGGGTAATTTTTCTCAAAATTCATTCAATAATTCTTCATTAATTCTACAAATGACACTATACACACCCTTAAATAGAGAATGGCAAAGAGAGGGGTTGGATATCTCGTGGGAGAGAGGGGAGGGGTGAGGGGGGGGGGGGCGCACTTGCCAAGTGGGAGAGGGAGGGGGACCAAGGGGGGGGCTAAGGAAGCATCCTTCCTTTGAATTTTCAAAGGAAGGAAGTCAAAGTTTGGTAGGTGGCCTACGTTGGACCAAGAAAGGGGGCTCCCCCTTCTAGAAGCCTACAAGCCACCAAGCCCCTTTCACACTAGCCCATGGGCTTGACCCATTTAAAAGCCCAATAACTCTAGACCACTATTCTAGCCCATTACAAGACCATAGGCCCATTAGCCTTATTACAATAGTACAACCCAATAAGTGTCCATATGTTCTAAATAGGGCCCAACAAGGCTTAGAGACATAAAATGAAGATAAGTTGCTTGACTTGGCGTCCCTGTCCTCCATGAGCTAAGCGAGCCCCGGCGTACCCTCGGCCACCAATGTGTATTGCGGCGTGTGTCCGCACCAATTCTCCCCGGGTGGGAGGAACTCGACCCCGTCGAGTAAGGGGTGTGGCTGCTCGTGTGGCTCCGGCGGATCTGTCACCGACCTGGTAGCGCGGAGTACGCTCCACTCCAAGTAATCGTCACCTGCTCATCCTGTATATATTCGATATGCACATGCTACTGTGGGAATGAGACTAGTGGTGGACACTCTAGGGTGGGGTCACTCTCAAAGGAAGGAGATGGCTAAATGACTCACTAGGAATCACCGCTGAATCCATATATGTGACTAGATCCAACACATAGATAGAGCTGAACCCAAACTCCGACAAGCCTACAATGTATGCATTGGATCCGACTTGCCTCACACTCGAAGGGACTGACATCGCGAGCTGACCTTAGACTGACTCGACTCGACGTATGCAGACTCACTATGCTCTCGACAAATGTACGTATAGACTCAAACACTCATGCATGCATGGGGGATGGGATTAGAGCTAATGACTTCCTAGACCTACGACTAGGGACTGACTTGAATAAAAACAAAAAAGTCCAAACATCACCCATGAACATCATGAATAGAAGCAACTTGACCCAAAATCCAATGTTTCGGGTCTCAGCCCACGCCAATCTCCACTGGTTTACAAAGATACGTCCTCGGGTCTTGAAGTGGTTGAGGACAAGAAGGTGAAAAATGGGGAAGTCATGCTTGGCATGGGTCACGAGGAAGGTGAAATCAGGATGCCATCTCTCATTGAAGTGGTAAAAGTCAAGCCATACTACGTCAACATAGGGTGTTGACGGTGGTAAGATAGAAATGAGTGATAGCTCAACAGATGGCTCGGGAGAGACCAGCAAACTAGGGACGACTGACTGCTTAATGGCCGGCTGGGTAGGGGTTGACTGCATATGGGTAATGGAGGTTGTCGGCTCCAAATGAGGATCTATGGATGATGGTGACACCTGATTGGCAGGCAAAGTAGGGTCACCTGACTGAACATGGGTGACATGTGACACTGGGACAACTGACTGAGTGTCATCTATTGGTGCGACTGCAAAAACGTGGTAAAAAGTGAACTCGCCGAAAAAATGTGGAGGATGTAAAGTGCAGGTCCTCCGATCCGGGTCAAAGGTCGCACTCCTCTCTTTAAGCCAAGGTCACCCTAATATAATGCATGGTCCTGCTAGCGTACCGGTTTTGCACCATGCACCATCGAAGTAAAGATCAGAGCCAATCTTCTTTTGGAACTCGACAAAGGCTAAATCACCATTGCGGATAATCTCGCCAGTCTGGGAGAGGGACTCAACGATATCCAGGGAAACCCAATTATCCAGCTCCATATAAATGAAATCGAGTTCCAAAGTGGACCCATTGGGAAGAGTGGCAGTAGAAATGATAGGGTGCCGGAACAACTCAGTCGTCGGCCTAGGGATCGGGTCAACCGGTGGTTGAATGGTAGGGGCAAGACCCAGGGGTCGGGCCATGAAGGCATTGAATTCGGCTACCAAGGATGACCATTCGGACGCATGGTCTCGGGGAACGGCCATGGGGATGGCGGATAGGGGACATGCAGACATGGGACAAGACCGACTGACTCTTATTGGACTAGACACGACCCTATACAACGATGCAAGGTTGAAGTACCGACTCGGCTATACACCTAGACTCAACCCATATCCGGTACCTGGCGGAGTTCCGGGTGTTGACACCCATTTTTTGCCGACAAGTTGAGTCATTTCTCTTACTCCCATTTATTGATGTCTCAAGTTATCCGTTACTCGTTGGGTTATTTTCCAGGCAACATCTTTGGGCTTACTATATGGGTAGCCTCCCTCCCTGGCTAGGTCTGTTTCAATTCAAGGCTTAATGGGCCTTGATTTTCTGAAAAATCAAATATCTAGAAACATGTACGATTCACCCCTGACCGCACAACCATTTGCACGGTCGCTTATGGGCCGTCCATATATTTATGGGATATTTAGCTGATTTTCTGAATTTCCACCGACGAGCTTTAATACGGTCTGGATATCGCCGTTCAACCTCATTGTGCGGTCAGATCTTAGCTGTTCTTCTCCCAGAGTCCTAACATCATTGGTTTTCAGATAATTATCTAATTATCTAATCCATTTTGATTTATCACCGACAAGGTATGAGCGGTCGTGCATTGGCCGCTCTTGTGGATGAAAGGTCTCCTAGCAGCCGTTCATCTTATGAGAGTCCAACGTCGGTGTTATCGATCAGTTCGATGGGCATTCGAGATAATATTTCCATTTATTGAATTTCCACCGATAGGGATGGACGGCCTATAGATAGACCATTCAACTTGATGAGTGGTCTATCGTAAGACCGTTCATCTGCTCGCATCCTGAAAGATTAATAGATTTTCTCTCTCTATCCGTGATTTTATCCCCAACTTCCTTGAACTGTTTCTACGCGAACATTGAGTCAAATTTGGTGCTGTTTCTTCCAGATGAAAGATAATCCGATTATCTACAACTTTTCATTGATTATCTCGACCTGAAAATGCATAGAAACCCTAATTTCGAGCTAAGACTCCATGTGCTCTATAAATAGACCCTGAGGCCCAGGCTTTGAAAGAGGGGGGGGGGAGATTTTAGTCAACGGCGAAGCCATGCCGAATCTTTGAGCGACCTACCACCATGGAGGGAGGCCTTCTACGTCCATACAGGCCTCCGGTTCAGGGAGTAGTCTTAGTTTGAGTCATCATTTCATTTAGTCCCACCGTTCTTTTACTTGCATGCATCGTTTCTTCTATATTCTTTCCACGTTTTCTCACTCTCGTACATCATTACACACACCCACCTATGTTTTTGACGCCCCTAGGGGTTTAAAAACCTCCCGGTATCCCCATTCCATCTTAGTTATGGTTATTTCCTTCTAGCTTTAGCATTTACTGCACATCATAGGTCTAATTTGGGTTCTTCCTTTGTGTATTTCTATGTCCTTTTGCAGGTCAGCAATCTTCTAACACGAGGTCCATTCTTTCTGGCCGGCTAGAAAGGGTGGAGGTTTGAACCTTTACAGCTTAAGGCGCGGTGGCGTTGGGCGACTCCATATTGACCGTTCGGAAGGACGTGCGGCACCATCAGAGCCGTGCTTCTTCTTCTTGCGGCCACCTTCAAGCCGTTCATCATCCATTGCATTTCATCCCGCGTTCCACCCAGCACCGAAGAGCGGCCTGTCGGTTGGCCGCGCATCTTTAAGGCGGTTTCTTCACGGGCCGCGCATCCTTGCAGTGCTGGTCAAAAGGCGAGTGTCTCCCTCTCTTTCCAAGGTACGGTGTGTTTATCACATTAGGCACCTTGGTGGTGATCACATGTATTCATATCCTCTTGTCCCTTGCCAGTCTGCATTTTATTTGCTCTCATATTGACATTAGTAAAAAGGATCTAAAGGGAGTTTCAAGCCGGTGTAGAAAGAGAAAAAAAAAGTAACATCTCCTACCAACAATTTTCTGGCAATCACGGTGGGACACCCAGTGCCCATCGTGTTATTATTTTGCTGACCTGTTTCTGTGCTTGTTTAGTTCTCTTCTTTAAGTTGTTTCAGGTTGGGGAGTTGTGCGGATCCCTATTACCCGTTCAATTTGTACAGCGGCTTGGATTCGGACGTTCTTATCTGCTTCCAGTGCTGTTCCTCTTACGAGCATGCTGTCTTCAGCGGCCCCATAGCGCCCATTTGTATTTCCTGCGGCCTGATAGAGGCCGTCCATCCCGCTGGCTCAAGTATATGTCTGCGCTTATATTCATGAAATCTGCTGACTTCGTGCGGCTGATGCAGAGCCGTTCAAGTCGTTCCGCGGCCAAGGATGCACCACGCTTTTCTGTGAACAATGCTGTTCCTTCTGTCACCCTGCTGCCTCTAGCGGTCGTCTACTGCACGTGCATAGTTCCTGTAGTTTGACATAGGCCGCTCATCCGTTTGGCAAAGGTATGTCTCTGTCTACATGCTATTGGCTTCGCTGATATTCTGCGGTTGCTGTAGGTCCGTTCTAGTACTCACGTGGCTGTCAATAGACCGCCATCTTCGTACGCTTCTGATCTCTGTCTTCTTTCATTCTATCATTTTCTGATTTTCCTGATTGCTTTGTCGTTACTCCCTGGTCTGCACGGTCGTTCACGGGCCGTCCTTACTCCCTGAGCGGTCTCCATTAGACCGTCCTTTTGCTGCTATAGTGCACCCCGTGCTACAGTTTGATCATTGAGTTATATCATTATATTCACATATGTTGGTGCTGTTTGATCTCCCCCTGCTGTTGTTATATCATTCCATGGTTGCGTTCATCTCATTTTCTTACATTTGCTTGTTCATTGCTTGCTAGTTTCTAGGCTAGACTTTGCATGCACTCTGGTGCACATAGGGTCATACACACTCTCATTAATAGTTGCATTCCTACCGAGGTAAGGTTTCCTCTCGTCTCCATACTCCTTGGAGCTGACTATGGGACCTTGCCGAGGACCTCCGTAAGTCCCCATGAGCCGCGGATTCCCACACAGACGTCGGGCAGGTTGTACCACACCATCCCTCAGTCTATGGTTCTGCATCCGCGAGAGAGAGAGTCCCTTTGAGTCACCCAGTTTTCCATTCTTACCCTGGTTAGGTACCTTGTGGTTGAGTGAATTCACATTTTAATTAATCCACTGAGGTCCTAAAGAGGAACTTATAAAATCTTTGTGCATCATTTATAACCTGGATGTTTAATGGGTTAATTCTTCCCTCATCTCGCCCCTCCATTGTGTGTTGCAGTATCATCATTCACCTCATTTTGTCAGATTAGGCTCATTTGGTCTAGTTCATCTTTGTGTGTCTCCATTTAGTTGCATTTGTCCTAGGCTCATTTCTATCCTTGTATTCCTTTGAAATTATTGACTGTATAAAGTCTCCACTTTCTCCATGGAGCATTTTTCCCTTGTATCCCATTCCTATTCTTCTCTATCTTCTTATCCCCGCGTGGATTCCTCTTCCCATGCGGGCCCATCTCCTTATTCCTCCATTGTACCCTATCCTTTTAACGGGCCTTCTTATCCCGCCCGTGCTACTGTTGGCCCGATCGGTCCCCATTCCCACATTCACGATTCTTCCAGGCCCATGCATTCCTCCATTCCCGGAATGGGCTTGTCTTCACCTCAGGCTGGATCCCCTTATTTGGCCCATCAACATTATCCTGGTTTAAATTCATCCTCTCTTACTCAGGCTAGCCCATATCCTTCTCGGACTCTTCCTACCGAGGAGATGATTGCTCAGGCCCAACGTCAGCTTGATGAATTATAATGCCGAATCAATCCCCAAACTTCTTTGGATGTCCCATCTGCATTCCAGGGTCTTCAACTCCCACCACGTTCACAGATTCCCACATATCATCGCTATGGTGGAATTGGTGACCCCTACGTCCATTTGAAGGATTTCCTATATGAGTCGGCCCAATTCCGACATGACCAACTCTTGATGACCTATTTGTTTGGTCTATCTTTAGAGGGCTCGGCCAAGGATTGGTTCTTCACGTTACCGCAAGAGCAGATGATGAATTTTCAAGTTGTACAAGAAAATTTCGTTCAGCAGTACCGAGACCAGGTGGGGCCCAAGTACTCCATGGTAGATTTGACCTAAGAGAAGATGAAGCTCGACGAGAAATTCTCCACGTTCGCCGACCGCTGGCGTCGCCTGGCCACGCAAGTCCCGGGGCATATTCCAGAGGGCGAACAAATCAAGATGGTTATTTCTAATACAACACCCGAGCTTAGATACATCTTAGCCCTGAATGATATCACGTCATGGCAATAACTCTACAACCGAGCCCGCTTCATTAGCCAAAAACTTCTAGTTTCCCTTGACCATGAGTCTCCTTCACCTTCGCCTTCCACATACCCCTTCTCCTCACCGTCCCCCACAAGTCAGTAATCTACTACATATCCCTCCATGAGTCGGCCGTTCGCTCCCACTTATCCATATGCCTTCCCATGTCACCCCACTACATCTTCCTCAACGAGTCAGCCCTCCGCTATTTTATTTCCCCACACCTCTCCACTTTCGGTCAAGGAAACGTCACACCCTGGGCACGTGGATGCCGTCCATTATATTTCCACTCCCTCCACGCCTCCACATCATTCACTTACTAGCCCTCTGCCTTCACCTACGCAATTCCCCTTGCCTACACAACCTCACTACCATCCCCACTACCTTCTCATACCCCTCGGCGTCCACCTTGCCCGAAGCAGGCTCTTCACCACCCGTTGCCAGAATCCTTTACGGACATTTTTAGGGCTTTGATGGTCACCCATGCATTGCAACTCCCTCCGGTTATGCCTTGCCAACCCACGATCGGGAATTTGCTCCATTGTTGTGAGTTTCATCGTCAACAGGGGCATTTGGTTGAGGACAACCCTGAGTTCCGGGAACTTGTTTACAGCTTGGAAGACAAGAAGATGGTTGATTGGGCTGTCATGCGCCAAGTTATTGTAGATCTTCGTAAACAGTAGCATCAGCAGCAAGCGTCACCCATGCAGCCGTCTCCATCTCAAGACCAGGGGCATCCCTGTGATTCTTTAGTTGATAAAGCCCCCGCTCCGTTATTTATCCCCTTGCCTACCCCCCCACCTTCACCGTCTCCTACTCAACCTCCACGGCCTCCACAAACCCAAGCCTCTGCTCAGGCCAGCACAAACTCTTATGAACAGTGTCTTCCAGCCACCCCTCACCTGCCATTCGGGTTAACTAATGTCCCGGCAACATTCATTCAACTTATGAACAGTGTCTTCCAGCCATATCTGGACCAGTTTATCGTCATCTTCATTGATGATATATTGTTATATTCCAAGACTAAGGAGGAATATGAAGAACATTTGAAAATAGCTTTACAAACACTTAAAGAACATAAACTCTATGCTAAGATAAATAAATGCGAATTCTGGCTCAAGGAAGTTTCATTCCTAGGCCACATTATTTCAAAAGAAGGTATTGCGGTGGATCCTTCTAAAGTAGAAGATGTCAAGAATTGGAGCCGACCAACGACCGTATCAGAAGTATGATATTTTCTGGGTCTAGTTAGTTATTATAGAAGATTCATTAAAGATTATTCAAAGATTGCAATTCCTTTAACTAGACTCACGAGAAAAGAAAATCATTTTGTCTGGTCCAAGGAATGTGAGAAGAGTTTCTAAACTCTTAAGAATCATCTTACCACAGCTCCTATTCTATCACTACTGATGGAAGGTGGTGGATTCGAAGTATATACGGATGCATCAGGTATCGGCTTAGGATGCGTTCTCATGCAAAATGGACAAGTAATCTGTTATTCTTCAAGACAATTGAAACGTCACGAGGAAAATTATCCTGTGCATGATTTGGAATTAGCAGCTGTCATTTTCGCCTTGAAAATTTGGCGTCATTATCTTTATGGAGAAAAGTTCACGGTCTACTCGGATCACAAAAGCTTGAAGTACTTATTTTCTCAAAAAGGGCTAAATATGAGGCAGAGAAGATGGTTGGAATATCTCAAAGATTTTGATTTTACTATTCAATATCATCCTGGCAAGGCTAATGCTGTTGTCGATGCACTCAGCAGAATACCAATGGATATGCTATCAAGTCTCATGATTAGTATGACAAATCTTATTCCTCAATTTGCTCAGTTGAACTTAGATATTGACAGGAAGGATGAAGATTACTACATGGCTAATATCCGAGCTCAACCTACCTTAATAGAGGATCTAGTCAAGTTGCAAAATGATGATCTCGTGTTACTAGAAATTAAAGATAATATTGAACAACGACTGGATTTCTCTATTACGGAGGATGGAAGATTGATATTCAAGGGTCGAGTGTGTGTACTGGATCATGAAGATACGAAGAAATTGATCCTAGAAGAAGCACATAATTCCAAGTACACCATTCATCCAGGTGGTACAAAAATATATCAAGATCTTAAAAGAAATTTCTGGTGGCCCAACATGAAGAGAGAAATAGCTGATTTCGTGTCTCGCTATCTCACTTGTCAACAAGTAAAGGCCGAGCATTTTAGACCCGCAGGTAAACTGCATCCCTTGAATATTCCCGAATGGAAATGGAAGAGTATAGGGATGGATTTCGTTATGGGGTTACCTAAGACAAGAGGTGGACACAATGGTATATGGGTAATCATAGACCGATTGACTAAATCTGCACATTTCATACCAATCAAAAGTCGATGGTATGTGGATATCCTGGCAGCATTATACATAAAGGAAATAGTCAAATTACATGGTGTCCCCACCACTATTATATCTGATAGAGATCCTCGATTCAAATCAAAGTTTTGGAAGGGTCTACAACAGTCACTAGGGACTAGATTGAATTTCAGCACAGCTTTTCATCCACAAACTGATGGTCAGACAGAAAGAACGAATCAGGTGGTAGAAGACCTGCTCAGGGCTTGTGTTATTGATTTTGGAGGTAGTTGGCATGATTACTTGCCTCTGGTAGAATTTGCATATAACAACAGTTATCAGGCCAGTATACAAATGGCACCTTTCTAAGCTCTATATGGAAAAAGTTGTCGATCACCAATATGTTGGAGTGAAATAGGGGAAAGATAATTCCTAGGCCCCGATATTATCACAGATTCTACAGAGAAGATCAAGCTTATTCAAGAGAGAATAAAGATGGCACAAGATCAGCAAAGGTGTTATACTGATAATCGAAGATGTGACTTAGAATTTCAAGTAGGAGACCATGTGTATCTCAAGATTTCTCCAGGTCGTGATATTCGGAGATTTGGCATTAAGGGCAAACTAACTCCAAGGTTCATTGGTCCATTTAAAATTCTCGAAAGGATCGGTGAAGTGGCTTATAGACTGGCTTTACCTCCACAATTAGCAAGAGTTCATGATGTATTTCACGTCTCTATGCTGAAGAAGTATGTATATGATCCTGACCATATTATCACTTATGACAATCTAGAGATTCCGAAGGATATGACGTACGTGAAAACGCCAATAAAGATTCTGGAACGAGAAGTGCGTCAACTAAGAAATAAAGTTATTCCTATGGTCAAGATTCAATGGAAGAAAACATGGCCATATGAAGCAACATGGGAAACCGAAGCAGCCATGCGAAAAAGATTCCTAGAATTATTCAACTGTAAGTATACTCTCCATAATCTATGTATTGAATTTGGGGACCAAATTCTTTTAAGTGGGGGAGGGTGTAGTGTCCCAAAATTTAGGTAATAATTTTTGTATCATTTATAAAATTTTCTGGTATTTATTAGGAATTTATAAGGGCTAAATAGATTAATGGAGTATTAGATTAACAAATCATTATAAGGCTCAATTGTGTTAAATAATTAACCTAGCCAGTTGAAATAAAATCCAGAAGGTCTAAGGACCAAGCCCATTAAGTTTGGCCCATATTCTAGAAGGTTATTTAGCCTATTCACGTATTATAAGGATAAATACTATTTTATAGATTATTATATTAGATAAACAAATAAAAGAGTTTTATTAATTTGAAATTCTGCACACGAGGGATGTAACGGTCTATCGTACGACCGCCACATGCATGTAACGCACCTAGACTGATGCGTTACACCCTGATAGTTCTGTGAATGAAAGAATGAGCAAAAAGATTAGAACTTTGGGATCCTATCTACAAGAGATCGACTTGGGAGAGTTTATAACATCACTAAGGACTCTTAGGGATTATGTTCTGGCAATTAAGGACTCTAGAATCGATCTAATCTTCAAACCCTAGACAAAACCTTATAAATAGGACCTAGTTCTGAACTGAGCGACCCTTACTTTTGGCTCGTGAAGAATCAAGGTAAGGAGTCAAAATTTCGGGTAAGTTCTTTAGAAGCTTTAGCATTTACTGCACATCATAGGTCTAATTTGGGTTCTTCCTTTGTGCATTTCTACGTCCTTTTGCAGGTCAGCAATCTTCTAACACGAGGCCCATTCTTTCTGGCCGACCGGAAAGGGTGGAGGTTTGAACCTTTACAGCTTAAGGCGCGGTGGCGTTGGGCGGCTCCATATTGATCGTTCGGAAGGACGTGCGGCACCATCAGAGCCGTGCTTCTTCTTCTTGCGGCCACCTACAAGCCGTTCGTCGTCCATTGCATTTCATCCCGCGTTCCACCCAGCACCGAAGAGCGGCCTGTCGGGCGGCCGCGCATCTTTATGGCGGTTCTTCACGGGCCGCGCATCCTTGCAGTGCTGGTCAAAAGGCGAGTGTCTCCCTCTCTTTCCAAGGTATGGTGTGTTTATCACATTAGCCACCTTGGTGGCGATCACATGTGTTCATATCCTCTTGTCCCTTGCCAGTCTGCATTTTATTTGCTCTCATATTGACATTAGTAAAAGGGGTCTAAAGGGAGTTTCAAGCCGGTGTAGAAAGAGAAAAAAAAAGTAACATCTCCTACCAACACCGGGATCCGAAGATCCTCTCACACAAGTGTGCGACCTTCCCGATAGACGTAACCTAACGTTCGGGTAACACCTTTTGATATACCGAATAAAGGTATGCAAATGCAACCTTGGACCGACTTAAATGACTCTTTTTTTATTTTTACACAAAGACTACCCTAGACTTGACTCGCTTTGATACCAATTTGATGCGAGACGGACACGCGACCTGGGACTCTAGCTCGCAGACGTCCCTAGCGAGGGAAACGCGGGATCTTGTGCGGTCGAGGAACCGACAATGAGTTAGGTAGTCGGCTCTTTTTTGTGCCCGGATCGAGTCACGGGATGGGTTTCGCTCTCTCTCACATCGGTGATTTAAATTTGAACGAGCTAGTAACCTATCACTCATAGCGGCATATACAAATAAATACGAAATCAGTAAATACGATAAGAGAGAGTGGCGAGTTTACCTCCATGCTACGGGGCGTGGGGAAGATAATCCCGGCCAAGACAGTAACTCCCGGTACAACAAGTCAATAATTACAAAAGTGAATTTCTATGCCCACTCCACGCAGGGAGGTAACGGGCTACAAGTGGGACCCACGAGGACCGATCTTGGGTTGACGGGCAGCTTCGGGGGCAGCCCCGTCAGTTCTGGTACACGACTATTTGGGCGGTAGCTTGCTGTCCGGAACAAGTTCTGCTGCTGTCAGCACTGCGCGACTCGGCGAGAAAAATTGCTGCGATCAGCACGGACGTCGGATCGACGTGAAACCAGCGCCGTTCCGAAGCTGACTCAGAGATCTTCGAACACCTATTGTTACAGTAATTTTGCTATCTCTGGAAATTTCGTGGCTGAATTTACCACATGCTGGTTTGCAGATCCACAACAGTTAGGAAAGAATTAGATCTGCCTAAGAACATGGGTTGACCAAATATCAAATGGTGGACTTTGGATATGAATTTTTTATGACAGGTAGGTGGGGATGTGAGGAACACGTGGATAATTTTTTTGTAAAATTTGGAGGTGGTTTGGATGGGGAAATGATTTTTGTTGTGGAGGTGGTCGGATCTGGACTGCACTAAGATAGAAAAGATTTGGGAAAAGACGGTGATTTTTAAAAATGGTAAACGAACTCCAAAAATCCTAAAAAAAATTTGGAAGGGGGTTTTGGTGGACATAACACCCAGTTAAAATTTTAATGCATTCAGAAAAGGAAAAGTGGGTGAAAAGGATGAAGAGGTGGCTTGTTGGTTGGTGGATCTGCACAGGGACAGATTGCTAGGGGTGGAAAGAATAGGTTGGGAAAAATAGTAAAAAAGGTGTAAATAACCTAAATTTCTTTACGGAGGCTGGGGTGGATGTGGGGAACTCACCCTCCAAATTTTAACATGATCTGGGCTCCTGATTGAGAGCTAAAAATCGCAGACTCAGCTTTTGTCCAGAGTGGATAGAACACTGAAGAAGCGGCGGTGGCGGCGCGACGGTAGTGCGATGGCGGCGGCGGCGGTGGAGATGAGTTTCACACTCAAAGGGGGATGGATTGGGAGGTATCACACCTCAGAGATCTAAGCTCTCACAGCTGCAAGGGGAGAGAGGAGAGTGGAATGGGGCGCAAATGGCCTCTTGAGCAATTTTTCTCAAAATTCATTCAATAATTCTTCATTAATTCTACAAATGACACTATACACACCCTTAAATAGAGAATGGCAAGGGGAAGGGCTGGGAATCTAGTGGGAGAGAGGGGAGGGGTGAGGGGGGTGCGCACTTGCCAAGTGGGAGAGGGAGGGGGACCAAGGGGGGGCCAAGGAAGCTTCCTTTCATTGAATTTTCAAAGGATGGACGTTCAAGTTTGGTAGGTGGCCTACCTTGGACCAAGAAAGGGGGCTCCCCCTTCTAGAAGCCTACATGCCACCAAGGCCCTTTCACACTAGCCCATGGGCTTGGCCCATTTAAAAGCCCATTACAAGACCATTACAAGACCATTGGCCCATTAGCCTTATTACAATAGTACAACCCAATAAGTGTCCATATGTTCTAAATAGGGTCCAACAAGGCTTAGAGGCATAAAATGAAGATAAGTTGCTTGACTTGGCGTCCCTCTCCTCCATGAGCTAAGTAGGCCCCGACATATCCTCGGCCACCAATGCGTATTGCGGCGTGTGTCCGCACGAAGACATGCACCTATAGGGGCTTCAAGGCCCCCTTTACTGGTCACTCTTCCCAATTTTAATGGTGGCTTCCAGGAAAGAAATAGAGGCTCTAGGCCCCCCCTTTTGTAGTTGTCCCACGATGTGGACACAGAACTAGTAAAAACAAAATGACTCAATAAAGCCATTCAGATAAATCATGGACAGAGGCCACTCACCCTACACCTTAGGATCATGCTCATAGAACGTAACAAATCTTGAGTGTGGGGGGTGTTTCATGATCGCCCGAGCATACTTGTTTGGCACAAAAATTTAAAGACGGATGCAAGAACGATCCTTACGAATATAAGGAGAGGAGATGGGAAAATGAGTGATGCAACAGGAAACAAAAAAAAATGAGCTTACATACATTCATCAATTCGTAAGAATCTTGACAGATATAAAAACTCCCATGGCGGGGATCCGCATACATAAAATAGCCCCATTGGGCATAGGCTCGGACGATGAACTCCCTTATAGGAATCGCACCATTTCCCCCCCTCTTTCCTTCTCTCCCTTTTTCTTCTCCTACTCTCTCTTTTCTGCTGCCTTGCTACGAGGTGGACTCCTTGGGTTATTTCTTCTCTTCTTTGTTTTTTTTTGTCCCTCCGGGGGTCCAGGGCCTTCTTATTTCTTCTCCCCTACAGCCCCTTATATAGGGGTATGGGAGGAGGAAGATGTCGGATGGGGGCTCTCAAAACTGCCGATGTGGTGCAAAGGGCTGCCAGATGGGGCTCTTCGGGCTTTCGAATGGGGGCTCAATGGACTGCCGGATGGGGACTCTTCCGGCTACCGGTTGGGGGCTCAGAGGGCTGTCGGATGGGGCTCTTCGGGCTATCGTATGGGCGCATGGGGGTTGCCGGTTCAGCAACCCCCTCCCTTCTTTTTCTTCTTCCTTTTTTCTTTTCTTTCTTTTTTCTTTGTTCTTTTTCCCCTACTGATACACCCCTTGCTTCTTCTTTTTTCTTTTTCTTCTCACTTTTTTTCTTTTGGCCTTTTCTTTCTTTTTTCCTTCTTTTCTTTTCTTTTTCCACTTCTTGATGCCCGGGCTTCCACCCTCCGAACCACGGTGGTATATCTTTAGGGGTACCTCAATCTCCTTTGATTTTAAATACAATTTATCCGTCAAGACGTAAATTTACGATGACACGGCGTCACATATACGATACGGATTCGCCATCACTGGTGTTGAAATTCGACCGTTTCGGCCTCTCCTTGTGTCTTTTCATTGCCAGGTCCGTACAGTCGAGCCCATAATAGTGTACCTTAGGAACACCTTAAGCTTCTCACAATTTTTGTCATATTGTGATGTATTATGGTGTTCAAATTTAATGCGTCAACAAAGACTCGAGTAGGGGGTGCCGGATGGGGCTCCCACCTCTCTCCTCTTCTTCCTCTTCCTTTTTCTCCTTCATTTCTTGTTATTTTCTTCTTCTCTTTCGATGCCAGGGCTGCCGGTTGAACCCATTTTCTTTCTTATTTTTCTTCCTTCTTCTCTTAATTTTATTATCCCTCTTCTTCATTTATTTCTTCCGTCGATGTGACACATCGAGTGAAGGTGTAGTTACGACACCTCTCCTTTTCTCTTCCTTTTCTTCTTTTCCTTCTTCATCTTCTTTCTTTTCTTCTTTGCCCGATCTGGGGCTTTGCAGAAATATATTCCTATCATCATTTTGGATTATTTTCTTTTGACTGTCCTTGTTCAGCTCGGCTAGGCTAGGCTTGCTGCTATTGATGCCAAATTTTAGGTGCCAACAAAAGGCATAAGACGGATTCCAAGGCCAACCTATATAGACAAAATTAGCCCTCATGATGAGTAGTGTTATGCTCATCTGGAGTCAGGAGATTAAAGTTGTAAACATCGGGGACCCTATACTAGTAGCAAAGGCCACCTACCTCGATCTCTATCTTTGTGAGGTAACTATATATGGTGTTGCAAGATTCCCCCTCTACAACTCCTCTCTTAGCCTCTATCACTTCCACCCAAGATGACATTGGCGTGGAAGAAGGAGAAGATGTGGAGAGCTCTGGTGAAGGTGGTGCAAACTTAGAGTGCCAAGGATTGACAGACATCGACGAGTCTGAACCAAAGAACTCAATAGGCAAACCAGCCACTAGAGGGCCTATGGAAGCCTCTAAAGAGGGAAAAGAAGAAGGAGAAGAACGAGTCATAAAGCGACCCACCGGTGGATAGGAAGAAGACCTAAAAGCGACATACGTAGGAAATCATCGTCGTTGGAGAAGGAAGCCTAAGGACGCTAAAGGGTTTCAAAGAGATAAAAGACTAGGGTACTAGCCTTAAAAGCAAGGGATATCCTTCTTAAAGGGTATGGGGGTCATTCAGAGTCAATAAGTGTAGTGCCCCATAATTTATGTAATAATTTTTGGATTATTTATAGAATTTTTTAGAATTTAGTAGGAATTTATAAAGACAAAATAGATTTATAGATGGATTATTAGATTATTAAGTCATTATAAGGCCCAATTGTGTCAAATAATTAACCTAGCCTATTTAAATAAAATCCAGAAGGTTTAAGGACCAAACCCATTAAGTTTGACCCATATTCTAGAAGGTTATTTAGCCTATTCACATATTTTAAGGATAAATACTATTTTTATGGATAATTACATTGGATAAACAAATAAAAGAGTTTTATTAATTTGAAATTCTACACACGTGGGATGTAACGGTCTATCGTACGACCGCCACATGCATGTAACACACCTAGACTGATGTGTTACACCCCGATAGTTCCGTGAATGAAAGAACGATCAAAAAGATTGGAACTTTTAGATCCTATCTGCAAGAGATCGACTTGGGAGAGTTTATAACATTACTAAAGACTCTTAGGGATTAGGTTCTGGCAAATTAAAGACTCTAGAATCGATCTAATCTTCAAACCCTAGCCAAAACCTTATAAATAGGACCTAGCTCTGAACTAAGCGACCCTTACTTTTGGCTCGTGAAGAATCAAGGTAAGGAGTCATAATTTCGGGTAAGTTATTTAGAAGCTTTTGTTTAGTATACTTTAGACTAATAGTTCTCTAAATTTCATGCTAGGAGATCAAGCAACCAAGGAGATTGAAACTTCCAAAGTTACTGGTTCGACCATAGTAACCCAGGATTCAGAGTAAAAGACCCTTGAAGATCAAGAGATTAGGATGTCTAAATGAGGTAATTAGAATTCAATCCCTTAGAACTTTTTGATCACCTTAGTTTCATCTTCTTACCCTCAAAATTTTACATCTTTAGGATAAGAGGTTAGAGAGAAAGTGTAGCAGGAGGTTGCTGGAAAATCGCTGGAAAAGTAGAGCTAGCGCTCAATTTTCAGACTCAAATTAGAAGTTTAAAGCCTAGTTAAGAGGTAGGTTATCTCATGATTAGCAAAAACATCTTGTTAGGGATAAAAGCCCTTTGGTCTTGATTGA
The DNA here is from genome assembly GCA_022559845.1 of Amorphophallus konjac. Taxonomy (NCBI): domain Eukaryota; kingdom Viridiplantae; phylum Streptophyta; class Magnoliopsida; order Alismatales; family Araceae; genus Amorphophallus; species Amorphophallus konjac. The sequence continues at coordinate 31,919,656 of CM040129.1, forward strand.
TTTCATGCATCATAGATCATGAATTCATGTTTTAGTGGGTTCATACATACATACATATCCTTAGCCCTAATCAAAGATCAAAGATATTATCTTGTCTATTCACTAAAACCCATGCATATAGTTGGCCCATACTTCGTTTATCATGCCTAAAATAATTGTAGTATTTTGATTTCCAGGCATGTTATGTTTTCATAAACTTTTACTTTATTTTACTGCCAGCAGACGATCTGACGCATCAATGTAAGACCGTCACAATGATCTAACGGCCTTACGATAAGCCGTCACACCTTCTGTTGTTTTTAAATTTCTCTGTTATCTCTGACGGCCCAGACTCAGTGCATTACAACACTCTAACGGTCCCACGATAAACCGTCACAATCACTGTGACGCCCCCTTTCTAGACCGTCAGAGTAACTATAGATAGAATTGAAGAACAGTCACATTAACTTATAAATATGCCTAGTTATATAAGTTTTGACCTGTTGATATGAGTTTAAATTTATTAATTGGTTCATGATAAGTATCGCCTGTTAAAAGCATCTTGAATTATTTTAAGGATATGTTAATTTCATGCCAAAGCACTATAGCTTGTATTAACTCGATGATTTTAAATGATGTATTGACGGAGTTTTATCTTGGTTTCACGTTGTTACACATTCTCTCTCTCTATAGTGTCATTTCTTTAAGTACATGGCACATATTCCGGTATGTTGTCCATTAGTTCACTTCACACTATAGGAACATTATTCTTGGACATGAGGACCTCTCTATCGGATATTCCTTCCAATAGACTAGGAAATCTTATTTCAAGGCCTCCGTAATTCTCCGCGAGCCTGGGATTCCATCTAGGACGCTGAGTTGGTTGTACCATTAAAGTCCATTGATTAGATTACACTAGCGATGTTTCTGGTTATTAGTAGTGAAACAGATCTATATTGGACCATCAGGCACATGTAACGGCCCAATATATGACCGTCACATTCAACAGAGTCCGATTTCTTGGTTCTGGATTGACCATTGTAACGGCCCAATACTGGAGCGTCATATCATGTAACGGCCCAGTACACCACCATCACACTACTTGAGTATTTTAAGCCGAGGTTTGACCAAGGGTTGATATTCCAAGGTTTCTAGATGGACTATTGATGATCTAGAACTTATCATATTGATCAAGAAACCTAATATAATGAATGGAAAATAAAGAATGTACCATTATGCTGCCGATTTATTTCCCTGAGCATAACATAGTATAAGTCATTTTTGATTTCTCATGATTCTTATTAAAGCATTCCTTCATTGAATTATTGTTATCATGAACTTATTGAATTGTACATCCTTGGCCATAATTTATTATTACATGCGTGGAAGTAGCTTGATTTATACTTGAAGATGCGATCGAGCACTGATTATGTTCAAGGGCTCTATGCTAGTCCCCTCGGCTGATTGTCGAAAACATACTATTATAAACCATGGGGTATGATGCTACTGGCGTCGCATTGCGCTGGGAGTACTTTCTCTATAAATAAGTGAAAATCCATAATACGATACGGCATGATTGGTACTTGTACATGACTTTCTTAATATTCCACAGAAATTCACGAAGTACTTGCTCATAAGTAAAAGATACTGGAGTGATGATTATGTGGCTTGCTAGTACATTCTCGTTACATTCTTGTTCATGAAAGGCCATATCATATTCTTATAATGTTCTTGCTAGTTCATATTTGCTCTCATTTTATCTTACATACTTTGGTTTAATCACATTATTTATCGCATTCGCATGATTTTACCTTATTTCCTTATAGCTAAAATGTTAAATACTTTAATAGTGCCTTCATGTTGATGCGAAGATACCTACTGGGCAAGTGTGCTCATTACCTTTTTCTATTCTTTTTTTTTTAAGAAATGGAAGTGAGTTGGGTTCGGATTTGGAATGTTCAAGTAGCGGATCCGAGAGTGAATAAAGAATGAGCGAGGACTTAGGAAGTTTACATTGTTTAGATCGAGTCTATGTAATTTCTTATTTCTTGAGTCTAGCATGATGGAAGTTGAATTAGTGGCTGTATTCAAATATTGGATTTGATTATTAATGAAAGCTGAAGTTGAGTAAATATTGTGTGATTGCATTCTTATGTGTGATTGCCTTGCGCTATGATCGTTCTTGCTTGCAAGAGGCTTACCATACCGGCTGTTCGCATTCCTCGAGCGAGTCTTCCACTGTAATAAAGGCTCGGTGCGTGAAATGAGAATTCACTGTTGATGTTGTTATCACCTCTCACTTGATTGCTATTCAGTTCATTGGCCCAAAAGAGTTTTCCATCCAGATGGTGCTAACCCACACGGCCGCCAAAAGTTTAATGAATTCAGCATTCAAGGGGCAATTGGCCGTGCCTTCGAGATTGACCAGGGGCATTCTACATTCTCTGTCTCATCTCCCTCAGCTTATTGGTGAGGCGGCCATGTCAACGCCGCGCATCGCCCTCCCTCAGTTCCGTCTTGCGCTTCTAGGAAGGGAGTTATACTTCATGCCCAACTGCCGAGTGAAGATGCCAAAGCTCCATGTTCTAGTGCCGAATGACAAAACTCCACTGCTTCCTGATGTTCATCCCAAGGAGTTGACTATTCTGGAATGTCTTTCTATGGTTGGCACCACACAGCTAGGGGAAACCATCCCGATGAAGTTGCATATTCATGACCGGGCTAGGGCGTCTGCCAGGTGGGCCCGTTATTTAAGAAAACATTGCAAGACAAGAAGCCCAAAGGCCGAGTCCGTGCCAGGCAGAATTGTTGCAAGCATATTTCTGCCAAGAAGAGGCAGCGGCATAAGATCAAGGGCCGACAGTTGTGTATTCGGGGGCTCACTCCACCTCTTTCTTCTGTCTCTTCATCTTCCATCCATTCATCTTTTCTTCTGCTCAATTCTTATCCTTGGGTGGTGTACCTTCCACCACCTGATTATATTTCTACCATCTTCTCCTACCCTCACCATGTTAGGTCTCGGCCGATGTCCTCCTCTTCCCCTGATCTAGGGGCCTCGTATAGTTTTCCTCCCCGGGTACGTCCGGATTCCGCTTCTCATCCTTTTCCTCCAACCCTGTTTGGGGTTCCTCATGCTCATTCCCCAGTCATGTTGAAGAGTTTTTCTGATCCTTCCCCGGCCATGTCGGGTGATTACCCTTTTCTTTCCCCGACCCTGTCGGAGGGTTCTCATTATTCCTCCCCGACCCTGTCGGGTGGTTGTTTGGCACATTTTATTTTATTTTAGTTTATTTTATTTATTTATTGATTTATTTATTTATTGGCTTGCCAGTCACCGGGGTGACAATTTCTTTGTGCGCTCGATCTGACTTGATCAGTCGATTATGAAGTCCGAGTCGGGACCAGAAGTCCGTCATACCATAAACGCTATGACGTTAATTACGTCCTCCCTAAGGAGGACAACCCTTGATTAAACGCTAGAGATAGGAGGCGGACAGCGGTTAAGCCGCATGCTTAAAAGAGACGGAATTCAATCGTTTGCAAAACGTTAAATGGATTAGACGAAGCAGGGGTTCGTTATTTTCGGGATAAAACCGACGGCATATTCCCACCAACTCGGACCATGTCGAGTGGGGAATAGGAAACCACCCATGCAGTGGCAGGGTGGGATCCGTAAAAGATCGGGCATAACTGACCCAGAGTCCGAGTAAGCACTGTCATAACATGACGCGCCCCGTGCGTACGCGATGTTGCATCTATATTCCCCCTTCAAGGGACCGTCGGAGAGCATGTAGGGACATAGCTCCGTGGGCCAACGGGGTTGAGAGATAGGACATCATAGCTACCTGGCAAGGTATGTGTAAATTTCGGCAGCATGTCCCCTCAACTTGGATTATGCCAAGAGAGGATAGGTCATCATCCACGGAGTGCCGGGATGGCAACCGAACGAGGATGGGCGTCGGGCCCCGGGACATCGCTTACCTTTATTCCATCATTTAATATCCCCTTGAAATCCCTCGGGACTCATGTAATGACATGACCCTTCGGGTTCATAAGGGTGAAATATGGATCAGGAATGAAGACTGTAGGGGAGACCTTCCCCATTACTATGTCCTCTTAAGGCATTCATGACGATCTCTGAACATCCCCGGGGCGTATGTGTATGGAGACCAAAGATTGAAGGATATCAGTGTAGAAGAGGGCCTCTGACTGGGTTTCATCGGCCGAAGAAGGAAGGGCTCTCGGCGTGGCTTTATTGGCCAAGAGGGGGGCTTCTCGGCACGGTTTAGTAGGCCAAATAAGGATCTCGGCGCAGCCAGATAAAAAGGGGGGAAGGCCCTCGGCGTGGAGCTTCCCGGCGTGCTCCTGGGCGCGCCGGGAAGGGCCAGCAGGTTCGAATGGCAGGGGGAAAATGGCTAGCAAGGGCAAGGGGTTCTCGGCAGAAGGGTTCTCGGCGCGTTCCTGGTCGCGCCGGGAACCTGGCGCCGGGAGCTGGACTAGGAGGTTCTCATGACGAAGGCTCTAGACGAAGCTTGTCGTGTAGCTGAGGGGAAAGACCTCTCGGCAGAGGGGTTCTCGGCGGGCAATTTCGTGCGCCGAGAAGGCAGATTTGCTACAGGGTTTCATCATTTTCCAGAGCTCGAACGATGCTCTGTTTCAGGGATTTTGAGTTTCTGAATGCGATTGAAGCTGAATTTGGAATACGAAAAAGGGGATTTCATGGATGCTTCTGTTAGGAGGATGCCAAGGAAATCTGGAGGGTGGAATTGATGGGGAAATGAGACCGTCGTATAGCCTTCTGAAGGATGCATTTCTTCCTGCTGCCGGCCGTCTGGGGGAAGATCAAACATGGGGTTTCAATGAACTTTGAGAATTTTGGCAGCATTTCCCCTGCGGTCAGCATTTGCCAGGAGATGATAGACAATCACCCACGGAATGCCGGGGTAAAAGCCAAACGGAGGGGTACTGGACCCCTGGCCATATACGTGCCTGCAGCACCATTTGGATGTTCCTTTAGAGGTCAACGAAGCTTATGCAGTGGCATAGCTCCATCGCCTCGTAGGGTTATGCAAAAGATTTTCTCTGATCATCTGATGTTCAACCGGTCAAGAGATTGCTGTCTCTGACCCTGAACTAGCTATGAACTCGATAGAAATCCACGATGTTCCGGGGGGTCTATCGTACCATGGAAGAAAGGAGAGGGACGGAACCCAATAACCCATTGAACGAGGGTTGGGGTTCCGCCTTCATTCTTCACAGGAGAACCGACTCCGAGATATGAAGCACCGGCCGAAAAATAAAAGCATCTAAGCAATGGACGAGCGGATGCACAAGAAATAACGGAGGAGGATAACAGCAATTTCAATCCATCAGTACCCAAATAGGCCACTGTAATATTCTATTTCGATGCATTTTTCCAGACTTACATTGCTCATAGGGAGGGAATGAGGAACAGGGAGATACAAATCGAGGCCGGGATTGTCCGGTTACACTCTATCAATCGAGATGAAACTCTAAAGATTACATGAAGAAAAAGAGAAAAGAAAGCATGGGGGAGGGCGGAGCATTGACTCCTCTCCCTCCCCAGTGCCCACCTGGAACCTTCCTTCTCCTTCTCTTCTATTTCTTCTCTTCTCTTTTGGTTGAGGGGGGCTCTCGCTCTCTGAGCAGGACTCCCTCTCTATCTTTCTATTGCTCTATCTTTTTCCTCTTTTTTTTTCTTCCGATCGATCCCCTTTTCAACCGATCCCCTTTTCTGTTCAAAGGGAGGGGGCTTTTATAACCCTTTTCTCCCTCTCGGCAGGCCTCATCTCGGCGGCCTCGGCTTGAGCTTCCCGGCGCGCCTTGGACATTCAGCCTATCGGCGCCACCTCCTCACAGGCCCATTTGGGTCTTTCAGCTGCTTTCACAGGCCCACTTGGGTCTTTTCAAATGCTTCATCACCCGAAAGGGCCCTCTATTGGTGACATATCTTGTATTGAGATCATCATTACAGTTTTCATCAGTCCGTAGACCGGGATTTCATCAGTCCGTAGACAAGGGTTTCATCAGTCCGTAGACAAGGGTTTCATCAGTCCGTCGACGGGGGTTTCATCAGTCCGTGGACAAGGGTTTCATCAGAATGGCCATCTGAACGGTGACAAGATCGGGTATTATCTCATCGATATCGTCACTTGAATGGTGACGAGCTCGGGCATCAGCTTTAGTCCGACAAGACTTTCACCGGGTGTATAACCTGTGGAGACCATTCTTCTTCTGTTCTGACTTTGCAAAGCCTTAGCCATCTTCATCTGCCGGTACCGGCTTCATCTTCATCTCATATTACATCTGTCAGTAAGCCGACATCTGACTTACCCTGACATATCATCCGTGGATTCTTGGGCGAAACGGTAGTACAGCTCTCATCAAAGGGCTGGAAGGTCTCATCAGTCGAGTGACGGCTGCTTTATCAGTGCCGCCGTCTGAGTGACATTGACATCGGGCATCAGCTTTGCCGATAAGGGCTTTAGCCGAGCAGACAGCTGATGAGCTTTATCATTGGTCTTTCACTGTTGGTCCGACCCTCTTTTCAATTATGTTTTCACCCTTGTTCATTTTCCAGGTGTCAACAAATGCCCCCCACCTGTGGGCGGCGTAAGTGCAGAATAAGCGGCACGGGGCTCGCAGGTGTCTCTCATCATTCGAGGGTATCTTCCTCAATTTGCCTTTAATCGGGTTCTCAGACCCGATCATCTTGATGCAACAATATTTTGCACTCTTGTCTTCCCTTTTCACATTTTCATTCTTCATATTTTCTTTATTTTCAGCAATTTGGAGCTTCTTAGCACAGGGCATGGACTTCTCGGCGTGAGCCTCTGCGTGAAGGGCCTCTCGGCGTGAAGCTTCTCGGCTTGGAGCTCTCGGCGTGGAGGGCCTTGGGCAGGGCTTCTCGGCGCGCCTCTGACCGGGCTCTCGGCCTGGACTTCTCGGCGCGTCCTGACGGAAGGAGGCCTCGGCCTGGGTTCTCGTCCTGGGGGCTATCGGCCTGGGGCTCTCGGCGCGCCTTCTGGCCGCCTGGAGCTCTCGGCGTAGAGGGCTCTCGGCGCGCTTTGCTTCGCGCCGAGAGCTTCTCCCTCCCCTTCTCTATTTAACCCCCCGAAAGGGTTTTCTTTCTCATTTCTTCCACTTCTTTCTCTCTCTTCATTTCTTTTCCTTCTGCCGTTTTCTTTCATCGGCGGGAGCTTCGTCTGCTCTCGGCCGCCCTCGTCTCTCTTCCCGTTTGGTCGGATTTCATCCGGGTAGGACGATATTAGGGATTTAATCCCTTTTTCTTTCGGGATCACCCCCTCTTGGTTGGTGATTCCCTATTCTTTTTGGGCAGACCTTGAATAAGGGGAGATGCTGCCGAAATTTTTATAGAATCTCATATTGCAATCTACACAAGACTGGCCTCTAATTCACACTTTTTCTTCGACCGCAGGCACTGCAATGGCTTCCAGTTCTGATGTTGCATCTTCCGGAGCTGTTGGTGCTAGCTCATCGGCCCAGCCAGACATATCTCGGGCCACAGTGAATTGGCTGAATGTACATAACCTGGATTTCGGTTATGACAGGATTGCTTCATTCGACGAATCATCTGACTCTGAAACGGACACCGTGTCGACAGCCCGGGTATACTCCACGGCGACTGAGACATGCTTCAGGCGAGATGGTAACTATCGGCCAGACCTCCCGAAGGACCGACATTTGATGCCGTTCATCCGGACTTTCACAGTGGGCGGCATGCGAGATTACCGGATAGCTCGCGTAGTTGAAGCTGCCATCCTTGCTGAGCGAGATAGTCTGAAGGATTCAGTGTATCGCAGCAAGGCCATTTATCTTCCTGGGGAAAAGCGCGACTGGGATGCCGTCCTTGGTATATCGGAGCTGGAACCAGAGAAGAAGATGCTGGTCCGGGCCCCGGAATTCACACCAGCCCGGTGGGATAATGCTAGCGGCCGAGTTCATAGGGAGAAGCCCGGCTATGGTATGTTGTTGGCACCATTAAAGTGGGGATATCGCGAAGAACCCTTTGTGCTGAATTGTTCGGCCGTTCAGTTCAAGTACCTTCTGGCCGCTGGCTGGTTTGGAGACACCAAAATCACTGACGCCCACCTATTCCGAGTGGGGGCAGTGGAGTTTACAGAGTTTGTTCTGCTAGAATATGCCCCCCTGCTAATCAGAGCAGGGGTGTACCACAGTGTCTTCGCTTCTAGATTCCGGTATCCCATATCCCGAGGACTGTGCTGTGGAATGTTTGAAGTGTTCTGCCCTTTATTCAACACTTTCTATACAGCAGAGGGGGAGACATCCCTGGATCTCTGGAGTTTGTCACAGCTCTCCGGCCTGCCCATTGATGGCGAGCCGTATGAGGAGGTTTGCTTGTCAGATTCCGAGAAGGATAGCTCTGATGGCGAGGGCAAGTATTCCCTCGGCTTCTCATATCGATATCTGATGAAGGTATACCGCTCCATCTGTCTGGCGTACAGCAGGGGGTCCTCTAAAGGTTATCAACCCCGAGAGAAAGGCAGCAAAATGAGGGTCCGGATAGGGCAGTGGATCCAGTATTTCTTTGACGGTCCCCTGAAGTATGCAGACTTTCCTTCTATGGGTCCGGCTGCTAGCAGGCAGGTGAGGGCTCCCCGTTATAAGTCGGCGCTACCCTCTTCATTGCGCCGTGCAGGCGGCGGCGGTCCCAACCCAGCAGGCGTAGACCCCATCACACACTGCGCAGCTTATTTCACATTTTGGCTGTGCACTTTTGCTCTCCCACAAGGGGACGAGACAGTCATTCGGCCAGAGGCCATATATCCAGCTTGTCAGATGGCATGGGGGATGAAGCTGTCGCTCTGCCCAGTGGCCCTGTGTTTGATATATAAATCTTTGGGGGACCTGTACAAGCATCGGACTCCCCGTTCTTTGAGGACCGTGGGTCCTTTTCATTTCTTCAACGCCTGGGTCTGCAGTATATTCCCCGAATTAGCTCCGAGAACCTTGCAGGCGGATACAGTGTTACCCAGGATGGTTGAATTTGCCAGCGCTGAGCCTGGTCCCTTTTATGATCAGCTATTTAAAATAAGGGGCCGACTGATAAAAGTACCAGTGGACGCCCCTGGCAGCATACATTTCTGGAGCTTGGCAGCAGGTTCAGCTCCTTTGATTGATCCTCAGAGAGAGTGCAAGCTGGAGGAGATAGAGACATATATCCACCCTGTCTCAGGGGTCAACACTGCTCGGCCAATCCTGGAACCGGAGCTGGTGAGATGGGCCATGGCAATTCGGCCCAGTGTTTTGGTTTACAGAAAGGGTGGCCTGCTCCTGTTGGAGCCATACTATCCGTTCCGCTTTGGGCGAAACTTCGGCTACGACCAGCATATTCCTACCTCAGCTGCCCAATTTCCCCTAGATAGCCGGGCCAAGCACGGGTCCATCATTGTTGGCGAGGGCCGGTTGTGGTGGGATTTCTATCATCGCCAGGATGATGTAGTTTTCAGGGTGCCCACTGTTTCTAACCGTGTTCCCCGGGTAACACCAGAATATATCAAATGGTGGAATATCCGGACCGACTTTTATAGGGACGGTAGGGGTGCCTTCTGGGACGTGGCAGAGCGCTCCTTCTTGAAACAGCAACCTGGGCCAGTGTTTGATATTTCCGAGGCCCACTTGAAAAAACTTTACTCACAGCATCTGAGGGAGGCGGAGAGTTATCTGACTCAGAGGCGGGCCTTGAAGGAAAAGAGTTCCGAGCCGCTTGCTCCTGTCTTCGCTGCCATCAACGAGGACACCTTTATGCAGAGTTTGAAACATCTGAGCCATGTAGGGGGCGCTCACTTGGAAGTGCAGCAATACCCATTTCCTGTCGAAGAGCCGCTCCCGACAGTAGCTTCCTGGAGGGGTCCAGTTGATAAATTTCATCCATATAGGACGTTTGTACGCCGAGAAGATAGAACTCAGACGTACTATAGACAAACGTCCTGGCTGTTCATTCTGCTGAATTTGCATGGATTATCTGCAGAAAGCCCGATAGCTGGCATTCTGAACAAGCCACTGTTTATATCATTTCATTATGTCGACGGCTGGGGCATGGACCATCTTGACTTGTTTCGATGCCTTGCCTTTCGCGGCCATAATGATCTGGCAGCTTTGGTAGAGAAGTGCCAGCTATTTGGTGATGTGTGCTGGCTCATCAAGGAGGCTGCTTCCCGCTCCAAGGAGGTAGCTTACATGTACTGGCCACTTTCTGTATTCTATGACGGCCCGGCAGGTAAGATTTCTTCTTTTCTGATTGCAGTGTTTTCTGCTTAGCATCTGAATTTTATATCCGCTGATCCATCATCCTTCTGCCATTCTTAACAGACCGGCCTGATATAAAGCGGCAGGGGCTCTATAGAAAGATTATTGCGCAGGCCGAGAAGCCCACTTATTTTGAAGTCCCTGCTGCAGCGCCGACCACTACTCCCCTGCCTCCTGGCAAGAAGAGGAAGGCTTCCGCAGTGAAGACTGCAGTTGGGAAGGCCAGGAAGGCCAAAAAGGCCCACATTCAACAGTCGACTTCGGTGGCAATGGATACTGGGACCCCTCTCCCTGACATTCCATCATTCGATGAGTTTGAGCTGCAAAGGGAGGCTGCTTCGACACCGATTCAGGGTAACATCAAGAGCTTGCACTTGCATTCTTCACTGTCTTCTGCAGGATCTCAAAGAAGTCCTTGAATTTGACCCATTCTTTTTGCACAGCCGAAGAGACAGTCATAGCACCTTCTGTGGTGGAGACCAGATTGCCTTCTCCTACGTCGGCTAGTGAGGCGAGGGGTAAGTGTATCTTCTCATCTGTCTCATACCTGTATTTGTTTTTCTTTGCTACATTTGACAAAGGTCTCTTTTTGCATCAGCGGCAGGCGAGGAGCAGACTGAGGCTGCGGTGACAGAAGAGTTGCTTCAACCACAGGAAGGTCACAAGGCTCAGTCGAAGCAGCGTGCCGTTCCGGCCAGGCGCATAATTACCCGGTCTACATCTCGGCATGTTTTAGAGGTGGCCCCACAGCGTATAGCTAGTGTGGAAATATCCTCAGGCAGTTCTAAGACCGCCTCTGATGAGGAGGATGCAACCTTCAGTGACAGTGAGGGAGATGCTCCCGAACCAGAGGCCCCACTTGTATTTGCAAAGGGTGTTTCGTCTTTTCAGCCGGCTAAGCTGGTGGTGTTATCTCCTGAGGAGGAGTTGCAGGAGGAGTTTGCCGGGCTCGATACCGAGATTGACATAACTCCACCATTTGTCATTCCGACTACGGAGCTTCCTTCTCTTTCACCCCACTCCGAGGATGTGGACCCTGCTTCAAGGGTGGGTTCCTTTTCATGTTTGTTGCTTCATATGCCCCTTCTTCTTTTATATCCAGCACTGAAGTTGCTTTGTTTTGGTCTCAGGGCATTGCCATTGCTAGCTCAGACACAACTGCGGCTATCACGGACATTTCTTCCATAAACTGGGCTATTGTCCCTTTCCAGCCGTTAACTTGCACGGGAATTCCCGAGATCATTCGCCATGTGCCGGCGCGGATACAGTCCTCGACAGATTTAGCATCGTTGGACTTAGGATCACCAGGAGAGATTTCCATCCTCGTCAGGGCCTCAGAGTTCAGAGCCGAAGCAGACCCAGCCAGAAGCTCCGCTTTCATACCGGCTGCCATAATGTCAACTGCGCCTGAGTCAGCAGTCCCTGCCACAGTGGCTATAGAAACTGGATTTCTGCCTTTACAGACTAGAGACCCTTCGCCCCCATTATCAAGAAGAGTAGCTGAAGATGAAGCCCTTATTCAGAAGATTCATGAAGAGATAGCTCCGTCATTCATCGGTCCTCCCTCCGCTGATGTTCAAGCCATAGCGCCCGAGACGGAGGGGGAATCTTCAGTTCAGCCAGAGGGCTCGGAGAGGGATCGGCCAGTTCTTCCAGCAGATTTACCGTCTTCATCCTCTCAGCCGGATGTCGCACTGTGGGCAGACATTGATAGCGAAGTGACCTTCGAAGTGATCCCCTCTGCTTCTTTTGGCTTTGCATCGTCAGAGAGCTTTGTCTGGCAGAACCTGGATATGCTGCGCCAGCTGGTAGAATCTCAGCCTGGCTTGACATATTTGCAGCTGAAGGAAATTGCTGATCGCTTCACTGCCGGTCTGCAGGCTATGGGTTGCCCTCTGGACACATGGGCTCAGCGGGTCTTGCTTTTGCTTAAATTCGTGCATCGGAGGGATTTCCTAGCACGGACCATGGTTGATAAGCTAACGGCGCTGAAATTGCAGAGGTCAGAATGCAAATCCAAGTTGGGGAAGCTGACACTTATGCTTGATGGACGCCGAGCTGAGCTAGAAGGTGCCATTCAGCGGGAAGAAGCTGTGCGGGGCCGGATAGCCCTACTGGAGATGGAACTCTCTGGACTTCGAGCCGAACTGCAGCAACTCTCCTTTATCCGGCCGCAGTCTGAAGAGGAGGTAGCCTCGCTGGAGGGACGGGTGATGTCTCTTCAGGACATGTCCATTGGGCTTCAGGAGGAGGAAGCGCGCCTTCATGAGCTAGGAGCCGCCCCTTATGTGGGTCTTCTAGCCTTCGAAGATATATTCCGGCGGCCGTGAATTGTTTATTCCTCCTTTTTTGTTCTCTTCTGTAATGTAATGTCCCCTCGGGGCCCTTCATGTATTCCCTTTTTATTGGAAAGGAATCCCTTGGCTTCAAGCGTCTCCATCTTACTTTGCATATGGTTTTATCACTTTGGGAAGTGGGGTAGCGGTTTTGACAATCCCTCATGCGAACAGCTCGTACTTGGCAGGAGAGCGTCCACCCCTTCAGAGAAAGGATGGGGGACTCGCTCCACCGCGTGACGGCATCCGAAGAGGTGCTCAAACCGGATTTTGTGAGTGGCAGCAAAAATCCTTCCGGCCATGTGCGCCGTAAAGGAGACAATTTGCAGGAGTGTGAAAGGAGAGGTTCCATCAGAACAGACGTGAGGTCTAGACTGGGTAGGGGTTATAGTAGGTGGGACAATTAAAGGATATGTGGTTTTCATCAAGACAGACGTAGGGTCTGAACTGGATAGGGTTTCATCCTTGATCGGGCGAAATGCCAGTCGATCAATAGTTGGTTTCATCATCGATATTGGGTTTATATCGACGCAAAGGGTTTTATAAGTTTCATCAGAATAAACGAAAGGTCTAAACTGGGTAGGGTTTCATCATTGATCGGGCGAGGTGCCGGTCGATCAACAATTGATTTCATCATCGATATTGGGTTTATATCGATGCAAGGAGATTTCATAATTTTCATCAGAATAGACGAAAGGTCTAAACTGCATGGTTTCATCATTGATCGGGCAGGGTGCCCGTCGATCAACAGCTGGTTTCATCATCGGTATTGGGTTTATACCAATGCAAAGATTTTATAAGTTTCATCAGAATAGACGAAAGGTCTAGACTGGATAGGGTTTCATCATTGATCGGGCGAGGTGCCAATCGACCAACGGTGGGAAGTGTGTGAAGGTGTAGGTCTCATCAGGACAGACGTAAGGTCTATTCCAATAGGTTTTATCGCAGGTGGGACTTTGCCAAGAAATGCGTAGGTTTTATCAGGACAGACGTAAGGTCTGAACTGGATAGGCTTTAGTAAAATGGTGATGGGTTTCATCATCGGTGGGACGTTTGAAAGAGGGTGCGTAGATTTCATCAGGACAGACGTAAGGTCTATCCTGGAAAGGTTTTATCATCGGTGGGGCGTGGAACCAGTTGACCGACGGAAGGCTTCATCAATAGAAGGGAGGTAAAGGTAGCGTGCCGGTTGGCATGGAACTTTTAAATTATCACATTACTGACCCAAGTGCCCTTTCGGGTTTTCACCGGAGCCAGCCCCCTCTTGCTTTTGCCCACGTGCCCTTTCGGGTTTTCACGTGGCGGGGTACCCGATTTTGCCTGCGGTGCCCTTTCGGGTTTTCACCACAGCTGGGTTTTTGGCCATTTTTGCCCTTATCCGGGATGTCCGAACAAGTCTGGCGGGGTATCTCTATTTTTAACCCCATTTTTATATATATATATACATATGTTTCCTGAATTGGGACTTCAGCACGGATTAGGCGATGTGCTGCTTCATTAGTGCATGCTCTTATCATCGGTATTGGGTATATACCGACGCAAGGATTTTATAGGTTTCATCAGGGTAGACGTAAGGTCTACACTGGGCTGGTTTTATCATCGATCGGGCAGGGTGCCGATCGACCAATGGTAGGTTTCATTACGGCGGGACGTAACGGGATATGCAAATTTGATAGGACGGGTTTCTTTGTTGATCGGGCAGGGTGCCCATTGATCAAAGGTGGGTTTCATCATCGGTATTGAGTTTATACCAATGCAAGGATCTTATGAATCTTCATCAGAATAGACGTAAGGTCTACCCTGGGCTGGTTTTACTGCTGATCGGGCAGGGTGCCAATCGACCAACAGCAGGTTTCATCATCGGTATTGGGTTTATACCAATGTAAAGATTTCATAGGTTTCATCGGGATAGACGTAAGGTCTAAGCCGGATAGGTTTCATCATTGACCGGGCAGTGCGCCAATCGATCAACAGCTGGTTTCATCATCGGTATTGGGTATATACCAATGCAAGGGTTTCATAGGTTTCATCGGCATAGACATAAGGCCTAAACTGGAAAGGTTTCATTGCAGATCGGGTGAGTGTGCCCATTGATCAGCAGCAGGTTTCATCACGGTGAGACCTGGGACAAGGTATGAGGGCTTTTATCAGGACAGACATAGGGTCCGTACTGGGTGGATTTGATCGTTGATCGGACAAGGTGCCGGCCGATCGACGAGAAGTTTAAGACGGGAGGTGAGGTTTCTTTAGGATCACCATATTACTGGCCCAAGCGCCCTTTCGGGTTTTCACCGGAGCCAGCCCCCTCTTGCTTTTGCCCACGCGCCCTTCCGGGTTTTCACGTGGCGGGGTACCCGATTTTGCCTGCAGTGCCCTTTCGGGTTTTCACCACAGCTGGGTTTTAGCCATTTTTGCCCTTGCTCGGAAAACCTGAACAAGACCGGCAGGGTATCTCTATTTTTAACCCCATTTTTATTTATTTTCATTCTTTTATTCTCTCTTCCCCTCTTTTTGGGAGGGTAACAAGTCGGACTGTCATTAGATCATGATAAGGGATGGCTCGGCTAGGGCGGAGTGCCGCTAGACCAAGGAAGAAGGGTAGCTTGGTTAGGGCGGAGTGCCGCTAGGCCAAGGAAGAAGGGTAGCTTGGTTAGGGCGGAGTGCCGCTAGACCAAGGAAAAGGGTAGCTCGGTTAAGGCAGAGTGCCGCTAGACCAAGGAAGAAGGGTAGCTTGGTTAGGGCGGAGTGCCGCTAGACCAAGGAAAAGGGTAGCTCGGTTAGGGCAGAGTGCCACTAGACCAAGGAGGAAGGGTAGCTCGGTTAGGGAGGAGTGTCGCTAGACCAAGGAAGCAGGGTAGCTCGGTTAGGGCGGAGCGCCGCTAGACCAAGGGAGCAGGGTAGCTTGGTTAGGGCGGAGTGCCGCTAGATCAAGGAAAAGGGTAGCTCGGTTAGGGCGGAGCGCCGCTAGACCAAGGGAGCAGGGTAGCTCGGTTAGGGCGGAGTGCCGCTAGACCAAGGAAAAGGGTAGCTCGGTTAGGGCGGAGTGCCGCTAGACCAAGGAGGAAGGGTAGCTCGGTTAGGACGGAGTGCCGCTAGACCAAGGAAAAGGGTAGCTCAGTTAGGGCAGAGTGCCACTAGACCAAGGGAGCAGGGTAGCTTGGTTAGGGCGGAGTGCCGCTAGAACAAGGAAAAGGGTAGCTCGGTTAGGGCGGAGCGCCGCTAGACCAAGGGAGCAGGGTAGCTCGGTTAGGGTGGAGTGCCACTAGACCAAGGAAAAGGGTAGCTTGGTTAGGACAAAGTGTCGCTAGACCAAGGAAAAGGGTAGCTTTTAGCCCGATGATTACTCGGGGAATATTGGTTGGGCAGCATGATACAGCTTTAGGTGTCTACCGTTGAGTGGTGAAAATTGGATTTCCCCTCGATGGTCAACAACCATGTAGGCCCCTCCTTCGTAGACCCTATATATCACATAAGGACCTTCCCAATTAGGATTCAGCTTTCCTTTTGGGTTGGACGCCATGACTTCTCTTTTCTTGACCATGACAAGGTCACCTTTCTTAAATTCTCCTCCTTTTACGAGTTTGTTGAACGCAGTGGCCATGCGGGCCTGATACATCTGGATATTCTTCTGAGCTTGGAGGCGCTTTCCTTCCAATTCAGCCAATTCTTGTAATCTTCTTTCTGCATTGGTTTGTTCGCCATGGGCCAGGTCATATTGGACTGCCACTCTGAGTGACGGGACTTCCAGCTCTAGTGGAACTACTGCTTCTGAGCCGTATACCAGTGAGTATGGCGAGCACCCTGTAGGTGTCTTGAAGACAGTGTGGTATGCCCACAGAGCTTCATACATCTTTTCTTCCCAGTCCTTCTTACTAGAACTGACGACTTTAGCCAACAAGGTGCATAAAGTTTTGTTGAAGGCTTCTGCCAATCCATTTGCCTGTGGATTGTAGGGAGTGGAAGTCCTCCATTCGATCTTATACTTCTCGGCAAGCCGATAGATCTTTTGATTTCTGAAATGACTTCCATTATCAGATATTATCCGGCTGGGGATCCCAAACCGGAAGATAATGTTCTGCTTGATGAATCTGGCAACCAGCTCACCAGTCACTTCTCGTAATGCTATAGCTTCCGCCCATCGGGAGAAGTAATCTGTTATTGCCAGTATGTATTTATGTCCGACCGATGAGGTCGGTAGTGGGCCGACTACATCAGTTCCCCATTGTGCAAACGGCCAGCTAGGGACTGTAGGGTGCAGAACGGCAGGTGGCCTTCTAGGCACAACAGCATGCTCCTGACATTTCTGACATGACTTTGCAAACTTGCAGCAATCTTCAAACATAGTGGGCCAATAATAACCCAGCTTCTTGATTTCTATCTTCATTTTAGGGCCAGCTTGATGGGCACCTGCCATCCCAGCATGTATTTCTTTCATTGCTTGCCAAGCTTCCTCAGTAGACAGACAGCGGAGCAAAATCTTCTTGCGTGCGTCTGCCATTATTCGGAACAGAGTTCCATTTCTGAATTCATAAGAATCTTTGATCCTTAAAAGTTTCATCTTTTCTTCTCTTTTCTGCGGCAGCTGTTGGTGTGAAAACCATTGCAGCAGGTGTTGTCTCCAATCAGATGCCTGTTCTGTACTGATCATGGCGACTTCATTTTCTTCGGGGTAGCTTTCTAACATGCTGGGGACTTGCCGCCGGTTTATAACAATAATGTTCAGTGTCTCATCTGCTGGGACTGCTATTGAGCTGGCTAGCTTTGCCAACGCATCAGCCTGGGCATTATGTGCACGGCCTACATGCTTGAGCTCAATATGATAGAATTTCGCCATGAGGCACACAGCTTTTTGGTGGTAGGGGTTCAACTCCGGCTTTCGCACTTCGAACTCCCCTTGGATTTGCTTTATTATCAACATTGAATCCCCGAATACCTGAAGCATCTGGATGCCCATGTGGAGGCTGATGTGCAACCCGATTATCAGAGCTTCATACTCGGCTTCATTATTAGTGCAGGGCTTGTTTATAGAACAGGAAGTATGCACAACCTCCCCCTCTGGCGATCTTAGCACAATACCGGCTCCGGCCCGTATTCTGGTCTTTCCATTGGAGTCCGTCTCTATTCTAGATGCTCCATCAAAGAATAGCTGCCACATAGTTGACTGAGCCTGGCAGGCTTCTAATGTTTCATCATCGGGTAACTCAGTCCCCAACATATCATTCTCTGGTACAGGGTGCTCTGCGAAGAAATCGGCCACGGCCTGTCCTTTTATTGCCCTCTGGGGTATATATGTGATATCGAATTCCATCAGAATTACTGCCCATTTGCCCAACCTGCCTTTCAGTACTGGCTGAGTCAATATGTATTTGAGCGGATCTGCTGCAGATATCAATCTGATTTCGTGTGACAGCATATAGTGCCGGAGCTTTTTAACGGCAAAGACTAGTGCCAAGCATGTCTTTTCTATATAGGTGTAACTTTCTTCAGTTCTAATCAGCCTCTGACTCAGGTAGTATAGAGCCTGCTCTTTGCCTTCTTCATTTATCTGTGCTAGCATTGCCCCCAGGGAACAGTGTGTGGCTGCAATGTATAGTATCAGGGGCTTGCCCTTAATAGGTGCCCCCAGCACTGGAGGGGTCTTGAGATATTCTTTCAGCTTCTCAAAGGCTTCCTGACAGCCATCGTCCCAGAGGAACGGTACATCTTTCATCATGAGCTTGTGAAAAGGGTGGCATCTCCCCGACAGATTTGATATGAATCGTCGGATGTAGGCCAAACGCCCTTGTAGAGATCTCAGCTCGTGGAGATTCCTTGGTAGAGGGAGCTCCTGGATAGCTTTAATCTTGGATGGGTCGATCTCAATGCCCCTATGACGGACAATGAACCCAAGGAATTTTCCACTGGACACGCCGAAGGCACATTTCATAGGATTCATCTTGAGTTCATATCTACGCAGCCTCTGGAACACTATCCTCAGATCTTGCAGATGATCTTCTCTTCTGCTGGTTTTCACCACCAGGTCATCGATGTAACACTCCACTTTCTTGAAGAGTAAATCATCAAAGATCTTTGTCATAGCTCTTTGATAAGTAGCGCCAGCATTCTTGAGATCGAACGGCATCCTTTTGTAGTGAAATATCCCCTTCGGGGTGCGGAATGCAGTATGCACTCTGTCTTCTTCAGCAATCCAGATCTGGTTGTATCCGGATGACCCATCTATGAATGACAGGGCTTCATGGCCAGTGGTTGCATCGATCATTACTTCAGTGATTGGCACTGGGAAATCATCTTTAGGGCAAGCCTTATTCAAGTCCCTGAAATCTACACATATTCTGATCTGCCCATTTTTCTTCTTCACGGGCACTATATTGGCCAGCCACGTAGTATACTGGTTCTCTTCGACAAAGCCCACATCGATCAGCTTGTCGACCTCTTTGTTGATCTGATTTATCAGTTCGGGGCGCATTCTCCTGGAAGGCTGCTTCACAGGGCTTGCCTCTGGGTTTATCGCCAATCGGTGCTGTGCCACATCGGAACTCAGTCCTGGCATTTCATCATATGTCCATGCGAAGCAGTCTCGGAATTCTTTCAGAAACTGAATATACTGTTCTTTGACAGCTGGCTCCAGCAGTGCACTGAGGAATGTAGGCCTTGGCTCATCTGCTGACCCCAGATTCACTTCTATCAGCTCATCGACGGTGGCTTGGCCTCCGTCTTCAACTTCGGGTGGGGCTTCTTGCAAATCAATAAAGCCTCCCGGGATATAATCTTCTTCGCTCTCATGATTTTCTATTTCATCAGATTAGTCATCAGCAGATGCTGGTGCATCGTGTAAGGCCAATACGGCCGGATTCTGTTCGGTCTGCCCCGAGGACGTGACTGGCTCAGCGGAAAACTTCGAAGTGGAATCTTCCGTGCTTAGAGGCTCTTCTGATGTGGGCTCCCCTGAGAGGTCATCATTATGTAGAGCTCGGAATTCTTCTAGAATGCGCCCAAACTCCAGGCACTCTTGCAGCTCTCTGGCTACTTGATCTTCATCCGGGGTTCCCGTGTCAAATTTCGCTTCATCCTGGAACAGATCCTCCTTGCAAGATAGATCTTCCCAGTACCAATATCTCTTTGTCTCGTCAGGTATCCCCACCCCTGGCAGATTGTCTGGGATCTCATTGTCCACTACGGACTGATAAATGATTTCTTCATCTTCCGAAGGGTATTGGTCATAGTCCATCCCAGGGGAATCTTCATGCTGGTAGAAGGCAGAGATGACATCTACCTCAGCTTCATAGTATTCTTGCAGGGTATAGCCCAGTCCCGGGTGCTGTGTGATCTTCCTCAGTTCTTTATTATCTCGAGGTGGATCCCATAGCTCCTTGAATGCTTTCTTCTGGGCTGCAGATTGTATTGAAGGCATTTGCATCTTGGAGAACATTTGCGAAACCCGTTGGGTAGTGTACTCTAGGCCTGTAATTGGCACCATTCGGTTTGCGGCTTCTTCAGGGACCATGCAATCTTGATCGTCTTCTTCGACTGCCCCCCCGGTGTAGAATATGATAGGAGGTTCGCAGAAGCGAGGGATTTTCATAGTCTTCAGTGGTAGCACCGTCTGGTATTCTATGCTGGCTATGGGCTTGACTAGACCCTGAGGAACTTCCACCTGTGTGTACTTTTCTTTCATCTTTTCTTCAGTATCATCTGGGTGTATGCCAGGAGGAGTGATCCGAGCAAAATCACCAGCATAAGAGATGTGAGATACCCCATGCTTTTTGATGTAGCCCTTTGGCGGCGGTGGAGACCAATTTCTTGTCTTTGTCGCCGGCTTTTCCTGGCTGACCACAGCTTCTTTTTCTTTATCCCTTTGTGACACCTCGGTGTAGTAGGATGCATCGAGCATATGGCACTCGAACACTTCGAAGGGATGTAGGTCTGCAAACACCCTTTCTTCTTTTCCTTCATGGCAGTATTTTATGCATTGGTGTAGCGTGGATGGCACTATCTGATATTCGTGCAGCCACGGTCTTCCCAGCAGGGCCTTATACGTGGTG